>CM046300.1:8300975-9767938 GCA_025267735.1 Mactra quadrangularis
GAGACGGAGACGAGACAATCCCAGGACACTGACTCGTGTTCTGGGCGTAACAACGATGTTAAGTATATATATATAGTTAGATTTTTCTCAAGCTATTTGGCTTATATGATTAGAAACTAAACTAAAACGTATAGTAATATGTACAGGCACAAAGCATAAAACAAATACACACTCCTGAGGCAATACCTCAAAATGAAAACCAATAGAAACAACAAAAGTTATAGACACGATAGAATAAAACTACAGTATAAAACAATATGTACAAACTTAATGTTCCAGACACAGTCTGGAGCAGAGACAAAAGCGTTAACAAAAACTAAAAGCTCGGAGACACGACCTCGGGTTATAAACCTTTAGTTGTAACCAACAGACCCGAACTCCGACTAGTCGATGTCTCAGACAGAACCCGAAACAAAAGCAAATGTAGAAACTAAAACTAATATCCTAAAAACGCGATCTCGGGTTGTAAACCTTTGCTTGAAACCGAAAGACTCCGAGCCCGGACAAATCAATGTTCCAGGCACAACTCGGAGCTAAAACAAAAACCAAAGCCAATACTAATATCCCGAAACATAACCTCGGGTTATAAACTACTGCTTGGAACCAACAGACCAATAGTCCAAACACTCCTATACCACAAGGACGACCCGGAGCAGAAACAAAACCTCAAACGTTGGAGCAAAATCAGTCTGTCTACTAAAATAACCTCGGGTACGATACAAGGGATAGCCCAGGATAATCACGCTTTACCCCAAAGGTTCTGCCGCCAACGTTAACGTGCAAGAAAGCGCTTCTACCTTAGAGACAAACTACTAATCGCAATGATGATCGAATGCCAGTACAGCAGATAGCTCATACCCCGCCTGCCAAGCGTCGGCGAATAACCAGAAAATCCGGTTCTGCCACCAAGTCAACGAGCAAGAAGATGCTTCCACTTAAACAACATACTAATCGCAATGATGCTCTGTTGTCAGTACAGTGGATAGAACACACCCTGATCGAAAAGCGTCGGCAAATAAACAGTGGACCCACGACTATCTTCCACTCCAACCATCACCACGAGCAGTCACCAACTTTCTGCTGCCAAATGAAGTTTACACGCATTTATATACTATTGGACGAGTCAATTTAATAGAACAGTCCATTTTCAACCCGGGAGGTAAAACAAGTTACTTTTCGAAAAGGGAGGTAATTTATATGATTTTCCCCAGCTGACCTAACACAACAATATAAGTAGATTTAAATTGATAAAACAAAGGTATGAATTTCACATAAAGTTTTAAATAAATAGTTATAAAGGCTTAATACTACATAGTTTTAGACAATTAAAACGTATCACAATTCTAAGCATGACAGAAAAAGAAGAAAATTCACCAAAACATTCAATTTTAGTAAAGGGAGATAATTTGTCAAAACTATTCAACAAAGAAATTGTTCAAAGGCGATCTTGCATACAAAGAGAAAATGCTCTCGACAAAGTCGCTGAACAAAACGACAATGCCGGTTCGTTTCACTACCCACGCCTCCGACTTCATGCGACCTCGCATGACTATGTTCAGAACAGCAACAAATTTAAATTTTACATCAATACATCACAAGATAAAACATATTAAACTCAACTTTGATATTTCAAAAAAAAGTCACAAAAACTAGTAAGAAACACGCCAAAAACAATCACTCAACGAAAGGTATCTATCATAAGTAATGTACATGGTTAGTTCAACAACGCATACAAGCAGGCATCAATATAGCATGAAAGTATGAAACACAATTGAGCCAAACAAAAACCAGATGAAACAAAAACTCAATCATGAAACCTCGGGGTCTAAAGTGCTAGTTAAAAAATCATCCCCGGGTTACATCTCACAATAAAACATCAATCATACTAAAGTCACCATCCTACATACAAACTCAGACGCCTAGGGACGTTATTCTATCCCACCGCTGCCACCAATTTTTGTAACGTGTCCGCTGGGCGCGCGACAGTCAAGCCGGCGCTCGCGTACGTGTTTTAAGTCGGTGCTC
Organism: Mactra quadrangularis; assembly: GCA_025267735.1. Lineage (NCBI taxonomy): Eukaryota > Metazoa > Mollusca > Bivalvia > Venerida > Mactridae > Mactra > Mactra quadrangularis. The sequence continues at coordinate 8,303,001 of CM046300.1, forward strand.
GTCTTAGCACCGACTGACTAGGCGTCCGAGCTAGCTGCAGAGACGGAGACGAGACAATCCCAGGACACTGACTCGTGTTCTGGGCGTAACAACGATGTTAAGTATATATATAGTTAGATTTTTCTCAAGCTATTTGGCTTATATGATTAGAAACTAAACTAAAACGTATAGTAATATGTACAGGCACAAAGCATAAAACAAATACACACTCCTGAGGCAATACCTCAAAATGAAAACCAATAGAAACAACAAAAGTTATAGACACGATAGAATAAAACTACAGTATAAAAACAATATGTACAAACTTAATGTTCCAGACACAGTCTGGAGCAGAGACAAAAGCGTTAACAAAAACTAAAAGCTCGGAGACACGACCTCGGGTTATAAACCTTTAGTTGTAACCAACAGACCCGAACTCCGACTAGTCGATGTCTCAGACAGAACCCGAAACAAAATCAAATGTAGAAACTAAAACTAATATCCTAAAAACGCGATCTCGGGTTGTAAACCTTTGCTTGAAACCGAAAGACTCCGAGCCCGGACAAATCAATGTTCCAGGCACAACTCGGAGCTAAAACAAAAACCAAAGCCAATACTAATATCCCGAAACATAACCTCGGGTTATAAACTACTGCTTGGAACCAACAGACCAATAGTCCAAACACTCCTATACCACAAGGACGACCCGGAGCAGAAACAAAACCTCAAACGTTGGAGCAAAATCAGTCTGTCTACTAAAATAACCTCGGGTACGATACAAGGGATAGCCCAGGATAATCACGCTTTACCCCAAAGGTTCTGCCGCCAACGTTAACGTGCAAGAAAGCGCTTCTACCTTAGAGACAAACTACTAATCGCAATGATGATCGAATGCCAGTACAGCAGATAGCTCATACCCCGCCTGCCAAGCGTCGGCGAATAACCAGAAAATCCGGTTCTGCCACCAAGTCAACGAGCAAGAAGATGCTTCCACTTAAACAACATACTAATCGCAATGATGCTCTGTTGTCAGTACAGTGGATAGAACACACCCTGATCGAAAAGCGTCGGCAAATAAACAGTGGACCCACGACTATCTTCCACTCCAACCATCACCACGAGCAGTCACCAACTTTCTGCTGCCAAATGAAGTTTACACGCATTTATATACTATTGGACGAGTCAATTTAATAGAACAGTCCATTTTCAACCCGGGAGGTAAAACAAGTTACTTTTCGAAAAGGGAGGTAATTTATATGATTTTCCCCAGCTGACCTAACACAACAATATAAGTAGATTTAAATTGATAAAACAAAGGTATGAATTTCACATAAAGTTTTAAATAAATAGTTATAAAGGCTTAATACTACATAGTTTTAGACAATTAAAACGTATCACAATTCTAAGCATGACAGAAAAAGAAGAAAATTCACCAAAACATTCAATTTTAGTAAAGGGAGATAATTTGTCAAAACTATTCAACAAAGAAATTGTTCAAAGGCGATCTTGCATACAAAGAGAAAATGCTCTCGACAAAGTCGCTGAACAAAACGACAATGCCGGTTCGTTTCACAATAATATACATGTCGCCTTAATGTAAGCCTACTCTAACTAAAGAAAAATTATTTTGCTTTAAAACAAAACCTGTTTTCCAGTTTTAACATTAAATGTCATTCGACCCCTAAAATTTCAAATCTGGTCGAACCTTTTATGTATATCGAAAATACTTAAATAAAATACAAAATGTTTTTTTTGTTAACTTTAAATTAGTTTGGACAGTCTTGCATTAGGCCAACGATATACTTGTTGCATCAAGCAGACTAATTGGCTGTTCTAAAGAAATAGAGTTCTGATTAAAACATTATACATATTTGAGTTATCATAACATACCATTAAACTAATAATCATGGAAATAACGTAAATTAAATGCTGTCATAATTGTAAAAGAAATCATTTTAAAATCTGTAGAGACCTAGAAATGTGCATTATACATCGTCTGCAAACAATATATCATGTATATCAATGCAGTTATCTAGTCTATCGTGATTCCTAGTTTCCTCTTCGAGATTTACCAAAAATTATGTAACATAAAATACAGTTCTGAGAGATTTTATTTATTTAAGTTAGCTTATTGAGACAAGATTTACATGTAGGTTTATAAAATGATTTTTAGTCACCAAAAATGAAACTAATCAGTTTTTGTTTGCATGGAATGCAACAACATATCTTCACTTGTGTGTTGACATCAAAAGATCTAGACTTGAATAAGTAGGATGCTCAGAATTAGAAAATGTAAACGATATTTGTTGCAGCATTGAAGTTGAATATAAGATGCAAGTGTTTTAGGTGATACATATGTATGTACTTCAAATACTGGACGGACTTGCCTACTCATTAGGTACATGTAGGTGATACAAGAACATCAATCTAATTATTGAATTATTAGGTCTGTAAATTTTCTAATAATAATCATGCTACAGTAAATAAGGTTAATTAAAATTTTTTAGTATTACATGTATCACATTTATAGGGTCAATTAATATAATCAAATAGGGGTATCTGGTGTGTTATCATTCTCATAAGAATCGTAAAAGAAATAAAGCAATCATCGATATTGGTACTCAATCTAGAGCATAGAAAGTATATTTTCGCAAAAGGTAAAATATGGAAAGCTTTAACCAATACTTTATCCCCTCAGTGGAAGAAGGATTCATTATTAGAATAAAAGCAATAAGCTGACGTTATACATGTTGCATTATTGGCTGTTCTGAAGAAAGAGAGTTATGATTATAACATTACACATGTATATTATGAGTTACCATTACATACCATTAAATCTATAACTATGGAAGCAATGCAAATTGCCTTGATGTGGGAGTTGTAAAATAAATAATTTTAGAAATCTGTAGAGACCTAGAAATGTGCATTATACATCTGCATTATACGTCTGCAAACAATATATCATGTTTATCAATACAGTTATCTAGTCTATCGTGATTCCAATTCTCTTTCTTCGAGATATACCAATGATTATATAACACGGAATACAGATCTTACTTTCTTTATTGAAGTCAGTTTATTGAAACAAGACTCCTTAATGTAGGTTATTAACAAGATTCATTGTCTATTAAGTGAAATTTAAAAAAAGTTGTACGGAACACAGTAGCATATCTTTACTAGCGTGTTGACATCAAAAGACATTTTTTAGAAATATTATTATCTTAGAAATGCTATAGTTTTAAAAAGCAAGTATCAGCACAAATATAAAATTGATATTGCATTGATGTTCGAATAAACAATCAAAAGAGGAAACCAAACACATACATTGCGCCAAATTGCAAAAACACCTTGAGTGTTATCTGCAAAACGGTTAGCCAACATTAACCAATTTGTGGAACAGTTAGTTCTCGAAATTACCATTTTCCATTAGTTTCATATCAAGTGACAATATCCAAGAAGAAAATATCAATTTAAGAAAGTTTCAGACAAATTAAGCTAATCGATACATTTCTGCACGAGCAATTTATTCTTCTGTCAGCTGTAGAAACTTTTCCTTACCCTGAGACAATTTTGTCAAGAATATATATATATTTTATCTAAGTAATTAATATTAGTTGTTACAAACAATTCTTTCTTACACGGAGGTAACACTTTAAAAACATGCTATGTAATAAGATGAGGAAATAAATTATTTTACAAATGTTATTCAACTCAGTAGAAAATATTGCTTAAGTATAATTTTGTGATTTGGCAGTATGTTAGTTTATTTTTTCACCCTCTTCAAACCTTATGGAACCAGTTAACAAGAAGACAGTCGTTGAGTAAATATACTCAGCAAAAATAAAAACCTGACACTTTATTTCTGTCAATTACTTTCTTATATGTGTGTTAAATAAAATGTTGTGTAGTGTGTATACATGTACTATCGTTACACTACACACCTGTTTTGTCTTGTCCGACTACTGTCAATAATACGCAGCCAAGCGTAAATTTTCAATTTTCGCACGTAAACCTCGTGCAGACTGAACTGTGTCAGATAGACAGTTATGAAAGGCACTATACATGTCTTCAGTATCAGTGTAGTGTAATTCACACCTAAAGTTGATTGCTTCCATGATGGCACGTTTGTCAGAAAGAGAACGAAATCAAGCAATAGGAATGCTGCGGGGTGGGGTATCCGTTGTTAACGTGAGTAGAATGTTTAACTGCAGCCGCAACACAATTCATGAACTTTTAAGACGCTATAGACTTACGGGTGATGTGCATGATCGTCCAAGGCCAGGTAGGCCAAGGGCAACTACCCAAAGGGACGACCGTGCCATCGTTTTAACTCACTTACGCGACAGGTTCAGACCGGCGACCTTGACAGCACCAACGTTTAATGTTACTGCTCAAACCATTCGTAATCGGTTACGTGCATGCCAGCGTCATATTAGAGCTCGACACCCATATACAGGCGGTATTCTCACTTTACGCCATCGTCATGCTCGTATTGGGTGGGTACGTGCGCACCATCACTGGCGGCGACGTAACTGGAATACCGTTCTGTTTTCAGATGAGTCTCGTTACAATCTCAGTCATGCTGACGGCCGTGCAAGAGTTTATCGGCGGCTGGGCGAAAGGTTCGCACCTGTTTGTGTTCGACAGCATGATCGTTTTGGTGGTGGAGGCGTTATGGTGTAAGGCGATATAATGGGTGGACAGAAAACCCGGCTTATTGTTATCCATGGCAACTTAAACGCCCAGAGATACATTGACGAAGTCTTGAAGGCCGAAGCCATTCCATTTATACAAAGGAACGCCCCAGTTGTGTTTCAACATGACAACGCCAGTCCTCACACCGCGAGGATTACACGCGCTCGCTTAGCTGCAGCCAACGTCAACACCATGCAATGGCCAGCAAAGTCTCCAGATATGAACCCCATAGAGCATATCTGGGATGCGCTTGGCAGAAATGTACGGCGAAATCACAACCCACAAAACATCCACGAGCTGACAAATGCGTTGATAGCAGAATGGAACAACCTTCCGAATAACCTTGTTCAACATTACGTCAATTCTATGCGTCGACGCGTTGACGCACTTCTTAGAGCTAGAGGAGGTCACAACAGATATTGAATGAAATAACAACTCAAATTTAATTTACAACTGTTGATGAAATGATAAAAACATATCCACACGTAGTCAACATGGTACAGCCACAAAACTGATAAATTTGATTTTGACCCTTACATCAGAACATGTGTGATTTAACAAACCAAAACGTCATTAATAACCACCAAAATCCATATCAATGTTGTGCATACATCTTTCTATCATGCCCAACATTTGTTTTTACATTTCAGTCATTTGGTCTTTAAAAATTTAAACAAATATACACTGCAGGTTTTTATTTTTGCTGAGTATATAAATGTCTCGAGTTATCACTTGAACAGTCAATTCTAACTCAAGTTTTAAATTAAAGGCATTCAGGTGGCCGAAATCTAATTGATGTTGCTTTAAAACAAAACATTTTTTTACAGTTAAAGCAAAATGTCAGTATGACCCTAAATTTTATAAATCTGTCGAACCTTTTTATTTTTGAATGTACATCATACATGTAAAACTACTTAAACATGATGTATTTCTTTAATTATTCTTGTATTAGAGAATACAGTCTTGCAATAAGCCAACGTTATACATGTTGCACCATTAGCTGTTCTGAAGAAAGACAGTTATGATTGCATATGTATAATATTAGTTACCATTACATACCATTAAACCTATAACTATGGAAGCAATGCAAATTAGATGATGTAGGAATTGCAGAAAATATCACTTAAGAAATCTTTAGAGAGCTAGAAATGTGCATTGTAAATCGTCTGCAAACAATATATTATGTATATCATGGTAATTATCTAGTATATAATGGTTTCAAATCTCCGTTTTCGAGATATACCAATGATTATGTAACATGAAATAGAGATTTAACTTTATTTATTAAAGTCAATTTATTCAAACAAGATTTCCATGTAGGTTATTAACAAGATTCATTGTCAATTTAAGTGAAACTAATCAGCATTAAGTTGTACGGAACACAGTTGTATATCTTTACTAGCGTGTTGACATCAAAAGACTTAGACTTGCGTTAAGACGCTTCATGGAATTAAAAAAAAACGATCCGTTGCTGCATTGATGTTGAATGTAAAGTTAAGATTTAAGACCAAGTATACTTGGTGTTTTAAAACTCCTTATTGGACATAAGAACTATTAGAATAATGAAAATGGTTGTTACGATAAATAAATTTACATGTCAGTGAACATACTATGGCAAATTAAATCAAGATTTAAAATCAAAATGGGGTCTAACTTCATTAGCAAAAACAGTAACATGGATTATGGTGGTATGTATGGTTCAAGGAATGAAACCAGCAAAACACTACAATGAACAAATACAAATTCATTAAACAAAAGAATTGTATAAAATTTACTAACAGAGGAAAATGTAAAATATAAAATAAAATCTTAGTAGAGGAATATTTAATTCCTCATTGATCCTGGGTTTCTTTGTCAAAATCCAACGATGTTAAATATCCGATAAATTAAAATTCACACTATTGAAATCCAAATAAAGATGCTAATTCTATTATCCCAACATTGTCTAATAATATTTATGAACACCCAAAATGACTGTTATGTAATAACTAAACTTGATGGCTGATGAGTAATGACTGAATGAATGATCAAACTAGAACCAGTGGTCTTTATATTCATAGAACGTTCTAGTATTTTATAGAAATATCAAGGTAAAATAATAATTGAGTAGTATATTCAAGATTGTTTAAGAACTTTCTAATAAAAAATGATGCAATACCATATAACATTGTACCTTATACAATAGAGACATGTACCTATAGTATCATAGTTTTGTATTCAGTACCCACCAAAGGTTTGGAGACAAAAGAAATTTACTACAATTCTTGAATTTTGATGATTATTTTTGTAGAATCTTTATTTTTAATAAATTAAGGTAAGATTTTTATAAAATGAAAACAAATTTCACGAATGCTACACATTCAGCATCTGACTTCCTAAAGCCTCCAAAACCGTGTTTATTGTTATTATCTTCCATAGCATAGCTTTTATTATGCTATTTTGTTGTTTCGGTTATAGTTATAATGATAACCAAAAATAAAGCAAAACTTAAAGGCATTTTAAATAAATAGTTATCAAATTTTAGGTAAAAGCTATTCAGTAGGCTTATCAAGGGAAAACGTCTCCAAACTTTTGGTGGGTACTGTATGTCATATAGTATTTAACATAAAGAAAAATGTAAAGGACCTGTTTATTGATTTTTTCTTAGAATTATTAATTGTCTAAACAGATTATGTTTTACCATTTTGAATTGCATTCACATGACCAAGGTGAAGCATAAATATTGTTTGTAAAAAATCCGAAGATGTGTCGCTTGTTTAAGACCAATGTAAACAAGCTACATTTAAACTAACACAGTTTGCGTCTTTGCCAGTTTTGTCAGCTTTTTCTTTATAAAAAAAAACGTTAATACAAGATAATGAAGGTGTTCTTATATTCATGTACAATTCCTTCTCAATATTTCATCCGTGATTAATAAACTGATTAAAATCGTAATTTATTCCTCTTAATTTATTTATCATAATAATAAATCATCATGTTTTGTACATTACTCCAAAATAGCAGAGACATTTCGTGTAACAAATTTTGTAAAAGTAATTAGACAATGGTGACATTGAGTTTCTAATAAATATAACAGTAAAATTAATTATCCAAAAGATTAAATATCAGTCTGAAAGAGTATAGATTGAGAAACATGCAACCTTTTTCTTTTGTCATAAATTAAATAAAATTTATCAGTGGTTGAAGTTACAATACAAAAAGGAAAGTAGAATCTCAGCTCTGCAATGCACAGAAAAGCAACTAATCACAGCGTTGTACATGTATTACGCATCACAAACATAAACGGAAAAGACTATTAAAATAGAATAGAAAAGGGAAATCAATCCGCATTAAGGAGACAAATCACAAAAACCTACAATTATAGGATTAAATATATAAAGCTACTACTACACACCCCTTGACTGAAGTTATTGTTAACTAATTACAGACAGTCATGTCGAAGTAATATTTTTTAAAACAGTTAAGTATTTATACTATTTGTTAACAAAGAGTATATCATACTAATAGTTACAATGAAAATATAATAAATTTCAACAACCAAGTGGGTACATACCAATGCTATCGAAACAATATTACTTTCAACTTCTTCTTTCACTACAAAATGTACGAGAATTGATCACCATCGTTATGCTACATTGGTATAAATAATAAACATTACAATATCTTGCATTGAAAAAATATGCACAAGAATGAACCATCACCACAGACAGTTCTGTACCAATAGTCATATTTTATCATGATGGCATCATGTCATTAGCTGTCTAGTCACAGATTATAGATTTGTTAATTTCTATTATATGGTAGTTGTTTAATGTAATGTTATCTAATTCATTGCTTATACAGAGCTCTTTTATCCACTATTATCGATACATTTCTGCTGGACAATTCTGCTTCATCGAGCTAAACCGTGTATGCAATAAATGTCTGAAGACGCAAAATAATGCCATCAATACGGTTTTTTAAAAATTCAAATCGATTATACAATGTACACTTAGTAGTTTACGATTATTCTCCAAAAGGAATGTTTATCGTGATTAAGGTTTTTGTTCATATTTTCATTCTCAAACAAAAGCTTTCTTATTTCATTTGCCCAAGTATTGTGTAATTTTATTTGTTTTACTAGTTACGTAGGCTTCCTCGTGCCTTCGACACTTATGCAAATTAGATATTAGCAAAATGACATTTATTTTCTTTGAAAGTCAGTTTCTATGATTTCAATCCTTACATATATTACAATCCTCGTATAATAACAGCTTAGAAGTATTTTCTTTTTCTTATTTTGTTTTTCATTTAACTATCCATTGAGGCATAAAATACTTAGTAAATAACGACATAGTAATGTCTTTTGTTTAAGACTATGGGGCTTTCAAAAACCGTCTACAACTTCTTTACCTATTTGATGACACTTAATTGAAAGTGAAACTGAATCAATGGTAAACGTTTCAGAATATAGTTGAATGTTTGACATTTTAAAACATGATATATGCTGAATAAAATATCTTAATTAAGTTGACTTAATTAGAATGTATTGCAAATCAAAACAGGGAAAATCTCTTGTCATGAATTATCGCCCACACACAGACGCCATCTAATTAAGATAAGCCAGTTGGAGTATTGACTTCATTTAGATTTTTGGCCAAGCTTTTAACTTTGTTTAACATTACATTATGTATCAGAATAGCCATTTATTATATTTTCATTGTGACAGCTTCCGTTCAACTCCAGTTTTGTATTCCAACAGAAATATTAATGCATCCAAACTGTAGCAATTTAAGCATTTTCAGGAATGTTTTATTAATTATTGAATAAGAAATTCTTTTATAGACTATATCATGTTTATGTATTTATATAAAGCACAATAACAATCCATTTAGATATAATGGGTTTAGTTGTTCTCATTAAGGATACTCTTAGGTATGCGCAAGGGTTTCTTTGATTTTTACAACATAATCTCATTATCGTCTTAGTGAATTATTGAAATTAGAGAATTTTCAATGAAATGTTTTCTTAGCTAGCACCGACTGAGAGTGAAATCATAAATAAGTCAAAGACTCTTTTTCAATCAATTTAAAGTAATATCAAATTTGAAAACAAAGAATTTGTCGATGCGTGTGCGATTGATTTGAAGAACTAGATACATATAGTGTTATAATTGAATATATATTATTATCTGAGAAATGCTATAGTTTTTAAAAGCATGTATCAGCTATATCGATATTGTATTGATGTTCACATTAATTGTGCCAATTTGCAAAAACACCTTATGAACTTTGAGTGTTATCTACAAAATCATTTTTTCGAACAGTTTGTACTCGATTCTAACATTTGTTTAAGTTTTATATTAAGTGACTATATCCCAGAGGAGAATAAACAAAATTAATTTAAGAATGTTTTTTTCAGACATTTTAAGTTAATTGATACATTCCTGCCGGAACAATTTAGTTTTCTGTTAGTTCTAGAAACTTATTTTATATAATGCATGCCAGAGTTGACATTAACTGTTATTGACTTTGTGAATAATCACTTGCTAGCTAATAAAACTTACTTATTGTGAAACAAATCATTAGTCGAATCAATTTCCTCAAGAACAGTTAATAGTGTCAACAAAATATCGTCAGTTTGACACACAATAGACATTGCATAATCATATCTTTAAAAGAAGGAATATTTTACTTTACTAATATTTAACTTGTTCTAAATTTACTTATGGAGGTAGTGTGATTCGTTTTCTATAATTGAACACTCACAATAAACGCATTTGTTAAGGCATCGTTCTGTAACATAATGTTTATTAGATATACATAATAATTATCTACTTTCCTTTTATTACTTAAAATGTGCAATAAAATCCTGTCTAAACATAGCTTCTTAATCTACAATCATTTTTCTTGTAGGACATTAAATTACTCAATGAATATCCTTAGTTGTAAAAATCGATCACCATGATAGAGTATGCTTGCAAGGCCTGTCATAATTCTATATAATGATAATCTCCTTATCTCCTTCGAGAAACATTAAAATTATTCGTGTGTATAAATAACAACATGACATTGTACAATTTCATCATGATATTATAATACGACAATAGCATTGTAAGTATATAAATATATTTTATCAAATAATTAATGTGTTGAAACAACTAATAAAAGTAGCACGTAAGCAAGCCAAAGAGATATTCCGGACAAACTGATGTTTGTTTCCGTCAGTATACTAAAAGGTATACATTAACAAGTGTTTGTAAATAGTGGTGCTGTAATAATCGAAGTGTTAAAATGACCGATCCAAACTAACAACAAATAAAAGCATGAAGTGTTGCTAATGATATCATAATTACAGTGACTAAAAGGCGCTAGTAATTACCAAGGTCTTCTTTTCCATTTTTGTATCATGACATGCCATTAACACCAGTATGCTGATAGTTATATCTGGTGATTTTTCTTTTATTGTCTTTGTTGATACACAGATTCGATCTGTTCACAAATTAAGCGTCCATATAGTGGTAGTCTAAGAGTGTTTGATAGAAATGTTCTAGATAATGACTGTTTTTTGGGATAGGGTCCGCCCACGTATAAACTATATATTGACAAATCTGGATAAAATCTTATGCCTACGAGTTAAAACAAATCGTAGATGAAAAAAATATTGGTAGCTGAGAAAGCCGTGAAATAATAGCTGTCCATAAACAGTAAATGTCATGGGTTATAAGAGAGAAAAAATATTTAATAAATGATTAGTCAGAACTTAAGATTAGAGGCTATTTGAGCATTGAGCATCTGCAGCTTCATGGTCTGGATGTAAATGTATTACTAAATTATTTATTCCAGTGTTCTATTTACTAAATAAGCTACTAATTTAGTGATTACCCTTATATTCTAAATAACACTGCATATTGTCAAGTATAGTAGAACATGTTTTTATATTATTTAACTTCTCTTTTATGAAAACTGTTTTGTTTCGTTCTTTTATGAAAACATAAATACTTTTGGGATTTTGAAGGGGAAATGTGAATTTAACATCAACCCTTTAAATGTCAAAGCCGATATTTTGTAATTAATTTACGTTTCTGTAAATACCAAAGGCAGGCAAATAAATGTCACTGTTAACTTAAAGCGTGTATGACTATTATCTATCAGATTTCATTACCCATTTCCACTTGAGATAAATCCTCAAAGCGAGGTTTAATAATTCGGTGTACCTATTTAGACAAGGAAGATTGCAAAGCAATAATTATTAAACGTTATATTAATACCATACATTTGAAAACATACTAATCTAGTGCATTCTGAACTTCTTATCAAATGAGAACTCAATTGAACTAGCTGTTTCTGCTTTCCAAATATCATAAGCGTTGCAAGGATGCAAATGACTGTAGTTGAATGTCTAGGTATTGCAAAAATACATATAAAAAAAAGATGTACACAACCATTAATTGTATAACGCTTTCAAATGCTTCTTAGATTTTTATTTTATCTAGAACAACATCAAAAGCTTCGTATCAATGATCAAAATAAAATAATATTTCTAAGAGTTTACTTCACTGGCAATAAATACCTAAGACAACTTTCCAAGAATCTATTATTGATATGAGTTGATACATATGGTAATATTTTTTACGTATGTAACATTATTAAAAATGCTTTGTAATAAAACGAGTAAATAAATCATTTTACAAATATTATTTTCTTAGTAGAAAATATTGCTTATGTATATTTTGTCATTTGGCAGCATGTTAGTTTCTTTGTTCATCCTATTTATACCTTATGATACCAGTTGACACGAATTGAGTTGTCACTTGAACAGTCAATTTTAACTCAAGTTATAAAATAAAAACATTCAGGAGCCCGAAAACTAATTTATGTTACTTTAAAACAAAATGTGCTTAACAGTAAGAGCAAATTGACAGTTTGGCCCTAAATTTAAAAATATGTCGAACATTTTTACTTTCCAATGTATATCATGAAACTATTTAAACAAGGAAACAATCAGTATTTGGTTGCACTGAATACAACATAATTTCTTCCCTTGCTTGATGACATCAAAATACATAGATTTGCGTTGGGACGCTTTATGGAATTAGAAAATGTAAAGGAAATTTGTTGTTGAATTTATGAATTTAAAGTTCGGATCGAATATGAAGCCAAATGTATCTATGTTCTTAAATGATGGACTAGACCACAGAATATAATTTATAATTATTTTGGCCTATGTTAATAATCTTTCTTTCATATTATCACATTAATTAGTATTTCTTTGAAGTAAATTTTTGTATAATTGTGAATGAATTTCTTTCCAAGTACATAACGCCAAAATATCTATATGAATGGCATGACTACAAGGCATTATTGATTAACCCTTGCAAGAAGGTGTATGTTGCTTCACATCATGCAGACAAAAACAGTTCCTGCTATGAAGACATCTTGTTATGACCATATCATGGCAACTATGAAGTAACATTTCATATCATTTTGATAACAACTATAGAAAACAATCGAACGTAAAACATATAAAAATGCACAAAAGTATATTGGAAATTTGTAGAGAGCTAGAAATGTGCATTATACATCGTATGCATACAATGTAATTATCTAGTATATCTTTGCTTAAAATCTTCTTTGAGATATACCAATGATTTTGTAACACGAAATACAGATCTATCTTTATTTATTGAAGTTAGTTTATTGAGAGAAGATTTTCATGTGGGTAAATACCATGATACATAATCAACCTTAGTGAAACTAAGCATTTGGTAGCACGGAATACAACAACATATTTTCACTTGCTTTTTAACATTAAAAAGACATAATCTTGTGTTAGTACGCTTCATGAATTTAGAAAAATGTGAACGAATTCTGATGAACAACTAATGTTGAATCTAAGATATAAGTAGTAGTTCTTTTTTGATTGGTTTAACGCCGTAGCAACACAATGTATAGGTCATATAACGGCGGTCTGTCAACCTACTCACTCCTCATGGAAAGGTTAAATCTCTGGATTTAGCTGTTAACCAACTACTAAGCGCTTACTTTCGTAAGTGACTGACAACTGCCCTACATAATTAAAATCATTGGTAGGAGGGAGAATGGCCGTAGAAATAATTTCATGAGCAAGCTCCACGAAAGTTTGCCCCGCCCGGGAATCGAACCCACGACCCCTCGATCATTAGACTTGCGTGCTACCAATTTAGCTAGCCGGGCGGAAGGTAGTAGTTTAAGTCATGCGTATTTTTTCTCTAATTAGTAGACGGACTTGCTCAATTATTAGGTAAATAAGGTGATTCAAATACATCATTACAATTATAGAGTAATGGATTATTGTCTAATGAAATAATTATTTTACAATAAATTAGTTAATTCAGAACTATTTAAGCACTTAATATTGTGACCAATTAATATTATTAAATCATTTAACTGAAAAGGGGTTTACCAAGTGTTATTATTTACGGAAGAAGCATTAAAGAAAAAAACCCAATTGTCTATAGAGTTCAAATTCGATTGATATTCATCTTATGAACCTAGAAAACTTATTTTCTGAAGTGCGGTCTAACAATCCTTAATTTCCTCAGTGAACTTAAGATTAATTCGAAGGATGAAAGTGATAGTTCGATAAATAAAATATCATTCAGTAAATATACTATGACAGACTAAATCAAGTTTTAAAATTGAAAATGTGTATAACTGAATTAGCCAACGCAGTAACATGAATTAAATATATTCAAAACGTAATTCTGTAGACCACATGATTTACGTTACATATTGAGTTTCTCATAAGTTATCAATCAATCTAAATCATGTTCGACATTATTGACATTATAAAACAGTCAACAGATTAAAACGTGATTACGACGGTCACGGAAAAGACAATTGTCACGGAAATTGATACGAATCATACATCACGAGGTCCAGACAGAATATAATGTATTTGCGGAAATTTAATCTTGATATACCTAACTTGATGCCTGTAGCTGTCATTCTATATATGAGCCATTTGTCAAAGATATCAATATTTTTCTACTATTAATCCAAACGATTTTGTGTGACTGAAACTGCGGTCATTTCTTTGGGTGTAGAAATGCTAATATAAGACGGACTGTAAAAATAATTCCTCCGCTTTTTGTTTATACATTATATATTAGTATGCATGTTATATAGACATATATTTCGGTGATGTAAATTTGTTTAATAGTAACGACGTTTAAACTGTTGTTGCCTTCTAGAATTATTGTATATCCAAACAAAACCCGAGCAGAATTAGTCATGTTCGGCAGCTCGTCCGGGAATTAATCATGTGTATTTTTTCCATGAAACCCTTTGAATGAACATAGAGTAATAAGATTGATCTGTAAAATGCAACCTAAATGTGACCAATACAAACTTTTTCAACCTTCTAGTAAAAATTTGCTTGGTAAAGTTAATGAAGGCTCTAACTTCTAAACTTGTTCTTATGTTCTTGTTCAATTTCATCTCAATATTTCATCTGTATTCAATAAACTGATTGAAATCGTTATTTTTTCCTCTTAATTTATTTATCATTACAATATATCATAATGTTTTGTACATTACTCCATAATAGCAGAGACATTTCATTTAACGAATTTTGATAAAGTAGTTAGACACATGGTGACATTTAGTTTCTAATAAATAAAACAGTAATCAATTATCTAAAATAGGATACAACTCAGAAAAATTAACAATTTTCATTTTCAGTCTATCAAGCTACTAGTATACACCTTTTGGGCTACACGAGCAAAAAATTGTATTCTGAAGATGAAAAAAAATGCCATTAATAATGCTTTTCAGAAATTCAAATCAGTTACACTATGTACTCTTAGTAGTTTACGATTATTCTCCAAAAGGAATGTTTAACGAGATTTAGGTTTTTGGTTTATGGTTTATTTTCAAACAATAGTTTTATCTATTTTATTTATCCAAGGATTGTAAAATTCCATTTGTTTTACTAGTATTGTTGGCTTTCTCACCCAAAGGTAGTTGAAAATTTAAACTGCGTTATACTTTATATCAGAATATGTTACAATGCTTATATTAACTGCTTTGAATTATTTCCCTTCCTTATTCTGTTTTCTATGATAAGCCTACTATCCATTGAGTCATCAAATATCTACTCCATAACTAAGAATTTTTGTTTTATTTTTGTAAGACTATGGGTTTCAAAACTGTTTACAACTTATTTGCGTATTTGACAACGCTTAACTGAAAGTTTAACTAAACCATGGTTAAACGTTTTAGATATGACTGAATGTTTGACATTCCAAAAAGCATTATATGTTGCGTTTTACACCTCAATTAAGAAGACTTAATTAGAATGAATTGCAAATTAAGAGACAAAAAGTCTCTTGTCATGAATTATCGCCCACACACAGTCGCCATCTAATTTAGATATGTCAGCGTGGAATATTGACTACAGTTCGATTTTTTAGGCAAAACTTTTAACTTTGTTTAACATTGCAGAATGTATCAGAAGAGCCATTTCTTCTATTTTCATTGTAGCGGCTTTCTTTATTACTCCACCTTTGTATATTTACTGCATTATTGTTGTCAGCCAAACGTTAGCACATAAAGCTTTTTAATGCATGATTAATTAATCCATATATAAGACATGTCGTTGCCTGTTTATGTGTTTGAATAAAGCACATTAATAATCCACTCAGGTATTATGGGATAAGTTGTTTTCATTAAGGATATTTAACGGTATGCTTAAGGGATTCTTGGTTTTCTTCAACATATTGCCTTGTTCTTTTAAGTGAATTATTAACATTCGGGGAGTTTCTGTAAATGTTTCCGTAGCAAGCACCAACTTGCTGTAAATCATAATAAAGAAAGGTAAAAATCAATTTAAAAGTGAAATCAACTTTAAATACAAAGATAGTTTCTCGATGCATTTGTGATTAATTTGAAGAATTCAATACCTTTTGGGTTTTTTTAATTCAAGAAATATTATTATCTTAGAAATGCTATAGTTTTAAAAAGCAAGTATCAGCACAAACATAAAATTGATATTGCATTGATGTTTGAATAAACAATCATATGAGGAAAATACCTAACATACATAGCGCCAAATTGCAAAACACCTTATGAACTTTGAGTGTTATCTGCAAAACGTTTAGCCAACACTAACCAATTTGTGGAACAGTTTGTTCCCGAAATTAACATTTTCCATAAGTTTGACATTAACTGACGCTATCCAAGAGGAGAAAAGTCAATTTAAGAAAGTGTTTTAGACAAATTAAGTTAATCGATACATTCCTGCTGGAGCAATTTATTCTTCTGTCAGCTATAGAAAATTTTGCTAACCCTGAGACAATTTTGTCAAGAATATATTTATATTTAATCTAAGTAATTAATATGAGTTGTGACAAACAATTCTTTTTTTACACAGAGGTAACACTTTAAAAAACATGCTATGTAATAAGATGACGAAATAAATTATTTTACAAATGTTATTCAACTCAGTAGAAAATATTGCTTATGTATAGTTTTGTCATTTGGCAGTATGTTAGTTTATTTTTTCATCCTCTTCAAACCTTATGGAACCAGTTTACAAGAAGACAGTCGTTGAGTAAATATATATGCCATTTCATCGAGTAATCACTTAAACAGTCAATTCTAACTCAAGTTTTAAAATTAAAGGCATTCAGGATGCCGAAATCTAATTGATGATGCTTTAAAACAAAACATTTTTTTACAGTTAAAGCAAAATGTCAGTATGACCCTAAATTTTATAAATCTGTCGAACCTTTTGATTTTTGAATGTACATCATACATGTAAAACTTTTTAAACATGATGTATTTCTTTAATTATTCTTGTATTAGAGAAAACAGTCTTGCAATAAGCCAACGTTATACATGTTGCACCATTAGCTGTTCTGAAGAAAGACAGTTATGATTGCATATGTATAATATTAGTTACCATTACATACCATTAAACCTATAACTATGGAAGCAATGCAAATTAGATGATGTAGGAATTGCAGAAAATATCACTTAAGAAATCTTTAGAGAGCTAGAAATGTGCATTGTAAATCGTCTGCAAACAATATATTATGTATATCATGGTAATTATCTAGTATATAATGGTTTCAAATCTCCGTTTTCGAGATATACCAATGATTATGTAACATGAAATAGAGATTTAACTTTCTTTATTGAAGTCAATTTATTGAAACAAGATTTCCATGTAGGTTATTAACAAGGTTCATTGTCAATTTAATTGAAACTAATCAGCATTAAGTTGTACGGAACACAGTTGTATATCTTTACTGGCGTGTTGATATCAAAATACTAAGACTTGCGTTAAGACGCTTTATGGAATTTAAAACAATTTAACGATATCCGTTGCTGCATTGATGTTGAATGTAAAGTGCAGATTGTATTTAAGACCAAATATAATTGGTGTTTTTAAACCTCCTTATTGGACATAAGAACTATTAGAATAATAAAAAATGATTGTTACGATAAATAAATTTACCTGTCAGTGAACATACTATGGCAAAGTAAATAAAGATTTAAAATGGGGTCTAACTTCATTAGCAAAAACAGTAACATGGATTATGTTGGTATGTATGGTTCTTTTTTAAAACATCATTTGTCAAATGTTACGGTACAAAAAGGAATGAACCAGCAACACACTACAATGAACAAATACAAATTTATTAAACAAAAGAATTGTACAAAATTTACAAACAGGGGAAAATGTAAAATTGAAAATAAAACCTTAGTAGATGAATATTCAATTCCTCACTGATCCTGTGTTTCTTTGTCAAAATCCAACGATGTTAAATGTCTGATATATTAAAATTCTCACTATTGAAATCCAAATAAAGATGTTAATACTATTCTATTATCCCAACTCTGTCTAATAATATTTATGAACACCCCAAATGACTCTAGTGTAATAACTAAACTTGATGACTGATGAGTAATGACTGAATGTTAATTGACTGAATGAATGATCAAACCAGAACCAATTCTAGTATTTTATAGAAATATCAAGGTAAAATAACAATTTAGTAGTACATTCAAGATAATTTAAGAACTTTCTATTAAAAAAAGATGCATATCATGTAACACTGTACTTTATACAATAGAGACATGTAACTATAGTATCATAGTTTTGTATTCAGTACCCACCAAAGGTTCGGAGACAAAAGAAGTTTACTACAATTCTTGAATTTTGATGATTATTTTTGTAGAATCTTTATTTTTAATAAATTAAGGTAAGATTTTAATAAAATGAAAACAAATTTCATGAATGCTACACATTATAAAATTCAGCATCTGACTTCCTAAAGCCTCCAAAACCGTGTTTATTGTTATTATTTTCCATAGCATAGCTTTTATTATGCTATTTTGTAGTCTCGAATATAGTTATAATGATAGCCAAAAAAGCAAAACTTGAAGGCATTTTAAATAAATAGTTATCAAATTTTAGATAAAAGCTATTCAGTAGGCATATCAAGTGAAAACGTCTCCAAACTTTTGGTGGGTACTGTATATCATTTAGTATATAACATAAAGACATAAATTTTAAAGGACACTGTTTATTGATTTTTTCTTAGGATTACTTTCTAAACAGATTATGTTTTACCATTTTGAATTGCATTCACATGACCAAGGTGAAGCATAAATATTGTTGTAAAAAATCCAAAGATGTGTCGCTTGTTTAAGACCAATGTAAACAAGCTACATTTAAACTAACGCAGTTTGCTTCTTTGCCAGTTTTGTCAGCTTTTTCTTTATAAAAAACGTTTATACAAGATAATGAAGGCGTTCTTATGTTCTTGTACAATTCCTTCTCAATATTTCATCCGTGATTAATAAACTGATAAAAATCGTAATTTATTCCTCTTAATTTATTTATCATAATAATAAATCATCATGTTTTGTACATTACTCCAAAATAGCAGAGACATTTCGTGTAACAAATATTGTAAAAGTAATTAGACAATGGTGACATTGAGTTTCTAATAAATATAACAGTAAAATTAATTATCCAAAAGATTAAATATCAGTCTGAAAGAGTATAGATTGAGATAGATGCAACCTTTTTCTTTTGTCATTAATTAAATAAAATTTATCAGTGGTTGAAGTTACAATACAAAAAGGAAAGTAAAATCTCAGCTCTGCAATGCACAGAAACGCAACTAATCACAGCGTTGTACATGTATTACGCATCACAAACATAAACGGAAAAGACTATTAAAATAGAATAGAAAAGGGAAATCAATCCGCATTAAGGAGACAAATCACAAAAACCTACAATTTTAGGATTAAATATATAAAGCTACTACTACACACCCCTTGACTGAAGTTATTGTTAACTAATTACAGACGGTCATGTCGAAGTAATATTTTTTAAAACAGTTAGTATTAATACTATTTATTAACAAAGAGTATATCATACTAATAGTTACAATGAAAAATTAAATAAATTTCAACAACCAAGTGGGTACATACCAATGCTATCGAAACAATTTTACTTTCAACTTCTTCTTTCACTACAAAATGTACGAGAATTGATCACCCTCGTTATGCTACATTGGTATAAATATTAAACATTACAAAATCTTACATTGAAGAAAATATACACAAGAATGAACCATCACCACAGACAGTTTTGTACCAATGGTCATATTTTATCATGATGACATCATGTAATTAGCTGTCTAGTCACAGATTATAGAATTGTTAAATTCTATTATATGATAGTTGTTTAATGTAATGTTATATAATTCATTGCTTATACAGAGCTCTTTTATAATTTATCCACTATTATCGATACATTTCTGCTGGACAATTCTGCTTCATTGAGCTAAACCGTGTATGCAATTAATGTAAATAAAACTTCATTCTGAAGACGCAAAATAATGCCATCAATACGGTTTTTTAAAAATTCAAATCGATTATACAATGTACACTTAGTAGTTTACGATTATTCTCCAAAAGAAATGTTTATCGTGATTAAGGTTTTTGTTCATATTTTCATTCTCAAACAAAAGCTTTCTTTATTCATTTGTCCAAGTTTTGTGTAATTTTATTTGTTTTACTAGTTACGTAGGCTTCCTCGTGCCTTCGACACTTATGCAAATTAGATATTAGCAAAATGACATTTATTTTCTTTGAAAGTCAGTTTCTATGATTTCAATCCTTACATATATTACAATCCTCGTATAATAACAGCTTAGAAGTATTTTCTTTTTCTTATTTTGTTTTTCATTTAACTATCCATTGAGGCATAAAATACTTAGTAAATAACGACATAGTAATGTCTTTTGTTTAAGACTATGGGGCTTTCAAAAACCTTTCTTTACCTATTTGATGACACTTAATTGAAAGTGAAACTGAATCAATGGTAAACGTTTCAGAATATAGTTGAATGTTTGACATTTTAAAACATGATTTATGCTGAATAAAATATCTTAATTAAGTTGACTTAATTAGAATGTATTGCAAATCAAAACAGGGAAAAATCTCTTGTCATGAATTATCGCCCACACACAGACGCCATCTAATTAAGATAAGCCAGTTGGAGTATTGACTTCATTTCGATTTTTGGCCAAGCTTTTAACTTTGTTTAACATTACATTATGTATCAGAATAGCCATTTATTATATTTTCATTGTGACCGCTTCCGTTCAACTCCAGTTTTGTATTCCAACAGAAATATTAATGCATCCAAACTTTAGCAAGTTAAGCATTTTAAGGAATGTTTTATTAATTATTGAATAAGACTTTTATAGACTATATCATGTTTATGTATTTATATAAAGCACAATAACAATCCATTTAGATATAATGGGTTTAGTTGTTCTCATTAAGGATACTCTAAGGTATGCGCAAGGGCTTCTTTGATTTTTACAACATAATCTCTTTATCGTCTTAGTGGATTATTGAAATTAGAGGATTTTCAGTGAAATGCTTTCTTAGCTAGCACCGACTGAGAGTTAAATCAAAAATAAGTCAAGGACTCTTTTTCAATCAATTTAAAGTAAAATCAAATTTGAAAACAAAGAATTTGTCGATGCGTGTGCGATTGATTTGAAGAACTAGATACATATAGTGTTATAATTGAATAAATATTATTATCTGAGAAATGCTATAGTTTTTACAAGCATGTATCAGCAATAACGATATTGTATTGATGTTCAAATAAGCAATCCAAGGAGGCAATATGTATCACACACATTAATTGTGCAAATTTGCAAAAAAAAAACACCTTATGAACGTTGAGTCTTATCTACAAAACCATTTCCGAACAGTTTGTATTCGAAACTAACATTTTGTTGTTTTATATTAGGTGACTATATCCCAGAGGAGAATAAACAAAATTAATTTAAGAACTTTTTTTAAACATTTTAAGTTAATCGATACATTCCTGCCGGAAGTATTTTAGTTTTCTGTTAGTTCTAGAAACTTATTTTACATAATGCATGCCAGAGTGGACATTAACTAAGTGTTATTGACTTTGTAAATAATCACTTGCTAGCTGATAAAACTTACTTATTGTGAAACAAATCATTAGTCGAATCAATTTCCTCAAGAACAGTTAATAGTGTCAACAAAATATCGTCAGTTTGACACACAATAGACATTGCATAATCATATCTTTAAAAGAAGGAATATTTTACTTTACTAATATTTAACTTGTTCTAAATTTACTTATGGAGGTAGTGTGATTCGTTTTCTATAATTGAACACTCACAATAAACGCATTTGTTAAGGCATCGTTCTGTAACATAATGTTTATTAGATATACATAATAATTATCTACTTTCCTTTTATTACTTAAAATGTGCAATAAAATCCTGTCTAAACATAGCTTCTTAATCTACAATCATTTTTCTTGTAGGACATTAAATTACTCAATGAATATCCTTAGTTGTAAAAATCGATCACCATGATAGAGTATGCTTGCAAGGCCTGTCATAATTCTATATAATGATAATCTCCTTATCTCCTTCGAGAAACATTAAAATTATTCGTGTGTATAAATAACAACATGACATTGTACAATTTCATCATGATATTATAATACGACAATAGCATTGTAAGTATATAAATATATTTTATCAAATAATTAATGTGTTGAAACAACTAATAAAAGTAGCACGTAAGCAAGCCAAAGAGATATTCCGGACAAACTGATGTTTGTTTCCGTCAGTATACTAAAAGGTATACATTAACAAGTGTTTGTAAATAGTGGTGCTGTAATAATCTAAGTGTTAAAATGACCGATCCAAACTAACAACAAATAAAAGCATATAGTGTTGCTAATGATATCATAATTACAGTGACTAAAAGGCGCTAGTAATTACCAAGGTCTTCTTTTCCATTTTTGTATCATGACATGCCATTAACACCAGTATGCTGATAGTTATATCTGGTGATTTTTCTTTTATTGTCTTTGTTGATACACAGATTCGATCTGTTCACAAATTAAGCGTCCATATAGTGGTAGTCTAAGAGTGTTTGATAGAAATGTTCTAGATAATGACTGTTTTTTTGGGATAGGGTCCGCCCACGTATAAACTATATATTGACAAATCTGGATAAAATCTTATGCCTACGAGTTAAAACAAATCGTAGATGAAAAAAAAATTGGTAGCTGAGAAAGCCGTGAAATAATAGCTGTCCATAAACAGTAAATGTCATGGGTTATAAGACAGAAAAAATATTTAATAAATGATTAGTCAGAACTTAAGATTAGAGGCTATTTGAGCATTGAGCATCTGCAGCTTCATGGTCTGGATGTAAATGTATTACTAAATTATTTATTCCAGTGTTCTATTTACTAAATAAGCTACTAATTTAGTGATTACCCTTATATTCTAAATAACACTGCATATTGTCAAGTATAGTAGAACATGTTTTTATATTATTTAACTTCTCTTTTATGAAAACTGTTTTGTTTCGTTCTTTTATGAAAACATAAATACTTTTGGGATTTTGAAGGGGAAATGTGAATTTAACATCAACCCTTTAAATGTCAAAGCCGATATTTTGTAATTAATTTACGTTTCTGTAAAAACCAAAGGCAGGCAAATAAATGTCACTGTTAACTTAAAGCGTGTATGACTATTATCTATCAGATTTCATTACCCATTTCCACTTGAGATAAATCCTCAAAGCGAGGTTTAATAATTCGGTGTACCTATTTAGACAAGGAAGATTGCAAAGCAATAATTATTAAACGTTATATTAATACCATACATTTGGAAACATACCAATCTAGTGCACTCTGAACTTCTTATCAAATGATAAGTCGATTGAACTAGCTGTTTCTGCTTTCCAAATACCATAAGCTTTGCAAGGATGCAAATGACTGTAGTTAAATGTCTAGGTCTTGCAAACAATACATATAGAAAAAAGATGTACACAACCATTAATTGTATAACGCTTCCAAATGCTTCTTAGATTTTTATTTTATCTAGAACAACATCAAAAGCTTCGTATCAATGATCAAAATAAAATAATATTTCTAAGAGTTTACTTCACTGGCAATAAATACCTAAGACAACTTTCCAAGAATCTATTATTGATATGAGTTGATACATATGGTAATATTTTTTACGTATGTAACATTATTAAAAATGCTTTGTAATAAAACGAGTAAATAAATCATTTTACAAATATTATTTTCTTAGTAGAAAATATTGCTTATGTATATTTTGTCATTTGGCAGCATGTTAGTTTCTTTGTTCATCCTATTTATACCTTATGATACCAGTTGACACGAATTGAGTTGTCACTTGAACAGTCAATTTTAACTCAAGTTATAAAATAAAAACATTCAGGAGCCCGAAAACTAATTTATGTTACTTTAAAACAAAATGTGCTTAACAGTAAGAGCAAATTGACAGTTTGGCCCTAAATTTAAAAATATGTCGAACATTTTTACTTTCCAATGTATATCATGAAACTATTTAAACAAGGAAACAATCAGTATTTGGTTGCACTGAATACAACATAATTTCTTCCCTTGCTTGATGACATCAAAATACCTAGATTTGCGTTGGGACGCTTTATGGAATTAGAAAATGAAATGGAAATTTGTTGTTGAATTTATGAATGTAAAGTTCGGATCGAATATGAAGCCAAATGTATCTATGTTTTTAAATGATGGACTAGACCACAGAATATTAATTATAATTATTTTGGCCTATGTTAATAATCTTTCTTTCATATTATCACATTATAGTATTTCTTTGAAGTAAATTTTTGTATAATTGTGAATGATTTTCTCTCCAAGTACATAACGCCAACATATCTATATTAATGACATGACTACAAGGCATTATTGATTAACCCTTGCAAGAAGGTGTATGTTGCTTCACATCATGCAGACAAAAAAAATCCTGCTATGAAGACGTCTTGTTATGACCATATCATGGCAACTATGAAGTAACATTTCATATCGTTATGTTAAAAACTATAGAAAACAATTAAACGTAAAACCTATAAAAGTGCAAAAAAGCATTTTGGAAATCTGTAGAGAGCTAGAAATGTGCATTATACATCGTATGCATACAATGTAATTATCTAGTATATTTTTGCTTAAAATCTCCTTCTTTGAGATATACCAATGATTTTGTAACACGAAATACAGATCTATCTTTATTTATTGAAGTTAGTTTATTGAGAGAAGATTTTCATGTGGGTTAATAACATAATACATATTAATCAACCTTAGTGAAACTAAAAAGCATTTGGTAGCACGGAATACAACAACATATCTTTACTTGCTTGTTAACATCAAAAGACATAATCTTGTGTTAGTACGCTACATGAATTTAAAAAATGAATACGAATTCTGATGAAGAACTAATGTTGAATCTAAGATATAGGTAGTAGTTCCTTTTTGATGGGTTTAACGCAGTAGCAACACATTGTATAGGTCCTATAACGGGGGCCCGTCAACCTACTCACTCCTCATGGAAAGGTTAAATCTCTGGATTTAGCTGTTAACCAACTACTAAGCGCTTACTTTCGTAAGTGACTGACAACTGCCCTACATAATTAAAATCATTGGTAGGAGGGAGAATGGCCGTAGAAATAATTTCATGAGCAAGCTCCACGAAAGTATGCCCCGCCCGGGAATCAAACCCACGACCCCTCGATCATTAGACTTGCGTGCTACCAACTGAGCTAGCCGGGCGGAAGGTAGTAGTTTAAGTCATGCGTATTTTTTCTCTAATTAGTAGACGGACTTGCTCAATTATTAGGTAAATAAGGTGATTCAAATACATCATTACAATTATTGAGTAATGGATTATTGTCTAATGAAATGATAATTTTACAATATATTAGTTAGTTCAGAACTATTTAAGCACTAAATAATGTGATCAATTAATATTATCAAATCATTTAACTGAAAAGGGGTTTATCAAGTGTTATTATTCCCGGAAGAAGCATAACAGAAAAAAAACACCAATTGTCCATAGAGTTCAAAATCGATGAATAATTCACCTGATGAACCTGTACTTATTTTCTGAAGTGCTAAAATATGAACGATCTGACAATCCTTAGTCTCCTCAGTGGACATAAGATTAATTTGAAGGAAGAAAGTGATTGTTCGATGAATAAAATATCATGTCAGTAAATATACTATGACAGACTAAATCAAGTTTTAAAATTGAAAATGTGTATAACTGCATTAGCCAACACAGTAACATAAATATATTCCAAACGTATTTCTGTGGACCACATGATTTACGTAACAATTTTGAGTTTCTGATAAATTATCAATCAATCTAAATCCTGTTTGACATTATTGACATAATGCAAAAGTCAACAGATTATAACGTGATTTCGACGGTCACGGAAAAGACAATTGTCACGGAAATTGATACGAATCATACATCACGCGGTCCAGACAGACTATAATGTCTTTGCGGAAGTTTAATTTTGATATACCTAACTTGATATATGTAGCTGTCGTTCTCTTTATGAGCCGTATGTAAAATATATTTATATTTTTCTACTTTTAATCAGAACAATATTGTGTGACTGACACTGCGGATTTGTTTGGGAGTTACATAGATGAGCTAATATAAGACGGACTGTTAAATAAATACTTCGTTTTTGTTTATAAATTATATATTAGTATGCATGTAAGCTAGTTTTAAACATATATTTCGGTGATGTAAATTTGTTTAATAGTAACGACGTGTAAACTGTCGTTGCCTTATACAATTATTGTATATCCAAAAAAACCCAAGCAGAATAAGTCAAGTCATTTTCGGCAGCTTGTCTGGGAATTAATTATGTGTTTTTTTTCTATAAAACCTTTTGAATGAACATAGAGTAATAAGATTTCTCTGTAAAATGCAAACAACAATAACCTCAATGTGACCAATACCACTTTTTCAACATTCTAGTAAAAACTTAACTTGGTAATCTGCTTGAATCTCATATTGGCTTCATTAAAATTATAAATCATGCAAAACTTGTTACAGTTTACATGGAAAACAGTTTTTTCAATTTTCTTTGAAGAATGTTGAATCTCTTTGTTAGCAAATGTCTGTTCTCAAAATGTTTGAAAATGAACAAACATTATTCAATTATATTTATGGAATAACCATGTTTGATTTTAAACACTAAAGACGTTGTGAAATTCAATCCAGATCTTATTGTAACACAGCATTTGATGTATATTATTTAGTTAATAAATAAGTTGAATGCAATGAACGGTAATTAAGTTAAAACCAATCAATACATTGTAAATGACTTTAAATTAGAAAATAAAACGAGATGATAATACATTCAATTACTTAGTTTTCAATTAATTAATAATAAATTACATTACTTTGAAATAACTCCATCTTTGATTTGGCTTAGTGATAATTGTGAAATTTCTAGTGGTATGTATGCACTGCCAGTAACAATTTTAAGGACATTGTATAACATAGTAACTAGACAGATTTAAATTACATTCGCATTATTAAAGTTAAGCATATACTGATGTAAATATCACTGAACATATATTCCTTGTTTTAGACCAATGTATTTCTTTATATAAAATATATTACATGTTATTGGAGGCGTTACTCGTTTTAATTTATTCTTATGTTCTTATTCAATTCCTTCTCAATATTTCATCCGTAATCAATAAACTGATTGAAATCGTAATTTATTTCCTTGTAATTTATTTATCATTACAATAAAGCATCATGTTTTGTACATTACTCCAAAATAGCAGATACATTTCATATAACAAATTTTGTAAAAGTAGTTAGACACGTAGTGACATTTGAAAGAGTAAAGTTTGAGATAGATGCTACTGTTTTTGTTTTGTCATTAATTAAAATAGATTTATAAGTGGTTGAAGGTACAATACAAAACGGAATGTAAAATATCAGCTCTGCACTGTAATGAAACGCAACTTATCACAACGTCGTACATGTATTAAGCATCACAAAAAACAAAAGAAAATCAAAGATATTTAAAAAAGGATTATAATAAAGACCAAATAATCATCATTTAGGATTCAACTCAGATAAATTAACCATTTTCATTTTCAATCTATCAAGCTACTAGTATACACCTTTTAGGCTAAATTATTGTATATGAATTACAAGCATATGATGTAACTCTAGTTGAAGTAATATCTTTTATAACAGGTACTAATATTATTGTTAACAAAAGAGTATATCATACTTATAGTTACCGAGAAAATAGTGATGAATTACAACAACCGAGGGGGTACATACATGTACCAATGTTAGCTGGAACATTTTTATTTCAAATTCTTCTTTCATTGCAAAAGGTTCTTGTACAAAAATTGATCACCTTCATTATGCCCTATTAGTATAAAATAATAAACATTACAAAATCTTGCATTGACAAAATATACACAAGAATTAATCATTATCACAGACAGTTTTGTACCAATAGTCATATTTTATCATGATGACATCATGTAACTAGCTGTCTAGTCACAGATTATAGATTTGTAAACATTTGTTTTATGTGAAGATATATTATTCATTGCTTGTCAGGAGCTTATTTATCTTTTATCCACCATTATCGATATATTTCTGCTTCATTGAGCTAAATTGTTTAAGCAATCACTATAAATAAGAAATGTTTTATGACACGAGCAATAAATTGTTTTCTGAAGATTGAAAAAGAATGCCATCAATAAGGCTTTTCAGAAATTCAAATCAGTTACACTATGTACTCTTAGTAGTTTATGATTATTCTCCAAAAGCAATGTTTAACGAGATTTAGGTTTTTGTTTTATGGTTTATTTTCAAACAATAGTTTTATCTATTTTATTTATCCAAGGATTGTGAAACTCCATTTGTTTTACTAGTTATGTAGGCTTCCTCACCCAAAGGTAGTTGAAAATTTAAACTGCGTTATACTTTAATCAGTATATGTTACAATGATTATATAATAACAGCTTTGAAGTATTTCCCTTCCTTATTTTGTTTTCCATGATAAGCCTACTATCCATTGAGTCATCAAATATCTACTCCATAACTAAGAAGTTATGTTTTATTTTTGTAAGACTATGGGATTTCAAAACCGCATACAACCTATTTGCGTATTTGACAACGCTTAATTGAAAGTTTAACTAAACCATGGTTAAACGTTTTAGATATGATTGAATGTTTGACATTCCAAAAAGCATGATTATGTTGCGTTTAATACCTTAATTAAGTAGACTTAATTAGAATAAATTGCAAATCAAGAGACAAAAAAGTCTCTGGTCATGAATTATCGCCCACACACAGTCGCCATCTAATTTGGATATGCCAGCGTGGAGTATTGACTTCAGTTCGATTTTTTAGGCAAAGCTTTTAACTTTGTTTAACATTGCAGAATGTATCAGAAGAGCCATTTCTTCTATTTGTATTAAAGCGGCTTTCCTTATAACTCCAGTTTTGTATATTTACTGAAATATTGTTGTCAGCCAAACGTTGGCACATAAAGCTTTTTAATGCATGTTTAAATAATCCATAAAAAAGACATGTCGTTGCCTGTTTATGTGTTTGCATAAAGCACATTATAATCCATTCAGGTATAATAGGTTGAGTTGTTTTCATTAAGGATATTTAAAAGTATGCATAAGGGCTTCTTGGTTTTCTTCAACATATTGCCTTGTTCTTCTAAGTGAATTATTAACATTCGGGGAGTTTCTGTATAATGTTTTCTTAGCAAGCACCGACTTGCTGTAAATCATTAATAAATAAAAAAAAGTTAAAATAAATTTAAAGTGAAATCAATTTTGAATACAAAGATAATTTCTCGATGCATTTGCGATTAATTTGATGAATTCAATACCTTTTGGGTTTTTTAATTCAAGAAATATTATTATCTTAGAAATACTATAGTTTTAAAAAGCAAGTATCAGCACAAACATAAAATTGATATTGCATTGATGTTTGAATAAACAATCATATGAGGAAAATACCTAACATACATAGCGCCAAATTGCTAAACACTTTATGAACTTTGAGTGTTATCTGCAAAACGTTTAGCCAACAATAACCCATTTGTGGGACAGTTTGTTCTCGAAATTAACATTTTCCATAAGTTTCATATTAAGTGACAATATCCAAGAGGAAAAAAATCAATTAAAGAAAATTTTCAGACAAATTAAGCTAACCGATACATTCCTGTCGGAGCAATTTATTTTTCTATCAGCTTTAGAAACTTTTGCTTACGCTGAGACAATTTTGTCAAGAATATATTTATATTTAATCTAAGTAATTAATATGAGTTGTGACAAACAATTCTTTTTTTACACAGAGGTAACACTTTAAAAAACATGCTATGTAAAAAGATGAGGAAATAAATTAGTTTACAAACATTATTCAACTCAGTAGAAAATATTGCTTATGTGTAATTTTGTCATTTGGCAGTATGTTAGTTTCTCTTTTCATCCTCTTCAAACCTCATGGAACCAGTTAAAAACAGTCGTTAAGTAAATATAAATGCCATTTCATCGAGTTATAGCTTGAACAGTCAATTCTAACTCAAGTATTAAAATAAAAACATTCAGGAGGCCGAAAACTAATTTATGTTGCTTTTAAACAAAACCTTTTTTACAGTTAACGCAAAATGCCAGTTTGACCCTAAATTTCAAATATGTCGAACTTTTTTTGGTATGCACATCATGAAACTATTTAAACATATGTATTCTTTTAATTAGATAAAGCAGTCATGCAATGAGCCGACGATATACATGTTGCATCATTAGCTGTTCTGAAGAAAGAGAGTTATGATTGTAACATTACATATGTATAATATAAGTCACCATTATATACCATTAAACCTATAACTACGGAATCAATGCAAATTAAATGCTATAAGAATTGCAAATGAAATTACTCTAGTGTATATCAATGTAGTTATTTAGTATATAGTAGTTTAAAATCTCCTTCTTCGAGATATACCAATGATTATGTAACATGAATTAGAGATTTAACTTTTATTTATTGAAGTCAGTTTATTGAAACAAGATTTCCATGTAGGTAATTAACAAGATTTATTGTCAATTTAAGTGAAATTAATCAGCGTTAAGTTGTATGGAACACAGTAGCATATCTTTACTAGCGTGTTGACATCAAAGGACATCAATTTTTTTGCCTAAATTATGGAAGTAGATTATGAAATCGCTTATGTTTTTCCAAGTACATAAAGCCAAAATAATAATCTTAACTACATGACTCTGAGGCATTATTGAATACATCTTTGTAAGAAGGAACATGAAGTTTCCCATTATGCAGACAAAAACACTGCCTGTTCTGAAGATATCGTGTTATGACCATTTCATGACAACTATACGTTAACATTACATATCATAATGATAACAACTATAAAAAACAATTAAACGTAAAACTTACGAAAATTCTGGAGAAATCATTTTGGAAAACTGTAGAGAGCTATAAATGTGCATTTAACATTGTCTGCATACAATAATAATGTATATAAATGTAACTATCTAGTATATCGTGATTCCATGTCTCCTCTACGAGATGTACAAATAATTATGTAACATGAATTACAAATCTAACTTTATCTATGGAACTTAATTTATTTAGAAATGATCTTCGTGTGGGTTAATAACATGAATCATAATCATCCAAAATAAAACTAATTAGTATTTGGTAGCACGGAATACAACCAGATATTTGCACTTGCCTGTTAACATGAAGGGGTATGATCTTGTGTAATTACGAAACATGATATTAGAAATGAAAACTCAATCCGTTGCAGAACCATTGCTGAATATAAGATATAAGTCGTATTTAATGTCATGCATTTATATGTAGTTAAATTAATAGACAGACTTGCTGAATAATTAGGAAAATAAGGTGATTCATGTACATCATTAAAATTTTTGATCAACTAATTAGTTTGTAAATAGATATTGTCTAATGAAATATCAATTTTACAAACAAAAAGTTAACCCAGAACTATTTTAGCACTATAAAATTAATATGAGCAATTCAGTAAACTAAAAAGGGTATATAATGTGTATACCACGTATACCATTCACGTTAGATGCATAAGAGAATCATGGATATAGTTCAAAATCGATTGATATTTAACCTTATGTGCGTAGAAAATATACTTTCTTAAGAGCTGAAATATAACCGATTTAACAAACTTTTCATCTCCTCAGTGACCATAAGAAGTTAAATAAGAAGAACAAAAGTGATGGTTACAATAAATAAAAAAAAACATGTCAGTAAACATACTATGACAAACTAAATCAAATTTCTAAATCGAAATGGAGTCTAGCTAAATTAGCCAAAACAGTAACATGAATTCAATATATTCTAAACTTCTGTGGACCGCATGATTCACGTCACTTAATTAGTTTCATTGACATTATTGACATAAATAAACAGTCACACGTTTAAAATGTGATTACGGCGGTCGCTTAATAAGAACGATTGTCACGGAAAAGACAATTGCCTCGGAAATTGATACAGATTGTACATCATAAGGTCCAGACAGACTCTAATGTTATTGCGTAAATTTAATCTTGATACACCTATCTTGATGTCTGTAGCTGTCATTCTCTATATGAACCGTATGTAAAAGATATCAATATTTTTCTACTATTTGCCAAAATAATAATGGTTGACTGACACTGCAATCATTCGTTGTTTTTTGGGAGGGGGTTACATATACGAGTTATTATAGGACTGTAATGATCATTCGTCTGCTTTTAGTTTATAAATGTCTTATTATTATCAATTTACCTATAAAAACCCAAAGAATGAACATATAGTTATATGATTGTTCTGTAAACAACAATAACACCACTTAAACAATTCTACTTTTCCAACATTGTAGTTATATCTATACAATTTTATCAGGTAGAATCTCTAATCGGCTACATTAAAATTCCAAATCATGCAAAACGTGTTGCAGTTTTTACGGAAAACAGTTTTGCAACTTTCTTTGAAGAATGTCTGTTCTAAAAATGTTTGGGAATGAACAAGCATTTTTCAATTATATTTACGAATAACCATGTTTGATTTTAAACACTATAGACGTTGTGCAATTAATGCAGACCTCATTGTACCACAACGTTTGAAACATACATTGTTATTATCTATAATTAGAAACTAAAACAAGATGATCATTGCATTTAATTACTAACGTTTTTAATTCATTTATAATCAATATCATTACTTTTCAATAACTCCATCACTGATATAATTAAGCTAGTGTTATAAGTAAGATTCTTTTTCAAATTTTATTTTGTCAAAAAATGTAAAGGGCACCGTATATTTAAACTTTCGGAAAATTATTAACAAGACAGACGGCTTAACATTTTAAATTACTTTCGCATTACCAAGAGTAAACATACTTGTTGTTGTGAAAAATACTGAAAATGTATTCTTTGTCTTAGACCAATATTGATTAACAATCTAACCTTAAACTTACGCAAAGTGTTTCATTGCCAGTTTTGTCATATATTTCTTTATATATAAAATATAATATAACAAGGTAATGGAAGCATTACCTCCTAAACTAGTTCTTATGTTCTTATTCAATTCCTTCTCAATATTTCATCCGTTATCCATAAACTGATTAAAATCGAAATTTATTTCCTCGTAATTTATTTATCATTACAAAATATCATCATGTTTTGTACATTACTCCAAAATAGCAGAGACATTTCACATAACAAATTT
The DNA here is from genome assembly GCA_025267735.1 of Mactra quadrangularis. NCBI lineage: Eukaryota > Metazoa > Mollusca > Bivalvia > Venerida > Mactridae > Mactra > Mactra quadrangularis. The sequence continues at coordinate 8,336,851 of CM046300.1, forward strand.
TGTAAAAAGTAGTTAGAAATATGGTGACATTTAGTTTCTAATAAATAAAACAGTAATTAATTATTCAAAAGATTCAATATCAGTCTGAAATGGTAAAGTTTTAGATAAATGCTAGATTTTTGTTTTGTCGTTAATTAAACCAACTTTATCGGTGGTTAAAGTTACAATACAACATATAAAAGGAAAGAAACATTTCAAAACTGCAATGCACAGAATCTCAACTTCTTACAGCATTGTACATGTGTTATGCAATACACAAATCAAACGGAAAAAGACTATTGAAATAGAATAGAAAAGGGAAATCAATTCATATTTAGAAGATAAATCACATTAACCTACAATTCTTGTTTTGAATCTCTCAAGCTATCAATATATATATTCCAGTGCTTGAACAATAACAGCTTAGAAGTATTACCTTTCCAAAGATAATTCAGGAGTAGAACTTGAAATTGCCATATACTGGTTTCAATGATTAGCTTACTATTCATTGAGTCATCAAACATCTACTGTATGACGGGATAATTATGTCTTATATCATTGAGTTTATAGGCTTTTCAAACACCGTATACAACTTGTTTGCTTATTTGAAGACACTTTATTGAAAGTTAAACTAAATAAGGATTAACGTTTTAGAAAACGGTTGAATGTTTGACATTTTAAAACATAATATACATGCATATTGAGTAAAATGTCTTCATCAAGTTGACTTGAATGTATTGCAAATCAAGAGATAAAGAATAAACTCTCTTGTCATGTATTATCGCCCACGCACAGATGACGTCTTATTAGGATATGCTAGTTTGGATTTTTTACTTCATTTCGATTTTTAGGCAAAGCCTTTAACTTTGTTCACCAATTCATAATGTATCAGAAAAGCCTTTTTTCGTTAAGGCCGCTTTCTTTAAAACTCCGTTTTTGTATTTTTACTGAAATATTGCTGACAGTCAAACGTTACAAATTAAGCCTTTAAGGAAGATTTCATTAATTAAAAGAATAAACTGTCGTTGTACGTTTATTTATTTGGTTAAAGCTTTTATTTATCCATTTGTAAATTATGGGTTCAGTTGTTTTCATTTAGATTATTTGAATGTATGCTTATGGGCTTCTTAGTTTTCTACAAACTAATATTATTTTCTTTTTAGTGAATTACTAAAATTTGAGGACTTTCTGTTCAACGTCTTCTAAGCAAGCAACCTCTAAGCGTAAAATCATAAATTAGTCAAGAACACATTTAAATAAATTTAAAGTTAAATCAACTTTGAAAACAAAGAGAATTTGTCGATGCATTTGCGATTGATTTGAAAAACTGGATACCTGCAGTTTTAATTTAAGTAATATTATTAATTCAGAAATGCTATAATTCTAAAAAGCATGTATCTGCCAAACATAAATTTGATACTGAATTGATGTTTGAATAAACAATTCCTCGAGATAAAATACCACACACACATTAATAGTGACCATTTGCATAAATCACCTTATGAACGTTGAGTGTTATATACAAAACCTTCATCTAACATTGAACCATTTTTCAAACTCTGTGTTCTCGAAACTAACATTTTCCATTAGTTTTATATTACGTGGTAATATCTAACTTAAGATAAACAATTTAAGGAAGTTTGTTAGACGTATTAAGTTAATCGATACATTCCTGTCGGAGCAATTTATTCTTCTGTCAACTCTAGAAATTTTTGACGACCCTGAGACAATTTTCCAAAAATCTATTTGTATATCATCTAAGGAATTGATATTAGGAGATACATATTGTTGCAGTTGCCATGAGTAAAACATCAACATCAATAAGATCAGTAAATAACTCATTTTACAAATATCATTTGCTCAAGAGAAAATATTCCTTATGTGTAATGATTTTGTCGTTTTTGCAGCATGTCTGTGTTTTTTCCAACATATTTAAAATAGTTAATTTCGTGCTTTAGCTAGGGTGACAATTAAGGATTTGTTTTGCCTTTTTTATTGATTTGTCAGTAATTCTTATCAAGCCCAATGTGGAATGTCTTAGCATTAAATCCCAATACCAAGCGGACAATTGAAAATATAAAATTTACGAGTCATTTTGAAAAAAAATATAAGGTTATGTCGTCGTTTTAATGCAATACTTTTCAAACTTAAATTATAAAACAAAATCTTTCAGAAGGCTTAAAACTAATATATGTTGCATTAAAACAAAACCTGTTTTACAATTAGAGCAAAATGCCAACTTGACCCTAACATTTAAAATCTGGCCAAACATTTTTATTGTTGGCTGTATATCATGAAACTATTTATACAATATGCAACTTTTTAATCAGTCAGAACAATCTTGCATTAAGCCGACGGTATACTTGTAGTATCAGTGGCGGTTTTGAAGAACGAGCATAATGATTATAACGTTATAAATTATGAGTTGCCATTAAACCTATAACTATGGAAGCAATACAAATTAAATTGGTGTAAGAATTGCAGAAGAAATCACTTTAGAAATCTGTAGAGAGCTAGAAATGTGCATTATACATCGTCAGCAAACAATATATTATATATATCAATGTAATTATCTAGTTTATCGTGATTTGAATTCTTCTTCTTTGAGATTTTCCAATGATTATGTAGCACGGAATACAGATCTAACTTTTTTATTGAAGTTAGCTTATTGAGACAAGATTTTCATGTAGGTTTATAAAATGAGTTTTAGTCACCGAAATGAAACTAATCAGTATTTGGTTACACGGAATGCAACAACATATCTTTAATTGTGTGTTGACATCAAAATATCTAGACTTGAATAAGTAGGCTGCTCAGAATTAGAAAATGTAAACAAAATTTAAGTTGAATTTTAGGTTATGCGTATGTGTGTACTTCAAATAATCATTATGAACGGACTTGCCCACTCGTTAGGTAGGTAATGCAAGTACATGTACATCTATCTAATTATTGAATTATTAGATCTGTAAATAGATAGTGTCTAATGAAAATGATAATGTTACAGTAAAAAAGTTTTAATTAAATTATGTGAGAATCACATGCAGTATTACATGCATCAGATTTATACGGTCAATTGATGAAACTAAATGGGCGTATAGTATTATGTGTTATTATTCATGTAAGAAGCATGAAAGAAATAAAACATTTATTTAGATTTGTACAAAATCTGAAATGTGAAACATAAAACGATATAACCAATCCTTCATCTTCTCGGTGGATAAATGATTGATAATAAGAATGAAAGTGAATGTTACAATAGATAACAAGAAAAGGTAAACTAGACGCTGTTTTACAGAGACGGTCTCCTGATGAAGGAGGTCTGTGTTTCTCATATTGTCGATTTTTTTATTGGTTGTCCAGGCTCGTAACTGTGACACTACAGTTCTGTTTAGACCCCCTAATTCAATCCAAAATATACTTTCTGGTGAGTATTTGAGAGTATGGTATGACTTTTTTAAATTTAACGGACATTTAACTTTGCTATGGTACTGAGTATGAAGAAAATTTTATATCAGACTTACTTATACATTTAAGAAATGACAATTTAAATTCAATAAACATAAATTTATAGTAATCTGTAATCTAATTTTATATAAAATCTTATTACTGACAGTAAATGCACAGAAACTCACTAAGTCGCTCGAAAACCCATATTAAGGTGCAAAATGTTAGGGGCACCTAGTTGTCACAGCTGGTTTTGTTTAAAAAAAGGCACAAAAATAATTGTGTAATTGGATTGTTATTTTAATACGCATGAATACACTTTCTGAACTGCAATGTAGAATTTATAGGGGTTTAACCTTTGAGTGGCAAAGCATATATGTGATAATGATCAATGACCTACTTTAAAAGAAGTCGTAAAAACAGTTATTTTGGGGGCAAACATGCAGATTTTTTTTAAAAGATTGCTAATTTAGGGCACTAAATAACACATTTTATGGGTTTGTTGGACTATAACAATTATTCGTTCACTTTTTCATAAATTTCAACCTTCTAGTAAAAACTATACATGGTTATCTAGTTGAATCTAAAACTTTAAACCATGCAAAACTTGTTGAAGTTTACATGCAATTTTCTTTGAAGAATATGAAATCTTGGTTAGCAAATGTCTGTTCTCAAATGTTTGAGAGTGAATAAACATTATTCAATTATATTTAGTGAAAAACCATGTTTGATTTTAAACACTATAGACGCTGTGAAAATCAATGCAGATCTTATTGTATCACAACATTTGATGTATCTAACTGAGTTACAGATTTAGTAATAAATAGGGAAATGAAGTGAAAAGCCGCAAATACATAAAACATGACTTTAATTTGGAAAAAAAACGAGAACATCATTAAATTTAATTACTTAAGTTTCAATTAATTAATAATTAATTACATTACTTTTCAATAATTCCATCTCTGATATGTATCGGCGTATTGATAATTGTGAAATTCCTAGTGGTATGTATGCTCTTTTTGCAAAAACAGATTGACATAGAAAGTTTAAAGACAATGTATATAGTATAAGTATCTGATGGTTTAAAAGATATTACTTCGACGAGAGTTGCACAACATGCCTATAATAAGTCTACAATAACTAAGCCCAAGAGCTGTATATAGGTAGCTAAATATATTCAAAACGAATTTGTAGGTTAATGTAATTTGTTTCCTACATGTGAATTCATTTTCTTTTTTTATTATATTTCAATAGTCTTTTACCGTTTGATTTGTGTGGTACATAAAACATGTACAACATTGTGAGAATTTGTATTTCTCTGCATTGCAGTTTTGAGATTTTCCTTTCCTTTTTGTATTGTAATGTAACTTTAACCACTGATAAAATTAGTTTAATTAATGACAAAACAAAAACAGTAGCATTAATTTCAAACTTTATTCTTTCAGACTGATATTTAATCTTTTAAATAATGAATTACCGTTTTATTTATTAGAAACTAAATGTCATAATGTGTGTAATTACTTTTTAGTATTTGTTATTCAAAATTGTCTCTGCTGTTTTGGAGTAATGTACAAAACATGATGATATATTATAATGATAAATGAATTAAGAGGAAATAAACCACGATTTTAATCCTGCCAGTTTATTGATTAGGGATGAAATATTGTCAAGGACATGAACAAGAACATAAGAAGTGAAAACGTAACATAAGGTATAACGAGTTAACGCGTTCATTAGTTTTTATTATTATATTTTATATAAACAAGCTTGACAACTCTAGAAATGAAACGCGTTGCTTTAGTTTAAAATTAGCTTGTTTACGTTTGTCTTAGACAAGGAATACATTTTTAGTGATATTTACAACAATACTTGCTTAACCTTTGTAATGCGAAGGTAAATTCAAAAATGTTAAGCCATCTGTCTAGTTAATTTTTCTAATAAAGTTTGAATAGTAATATGTTAACAAAAAATATCATACTCATAGTTACAGAGAAAATATTACTAAATCACAACACTCGAGTGTGTCCATACCAATATTATTGAAACAATTGCAATTTAAAAATCTTCTTTATGTACTGATACAAAATTGATTACCCTCATTACGTTTCATTGGTATAAAATGTCCCCATTAACATTAGAAAATCTTAAATGAACCATCATCACGAAAAGTTTTATATCAATGGTCATATTGTATCAGGATGACATCATATAATTAAATGTCTAGTATCATATTATAGGTCTGTAAACATCTATTATATGATTATTTGTTTTACGTGAAGTTACATGTATATAATTCATTGCTTGTCCGGAGCTCGTTTATCCACAGTTATCAATACATTTCTACTTGACAAATCAGCTTCAATGAGCTAAACCGTTCGAGCAATTATTATAAACAAAGTATAGCTTTATTACATTGACAACAATTGGACTGTGAATTGAATTTAAATGTGACTTTTAAAAAATTTAAAATCAGTTCCACAATGTACGCTTAGCAGTGTATGTGTATTCTTTAAAAGGTATTTTTATCGAGATTTAGGTATTGTGTTATATTTCATTTCTAAGCAATAGTTTTATCAATTTTTGTTGTCCAAAGATTGTAAAATTCTATTTGTTTTACTATTATTATGAAGGCTTCCTCTCCTTTCAAAGGCATTTGAAAATAAAAATTTAAACTGCACTACACTTTGTATAAGAATATAATATTTTGCTTATACAATAACAGCTTAGAAGTATTTCCTTTCTAAGGATAAGTCTGGTGTAAGAATTGGCATTACCATATTCTTTTTTCAATGATTACCTTATAATTCATGGAGTCATCCAACATCAACTATATAACGACAAAATAATGTATTATGTTTCTAAGTCTATAAGGTTTTCAACTTATTTGCCTATTTGAAGACGCATAATTGAACGTTTAACAAAAACATTGCTAAACGTTTTAGAAAATGGTTGAATCTTGATATTTAAAAACATAATTATATCTGCTTAGTAAAATATCTTAACTAAGTTGACTTAATTAGAATGTATTGCAAGTCAAGAGACAAAAAAGATCTCCTGTCATGAATTATCGCCCACACACAGATGCCATCTAATTTTAGATATGCCTGCGTAGAGTATTGACTTTATTTCGATTTTTAGACTAAGCCTTTAACTTTGTTCAAACATCATAAAATGTATCAGGATAGCCATTTCTCCTGTTTATATTTTAATTGCCTTCTTGTAACTCCAATTTGAACTTTAACTGTAATGCTGCTATTAGCCAAACGTTAGCACTTAAAGCATTTAAATGCACGTTTTATTAATTAATGAATAAGGAATATAGTTGCATGTTTATGTGTTTGAAAAGCACATTAATAATCCATTTGGATATAATGGGTTCAGTTGTTTTCATTTAGGATATTTGAATGTATGCTTAAGGGCCTCTTGATTTTCTGCAACAAATTGCCATTTTCTTCTATGTGAATTTCTAACATTAGACGAGTTTCTGTAAAATGGCTCCTTAGTCAGCAACTACATAGAGCAAATTCATGAATAAGTTAAGGACACTTAAAATTATTTTAAAGTGAAATCAACTTTGAAAACAAAGATATATTGTCGATACTTTTCTGACTGATTTGAAGAACTGAAATCTGCAGTTTTTTATCTAAGAAATGTATGAAATGCTGGCATTTTAAAACATGTTTCAACCTAAAATCTGTATTGACCTTGTATTGTTGTTTTGGAGAAACTATCCTAAGTGGACAAAAATCAAAGACATTTATACTGCCTTTTTGCAATATATTTCCTGTTTATGATTTTTAAGGCTTATTTATTGATTGGAGTTAACGCCGTATCAACACAATTTAGGTCATTTTACGACATCCAGCGCACCTAACCTAGCTTTCCTGGAACCCTTGTCTATAACCAGTACTCACCTACCCTTTCACAAGGCCGGAAACTTCTCCATATTATCTAATCAATGGAGGAAAATCGACATTATTGTCAAATTTTCATGGAAGGGTATAACCTCCCCGGGTGGGATTCGAACCCGCACCCCCTCGGGCATGAGATTCCAAATCCCGACGCACTACCAATTGCGCTATCGACCCGTGTTTTTTAAGGCTTAATAATAATGCAAACCTTCAGTTAACATTATACCATTTGTTGAACAAAATTTACTCACAGAATTAATATTTCCATAAGTTTTATATAAAAAGACAACATCCAAGAGGAGAATAAACAATTTAAGATAGTTTTTTCAGACATGTTAAGTTAATCGATACATTCCTCCAGGAGAATTTATTCTTTTGTCAGCTATAGAAAATTTGGCGATACTGAGACAATATTCTAAATATATATTAACATATTATCTAAGTAATTGATATAAGTTGAAACATATAGTTTAATTTTCTACATGTAATATGTAAATAATAATTTTACAAATATTATAGTTATTAACAGATTCAACAAGCCGTGTATAAGCCAACTATTGATATTTGGTAAATAATTGTGTTCAAATTGTTTCTAATACTTGAGCTCGTAATAGGAGTTTTGAGTCATTCGAATACTTGATTCGTACGTTTGTTGTCGATTGCTGATGAATTAATAAACGCACTCCAGAACAAGGTAAAGTAAGTATGATACCTACTGTGTTAAATAATTATGTAGAAAAACGTGCGTTGAAAAACTGAATCAAAAACAATGATTTAAGTAATTCTATCTCAGGGAACAACGTCAGAAATTTACTGAATGCTACAAAATGACACACAACACATTTCTACCAGGGCAAACATTGTTTTATTATTACGTTTTTTTTTTCAAATTACAGGGCAAGGATTGTTAATTTGGTGTTTTATCTCTATCGACAATTAAGGGCAAAACATAGCCTTTTTATTGATTTGCCAGTTAGTAATTCTAATTAATTAAGCTCAAACAGTCATAAGATATGGAATTTTAAACATGATCTCTCAGATCTCTCAGAAAATTGAACACATTCAGTTTAAGAGTTATTTGAGCAGAAAACAATTCAGTAAGTATGTGCACAGTAATATTCAGTGAAAAACAATTTTGTATTACATTTTTAAGAACAATGTATGTTAGCCAGATGGGTGACTTTTATCACTTTCAGACTACTCTGTCGCAATTCTATATTGATTGATAAGTGAACCTGGTAATCTACGATTAAAGAAAGTGTTCCAGAATCGACAAAAAACATAAAAATAGTATCTTATAATGGATAACAAATCTATAATCTGTGACTAGACAACTAATTACATGATGTCATCATGATAAAATATGACCATTGGTATACAACTATAGGTGATTGTATTGTCTGGCGGAGTAACCATTTAATACTGAATTATATAAGTTTAAGTCAAACTGTGATAGTCAGATTTTACCAATTTTTCTGAAATTAACATTTTACAGCTGATATTTAACCTTTTGAATACATGTACGTAAATCAATTAGTCAACTAGAAACTAAATGTCACCTTGTATATGATATTGTTACCGGATTTGTAACACAGTGTCCATGATATATAGGAATAAAGTGCAAAAGATGATATGATATATTTTAACTATAATTAAACAAAGCTAACTTAAAGATAAATTACAAAATATAGATTCGTTTATTGATGACAACAGAGAATCTGTTTTGAGAACACTTTTCCCCCATTAGTCAAATACAAACGTTATAGCTTTTAGAAGCTTTCTGTCAACCAGGTTAACGTCTTCTCAAACTTGTATTATGTATGCATTTTTTGTGTCATAGACATTTAAATGAGTAAACTGTATCTGCAACCTATACTTAAAGAATATGACCACATTGTGGGACGTATATTATAGCACAATATCTGTTTAAATGATATTACATATGTCAATCATGTCTGAAGTCTGAGCAATTTTCAACATGGAGTTGAATACGGGGACTTTTAGTAATATCCTTGAACATAGAGAAGCGAACACAGTGCCACAAAATACAAAGATTTAACCTTGATATAATAGCAAGTTTACCTTCACAGTGTTTGTTTAATAATTCGTAATAAAACATTTAATACCTTTGCAATGCAAATCATATTATATTTCCTGATAAAAAAGTTAAGTATATGAGCAAAAAAATACCATAGGATATTTAGACCACACTGAAATACAACAATGCAATTATTTGTGGCAAATGTCTTTATCAAGCGATCGTAGTAATGATGCTGCAATTTATTGACTGGGCCATTATGTACGTGCGCTTAATATATGGACTACAGTTTACTTAGCAGACAAAAGTAACTTCACTTTGTTCAATTTGAATAACATAAAATATGTAAATTGATATAGCCATATTTTGATTTGCAAAATTGCATAAATTATAGTAGTAAATAGAACATGTAACCAGAACTGAAATAAAATCAACTTTTTTATTAATAACAGCTAAGTAGCTAAGAGCTAAAAATGTAAATATTAAATGTTGACCGACATCTATACAGTTTAGTATATCAATATATAAAATAATAAAAATAATAAAGTCACTGAATAAACGAAGACAAATTTGGGAGTTTTAAACACTTAATAAGGAGGTTTTGGTCATACGAATAAACATATTGACTAACTTACTATATTCTTAAAGGACCTTAATATCTTTAAAATGGCATACCTACTACTTTATCTTCTGTACTTGTCTCCTTATGTACAAATATTTGATAATGAACAAATATTATTCAGGACATTGATTATGACATAGCATCTGTCTGCTTCTACCATTATGACGTTTATATTGTGATTAGAAGTTTAAGCATAGACATAAATGAATTATTGCATACCATGCAAATTAGTGCTTATAACTCCCATATAATATGACCATTGATCAGATTATGAACTTAAAGGAAGATCCTATCACAATTAATGAACAAATAAACTATCAATATACAGAATAAGATCTGGAAGAGATGTATTATGTAGCATTATTATCTATATGTCTCGTAGTTGCAGACTTCAAATCAAGATGTATAAAATAATTACATCAGACACGATATACTGTATACTGAAGATGCATACATGTACATTTTTTTCTATATCCATTGTGTTTCCATAGCAATGTAAGCAATTTCTCTTTAATTTACTTTGTCTTAATTTTGCTAAAATTAATAATTTAATAATAATTACAACTGAAACCTATTTACACACGAATCAATAGATAAAGCTGTCGGTAGGTACACGGTCTTTCTTGCAATGATTCAAGAAAGGTTATTGCACTGAGACGGAGTGTAACAAAACTTGCCTAAAACGTATGGTGTGTCTATGTGCAGTTCATGAAATGTTGATGATACAACTAGTTTCCTAATGTTTATTGCATATTTGTGAAATGAATGGCGTCAGACTTGTAGTAATGTGAGGTAAAATTAATGCCTGGTTCATTAACAGAAATATGTATTTATTCTCATATAACCTCATTATATACATTCGTCGCTAATAACATACTATGATTCTTTATAAGGCAAAACAACCTACTAATGGTTATATTATTTAACCAACCATAAAGAAGAACGTTATATTAAAGATGTGTAAGGCGACGGTAATGTGAATAAAATGGAGAGATAATTTCAAAGTACAGATCTAAGTGAGAATAATATGAAAAATAATTCAGAAGTCGGTGGTCATTTTAATTAAAAATCTCTTTTATAATACTCAAAAAACATTTGTTGAAGTAGTTATTCGATTATGAAAGAAACGTGTTTTGAGGGGCGAAAATTATATGGCTACAATATATTCATTAGTTAAGAACTCAAGATGATCTTTATTTCAATGTTTTTATAATATAAATTGTCAATCACTTTAAATGAATTTTATAGTAGTGCGAATAGTACGCTTACGTTATCCCTTGAGTTTTTATTTGTTGCTAGATTCTTTTCAAATGTTGGCAAAATCCTTTGTTGAACTTGCTGTCATTAAAGTTTCGTGTAATATTTTCATTTCTATTTTATAACTTAAGTGCATAGCCATTTGGAACTAATTGCGCTCATTTAAAAATGGACATTTTGCGTAATCAATTTCAATTTAGTTTGTAAAATATCAATTTGCAAATTAATCTTTTATAAATTCTTTAGTTTGCATGGAAATTACAAATGACGTGGCGTCTTTAAGGATTTTATAGAAGTACATTAATAATAACCAATGTATTATGTACTTTTCTTCATTTGAAATATTAAAATAACAATTATGCTAATTTGCGCAAAAGTATTTTCTATTTTCATGTCCCCCATGTTTGCATAGTAAATAATGCAAGCAAGAATTTCTTAACAATGTTTCCGCACAAGGATCACACTACATGTAATTGCTATATCGTTAATAAATCATAAACAATAAATTTGTGTATTAAAGAAAACAGCTCGAACTGTAAATAGACAAAGAAGAAAGAAAAAAAGGTAGTGATAAATAAACATCATACAGAAGGTTGTTCAGAATACTTTTTATTGTAAATGGCAATATTTATCCAAGCGGAAATCGACCAAAATTCAGGACACTTTCAGGCGTATTTAGTCAATTCATTTACTCCCGGTGGAGCAATTAATTCTGCTGTCAGTTCAGCGAATTCTTTCTGACCTTAAGAAAATTTCCCGGAAATTCTATTAATGAGCCGTCACAGAAATCGGAGCTTGAGGTTTTTTCCTGTAATGGTTTTATTGTTCATTGTGTGAAGCATTTCATAAGCAATACAATTAATAAAACTGCGTGTTTTATTTTGTAAAATAAAGGGCAAGCTCGTGGCTAAATTAATAAGTTTATAGAAATATATTTATCCGTACTGGGTACTTTTACATAAAAATGCCATCTTATTTTAGTTGTTTCACAAACATTCATAGCTTCAAAACACAAATCCGTAATTATGTTGAACATGTGAGTTAAATGAAACGAGTTCCATATTAATTTTTCTTATAAGGACCGTCGATTGTAACAATTGATCAAACACATAAACGGAAAAACACTTAATTCCATGAACAAATAAATGGCGATAATTCAAGTTAATTTTGAAATTAATGTTTTGATTGCAACTAGCCTATATGATTTTAGTCTAAATTCATATTTATCGGTTTATAATGACACTTAACCCAACTCATTTCATAGCAACATTTCCCTCAAAAAGTTGATTAACTGTTACTTGTGCTAAGAAAATCAACTTAAGTCAGTTCTCAGCTATGTTTAGATCTACAGAAACAGTTTGTAAGCCAGACATGAGCTTTCCATAAGTTTTATATTAAACGACACTATACTAGCGGAGATTAAACTAATTATTGAAATTTCCAGACGTATTTAGTCAATCGATAAACTCCCCAGGCACCAATTATTTGTTTGTCAGTTCTATGAATTCTTGCTGACCCTAAGAATACGTTTCAGGAGACTCATATAAATAAACCATTCTAAAACACGGAACTGGATGTCATTTCCTTATAAATTAGCCATTGTCCGCTGGGTAAAATGTACTAATTTCCTGATAGAATTATGAAAAATATTTTTTGTCAATTTGGTATATAATTTACGTTTTTACTTCTAAATGTCATTGTATCAATATGAAAATTAGGTAATGGCTATTTTCTATGTCTTCAAAATTTATCAACTAAACAAATCACCAATCTTTATGTTAATACGTTGGAGGTTTTTAACAAGGTATTTATCGTGACCTCTTCTCACATTTATACAATGTTATTATGTTTGGAATTTTCTGTTAGATATATACACTCTGACTAAACACACAATCTTATAATGCCTTGATACTTCCATTTTGTAAGAATAATATAGTAATACACACGTAATCTGTTTTAAGAATGCTGTTTTTACGAATATTTGTCTAAGACTAATTTATTTGCAAAGATCTTAAGTGTCTCCCTTTAACATTTTGTTTCACATAAAATGATATTTAATGACTTTTGAATATCGTCTTTCAATTTAAAAAAAAACATTTAACAGCGTCGGTATTAGGCCTTCCTCATAGAAGTTCGATTATTTGCGTTTTCAATGCACATTTTTGACAAGTAGTTTTTAATTTTTATATATTATAGTATTAATTTAAATATTTTGTTAACATTGCAACTTTAGCATACATCTATTTGCTCGTCATGATTACAACTTATTCTAAAATTATAACTTTCAGTTGAAACTTTTCAATATTTAAACAAGAAATATCTTTAAAATGAATTTTGGCGCTGTACAGGGTTCATTTGTTCTAAGTATAAATAGTCACATTTGCTGTTCTGTCAATTATATTTTTTCTAATTATTATATCGGCTATATTCTAGATTGAATAAATGTATGCATATATATGTAGTTAGAAAAAACGACGTTTAGTCCAATAAATAATTAAATGTAAATCATGAATCTATTAATTTATCTTACACATCTGTTAACTTCTTCTTGATTGAAGATTTCTTGTAAGAAAATTGCATATAATTATTTAAAAGCGATAATTTAGTATTTTGTATAGTTTTACAATTGGAAGGTGTAAAATATGTGTTTCAGTATAAAATATAAGAAAATATATCGGACAAGTGCTTAAAGTACATTATAATAAGTGTTGATAACTTTTTCGACTAACATAGAATCCAAACAAAGTAAGAATTACTTTAAATATTCAATTTGGTAGAAATAAGTTATCCTTGTCTCCAAACGAGCTGATTTGATTTGCTTCACCATAAAATGATAGCCAGTTGTTTTTTGGTTTTGCTTTGCTATTTAGATGTACAATGAAATTAAAATGTATTGCCATACCAGCGTTAATCTGAAATTCAAGCCAAATATAAAGTATTAATGTCTTATAATAGTATTGTATACACTTAGAAAACCATTTCTAATGGTAAATACGTTTGTAATCAGCATTCCATTCTATGAGCAGTCGTTCTCTATACGTACACTTTCCATTACGTTTTATATAAAATGTCAATATCCAAGCGGAAATTGACCAAATTATGGACGTTTTCAGACATGTTTAGTATGTCGATTTATTCCAGACGAGGCAATTAATTTTCTGTCAGATTTGTAATTATTGCCTACCCAAGAAAAAAGTCCAGATTTTATGTATTTTGAAATAAGATATTTTATGTTTTTCTCTATAATTGTATGATTGTTATGTTTTTATAAACGATATTTATATTGAAATGAAACTGTCTATTAATAATCGAAGTGTCATTTCGAAAAGAATGCAATGGCTTATTTGTTGTCCAGTGAATCTTAGTATTTAATAAGAGTCTATTTGACGCAAAAAATTAGATATTGGTTTCAAATATTGGCAATGGAGATTTTTGTTTATGTAAAATGAAGTATAGTATACCTGCTTAGGATAAGAAAATACTTCATTCAAACTATTGTTACATGATAGGAGCATTATATTGATAAAACAATAATTTGTGATTGAAATTTGCTTTCAGAAAAGACATAAGAACCTAGGGAAGGTCTTACTCCATATAATACAATAAAACAGGTTTGGAATAGTATATTGCCATAACTGTGGTGGGAGTAAATACGGAAACAAAAATATCGTTTCTTTCCTTTTACAGCAGATATTAGTTCTTTATTTAGTTCTTTGTAGTAATCAGTCCCACGTCTGGAGTACAATATTTTCTCTTGTCATTGAGACAAATGTTCAATATTTTGATCACGTGCCAAAATCATCATATGGTGGTACAATCAATGTAAAGCTGGTTTTTCTTGTCATTTTGAAATAGAAAACAATATCGTGTAGGATTGTTGTATTAATTCTTTGTCTTCCAGATTGCCTTTATTCATTCAAGAAGGAGTGGAGTGGACAAAATCTGCATCAGCTGAGGAAGTCTTAATTGTTATCTATAAAATTTCCATAGAAGGATAAAACCTGGCCCGAGTGGCAGTATAACGCGGGACATACACATTGTAAATCATTCACTCTGCTGCTGCTTTACGGCTATAATCGTTGGGCTTATTTCAATACCACGTTTTGTTTTTGTCATACAGGCACGAACCATTCAATAATTAGTACTAATACCAGTATACCAACTTTCTCATGCAATTTACGAACTCATTAACTTCTAAAAACTAATCAATGCATACGCAAGAATTCCAAAATGACGCCAGACTTGAGTTGATTAAATTCAATTCTTAATTGTTACATCTAATTGAACAAAATACGGTTACTTGAGTTTTAAATACAAACATACCGATACTCAACACTGCAATCAGATGAAATTCGCGAATTTTGCCAAAGCTGCAATCGTCCAAGACGAGTACTATTTTATGTATCCCGAATAACCACATTCGTTAATATACCTATAGATATTTTATGGTATTAAACCGAGTATTTTTAAATTCGAAAAATTCATTGAAAAAGTTATAATAAATCAGAATCCTCTCGCTTAATATGTAAACGAAGCTGTCATAATTGTAAATAATATATATCAACTCCAAAATAACTAGTTCACATAAATAGTTTTACCAAATGTTACGTCAACTAACATATCCTTCTAGTTTGATATCCAGTATATCACATCATTGCTTAATGTGTAGTTATTTTGTCTTTAATGTCTTGTATGTTAATCACTGGATCAATTTCCTCATAATCAGTGTAAGAATTATATTACAGTGTATGTATTTTATACATAATCTTGTCGTAATTATCCTGTCTGATTTGTTTGTAGTTCTATGTTACAGTTTTGTCCCTGTCAATGTATAGTCTTGTTCACTAGTGTCATTAAGTAAGTTGGTTACATTGCGATCTGTATGGTGATGTATGCCAATTTAGGTTTGTGACAGTTGATTGTTAAAACTTTGTTTTGAAGAAAAGGAAGCTGCTAAGTGTAACGAAACGAACAATCTCAATTAAGTTACATCATTTGATTAGCTTAGTATTGCTAATGAAGATAAAGTTAAAGCCTATAACAGCTCACGTTAAACAAATATTCTGACGCTTAGAAAAATGAACTGTTAATGAACTCACTAATGAATGGTCTCTACATATAGACATATTTTAATTAATTAGATATTTAATAGGATTGACACATGCGTTCTGATTTTTTTCAGAATGTATCATGAAGATAACACATGACAAAGCCATTCTTTTCCAACTTTTCGATTCCTGCCTAAGATTTTGAAAAACATGATGACCAGATGCATGTGAGAGTAAAACTTGTATTTCTAAATTTACAAACAAAGGCTATAACTTAGAAAATTCATTCAAACATATTTATGTTTGTTTTTGTTGGGTTTATCGCCATAGCAACATACTGTATAGGTCATATAACGGCGGTCAGTCAACCGACTCACTCTTGCTGGAAAGGCTAAATCTCTAAATTCAGCTGTTAACTAATTACTAAGCGCATACTTCCGTCAGTGACTGACACAACTGCCCTACATAATTAAGAATCATTGGTAGGAGGGAGAATGGCCGTAGAAATAATTTCATGACCAAGCTCCACGAAACTATGCCCCAACCGGGAACACATTTATGTTTCGATTACTTGATATAAAATGAAATTTTAAACGTGCGACTAAACAAAGTTTCCAGAAATATCTAGTCAATCGATTTACCTCTGTCGAAGTAGTTAATCATTTAGTCACATCTGTGAGTTCATATTGACCTTATTGTAATGCAATAAAAATTCCGGATGTTTTATAAATAAGCTGTCCCAGAATTCGGAATCGGATGACACTTTCTCTAAAGTGTTATAGGGTCTGTAAGTTGAGGATTATAAATTGTCTGTTCACAAATAAGATGAGTAAATAAATCTTGTCTATACGGACTGTTAACTTAGTTGATAAAACATATTACATTTGTTCTTATGCAAATAGTTTCGTTTTACTTGTCACATCTAAAAGTATAGTGTCGTGATTCTCAGCAATCATGGATAATACAAAAAAACTTCTGTTTCTATTTTATGTTTTCATGCTATTGAATTGAATGTTTGATGTTCAATGATGTCATATCTAATGCATTTCGTACAGTTCCCTCTAAAAACCTATTCGGCAACCTCTGATACAACTCGTAATTCCCTTTGACATTTAATTTCAGATGAAAATTTTTCATTTGGTCCTAGACTATCAACTTTGCATTTCGAAAGTTATTAATCTTTTTGTAGGCTATTTTTTACATTTAACAATCACCTTATCGTTCAATGAATTGCTTTTTAAATGCAAATGTTTAACCCTTGATGTCAAAGATTTTGAAGTAATCTTGATTTACTGTTTTCTTATACACATAATTACCAGAGGGTATTCTTATATGCTGTAAGTACATTCTTAGATTAGAGGTAAACTTGATGAGCAACTGTTTCAATTAATAAATGCATTGTTTGTAAATATTTGTTAAAACGTATGGCAAAAGATGAAAGAAAACAATATAGTTTATTATTTGATGTAGATATTGAAGACACTTTCCACATCAACAATAATTGAACGTGTCGTAAAATTACAATGTTAGTGTTAAAATTATATACAATTGGTTATTTTGAAATTTACGAGTAACACTTAAAAGAACATGTGTGGTTACTCGGGCTTGATGTTATAATTTCTGACACATCAAACATTACTATGGGTGGTATATGGCAAAAATCCAATGTTTTTTAAAAAAGAAACAGAAAACTATTTCAAACTGTTATATGAAAGATAATGGTTCTACATATAGCTCTCTGTTATCGATTCAACTCTGTCTTGAGTATGAGCAGTATCTTTTCCTAGAAACAAAAGTACATTTTTTTCAATTTCTTGACAAAAATGTTAAACTAGGCATTGTGTTTTCTTTTATCTAAGCGTATTTATTATCCAATCAAATGTTTTGCAGTTTTTTATGTTTAGACACCATATTTGTTTTGTAGCGCAACCAGATATACCGTCATCCATTGGGGTTGCTTCTAATCTCATGACAAAGTTACTATATTCAATCATGTTTATATCAATGGTATGGTCTATTTATTGATTGTATTACGCGAGTGTAATATACCTTAACACAAAATAGACATGTACTGGATATGATCTTGCTTAATTTAGAACAAGAATCTAATTAATTTACCTTACACCTATTTAGCAATCTTGTTTTCTGCATGATAGAAGATTAGTATCAACAACACAATCTGTGTGAGAATAAATAGATTTACGAGCAATAATGTATTAGTTTGTGATTGGAAGATGTAACTTTTGTCCTATTGGCAATGTCAGGTGGTTGTTAGTATGTAGGAAGTATGTATAAACAAACTTGAAGTATTTGTTAGGAATGATTGACAGTTTATGACAAATTTACATACTCGGTATATATTGGAGCACACGTAAAGAATAATGTACACCGCAATTTTATAAAGAAAATCTAATGGATGGATGACAACTGATAGATTTTCATTCAAGATATGTTTATTGCATTCTGCAATTTCATTAATATAATGTCGTCTACAATATTGCATGTTTTTATTTAGATTGCACTGACAATCCCAAAGTTGCTCATATGTAACACCCTGCAATTAGTATACAATGTACCATGACATTTAAATGCAATTATGACCATGTTTTTAATTGGTTACAACATATTAGGCCTTATTATTATTGAAATATGCATGCATTAAAGAAGTATGTTTTAGAGATGCAATGCCATTAGTTGATTAACTTCTAATGAATCCCTTACGATCGAAGACTAAATGTAATGTATTTTCTTTAAATACGTCTGTTTAATCTAAACATCTATTTTAAAATGCTCTGTAGTTTCTATAGCGCACCAAAGCATGATAAACCGCTCTTTAATACGTTGCCGTATCTTATGTATTTGTATTCGTTGTAATAACGCAAACAAATTATCTTGTAATATTGACATGTGCCTTATTCTTTTACGTTATCATTATTTGTTAATCCGTCTTTTTGACAGAAATATAATTATCCAGCCTCCTATTCAGACATTGTTTATTTACTGTGCATTGCCTTTAATGTAATTCAGAATAGAAATGTCGATAGACTAGTGTTGTAAATTCCCTTCCAATATTAATGTTCAATACAGAGTTGAAGTCTGATTCCTGTATCTTTTAGCAACACTTTGCTTATTGTAGAACATGATATACTAACATCAACATATATGCAAAATCCCATTAAACTAATTGATAAGACTGGAAAACGTGGTTGTTTTGTTAAATATTTAGGCTCCTACTAATTTTAAATATTTTATAAAAAAACTGTTGATAAACAAATTAGGTGAACGATAGCTCACTTGTAAAATATTAATACACTTAAGGTATGACCATCCTAATAGTGATGTTCTAGGAAATAAGTTTGACCAATACAGGATGTTAGTGTATTGTATGATACATAAGATTATGCAATATAGAACAATTTTACCGTTTCGTTTTCAAAATATTTCATTTTTAGTGACCCCACCCCATTTTTCTAAAATTTCCAAAATGGCCGCCACTCCTCGAAACTACAAATGCTTTTTTTCACTAAAAAATAATAAAACTGTAGTTATTTTACATTTTTATTACTATTCACACATTAGTTACCATAAATAAATAACAAATGAATGTATTTCAGAAGATATATATGAATTATAAGTATTTAAACATGGACACTTGGCAGATTAAATGGGACAATTTCCAAAAGGCCGAGACATGTGTGTTATAAGAAAACTGCTCTTTTGACCTTATTTTTCAAATGCCACTCTTAAATCATACATCAAAATTTTCCTTAATACATTCTGCATCAGAAACAATGAGAAAAAATTAACTTCACCGTCATATTAGAAAAATATTTCAGACCAAAAACATGAGACCCTGAAATTTCAAATGACCTGTTTTCATTGGTAGTAATTATGGGAAGTCCAAAGTTGCAAGACTTCTTTATTTTTACACAAATATCTTGTAATTTTACAGTAAACAAAGTAAGTAAATACTCATAAAAGGCAAACCTAACACTATTTTACACAATTAGGGTTAAAAATTGTAACATCTTTACAGAGGGAGAAGGAAATATTGAGTCATATTTACTAACTACCCATGTGCAACATGAGATAAAACATATAATAAAAATTCAAAGTCATATTTCCTGGATTCTTACTACAATTGTGTACATAACTGTGTATTTTACCTTGTTTTATATATCAAATAACCATATATCAGACCTATAAGCAAATCATGAAATATCAGAAATAAGTAGTGGTAGACCATCCATGATGAATTAGACTGATGTCAGGATCAACAGATTTGCGATGGTTCAATTTCCATTCAACAACAATGTTCACAAACCCTTAAACATGAAACTTTAACCTATTTGAATATAACATAGGACCTGTGTCAGATAATACTTAACCTTTTATGGTCTGAGTTCAAAATATTGCTGATGAGATATCCATTTTATTCAGAATTAAACTTTACCCGAATCAAGTTCCAAAATGCTTATATTGAGTATACAGGGCTTGAAATTTGGTTAGATATAGGTTCATCACTCATATGAGTTTTGAGCTAAGAACAAAAAATCTTGACATTGACTGATCAAAGAAATGTAATGCATGTATAAATGTGTAAGATATTATATTCTGATAAATGTGTTGAACTTGTTTCACAACTGACCCAATTAAATTTGTGAAGACTTATTCAGGTTATCTTCTAAGATTTTCAAAGGAGTAATAGGTAAGTAAAAGTAACTCTTGGATGACCAAAACAACTTTTCATAAGAAATTCAATGTAGAGTCAATTCTCTCTATTATGGCTATACCTAGTTATTGTGGTTGTAATTAAAACCTGAACATGCAATATTTTCTGCAGTGTAATATACACAGTTCTGTACACAGTACCACACATTTTGAAAACTCTGCCACTTATCAAATTTAGTAAGCTGGGAAAGTTTTTTTCCTTATGAGCCTTCTATTGTCAGATGAACACCATAAAATGGAAGAAAGCTCTTCCGTATAACACTTATTATATTAACTTGTAAGATATATAAATAATGCTGTAAGACTTGACACATCATCTTCTGCTTTGTGAGAATTAGATTTTTAGATTGAATGAATTTCTAGTCCTCTGGTTTATAACTGTCCTGATGTTTTACAACTGTCCTGATGTTTAATAACTGTCCTGATGTTTTACCTAACAATAAGAGCACACACAGTAGAAACTTATTTATCAGCTGAAGAAGGCACAACAGAATCTAGTCTTCGACCAAAGTGAGCCAAAACTAAAATATTGTTTTCAGAGCTTAGTCAACTCAAATATAAAATAAGCACTTAGTAAATATCAACACTTTCAACACCATTGACCATCATTTCTGTTTTATTCTACATGCAGATTTTGTTACTCTCTCAGCAGATGGTATCATATATTTAACTTGGCTCCTTATAGTACTTTCTTGGCGGCTATTTGTGTTACACGAGATACTTGATCTCTTCAGACTGAAATAATATAAATATGATACATTAGAATTTAAAATATGTAGGTTTCAATTCAAAACAAAAATATCTTAACTACCAGACTGAACAATGGGTTAATTCTCTACCAGAATAAAATATCAATTCATGGAACTACAGCAATAGCTTCATATAACAGTATCACATATAAAATTTGATACATGCATATACACTGGTATAAAAGTCTACAGAGCAAAACAAAATTTACAATAGACATTTCACCCCAGCATTAAACTAAAATGTATCTATGAAGGTATAGCCAGGATTCCAACCTGTACCTCTTTGCAATTTCATGCCATGCTAAATTCCCTAGACCACTGGGACAAGAGCACTAATGTAATATTTATAGTTTACTTACTCAAATCTGTAGTTTCTAAATATATAACCACATAATCATGTTGGAGTGTCATCTATAGTCACCGGCTTGAATAACACTTATTGTACAGGAATTGGAATGGTTTCTATGTTGGCATCATTGTTGTGACCAATTCCTGAATAATGAAATTGATACATAAATAACAAAATATTGACCAGCATTGTAGGCAGAACATTGTAGCCTTCACATAAAATCAAAACATTTCAATATCTGCAGGTTCCCCCAAAAAATCCCAAACAAAAATATTATATATATTGGGTAAATCCACATTTTTATTTGTTTGAAGAAGTCAATCACATTTTACCAAAAAATATTAACTTTATGTGTAAATTGTATTATTCAACCTATTCTGAAGATCATATTTACACATTTCACTTCCAGGAGTGAAAACGCCCCCTAATGTCCAATGTTAAGAAATAGTCTGTATCGAATTTACTTACTTATTGTCAAGCAAGACAGTAGCCTATTGTACATGTAGTAATGAACTATTTGATAAAGAATGATACAAGTATGTTGAAGTGATTCACAGTGATGGCAGAATTGGAAATTTGCTCAGGGTTATTTGCATTGTAATTTGTAAGAAAATCCAGAGTGCTGCATATTATCAATTCAAATGATTTATTAATATTTACAATTAATGTATTTACATCAAATATAAATATACTTAGCTAAGTAATAACTGTAATACTCACAGCTATGCTTTTTCTTTAAAAATCCTTCTTTGTCAGCATCTGGCATAGATGAATTCACAGCAAATTCAGCAAACTGACCAGCATCATTCCATCATATGGAGATTAACTAAGGGAATTGGTTTGATATTCAAAGTTGCAAGAAGGTTGTTCAATTTCCCAGATCCACCAATACTGTCATTCATTGCTAGAATACAAATGTATTGATGGTATAAATAAATAATAACTTGTGCCAGTTGATAATGAAAAGAATAAAAATACTTTAAAATACAGTGTATGATCTTACCAGGAATCTATAAAACTGTTTACAATTTACTTGCCCTGAATGGATTGATTGATCTCGTCATACATGATAATATGTTGAAATTATCAACTGCTGGCATATTTTATGGAAGCAAGGATGATGAGGACATAGTAACAATTCCACTTTGTGTTGAATTTTCAAATGAAAATAACAAAACTCATCATCTGCATATTGACATATAATTCTGTTTCAAGTACTTCATGGTTCAGTGTGCTATGAACAATGTATAGTACTCATACTAACCTAGCTTTCTGGGACCCTTGTCTATAATCAGTACTCCCCTACTCTTCCAAAAGACCCATATCTTATAAATGGAGGAAAATTGAATATTGTCAAATTTTCATGGAAGGGAATTACCTTCCTGGGCGGTATTTGAACCTGTTCCCCCTTCCGGACACAAAATTCCAAATCCTGGCCCGCTACAAACTGTGCTACCACCGGGTAAAAACTCTGTTTAAAATTCAAAAGTGTTCATTATATTCATTTTTTCCTTCGGCTAAGGGTGACAAACTAGGACCTCTCAGTCCATTAGTATCAGAATTTATTTCTTTAAGTTAGACCTTGTCATTTTGTTTACAAGAATTTGAGTCTATACATTTACACAAAAGATAAAAAATTACCTACCTGCACTATGCAAAGTGTTTGCAGCAACACACAACCATCCATGTCTCATAGCAATATGACCCTGTGTTTTTTTCCATCTAAAAATGACCCTTGATATGAAGCGTATGTTTACACATGTACACTCACTCATTGTTCTAAACGAACGTAAAATAGACACACAATCATTTTCTAGACTCTCAAGTTATGTTGAATTGTGTCAATGGAATAGGTCCTGAGCTTCACATATTGCAAATCTTTTTATTCTCGAAGAGAACACCTAGCTGAATTTCAGCGAACTGTCACGAGTAGCATAATTTGGAATAAATACATGATAATAAGTGTCACACTGCTTCTTGCGGTTTAAATCGACGCAGTTATTTGTAATCCAATCATAATTACGCTAAAAGCTTAAATAACAGGCTAAATAAGGCTTCTGTTGACATTTTTCCTCGGCGTAATCTGTCTCTGCCGTCTAGAGCCGCCATTTTGATTATTACGTTAGACTGCGTATCGATTTTCTGCGCGGCTGTACCACACCTTTATCGACAGCAGTATACCAGTCAAGTTTACGAATGATAACGAATAGCTTTACGAACGGAAGCGGAAAATACCGAGATATGACGGTGAATCCCGAGATCTCGGAGCTCTATTAGGATGGCCATACCTTAAGGGAAATTATAATGATGCAAGATGTCATAAAACATGACGTTGCTTTATTTCATTTTACTCACCTAAACAATCCTTAGTGTTTGATCAGTAAGACAGCCAGGGTTATTCTATATTATTCAACGTCTTTTCATATATAACACTTTTCTAACGGTTTTATAGAATGTCACTTTCAAAGCGGAGATTAAACTAATTAAGGACGTCTAGAGATATTTATTCAATCGATACAATCTCCTGTTGGAGCAATTAATTCTTCTGTCAGCTCTGTAAATTCTCGCTGACCTCCTAGGTATTAAGAGACGTTCTGGATATGCTCTTAATGAACTGTCAAAATATTCGAACTGGGCGACATTTCCTGTAAATAGTTTTATTGTCTGCTTCTTGGGATTGTTTAATTTGCTTGCTGCCAAATAGGAAATGTAAATAAATCTTATTTGTAAATACTTATATGGTTCAGATGCTAAAAATGTGTTTTATTATTTTTGTCTATTCCTTTTCGCAGTTTTGTAATTATTGTTTCATATACATTGTACATTAAGATAATAAAAAGAAGAATTCACACTTCTGCTTATCTATATTTATTTTATTTCATCGTTTTGACATTCCTGATACAATGTATTACTGCAATAATATTTGCATTTTCAAACCGTCTGGTTTCTGGTGTGTTACAACTTAATCCAAGAATATATTTATTAACAAAAATGAAATTAGTATAAGTTCTTATCTCAAAGCATAGAATGTTTGACCGTGCATATATAGCTTAGCAACATACATTTACTAATTTCCCTGTATGGTATTATCATAAAAGTCCTACACAAAGTTTTAAATAACAATTCAGATTGAAAAAAGCTGGAAACATTTTCTCTAGTGTTAGGCAAGTCTTTTGAAGAATTCTGAAAGTCGAGAAATTCCTTTGACATTTACGTAGTTTGACAAAAACATAATAAGATAAATCATTTAGATTACCTGCTAATTTGGAAATCATTGAACGTGTTTTTGGCCAACATTTGACAACAGCTTTTACCATCGATTCATTGCTGTTCCAGTAAAATTAACAGCCTGAGCTGGCTGTCAATTTCCTGCAAATATCACACAAAGTAATAATGATTTATGAGGGTACATTCTTTTATTTGTAGATACACATACTTTGCCATCATTCAATTACTAATTTCCTTATGCAGTTAAACTGAAAAGGCTTTGCAAACAATGTAAGTTCAGATTTTAAGCGAAATAAATTATTTTATTATTTTGGATTTAAGCAGTAATACACGTTTGCAGCTATGTCCTAGTAATATTGGGGTCATAAGAAACGCCCCTTCTGCTGGGAACATACATTATTTTAGGGTATATTAAACATGAATTTAAATATCAAATATCTAGTCGAAATGTATCACTATTAATCTCTTTCACGCAATTGAATTAGTCGAGTGTACTGTATTTGAATTACTTTGTCCTTGATCTCGATATAAAGATTGGATTTCCTGCAAGACTTTGCACTTAATTATATTTTATGCCATTTTATAAGTTTTTCGTGTTTCATGTATGAACATAAATGTGTATTATTGATATACCTCAAACAATGCTGGGATATATACTATATTTTAACGGAATTATTTTAGGGTATTGTAGTTTTAGTTTATTGTCAAAGACTGTTGAAACAAGGCTTAACATAAAATATATGATTGACGTGAATAATATTACAAAGAAGCCGTTTCTTGGATTATTACAATAAAAAATAATGTACTAAAACATAAATGAAAATAGAAATTAATGCATACATGTTTCTATAATTGCAACCTATTTTCGGATACAAGGAAGGGTAATCTTCAATTTTACTTCTTCTTATATCGAAAGTGTTGTCTAGCACACAATATACAACAATTTACCAAGTAAGAAAACCAGACAAACAATACTCCTTAACATAGTAGGAAGGGACTTATAAATCATGAAAGCGTACGAGAATATGGTATACATCATTTTTAGCCTAATCATTTGTCTTATTACTATAATGTTTACCTATATGAGAATAATAACACTTATCATTGACGTTGATTTATTCTTCATTATAGGAATAGTCAAAAAAAGGAAATCTCATTTTATTCTGGGATAGGAACGCCTACTTAATTTAAACAAAAATGCTTCTTGGTATTTCCGTTCTACTATCTGCCTGGATTATTGTATACTTTACTCTAATAAACGAATACACAGAAATTCAACTTTAAGACAAAGCGTGCAATAATAGATTACTATCATTAAATTGTATTCAAAGGCTGATTTCATTATTGAGAATGTAAGGCATATGTTTATTTCTACTTAAGCGTTTTGTAAGTCAATTGACGATATTAAAGTTGTGTTTGGGTTTGTGTTTTATTTTATGTTATGCCCTATTTATCAGTCTTAATCGTAGGTATGCAAATGTATTTAGCGGACTGTTTATTGTTTTTTTTTGTATTTATCCTTTGTAAACAAAACTGTCTCTTCTTTTTAACACAAGTCAAATGTCCTTATTCCAAAATTAATAAGTTCATCAAAGATGGATATTTATGTATCCGTGAATTCTAGCAGCCAAAGGTATTTGCTAGCAATAGGTTTATCATTAATACTAATGCAAAATACGCGAAACAAATACAGAATAACAAAAAACAAGTGACTTACTTAGTATGTTAAACAAATCCATTACACAATGATTCCATTTGTTCTCACACAGTGGTGACTGATGTTATTTTCATTTGGTATGTTCAGTAATTATTTGTATGTTAAAACCAATGAGTAAATAAAATGCGATTTGAAAAAGGCCACATTATGAAGACGGGGTAGACAAAACTAAAAGGTGAAATGGGTTTACGCATAATCAAGACATCAAATCAATTAAAATTATTGCGAAAATTATACGCTATTCACAAGGTTTTATTTTATAATTTAAATGGAACATATAATACTTCTGCTCTAAAATTGTTTCCTTAACAATAACAATTTCGACATAGAATCCAAACAATGCTAGCATATATTTTAATATTGGGAGAAATGAGTTAACCTTGTCTCCAAACGAGTTGATTTAATTTGCTTCAACATGATAGCCAGTTGTTTTTGGTTTTGCTTTTCTATTAATAAGTACAATAAAATGTAATTCCATATCCAAGTTAATCTGAATTTCAAACCAGTTTAGATGACCCATTTTATAAGACAATACAATTTTGTTAGATTCTAAGAGATGCGATGATATAGTTAATCCCAATGGTTTAAGAGATCTGGTTCCAAATAATCTATTTTCTTGTGTTCTAAAAATATGTTAAGACTTCCCAAATCAACACCTAGATTATGTTCTAGGTAATGTATACGAATGAGCATTAGTTTTGCCAAGGTTTCTGAATTCTGATAGAACAAAACGACTGGTTTTTGTTTGGATATAATTAATTAATTTAATAAAAACTGATGTATACATGTACATACTTTTATGATTCAATTATTACGTAGTTGTTAATACAAAAACTAAGCATATTGTAAACATTGTGTAAATAAAGTATTGGTGTCTTATAAGTTTATTGCATAAAACATTTCTAGTAGTAGTTACAATAAGTAAGTATTCAGCTTATTATGAGCAGTCGTTTTCCAGACGTACATTTTCATACGTTTTATATTAAATGTCAATATCCAAGCGGAAATTGACCAAATTATTGACGTTTTCAGACATGTTTAGTAAGTCGATTATTCCAGAAAAGGCAATTTTCTGTCAGTTTTGTAATTATTGCCTACCCTAAGAAAAAAGTCCAGATTTTATGTATTTTGAAATAAAATATTTTATATTTTTCTCTATAATTGTATGATTGTTCTGTTTTTATAAACGATATTTATATTAAAATGTTCAAATACAATGAAGTATAGTATACCTGCTTAGGTTGAGAAAATACTAAATTCAAACTATTGTTACATGATAGGAGCATTTATTTATATTGATAAAACAAGAATTTGTGATTGAAATTTGTTCGCAGAAAAGACATAAGAACCTAGGGAAGGTCTTACTACATCTAATACAATAAAAACAGGTTTGGAATAGTAAATTGCCATAATAAAACTGTGGTGGGAGTACATACAGAAACAAAAATATCTTTTCTTTCCTTATACGGCAGATAATAGTTCTTTATTTAGTTCTTTGTAGTAATCGGTCCCACGTCTGGAGTACAACATTATCTCTTGTCATTGAGACAAATGTTCAATATTTTTGATCACGTGCCAAAAACATCATATGGTGGTACAATCAATATAAAGCTGGTTTTTCTTGTCATTTTGAAATAGAAAAAAATATTGTGTAGGATTGTTGTATTAATTTTTTGTCTTCCAGATTGCCTTTATTCATTCAAGAAGGAGTGGAGTGGACAAAATTTGCGTCAGCTGAGGACATCTTAATTATCTATAAAAATTCCATACAAGGATTAAACCTGCCCCGAGCGGCAGTATAACGCGGGACATACACATTGTAAACCATTCACTCTGCTGCTGCTTTACGGCCATAATCGTTGGGCTTATTTCAATACCACGTTTTGTTTTGTGTCATACAAGCACGAACCATTAAATAATTAGTACTAATACCAGTATACCAATTTTCTCATGCAATTTACGAACTTATTAACTTCTGAAAACTTATCAATGCATACGCAAGAATTCCAAAATGATTCGTCAGACTTGAGTTGATTCAATTCTTATACTCACAATTGTTACATTTAATTGAACAAAATACGTGTACTTGAGGTTTGAATACAAACAGGCCGATACTCAACGCTGCAGTCAGATGAAATACGCGATTTTGCCAAATTTGCAGTTCAATAGATGTCGAAGACAAGTACTATTTTATTCTAAAGTTTTTCACGTATGACCACATTAGTAAATATACCAAGTAACATATTTTATAGAATTAAACCGAGTATGTTTAAAATCATTAAAATAGTTACTTATAATAAAATTAATCAGAATTTCGCTCGCTTAATGTGTAAAAGCAGCTATCATGATTCGAAGAAATACATTATCTAAACTCCACAATAATAGTGCATGTAAAATTTAAAAATATGTTAAATCAACTTTCACATCCTTCTGGTTTAATATCTTTGTACAACACCATTGCTTAATGTGTATAGTTATTTTGTCTCTCAATGCCCTGTATAATTTCCTCATAATTGGTGCAAGAATTATATTACAATGTATGGTAATTATCCTGTCTGCTTTGTATGCAGTGTTTATGTTACAGTGTTGTCCTTGCCAATGTATAGTCTTGTTCATTAGTGTCATTAAGTAAGTTGATTACATTTGCGATCTATAATGCGTTGTATGTCCATTTATGTTTGTGGCAGTATTAATCGTGAAACTTTGTTTTGAAGATAAAGAAGCTGCAAAGTGTAACTAAACGAACAATGTCAATTAAGTTACATCCTTTGATTAGCTTAGTATTGATAATGATGATAAAGTTAAAGCCTATAACAGCTCACGTTAAACAAATGTTCTGATGGTTAGAATAAAAACTGTTAATGAACTCACTAATGAATGCTCTCTACATATAGACAGTTTTTGATTAATTAGATATTTAATAGGATTGACATATGCGTTCTGATTTTTCAGAATGTATCATGAAGATAACACATGACAAAGCCATTCTTTTCCAACTTTTCGATTCCTGCCTAAGATTTTGAAAAACTTGATGACCAGATACATGTGAGAGTAAAACTTGTATTTCTAAATTTACAAACAAAGGCTATAACTTAGAAAATTCAATCAAACATATTTATGTTTGTTTTTGTTGGGTTTATCGCCATAGCAACATACTGTATATGTCATATAACGGCGGTCAGTCAACCGACTCACTCTTCCTAAAAAGGCTAAATCTCTAAATTTAGCTGTTTACTAATTACTAAGCGCATACTTCCGTCAGTGACTGACGCAACTGCCCTACATAATTAAGAATCAGTGGTAGGAGGGAGAATGGTCGTAGAAATAATTTCATGGTCAAGCTCCACGAAAGTATGCCCCGCCCGGGAACACATTTATGTTTCGATTACTTGATATAAAATGAAATTTTAAACGTGGCGACTGAACAAAATTTCCAGAAATATTTAGTCAATCGATTTACCTCTATCGAAGTAGTCAATCCTTTAGTCACATCCTTGAGTTCTTATTGACCATATTGTAATGCAATAGAAATTCCGACTATTTTATAAATAAGCTAACCCAGAATTAGGAATCGGATGACACTTTCTCTAAAGAGTTATATGGTCTGTAAGTTGAGGATTATAAATTGTCTGTTCACAAATAAGATGAGTAAATAAATCTTGTCTACACGGACTGTTAACTTAGTTGATAAACATATTACATTTGTCCTTATGCAAATAGTTTCGTTATACATGTCACATCTAATAGTATGGTGTCATGATTCACAGCAATAGTGGATAAAACAAAAAAAAATACTTCTGTTTCTATTTTGTTTTTATACTATTGGATTAAATGTTAGATATTCAATGATGTCATATCTAATGCATTTCGTACAGTTCCTCCCAAAAACTTATTCGGCAACCTCTGATAATACTAGTAATTCCCTTTGACTTTAATTTCAGATGAAACATTTTCATTTGGTCCTAGACTATCAACTTTGTATTTTGAAAGTTATTAATCTTTTTGTAGGCTATTCTTTGACATTTAACAATCACCTTATCGTTCAATGAATTGCTATTTAAATGGAAAGGTTTAACCCTTGATGTCAAAGATTTTGAAGTAATCTTGATTTACTGTTTTCTTATTCACATCATTACCAGAGGGTATCTTTTTATGCTGAAGGTACATTCTTAGATTAGAGGTAAATTTGATGAGCAACTGTTTTAATTAATAAATGCATTGTTTGTAAATATTCGTTAAAACGTATTACAAAAGATGAAGGAAAACAATATAGTTTATTATTTGATGTAGATATTGAAGACACTCTCCACATCAACAATACTTGAACGTGTCGTAAAATTACAATGTTAGTGTCAAAATTATATACAATTGGTCATTTTGAAATTTACGAGTAACACTTAAAAGAACATGCGTGGTTACTCAGGATTGAGGTTATACTTTCTGACACATCAAACAATACTGTGGGCGGTATATGGCAAAAATCAATGATTTTTAAAATAGAAACAGAAAACTATTTCCAACTTTTATATGGAAGATAATGGTTCTACATATAGCTCTCTGTAATCGATTCACCTCTGTCTTGAGTATGAGCAGTATCTTTTCCTAGAAACAAAAGTACATTTTCTCAATTTCTTGACTAAAATGTTAAACTAGGCATTGTGTTTTCTTTAATCAAAGCGTATTTATTATCCAATCAAATGTTTTGCAGTTTTTTAGGTTTAGAGACCCTATTTGTTTTGTGGCGCAACTAGCTATACCGTCATCGATAGCGGTGCTTCTAAATCTCATAATAAATTTAGTATATTCAATCCCGTTTTATATCAATGGTATGGTCTATTTATTGATTGTATTACGCGAGTGTAATATACCTTAACACAAAATAGACATGCACTGGATATGATCTTGCTTAATATAGAACAAGAATCTAAATAATTTACCTAACACCTATTTAACAATCTTGTTTTCTGCATGATAGAATATTAGTATCAACAACACAATCTGTGTTAGAATAAATAGATTTACGAGCAATAATGTATTAGTTTATAATTGGAAGATGTACCTTTTGTCCTAGTGGCAATGTCAGGTGGTTGTTAGTATGTATGAAGTATGTATAAACAAACTTGAAGTATTTGTTAGGAATGATTGACAGTTTATGACAATTGTACATACTCTGTATATATTGGAGCACACATAAAGAATAATGTACACCGCAATTTTATAAAGAAAATCTAATAGATGGATGACAACTGATAGATTTTCATTCAAGATATGTTTATTGCATTCTGCAATTTCATTAATATAATGTCGTCTACAATATTGCATTTTTTTATTTAGATTGCACTGGCAATCCCTAAGTTGCTATCTTATATGTAACACCCTGCAATTAGTATACATGTACCATGACATGTATATGCAATTATGACCATGTTTGTAATTGGTTACAACATATTAGGCCTTATTATAACTGAAATATGCATGCATTAAATAAGTGTGTTTTAGAGATACAATGCCATCAGTTGATTAACTTCTAATGAATCCCTTACGATCGAAGACTAAAAGTAATGTGTTTTCTTTTAATACTTCTGTTTAATCTAAACATCTATTATAAAATGCGCTGTAATTTCTATAGCGCACCAATGCATGATAAACCGTTCTTTAATACGTTGCCGTATCTTATGTATTTGTTTTCGTTGAAATAACACGAACAAATTATCTGGTAATATTGACATGTGCCTTATTCTTTTACGTGATCAGTATTTATTAATCCGTCTTTTTGACAGAAATGTAATTAACCAGCCTCCGTATTCAGACATTGTTTATTTACTGTGCATTGCCTTTAATGTAATTGAGAATAGAAATGTCGATAGACTAGTGTTGTAAATTCCCTTCTAATATTAATGTTCAATACAGATTGAATGCTGATTCCTGTATTTTTAGCAATGCCTTGCTTATTTTTAAATATGGGATACTAACATCAACATATATACAAATCACATTAAACTAATAGATAGGACTGAATAAAGTTGTTGTTTCGGTAATAATTAAGGCTCCTACTAATAGTATATTTTTGAAAAAACTGTTGATAAAGAAATTAGGTGAAAGATAGCTCACTTGTAAAATATGAATAAACTTAAGAGAAATTATAATGATGCAAGATGTCATAAAACATGACGTTGTTTTTATTTCATCTCACAAACCTAAACAATCCTAGTGTTTGATCAGCAAGTCAGTCAGCATTATTCTATATTATTCAACATCTACTCGTATACATGTATAACGCTTTCCTCACAGTTTATATAAAATGACACGTTCAAAGCGGAGATTAAACTAATTAAGGAGGTCTAGAGATATTTATTTAATCGATACTATCTCCTTTTGGAGCAATTAATTCTTCTGTCATCTCCTCTGTGAATTCTCGCTGACCTTCTTAGTATTAAGATACATTCTGGATATGCTCTTAATGAACTGTCAAAATATCCGAACTGGGCGACACTTTCTGTTAATAGTTTTATTGTCTGCTTCTTGGGATTGTTTAAATTGCTTGCTTACAAATTGGAAATGAAAATAAATCTTATTTGTAAATACTTATATGGTTCAGATGCTTAAAACAAGTTTTATTATTGTATTCTATTCCTTTTCACAGTTTTGTAATTATTGTTTCATATACATAGTACATTAAGATAATAAAAAGAAGAATTCACACTTTTGCATATTTATATGTATTTTAATTCAACCTTTCGACATTCCTGATACAATGTACTACTGCAATAATATTTGCATTTTAAAACCGTCTGGTTTCTTGTTTGTTACAACTTTATCCAAGAATATATTTATTAACAAAATTAGTATAAGTCTATTAGTATAAGTTCTTATCTCATAGCATTGACTGTTTGACTGTGCATATATAGCTTAGCAACATACATTTACACATTTGCCTGTATGGTATTATCATAAATGTCCTAAAACATTTTTACATAAACAATTGAGATTGAAAAAAGCTGGAAACACCGTCTCTAGTGTTAGGCAAGTATTTCAAAGAATTCTGAAAGTCAAGAAATTCCTTTGACATTTACGTAGTTTGACAAAAACGTAATAAGATAAATCATGTAGATTACCTGCTAATTTAGAAATCATTGAAAGTGTTTTAGAGCAGAGCTGGCTATCAATTTCCTGCAAATATTACTCAAAGTAATAATGATTTACGAGAGTACATTCTTGTATATGTAGAGACACATACTTTGTCAGCCTTCAGTTACCAATTTCCTTGTGCAGTTACACTGAAATGACTATGCAAACAATGTAAATTCAGATTTTAAGCTATAGAAATTATTTTATTTTCTTGGATTAAGCAGTAATACACGTTTGCAGCTATATCCTTGTAATATCGGGATCATAAGATACGCCCCTTCTCCTGGGAATATACATTATTTTAGGGTATATTAAACATGAATTTAAATCTCTGACATCTAGTCGAAATGTATCACTATTGATCAATATAACCATTCTGTTCTACAACGCAATTGAATTCGTCGAGTGTATTGCATTTGAATTACTTTGTCCTTGATCTCGATATAAAGATTGGGTTGCTTTGCAAGACTTTGCACTTTATTATATTTTATGCCATTTTGATCAGCTTTTTCGCGTTTTATGTATGAACATAAATGTGTATTATTGATATACCTCGAGCAATGTTGGGATAAATACTATATTTTAAACTATTTTAAAGGAATGAGCTTTATTTTAGCAAACTTACTTGCAGTATGCATGACCAGGTTTCCTCAAAATTTCACTTTTGTTTTTAGGGCATTATAGGCACCATGCATGTCATATAGTATTGGGAAATTGTCAAAGACTGTCGAAACAAGGCGTAACATAATATATGATTGACGTGAATAATATTACAAAGAAGCCATTTCTTGGACTATTACACTTAATAAAAAAAACGTATTAAAACATAAATGAAAATAAAAAGTAATGCATACACATTTCCAGGTTACAAGTAAGGGTAATCTTCTATTCCATTTCGTCTCATATCAAAAGAATTGTCTAGCACACACTTATACAACCATTCACCAAGTAAGGAAACCAGACAAACAACATTCCTTAACAAAGTAGGAAGGGACATATAAGTCATGACAGTGTATGAGAATATGGTACACATCATTTATAGCCTAATAATTTGCCTTATTACTATAATGTTTACCTATATGACGATAACAACACATATCGGTGAAGTTGATTTATGCTTTATTATAGAAATGATCTAAAAAGGAAATCTCATTTTATTATGGGATATACGAACGCCTATACAATTTAAAAAATGGTTCTTGGTATTTCCATACTACTATTTGCCTGGATTATTGTATACCTTATGCCTCAGTCCCATAAAATCGTGGATTGTTGCGGACCCGAGCGTGCAGACAGCCGTAGATCGTGGGAAGCCTTGCGTATTAAGGTGACGGTACGCACATGGCACAAAACAACTTACCCGTACGAAGCTGTAGCTGGAAGATATGCAAGTTTAATTCATACTCGGTCACGAATTTGTTCACGATTTGACTTTGAAACCGATACGTGTATCCTAAACTAATCTCACGGACTCTGGCAAAAACGTAACAGTCCGTGCGGGTACGCAAGAGTTTGTACGGGTCCTTGCGGACTTTGATCGCACGGCGCCCGTACGGTGCCCTCACGGCTATTTTTTATGTTTATGGGACTGAAGCTTTACTCAAATAAACAAATACATAGAAATTCAATGTTCAAACAAAGCTTGCAATAATAGATTTACTAGCATTAAATTATATTCAAAGGCTGATTTCATTATTGAGAATGTAAGGGACATGTTTATTTCTACTTAAGCGTTTTGTAAGTCAATTGACGATATTAATGTTGTGTTTGGGTTTGGGTTTTATTTTATGTTATGCCCATTTTAACATTCATAACCGTACGTATGCAAATGTATTTAGCGGAATGTTTATTGTTTTTTGGTATTTTCTTTGTAAACTAAACTGTGTCTGTCTTCTTATTGACACAAGCCAAATGCCCTAATTCCAAAATTAATAAGTGTATCAAAGCTGGATATTTTTGTATTTGTGAATTCCAGCAACCAAAGGTATTTGCTAGCAATAGGTTTATCATTAATACTAATACAACATACGCATAACAAATACAGAATAACAAAAAAAAAGAAGAAAGTATACGCTATTCACAAGGTTTTACTTGATATTTTAAATGTAACATATAAAACGTCTGCTCTAAAATTGTTTCCTCAACAATAACAATTTCGACATAGAATCCAAACAATGTTAGCATGTATTTTAATATTGGGAGAAATAAGTTAACCTTGTCTCTAAACGAGTTGATTTGATTTGCTTCAACATGATAGCCAGTTGTTTTTGGTTTTGCTTTTCTATTAAGATGTACAATAAAATGTTTTCCCATATCCGAGTTAATCTGAATTTCAAACCAGTTTCTATTACCCATTTTATAAGACAGTTAGGTTCTAAGAGATGCGATGATATAGTTAATCCCAGTGGTTTAAAGAGATCTGGTTCCAAATATTCTATTTTTCTTGTATTCTAAAAATATATTAACACTTCCCGAATCAACACCTAGATTATGTTCTAGGTATTGTATACGAATGAGCATTAGTTTTGCCAAGGTTTCTAAATTCTGATAGAACAAAACGACTGGTTTTATATGGATACTACGTTATGCATTAAAACATATACATATACACTTTTATGATTAAATTACTATGTAGTTGTTAATGCAAAAATATGCAATTTTTTACATTGTGTATATAAAGTATTGATGTCTTATAAAAGTATTGTATACACTTAGAAAATCATTTCTAGTGGTAGATACAATACGTTTGTAATCAGCATTCTATGAGCAGTCGTTCTCTAGACGTACACTTTTCATTACGTTTTGTATTAAATGTCAATATCCAAGCGGAAATTGACCAAATTATGGACGTTTTCAGACATGTTTAGTATGTCGATTTATTCCAGACGAGGCAATTAATTTTCTCTCAGATTTGTAATTATTGCCTACCCTAAGAAAAAAGTCCAGATTTTATGTATTTTGAATTAAGATATGTTATATTTTTTTCTGTATAATTGTATGATTGTTCTGTTTTATAAACGATATTTATATTAAAATAAAACTGTCTATTAATAATCGAAGTGTCATTTCGAAAAGAATGCAATTGCTTATTTGTTGTCCGGTGAATCTTAGTATTGACGCAAAATAATTAGATATTGGTTTCAAATATTGGCAATGGAGAGTTTTGTTTAAGTAAAATGAAGTATAGTATACCTGCTTAGGTTAATTAGGTTAAGAAAATACTACATTCAAACTATTGTTACATGATAGGAGCATTATATTGATAAAACAAGAATTTGTGATTGAAATTTCCTTTCAGAAAAGACATAAGAACCTAGGGAAGGTCTTACTCCATCTAATACAATAAAACATTTTTGGAATAATAAATTGCCATAATAAAACTGTGGTGGGAGTAAATACAGAAACAAAAATATCTTTTCTTTCCTTATACAGAAGATAATAGTTCTTTATTTAGTTCTTTGTAGTAATCGGTCCCACGTCTGGAGTACAATATTATCTCTTGTCATTGAGACAAATGTTCAATATTTTGATCACTCGCCAAAAACATCATATGGTGGTACAATCAATTTAAAGCTGGTTTTTCTTGTCATTTTGAAATAGAAAAAAAAATATTGTGTAGGATTGTTGTATTAATTTTTTGTCTTCCAGATTGCCTTTATTCATTCAAGAAGGAGTGGAGTGGACAAAATTTGCGTCAGCTGAGGACTTCTTAATTATCTATAAAAATTCCATAGAAGGATGAAGCCTGGTCCGAGAGGCAATAGAATGCGGGACATACACATTGTAAATCCTTTACTCTGCTGCTGCTTCACCGCCATTATGGTTGTGCTTATTTCAATATCACGTTTTGATTTTTGTCATACAGGTTATGACGCACGAACCATTCAATAATTAGTACTAATACCAGTATACCAACTTTCTCATGCAATTTACCAACTCATTAACTTCTAAAAGCTAATCAATGCATACGCCAGAATACCGAAATGTTTCGTCAGAATTGTTTGATAAAATTCAATTCTTATACTCACGATTGTTACATTTAATTGAACAAAATACGTGTACTTGAGGTTTGAATATAAACAGGCCGATACTCAACGCTGCAGTCAGATGAAATACGCGATTTTGCCAAATTTGCAATTCAATAGATGTCGAAGACGAGTACTATTTTATTCTAAAGTTTTTCACGTATGACCACATTCGTAAATATACCAAGAGACACGTTTTATAGAATTAAACAGAGTGTGTTTAAAATCATTAAAATACTTGTAGTTACTCATAATATAATTAATCAGAATTTCGCTCGCTTAATGTGTAAAAATAGCACACTTAACTCCACAATACTAGTGCATGTAAAATTTTAAAATGTGTTAAATCAACTTTCACATCCTTCTGGTTTATTGTTGTACCACACCATTGCTTAGTGTGTAAATTTATTTTGTCTTCTTAATGTCCTGTAATATTTTCTCATAATTGGTGCAAGAATTATATAACAGTGTATATTAATTATCCGGTCTGATTTGTATGCAGTTCTATATTACAGTTTGTCCTTGTCAACGTATAGTCTTGTTCACTAGTGTCATTAAGTAAGTTTGTTACATTTTCGATCTGTATGGTGATGAATGCCCGTTTAAGTTTGTGACAGTTGATTGTTAAAACTTTGTTTTGACAAAATGAAGCTGCTAAGTGTAACAAAACGAACAATCTCAATTAAGTTACATCCTTTGATTATATTAGCTTAGTATTGTTAATGATGATAAAGTTAAAGCCTATAACAGCTCACGTTAAACGAATGTTCTGACGGTTAGAATAAGAACTGTTAATGAACTCACTAATGAATGGTCTCTACATATAGACATTTTTTAATTAATTAGATATTTAATAGGATTGACATATGCGTTCTGATTTTTTTCAGAATGTATCATGAAGATAACACATGTCAATACCATTCTTTTCCAACTTTTCGATTCCTGCCTAAGGTTATGAAATCTATGATGATCAGATACATTTAAGAGTAAAACTTGTATATCTAAATTTACAAACTAAGGCTATAACTTAGAAAATTCATTCAAACATATTTATGTTTGTTTTTGTTGGGTTTAACACCATAGCAACACATTGTATAGGTCATATAACGGCGGTCAGTCAACCGACTCACTCTTCCTAAAAAGGCTAAATCTCTAAATTTAGCTGTTTACTAATTACTTAGCGCATACTTCCGTCAGTGACTGACGCAACTGCCCTACATAATTAAGAATTATTGGTAGGAGGGAGAATGGCCGTAGACATAATTTCATGACCAAGCTCCACGAAAGTCATTCCCGCCCGGGAACACATTTATGTTTCGATTACTTGATATAAAATGAAGTTTTAAATGTGGCGACTAAACAAAATTTCCAGAAATATTTAGTCAATCGATTTACCTCTATCGAAGTAGTCAATCCTTTAGTCACATATGTGAGTTCTTATTGACATTATTGTAATGCAAGAGAAATTCCGGATATTTTATAAATGAGCTGTCCCAGAATTCGGAATCGGATGACACTTTCTCTAAAGAGTTATATGGTCTGCAAGTTGAGGATTATAAATTGTCTCTTTACAAATAAGATGAGTAAATAAATCTTGTCTACACGGACTGTTAACTTAGTTGAAATAAAACTATTACATTTGTCCTTATGCAAATAGTTTCGTTTACTTGTCACATCTAATAGTATGGTGTCATGATTCACAGCAATCATGGATAATACAAAAAATACTTCTGTTTCTATTTTATGTTTTTATACTATTGGATTGAATGTTTGATATTCAATGATGTCATATCTAATGCATTTCGTACAGTTCCCCCCATAAAACATATTCGGCAACCTCTGATAATACTAGTAATTCCCTTTGAATTTTAATTTCAGATGAAAAATTTTCATTTGGTCCTAGACTATCAACTTTGCATTTCGAAAGTTATTAATCTTTTTGTAGGCTATTTTTTGACATTTAACTATCACCTTATCGTTCAATGAATTGCTTTTTAAATGCAAATGTTTAACCCTTGATGTCAAACTTATGGAAGTAATCTTGATTTACTGTTTCTTATACACATCGTTACCAGAGGGTATCCTTATATGCTGTAAGTACATTCTTAGATTAGAGGTAAACTTGATGAGCAACTGTTTTAATTAATAAATGCATTGTTATATTCGTTAAAACGTATGACTAAATATCTAAGAAAACAATATAGTTTATTATTATTTGATGTAGATATTGAAGACACTCTCCACATCAACAATAATTGAACGTGTCGTAAAATTACAAAGTTAGTGTCAAAATTATATACAATTGGTTATTTTGAAATTTACAAGTAACACTTAAAAGAACAAGTGCGGTTACTCGGGCTTGATGTTGTAATTTCTGACACATCAAACAGTACTGTGGGCGGTATATGGCAAAAAACCAATGATTTTTAAAATAGAAACAGAAAACTATTTCAAACTGTTATATGAAAGATAAAAATGGTTCTACATATAGCTCTCTGTTATCGATTCACCTCTGTCTTGAGTATGAGCAGTATCTTTTCCTAGAAACAAAAGTACATTTTCTCAATTTCTTGACAAAAATGTTGAACTAGGCATTGTGTTTTCGTTAATCAAAGCGTATTTATTATCCAATCAAATGTTTTGCAGTTTTTTAGGTTTAGACACCATATTTGTTTTGTGGTGCAACCAGATATACCGTCATCGATAGCGGTGCTTCTAAATATCATGACAAAGTTACTATATTAAATCCTGTTTTATATCAATGGTATGGTCTACTTATTGATTGTACTACGCGAGTGTAATATACCTTAACACAAAATAGACATGTACTGGATATGATCTTGCTTAATAAAGAACAAGAATCTAATTAATTAACCTAACACTTACTTAACAATCTTGTTTTCTGCATGATAGAAGATTAGTATCAACAACACAATCTGTGTGAGAATAAATAGATTTACGAGCAATAATGTAGTTTATAATTGGAAGATGTAACTTTGTCCTAGAGGCAATGTCAATGGCTGTTAGTATGTAGAAAGATAATTGTCCAAACAAACTTGAAATATTTGTTAGGAATGGTTGACAATTTATGACAAATGTACAAATTCGATACACTATAGAGTACACTTAAATAATACCAAACATCGCATTTGAATAAAGAATATCCATTGGATGGATACCAATTGATAGATTTTTATTCAAAATAAAATTATGTATATTGCATTTTACAATTTCATTAACATAATGTCGTCTACAGAATTGGATGTTTTAATTTAGACTGCACCGACAATCCAGTGTTGCTATCACATATGGAACACCTTACAATTAGTATACATGTACCATGGCATTAAAAATTATGAAATTTTGACAATGGTTGTTAAGCCGCCCGGCTAGCTCAGTTGGTAGTACGCAAGTCTACTGATCGAGGGGTCGTGGGTTGGATTCCCGGATGGGGCATACTTTCGTGGAGCTTGGTCATGAAATTATTTCTACGACCATTCTCCCTCCTACCAATGATTTTTAATTATGTAGGGCAGTTGTCAGTCACTGACGAAAGTATGCGCTTATTATTTGGTTAACAGCTAAATCTAGAGATTAAGCCTTTCAAGGAGGAGTGAGTAGGTTGACTGACTGCCGTTATATGACCTATACAGTGTGTTGCTACGGCGTTAAACACAATATAAACAAAACAGGTAATTAATTACAACTTGTTTAATATTATTGAAATAGGCATGCATTAGGTATGTTTTAGAAATTCAGTGTCATGATTTGATTAACATCTAATTTATTCATTTTAATCGATTAATAAATGTTATTTATCTGCTTTTAGATACTTTTATTTCTTCAAAACATCTATTTCAAAATGAACTGTTATTTCTATAGCGCACCAATGCATGATAAACCGTTTTTAATACGTTGCCGTATCGTATGTATTTGTATTCGTTGTAATAACACAAACAAATTATCTGGCAATATTGACATGTGCCTTAATCTTTTACGTTATCATTATTTATTAATCCGTCTTTTTGACAGAAATGTAATTAACCAGCCTCCGTATTCAGACATTGTTTATTTACTGTGCATTGCCTTTAATGTAATTGAGAATAGAAATGTCAATAGACTAGTGTTGTAAATTCCCTTCCAATATTAATTGTCAATACAGATTTGAAGTCTGATTCCTGTATCTTTTAGCAACACTTTGCTTATTGTAGAACATGATATACTAACATCAACATATATGCAAAATCACATTAAACTAATTGATAAGACTGGAAAACGTGGTTGTTTTGTTAAATATTTAGGCTCCTACTAATTTTTAATATTTTTGAAAAACTGTTGATAAACAAAATAGGTGAACGATAGCTCACTTGTAAAATATAGATACACTTAAGAGAAATTATAATGATGCAAGATGTCATAAAGCATGACGTTGCTTTATTTCATTTTACACACCTAAACAATCCTTAGTGTTTGATCAGTAAGACAGCCAGGGTTATTCTATATTATTCAACGTCTTTACATATATAACACTTTTCTAACGGTTTTTATAGAATGTCACTTTCAAAGCGGAGATTAAACTAATTAAGTACGTCTAGAGATATTTATTTAATCGATACTATCTCCTGTTGGAGCAATTAATTCTTCTCTCAGCTCTGTGATAACTCGCTGACCTTCTAAGTATTAAGAGACGTTCTGGATATGCTCTTAATGAACTGTCAAAATATC
Organism: Mactra quadrangularis; assembly: GCA_025267735.1. Classification (NCBI taxonomy): domain Eukaryota; kingdom Metazoa; phylum Mollusca; class Bivalvia; order Venerida; family Mactridae; genus Mactra; species Mactra quadrangularis. The sequence continues at coordinate 8,379,802 of CM046300.1, forward strand.
CGAACTGGGCGACACTTCCTGTAAATAGTTTTATTGTCTGCTTCGTGGGATTTGTAAATTGCTTGCTACCAAATAGGAAATGTAAATAAATCTTATTTGTAAATACTTATATGGTTCAGATGCTAAAAATGTGTTTTTAATATTTTTGTCTATTCCTTTTCGCAGTTTTGTAATTATTGTTTCATATACATTGTACATTAAGAAAATAAAAAGAAGAATTCACACTTCTGCTTATTTATATGTATTTTAATTCAACTTTTCGACATTCCTGATACAATGTATTACTGCAATAACATTTGCATTTTCAAATCGATTGGTTTCTGCTTTGTTACTACTTAATCCAAGAATATATTTATTAACAAAAATGAAATTAGTATAAGTTATTATCTCATAGCATTGAATGTTTGACTGTGTAATATATAGGTTAGCAACATACACTTGCACATTTCCCTGTATTGTATTAACATAAAAGTCCTACGCAAAGTTTTAAAATAACAATTCAGATTGAAAAAAAAGCTGGAAACATCGTATCTAGTGTTAGGCAAGTCTTTTGAAGAATTCTGAAAGCCAAGAAATTCCTTTGACATTTACGTAATTTGACAAAAACGTAATAAGATAAATCATGTAGATTACCTGCTAATTTGGAAATCATTGAACGTGTTTTGGGGCAACATTTGACAACAACTTTTACCATCGATTCATTGCTGTTCCAATAAAATTCACAGCCAGAGCTGGCTGTCAATTTCCTGTAAATATTACACAAAGTAATAATGATTTACGAGGGTACATTCTTGTATTTGTAGATGCACATACTTTGTCATCCTTAAAACTAATATCCTTGTGCAGTTACACTGAAAAGGCTTTGCAAACAATGTAAGTTTAGATTTTAAGCGAAATATTGTTTTTGATTTAAGCAGTAATACACGTTTGCAGCTATATCCTAGTAATATAGGGGTCATAAGATACTCCCCTTCTGTTGGGAATATACATTATTTAGGGTATAGTTAACATGAATTTAAATCTCAAATATCTAGTCGAAATGTATCACTATTAATCAATTTAACCATTCTGTTCTACAACACAATTGAATTCGTCGAGTGTATTGCATTTGAATTGCTTTGTCTTTGATCTCAATATAAAGATTAGATTGCTCTGCAAGACTTTGCACTTTATTATATTTTATGCCATTTTGATCAGCTTTTTCGCGTTTTATGTAAGAACATAAATGTGTATTATTGATATACCTCGAGCAATGTTGGGATATATACTATATTTTAACGGAAAGAGCTTTATTTTAGCAAACTTACTTGCAGTATGCATGGTCAGTTTTCCTCAAAATTTCACTATTTGGATTTTTAGGGCATTATAGGCACCAAACATGCAATATAGTAGTGGGAAATTGTCAAATACTGTCGAAACAAGGCTCAACATAATATATGATTGACGTGAATAATATTACAAAGAAGCCGTTTTTGGACTATTACAATAAAAAAGTCATGTACGAAAACATAAATGAAAATAGAAATTAATGCATACATATTTCTTTAATTGCAACCTATTTTCGGGATAGAAGGAAGTGCAATCATCATTTCTATTTGTTTTCATATCAAAAATTATGTCTAGCGCACAATAATACAACCATTTACCAAGTTAGGAAACCAGACAAACAATATTTATTAACCAACTGAGAAGGGACTTATAAATCATGATAGTGTACGAGAAATTGGTACACATCATTTATAACCTTATGATTTGTCTTATTACTATAATGTTTACCTATATGAGAATAATAACACTTATCATTGACGTTGATTTGTGCTCTATTATAGGAATGGTCTAAATAAGGAAATCTAATTTTATTCTGGGATACGAACGCCTACTTAATTTAAACCAAACTGTTTCTTGGTATTTCCGTTCTACTATCTGCCTGGATTATTGTATACATTACTCAAATTAACGTATACATAGAAATTCAACTTTAAGACAAAGCGGGCAATAATAGATTGTATGTTTATTATAATTAGAATGACTAACTCAGTATGTCAAACACAATGATTCAATTGATTTACACAAAATTGATGTTCTTTGGTATGTTCAATTTTAATTTGTAAGTTAAAACTAATGACTAAATAAAATGATAGTTAATAAAATGACACATTTGAAAACTGGAGATACATTACTTAAAGGTAAAATTGGTTTACGCACAATCAAGACATCAAATCAATTAAGATAATCGCAAAAATTATCAGCTTTTCACAAGATTTTACTTTATATTTTAAATGTAACATATGCTCTAAAAATGTTTCCTCAAAGCTTTTGACTTTATAAGATAAATCATCGTTATATATTACTAGTACGACGTCTCTAATATCAATTTAGTTATTTATATTGATATGTTGGCTTTTCCGAGTTAGGCAAGTAGTAACAATGATTTCAAAATTGCACCCTACATCCAACATATAAATTTCGTATATGCTGTGCATATGTTCATGTAACTTGAATTATGACATTTAAAGTAACGTGCCTCTCTCTCTACATTTTCCAAAACATATAATTCAAGTAAGTGAAATTGCTTTATTCTCAACTGAATTGCTTTATGCTCTATTGCCAAACGTCTATTGTCATTCGTCATTGCCAAGTTCGCTATCATATGCTTTTACAATTTCTATTGATTAAACCAATGTCTAGAATCGTGAATATCAATCAATTTCTTAAAATCTGACTTAATGCAAAATCAAAAGAATAGCTACTGGTATGAAAAAAATGAACATATTATAACTATCATTATGACATATAAGCACTACACCTACTATGACCATTGAATGTAAATCATTAATTCTTAAATGAATGCTGTCAAAAGTGACCCATGTTACAAGGGAATATACTGAAATAATGTAAAACTGGTATTTTCGTCGTAAATTGAAATCTTGTAAATGATTTAGTAGTATCATGCTCGACTCACTTTCCTATCTTGTCCAGACATTCGTCACAACAAATGTCCAGACAGTGATATCAAGTAAGATAGTATAATAGTACCACCCTGTTAAATATCTAACCTGAACTATGTTGATAAGTATATACTTAGACGACATAAACTAATGCATACATATGTCATGTTCTCTTACAAAAAATAATATTCACTCGTTCGATTAATCGAATACATTCTTATCATTTAACTAGCAGATGCAAGTAAATGGACTTTTAAGTATTTACAAACAATTTGTCAAGACAAACGAAGACGTCATGATATCGGTCGATTCATAAATCGTCTTTTTATCTAAATTTCCAGAAATTTATCCGCTGTGATTTAGTCCGATAAAATCACTTTCATTAAGAAATTGTTCTCAGTTTTAATCCCTGATATCGTCATACACATCATTTAGTTGTAGTTTAATACAAACAAACGCATCCAACTTTCTCAACGTCTTTGTTATTTTCAGCAATGTTTGGAAAACTAACATATTCTAACATTTTGCAACCGAAAGCCTGACTTACAACATGTTTCACTAAAGTGAGAGGACTAGTGATAATGTAAAAGATAACTATCAATTATTATTCTTTTTAGCTGAGTCGGTTTTCTTATTACCATTATGTTTTCCTATACGCAGGAAATAGTGAATGCATCGCTAATTTTGACTTATTAACTAACTTTTAGAAATGTTCTCATGGATGTTTTTATAAAAAGCAATGTACTTTTTAACAGGCTATTGTTAACGACATTTACTAGCACGTAAAAACACATTCGGGTATGAGTTCTATAGATAATCAGAGAAAGTATACACACAGAAATCAGGAACGTATGCACATGCAGTAAAATCATTTATCTCTTTTTTAATACAGTTAGTGTTTTGAATACTAAAAATAAATATGTCTTAGAATGTTTGCTTGTTGTTAGTGCCTATGTTATGTAATACGTTATAGAGATATGTTATCCTTTTAATCATTCTTATAAACGCTGAAATCGCGTGGTCGATATTTGGTACGTCATCAGATTCACTTACAGGCGGCTTATCTGTATCTTAAAATAGTTTTCCTATTAATCAGTTATTCTGCACTATGTCCATAGTGTTTCTTAAACCGGAGACAAAACATATTATGGCACATTCAGTTATAAAATCAGTGCACAAAAGAAGCTTTTATGTAACGTTCTTTAAATTTATGTTATTGTTTTTCGTTGGCGGAACGCAGTAGGTCGCATTGGATTCAGAAAATTTAAAAAGACAAATCGATCAGCCGTTGTTACTTTCAGAAATAAAGTATAGTGAGTTATGTTTCTCAAACAGTTTGACATTAAACGATAAAACGATTTTTCATTGTCAGATAGGCATGCTGCGAAATCAAATATTTATAAACAATGTACGTTACGCTCTAATGTGGGCGTTTGAATGACATTGCGTGCATGTGTAGCTTAATTCTGTAAAATTAATTTACTTATGTCATAATCAGGCGTTTGATAGAAAGTGTTATTCTACGAAGAAAATGTATATCATTTCGATATTTTGAGGGCATGGTAGTTCTTCCAATCCTTATAAGTATCTATACCACCCTGTTTTGTATTGTAAAATTCATATATACATGGCATGCATGTTAGCTTCTATAAACTTACTGATAAGTTTCATAAAAGGGTTTTAACTATTTCTTTCAGCATTAATTTAGAATTATCCGAAGAGAGAAAATATATATTAAGACGTTGATAATAGTAGCATCACCGAGTGATCTCGAATTAGGCTCGTGCTATTTAAAAGTGTACTTTTGTCTCGATAAAAGCCAGTTTTAATGATATTAAAGAAACAAAATTCACACGCAATAGAAAATCCTAAGATTAAATACTTCAGAAGGTACTTCTCATCGTGTTGTAAATGTCAAGAATGCATGTAGTTGCGCAGTACATAATGAGTAATTATACTTTGTGAACCTCTAGAATAATGTTTGAACGTTGTCTTTTGTACTCAACGCAAGAGATTTATAAAAAAAAATACACATATAAAGTGCATATAATTCTCCTTGAAAGGAACAGTACAAAGCACGTACATATACAATATCAATTTTATTCTCTTATTAGATTCGGGTGATAATAGTTAGTTGAAATAATTATTGCTTCGAATGACAGTGACATAGAGGTTTGTCTTTATTTATTGAAGAAGAAGGCAAATAAATGTCACCATTTGTAAAGAAACATGCAATAGATGTTCGGATATTCTTTTCTTATTCGAAATAGGCTTAGAAAAATCCTTGCACAAGCTGTAAAAAATGTAAAAACGGCTTTCTATGAGCGCCATCAAACTAAATCCTTAGAAAAGTAAAACATAATTATGTCGTGTCACCACAGCAAGAGGAAAATAATGGACCATATACCATCTGGATATATTTTTCTGAATAATACTTCAGTTATTTTGGTTAATTATAATGTATTGTTTTGTACCAAACACAACACATTAGTTTGAAAAACATCCTAATATAATATCTACGTAAATATCTAAATGTCAGATTCTAATATTGCTTTAACAGCCTACTATATATTTCATAATTACTTGGGTTAGCTAATAGGTTCAGAGAGACAATCAAAGCGCGATTTTGAGCGATCTTTGTCTTTTTTGGACACCAGTTATACTGATAGTTTATCAATTCTGATAAAAATGTATTATTTTTTTCTGTCAAACTCTCGATGGCTTTTAATGGAACAAATATGAGTCATGTTATCAAAACATCATGCATGATTGGCTGAAGGTGTTTAACGAACGTTAAATACAGTTGTATGTACAACCAGTCTTGTTCATTAGTTAGGTGTGAACAACCAACTATTCAGACAGACAAAATGCGTTATTATATCATTTCTTTCGTGCTGTTCGTGAAATTCTTTTATATTTATTTATAGATATCATATATATTGTTTTGTTAAATCAAATAATGATAATCGATGTTTGATACGAAAAAATAAAAATAATTTGTATTTGACAAAACTGCGCTAAACAATAAGGTTATTGGTATCAATAATCACAGTTATCTCTTTTTGACGTTCCTTAACTTAAATGCAACCATGCCACAAACTTCTACCAGGAACCACTGCACCATGATGATTTTTTCCAATTAAAGATTTAAACATGCAGCTCAACTTACACTATTGCAAACTAAACATGCAATTTTACAAAGCAAATTATGGTAGGAATTATAAACTTTCTTGTCAGCACTTATTGCCAAGCATATAGATTTCCCGATAAAATATTATCAGAAAAATATTTATGTTTATAAATGGATGTATGGCATATAGATTGTAATTTATCAATGGATGAATTAATATTTAACCAACTCATGTTAATAGATATGAAAAAACATAATGCAAACATTGATTTATTAATTCCCCAATGAATTAAATGAAGTGAATAACGCGTATTTAATTTTATCATATGACTGCACCGATCTTAAAATTTGGATTTTACACCCTTTATCAAAACTGTTTATTAGTTTATTTACGAGGCAAACTCACAAAAATACCTTTGCTGTAAATTTGTCATAAACGTTATGTCATTAACATCAAGCTAGTAAGTGTATTTGATACGATCCTGGAAATCTAAATAACAAATGAACAAATGCCATGTTTTTCAAGGAAATGTAAACGCTCATCCGATCAATAAAATATGGCTGTATCATTTAATAAACTGATGCAAGGAAATGTAATTTAAGCATTAACAAAAAAAAAATATTTATTCAAAAGAAGACACCTAATTAATTCATGAATCGTCTTATCATCTGATGAGATTTGATTTTTTGAGATCTGAAACCGTTAGGACACAGTTTGTTCCAAATTGTTAAATGCAAAATAGCGCTAAGTACACACGCTTGTATTATGGAAGCGACATATGGTAATATTTTTGTGTTAAATGAATGAAATCAGTTGTCAAAAGTTTTAAAATTAAGTTATCTATAATCTTTAATATATGTATGTAAGATCATTCTAATTATAAAATGTTAATAAGATGGACAGCTAGCCATTCATGTACAATCCTAAAGCACATTTATCAATATTTTTAAAAGTCAAATATACGCCTATACCCTTATTTATATCTTCGAGTGGTTATCCTATTACGTCAGGAAAACTCCTTTGCATGATGTCTGTATAAAATTATATTTCTCAAACCGAATCCATAACATCTTTTGGCAAATTCAATAGTAAATTCAGTGACAAAAACATACAAATGGATTTTTTCTATGATTCGATACTATCATTTTATGAAGGCGGAACGCAATAAATTGCAATTGTTTCCGATTTTTGAAGAAGACAATGAATAAACTATTGGTTATTTCAGAATATAGTGAATTGAGTCACGTGACACAAACAGCTGGATATTAAACATTTTATTTTTAAATGGGCATGTTGTGTATTTAACTATGAATGAACATTGTAAGTAGTGTTCCGATGTGGTAGGTTACGAATGATAAAGCGTGCATTCGTAGTAACAGAATTTGTTCAAGTGATTTATGTTTTGAACGGATTTTCTACAAATAAACTATTTTTATATCTTGATTCATTAAGCACCAATTATCTCTGCCTTACTTTATAATTCAGTAATTCAATTAGCTTTATCATCTATTTTTGTATTGAACTATGTATGGTTAAACATCGAAACCAAGTGGAGGAGTTGTCGTGGTACGTTTATTTGGCCTTGGACACTTATGATATTGTTAGTATCGTTGTATTGCTATTTATAATGAACTCAAAAGTAAGTATAAAGCGATGTTCAGCAACCCAATCGCTAAACCAATCTGAATTTATTAAGCCTTTTGTCTAATATTGAAATAAATATCTTGTTCTTGTGGCGTCATTTACAATTGTCAATCATTCTAAACAAACAAGATATATCTATTTGAGAAGCATATATCATAGTTTAGCTATATTTCTTTGCCTAGAGAACAGAGTACATGATTTACATCTTCCAATTACAAAATAATATATAACGGCTCGTAAATCTATGTTTCCTCTGTTAGATTAGGTTGTATTACAAATCTTCATCGACGCAGAAAACAAGATTGTTTACAGATGTGTTAAATGAAGTTAATATAATTCTCATGTCATATATTGATCATATGAGATCAGTATTTCTAAGGATTGTATGAAATCATATTGTATACAATATATTACCGTATAGTAAATGACATATTTGAAGTTACACAGCTTCGTTGCTTTTTTCCAAATTTATAAAGATGATAACAAATCTTCATAATATATTTGCTTAAAATACCAAACAATCAAAACCATTGTCGTACAACGTGTATCAAACCAAATCAAATCAGTACTAGTATATCATTTTGGACCTAGGCAGAGTTACATGTGTACTTTGCACTTAATTGATCAACATATAAAAATATGAGATCTTGTTAAATTGAATATAACTAATTAAAAAATATGTCTTTTGTTCAAAAATGTCTTATATCAAAATCAAAACGTCTGGTGGAAACAATCACTTACCTTTAGTTCAGCAACTGCACATGCACGCAAAGTCATTCGTTAAACTTTCATACAGAAGCAAAAAGAACACTTGAATCTATTATTTCTCATTCCAAACGATGATTTGTCTCAGGCTTAGCCTCGAATTATACATGAGTATATCAACGTTCTATAGAACTTGTTTCCAAATGTTCTGATTGTAAATACGAGGGGTGTCAAGTAAATCGTATACTTTGTCCATAACTTTCTTTCCTTACGTCACATGATGATCATAATTTGCAAGACTGTTTGTTAGTCATATTTTTACACAAATTAGACAATTGACCTATAAGTATTAATACAAGGTATGTGCATGCGGTGCAACCACTTTTACACTTGTATATTCAGGTGTTCAAGTGAACAGCAAAATTTAAACTTAAACTTTTTATTAATAATAATTGCATTTTATTTTTACATAGACATTCTCAGAAATTATCAATATATTATCACACCAAATTTCAGTTTGTAAAATATGTACACAAGAGTGCAATACTCACTGAAACATAAAAATGTGACATCAACGAGATAAGGTGACGTTAGGACAAGATTGAGTCTATGTAATTGCAACTCAGTTTTATAATCAGCCTGGCACAACGGGGGTGGGTAAAGGTTTAAATTCAGAGTAGAGTGCTGGCCTCCCGCTTTTATTATTGTTGTTTTAAGTCGGGTTATATTTAAACATTCATTTGGTACAATTACTATGAGAATTATTTAACAGATCATATAAAAGAAACATCTTTCCTGTGAGATGCAATGCAATCATTGAGTAACGGGTTTGTCTGACTTACTAGGAATGTCACATGTAATACATTTTGTTATTCTGTGTAACTTGTTGTAGCACGTATACCTATGAATGACCAATGTAGTCCTAGTCTAGCGGTTTGGTTGATGTCATTCACGAATGCAAAACCATATATCTTACTACGACGTGTTTCCTTTGGAAGATGTGGACATTTATTTTGTGTTCAGCAAAACAAAATTAGTTGCGGAAGATTAATACTTCTATGGTACACAAACCGCTTCATAAAATTATTATTCTGAAAGTTTAAATATGCGTATCAAATGGGTAAAAACGTAGCAACACACAACAAAAAGAGTTTTTTCATTGACTAACAAACATATTCTGTGTACAACACACAGTCATGATATTCTCAATGTTAATTGAAATTGATTCCAATTCGATAATTGTAATCATATAGTCCCTCACTGTTTGAGACAAGACAAGATTGAGATATTGTCTTTAAATTGTTACTATGCATTGATTTGTTTGGCTGAAGTAGACAATTTTCCAGTTGTATTTAGACCGTAGTACGGAAATAGCAATAATCACATTCGAAATGAAGTAGGCGTTTGTATCCCAGGACTAGTTTAGATTTCCTTATTAAGATCATTTGTTTAATAAAGAATAAATCAACGGTATTGATATGTGTTATTATCCTTCTATAGGTAAACATTACAGTAATAAGACAAATTATTAAGCTATAATGACGAGTACCGTATTCTCTTACGCTCCTATGATTTATAAGTCTCTTCCTAGTTGGTTAAGAAATGTTGTTTGTCTAGCTTCCGAACTTGTTTAATGGTTTCGATATGAAAACAAATAGCCCTTCTTTGTATCCGGAATTGGATCTATGCATAATGTTAATTCCATTTGGATATTCAGTATTCGTGCCAATCTAATATCAAGCCATTTTTGACAAACTTTGGCAATTTCTGAATAGTGTTAGTCATGAATATACATTATACAATGTCTTTAAATAGTTCTTTCAAAAATGACCTTTTTAGAAAACAAACACAAAAACAAGCTGTCTTTAGCTAACACTATTTATTAATGTATCGGCAAATTCAAAGTCTCATTATATTTAGGCTAATTGTAGTTAAAGTACAAAAATTACTTATTAACTTGCTTTGTTTGCCTCATCTGTTGTATAAGTGAAAGGTTCGTTTTGTTTATTGTTTATTGGAGTTTACACCGTGTCAACACAATTGTAGGTCATTTTACGGCGTCCAGTGCACATAACCTAGCTTTCCTGGACCATTGTCTATAACCAATACTCACCTACCATTCCACAAGGCCGGAACCTTCTCCATATTATCTAATCAATGGTGGAAAATCGACATTATTGTCAAATTTTCATGGAAGGGTATAACCTCCCCAGGTGGGATTCGAACCCGCACCCCTCGGGCACGAATTTCCAAAGCCCGGCGCGCTACCAATTGCGCTATCGACCCGGGTTTTCGTTTTGTTGACATCATTCATTGACATAGTAGTGAACGGTGACCATTTCCTGATCGTGCCTTATTAATCACTATTATAAGCAAATATCACAATTTATATGTTGTGAATAATACGATCTTTGATATTTTCATGATAATATGACAACACATCAAATTATGATTATCGGTCATTCTTATTTGCTATCTTAACTTCATTCAAATATTCACTATTTTGCTGCAACAATTTAATATTGTTTGGTGGCAAAACTAGAATAGGACCAATACCCAATCCTAAAGTTTAACGCTTCCAAATGTACTTCAGTTATTTGACTTATCATATACTGAATGGATAAAGAAACGCAGGGTAACATTTGTTCCGATATTTTGAAAATGCACTCTCTAAATAAAGTTAAACTTTGTGGATTGAGTAATTAGGTCATATTACACCTTGCCATGTATCGAAAATTTAGTCAAGGTACAGTGCGCAGCTCTGGTAAATGGGGGAAGGAAAAAACAAGAATCTCGTGCACCGTGTAGTTCTGGTCTCATGCAGCGTTGGTCAAGTCACTCATCGTTAATCTTTATACAGACCAACTGCTTTCCTAAAATTAATTGAGAATTTGATTTGTTTTAAGAATGGCACGACCCACAGAAGTTCAGAGGGGTCAGGTCATTCAGATGCTGATGCAAGGACAGCTGCAAAATCAGGTTGCTAGGCACTTTGGTGTTAATGTTTCCACCATACAATTTCCAAATTAATTAATAATTATTCAGCAACCTCTGATGCCCTTTGACATTTAGTTTCAGATGAAATTGGTCCTACACTATTAACTTTGCATTCAGAACATTATTATTCTGTGTGCGTAGGCCAACTTTTGACATTTTACTATCACCTTATCGTTCAATGAATTGCTTTTTAAATGCAAATGCTCAACCCTTGATGTCAAAGATTTTGAAATAATCTTGATTTACTGTTTTCTTATACACATAATTACCAGAGGATATCCTTATATGCTGTAAATACATTCTTAGATTAGAGGTAAACTTGATGAGCAACTGTTTCAATTAATAAATGCATTGTTTGTAAATATTCGTTAAAACGTATGACAAAAGATGAGAAATAACAATATGGTTTATCATTTGATGTAGTATTTGAAGACACTTTCCACATCAACAATAATTGAACGTGTCGTAAAATTACAATGTTAGTGTCAAAATTATATACAATTGGTTATTTTGAAATTTACGAGTAACAATGAAAAAGAACATGTGTAGTTACTCAGAAATGAGGTTATACTTTCTGACACATCAAACAATACTGTGGGCGGTATATGGCAAAAAATCTATGATTTTTAAAATAGAAACAGAAAACTATTTCAAACTCTTATATGAAAGATAATGGTTTTACATATAGCTCTCTGTTATCGATTCACCTCTGTATTTAGTATGACCAGTATCTTTTCCTAGAAACTAAAGAACATTTTTTTCAATTTCTTGACAAAAATGTTAAACTAGTCATTGTTTTTTCTTTAATCAAAGCGCATTTATTATCCAATCAAATGTTTTGCAGTTTTTTAGGTTTAGACACCCACCATATTTGTTTTGTGGCGCAACTAGCTATACCGTCATCGATATCGGTGCTTCTAAATCTCATAACAAGATTATTATATTCAATCCCGTTTTATATCAATGGAATGGCCTATTTATTGATTGTATTACGCGAGTGTAATATTCCTTAACACAAAATAGAAATGTACTTGATATGATCTTGCTTAATATAGAACAAGAATCTAATTAATTTACCTTACACCTATTTAACAATCTTGTTTTCTGCATGATAGAAGATTAGTATCAACAACACAATCTGTGTTAGAATAAATAGATTTACGAGCAATAATGTATTAGTTTATAATTGGAAGATGTAACTTTTGTCCTAGTGGCAATGTCAGGTGGTTGTTAGTATGTAGGAAGTATGTATAAACAAACTTGAAGTATTTGTTAGGAATGATTGACAGTTTATGAAAAATTTACATACTCGGTATATATTGGAGCACACGTAAATAATATTGTACACCGCATTTTTATAAAGAAAATCTAATGGATGGATGACAACTGATAGATTTTCATTCAAGATATGATTATTGCTCTCTGCAATTTCATTAATATAATGTCGTCTACAATATTGCATGTTTTTATTTAGATTGCACTGACAATCCCAAAGTTGCTATCTTATATGTAACACCCTGCAATTAGTATACAATGTAGTATGACATTTAAATGCAATTATGACCATGTTTTTAATTGGTTACAACATATTAGGCCTTATTATTACTGAAATATGCATGCATTAAAGAAGTATGTTTTAGAGATGCAATGCCATTAGTCGATTAACTTCTAATTAATCCCTTACGATCGAAGACTAAATATAATGTTTTTTCTCTAAATACTTCTGTTTAATCTAAACATCTATTTTAAAATGATTTGTAATTTCTTTAGCACACCAATGCATGATAAACCGTTCTTTAATACGTTGCAGTATCGTATGTATTTGTTTTCGTTGTAATAACACAAACAAATTATCCGGTAATATTGACATGTGCCTTATTCTTTTACGTTATCATTATTTATTAATCCGTCTTTTTGACAGAAATGTAATTAACCAGCCTCCGTATTCAGACATACATAATTTATTTACTGTGCATTGCCTTTAATGTAATTGAGAATAGAACTGTCGATAGACTAGTGTTGTAAATTCCCTTCCAATATTAATGTTCAATACAGATTTGAAGTCTGATTCCTGGTTCTTTTAGCAACACTTTGCTTATTGTAGAACATGATATACTAATATCCACATATATACAAAATCACATTAAACCGATAGATAGGATTGGATAAAGTTGTTGTTTTGTTAAATATTAAGGCTCCTTCTAATAATATATTTTTGAAAAACTGTTGATAAACAAATTAGGTGAAAGATAGCTCACCTGTAAAATATGAATAAACTTAAGAGAAATTATAATGATGCAAGATGTCATAAAACATGACGTTGCTTTTATTTCATCTCACAAACCTAAACAATCCTCAGTGTTTGATCAGCAAGTCAGTCAGCATTATTCTATATTATTCAACATCTACTCGTATACATGTATAACGCTTTCCTTACAGTTTATATAAAATGACACGTTCAAAGCGGAGATTAAACTAATTAAGGACGTCTAGAGATATTTATTTAATCGATACTATCTCCTGTTGGAGCAATTAATTCTTCTGTCATCTCCTCTGTGAATTCTCGCTGACCTTCTAAGTATTAAGATACATTCTGGATATGCTCTTAATGAACTGTCAAAATATCCGAACTGGGCGACACTTTCTGTTAATAGTTTTATTGTCTGCTTCATGGGATTGTTTAAATTGCTTGCTTACAAATTGGAAATGAAAATAAATCTTATTTGTAAATACTTATATGGTTCAGATGCTTAAAACAAGTTTTATTATTTTATTCTATTCCTTTTCACAGTTTTGTAATTATTGTTTCATATACATAGTACATTAAGATAATAAAAAGAAGAATTCACACTTTTGCATATTTATATGTATTTTAATTCAACCTTTCGACATTCCTGATACAATGTATTACTGCAATAATATTTGCATTTTAAAACCGTCTGGTTTCTTGTTTGTTACAACTTTATCCAAGAATATATTTATTAACAAAATTAGTATAAGTATATCAGTATAAGTTCTTATCTCATAGCATTGACTGTTTGACTGTGCATATATAGCTTAGCAACATACATTTACACATTTGCCTGTATGGTATTATCATAAATGTAATAAAACTTTTTTACATAAACAATTGAGATTGAAAAAAGCTGGAAACATCGTCTCTAGTGTTAGGCAAGTATTTCATAGAATTCTGAAAGTCAAGAAATTCCTTTGACATTTACGTAGTTTGACAAAAACGTAATAAGATAAATCTTGTAGATTACCTGCTAATTTAGAAATCATTGAAAGTGTTTTAAAGCAGAGCTAGCTATCAAATTCCTGCAAATATTACTCAAAGTAATAATGATTTACGAGAGTACATTCTTGTATATGTAGATACACATACTTTGTCAGCCTTCAATTACCAATTTCCTTGTGCAGTTACACTGAAATGACTATGCAAACAATGTAAATTCAGATTTTAAGCTATAGAAATTATTTTATTTTCTTGGATTAAGCAGTAATACACGTTTGCAGCTATATCCTTGTAATATCGGGATCATAAGATACGCTCCTTCTCCTGGGAATATACATTATTTTAGGGTATATTAAACATGAATTTAAATCTCAGATATCTAGTCGAAATGTATCACTATTGATCAATATCACCATTCTGTTCTACAACGCAATTGAATTCGTCGAGTGTATTGCTTTTGAATTACTTTGTCCTTGATCTCAATATAAAGATTGGGTTGCTCTGCAAGACTTTGCACTTTATTATATTTTATGCCATTTTGATCAGCTTTTAGCGTTTTATGTATGAACATAAATGTGTATTATTGATATACCTCGAGCAATGTTGGGATAGATACTTTATTTTAAACTATTTTAAAGGAATGAGCTTTATTTTAGCAAACTTACTTGCAGTATGCATGATCAGTTTTCTTCAAAATTTCACTTTTTTATTTTTAGGGCATTGTAGGCACCAAGCATGACATATAGTTTTAGGAAATTGTCAAAGGCTGTCGAAACAAGGCGTAACATAATATATGATTGACGTGAATAATATTACAAAGAAGCCGTTTCTTGGACTATTACAATAAAAAAGTCATGTACTAAAACATAAATGAAAATAGAAAATAATGCATACATATATCTTTAATTGCAACCTATTTTCGGATACAAGGAAGGGTAATCTTCAATTCTTCTTCTTCTCATATCAAATTTTTTGTCTAGCACACAATTATACAACCATTTACCAAGTAAGGAAACCAGACAAACAATATTCCTTAACATAGTAGGAAGGATATTATAATTCATGATAGCGTACGAGAATTTGGTATACGTCATTTATAGTTTAATAATTTGTCTTATTACTATAATGCTTACCTATATGAGGATAATAACACTTATCATTGACGTTGATTTATGCTTCATTATAGGAATAGTCTAAAAAAGGAAATCTCATTTTATTCTGAGATACGAACGCCTACTTAATTTAAACAAAAATATTTCTTGGTATTTTCGTACTACTATCTGCCTTGATTAATGTATACATTACTCAAATTAACGTATACATAGAAATTCAACTTTAAGACAAAGCGTGCAATGATAGATTGTATGTTTAATATCATTAGATTGACTAACTCAGTATGTCAAACACAATGATTCAATTGATTTACACAAAAGATTGATGTTCTTTTGTATGTTCATTTATAATTTGTAAGTAAAAAAATGACTAAATAAAATGAGAGTTAATACAATGACGAATTTGAAAACTGAAGAGACAATACTTAAAGGTAAAATTGGTTTACGCACAATCAAGACATCAAATCAATTAAGATAATCGCGAAAATTATCAGCTTTTCACAAGATTTTACTTTATATTTTAAATGTAAAATATGCTCTAAAACTGTTTCCTCAAATCTTTTGACTTTATAAGATAAATCATCGTTATATATTACTAGTACGACGTATCTTATATCAATTTAGTTATTTATATTGATATGTTGGCTTTTCCGAGTTAGGCAAGTAGTAACAATGATTTCAAAATTGCACCCTAGATCCAACATATAAATTTCGTATATGCTGTGCATATGTTCATATAACTTGAATTATGACATTTAAAGTAACGTGCCTCTCTCTCTACATTTTCCAAAACATATAATTCAAGTAAGTGAAATTGCTTTATTCTCAACTGAATTGCTTTATGCTCTATTGCCAAACGTCTATTGTCATTCGTCATTGCCAGGTTCGCTATCATATGCTTTTACAATTTCTATTGATTAAACCAATGTCTAGAATCGAGAATATCAATCAATTTCTTAAAATCTGACTTAATGTAAAATCAAAAGAATAGCTACTGGTATGAAAAAAAATGAACATATTATAACTATCATTATGACATATAAGCACTACACCTACTATGACCATTGACTGTAAATCATTAATTCTTAAATGAATGCTGTCAAAAGTGACCCATGTGACAAGGGAATATACTGAAATAATGTAAAACTGGTATTTTCGTCGTAAATTGAAATCTTGTAAATGATTTAGTAGTATCATGCTCGACTCACTTTCCTATCTTGTCTGGACATTTGTTGTGACAAATGTCTGGATATCAAGTAAGATAGTATAATAGTACCACCCTGTTAAATATCTAACCTGAACTATGTTGATAAGTATATTCTTAGACGACATAAACTAATGCATACATATGTCATGTTCTCTTACAAAAAATAATATTCACTCGTTCGATTAATCGAATACATTCTTATCATTTAACTAGCAGATGCAAGTAAATGGACTTTTATGTATTTACAAACAATTTGTCAAGACAAATGAAGACGTCATGATATCGGTCGATTCATAAATCGTCTTTTTATCTAAATTTCCATAAATTTATCCGCTGTGATTTAGTCCGATAAAATCACTTTCATTAAGAAATTGTTCTCAGTTTTAATCCTTGATATCGTCATACATATCATTTAATTGTAGTTTAATAAAAACAAACGCATTCAATTTTCTCAACGACTTTGTTATTTTCAGCTATTTTTGGAAACATGATTTTTGTACTAACATTTTGCAACCTAAAGCGTGACTTACAACATGTTTCACTAAAGTGAGAGGACTAGTGATAATGTAAAAGATAACTATCAATTATTATTCTTTTTAACTGAGTCGGTTTTCTTATTACCATTATGTTTTCCTATACGCAGGAAATAGTGAATGCATCGCTAATTTTGACTTATTAACTAACTTTTAGAAATGTTCTCATGGATGTTTTTATAAAAAGCAATGTACTTTTTAACAGGCTATTGTTAACGACATTTACTAGCATGTAAAAACACATTCGGGTTTGAGTTCTATAGATAATCAGAGAAAGTATACACACAGAAATCAGGAGCGTATGCACATGCAGTAAAATCATATATCTCTTTTTTAATACAGTTAGTGTTTTGAATACTAAAAATAAATATGTCTTAGAATGTTTGCTTGTTGTTAGTGCCTATGTTATGTAATACGTTATAGAGATAGGTTATCCTTTTAATCATTCTTATAAACGCTGAAATCGCGTGGTCGATATTTGGTACGTCAACAGATTTACTTACAGGCGGCTTTTTTATATCTTTAAATAGTTTTTCTATTAATCAGTTATTCTGCACTATGTCCATAGTGTTTCTTAAACCGGAGACAAAACATATTATGGCACATTCAGTTATAAAATCAGTGCACAAAAGAAGCTTTTATGTAACGTTCTTTAAATTTATGTTATTGTTTTTCGTTGGCGGAACGCAGTAGGTCGCATTGGATTCAGAAAATTCAAAAAGACAAATCGATCAGCCGTTGTTACTTTCAGAAATAAAGTATAGTGAGTTATGTTTCTCAAACAGTTTGACATTAAACGATAAAACGATTTTTCATTGTCAGATAGGCATGCTGCGAAATCAAATATTTATAAACAATGTACGTTACGCTCTAATGTGGGCGTTTGAATGACATTGCGTGCATGTGTAGCTTAATTCTGTAAAATTAATTTACTTATGTCATAATCAGGCGTTTTGATAGTAAGTGTTATTCTACGAAGAAAATGTATATCATTTCGATATTTTGAGGGCATGGTAGTTCTTCCAATCCTTATAAGTATCTATACCAGCCTGTTTTGTATTGTAAAATTCATATATACCTGGCATGCATGTTAGCTTCTTATAAACTTACTGATAAGTTTCATAAAAGGGTTTTAACTATTTCTTTCAGCATTAATTTAGAATTATCCGAAGAGAGAAAATATATATTAAGACGTTGATAATAGTAGCATCACCGAGTGATCTCGAATTAGGCTCGTGCTATTTTAAAGTGTACTTTTGTCTCGATAAAAGCCAGTTTTAATGATATTAAAGAAACGAAATTCACACGCAATAGAAAATCCTAAGATTAAATACTTCAGAAGGTACTTCTCATCGAGTTGTAAATGTCAAGAATGCATGTAGTTGCGCAGTACATAATGAGTAATTATACTTTGTGAACCTCTAGAATAATGTTTGAACGTTGTCTTTTGTACTCAACGCATGAGATTTTAAAAAAATACACATATCGTAAAGTGCATATAATTCTCCTTGAAAGGAACAGTACAAAGCACGTACATATACAATATCAATTTTATTCTCTTATTAGTTTCGGGTGATAATGGTTAGTTGAAATAATTATTGCTTCGAATGACAGTGACATAGAGGTTTGTCTTTATTTATTGAAGAAGAAGGCAAATAAATGTCACCATTTGTAAAGAAACATGCAATAGATGTTCGGATGTTCTTTTCTTATTCGAAATAGGCTTAGAAAAATCCTTGCACAAGCTGTAAAAAATGTAAAAACGGCTTTCTATGAGGGCCATCAAACTAAATCTTTAGAAAAGTGAAACATAATTATGTCGTGTCACCACAGCAAGAGGAAAATAATAGACCATATACCATCTGGATATATTTTTCTGAATAATGGTGCAGTTATTTTGGTTAATTATATTGTATTGTTTTGTACCAAACACAATATATTAGTTTGCAAAACATCCTAATATAATATCTACGTAAATATCAAAATGTCAGATTCTTATATTGCTTTAACAGCCTACTATATACTTCATAATTACTTGGGTTAGCTAATAGGTTCAGAGAGACAATTGAAGCGCGATTTTGAGCGATCTTTGTCTTTTTTGGGGACACCAGTTATACTGGTAGTTTACCAATTATGATAAAAATGTATTATTTTTTCTGTCAAACTCTCGATGGCTTTTAATGGAACAAATATGAGTCAAGTAATAAAAACATCATGCATGATTGGCTGAAGGTGTTTAACGAACGTTAAATACATTTGTATGTACAACCAGTCTTGTTCATTAGTTAGGCAGGCGTGAACAACCAACTATTCAGACAGACAAAATGCGTTATCATATCATTTATTTCGTGCTGTTCGTGAAATTCTTTTATATTTATTTATAGATATCATATATATTGTTTTGTTAAATCAAATAATGATAATCGATGTTTGATACGAAAAAAAATAAAAATAATTTGTATTGGACAAAACTGCGCTAAACAATAAGGTTATTGGTATCAATAATCACAGTTATCTATTTTTGACGTTCCTTACCTTAAATGCAACCATGCCACAAACTTCTACCAGGAACCACTACACCATGATGATTTTTTTAAAATCATGTTTTAAACATGCAGCTCAACTTAAACTATTGCAAACAAACCATGCTATTTTACAAAGCAGAAAATGGTAGGAGTTACAAAATTTCTTGTCAGCACTTATTGCCAAGCATATAGATTTCCCGATAACAAATTGTCAGAAAAATATTTATGTTTATAAATGGATGTATGGCATAATGATTGTCATTTATCAATGGATGAATTAATATTTAATCAACTCATGTTAAAAGTTATGAAAAAAAAACAGAATGTAAACATTGAAACATTAATTCCCCAATGAATTAAATGAAGTGAATAACGCGTATTTAATTTTATCATATGACTGCACCGATCTTAAAATTTGGATTTTACACCCTTTATCAAAACTGTTTATTAGTTTATTTACGGAGCAAACTCACAAAAATACATTTGCTGTAAATTTGTCATAAACATGTTATGTCATTAACATCAAGCTAGTAAGTGTATTTGATACGATCCTTGAGGTCTAAATAACAAATGAACAACTGTATACATATGCCATGTTTTTCGAGCAAATGTAAATGCTCATCTGATAAATCAAATACATCCGTATCATTTAATAAACAGGTGCAAGGGAATTAAATTTAAGTATTAACAGATAATTTATTTATGCAAAAGAAGACTTATGATTTTTTAGACCTAAAACCGTTAGGACACAGTTTGTTCCAAATTGTTAAATGCAAAATAGCCCTTAGTACACACGCTTGTATTATGGAAGCGACATATGGTAATATTTTTGTGTTAAATGAATGAAATCAGTTGTCACAAGTTTTAAAATTAAGTTATCTATAATCTTTAATATATGTATGTAAGGTCATTCTAATTATAAAATGTTAATAAGATGAACAGCTAGCCATTCATGTACAATCCTAAAACACATTTATCAATATTTTTAAAAGTCAAATATACGCCTACACCCTTATTTATATCTTCGAGTGGTTGTCCTATTACGTCAGGAAAGCTCCTTTCCATTATGTCTGTTAATATTTCTCAAACCGAATCCATAACATCTTTTGGCAAATTCAATAGTAAATTCAGTGACAAAAACATACAAATGGATTTTTCTATGATTCGATACTATCATTTTATGTAGGCGGAACGCAATAAATTGCAATTGTTTCCGATTTTTGAAGAAGACAATGAATAAACTATTGGTTATTTCAGAATATAGTGAATTGAGTCACGTGACACAAACAGCTGGATATTAAACATTTTATTTTTAAATGGACATGTTGTGTATTTAACTATGAATGAACAATGTAAGTAGTGTTCCTATGTGGTAGGTTACGAATGATAAAGCGTGCATTCGTAGTAACAGAATTTGTTCAAGTGATTTATGTTTTGAACGGATTTTCTACAAATAAACTATTTTATATCTTGATTCATTAAGCACCAATTATCTCTGCCTTACTTTATAATTCAGTAATTCAATTAGCTTTATCATCTATTTTTGTATTGAACTATGTATGGTTAAACATCGAAACCAAGTGTAGGAGTTGTCGTGGTACGTTTATTTGGCCTTAGACACTTAAGATATCGTTAATATTGTTGTATAGCTATTAATATAACTTTTATAATGATAAAACTCAAACATAAAGCGATGTTCAACAACCCAAAGGCCAAAACAATCTGACTTTGTTGAATATTGAAACAAATGTCTTGTTCTTGTGGCGTCATTTACAAGTGTCAATCATTCTAAACAAACAAGATACATTTATTTGAAAGGCATATTTAATAGTTTTGCTATATTTCTTTGCCTAGAGAACAGAGAAAACATTATTTACATCTTTCAATTACAAAATAATATATAACGGCTCGTAAATCTATGTTTCCTTTGTTAGATTAGATTGTATTACAAATCTTCATTGAAGCAGAAAACAAGATTGTTTACAGTTGTGTTAGATGAAGTTAATGTAATCCTCATGTCATATATTGATCACAATATTATGTGAACAGTATTTGTAAGGATTGTATGAAATCATATTGCATACAATATATTCCCGTATAGAAAATGACATATTTTAAGTTACACATCTTCGTTGCTTTTTTCCAATTTATAAAGATGATAACAAATCTTCATAATATATTTGCTTAAAATATCAAACAATCAAAACCATTGTCGTACAACGTGTATCAAACCAAATCAGATCAGTACTAGTATATCATTTTGGAGCTAGGCAGAGTAACATGTGTACTTTGCACTTAATTGATCAACATATAAAAATAAGAGATCTTGTTAAATAGAATATAACTAATTAAAACATATGTCTTCTGTTCAAAAATGTCTTAAATCAAAATAAAAACGTCTGGTGGAAACAATTTCTAACCTTTAGTTCAGCAACTGCACATGCATGCAAAGTCATTCGTTAAACTTTCATACAGAAACAAAATATACGCTTGAATCTATTATTTCTCATTCCAAACGATGATTTGTCTCAGGCTTAGCCTCGAATTAAACATGAGTATATTAACATTCTATAAAACTTGTTTCCGAATGTTTTGATTGTAAAAACGAGGGGTGTCAAGTAAATCGTATACTTTGTCCATAACTTTCTTTCCTTACGTCACATGATGATCATAATTTGCTGGACTGTTAGTCATATTTTTACACAAATTAGACAATTTACCTATAAGTATTAATACAAGGTATGTGCATGCGGTGCAACCACTTTTACACTTGTATATTCGTTCATACTGAGTTCAAGTGAACAGCAAAATTTAAACTTACACTTTTTGTTAATAATAATTGCATTTTATTTTTACATAGACATTCTCAGAAATTATCAATATATTTTCACACCAAATTTCAGTTTGTAAAATATGTACACGAGAGTGCAATACGCGTTTGCACTGAAACATAAAAATGTGACATCAACGAGATAAGGTGACGTCAGGACAATATTGAGTCTATGTAATTGCAACTCAGCTTTATAATCAGCCTGGCACAACGGGGATGGGTAAAGGTTTAAAATCAAACACATAGACAGACGAAAGGAATAATTAAGTATACCTTGTGCATACTACGTATGATAGAGTAGTTATTCATTGTGTAATATAACGACTGAATTTATCGTACCAAAACTACTGAAAGTGTTATTCAGAATTAAGTTGGATACTTAACCCATGAACCATTATATCATTGACCGTACTAATACTTTGAGACTGATGTAACACTTTTGTAACAAAAGTAAGACAAAAAAAACCCAAATTTGGTAAAGTAAATATGAAGTAATACATTGCCTGTATATGTCATTGTTCACAGCAAGGCGAACTTGGAGAGTGAATAAAACTGATTTTATAGACCTGGCGTCTTAATATGACGCGTTTTCATACTTAGTGTCTAATAAATTGAAGCAAAACCTTTATGTTTTAATTAACCGTTTAAAAATTTGGCATACTTACTCACAACACATGCATATAATGCCAGTTAAAAGTTGGAGCTAAAGTTGCAAGTAATGTTTTCGCAACAAACAAAGTCCACGATTTACTGGGACACCCCTCGTATAACATATTTCTGAATTATATTCTGAAATGCTCTAAACTATTTTTCTATTTTACTCGTTTATATTAATATCATTCTAATAAGACAACTGACTAAGCTACAAATAACGTTTATTTGTAGTACTACGTTCCATAATTTCCCACCTACCCTCCTGAAAATTTTAGTCAAGTTTTCTGTTGCAAAATAGTACCTAGCTCAATTATAGTGTGTTTACCAGACATTATTATTATTGACGATAAAAAATGTCTACAAAAAAAGAAAAATATAGATAATAAGATGATTCGCGAATAAGCTGATATCTGGACGTCTATATTTGCATTGATAAATTGTTTAAATAATTAAAAGATCATTTTCTTGCATCTGCATTATCCGCGATAAGGTGGTATTCGATTAATAGAAAATGTTATTAAATACTCCAGAGCTTATGACATGTTTATACATTTTTGTCTTCTTAGAGTTTAGAGTTTTCATGAATTTACTGGATAGGTTATTGAAGGAGATTGTATTCACTATCCATTGCATTACCGGACTAGATGTCTATTCCAAGACAATTTGTATACTGTTAAGAAAAAATAATATGATATAGTGAGAATGGCATCTTTCATAGTCTAATAAGAGGTTTAAATGAATGCCTCAAAATGAAAACTGTGACACAACACTGATGTTTTTTTCTCACGGTTAATCTTTAATGCACGCTTATGACAAAAACTGAATGAATTATACTCACCTTAGTAACTTAAATAGTAAATTTATGCACACTTAGTGTATTTGGTTTTTATAATTTTAAGCTATAATTTACCAATTTTATCTTCACTATCGAACACAAACAATATTCATACCATTTATTTTTTGATAAACATCAATTAAATATTGCTTATATGTTTTCGCAATCAATATGCCATAACTCGAAATTTGAAATAAGACATTGAAAAATATCTATAAAAATACTTTTAAGCTCTGCTATGATATAAGAAATCATACATACATGTATAAAATCAGTAGTTGTCATTACTTTGATTTGGTAAGTGTTCAAGTTTATACTTACGATAATAGATATGAAATTTATCTATAGAAATTGTCAAAACATGCTACTGAGTCCTTGACAAGGATGAATCTCTAATAACATTTGGCAAAAAAAATTTAGAAATGCCCTGAATGTCTAAATTCAAGGTTGTTTGAATCAATACATCGCACAAACTGGCATGTATGTTGAATGTAGTACAATTTACACATTCTTTGTGACTACTTTTGGAAGCTAATTGTCGCTTGGAGTAGCCAAATTTGGAATTCAAGTAAATAAATTGATGTCCTTGTACCCTGAGTTCATTATCATAGCAGACGATTTTAACGTAACATTAATATTATTAATATGTATATTTGTGCGTATACCAATCCTTCTTTAGAGTGCTGTCTTCCCGCTTTTATAATTGTTGATTTTAAGTCGGGTTATATTTAATCATTGGTGCAATTACTAAAAAACCTCTTTCCTTTGCGATGCAATTCAATCATTGTGTCACATGTAATACATTTTGTTATTCTGTGTTATTTGGCATGAATGACCAATATAGTCCTAGTCTAGCGGTTTGGTTGATGTCATTCACGAATGCAAAACCACATTTCTTACTACGACGTTTTCCCTTTGGAAGATGTGGACATTTAACTTGTTTATAGCAACAGTGAATTGGTTGCGGAGGATAAATACTTCTATGGTACACAAACTGCTCCATAAAATTATTATTCCTTAAGTTTAAACGAGCGTATCAAATGTGATAAAAACGTGGCAACCCACACCTTAAAGAGGTCTTTCAATGACTTATAAACATATTCTGTGGACAACACACAGTCATGATATACTCAATGTTATTTTAAATTGATTCCAATGTGTTAATTGTAATCATATAATCTCTCACTGATAGAGATAAGGCAAGATTATTGTCCTTAAGTTGTTACTATACATTGATTTGTTTAGCTGAAGTAGACAATTTTCCTGTTGTATTTAGACCGTAGTACGGAAATAGCAATAACCAATTTCGAAATGAAGTAGGCGTTAGTATCCCAGGACTAGTTCAGATTTCCTTATTAAGATCCTTTGTTTAATTAAGAATAAATCAACGGTATTGATATGTGTTATCATCCTTCTTTAGGTAAACATTATAACAATAAGACAAATCATTAGGCTATAAATGACGTTTATCGTATTCTCTTACGCTGTCATGATTTATAAGTCTCTTCCTAGTTGGTTAAGAAACGTTGTTTGTCTATTTTTTCTGAACTTGGTTAATGGTTTCGATATGAAAACAAATAGCCTTTCTTTGTATCCGGAATTGGATATATGCATAATGTTAATTCCATTTGGATATTCGCAAATGACTTCTTTAATTGTGGTAGTCAAAAAAGTTTGTTTTAAGAAAGTATTCGTGCCAATATAATATCAAGCCTTTTTCCGACAAACTTTGGCAATTTCTGAATAGTGTTAGCTCAAACAGTTCTTGCAAAGTCGACAGCTTTAGAAAACAAGCTCGAAAACAAGCTTTAGAAATGTGTTCACTTACTTTGTAATGAAGCCGCATTTTGCATTTTACTCTTACGCTGATATCAATTAATGTATGTTTCTTATGTTTCTCTGTACGTATATAGTATTTTACGATCCTAATGATCTAAAACAAATGTGTGATTCATTCATAATAAAAATTCGATGTTATTTATCACCTATACTGACAAAGCAAGATGAAGTGATACATCTTTTCATTATTAAGATTAACTGTTTCTTCCGTGACTCAACTTATTGTGTTTACCACGAAAAACACCTCGTACATCACGTCTTTAGCTAACACCATTTATTAATGTATCGGCAAATACAAAGTCTCATTATCTATAAGCTAATTGTAGTTAATGTACCAAAATGACTTATTAACTTGCTTTGTTTGCCTCATCTGTTGTATTAGTGAAATGCTCATTTTGTCGACTTATTGACGTAGTAGTGAACAGTTACACTTTCGTGTCTTCATTCATCTGTTATAAGCAAATATCACAATTCATATGTTGTTTACATAAATGATACTATCTTTGATATTTTCATGATAATGTAACAACACATAAAATTATGATTATCGGTCATTCTTATTTGCTATTGTGGGCAAGACTAATGGCACGTGTGTGTGATAATGTGTGAGAGACCCTGACAATTGAGTCTTAACTTCATTTAAATATTCACTATTTTGCTACAAAAATTTAGTATTGTAAGGTAGTAAAAGTAGAATAAGACCAATACATAGTCCCAAAGTTTAACGCGCTTCCAAATGTACTTCATTTATTAGACTTATAATAGAGTTGGAAATGTCAAAATGACTCATGAATACATGTAATTAGGCATAAAACATTGAGTAATTATACTTTGTGAACCTATAATAATGTTAAATGTTGTATTTCGAACTTAAAGAGAGAGAACTTTTTAAGAAAATTTACGGATATAAAAGCATGTTATTTTCATGAGATGAAAGTGCAAATAACGTATTTATACAAAATCAATTAAGATCTCAGATTTAGTTCGTGTGATAATGGTTAGTTGAAATGAATATTGCTTCGAATGACAGTGACATAGAGAGTTTGTCTTATTGAAGAAAAAGGCAAATAAATGCCATCATTTGTAAAGAAACATGTAATAGATGTAATGGTGTTTTATTTCTCTTTAAAAATAAGCAAAGAACATATCCTTATATAGGCTGTAATGATTTTCAATACGGGTTTCGACGAACCCCACTGATGAGCATCGTCGACAATCTGTACAATATGTGATCACAACATAAAGATATGAACCGAAATCCCATACGGAATATCTTAATACTGTGACAGTGTGATATTGTTCAAAATAATGATTTTGTCTTATCTGTACCAAACAATACAGTAGTTTGCAAAACATCCTAATATAGTATTAACATCAATATTTTCTAATCTTTTTATAACAACCTAAACTCTTTAAGGAAATCAAAAAGTTCAAAGAGACAAGCAAAGCGAGAATGAGAAAAATATTTGCTTTCCCAATTAGAGACACCAGCAAACTGAAAGTTAATCCATTCTTTTTGTCAGAGTGCTTCTATTTCTGTCTTATATGTACAGATTTTGATGTCTTTTACTGCAAAAAGAAACATACGGTAAGTAATAAAAACGTTATTAAGGATTGTCTGAAGATCTTTCACGAAAGTTAAGTGCATTTCCATTCACTATCAGTCTAGTTGATTAACGTTAAGCATGAACAACCAAGTATTCAAAAAGACAAAATGCGTTTACATTTAAATAAATCAGAAAACATATCAGCATGTAAAAGTGCCATAGATATTTTTTGATATCTACTTATTAAAATTATTCAATTTATTTTGTATGTGGTCTATCAAATAAAGATGGCACATTATCGTATCAATTACGCAATTGTACTCAGGTAATTGCTTCCATAAATTGTATTGATCTTTTTGGTCATTTACTTAAATGCGACGACGTTACCTTGGAATCACTATTAACATTGTGGTTAACAAATCTTTTTGTACATGCAGTTCATCTAGAACAAATGCATGTAAAACATTTGTGGATGGACTTACATAGTTTAGTGTCCACACATATGTTTAATTCATATTTCAAAATGAAATACATAATATAACACTCAGGTGCAAAGAAGTGGCATCTTATGTATTTACCAACGACTTAATTATGCATTACCATACAGTTTATTCACTAATCGTCTTATCTGATATGAATGGATGTTTCAAAAAACTTAATCTGCCATGGAACAGTTCGATACAATAATTTTTACTGTGAAATTATCTATAGTTTAAACCATTGATATTGTAGAAACTCAATTTTGTTTACAATACATTTAGATAAAATAAAACAAAATCACAATTTCTTCATCGACTTCATGCTAAACAAAAGCGATGTCCAGCTGACACAAATACTAAATACGTAGTGTCATTAGTTCTAATGATATATAAAAAATCGAAAAAATGATATTAATGAGAAATGGCAAGGGGCTTCCTTATACAGGACATTATGTTTACGACATTCCATATCTGCAATAAACACATTTGGAAACATACACATAGCTAATATACCAGATATAAAGGACGAATTTACTCTTATTAGCTTTAGAACATCACATCACCTTTAAAATACAAGTTGTGAGTGAAGCGTTAAACTTCGTTGATGTTACTTAATGTTTCTTAGTATGTGAGTTTGTATTTTTATTTTAGATGGGATGTAAAGGAAACTTACTCCGAATGCTCCCATTGTGCAAAATTTAATCAAAATAGCGTTGCATTTACTAGTCGAATGCTCCTAATGTCATGAGAAACAGTTAAATCCAAAGTTTTGTTTTAAGGAATTTAATCAGTTCTTCAATAAACAAATGATCAATGTCTGTTATATCGTTAATAGCATTTGTAATTCAGAACAATATGAAAATGTCATTAAAAAATATATTGGCCAGGCATCCATTCACTCATTGTACAGTTTTTAAAGGCATTACCAATTTAATTTATTATTATATTTTATATTGTAAGTATTTTTTCATTAAAAGTTTTGAAAGTGTTTTTAAATACATGTTTGCAAGGTCATTCTTACGTAAAACGTTTAGAAAGGCTGACAACACTTTGCGTCACTAATATACAATTCTAAAACGTTCGATTTTTACATACGTCAAAATACTCTTAAAGGCTTAATTATATCTTCGATTGGTTCTCTAACTATGTCAGGCAAACTCATTTCATTTATGTTAGTATTTTTTCTTCAGCCGAATCTATAATACTTTTCTTTTGGCAAATCTGATATAGAATTCAGAGACAAAAAACATAAAATGGATTTTGGGAAGGATCGATACAGTAATTTCATATGGGCGGAACACAATTTGTTGCAATTGATTTCGACTTTTGAAAAATACAAATCAATACACTTTTTGTTTTTAAAACTATAGTTATCTAAATCACTCGCCTTAAACAGCTAAACTTTAAACTATTTATATTTTAATAGACATGCTGTGAAATCGAATAATAATGAACAATGTTAGAATCGTTCCGAAGTGAGAGTTTATAAATGATATAAATTGCTATTGTAGTTGATTAATATTAAAACCGGGTGTTATGATTTTAGGGCATTTTACAATGTTAGAATCGTTTCAAAGTGAGAGTTTATAAATTATATAACTTGCTATTGTAGTTGATTTATATTAAAACCGGGCGTTATGATTTTAGGGCATTTTACAAATAAAGTATTTTTATGATTTGTCTTACTTAAATCTATAATCATCTTGTTAACGCAACTGTTTTTTGTGATCGCCTTTTGTCCATCGTCCGTCCGTCTATCCGTCAATATTTGTTTGTGAACACTCTAGTTGTCCCATTTTTACTCAGTTGTCATCAAACTCGGTCAAGATGCTTGTCAAGTTAACTGCTCGGATGAGTTCAAAAATGGGTTTCCTGGGGTCAAAACTAGGCAACACACCCCAGTGTGCTCATATTGAGAAACCTTGTGAACACACTAAGAGTTACATTTTTGCCTCAATTGTCATTAAACTTGGCCAGAATGCTTATCTTGGGAATTGCTTGAATGAGATCGAAAAAGGGTCACTGGGGTAACAAACTAAGTCACTAAGCCTAAATTTGGAAAAACCTTGTGAACACTATAATGACAAATTGGTTTTTAAGTCTGTTTTTTTTTAATTTTACTACGATTCATGTATATATCAATAGTATTCAGGTGAGCAATATAAGCCATCGTGGCCTTTTTGTATTTATGGTTAAAGTTTTGAACAATCCCATCATATATAATATAAAGTACGTCATAAACATATTGAGAAAAAACTGTATCGAGACTTAACGTATGAGCTGTCCGATACAAGAATTTGACCAGAATCACTTCCATTATTGTTAAAACAATATGTTGACATCTCTTTTACGAGAAGTATTGTACTTGAATTGTATTGTACATGGTCATTAAAAAAGTTATTGTATAATAAATTCTTATTCTTCAAGTTTAAACGGACGTATCAGATGTGATAAAAACGTACCAACACACAACTTAAAGAAGTCTTTCAATGACTTATAAACATATTCTGTGGACAACACACAGTCATGATATTTTCAATGTTAATTAAATTGATTCCAATTCGATAATTGTAATCATATAGTCCCTCGCTTTTTGAGACAAGACAAGAAAGAGATATTGTCTTTAAATTGTTACTATGCATTGATTTGTTTGGCTGAAGTAGACAATTTCCAGTTGTATTTAGACCGTAGTACGGAAATAGCAATAATCACTTTCGAAATGAAGTAGGCGTTAGTATCCCAGGACTAGTTTATATTTCCTTATTAAGATCATTTGTTTAATAAAGAATAAATCAACGGTATTGATATGTGTTATTATCCTTCTATAGGTAAACATTACAGTAATAAGACATATTATTAAGCTATAAATGACGTGTACCGTATTCTCTTACGCTCCTATGATTTATAAGTCTCTTCCTAGTTGGTTAAGAAATGTTGTTTGTCTAGTTTTTTCTGAACTTGGTTAATGGTTTCGATATGAAAACAAAAAGCCCTTCTTTGTATCCGGAACTGGAGATATGCATAATATTAATTCCATTCGGATATTCGCAAATGATTTCTTTTTTAATTGTGGTAGGCGAAGAATTTCGTTAAAACAGTACTCGTGCCAATCTAATATCAAGCCATTTTTCGACAAACTGGCAATTTCTGAATAGTCATGAATGCTTATACAATATACTTTTTAGAAAACAAGCACGAAAACAAGCTCGATAAGTATTCTCTTTTCGTTTCTAACGTGGTTTTCATACAATGCTATGGAAGTTCAAGAAAAAAATATTAACTCGTCTGGTAAGTGTTTAGAAAAGACATTATTTGCTGAAAGCGTGTCTTTATAATGTGTTCGCTTACTTTGTAATGAAGCGGCATTTGGCATTTTACTCTTACGCTGATATCAATTAATGTATGTTCTTTATAGTTCTCTGTACGTATATAGTTTTTACGATCCTAATGATCTAAACAAATATGTGATTTATTCATAATATAAAATTCGATGTTATTTATCACCTATAATGACAAAGGGAGATAAAGGATATATCTTTTCATTATTAAGATTATCTGTTTCTTTTGTGACTGACCTTTTTTGTTAACCACGAAAACACCTCGTACATCACGTCTTTAGCTAACACCATTTATTAATGTATCGGCAAATACAAAGTCTCATTATCTATAGGCTAATTGTAGTTAATGTACCAAAATGACTTATTAACTTGCTTTGTTTGCCTCATCTGTTGTATAAGTGAAAGGCTCGTTTTGTCGACTCCATCTATTGACGTAATAGTGAACGGTTACACTTTTGTGTCTTCATTTATCTGTTATAAGCAAATATCACAATTCATATGTTGTGAATGATACGATCTTTGATATTTTCATGATAATATGACAACACATCAAATTATGAGTATCGGTCATTCTTATTTGCTATTGTGGGCAAGACTAATGGCATGTGTGTGTGATAATGTGTGAGACACCCTGACAATTGAGTCTTAACTTCATTTAAATATTCACTACTTTGCTACAAAAATTTAGTATTGTAAGGTAGTAAAAGTAGAATAAGACCAATACATAGTCCCAAAGTTTAACGCTTCCAAATGTACTTCATTTATTAGACTTATAATAGAGTTGGAAATGTCAAAATGACTCATGAATACATGTAATTAGGCATAAAACATTGAGTAATTATACTTTGTGAACCTATAATAATGTTAAATGTTGTATTTCGAACTTAAAGAGAGAGAACTTTTTAAGAAAATTACGAATATAAAAGCATGTTATTTTAATGAGATGAAAGTGCGAATAACGTATTTATACAAAATCAATTAAGATCTCAGATTTAGTTCGTGTAATAATGGTTAGTTGAAATGAATATTGCTTCGAATGACAGTGACATAGAGATTTTGTCTTGATTTATTGAAGAAAAAGGCAAATAAATGCCATCATTTGTGAAAAAAACATGCAGTAGATGTATTGGAGTTTTTTTTATTAGAAATAATCAAAGAACATATAATGTAATGATTTTCAATACGGGTTGCGACGAACCCCACTGATGAACACTGTCGGCTATCTGTAAAATATGTGATATACAACTCCATACGGAATATCTTATGGTATTGTTCATATTAATGTTTTTGTCTTATCTGTACCAAACAATACAGTAGTTTGCAAAACATCCTAATATAGTATAAACATCTAAGTTTCAGATTCTAATCTTGTTATAACAATCTACACTCTTTAAGGAAATCAAAAAGTTCAAAGAGACAATCAAAGCGAGAATGAGAAAAATAATCGCTTTCCCAATTAGAGACAACAGCAATACTGAAAGTTAACCCATTCTGTTTATCAGAATGCTTCTATTTCTATCTTATATGTACAAATTTTAATGTCTTTTACTGCAAACGAAACATGCGATAAGTAATAAAAACGTTATTAAGGATTGTCTGAAGATGTTTCACGAACGTTAAGTGCATTTGTATGCACTATCAGTCTAGTTGATTAACGTTAAGCATGAGCAACCAAGTATTCAAAAAGACAAAATACGTTTACATTTAAATAAATCAGAAAGTGTTATTGATATTTTTGGATATATACTTATTAAAATTATTCAATCAATTTTGGATGTGGTCTATCAAATAAAGATGGCACAATATCGTATCAATTACGCAATTGTACTCGGGTAATTGCTTGAACAAATTGTATTGACCTTTTTTGGCCATTACGTATATGCGACGACATTATCTTGGAATCACTACTAACATAGTGGTTAACAAATCTTTTTTATACATGCAGTTAATCTAAAACAAATGCATGCAATACATTTGTGGATGGACTTACCTAGTTTAGTGTCCACAAATATGTTTAATTTATACAGATTTTCAAAATGAAATACATAATATAACACTCAGGTGCAAAGAAGTGGCATTTTATGTATTTACCATTAATTTAAAAATGTATTAGCATACAGTTTATTCACTAATCGTCTTATCTGATATGAATGGATGTTTCCAGAATTAAAACCGCCATGGAACAGTCCGATACAATCAATTTTACTGAGAACTTATTCTTAGTTTAAACCATTCATATTGTAGAAACTCAATTTAGTTATACATTTAGCTAAAAATCAAACAAAATCACAATTTCTTTATCGACTTCATACTAAACAAAAGCGATGTCCAGCTTACACAAATATTACAAACGTAATGTTTTAAGTTCCAATTATTTTAAAAAATCGAATAAAGGGTATTAATGAGAAATGGCGAGGGGCTTTACTAATAGAGGATATTTTGTTCACGACATTCCATATCTGCAATAAACATATAAGAAACATACACCAAAATAATATACCAGATATAAAGGACGAATCTACGCTTATTAGTTTTAGAACATCATATCGCCTTTGAAATACAAGTTGTGAGTGAAGCGTTAAATTGCGGTGATATTACTGAATGTTTCTTAGTATGTGAGTTTGTTTGTAATTTTATTTTAGATGGTATGTAAAGGAAACTTACACCGAATGCTCCCATTGTGCAAAATTTAATCAAAATAGCGTTGAATTTACTAGTCAAATGCTTCTAACGTCATGAGAAACAGTTAAAATCCAAAGTTTTTTAAGGAATTAAATCAGTTGTTCAATAAAATTTTTTCAATGTCTGGTATATCTTAAAAAAATGTCATCCAGAACAATATGAAAATGACATTAAAATTATATTGGCCAGGCATCCATTCACTCATTGTACAGTTTTTTAAAGGCATTACCAATTTAGTTTATGATTATATTATATATTGTAAGTATTTAGGCATTACGAGTACTGAAAGTGTTTTAAAATACATGTTTGCACTGTCATTCTTACGTAAAACGTTTAGAAAGGCTGACAACACTTTGCGTCACTAATATACAATTCTAAAACGTTCGATTTTTACATACGTCAAAATACTCTTAAAGGCTTAATTATATCTTCGAGTGGTTCTCTAACTATGTCAGGCAAACTCATTTCATTTATGTTAGTATTATTTCTTCAGCAGAATCCATAATACTTTTCTTTTGGCAAATCTGATATAGAATTCAGAGACAAAAACATAAAATGGATTTTGGGAAGGATCGATACAGTAATTTCATATGGGCGGAACAAAATTTGTTGCAATTGATTTCGACTTTTGAAAAATACAAATCAATACACTATTTGTTTTTAAAAATATAGTAATCTAAATCACTCGCCTTAAACAGCTAGACGTTAAACTATTTATATTTTAATAGACATGCTGTGAAATCGAATAATGATGAACATTATTAGAATCGTTCCGAAGTGAGAGTTTATAAATGATATAAATTGCTATTGTAGTTGATTTATATTAAAACCGGGCGTTATGATTTTAGGGCATTTTACAAATAAAGTATTTTTATGATTTTTCTTACTTAACTCCATAATAATCTTGTTAGCTCAACTGGTGTTTTTTGTGATCGCCATTTGTCCATCGTCCGTCCGTCTATCCGTCAATATTTGTTTGTGAACACTCTAGTGGTCACATTTTTACTCAATTGTCATCAAACTCGGTCAGAATGCTTGTCAAGTTAACTGCTCGGATGAGTTCAAAAATGGGTTTCCTGGGGTCAAAACTAGGCAACACACCCAAGTGTGCTCATATTGAGAAACCTTGTGTACACACTACATGTAAGAGTTACATTTTTGCCTCAATTGTCATCAAACTTGGCCAGAATGCTTATCTTGGAAATTGCTTGAATGAGATCGAATAAAGGGTCACTGGGGTAACAAACTTAGTCACTAAGCCTAAATATGGAAAAACCTTGTGAACACTATAGTGACAAATTGGTTTGTAAGTCTTTTTTTAATTTTACTCCGATTAATGTA
Organism: Mactra quadrangularis; assembly: GCA_025267735.1. Taxonomy (NCBI): domain Eukaryota; kingdom Metazoa; phylum Mollusca; class Bivalvia; order Venerida; family Mactridae; genus Mactra; species Mactra quadrangularis. The sequence continues at coordinate 8,415,384 of CM046300.1, forward strand.
AAGTACTTCATAAAACATATTGAGAAAAAACTGTTTCGAGACTAAACGTATGAGCTCTCCGATACAAGAATTTGTCCAGAATCACTTCCATTATTGTTAAAAACAATATGTTGACATCTCTTTTACGAGAAATGAATTGTACATTGCCATTAAAAAGTTATTGTATGACAAACATTGTCTTGTATCTTTTATTTGCTGCGACATAACTCAAAAGTAAGCATACAGCGTCGTGAAGCATAATAAAAAATCAAACTAATCCGACTTTATCAAACCCTTTGTTAAATATTTATTTCTAAAGCATGTTGCTTACAGTTGTCATATTGCTTTGCCTAGAGAACATGATTTACATCTTCCAATTACAAAATAATATAACGGCTCCTAAATATATGTTTTCTTTGTTAGATTATGTTGTATTACAAATCTTTATTCAAGCAGAAAATTAGATTGCTTACAGTTGTGTTAGATGAAGTTAATTAAAATTCTCATGTCATATATGGTATATGTGTGAAAAGTATTCCCAGAGATCGTCTTAATTTATATTGCATACAATATGTGACATCATTGAAACGCCATTTTTCAATTTGACACCATATATTTAAAATAATTCATAAAAAAACTAAATAGATTAGCTGTATAAGTCATTTTAAGAGCAAACAATCGACATGTAACATCAAAACATTAAATTAAAGACATTACTAATGTCCAGCAACACATTTTACTTTTTAAAAATGACATTTACGTGGAATTGATTTTACGTCTTTACTATGCAAATACCAATCCTACCTTACAGTTGAAGCGCCCCCGCCTTCATACTTTGAATGATTTTGAATCGGGGTTTATTTAATCATTGGTAAAAACACACAACGAGTTATTGACCAAACCAATACAAGAAACCTCCTCACTCTGTGCAATAGTTCTATGTACACATGTTTTCATTGTAACGGTGAAAGTTTGTTTGTACCGGAGGGTAAACCCCGAATATTTGAATTCCGGATATAGTCAATTTGATGGAATCATTGCGTTACGGATGTATTTGACATGATAGGATAGTCCCTTGTGATAAGTTAAGTCATTCTCGATTATTTGTTGTAGCATGGTTGTGTATGAATGACCAATATAGTCCTAGTTCGACCCTTCCTTTGTTTGAATTCACAAACACAAGACCATTCAGATCTAACAACAAATTATTCAATTCAGAACAATTACATTTGACTTGTGTTCAACAAAAAAAGAAAATTTCTTGCGGAGAATTGATACCTCAGTAAACAGTTCGATTCCAATTCGCATTGTTCTGAAAGTTGAAACAGGCATATCAAAAAAGTGTTGAACGTACCAATACACAACTTAAATAGATGATTCATTGACCAATAAAACGGATTAAGTATACAACAAAAACTATCATCTTCAATGTTTAAATTAGCCATTGGTTCCAATTTGATAATTGTAAACAAAATAAATATCACTGATCAGAAGAACGAATTTTCGTCTTGAAGTAACGTTATGTATTGATTTGTTTAAGTGAGGTTGACATCTTGCCAGTTTGGGTTAGACAGTAGCACAGAATTAGCAATAACCAATTTTGAAATGCAGTAGGCGTTCGTATCCCACAATGAAATTATACTTCTTTATTTAGATAATTTGTGTAATGAAGCATAAATCAACTTCACCGATATATGTTACTATTCTTATGTAGGTAAACATTATAGCAATAAGACAAATAATTAGGCTATAAATGACATGTATCGTATTCTCTTACGCTATCATGATTTATAAGTCCCTTCCTAGTTGGTTAAGAAATGTTGTTGTTTGTTTGGTTTCCTTATTTGGTAAATTGTTGTATTATTGTGCGCTAGACAAAACTTTTGATATAAAAACTAATAGAGATGAAGATTACCCTTCTTAGTATCAGAAAATAGGTTGGACTTCAAGAATTGTGTATTTATTTATATCAGATCTGTATTTATTGATTTTTTATTTAGATATTTGCAAGTGACTTTTTTAACTTTAGTAGTCCAAGAAGCAGCTTCTTTAAAACATCATTCATTACAATATATGTTAAGCCTTATTTCGATAGCTTTCGGCGATTCCTTTATCTCGTGTGTGTCGTCACGTTTAAAATTACTGCACCCTCTAAACTTACTAGATATTTGAGGAAAACTAATTATGTGCACTATTAGTTACTTCACAAAAATTCAAACTTAGTCCTGTCGCCTAGTTGAAATCCTATATTAATAAACTATTTAATGTTCCCATTTGCATGTGTAGATGACTTTGGTTTGTCCTAAAAAGAAGATTTTGTCCAAGAACATTTGATGGGAAATGTTTCTTGTTGTTACGTTGACCGTTGGAAACACAAGCGGTATCGACTGCCAAGTAATTACAATAATTATTACCGATAGCTTAGAAATGATTTATTATTACTTAATTTCCTGTATTGATTTAAAATGTTTTCGTTGTCTGGAAAAAATGGTTAACATAACTATCAAGTATTACACTGTGTCTTTAATAAATCGTATGTGAGTATATTGTGTATCATATTCATCTTGAATTGCCTGTGGAGAGCTACACTTATCATTTTTCTACGAGCAAAGCCTTTATTTGCAATATGACCACCAAAAGCATAGGTAATAAACTTAACAAATCCTTTCACATTTTGCTTTGTAGAATTTTTTAGCTTTGTAAGTTTATGCCAGTAGTGGAAGTCAATTTAGGAACATTAACAGCTACCTTGATGTCAGTGCAGACTATTTTTTCAAGTAGTTTATCAGAACTAAACATGTACTTAAATTGTGAAAACGATTTTGGCAGTAATTCTATGTTTAACAATATGGTATACTCGTAGTGGGATAATGTAAGTGGTCAATAAAGTGGTCACCATAATTATTGATAGCAATACATGTAGCCCAATGACGAGAACAGTACTGTCAGATTTAAGTAATTGGTTACAGTTCGTTCTTTACAAGAATTATCAATATATGATTTTATAAACATAATTATAATTGTTGTATGAATGTTATAAAAAGATGTCAAAGAATTTCATAACATGAATCATAGATATTTCTGTATTTATATGGATAAGGGATATTTTGGTTCTTATGAATACTTCGATGTTCAATCAGCTAGTCTAATAGTGCATACAAATGTGCTAAACTTCCTCAAAACATCTTTAGACACTCCTTCAATGATATATTTGATCGCTTGACGCATACTTCTTTTCGATCGAGTGTATTAAATCTATGACTTTTGCAGAAATAGGAATGAATAAATAACCAGGATAGGTTCCCATTCGGCATAAATTTACAAAACATAACAAGTATGTTTTTGTACATTATTCTCCATTTTACTCCGCTTTCATCTTTGAAGTTTGATGTGTTTCTTCTCTTTGCGCCTGGTTTCTCATGTGGTCTATATACGTTTCTAGTGGTAGCTTAAAGAATGTTTGATTTTACTCGTTTTATGGCTGTTTAGACAGATTTTTTTTGTTTTAAAGGTATTTGTTCGCTAACGTTGTTATGACGTGGCGTTTAATATTTTTACTCTAACATTTATACAAATGTTTTCTTTGTGTATCTCAATTGATACGATCATTCATAATATAAATTCCACATTCAATATTTCCATATACTGATAAAGCGAGATAAAGTGATCTCGTATTTTGTTATTATTAAGAATATCTGTTTCTTCCGTGACTCAACTTATTTCGTTTACCATGAAAACACCTCATACATCACGTCTTTAACTAACACCATTTATTAATGTATCGGCAAAAACAAAGTATCATTATCAATGGAACTATTTAACGTATTAGTGGAAGAAACTTCTTTCTTACTCGCAAAGTTTACGTTGCCTTTTGTTGTGTCAGTGAATGACAGTAATTTCTTACTCGTTTTGTTTAATTTATCTGTTGTAGCAGGAATGAATGGTACCATTTTCCTGATCGCCGTGTTATTTGTAAATAAAGACTGCTTCTTTCTTTGTCTTTTTGTGTTATCCTTGATATTGAGAAGCATGTCGTGGTACTAAATTTAATTAAATTGTTAAAATGTTCTTTTTTTAATCATTATTTTACTGATTAGAACTAAAATTATATTTGTATTCTGTCTCACTATATTAATTATACTATTTTATGCTAGTAATATCGACATAAATCTATCCACTTAGTCCTAATCTACTAGTAAGGATGTGCTCTGCAACAATTGAAGTACACAATTTAAATCGGTCCCGTACATACTATCATAACAAAGTTTTTTCTATGCCACGTAAATTCTTATACAATAGAACAATGTATACGTACGATCTCGTATGTGTAAATGGGCGATTACTTAATTTGATTTAAATTCTGTACAATTGAGATGTTGATTATTTATTTGGTGTTTTTGAAAACAATGTATATAACTAATTCTGTTTGGTACAGTAGGTGTCTTTTGTATGGAGGTCATTTTAATAGAAAGAAAGTATTAAGTGAATTTTAGGTAAAAGAGTTGAGAGTTTACTGTATTTGACTAAAAAATGGTAATAAAAACAGACGTTCGTTGAGGTAGTTATCACTGTATACGTGTTACATAAAATTCAATTGATAAACTATTTTGTCACTCAGTAACCTATTTTCGTCCAGTACTGTTAACATAAAAGCTGTAAGTGCTTATTTATAACAATTCATCAATAGAATCAGTATGATCAATATTTTGACGTTAAGTGTAATCATAACCATTGTCCACAGCAATCATATAAATGAATTGCGAGTGTTAAAGTATTGTTAAAACTTGGTAACTAAACATTTTGTTCTGAATACGGTCCAATAATTTATTACTTGTCTTGAAAGTTTAAGTAAATAAATTGTCTCAATTAACACTATGAGTTGACATTGGTCGTATTGAAAGCATACAATGTAGTAAAATGACAGGAACTAGAGTTATTATTAAAAGTTTTTGCTTGAAAAAGTCAATACATTTTACTATTGTCTTATAATCCAATCTTACGTCAAATTTGTATACTATATTCTACGATAACATGAAAGGGACATGGCATTTTATTTTAAAAACGTATATGCAGTAATTTCATGCGTACGTAATAATCAAAATCCGTTCTTACAAAACCATATCCGCTTTCGAACGGTCTAGCATAAACTAAAGCACGCAATAACTAAAACCTGCTTTTGTAATAGCTTATTTATTTGTAAATACAGGCATAAACTTCGGCTCGCAATAACTAAAACCTGCTTTTGTAATAGCTTATTTATTTGTAAATACAGGCATAAACTTCGGCTCGCAATAACTAAAACCTGCTTTTGTAATAGCTTATTTATTTGTAAATACAGGCATAAACTTCGGCTCGCAATAACTGAAACCTGCTTTTGTAATAGCTTATTTATTTGTAAATACTGGCATAAAACACTGCACGCAATAACTAATATCTGCGCTCGCGTGTACTTACTTATAATTGTGCCAGTTATAACAAATTTTTGCAAATTTTTGCACTTTTTCAAACTTAGTTAGCGCGTACAAATAATAAATGTCAATTCGGGCAATTAATGCGTGGGTATTTTTTATCTTGCAAGTTCATGCGCACTTATGTAAAACATCATGTCTCTTTTATTCCACCGTATGATTTATACCATCTTTAGTTGTTGATTCAATATTGTTTTCTATAATGAATGGTTGATTTTCTTTCTCGTATTAATCTATATCTATATCGACTGCAAGTCTAGAAACTTTTTTTCATATCAACCACCCGTCGTTTCGATCAACATTGGCTTATTGTTTAACGTATCCGATTTATCCACTAGTTTCTGTTTACAAAACTTGTAATTGTATTTAGCTCTGATCGATATCTTGATTTCTAATATGAAAAAATAAGTTGAAATTTAATGACGTAGGGTTTTTTTGATGAATGTCAAAGCCAACTATTCCTTATCTTTAAATCAATTCAAAATATTCAATCGGCAAGAAAGGACATTGCCAAGAAATAATTTGGTGCCATTTTACAATTTTGATCAGAATTGTACATTCTAACATTGGCGCGTGTGCTTTCACTTTATATATATTGTGAGGTTGACTATATTTTGATATCAAATACACTGTTATAATTTACTCTCTCGTTTGTAAAAATGTTATCCACTTGTTGTTTTTATGTTCTAATTAAATGACATAGACATTTGCATATTTGGTGGTAGAAAAACATAGCCACTCGTCATTTCAATTTTGGCTCATAAAAGCTAGAACTTATTTAACCACAAAACGTAAGTAACTGTTTAGTTTTTCTTACATATAAGATAGAGATAGGTATGTAAATGCTTAGTCGTTAATTGTTTAATTTAAGAATTAGGAAAATTCACATATTGACGGGCCATGAGTCGCTAGACTCACCCCGCTTTTGTTTAAATCAGCGTAGTTAAGGAAGTGTATAGTTTGTTGAGAGAGGTTGGTTATTTATATAAATTGCGTTATATTTTATTAAATAAGTGATTTGATATAGGCCTTGTCATTTTTAAGGGCAGAAGTATTGGCATGAGGCCGAATGCCAAGGGTCAATGTGACTGTTCCGAAGAAAAGTAACAGGGCCTATATCAAAGCATCATTTAATGACAATTTTATTAAATAACGACTTACGAACCAGCTTTTGATATTGGCCCTGTTTTATCAACCAATCAGAAGGCAGAATTTTGTTATTGGACAAGGTTCAATACGATTCGGTCCTGTTTTCAGTGTATTAACCAGGTTTTAACTGCAGTATTGTGCAGTGAATTTGGCACTTTACACTTTATTTAATAGAAATGTATATTGACTAGATATGAAAAATTAATATTGGCACTAATTATTGGATAATTACTGACAAGTAAACACTTCATTCGAGAGATTTTGTCAATTAAGACAGCTGCGAAAACCTTATAAATTTTTCAGAATAGCGAGTGCTTAATGCAAACAAGAAAATACGTTAAGAGCTAGGCGCACATTTCTCCTCTATTTCTATAGAATTTTCGTCGATAGTTAAAGAGAATAAAACCAAAAGACTGAATATCTAACCAACGCTATAAAAGTTCTGACTGATTATTGGTAATGCCGTGAAGACGGAGACGTTATTGTTTGGTTTGAAACTTAGGGAAGGTTGCAATTGTCATCGTTTTTGGAGAAATTTTTTCTGCAATTTCATGATTATCATTTTATATATTTGCTCAACATTTTTATCTAACTATACGAAATTACCATCTGTGCGAAATACAAATTATGATTTAGTCACCACGTGTCGACGACGATTATATTTGTTTTGTGATTTTTTTGTTTTACCTCGCTTGGAATAATATTTGTATAGATTGCATTTGCAACTGAGTTTTGTTGGGACTAGAAACGCTCGTTGATAAAACTCACAAATCAAGTATAGTTATGCTTCTTATATGGATGTAGAGGGTGGTAGGGTTTTCTTCTAAGGACATATACTGGAAATATAATTATATTATTTAGACAATCGATCAGAAATGGATAAATATATGGATAAAAGACTTCGCTTGCGTCAGATGTTTGTCGACATAGCGGTTAGTATTTCATTTTTTATTTTTAAAATCATATAATAATTTAGCTTTTTTGCATGTATTAGTTCAGAAATATAGTTAAGCAAGCAAGAATGTATGTTTCATATTCAGTAGGATACAAGTTTGGAAATCGGCTGGTGGGATATTATATTTTTTCTAATTTCTACATTTTAAATACACGCATGTTATTATATTTCGTCTAAAAATATCGTATAGATAATATTCGGATGAAAATTGGATGGTTTTAATTTACATAAATTTGAAAAAAAAGGAAATTAGAAAATTATGAAATGTAAATACATGTATCTGTTTTAATTATATATTTTATACGTACATTCATAAATACCAATCTATGCCTTAAATATTAACACGCAATAGCCCGATTGTTTATTTTTACAATCGTGATTCAAAATGTAAACTAGCTCCAATTTATGAAATAGTTTTTTTTCGCTAGCCAAATTAAATGTCCACTAGCCCTCGGCTTCGCGCCATAACAGAACAATGTGAATTATTAATGTGAAGCATACTTTCTTAGGATTTAAGAACTTTTTATCCTAAGGGTTAAAGGGCAAGGGCAAAAAAGCTGTAAGTTTTGTTACGTTAATTATACATGGTAAAACATAATGCAAATTGATTTTTTTTCAACTTTAAAACATGTTATGGTATTTTATATTTCTAAATGTGTTTATAGCCTGTTAATGTGGACACAAGTGAAAAACTCAGTGCACCAAGCAGTACATTTGTTCCCTTATCTTTTGCATCTTGATACAGATTGACCGAAACAAATACAAACACTTTAGGTCAAGAAAAACATTTGGCAACATAATTGCATTATTCTATAAAACACTTTTGAAGTGTACTGGACTAGACCAGCACAGCATGTGCGGTTTTTCGAAAAGCGGCTTACTGCCCTAACCATTCAGTAATGTTTTGTATGGTACATGGACTTGTCAATTGTGGGAATACAGAAACAACAATAACTTCTTAATTAAGTTCATTTCCTGGCTGTCCTAGCTCCATGTATTTATAAAGAAGCAAAGCTCTTGATGTCGAACAGATTATCAAAAACGTCTCTCGAAGCCAAGTCGTTCGTAGAACTTTATAACAAAATACGTCCCGATACGTATTGGAATTATACTATTATGTTAGTTAAGAGGAATTTTCTAGATTTCCTGTTACAATTGCACAGAGTTTGTTATAATGGATTTCCTGTAACAAAATCACAGAGTTTGTTACTATGGTTTGAGAGGGCTGATTACTGCCTCAAATCTGTGTATAAATCTTACCAAAAAGCTGTGACTAAAGTAACTACGAGAACGCATACTGTAAAATTGATTATTGTACTCATGGTGATGGAGACTGGCAAAGCTAGTATGTTGGATCATAAAAGACAGACACAGTTATAGAATTGAAATATGGGCTTTTATTTACAAAGCCATAACATATAACAAAGTGAAAATTAAAACTGGTCATAATAAAATAAAATAAGTGTTTCAAACCAACATACATGTATCAGGGCAGAAAAAGTGCCAAGGTCAAGTTCTACTTGACAACGCCCTGATTACTGTAAAATTGATTACTATATACTCTTTACGCAGAAAAGTGTACTTAGTATATTATACGTACTCCCGTTGGTTCAGTGTAGAGCATGTCTTACGAATACGAGGATCATTAGTTTGATTTATGGAAGGGACCTACTTACCAACGTTGGGTGTGGTCAAGAAATAATTTTGTAAAGCAATTCTCCGTTAAACCTCTGAATCAAATAGGATAGTTATCTTTGACTCACTGGTGAACGTATACGCTTAGTACTGGTTAAAGACTTAGGTCAAATGATTGTTGACTTTCACTGTTCATTCATTAGATCGACTGACCATCGCGAGTTGACGAAACAAATGAACAAATGCGTCGTTAAGCTACAAAATTTTACTACGTTATATCACATAAAATATAATTTGAAATTCTCAGACATTGTCTATTTAGTTTTCCTTGATATCTATAATTACGTTCTTAACAAATTTCCTAAGGCCGTCTAATACAATATATCTACTTTGACAGAGACAGTTAAGAGAGTCTCATCTCATTTGTTAAATCTTTCTAAGATGTTTAAAGACTAAATATATAGCTGGATGAAATGCTATAATACGAAGTAAAAAAATAGAATATTATTGTTTTCCCATGCATTCACAAGGCTGCGCTTTGTACGCATTAAACGATTACAATGTCTCTACAATGCACACAACATTTCTGTCTTTCTGATAAAAATGGAAAATGACGGAAAAAAGGAGAATAGTATGGTTTTCCATAAATGCGCCAAGCCGCGCTATACGAGCGCAAATGTCTTCACAATGCACATAACAGTTCTGTCTTTCTAATAAAAATGGAAAATGAAGGAAAAAAGTAGAATAGTATTGTTTTCCTATAAATGCACAAAGCCGCGCTATAACAGTGCAAATGTCTCCACAATGCACACAGCAGTTCTGACTTTATGAGAAACATGGCTATATGGACAATGGCTACTGGGTTCAAAACGTCCGTATGATTTTGCTATATAGTATAAACTAGCTTTTTTCAACTCTATTAGACTGAAAATGTCGCGCTACGTATAAAACAGTGCCCTCTAGCAGTTCTTAAACAAACCCAAAGCCACTGCGGCAAAAGGGCGAGCCTAAAGAAACACCAATCAGAATACTAAACAAACGATTTTTTAGGAAAAACTGGTCATGCATTCTGTAAGAAATTTTACTCTAATTATAGCTAATTCAAATAACAAAATTGGAATGATGTATTGATAAACTAATTATTGCTTAATTTTGGAATTAGATAAGATAATTCCTTGATTTCTGTTCATGCCATTGCGTCAATGTGAATCGATTTGTCTTAAGAACAGGATTCTGTCCAAGAAGGTTTTTAGAGCACTTTAGGTAAAACTGTATATGTATAAATTATATATATACATTTTATTCTGTCAGTGGCACATACAAAAAGCCCGCTGATACTTGAGTATCGATAGCGCATACCGAGATACTCTTGTAAGTATTTTAATCAGCGGGGTTAATGTGAGGGCTACTGACGGTTGAATACAATTCATCAATATCTATCTACACAGACATACCAATGTTTACATTTCTAATCAAGTCTTCAATAAACTTGTATGTACTGTTTGTGTAAAAGTGATATTGACTGCCCATGACGTCCTTGGTCAATATCACTGTCGATGTCCGTAGCTAAAACATACTGACCAAATCGGAAGTCTATAAGTGTTGCCTTATTTGGCTACCTGAATCAAGCTTGTTTTATTTAATTAAACAAGAATAACACGTCAATGGTACATGATTGTATTTAATGTTCAGTGAAATTGATTTCACTTGCTATGGAACGCACATGTCCACAATTACTATCTGGGGTTACCTGAATACAAAAGGTACGATAAATCGTTGTCTACAATTTTTACTACACTATTTAATTTCATCTCGATTGCATAACAATTCCATAATATACTGATACAGTCTCGAATCCGCTTCCAGTCCCTTAATACTAAGTTAGTAGGATGCAATTTATTTTTCAAGGAAGCGTGATGGTAGCTTCTGGATATGGTTTGAAGCAACACGGAGCTGACTGTTCAATGATCACTAGTCCAACGTTGTACATGTAACAATTTGACCACGCCCATTATTACCGAAATTTAATAATAATGAGAAATAAAAAAAATATCTTTATTTCAGAACAAAATAAGTTATAGTTCTGGCTTTGAAAACTTTTTAAGCCGCTTTTTAACATTTTGTTTTTCATCAAATACGGCATTAACATCATATAGACACAAATTTGCTGAAGACCTAAAGCTGGACAAAATGTAGACATGTTTCTGACTATTCTAAGGTGGTGGTCAATAAAAAGTCTGTCTGGTTTAAGTCTGATGAGGTAATATTCCGTGATAAGTTTAATGTAAGTTTTTGTCTGCATAATAGAGTACGTGAATAATCCAGGCAATCTTGTTATCCGAATCAATGTATTTATGTTCTTTTTATGCAGTACAGTTTCATTTACGGCGATAATATATGGTTCGCTCTCAAAAAAGAAACTAATTTGAATATTCCTTAGTGGCTATCACTTGCCGCCATTTCGTGAAATGTCTTTGTTAAGTTGCATATAAGATGTAACACCGCTCGTGGCAGTAAAAAGGAAACGACCGAAATTAGAATTTTAGATTTGCTTTGCAAGATGTATTGATGTCTGAAAACATGTGTACAATGTTCTCAATTTGTAACGTCAGGCAATTAGAAGCTAACAAACGACTCGAATTTGTATTTGAATAGCATACAAAAACATTGTTCGCCATTTCCTTGAAATGTACAATTTCTTTTTCCTTTTACGTGGGCGATAAAACGCGGTTTTGTATGCTGCAAATTTTATACTTTTTTATTTATTTGGTTTAACGCCGCCTTGTTAACACACATTATAGTCATTGACGGCGGTTCGCCCACCTTACCTAGATTTCCTTGGCCTTTTCTTTTTAACCCAACACCCATCGACCCTTCCACAAGGTCGGCAACCTAATCATTTACCTATAATAAATGAAGGAATTCGACACTATTGTCGAATTTTCATGGAACGGTATAACCTGCTCCGGAGTGGCTGCAACCAGATACCCTTTCGGGACTCTAAATTCAAAATCATGCCCGTAGCCTATTACCGCACATGAAAAATTCCGCTTCTAAAAACTACTTTGTCAAATTTTGTTCCATCAGAGAAAATATGTATACATTTTAGGCGTTCCACAAAACTATGATGTGCGTTCTTTTTTTTCATTTTCGCTTTATTTCTATTGCGTACGCCACAATTATCCATGCAGCTCAAAGGAAAAGAGAGAGGTGTTTCATATCAATTGATGGATTTATTCTGGAACACGCCTAGTAACAATTACCCATTATCATAGACACAGTAAAAGAACAGTATCAGATTTTACATTAAATCTCATTTGTTCCATGCAATAATGGATCGTAATGGAATGTGTTACAGTAATTGATGACACAAATGCAGTATTTCTATCCCTAAAAAATCAGTTTTCCATATTTTCTGCCTCATATTTGACTTCAATCCAAAGTTCAAATCCATTACTTTTTCACTCACATTACCAACTCGTTTCTGCATGTAGCATTTCAATTTATTATTGTGTGATTTGAATGATGGGTATTTTTGCATCCGTTTATATTTACTGAGGCATTGTCTAAACGGAGATATGTTTCTAAAATATTGTTGTGAAATCGAAATGCATGGAAGGAGTTCGTCCCTTGCACAATGAATAATTCTTTAGAAACATACATTTTGTAAAAAAACGTTGATTTAAATAGTGTTGTTTTTACTGGTAAAAAATGGTGTCAACTTATTATGGAAATGCCACTGACTTGAGCAGTTCAGTTTGATATAAATGGAAATTAAGTCATAATCAGTGACTTGAGGTGTAAATTCATCTATATGTAGATTTTGTGCAATAACTTTTAGGTGACATAACCACATAATGTCAAAGACATTGAGATGTTCTTGACTTACAGTGTACCTCACCTCATTTAAAATGATATATTCTCAATAACCTTTTCTTGACTTGGTTTCCTTATCCATAGGCTGTCAGTATGTCACCCTCTCATAAAGTAATTTTTGGTTATTGCTTACATTTAAATATTTTTTTTTTATTTTTTATCGTCGTATTCAACACATATTCAGGTCATATATACGACGGCCAGCTCTTCCTACTATAGGTTTCCTGGACACTTTTCTATCACCAGTACTAACTTACCCTACCAAGAGGCCGACAACTCATCTATAGGGTATGACATACCGCGACCGGGCCTGAACCCGCGATCTCCAGATTCGAAGTCAGACATGCTAACCACTATGCCAAGGCCGTGGCTTCACATTTAAATCGTATGTAAATGTATGTACATTGCACATTAACCTAAGAAACTACAAAAAAGACCCACCTTATGCAACGAATGCCTGTGTTCATATTCCTGAACAGAATGTCACAATATTGGTCGTATTTAACATACAAATGGTGCAATCTTTGTTTGCATATTAAAAATTATTAATTCAACACCAATAAAGAAAGTTACGTAAGGTATGAACTTAGATAATACTGATCCGATATAATATGATATAAGACAGTTTGGATTTATCCAAATGTGTAGCCTCGTTAAATAAATTGTTTATTATCACTATTATCATTATATTATACAATTATACATTCATTATACAATGCGTATAAAGCCACACAGAATACATTAACAAAGAAGATATACACATTACAGATATTTTTAGCGTTAGGTAAACATTACTATCAGAAATTCAGTATTTATTTAGTACTTATTAAATAACACATGATTATAAATTATCTTGGTACAGGATATTGCGTTCAATCATACAGTAAATTAGTACAAAAAGCAAAGACTAAATTGTATATAATTATTTCTATAAGATTATTTCTAGAAAAGGCCTTAAACCTCCAGATGGTTGTATTAATATATCCGCAGATATTAATAGAAGACGATTTGTTCATAGAGCGAGCGTTACACGTCCATTAAAGCTAAAAATAATCATCTGTGTGGTTGATGGTGTAAAGACATGAACATGTGACGGAACTAAGAAAGTACCAAAATACTTGGTAAATTTGGTTAACCATGTTATGACTAAAATTGATTATGTTTACAATTAAACAAAAAAAATGTATATGTAAGTCATCAGCGAGGGAATTTTGAACTTTAGTCAGTTACTTCCCTTTGCATACTCTGAAGAGTAAAAATTAGCTAGGTCCAATCAGTTGGATTACTCGGATTTAACCCTATTTTCAATGTCAATTTGACACAATCAACATCGAATACCCTTTTTGCAAATCATTTAATTTGTTTAAAAATCAAGCAAAATATTGTTTTGTTGAAGAAGACTTACTATGGATTTATCTTTTATTAAAAAGAAGTTCTGAAATAAGTACATGTACGTGCTAAAAGTCGACAATCGATGTAAAAGTTGTTTATTTCTATTCCTCACAGGATAAACGACTACCTTCTTTTGCATCTTGTTTCTTAATTAACAAACAAAAGATATTTGGTGCACTATTCTATTATCCTTATTAGGACTTCAATGATAAAGTCCGATGATCCCAACTGATAGGACCTACTAGCCAATTTGATCGCTTCAGACTATATCAAGGAAAGATAACTGACTAATATTACTTATTACAATAGGTTGGATCAAGTTGAACATGACTTTAATACACTACATGTGCTTCCCTTACATTCCCTTACGTTATTGAATAACGTAAAGTACATAACCTGATTGAATATCAGTATTGACCTTCTCTGTATGCGAAATATTTGTTTTTAATAAAATGTGATAAAATGATACACTTTCGAGTAATTCCCTACTGACAGTGTTATTTTTAATGTGTTAGTATGTGTTGAATCAATAATTATTCCTGTATAAAAGACGTTATAATAGTTTGTCAAGGATTGGAATGAAACAGTTGACACTTTATTAATGATTTGGTTTATTATTAAAAAAATATTTATTTTCTAAATTCTAGTTGCTGGTCGTTATTAGTTTGTTTGCTTTGATTGTTTTTAATGATTTTATTGTTTAGTATAGTTAAATTTATCAGTTCGTTTTTTATTTGACTATTTTTTATCAATAACTTTAATATTGTATTTTGTGTGTTATTGAATGTAATTTACCAATCAATTTTTAACATTGAAACTTTATGCATTGGTACTATTTAGGAATAATAGGTTAGATAAACATCACTCTGTTGTAATTTACGGTCAAATATGGTATTTATTGGATGAAAATACAGGTTTTTGAAAAAACATCAGTACAACATAAATCATCATCTAGCTGGTTGGTGGTTTAAGGACATGCAGACATGAACATGGATAGGACTTACCAACAAAACACACAACATACTAGGTTAATTTGATCAGCCATGTCATAATTTCATATGAATTATACATTTGAAAATTAAAAAATAATGTTGTATGTATAGTAAATGAATGGGGTTGGAAAAGCATAGTGTTTATCAACAACTTCTACAACTTCATGTGATTCTTTTTAATGTAATTAGCAAACAGTATATCACGTGACTGACTCAATTTCTTATTTTAGGCCTACTCTGTATGCGATGTTTTAATAAAATGAGATTTATTGATAAACTCTCGAGTATACGTCAATTCTCAACTGACATTATCATTTTAATGTGTTAATATAATATATGTTGGATCAATAATTATATCCAGTATAAAAACGTAATAACGCTTTCGCGGTCTTAGTGCAAAAACAGTAGTAACTCAATTTAGAAAAGGTTGTTTTTAAGATCGTTTTGCGCTAAGCCTGCGCTTTGTCAATTATTTGAATGAAACAGTTGACACTTAATATTTTTTATGAAAAAAATGTTTTTTTAGACCTATTGTCGTAATTAGTTTTGTTTTTGTATTATATTGTTTGTTAGAAAATTCTAATTTACTTCTAGATGATGACGTTTAATAATACAATGTCAATACGTCACTCGTAAATATATATTTTCTGAGCTCACTTTGTGAAATATGAATTGATCTTACGCTTATATCGACTTATCTTCCACGTCCCAGTCGTGTCGTTGCGAGCATATTCTGAGTTATCATAGACCATTGTCATTTTTACTACTAGGCTTTTGAAACTTGGCAATGCTTTTAGATTGATGCAAGTTCTGGACAAAAACGTGCAAATTTCTGAAATGAGTTGTCTGTATGCTAGTTGTTTCAGACGTTGTTCTACATGCCTGGCAGCGTCTATAACAAACGAATCATTTTATGTCCATTTGATGCAATCTATTTCTCATTTGTCAAATATGAATGGATGAGTAATTTATTTTATCAGTTTCTGAACTGGAAGAATTATTATTATTATTTAAATGTATGGAAATTTCTAGACATACTTCGATTAATTTTGATTTTGTTTCTGGGTATAAGATGTACACTTTGTGCAAGCACGTTATGTATGTACGTCAAATCGAATCAAGTTCCACGATGGTTTGTATACTTCTTGAGCTGTGATACGTTTGGGGATTTCGTCATTGTTATAACCGTAATGACTTCTCTTTGGCAAGGTCACATAGTTTCTTAAAATTGCATACTAAGTTGCAAAGTCTGCATTTCTATATTTTTTTCTTCCTTATCCGTTGCTCTTAACGGACGCACGTTGTTATTTATAAACATGTATTTATCAAAGTACCTCGCGAATGTATATCATTTAAACGTTATGTGACTTAAAGATCTGTTAAGCGTGGGTGATGCTCTGTATAATACCAGAAATAATTTACATGAGCAATTGGCATAATTTACATTATAAGGAATGGCAAGTTAGAGATACATTCTCTCTTTAAATGTTAAATGAAAAGTTTGATAGGTCTCTGACAATTGGTTTTATAGCTCAATTACAGTGGCAGGACACACATGAGGGAATTGGTTTTGTCTTCTTTAATTCCTCAGGTCTATTGTATATAACTGAAACATTACAAAATTGAATTATGTTGTAAAAGTGATATGTTAGGGGAACATGTACCTTCATACCTATATCTATATATGTAATGAAAACCAGTATTTCAATTTTTCATTTTGAATTAGCTATAACTATAACGGAAATGTCTTTACTTTCGGGAAAATGTGCATTTTTTGTGACATTTTTAATTGAAATTGATTTGTTTGCTTGTATAAGATGTTAATTAAAAGGCAAGGTCACTCAGACTTTTACCAAGTTAATTCAAATAAACAACTAAACACTTTAACGAACAAAACAATGCATGTTAAAGAAAGCAAAAACAATATCTGGTGCAATGTTGTACATGTAAATATAGCATGACCTAACTGACATAATGGCCAATTGTTCTTAACTAGCGGATAAGATTAAAACCTACCTTAACCATGTATGTAAGAAATAGGTGGCCCATACAAACAAATATGTATCAAATCAAAACTTATTGCGCTTCTCAAATTTTACTAACAAGACCATGTAGATGCTGTGGAAATCTTCTTTCCGCGGTTAAACTCATCTACATTTTTACTTATTAAGACTCGTTCTTAAATTGAATCCACTGTTATCTTCACACACGGCTTAGATATATCAGAGTTTCCATGTCATTTGTTAGCAAATTTAGAAATACGATTACTAAAGACATATTGCTACTTGCCTTGTTTCAGATGTAACTAATATATCTATCTATATGTTCATTTGTAGTAATTTGTATCACATTTGTCAATTATGACTGCATCAAAAGTTCGTATTGACACAGACTGTACGTACATGATAATAAATAAAAATAATTATATAGAATTTACCCAGAGATTTAGTTGATCTGAATTGTTATACACCTGTTACAGTGGCAATATAATTGACTGCGAATCAGGCTTACTAGGTTCAATTGTGTGCCAGGACAGTTTATACCATTTCATGAACATTTGGAAATTATGTAGACTTCGCTTAGATTAAGCAAAGTTGGTTTCTTGGCTACTTGTGAAAGGGTAAGCCAATGTTTAAGTATGAGCAACCAACAAAGCTTGTAATTTAAATAACAGTTTGCCCTGTAAAGTGCAATTTTCATGCACCATACTGCAAAACATATTAAGTTAAACTGAAATCAGGACCGAAATCTGTTACAAGGCCAATACCACCTTTTGGTCCTGGTTCAATAACAAGGTAGTTTTGATTTTTATAACCAGAAATAAAGGCAAGTCACAATCAAATGTGTTAACACGACTGAGTGCTCTTTTTTGGCTAGATTAACACTAGTAGACAAAGTTTAAAATAAGGTTACAAACGTAACCTTATCAAAAAGTAGGGCTGGAAACAAATACAAATTTAATGTTCGAATATTCGCTTAAGATATTCGAATATATTCGAATATTCGTTTGCAAGTATGACAGTGCCTCATAATATTAAGATTTTCCTGTCTGAATGTGTTTACAGTTTATCTAAATACTAGACCACTTCAGTTTATATTAGAATTACCAATATCCGGAGTTCCAATGAAAAGATATGTACACGTTTTAATTAGCAATACCTTCTAAATCGAGACTGGTGTTCAGATTTACTTTTCTTCTTAATAATTAACGACAATTATTGAATGTGTTCGGAAACAATAAAGCACAGACTACAACGGAAGTACACGGTCATAGTATTAAAATTACACTGAATGTACAAAATGTTAAAACTATCAAATGTACCCCCAAGTTTTGACAGTTAATTATGGGTCATGAATTAAATGACATGTATTATACAACACTTTATCTGTACATGTATACTGCATGCCTAAATGACGATTCCTTCAAATCTACTGTTTGGACAGTTATTTGGTTGTCATAACCATAACTTAACTGACACGAGTTAAAAACATACAACTACAAAAAAATTTTTATTTGCAACGTTGTGTGGCAAAAATGGAAAAAGTTCTTTTTTTGCTGCGAATTTCGAATAATTGGTTTTAAAAAAAAAAGAATATACGGTGACGATCCATATATTCGAATAATTTTCCCGGCCCTAAAAACAAATATCAAAAGCATGTAATGACAACTTTTCCTTTCTTTACATAATATTTTATTACATACAAACGTAATTCATCATTTTAATTGACATTCGGTTGGTAAGTACATTTTATTTTTTTAATGTACAAGATATGAAAAAGTAAGCTAACACTTTTGATTGCGAAGATAATTACATTCAAGCAGGTGCTTTTGATCATGTTTCATGTTTTCACTACCAGATTATTGTTTGTTTTCATATCCAATGATATCATATGTTTGATGTACTGTCATTAAATCTTCCAGTTTCTAGCATGTTTACTGAAGATTGGTTCATTGTGCGTAGGTTAGAAGCATAGTATAATGATGTCAGAGCACTGATGCTAATGCGTTTGAATAATATGCACCAGAAACAAATTACCCGATAAATGCGTCGAGCAGTTTTATTTCGTTTGGTCACTATATAACGATTGTTTTAACACGTTTGATTGTACCGGTACAAACTGATCACAAAGTTCTTTAGAGCAATCTATTCTTCAAACTTTTTTGTTAGGTACTACAAAAACAGTGAAAACCCTTCTACTTGACTGCTGCCATTTAATGATATTAGTGTCTCAATTATAATAATATACATGTATGTACCAGTTTTTTTCTCTGGCTTAAAGACACAATTTGTCTACCACTTTATTTAATGACAATATTATTGTTCATTTGAAAGGAAAATGATGTAAAAACCTATTAAGTATTAAAATGATGGCATAGACTCAACAAACGAAGCGTAAATTTGATAGAGTATATCGTAAAGATAAATCTTATCATAACTAATCTATGTAATCATTTACGGTACTTTTGAGTAATTTGTAGTAAAATATTGTTATCTTGATTAATATTCTTACAATATTGCTCACGTTCACCAAATGTAGAATCAATCGTTAAGTTTGAAAGAACTGTAAGACGTAGTCTCCACGAATGCATGACTTGCTTTCAGACTAGAACAGTTGCTCGAGTGATTTCATTCTGATGTAATTGTTCTTTTTTGTTACATAGAGTGTATAAAAATTGCAACCTGTTACATAAAAATATGAAATCAGAAGCAGCAATGACTTAGAACAAAAACGTTTTAATTTAAATAAATACATACAAAGTTCCTTAATGATGAGTGTTTATTTTCTACCGCGAATTCGAAAACATTTATGATGATTTAAAATTGGCATTAGTATTCTGGAAACATGGCATTCAAATCATTGATATGTTACATCATATGATTAAAAATCAAGCTTTATCTATACTTGCTATTCAAAAAACCTCATAGTAGCGCAGTATGTGAGCACATGATTCCGAAAACGAAGATCTTGCGTTCGATAATTGGCCTTAACTAGTTCAACCTTTCCATAATCATTAACGATTTCAATATCCTTGTTTGATATGTACGGCTGAAGTCGGTCATCGTACGTAACGAAAGGTCTTGATAAATGGCGTTAATTCAGTTAAAATCACTTTTTTTCATATGTTGAAAATGTATACTTTTTTCAACATCCATTTCATAAGGTTTGAAAGTATTGTCTACGACATGCCTGTGTTAACGAGATAGGTCAATGTATGCTTGAGAATGTTTCCTTCAGGAGATATCATAATCTTGATAAACTGAAATATTATCAATGTCAAGTATGTTACCTATCATTTTGTTAGTCTGCTTAGTCACTTGAGGCGAATATCTTCTGATGGAATGATAGCATGGAATGCACGCTGTATATGTCTTTTTTCATATATCAATAGGTGGCGCAATAGTCGTTAATAAATACTGAATATTCAGGTTCAGTGTTATTGTGTTAACTTGTTCACTGAAAGCCATTGTAACATTTAGAAACCATAAAGAATTCAAAAAAGTTCAGCAATAAATATGCTTCTAATTAACCATCTACGTTAAATGGGATAAGAGATAATGAACTGTTCCAGAACAAAACACAAAAGCTAAAAGAAATATCACCAAATATTTTACGAAACTGTATTCCCTACGGAAAATATCGAGCTGTCTGTTAAGAAACTGGATCAGTCTAAACTAAACTCGAGATTACAAATGCCTAGTTTAGCCGCTGTCAATTAATACATGTATAATGTAATTTACTATAACTGTTTGAATTTTTAAATAGCAAAATTTATAGTCGTTTGGAACTATTATTTTACAACACTGATATACTAAATGTTTATTGTACACTTAGGATTTTGATTTAAATACAACAATTTATAAGTACATAGTAATAGTGTAGTTTTGTTTAGTTAATCTTAATGTATTTTCAAATAAGCTCGATCGTTCAAAATTACTAACAACTTAGATTAGTCAAACTTTAGTCCGCTTCCCTGTTTTCCTGTACTGTACTCAAGTTAACAACACATATGTGTTTGAATGCTATTTAAACCAACGCGGTTCATGGCATATTTATTTGTATAAAACTGTATTTTTCTCATAATGATATAAATGAAAAGAAAATGTTTATTTCGTTAATCTTTTGATTTTCAGCCAATACTTCTTTTAGGAAAAGTTCGTGAAATTTAGTTAATAAATAGTGCTTCTATACTATGGATTTATCTTTTATTAAAAAAGATCTGAAATGAGTACATGTACGTGCTAAAAGCCGACAATCAATGAAAAAGTTGGTTATTTTATTGCTTACAGTATAAACGACTACCTTCTTTTTCATTAACATTTGATACAATGAATGTTTTGTCAACTTCTCTGATATACAAAATATCACCAGAAGGCATATTTTCCATAAAGTAAAGACATTTCTTTTACAACCGGATAGTTGTAAGTAATTGCTTATTCAAAATGAAAATTTTCATTGCAATACTGGTTTCCATTACATGTATCCGTTAAGTGATGTGAAGGTACCCCTAACATATCATTTTTACAAGATAATTTAATTTTGTAGTGTTTCCGTTATATACAATATACATGATAAATGGTAGAAGACAATTACAATTCCCTCGTGTGTATCCTGTCACTGTAATTGAGTTATAAAGCTATTTGTTAGAGACCTATCAAACTTTTCATTTACCATTTAGAGAGAAAGTGACTCACAATTGTCACTCCTTATAATATAAAGTATGCTAATTGGTCATATAAATTAGTTCATGTATTATTTCAAGCATCACCCATGGACTTTAAAGCAACATAATGTTACACACAAGCGAGATACCTATAAATATCAATTGATGTAAAAACACGAAGTTATATTTTATTTGACTTGATTCACAATTTGTCCATCGGTGTATTTCAATAATATATAGTATTTTCGTTTGTAAGATAAAACGACGTACAAATTTTGATATTTTGTACACCAAATAGGGCGTATTTTTACCATCATTATTTTTTCTATGTCATTATTTTATGACAAGTACAGTTAGTGATGCAAACGTCCGGTCGCATTGATCAACGATCTTCCACAATACCTTCCGTTCATTTAGAATATAGAAATAAACAATAACAAATTGAACAATGTTGTCAAATGAAATATACGAGACAAAACATGCTGTACATAATTCAAATTACAAAACCACATATTGAATGCAATACAATGTCCTTCGAGTGTGTTCGTTTGATAATAGAAACTGACATTGTTAAGAAAGTTCGTTCCCCTGAGTCATATCTTGTAGACAATCTGACATATTCTCAGTGTCACGTATCTTAGCTCACATTTTGTTTATCTGCTTGGTCACTTGAGGCTAATACATTATGATGAAATAATATACATAAGTTTGTCTTCGTGTAATGGTATGGACATTTGTCACAGAAAACCAAACTTGTTTGTGAATAATGGGTTGGTTAGCTTTAAACGTTAATGTATATATAGCTCGCTTAAACCATGACAATCACTGTCCTTGTATTACACTTTTAATACACACTTTGCCAATGACTTTGGATGGCAAAGGCTTAGTAAAAAATTAAAGTATTTTTCATGTGTTTTTATTTAATAAAACAATGTTCATTTTCCGGTGACAAGCGTACCTAAACTAGTTTTTTTGGGCCTTCGTAACCGTACTTACCTCTCCTTCCACAAGATCAGCAACTTCTCAATTTAACTTGTTAATGGGGGAAATCAAACTTTTGACCATATTCTATGAAAGAGCATAGCTAGTCCGAAAAAGACTGATCATTAGGGGACACTTAATTCCAAATCCCGTAGGCGTAGCTTTCTGTGAAGTGAACTAAGGTAAATTGTCTTCAAACTTAAGCTTTTTTCCTATAAAGCGACATTTTGCACGAGTTATAACAATCGACATATCTGTTCGAAACCAATTGTTGGATAATGCATATACCCCATTTATTTGCTGATATACAACGTCATTTTAAATTTTGATCTTAATAAGTCTTAAAACAATTCAATCTGTACAAAGGTTTTACAAGTTTATCAAATCACAACCAATTTATGCATAACACATTTGTTAAAAGCAGTTTGGAAAGATTGTCAATGTTTCGTCTATCAACGATGTAATATTTAGAATTACTTAAAGTATGTATTCGATCTAAATGGAAGCAACACAAAAATTTAATTGAAATATAAATAGACAAGTCCGATGTTCCAGCTATTCAACTTCGTTTGATAAAACGACGTAAATATAACAGTAATGGTAATAATTTTAATTAATTAAATCAATACTTTTTAAAAAACAAAGCAAAATTGTTTGTTTGTTTGTTTGTTTGTTTGTCGGGTTTAACGCCGTTGCAACACAGTGTATAGGTCATATAACGGCGGTCAGTCAACCTACTCACTCTTCCTGGAAAGGCTAAATCTCTGGATTTAGCTGTTAACCAACTACTAATCACATACTTTCGTCAGTGACTGACAACTGCCCTACATAATCAAAAATAATTGATTGGAGGGCGAATGGCCGTAGAAATAATTTCATGGCCAAGCTCCACGACAGTATGCCCCGCCCGGGAATCGAACCCACGACCACTCGATCAGTAGACTTGCGTGCTACCAACTGAGCTAGTCGGGCGGCTAAACGAAATTGAATTTATATCAAGAGAACGATAAATTTAAAAGGAAAAGGATGATAAAAAAATAAATTTCAAAGTTTTTTTAATCCTTTATCCCTTCATCAACGCGAATTATAGTACGTATACATGAAGTGTACCGATAAATGGTTTAACTTTTTTCTTAACAAGGCTTTACCATTAAGAAAAACGTTTTATACATCATCTTTAGATCAAATTCAATTTGGTAATGTTTCCGTTATATACAATATACATGATAAATGGTTTAAGACAATAACTAATTCCCCCATGTGTGTCCTGTCACTGTAATTGAGTTATAAAGCCATTTGATAGAGACCTATCAAACTTTCTCTTCACATTTGGCGTGAAATGGCGCACAATTATCAATTCTCATACAGTAAACTCTGCTACATAATCCCGTAATGTATTGGCAATTACTAACTCACATTAGGACTCTGATGTTATAAATCATTTACTTTCTCTATATATCAAGATGTACCTACATTTAATGATAAGACATTCTTTTTAATAAAGAAGTACATAAAAACAATGACATTTCCACAAAATGTCATTTTTGCTTTCAGCTTTTGATTCTAATTCTTCTAATTGTTATTAAATCCAAGGTTATCCGCTTATACTTTAAAATTTCTATACGGCTTTTTCAACTTATATTATTGAAATCGCAGAATGTCAAACGATATAAAACATTAAACATGAGCTTGAGTAACATAAAAATGATATATTACCAAAACATGACTACTGAACTTAAGTAACATAAAAATGATATATTACCAAAACATGACTACTGAACTTGAGTAACATAAAACTGATATATTACCAAAACATGGCTACTGAACTTGAGTAACATAAAAATGATATATTACCAATACATGACTATTGAAGACAATGTAAGTTCTTTTGCGTTTTACTTTATGCTGTTTACTAAAATGTTGCATATAAATGTGCCCTCAAAACAATATTAACTTGAACTTTTGATCTTATGAAAGTGTATGTAAATGCACTGTACTTCTAGACTATATAAACAATATTTCTAACTCTAATGTGACTAGACAATTGTTATGGAACAATATATCTGATCTATCACGAACGTTTGTCTGACATACACGAGAGTTTATCTCCTCAAAGATTTATGACACAATCACACAGACGACATGAGCAGTTTGGTTAAAACACGTAATGCGATTTAAAAGACACACATAACCCAATGCTTCTTCTTTCTAAGGTGAGGAAGCTGATTTGATTTTATTAGATTTTACAAACAAGTGGCATATTTGTTGGTGTATTTAGTCAAGTTATCTGGCCATAATGCATGTCAATTATATGTACTCGTATAAGGCTATTTAAATCAAAAGACAAGAAGTTCTATACCAAACATAGAGTCAACTGTACTAGACATCATTAAAATGTTTTGTTATAACACATACTTTTGTGTTATATTATCGTCAGTCATCTACTAGAAAATGTATGTATATCGTCAACTTGTAAATTTGATGAATAACAAATAATAAATAACTAATAGCCAATATATAAATAAGTATAGTCTCCTGATGAGATACTGCCTTCAAGACAATCTAACATGTTATAAGTGTCACGTATCTTATCTAACTTTTTGTTAGACTTCTTGGTCACTTGAGACCATAAATTATGATGAAATGATATAAAGGTGATATGTCTGGCTTTGTGTAAAATATATGTTTTTACCATCCGAGGACGCGATGAATAAATAAATCATGATGGTCGATGCAGTTGATTGTTTATTTATACTATCATATAACTTTGAAATAACATCACTCAAATTATTTATCACGATCAGTAACTGTCTCCATACATAGAATACATGATAAATACATAAAGACATTATCCATTTTCCCTTGTGTACATTGTCTCAGTAATTGAGTTATTAAGCTATTATTCAGACACTTACTAAAATATCTTCCAACAAGTAGCTGTAAATGACGAGCACTTGTCATTCCTAATTTAGTCTGTGATCTAATCTGCTGCCGTAAATTATTGACAAATAATTACCTACAAAGCTCGTTCATACAAAACCCACACGATGTAGTAAAGTGTGAGAATTTAAGTCACACGTCTTCCAAACATTTCAATTGAATCTATCTTATGTGAACTTACGTCGAAAACTATAATCGAAACTATTTTATTTTCAATCAAGGATTCTTTTTACCGGTTTTACATGGGAATTGACTTCAGTTTCCATTGTAATTTCATAATGAGCTATGCAAATTAAAAAAAAATGTTGCACTAAAAACATTCTAACGTTTAAACAGTTTGCACCATATAATTAATGTGACTAAAGATATTATCTCATCCCAAGTCAACGGTAACACCAACAGTACGAGAATGTCGAGAGGCGATAAACTAGATTATCATACTTTTGGTTCTCAAAACGTTTGTTTTCTGAGTTCACATTACTGTTTTGAATCATATTGTATAGCCCCAATCTTCTATAAGAAGTTGTTCTATTAACCTGTGTAAATCGCGGATCCTTTACATAATTTAACTAAAAGAGCGTACTTTTCAGTGAGATATTAAAGACGCCTTCAGTTTGACTAGTGTGATCACTGAATAATATAAAATTAATTGTAAATGATTAAAGTGTAATTTTTGAAATAATTTAGTAATTTGGAATTAAAGTAAATTTATAGACACAGGGATATGACAGATGAGCTTTCTTTGATTTTCAAATACTTGTATAAAGTTTATATATTATATATATATACAAAGGATACAACCGCGTTTACAATGCTACTTAATGTAGATGTATTATTATATAAGACATACAAACATGTTTAATACTCTGATTGCACGTTAACTACACCATTAAATATATTAAATTTAACTCTTTAATCTACGAAGGTTCATAGTTTTAAAGAGCAGACTATTAATATGATTTATTTATCACAAGTATCAAACACGGTACAAACATTCAACCCGAAAGAGAAAGTCACATGACGTATTCCTGTTTTTTTACAAAGTTAAATACAGGATTATGGTGAAATACATTTGGAATTTATATGTTTATATTTGCTCAAATATGTCTGTACTAAAATTAAGACTTTTTTAGTATTGAAACATCAGAAATTGTCTTTAATTAGCGTTAAAGGTCCCAAACATCATTTTTGCAAGTCTTACAAAATTTGATAGTTCTTATACAGCAAACATTTTACTTACGTGGGAAGCTGGGGAAACTGTGATATTTAACGCATTCCAAGTTAAATCTATTTTCGTGTTATAATTAATCGACAATGTCTACCTAATGTTTTTCTGCTTTACTTACTAACGAATTTTACTGTATTTGAAATTACAGAGATTTGAAGATGAGAATTCTCAGAACCTTTAGTTCCGATTCCCTTATCATTTCCTTCTATTGCGGCGACAAAAAAACATTTTTTTTCTTGAAATGGCTGGTTGTCATGAGATTGACGTTCCATTAGATTACATCTACGGTGCACGTAATTATAAGCTGCACACTATTTCCATAGACAATATTCTCAAGACTATAACGATTACTTTTACACTAGGAAAGAAATTTTCCATCTTAAGTATAATGATTATTTTGAATACAGAAATGTAGGAGCAATTTGTGACAATTACAATTAAGGGTAGTTATTTAAGCAATACATGCACATTTTGATAAAATGTACATTCGGTTTGCTGAGCACAAAGTTGTTTGTTTCATGTAATAATGATGACAAAACATATGGAGGCAACTCCTTTCCTCAATGAAGAACAGTATTATCCTGTACAATTAGTTAGTACAGTTTTTATGACAAATAAGTTTTATTAGAATGCATTATGTACAAGCAACCGTTTATGATACTGTGATAAATTGAACAAGGACTTTTCAGATATATTTTGTCCTTTATATATATGACATACAGATTTATGTATTAATGACATCAAAATTATGATTACAATAATCAAAACAGTCAATCGTCTTATTACAGAAGAACTTAAGATTTTCGTTTATTGTATTGATCTTAACGTTGTCTGCAGATAGTTTTTTGACCGATTATCAGTTATAACGATACTTTTGGGAATACGTGCTGTATTACTTTTATGTGATCTCTAGGGTTAGATTAGTGTATATCTAAAGAAAATACCAAATAAGTTAATGGCCACTTTACAGTGTTGACAAATAACACTTGAGAACACCAGCATAGCCTTTTCTTCTCCTATGGTAGTATTTATTGTCTGCCATCGATAGATATATTTTCAATTCTTCATATAAAACAACAATTCTAAACTCCGAAATCTCTAATATTTTAATTATCCCTTTTTTAACATATACGAGTCAATGTATGTTCTCGATGATGTTAGAATTTGTTGGAGACATTTACATCAATTCCTTACTTTTCTTTCATGTAATTAAGAAAACACATTATTATTCTTATTATAAACCGCAATATCTAAAGAAACATTTTTATTATTTCAATCAATTGAATTAGAAAGTTATTATTACGAATCAATACAATTTTACGTAAGCTCTTTCTAATATTATCTAAAATCGCCCAATTAATTGTTACTATATCCAAAATATTTCTTAACTAAATTCTTTTAATGTCTTTCTTTATCATTATTTTCTACTTGATTGGCATGTGTTTCTCATTTGTGTATCTTAACAGCTAATAAAGGGAACTCTTAGAAATATTTTTTATAACTTAAAGCATTTATACGAGGATTTTGATGCTGTTCTAGAAGGAACAACAATCCAAGAAGCTCAATGAATGTGGTTCTGTACATCTTGTGTTCTATACATTTTGTTTGCAAGACATTCAACCACATTCTAGTTTATCTTACATATCATATATCATTAAGAACGCAGAAACAATTTGTTCACACGCTGCTGCACTTGATAAGTAGCTCCGAATGCAGCTTCGCATATTTCCAAATGTATCGTATTGATCTAAATTCTAGTCGTTGTGCTAACTTTTTTATCACAATAGGTAAACGAAATTAATTTCATACGCTTTGAGGAAGAATCTTATGCTAAAATGAGTTATTGGATCCGATAGATAATAGTCATACCGAATTTAAGTTAACAGTGACATTTAATGACCAGTCTTTGGTATTTACAGATGCGTAAAATAATTACGAAATTTAGACTTTGACATTTAAAGGAGTGATGTTAAACTCACATTTCCCCTTCACCATCCTAAAAGTATTTATGTTTTCATGAAAGGAAAGAACTAATTTATCATTTACCATTTGTATTAACTCGTAGGCATAAGATTTGTCAATATATAGTTTATACGTGGAAGGATCCTATCCCACGAATCAGTCATTTTCTAGAACATTTCTATCAAACACTCTTAGACCACCATTATATAGACGCTTTATTTGTGAATAGATCGAATCTGTGTATCATCAAAGACAATAACAAAAAAGTTTTACCAAATATAACTACCAGCATACTGGTGGTAATGTCGACTCATGAGACAAAAATGGAATAGAAAACGTTGTATTGACTTGTACCTTTGTTAGTTGTTGTAGTTATGATATCGTTTGGAACACTATAAGGTTTAGTTTATTGTTAGTGTGAGTCGGTCATTTCGACATTTAGATTATTGAAGCACCCTCATTATCTAACGCTTGATATTGTATACCTTTTAGTAAACAAACGAGAGAAACATCATGGGTCCGATATATTGTGTTTATATCTTCGTTGAACATTTTAATGTTCTACACAAAACGTTGTGTGTTTACATTTTACATAGTACATGTCAGAGTTGACATTAACTAAGTGTAATTGAGTTTTTGAATAATCACTGGCTAGCTGATGATAATAACTTCTTGTGAAACAAATCATTAGTCGAATCAATTTTCTCAAGAACAGTTAATAGTGTCAACAAAGTATTGTCAGTTTGTCACACAATATTGCATAATCATATCTTTAAAAAAGGAATATTTAACTTCACTAATATTTAACTTGTTCTAAATTTACTTTAAGGAGGTAATGTGATTCGTTTTCTATAATTGCACACTCACAATAAAGGCATTTGTTAAAGCATCATTCTGACAATATAATGCTTATTAGATATACAAAATACTTTTTTGTATTACTAAAAGTGTGCTATAAAATCCTGTCAAATCATAGCTTCTAACTCTACACTTATTATGTGCAAGTAGAATTACCCATTGATGTAAGCCTATGTCGCCGTTAACGTACTAACGAGATGTAACTGTTCTTAGACCCAGACGTCATTAGCGTCATTCCGAATGCCAATGTGACAATGCAAATGTTATGGAAGATTTTATCATATCCCACATGAACGATAACTGATAGGTTTTATATCAAACCTATTTTCTCTATTACATAGACGACCAATTTGTTTTGTGAAACACCAATTTACCTATAATTATGAAATGTAACATCACAATATAACGATACCTGCTCGCTTACTTGTCTCGGTTTTGTCAATGCTCTCACTTGTTACTGAATATTGAATCCACTACAATTCAATTATTGTAATGCAGACTTTTGACAAATATTTCTTAAGAGCGATAGTTTTAGTTCACTTAAAGCTACCTTCCCGTGCATCAGTCATACGTTCTTTTGTTCGCTTTTTATTCTCTGCTAAAATTCTACATGCAAACCGATATTAATATTTTCGACAGAGTCACATACACGTTAAAATCGCATGAAATAATGTCGTTTTTTTATAATAGTAAAATAATGGAAAATTATCCAGTGAAAGTAAGCATTGATATTTTTACATGCGTATCTCTGATATTTAATTGTAAACATAAAGCATATTAAATCTAAAAAGTAAAGTCATGCAATATATGACATCATATTAGATATATTAGTCACTAGTATGATCGAACCAAATATGGCATTGTTTACCTGTCTACCTGAAAATGCGTATAAATATTTTCGGTAAAATTGAAATTTGGTAAACATTATTGGTTGTTCAAAGTTCATATTAAACGTTTTTCAAACGTGGTATCCTGTTTTACATGTATGAAAAACATTTACATATTCAACTTTGTGGTTGTTGCTTTTTTTAAAATTATCATTGTTAGCTTGCTTTAATTAATTCTTTAAAGGGTCAGTGTAAACTTGGATTTAAATAACGCTTAGCATTCGGTCTACTGCATGCATACTCATTAAGTCAAATGAAGCATATATATAAATTTAGTCTACATCCAGACATATTAATGTATAAGCATCCATACAGTGTTGGCGTTATTACGTATGCTAATGTGACAAGTAAGTGTATATTAAGACTACATCTCATCCTTAACAGATAATGTTTATTCTAAAACTGTTATCTCACAGACAAAAACAGTCATTGTCGTTCTTTAAATGTAGCATTGCGATAATACGACGACTCCTATTCCTTTAATTGACTTATGTTTTTTTAATTGTTTTTTGGTAAGTTTTTCATATTATTGACAGCTATACCACATTCATAAAAAAATATGCTTGTTTAAGGTAGCATAAAAAGTCCCAAAGGCGATGTTGTACATACATCAACTGACAAAATAATCAATAGTTTTTAATTAGTAGATAAGATTTAAATCTGCCACAACCATGTATACGATCATGTTTCATGTTTTTACTACCATGTTATTGTTTGTTTTCCTATCCAATGATATCATATGTTTGATGTAGTGTCATTAAATCTAATTTCTGTCATGTTTACTAAAGATTGGTTCATTGTGAGTAGGTAAGAAGCATAATTTTGTTTCCAAAGCATTGATGCTAATGCGTTTGAATAATATGCTACAGAAACAAATTACCCGATAAATGCGTCGAGCATTTTTATTTCGTTTGGTCACTGTATGATGATTGTTTTAACACGTTTGTTTGTATCGGTACAAACTGATCACAAAGTTCTTTAGAGCAATCTCTTTTTTGTTAGGTAATACAAAAACAGTGAAAACCCTTCTTCTTGACTGCTGCCATTTAATGATATTAGTGTCTCAATTATAATATTACATGTACCAACTGTTTTCTCTGGCTTTAAGACACAATTTGTCTACCACTTTATTTAATGGCAAAATTATTGTTCATTTGAAAGGAAAATGATGTGTAAATCCTATAAAGTATGAAAATGGCGGCATAGACTCAATAAACGAAGCGTAAATTTGATAGAGTATATCGTAAAGATGAATCTTATCTTAACTAAACTATGTAATCATTTACGGTGCTTTTGAGTAATTTGTGGTAAAATATTGTTATCTTGATTAATATTCTTACAATAATGCTCACGTTCACGCAATGTAGAATCAATCGTTAGAACTGTAAGACTTAGTCTCCACGAATGCATCAACTGCTTTCAGACTAGAACAGTTGCTCGAGTGATAACATTCTGTTGTAATTGTTCTTTTTTGTTACATAGAGTTCATAAAATGTCAACCTGTTAGATAAAGATATGAGATCAGAAACAGCAATGATTCATAACAAAAACGTTTTAATTTAAATAAATACATACAACGTTCATTAATGATGAGTGTTTATTTTCTACCGCGAATTCGAAAACATTTATGATGATTTAAAATTAGCATTAGTATTCTGGAAACATGGCATTCAAATCATTGGTATGTTACATCATATGATTAAAAATCAAGCTTTATCTATACTTGCGATTAAAAAAATTCTCATAGTAGCGCAGTATGTGAGCACATGATTCCGAAAACGAAGATCTTGCGTTCGATAATTGGCCTCAACTAGTTTAACCTGTAGACCCAGGTATATTGTCTTCGAACTATGAAGCGACATTTTGCACGGGTTATAACAATCGGCATATCTGTTTGTAACCAAGAAATGTCGTTGTTGGATAATGTATATACCCCATATATTTGCTGATATACAACGTCATTTTAAATTCTGTTCTTAATAAGTCTTACAACAAATTAATATGTAAATAGGTTTAACAAGTTTAACCAAGTTTGGCATAACACATTCGTTAAAAGCATCTTGGATAGATTGTCATTGTTTCGTCTATCAACGATGTAATATTTAGAATTACTTAAAGTATGCATTCGATCCGAATGGAAGCAACACATAAATTTAATTAAAATATAAGTAGACAAGTCCGATGTTCCAGCCATTCAAATGCGTTTGATAAAACGACGTAAATATAAAGTAATGCTAATAATTTTAATTAATTAAATCAATACTTTTTTTAAAAAACAAAGGAAAATTGTTTGTTTGTTTGTTGCTTTAACGCCGTTGCAACACATTGTATAGGTCATATAACGGCGGTCAGTCAACCTACTCACTCTTCCTGGAAAGGCTAAATCTCTGGATTTAGCTGTTAACCAACTACTAACACATACTTTCGTCAGTGACTGACAACTGCCCTACATAATTAGATATCATTGTTAGGAGGGAGAATGGCCGTAGAAATAATTACATGGCCAAGCTCCACGAAAGTATGCCCCGCCCGGGAATCGAACCCACGATCCCTCGATCAGTAGACTTGCGTGCTACCAACTGAGCTAGTCGGGCGGCTTAACAAAATTTAATTAATATCAAGAGAACGATAAATTTAAAAGGAACAGAATGATAATAAAATAAATTTTAAAGTGTTTTAATCCTTTATCCCTTCATCAACGCGAATTATAGTACGTATACATAACGTGTATCAATAAATGGTTAAGGTTTTTTCCTAACAAGGCTTTACCATTAAGAAAAACGCTCTATACATCATCTTTAGATCATAATTCAATTTGGTAATGTTTCCGTTATATACAATATACATGATAAATGGTTTGAGACAATAACTATTTCCCCCATGTGTGTCCTGTCACTGTAATTAAGTTATAAAGCCATTTGATAGAGACCTATCAAACTTTCTCTTTACATTTGGCGCGAAATGGCGCACTATTATCAATTCTCTTACAGTAAATACTGCTACATAATCCCGTAATGTATTGGCAATTACTAACTCATATTAGGACTCTGCTGTTATAAATCATTTACTTTCTCAATATATCAAGATGTACCCAACAATACAAGTTTTATGATAGGACATTTTTTCTAATAAAGAAGTACAGAAACAATGACATTTCCACAAAATGTCATTTTTGCTTTCGGCTTCTGATTCTAATTCTTCTAATTGTTATTTAATCCAAGGTAATCCGTTGATACTTTAAAATTTCTTTACGGCATTTTCAACTTATATTATCGAAATTGCAGAATGTCAAGCGATATAAAACATCAAACATAAGCTTGAGTAACATAAAAATGATATATTACCAATACATGACTACTGAAGACAAGTTCTTTTGCGTTTTACCTTTTGCTCTTTACTGAAATGTTGCATATAAATGTGCCCTCAAAACAATATTAACTTGAACTTTTGATCTTATGAAAGTGTATGTAAATGCACTGTACTTCTAGACTATATAAACAATATTTCTAACTCTAATGTGACTGGACAATTGTTATGGAACAATATATCTGATTCATCACGAACGTTTGTCTGACATACACGAGAGTTTATCTCCTCAAAGATTTATGACACAATTACACAGACGACAAGAGCAGTTTGGTTAAAACACGTAATGCGATTTAAAAGACACACATAACACAATGCTATTTCTTTATAAGGTGAAGAAGCTGATGTTATTATATTAGATTTTACAAACAAGTGGCATATTTGCTGGTGTATTTAGTGAAGTTGTCTGCCCTAATGCAGGTCGATTATATGTATTCGTATAAGAATATTTAAATCTAAAGACAAGAAGCTATATACCAAACATAGAGTCAACTGTACTAGACATCATTAAAATGTTTTGTTATAACACATACTTTTGTGTTAAATTATCGTCAGTCATCCACTAGAAAATTTATGTGTATCATTAACTTGTAAATTTGATGAATAACAAATGATGAATAACAAATAGCCAATGTATAAATAAGTATAGTCTCCGGATGTGATACTGCCTTCAAGACAATCTAACATGTTATAAGTGTCACGTATCTTATCTAACTTTTGTTAGACTTCTTGGTCACTTGAGGCCATAAATTATGATGAAATGATATAAAAGTGATATGTCTGGCTTTGTGTGAAATATATGTTTTTACCCTCCGAAGACGCGATAAATAAATAAATCATTATGGTCGATGCAGTTGATTGTTTACATATACTATCATATAACTTTGAAATAACATTCAAATTATTTATCACGATCAGTAACTGTCTCCATACATAGAATACTTGATAAATACATAAAGACATTATCCATTTTCCCTTGTGTACATTGTCTCAGTAATTGAGTTATTAAGCTATTATTCAGACACTTACTAAAATATCTTCCAACAAGTAGCTGTAAATGACGAGCACTTGTCATTCCTAATTTAGTCTGTGATCTAATCTGCTGCCGTAAATTATTGACAAATAATTACCTACAAAGCTCGTGCATACAAAACCCACACGATGGAGTAAAGTATGAGAATTTAAGTCACACGTCTTTTAAACATTTCAATTGAATCTATCTTATGTGAATTTACGTCGAAAAGTATTATCGAAACTATTCTATTTTCAATCAAGGATCCTTTTTACCGGTTGTACATAGCAATTGACTGTATGACTGCAATTTCATAATGAGCTATGCAAATTAAAACAAAATTGCACTAAAACCATTCTAACGTTAAAACAGTTTGCACCACATATAATTACGTGACTAAAGATATTATCTCATCCCAAGTTAACGGCAACACCAACAGTACGAGAATGTCGAGAGACGATAAATTAGATTATCATACTTTTGGTTCTCAAAACGTTCGTTTTCTGAGTTCACATTACTGTTTTGAATCATATTGTATAGTCCCATATCTTCTATAAGAAGTTGTTCTATTAATCTGTGTAAAAGGCGGATCCTTTACATTATTTAACTAAAAGAGCGTACTTTTTAGTGAGATATTAAAGACGCCTTCAGTTTAACTAGTGTGATCACTAAATAATGTAAAATTAATTGTATATGATTAAAGTGTATTTTTTAAAATAATTGAGTAATTGGTATTAAAGTAAATTTATAGACACATTGATATGATAGATGACCTTCATTTGATTTTCAAATACATGTATACAGTTTATATATTATATATATACAAAGGATACAACCGCGTTTAAAATGCCACTTAATGTTGATTTTATACTATAATACACACTTTAAACATGTTTGATAACTTGATGGCACGTTAACTACACCATTAAATAGATTAAATATAACTCTTCAATCTACGAAGGTTCATAGTTTCAAAAAAGTAGACTATTAATATGATTATTTATCACGAGTATCAAACATGGTACAAAAATTCAACCCGAACGAGAAAGTCACATGACGTATCCACGTGGTTTTATATCAAGTTAAATACAGGATTATACGGTGAAATACGTTTGGATTTTATATGTTTTATATTTGTTTAAATATGTCTGTAATAAAATAAAGACCATTTTAGTATTGAAACATCAGAAATTGGCTTTAATTTGCGTTAAAGGTCCCAAAATCATTTTTGCAAGTCTTACAAAATTTGATAGTTCTTATACATCAAACATTTTACTTACGTGGGAAGCTGGGGAAACTGTGATATTTAACGCATTCCAAGTTAAATCTATTTTCGTGTTATAATTAATCGACAATGTCTACCTAAAGTTTTCCTGCTTTACTTAATAACGAATTTTACTGTATTTAAAATTACAGAGATCTGAAGATAAGAATTCTCAGAACCTTTAGTTCCGATTCTCTTATTATTTCCTTCTATTGCGGCGACAAAAAAAAAATGTTTTTCTTGAAATGGCTGGTTGTCATGAGATTGACGTTCCATTAGATTACATCTACGGTGCACGTAATTATAAGCTGCACACTATTTCCATAGACAATATTCTCAAGACTATAACGATTACTTTCACGCTAGGAAAGAAATTTTCCATCTTAAGTATAATGATTATTTTGAATACAGAAATGTAGGAGCAATTTGTGACAATTACAATTAAGGGTAGTTATTTAAGCAATACGTGCACATTTTGATAAAAATGTACATTCGGTTTGCTGAGCACAAAGTTGTTTGTTTCATGTAATAATGATGACAAAACATATGGAGGCAACTCCTTTCCTCATTGAAGAACAGTATTATCCTGTACAATTAGTTAATACAGTTTTTAAAACAAATAAGTTTTATTAGAATGCATTAAGTACAAGCAACCGTTTATGATACTGTGATAAATTGAACAAGGACTTTTCAGATATATTTTGTCCTTTATATATATGACATACAGAGTTATGTATTAATGACATCAACATTATGATTACAATAATCAAACAGTCAATCGTCTTATTACAGAATAACTAAAGATTTTCGTTTATTGTATTGATCTTAACGTTGTCTGCAGATAGTTTATTTGACCGATTATCAGTTATAACGATACTTTTGGGAATACGTGCTGTATTACTTTTATGTAATCTCTAGGGTTAGATTAGTATATATCTAGAGAAAATACCAAATTAGTCAATGACCACTTTACAGTGTTGACATATAATACTTGAGAACACCAACATGACGTTTTGTTCTCCTATGGTAGTATTTAGTGTCTGTCATCGATAGATGTATGTTTAATTTTTCATATAAAACAACAATTCTTAACTCCGAAATCTCTAACATTTTAATTATCCTTATGTTTTAACGTATACGCGCCAATGTATGTTCTCGGTGATGTTAGAATTTGTAGCAGACATTTACATCAATTCCTTACTTTTCTACCATGTAATTAAGAAAATACAAAACAATTAGGGACTTTAGTCAGTTATCTTTCCCTGAACAAATCAGAAGCAATCCAATTGGTAAGTAGGTCCATACAGTTGGAATCCTCGGATTTTATCATTGAATTCCTAAGTAAGGATAACAACATATTTCATCTAATATCTTTCTTGTTAATGAAGATATTAACAAAAGTGATGAAATTTACATATTTCTGTAAGTTATAAATAATTAGCTTGAATTTCAAACAAATTAAATGATATGCAAAAAAGTTATTGAAGATTAAATTTTGCAAATTAACATTGAAAAGTAAGGGTAAAATCCGAGTAATCCAATTAATCAAACCTACCTATTTTGAAGAGTATACAAGGGAAATAACTGACTAAAGTCCCTTATTGTTATTATATACCCCAATATCTAAAGAAACATTTTCATCATTTCAAAAAATTGGATTAGAAAGTTATTATTACGAATCAATACAATTTTACGTAAGCTCTTTCCAATATTATCTAAAATCGCCCAATTAATTGTTACTTTATCCAAAATATTTCTTAACTAAATTCTTTTAATGTCTTGTCTTTATCATTATTTTCTACTTGATTGGCATGTGTTTCTCATTTGTGTATTTTTACAGCTAATAAAGGGAACTCTTAGAAATAGATTTTATAAGCATTAATACGAGGATTTTGATGCTGTTCTAGAAGGAACAAAAATCCAAGAAGCTCAATGAATGTGGGTTTGTACATCTTGTGTTCTATATATTTTGTTTACAAGACATAGTCATTCAACCACATTCGAATTTATCTTACATATCATATATCATTAAGAACACAGAAACAATTTGTTCACACGCTGCTGCACTTGATAAGTAACTCCGAATGCAGCTTTGCATATTTCCAAATGTATCGTATTGATTTAAATTCTAGTCGTTCTGCTAACTTTTTTATCACAATAGGTAAATGAAATTAATTTTATACGCTTTGAGGAAGAATCTCATGCTAAAATTGGTTATTGGATCCGATAGATAATAGTCATACCGAATTTAAGTTAACAGTGACATTTATGTACCAGTCTTTGGTATTTACAGATGCGTAAAAAATTACAAAATTTAGACTTTGACATTTAAAGGGGTGATGTTAAACTCACATTTCCCCATCACCATCCTAAAAGTATTTATGTTTTCATGAAAGGAAAGAACAAATTTATCATTTACCATTTGTATTAACTCGTAGGCATAAGATTTTAACCAGATTTGTCAATATTTAGTTTATACGTGGAAGGATCCTATCCCACGAATCAGTCATTTTCTAGAACATTTCTATCAAACACTCTTAGACCACCATTATATAGAGACTTTATTTGTGAATAGATCGAATCTGTGTATCATCAAAGACAATAACAAAAAAGTTTTACCAAATATAACTACCAGCATACTGGTGTTAATATCGACTCATGAGACAAAAATGGAAAAGAAAACGTTGTATTGACGTGTACCTTTATTAGTTGTTGTAGTTATGATATCATTTGGAACACTATAAGTGTAAGTCGGTCATTTCGACATTTAGATTATTGAAGCACCTTTATTATCTAACACTTGATAATGTATACCTTTTAGTAAACAAACGAGAGAAACATTATGGGTCCGATATATTGTATTTATATCTTCGTTGAGCATTTTAATGTTCTACACAAAACGTTGTGTGTTTACATTTTACATAGTGCATGCCAGAGTTGTCATTAACTAAGTGTAATTGAGTTTTTGAATAATCACTCGCTAGCTGATGATAATAACTTTTTGTGAAACAAATCATTCGTCGAATTAATTTCCTCAAGAACAGTTAATAGTGTCAACAAAGTATTGCCAGTTTGTCACACAATAGAAATTGCATAATCATATCTTTAAATGAAGGAATATTCAACTTCACTAACATTTAACTAGTTCTAAATTTACTTTAAGGAGGTAATGTGATTCGTTTTCTATAATTGCACACTCACAATAAAAGCATTTGTTAAAGCATCATTTTGACAATATAATGCTTATTTGATATACAAAATAATGAATTACATTTGTTGTATTACTAAAGGTGTGCTATAAAATCCTTCCAAATCATAGCTTCTAACTCTACACTAATTATGTGCAAGTAGAATTACCCATTAATGTAAGCCCCTGTCGCCGTTATCTTACTCACAAGATGTATGTAACTGTTCTTAGACCCAGACATCATTAGCGTCATTCCGAAAACCAATGAGACAATGCAAATGTTATGGAAGATTTTATCATATCCCACATTAACGATAACTGATAGGTTTTATATCAAACATATTTTCTCTATAACATAGACGACCAATTTGATTTGTAAAACACCAATTTACCTATAATTATGAAATGTAACATCACAATATAATGATACCTGCTCGCTTACTTGTCTCGGTTTTGTCAATGCTCTCGCTTTTTACTGAATATTGAATCTACTACAATTCAATTATTGTAATGCAGACTTTTGACAAATATTTCTTAAGAGGAATAGTTTTAGTTCACTTAAAGCTACCTTCCCGTTCATCGGTCATGCGTTCTTTGGTTCGCTTTTTATTCTCTGCTAAAATTCTACATGCAGAGTCACATACACGTTTAAATCGCATGAACTCACGTGGTTTTTAATAATAGTAAAATAATGGAATATTATCCAATGTGAAAGTAAGCATTGATATTTTTACTTGCGTATCTCTGATATTTAATTGTAAACATAAAGCATATTAAATCTAAAAAGTAAAGTCATGCAATATATGATATCATATTAGATATATCCGTCACTAGTAGAACCAAATATGGCATTGTTTACCTGTCTTCCTGAAAATGCGTATAAAGATTTTCGGTAAAATTGAAATTTGGTAAACATTATTGGTTGTTCATCTTAAACGTGTTTTTCAAACGTGGTATCCTGTTTTACATGTCTCAAAAACATTTACATATTAAACTTTGCGGTTGTCGCTTTTATTTTAAATTAACATTGTTAGCTTGCTTTAATTAATACTTTAAAGGGTCAGTGTAAACTTGGATTTAATTGACGCTTAGCATTCGGTCTACTGCATGCATACTCATTAAGTCAAATGAAGCATATATATAAATTTAGTCTACATCCAGACATATTAATGTATAAGCATCCATACCGTGTTGGCGTTATTACGTATGCTAATGTGACAAGTAAATGGATATCAAGACTACATCTCATCCTTAACAGATAATGTTTATTCCAAAACTATTATCTCACAGACAAAACAGTCATTGTCGTTCTTTAAATGTAACATCGCGATAATATGACGACTCCTATTCCTTTAATTGACTTATGTTGTTTTAATTGTTTTTTGGTAAGTTTTTCATATTATTGACAGCTATACGACATTCATAAAAAATTATGCTTGTTAAGGTAGCATAAAAAGTCCCAAAAGCGATGTTGTACATACATCAACTGACAAAATGATCAATAGTTTTTAATTAGTAGATAAGATTTAAATCTGCCACAACCATGTATACGATCATGTTTTATGTTTTTACTACCATGTTATTGTTTGTTTTCCTATCCAATGATATCATATGTTTGATGTAGTGTCATTAAATCTAATTTTTGTCATGTTTACTAAATGTTGGTTCATTGTGAGTAGGTTAGAAGCATAGTTTTGTTTCCAAAGCACTGATGCTAATGCGTTTGAATAATATGCACCAGAAACAAATTACCCGATAAATGCGTCGAGCATTTTTATTTCGTTTGGTCACTATGATTGTTTTAACACTACCGGTACAAACTGATCGCAAAGTTCTCTTTTGTTAGGTAATACAAAAACAGTGAAAAACCTTCTTCTTGACTGCTGCC
This sequence comes from Mactra quadrangularis, assembly GCA_025267735.1. Lineage (NCBI taxonomy): Eukaryota > Metazoa > Mollusca > Bivalvia > Venerida > Mactridae > Mactra > Mactra quadrangularis. The sequence goes on from CM046300.1 coordinate 8,457,067, forward strand.
ATTTAATGATATTAGTGTCTCAATTATAATATTACATGTACCAACTGTTTTCTTCGGCTTTAAGACACAATTTGTCTACCACTTTATTTAATGGCAATAGTATTGTTCATTTGAAAGGAAAATGATGTAAAAACCTATTAAGTATTAAAATGGTGGCATAGACTCAATAAACGAAGCGTAAATTTGATAGAGTATATCGTAAAGATGAATCTTATCATAACTTATCTATGTAATCATTTACGGTACTGTTGAGTTATTTGTGGTAAAATATTGTTATCTTGATTAATATTCTTACAATAATGCTCACGTTCACGCAATGTAGAACCAATCGTTAAGTTTAAAAGAACTGTAAGACGTAGTCTCCACGAATGCATCACTTGCTTTAAGACTAGAACAGTTGCTCGAGTGATAACATTCTGTTGTAATTGTTCTTTTTTGTTACATAGAGTTCATAAAATGGCAACCTGTTAGATAAAGATATGAGATCAGAAACAGCAATGATTCATAACAAAAACGTTTTAATTAAATAAATACATACAACGTTCATCAATGATGAGTGGTTTTTTTCTTCCGCGAATTCGAAAACGTTTATGATGATTTAAAATTGGCTTTAGTATTCTGAAAACATGTCATTCAAACCATTGGTATGTTACATCATATGAAATCAAGCTTTATCTATACATGTACTTGCGATTAAAAAACTCATAGTAGCGCAGTATGTGAGCACATGATTCCGAAAACGAAGATCTTGCGTTCGATAATTGGCCTTTACTAGTTCAACCTTTCCATAATCATTAACGATAATGAATTTCAATATCCTTGGTTGATATATACGGCTGAAATTGGTCACCGTACGTAACGAAAGGTCTTGATAAATGGCGTTAATTCAGTTAAAATCACTTTTTTCAAATGTTGAAAATGTATACTTTTTTCAACATCCATTTCATAAGGCTTGAAAGTATTGTCTACGACATGCCTGTGTTAACGAGATAGGTCAATGCATGCTTGAGAATGTTTCCTTCAGGAGATATCATTATCTTGATAAACTGATATATTATCAATGTCAAGTATCTTACCTATCATTTTGTTAGTCTGCTTAGTCACTTGAGGCGAATATCTTCTGATGGAATGATAGCATGGAATGCACTCTGTATATGTCTATTTTCATATATCAATAGGTGGCACAATAGTCGTTAATAAATAATGAATATTCAGGTTCAGTTTGTTCATTGTGTTAACTTGTTCACTTAAAGCCATTGTAACATTTAGAAACCATAAAGACTTCAAAAAAGTTCAGCAATAAATATGCTTCTAATTAAACATCTACGTTAAATGGGATAAGAGATAATGAACTGTTCCAGAACAAAACACAAAAGCTAAAGGAAATATCACCAAATCTGCAATGAAACTGTATTCCCTATGGATAATATTGAGCTCTCTGTTAAGAATCAGGATCAATCTAAACTGAACTCGAGTTCACGAATGTCTAATGTAGCCGCTATTATTTATTTTAATGCGATTTACTATAACTTTCTGAATCTATGAATAGCAAAATTCATAGTCCTTTTGAAATATTATATTACAACACTGATATATTAAATGTTTATTGTACATTTAGGATTTTGATTCAAAATACAACAATGTATAAGTACATAGTAATAGTGTAGTTTTGTTTAGTTAATCTTAATGTATTTTCAAATTAGCTCGTCGTTTAAAATTACTTACAACTTAAATTAGTCAAACTTTAGTCTGCTTCCTGGTTTTCCTGTACTGTTCTCAAGTTAACAAAAAATATGTGTTTTAATGCTATTTAAACCAAATGCGGTTCATGGCATTTTGTTTGTATAAAACCGTATTTTTCTCATAATAATATAAATGAAAAGAAATGTTTATTTCGTTAATGTTTTGATTTTCAGCCAATACTTCTTTTAGGAAAAGTTGATAAATAGTGCTTCTATACTATGGATTTATCCTTTTTTTTAAATAAGGTTCTGAAATAAGTATATGTGCTTGCTTAAAGGCGACAATCGATGTAAAAGTTGGTTATTTTTATTGCTTACAGTATAAACGACTGCCTTTTTTTCATTAACATTTGATACAATGCATGTTTTGTCAACTTCTCTGATATACAAAATGTCACCAGAAGTCATATTTTCCATAAAGTAAAGACATTTCTTTTAAAACCGGATAGTTGTAAGTAATTGCTTATTCAAAATGAAAATTTTCATTGCAATACTGATTTCCAGTACGTGTATCCGTTAAGTGATGTGAAGGTACCCCTAACATATCATTTTTACAAGATAATTTAATTTTGTAGTGTTTCCGTTATATACAATATACAAAATAAATGATAGAAGACAATTACAATTCCCTCGTGTGTATCCTGTCACTGTAAATGAGTTATAAAGCTATTTGTTAGAGACCTATCAAACTTTTCATTTAACATTTAGAGAGAAAGTGACTCACACTTGTCACCCCTTACAATGTAAAGTATACTAATTGGTCATATAAATTAGTTCATGTATTTTTTAAAGCATCATCCATGGACTTTAAAGCCACATAACATTTTAATGTTACACACAAGCGAGATACCTATAAATATCAATTGATGTAAAAAACAAGAAATTATTTTTTTTTTGACTTGATTCACAATTTGTCCATCGGTGTATTTCAATAATATATAGTATTTTCGTTTGTAAGATAAACGACAAACAAATTTTGATATTTTGTACACCAAATAGGGCGTATGTTTTCATCATGATAGTTTTCTTTGTCATTATTTAAGGGCAAGTACAGTTAGTGATGCAGACGTCTGGTCGCATTGATCAATGACCTTCCACAATACTTTTCGTTCATTTAGAATATAGAAATAAACAATACTAAATTGAACAATATTGTCAAATGAAACATACGAGACAAAACCTAACAAAACATGCTGTAGATAATTCAAATTAGAAAACCACATATTGAATGCAATACAATGTCCTTCACGTGTGTTTGTTTGATAATAGAAACTGACATTGCTAAGAAAGTTCGTTCCCCTGAGTCATATCTTGTAGACAATCTGACATATTCTCAGTGTCACGTATCTAAGCTTACAATTCGTTTATCTGCTTGGTCACTTGAGGCTAATACATTATGATGGAATAATATACATAATAAGTTTGTCTTCGTGTAATGGTATGGACATTTGTCACAGAAAACCAAACTTGTTTGTGAATAATTGGTTGGTTAGCTTTAAACGTTAATGTATATAAAGCTCGCTTAAACCATGACAATCACTGTCTTTGTATTACACATTTAATACACACTTTGCCAATGACTTTGGATGGCAAAGGCTTAGTAAAGACATATAGTATTTTTCATGTATTTTTATTTACATTGACGCCGTGTCAATAAAACAATGTTCATTTTCCGGTGACAAGCGTACCTTAACTAATTTCTTGGGCCTTCTTAACCACCGTACTTACCTCTCCTTCCACAAGATCAGCACCTCCTCCATTTAACTTGTTAATGTGGGAAATCGAACTTTTGGTCATATTCTATGAAAGTGCATAGCTAGTCCGAAAAAGACTGATCATTAGGGGACACTTAATTCCAAATCCCGTAGGCGTAGCTTTCTGTGAAGTGGACTAAGGTAAATTGTCTTCAAACTTAAGCTGTTTTCCTATAAAGCGACATTTTGCACGAGTTATAACAATCGACATATCTGTTCGAAACCAAAAAATGTCGTTGTTGGATAATGTATATACCCCATATATTTGCTGATATACAACGTCATTTTTAAATTCTGTTCTTAATAAGTCTTTAAACAATTCAATATGTACATATGTTTAACAAGTTTATCAAATCACAACCAATTAATGCATAACACATTTGTTAAAAGCATCTTAGAAAGAATGCCATTGTTTCGTCTATCAACGATGTAATATTTAGAATTACTTAAAGTATGTATTCGATCCAAATAGAAGCAACACATAAATTTAATTAAAATATAAGTAGACAAGTCCGATGTTCCAGCTATTCAAATACGTTTGATAAAACGACGTAAATATAACAGTAATGGTAATAATTTTAATTAATTAAATAAATACTTTTTTTTTAAAAACAAAGCAAAAGTGTGTGTTTGTTTGTTTGTTGGGTTTAACGCCGTTGCAATACATTGTATAGGTCATATAACGGCGGACAGTCAACCTATTCACTCTTCCTGGAAAGGCTAAATCTCTAGATTTAGCTGTTAACCAACTACTAATAACATACTTTCGTCAGTGACTGACAACTGCCCTACATAATTAAAAATCATTGATAGGAGGAAGAATGGCCGTAGAAATAATTTCATGACAAAGCTCCACAAAAGTATGCCCCGCCCGGGAATCCAACACACAACCCCACGATCAGTAGACTTGCGTGCTACCAACTGAGCTAGTCGGGCGGCTAAACAAAATTTAATTTATATCAAGAGAACAATTACTTTAAACGGAACAGGATGATAATAAAATTAATTTTTAGGCATTTTAATATTTTATCCCTCCATTAACGCTGACTATAGTACGTATACATAAAGTCTACCCATAAATGGTTTAGATTTTTTCTTAACAAGGCTTTACAATTATGAAAAACGCTCTATACATCATCTTTAGATCATAATTCAATTTGGTAATGTTTCCGTTATATACAATATACATGATAAATGGTTTGAGACAATAACTATTTCCCCCATGTGTGTCCTGTCACTGTAATTGAGTTATAAAGCCATTTGATAGAGACCTATCAAACTTTCTCTTTACATTTTGCGCGAAATGGCGCACATATATCAATTCTCTTACAGTTAACACTGCTACATAATCCCGTAATGCATTGGCAATTACTAACTCATATTAGGACTCTGCTGTTATAAATCATTTACTTTCTCAATATATCAAGATGTACCTAACAATACTAAATTTTATGATAGGACATTATTCCTAATAAAGAAGTACAGAAACAATGCAATTCCACAAAATGTCATGTTTGCTTTCAGCTTCTGATTCTAATTCTTCTAATTGTTATTTAATCCAAGGTAATCCGTTGATACATTAAAATTTCTATACGGCATTTTCAACTTATATTATCGAAATTGCAGAATGTCAAACGATATAAAACATCAAACACGAGGTTGAGTAACATAAAATGATATATTACCAATACATGACTACTGAAGACAAGTTCTTTTGCGTTTTACTTTTTGCTCTTTACTGAAATGTTGCATATAAATGTGCCCTCAAGACAATATTAACTTGAACTTTTGATCTTATGAAAGTGTATGTAAATGCACTGTACTTCTAGACTATATAAACAATATTTCTAACTCTAATGTGACTAGACAATTGTTATGGAACAATATATCTGATGTATCACGAACGTTTGTCTGACATACACGAGAGTTTATCTCATCACAGATTTATGACACAATCACACAGACGACAAGAGCAGTTTGGTTAAAACACGTAATGTGATTTAAAAGACACACATAACACAATGCTACTTCTTTCTAATGTGAAGAAGCTGATTTTATTTTATTAGATTTTACAAACAAGTGGCATATTTGCTGGTGTATTTAGTCAAGTTGTCTGCCCTAATGCAGGTCGATTATATGTACGTGTATAAGACTATTTAAATCTAAAGACAAGAAGTTATATACCAAACATATAGTCAACTGTACTAGAAATCATTAAAATGTTTTAGTTATAACACATACTTTTGTGTTAAATTATCGTCATTCATCTACTAGAAAACATATGTATATCATTAACTTGTAAATTTGATGAATAACAAATGATGAATAACAAATAGCCGATGTATAAATAAGTATAGTCTCCGGATGAGATACTGCCTTCAAAACAATCTAACATGTTATAAGTGTCACGTATCTTATCTAACTTTTTGTTAGACTTCTTGGTCACTTGAGGCCATAAATTATGATGAAATGATATAAAAGTGATATGTCTGGCTTTGTGTGAAATATATGTTTTTACCATCCGAAGACGCGATAAATAAATAAATCATTATGGTCGATGCAGTTGATTGTTTATATATACTATCATATAACTTTGAAATAACATTCAAATTATTTATCACGATCAGTAACTGTCTACATACATAGAATACATGATAAATACATGAAGACATTATCCATTTTCCCTTGTGTACATTGTCTCAGTAATTGAGTTATTAAGCTATAATTCAGATACTTACTAAAATATCTTCCAACAGGTAGCTGTAAATGACGAGCATTTGTCATTCCTAATTTAGTCTGTGATCTAATCTGCTGTCGTAAATTATTGACAAATAATTACCTACAAAGCTCGTGCATACAAAACCCACACGAAGGAGTAAAGTATGAGAATTTAAGTCACACGTCTTCCAAACATTTCAATTGAATCTATCTTATGTGAGATTATGTCGAAAACTATAATCGAACCTATTCTATTTTCAATCAAGGATCCTTTTTACCGGTTTTACATAGCAATTGACTTCATTTTCCATTGTAATTTCATAATGAGCTATGCAAATAAAAATAAAATTTGCACTAAAACCATTCTAACGTTAAAACAGTTTGCACCATATAGCTTATGTGACTAAAGATATTATCTCGTCCCAAGTTAACGGTAACACCAACAGTACGAGAATGTCGAGAGGCGATAAATTAGATTATCATACTTTTGGTTCTCAAAACGTTTGTTTTCTGAGTTCACATTACTATTTTGAATCATATTGTATAGCCCCAATCTTCTATAAGAAGTTGTTCTATTAATCTGTGTAAAAGGCGGATCCTTTACATAATTTAACTAAAAGAGCGTACTTTTCAGTGAGATATTAAAGACGCCTTCAGTTTAACTAACGTGATCACTGAATAATGTAAAATTAATTGTAAATGATTAAAGTGTATTTTTTAAAAATAATTGAGTAATTGGTATTAAAGTAAATTTATAGACACATTGATATGACAGATGACATTCATTTGATTTTCAAATACATGTATACAATTTATATATTATACATATATACAAAGGATACAACCGCGTTTACAATGCTACTTAATGTTGATTTTATACTTTAATACACTCTTGAAACATGTTTAATAACTTGATGGCACGTTAACTACACCGTTAAATAGATTAAATATAACTCTTCAATCTACGAAGGTTTATAGTTTCAAAAAAGCAGACTATTAATATGATTTATTTATCACGAGTATCAAACATGGTACAAAAATTCAACCCGAACGAGAAAGTCACATGACGTATCCACATGGTTTTATATCAAGTTAAATACAGGATAATACGGTGAAATATGTTTGGATTTTATATGTTTTATATTTGTTTAAATATGTCTGTAATAAAATTATGAGTTTTTTTATATTGAAACATCAGAAATTGTCTTTTATTTGCTTTAAACGCCCCAAACATTAATGTTTACAATCTTACAAAATTTGATAGTTCTTATACATCAAACATTTTACTTACGTGGGGAGCTGGGGAAACTGTGATGTGAACGCATTTCAAGTTAAATCTATTTTCGTGTTATAATTAATCGACAATGTCTACCTAAAGTTTTCATGCTTTACTTACTAACGCATTTTACTGTATTTGAAATTACAGAGATTTGAAGATGAGAATTTTCAGAACCTTTAGTTCCGATTCCCTTATTATTTCCTTCTATTGCGGCGACAAAAACATTTGTTTTCTTAAAATGGCTGGTAGTCATGAGATTGACGTTCCATTATATTACTTTTGCGGTGCACGTAATTATAAGCTGCACACTATTTCCATAGACAATATTCTCAATACTATAACGATTACTTTTACACTAAGACAGAAATTCCCATTTAAGGTATAATGATAATTTTGAATACAGAAATGTATGAGCAATTTGTGACAATTACAATTAAGGGTAGTAATTTAAGCAATACGTGCACATTTTAATGAAGATTGTACATTCGGTTTGCTGAACACAAAGTTGTTTGTTTCATGTAATAATGATGACAAAACATATGGAGGCAACTCATTTCCTTAATGAAGAACAGTATTATCCTGTACAATTAGTTAATACAGTTTTTATAACAAATAAGTTTTATTAGAATGCATTAAGTACAAGTAACCGTTGATGATACTGTGATAAATTGAACAAAGACTTTTCAGATAGATTTTGTCCTTTATATATATGACATACAGATTTATGTATTTATGACATCAAAACTTTGATTGCAATAATCAAAACAGTCAATCGTCTTATTACAGAATAACTAAAGATTTTCGTTTATTGTATTGATCTTAACGTTGTCTGCAGATAGTTTATTTGACCGATTATCAGTTATTGCAATACATTTTTGAATACGTGCTGTATTACTTTTATTTGATCTCTAGGGTTAGATTAGTATATATCTAAAGAAAATACCAAATTAGTCAATGGTCACTTTACAGTGTTGACATATAGTACTTGAGAACACCAACATGAAGTTTTCTTCTCCTATGGTAGTATTTAGTGTCTGTCATCGATAGATGTATGTTCAATTCTTCATATAAAACAACAATCCTTATGTTTTAACGTATACGCGTCAATGTATGTTCTCGATGATGTTAGAATTTGTTGGAGACATTTACATCAATTCCTTACCTTTCTACCATGTAATTAAGAAAATACATTACTATTGTTATTATATACCCCAATATCTAAATAAACATTTTCATCATTTCAAACTATTGGATTAGAAAGTTATTATTACGAATCAATACAATTTTACGTAAGCTCTTTCTAATATTATCTAAAATCGCCCAATTAATTGTTACTACATTGTATATCCAAAATATTTCTTAACTAAATTCTTTTAATGTCTTTTCTTTATCATTATTTTCTACTTGATTGGCATGTGTTTCTCATTTGTGTATCTTTACAGCTAATAAAGGGAACTCTTAGAAATAGTTTTTATAAGCATTAATACGAGGATTTTGATGATGTTCTAGAAGGAATCCAAGAAGCTCAATGAATGTGGAGCGTAATACAATACGTGGTTCTGTACATCTTGTGTTCTATACATTTTGTTTATTAAGATAATAAATAATAAAAGAATTCAAACTTCTGCACTATATTTATTTATTTTGTATTATATTTACATTTATACATACATTTTCATACATACATTTTGCACTAAATTTATTTATACATTTTGTTTGCAAGACATAGACGTTCAACCACAATCGTTTTTATCTTACATATCATATCACATCACATCAAGAAAGCAGAAAAAAATTGTTCACACGCTGCTGCACTTGATAAATAGCTCCGAATGCAGCTTTGCATATTTCTAAAAGTATCGTATTGATCTAAATTCCAGTCGTTCTGCTAACTTTTTTATCACAATAGGTAAACGAAATTAGTTTCATACGCTTTGAGGAAGAATCTCATGCTAAAATGGGTTATTGAATCCGATAGATAATAGTCATACCGAATTTAAGTTAACAGTGACCTTTCTTTACCAGGCTTTGGTATTTACAGATGCGTAAATTAATTACAAAATTTAGACTTTGACATTTAAAGGGGTGATGTTAAACCCACATTTCCCCTTCACCATCCTAAAAGTATTTATGTTTTCATCAAAGGAAAGAACAAAAGAACGAATCAGAACAGTTTTCGTGATAGAGAAGTTAAATGATAAAAAACATCATCTACTATATTTGACAGTATTAACTATTATTCAAAATATTATTATAAATACTTAGTTACGTGCTTGATTAGTAATGGGAACACTAGAATCAGTAGTACAAATACATTTGCATCCAGACTAAGAAGATGCAGGACAAATGCACAAATAACTTCAAATCTGAAGTTCTGATTAATCAAAGTTTACATTTAATATTTACATTTACAAATTTTATTTTTCTCTCTTATAACTCATGGCAATTAATAATGATGGACAACAATTATTCAACGACTTTCTTAGCTACCGAGTAATATGTGTTTCATTTACCATTTGTATTAACTCGTATGCATAAGATTTTATCCAGATTTGTCATTATATAGTTTATACGTGGAAAGATCCTATCCCACGAATCAGTTATTATCTAAATTCAATATCTATATTTCTATCAAACACTCTTAGACCACCATTATATAGACGCTTTATTTGTAAATAGATCGAATATGTGAATCATCAAAAACAATAACAAAAATTTTTTTACCAAATATAACTACCAGCATACTGGTGTTAATATCGACTCATGAGACAAAAATGAAAAAAACTTTGTATTGACTTGTACCTTTATTTATTCTTGTAGTTATGATATTGAAGCACCCTTATTATCTAACACTTGATAATGTATACCTTTTAGTAAACAAACGAGAGAACCATTATGGGTCCGATATATTGTGTTTATATATTCGTTGAGCATTTTAATGTTCTACACAAAACGTTGTGTGTTTACATTTTACATAGTGCATGTCAGAGTTGACATTAACTAAGTGTGATTGAGTTTTTGAATACTCACTCGCTAGCTGATGATAATAACTTCTTGTGAAACAAATCATTCGTCGAATCAATTTCCTCAAGAACAGTTAATAGTGTCAACAAAGTATTGCCAGTTCGTCACACAATAGACATTGCAAAATCATATCTTTAAAAAAGGAATATTTAACTTCACTAATATTTACCTTGTTCTAAATTTACTTTAAGGAGGTAATGTGATTCGTTTTCTATAATTGCACACTCAAAATAAAAGCATTTGTTTAAGCATCATTCTGTCAATATAATGCTTATAAGATATACAAAATAATGAACTACATTATTAATTTTGTATTACTAAAAATGTGCTATAAAATCCTTCCAAATCATAGCTTCTAACTCTACACTAATTATGTGCAAGTAGAATTACCCATTTATGTAAGCCTATGTCGCCGTTAACTTACTAACAAGATGTATGTTCTTAGACCCAGACATCATTAGCGTCATTCCGAATACCAATGTGACAATGCAAATGTTATGGAAGATTTTATCATATCCCACATGAACGATAACAGATAGGTTTTATATCAAACCTATTTTCTCTATTACATAGACGACCAATTTGTTTTGTGAAACACCAATTTACCTATAATTATGAAATGTAAGATCACAATATAACGATACCTGCTCGCTTACTTGTCTCGGTTTTGTAAATGCTCTCACTTGTTACTGAATATTGAATCTACTACAATTCAATTATTGTAATGCAGACTTTTGACAAATATTTCTTAAGAGCGATACTTTTAGTTCACTTAAAGCTACCTTCCCGTGCATCGGTCATACGTTCTTTTGTTCGCTTTTCATTCTCTGCTAAAAGTGTACATGCAAACCGATATTTATATTTTCCACAGAGTCACATACACGTTTAAATCGCATGAAATCACGTGGTTTTTAGTAATAGTAAAATAATGGAAAATTATCCAAAGTGAAAGTAAGCATTGACATTTTTACATGCGTATCTCTGATATTTAATTGTAAACATAAAGCATATTAAATCTAAAATGTATAGTCATGCAATATATGACATCATATTAGATATATTCGTCACTAGTATGATCGAACCAAATATGGTATTGTTTACCTGTCTACCTGAAAATGCGTATAAAGATTTTCGGTAAAATTAAAATTTGGTAAACATTATTGGTAGTTCAAAGTTCATATAAAACGTGTTTTTCAAACGTGGTATCCTGTTTTACATGTATCAAAAACATTTACATATTCAACTTTGTGGTTGTTGCTTTTTTAAAATTAACATTGTTAGCTTGCTTTAATTAATACTTTAAAGGGTCAGTGTAAACTTGGATTTGAATGACGCTTAGCATTCGGTCTACTGCATGCATACTCATTAAGTCAAATAAAGCATATTATATATAAATTTAGTCTACATCCAGACATATAAATGTATAAGCATCCATACAGTGCTGGCGTTATTACGTATGCTAATGTGACAAGTAAGTGGATATCAAGACTACATCTCATCCTTAACAGATAATGTTTATTCGAAAACTATTATCTCACAGACAAAGACAGTCATTGTCGTTCTTGAAATGTAACATCGCGATAATATGACGACTCCTATTCCTTTAATTGACTTATGTTCTTTTAATTGTTTTTTGGTAAGTTTTTCATATTATTGACAGCTATACGACATTCATAAAAAATTATGCTTGTTTAAGGTAGCATAAAAAGTCCCAAAGGCGACGTTGTACATACATCAACTGACAAAATGATCAATAGTTTTTAATTAGTAGATACGATTTAAATTTGCCACAACCATGTATATGATCATGTTTTATGTTTTTACTACCATGTTATTGTTTGTTTTCCTATCCAATGATATTATATGTTTGATGTAGTGTCATTAAATCTAATTTCTGTTATGTTTACTAAAGATTGGTTCATTGTGAGTAGGTTAGAAGCATAGTTTTGTTTCCAAAGCACTGATGCTAATGCGTTTGAATAATATGCACAAGAAACAAATTACCTGATAAATGCGTCGAGCATTTTTATTTCGTTTGGTCACTATATAATGATTGTTTTAACACGTTTGTTTGTACCGGTACAAACTGGTCACACAGTTCTTTAGAGCAATCTCTTTTTTGTTAGGTAATACAAAAACAGTGAAAAACCTTCTTCTTGACTGCTGCCATTTAATGATATAAGTGTCTCAATTATAATATTACATGTACCAACTGTTTTCTCTGGCTTTAAGAAACAATTTGTCTACCACTTTATTTAATGGCAATATTATTGTTCATTTGAAAGGAAAATGATGTAACAACCTATTAAGTATTAAAATGGTGGCATACACTCAATAAACGAAGCGTAAATTCGATAGAGTATATCGTAAAGATGAATCTTATCATAACTAAACTATGTAATCATTTACGGTACTTTTGAGTAATTTGTGGTAAAATATTGTTATCTTGAGTTCATGCAATGTAGAATAAATCGTTAAGTTTGAAAGAACTGTAAGACGTAGTCTCCACGAATGCATCACTTGCTTTCAGACTAGAACAGTTGCTCGAGTGATTACATTCTGATGTAATTGTTCTTTTTGTTACATAGGGTTCATAAAATGGCAACCTGTTAGATAAAGATATGAGACCAGAAGCAGCAATGATTTAGAACAAAAACGTTTAATTTAAATACATACATACAAAGTTTCTTAATGATGAATGTTCATTTTCTACCGCGATTTCAAAAACGTTTATGATTATTTAAAATTGGCATTAGTATTCTGAAAACATGTCATTCAAATCATTGGTATGTTACATCATATGATTGAAAATCAAGCTTTATCTATACTTGCTATGAAAAAAATCCTCATAGTAGCGCAGTATGAAAGCACATGATTCCGAAATCAAAGATCTTGCGTTCGATAATTGGCCTCAACTAGTTTAACCTTTACATAAAAAATAACGATACTGAATATCAATATCATTGGTTGTTAGGTAAGTTAAATAGTCCTTATGTAAAAAGTATCTAGTACTGGGGCAAGTGTCAAGGGAAGACTGAGTCGGTCACCGTACGTAACAAAAGGTCTTGATAAATGGCGTTAATTCAGTTAAAATCACTTTCTTCAAAATGTTGAAAATGTATACATTTATCAACATCCATTTAATCCGGTTTGAAAGTATTGTCTACGAAATGCCTGTGTTAACGATATAGGTCAATGAATGCTTGAGAATGTTTCCTTCAGGAGATATCATAATCTTGATAAACTGATATATTATCAATGTCACGTATCTTACATATCATTTTGTTAGTCTGCTTGGTCACTTGAGACAAATACATACTGATGGAATGATAGCATAGAATGAACGCTATATATTATGTCTGTCTTCATATATCAATAGGTGGCGCAATAGTCGTTAATAAATAATGAATATTCAGATTCAGTTTGTTTTTTGTGTTAACTTGTTCACTTAAAGCCATTGCAACATTTTGAAACCATAAAGATTTCAACAAAGTTCAGCAATAAATATGCTACTAATTAAACATTTACGTTAAATGGGATAAGAGATAATGAACTGTTCCAGAACCAAACACAAACGCTAAAAGAATTATCACCAAATCTCCAATAAAACTGTATTCCCTATGGATAATATTGAGCTCTCTGTTAAGAATCAGGATCAATCTGAACTGAAGAACTCAAGTTCACGAATGCCTAATTTAGCCGCCATTATTTATTTTAATGCGATTTACTATAACTTTCTAAATCTATAAATAGCAAAATTTATAGTCCTTTGGAAATATTACATTACAACACTGATATACTAAATGTTTATTGTACATTTAGGATTTAGATTTAAAATACAACAATTTATAAGTACATAGTAATAGTGTAGTTTTGTTTAATTAATCTTAATGTATTTTCAAATTAGCTCGATCGTTTAAAATTACTTAGAACTTAGGTTAGTCAAACTTAAGTCTGCTTCATGAGTTTCCTGTACTGTACTCAAGTTAACAACAAAGATGTGTTTGAATGCTATTTAAACCAACGCGGTTCATGGCATTTTTATTTGTATAAAACCGTATTTTTCTCATAATGATATAAATGAAAAGAAATGTTTATTTCGTTAATGTTTTGATTTTCAGCCAATACTTCTTTTAGGAAAAGTTCGTGAAATTTAGTTAATAAATAGTGCTTCTATACTATGGATTTATCTTTTATTAAAAAAAGATCTGAAATAAGTACATGTACGTGCTAAAAGCCGACAATCGATGTAAAAGATGGTTATTTTTATTGCTAGTATAAACGACTACTTTCTTTTTTATTAACATTGGATACAATGAATGTTTTGTCAACTTCTCTGATATACAAAATGTCACCAGAAGGCATATTTTCCATAAAGTAAAGACATTTCTTTTACAACCGGATAGTTGTAAGTAATTGCTTATTCAAAATGAAAATTTTCATTGCAATACTGGTTTCTATTACATGTATCCGTTAAGTGATGTGAAGGTACCCCTAGCATATCATTTTTACAAGATAATTTAATTTTGTAGTGTTTCCGTTATATACAATATACATGATAAATGAAAGAAGACAATGAAAATTCCCTCGTGTGTATCCTGTCACTGTAATTGAGTTATAAAGCTATTTGTTAGAGACCTATCAAACTTTTCATTTAACATTTAGAGAGAAAGTGACTCACACTTGTCAGTTCTTATAATTTAAAGTATGCTAATTGGTCATGTAAATTAGTTCAAGTATTATTTAAAGCACCACCCATGGACTTTAAAGCAACATAACCTTTTAATGTTACACACAAGTGAGATACCTATAAATATCAATTGATGTAAAAAACAAGAAATTATATTTTATTTGACTTGGTTCACAATTTGTCCATCGGTGTATTTCAATAATATATAGTTTTTTCGTTTGTAAGATAAAACGACGTACAAATTTTGATATTTTGTACACCAAATAGGGCGTATTTTTACCATCATTATTTTTTCTATGTCATTATTTAATGACAAGTACAGTTAGTGAAGCAAACGTTTGGTCGCATTGATCAACGATCTTCCACAATACCTTTCGTTCATTTAGAATATAGAAATAAACAATAACAAATTGAACAATGTTGTCAAATGAAATATACGAGACAAAACATGCTGTACATAATTCAAATTACAAAACCACATATTGAATGCAATACAATGTCCTTCACGTGTGTTCGTTTGATAATAGAATCTGACATTGTTAAGAAAGTTCGTTCCCCTGAGTCATATCTTGTAGACAATCTGACATATTCTCAGTGTCACGTATCTTAGCTTACATTTCGTTTATCTGCTTGGTAACTTGAGGCTAATACATTATGATGAAATAATATACATAATAAGTTTGTCTTCGTGTAATGGCATGGACATTTGTCACAGAAAACCAAACTTGTTTGTGAATAATGGGTTGGTTAGCTTTAAACGTTAATGTATATATAGCTCGCTTAAACCATGACAATCACTGTCCTTGTATTACACTTTTAATACACACTTTGCCAATGACTTTGGATGGCAAAGGCTTAGTAAAAACTTAAAGTATTTTTCATGTGTTTTTATTTAATAAAACAATGTTCATTTTCCGGTGACAAGCGTACCTAAACTAGTTTCTTGGGCCTTCGTAACCTTACTTACCTCTCCTTCCACAAGATCAGCAACTTCTCCATTTAACTTGTTAATGGGGGAAATCGAACTTTTGGTCATATTCTATGAAAGAGCATAGCTAGTCCGAAAAAGACTGATCATTAGGGGACACTTTATTCCAAATCCCGTAGGCGTAGCTTTCTGTGAAGTGAACTAAGGTAAATTGTCTTCAAACTTAAGCTTTTTTTCCTATAAAGCGACATTTTGCACGAGTTATAACAATCGACATATCTGTTTGAAACCAAGAAATGTCATTGTTGGATAATGCATATACCCCATATATTTGCTGATATACAACGTCATTTTAAATTCTATTCCTAATAAGCCTTAAAACAATTCAATATGCACATAGGTTAAACAAGTTAATCGAATCACAACCAATTTTAGCATAACACATTCGTTAAAAGCATCTTGGAAAGATTGGCATTGTTTCGTCTATCAGCGATGTTATATTAAAAATTACTTAAAGTATGTATTCGATCCAAATGGAAGCAACACATAAATTTAATTAAAATATAAGTAAACAAGTCCGATGTTCCAGCTATTCAAATGCGTTTGATAAAACGACTATAACAGTAATGGTAATAATTTCAATTAATTAAATCAATACTTTTTATTTTTTTATTTTATATATTTATTGTAGTTAACGCCGTGTCAACACAATTAAGGTCATTTTACGGCGTCCAGCGCACCTAACCTAGCTTTCCTGGACCATTGTCTATAACCAGTACTCACCTACCCTTCGACTAGGCCGGACACTTCTCCATATTATCTAATCAATGGAGGACAATCGACATTATTGTCGAATTTTCATAGAAGGATATAACCTCCCCGGGTGGGTACTTTTTAAAAACAAAGCTAAATTGTTTGTTTGTTGGGTTTAACGCCGTTGTAACACATTGTATAGGTCATATAACGGCGGTCAGTCAACCTCCTCGCTCTTCCTGGAAAGGCTAAATCTTTGGATTTAGCTGTTAACCTACATAATTGAAATTCATTGTTAGGAGGGAGAATGGCCAAAGAAATAATTTCGTGACCAAGCTCCACGACAGTATGCTCCGCCCGGGAATCCAACCCACGACCCCTCGATCAGAAGATTTGCGTGCTACCAACTGAGCTAGTCGGGCGACCAAAAAAATTTAATTTATATAAAGAGAACGATAAATTTAAACGGAACAGGATGATAATAAAATAAATATTAAAGTCATTTTAATCCTTTATCCCTTCATTAACGCGGATTATAGTACGTGTACATAAAGTGTACCAATAAATGGTTTAGATATTTTCTTAACAAGGCTTTACCATTAAGAAAAACGCTCTATACATCATATTTAGATCATAATTCTATTTGGTTATGTTTCCGTTATATACAATATACATGATAAATGGTTTGAGACAATAACTATTTCCCCCATGTGTGTCCTGTCACTGTAATTGAGTTATAAAGCCATTTGATAGAGACCTATCAAACTTTCTCCTTACATTTGGCGCAAAATGGCGCACAATTATGAATTCTCTTACAGTAAACACTGCTACATAATCCCGTAATGTATTGGCAATTACTAACTCATATTAGGACTCTGCTGTTACCACAAAATGTCATGTTTGCTTTCAGCTTCTGATTCAAGTTTAATAATTGTTATGTAATCCAAGGTAACCCGCTGATACTTTAAAATGTCTATAAGGCATTTTCAACTTAAAGTAGTAAAATTGTAAAATGTTAAACGATATAAAACATCAAACATGAGCTTGAGTGACATAAAAATGATATATTACCAATTATTAATTCTTATACTGTAAACTCTGCTACATAATCCCGTAATGTACTATGTATTGGCAATTACTAACTCACATTAGGACTTTGCTGTTATAAATCCTTTACTTTCTCAATATATCAAGATGTACCTAACAATATAAAGTATTATGATAGGACATTCTTTCTAATGAAGAAGTACAGAAACAATGACATTTCCACAAAATGTCAGTTTTGCTTTCAGCTTCTGATTCCAACTTCTAATTGTTATTTAATCCAAGGTAATCCGCTGATACCTTAAATTTTCTATACGGTATTTTCAACTTATATCATTGAAATTGCAGAATGTAAAACGATATAAAACATCAAACATGAGCTTGAGTAACATAAAAATGATATATTACCAATACATGACTACTGAATACAATGTTAGTTTTTTACGTTTTACTTTATGCTCTTTACTAAAATGTTGCATATAAATGTGCCCTCAAGACAACATTAACTTGAACTTTTGATCTTCTGAAAGTGTATGTAAATGCACTGTACATCTAGACTATATAAACAATATTTCTAACTCTAATGTGACTAGACAATTGTTATGGAACAATATATCTGATCCATCACGAACGTTTGTCTGACATACACGACAGTTTATCTCCTCAAAGATTTATGACACAATCACACAGACGACATGAGCAGTTTGGTTAAAACACGTAATGCGATTTAAAAGACACACATGACACAATGCTACTTCTTTCTAAGGTGAAGAAGCTGATTTCATTTTATTAGTTTTTACAAACAAGTGGCATATTTGCTGGTGTATTTAGTCAAGTTGTCTGGACATAATGCAGGTCGATTATATGTACTCGTATTAGACTATATAAATCTGAAGACAAGAAGTTATATACCAAACATAGAGTCAACTGTACTAGACATCATTAAAATGTTTTAGTTATAACACATACTTTTGTGTTAAATTATCGTCAGTCATCTACTAGAAAACTTATGTATATCATTAACATGTAAATTTGATGAATAACAAATGATGAATAACAAATAGCCAGTGTATAAATAAGTATAGTCTCCGGATGAGATACTGCCTTCAAGACAATCTAACATGTTATAAGTGTCACGTATCTTATCTAACTTTTAGTTAGACTTCTTGGTCACTTGAGGCCATACATTATGATGAAATGATATAAAAGTGATATGTCTGGCTTTGTGCGAAATATAATGTTTTTACCATCTGAGGACGGGATAAATAAATCATCATGGTCGATGCAATTGATTGTTTATATATACTATCATATAACTATGAAATAACATTCAAATTATTTATCACGATCAGTAACTGTCTCCATACATAGAATACATGATAAATACATAAAGACATTATCCATTTTCCCTTGTGTACATTGTCTCAGTAATTGAGTTATTAAGCTATAATTTAGATACTTACTAAAATATCTTCCAACAAGTAGCTGTAAATGACGAGCATTTGTCATTCCTAATTTTGTCTGTGATCTAATCTGCTGTCGTTAATTATTGACAAATAATTACCTACAAAGCTCGTGCATACAAAACCTACACGAAGGAGTAAAGTATGAGAGTTTAAGTCACGCGTCTTCCAAACATTTCAATTGAATCTATCTTATGTGAACTTACGTCGATAACTATAATCAAAACTATTTTATTTTTTTTAATCAAGGATTCTTTTTACCGGTTTTACATGTGTAATTGACTTCATTTTCCATTGTAATTTCATAATGAGCTATGCAAATAAAAAAAATGTTGCACTAAAACCATTCTAACGTTAAAACAGTTTGCACCATATAATTTATGTGACTAAAGATATTATCTCATCCCAAGTTAACGGTAACACCAACAGTACGAGAATGTCGAGAGGCGATAAATTAGGTTATCATACTTTTGGTTCTCAAAACGTTTGTTTTCTGAGTTCACATTACTGTTTTAAATCAAATTGTATAGCCCCATATCTTCTATAAGAAATTGTTCTATTAATCTGTGTAAAAGGCGGATCCTTTACATAATTTAACTAAAAGAGCGTACTTTTCAGTGAGATATTAAAGACGCCTTCAGTTTAACTAACGTGATCACTGAATAATGTAAAATTAATTGTAAATGATTAAAGTGTATTTTTTAAAAATAATTGAGTAATTGGTATTAAAGTTAATTTATAGACACATTGATATGACAGATGACCTTCATTTGATTTTCAAATAGATGTATACAGTTTATATATTATACGTATATACACAGGATACATCCGCGTTTAAAATGCTACTTAATGTTGATGTATTACTATAAGACACACAAACATGTTTAATACTCTGATTGCACGTTAACTACACTATTAAATAATATTAAATATAACTTTTTAATCTACGAAGGTTCATAGTTTTAAAGAGCAGACCATTAATATGATTTATTTATCACGAGTATCAAACACGGTACAAACATTCAACCCGAAAGAGAAAGTCACATGAATTATTCCTGTGTTTTTTTACAAAGTTAAATACAGGATTATGGTGAAATACATTCGGAATTTATATGTTTATATTTGTTCAAATATGTCTGTACTAAAATTAAGACTTTTTAGTATTGAAACATCAGAAATTGTCTTTAATTAGCGTTAAAGGTCCCAAACATCATTTTTGCAAGTCCTACAAAATTTGATAGTTCTTATACAGCAAACATTTTACTTACGTGGGAAGCTGGGGAAACTGTGATATTTAACGCATTCCAAGATAAATCTATTTTCGTGTTATAATTAATCGACAATGTGTACCTAAAGTTTTCCTGCTTTACTTACTAACGAATTTTTCTGTATTTGAAATTACAGAGATTTGAAGATGAGAATTCTCAGAACTTTTAGTTCCGATTCCCCCTTTTCATTTCCTTCTATTGAGGCGACAAAAAACATTTGTTTTCTTAAAATGGCTGGTAGTCATGAGATTGACGTTCCATTAGATTACTTTTGCGGTGCACATAATTATAAGCTGCACACTATTTCCATAGACAGTATTCTTAAGACTATAACGATTACTTTTACACTAGGAAAGAAATTTCCCATCTTAAGTATAATGATAATTTTGAATACAGAAATGCATGAGCAATTTTAATGAAAAATGTACATTCGGTTTGCTGAACACAAAGTTGTTTGCTTCATGTAATAATGATGACAAAACATATGGAGGCAACTCCTTTCCTCAATGAAGAACAGTATTATCCTGTACAATTAGTTAATACAGTTTTTTTAATTACAAATAAGTTTTATCAGAATGCATTAAGTACAAGGAACTGTTTATGATACTGTGATAAATTGAACAAAGACTTTTCAGATAGATTTTGTCCTTTATATATATATGACATACATATTTATGTATTAATGTCATCAAACTATGATTGCAATAATCAAAAGAGTTATTCGTCTTATTACAGAAGAATTAAAGATTTTCGTTTATTGTATTGATCTTAACGTTGTCTGCAGATAGTTTATTTGACCGATTATCAGTTATAACGATACTTTTGGGAATACGTGCTGTATTACTTTTATGTGATCTCTAGGGTTAGATAAGTATATATCTTAAGAAAATACCAAATTAGTCAATGACCACTTTACAGTGTTGACACATAATACGTGAGAACACCAACATGACGTTTTCTTCTCCTATGGTAGTATTTAGTGTCTGCCATCGATAGATGTATGTTCAATTCTTCATATAAAACAACAATTCTAAACTCCGAAATCTCTAATATTTTAATGATCTTTATGTTTTAACGTATACGCGTCTTTAGTCAGTTATTTCCCCTTATATACTCTCTAAACAGGTAGGTCTTACTAATTGGATTACTCGGATTTTACACTTACTTTTTAATGTCAATTTGCCAAAATTGATCTTTCATAACTTTTTGTTAATCATTTAATTTGTTTGAAATTCAAGCTAAGTATTTTTAGGGTAAAGAACTATCTAAATTGTATCACTTCTGTTAATATCTTAATTAACAAGAAAGATATCAGATGAAATATTTTGTTATCCTTACATAGGAATTCAATGATAAAATCCGAGGATTCCAACTGTAAGGACCTACTTACCAATTGTATTACGTCAGATTTTATCAGGGAAAGATAACTGAATAAAGTCCTAATTGGATTAGATTTATTAGTATTACGAATCAATACAATTTTACGTAAGCTCTTTCTAATATACTCAAACGAAAAAGAAACGCAGGGTAACTTCAGTGGTGATTTATGGTCAATTATAAGAATGAACTTAAAATTGGTATATTGATTTATCAAGAACTATCTTTCGTGAACTAAATTTGGAAATTTTCGTTGGATTTTGACCTTTACTTTTTGTGTTATTCCCGAGGGGAATGTGCCGCTAACCAAGTCATTCGACGCACGCGACGTGGAGGAGTAAGAGGCAAACCAATGCATGGACGTCTACAACGATGACCCGCCTCTCGTAATCGGTTCCTTACAGTTTGGGAGGGAATACGACGGTTATGATTGCCTACTGTATTGTTAGCAGTTTTAGTGGCAGTAACGTAACGATTACGCGGGTGTGCGAGACGTATAGCCCTGTCCTGACGTCGTGTCGTGACGCGCGGACGCCCTGTCCGAGGCCGGTCGGCAAGCCTTCCAGTTTCCCTAAGTCGACGAACAAGTCGCACTATGGTCGAAACATTCACGCCAAACTGCATAGCCACCTGCTGTTGCGTTTGACCTTGCATTAGCAACGTAATGGCCTGACCCCGCTGAAAGCCTTGCCATTAACGTAGAAAGTTAAAACAGAGTTTTAATACGGAAAACAGTGTATAAATGTCTAGAGTATTGGATGATATGAAAAGATGTGTTGAAGAAATTATCAAATTTATTCTGCACGATTTTTTTGCATTTCTTTGCTTGTATTACGTGACACTGAACGTTTCATGCTTCAGTAACTTTTCATTATTATGTGTTGAGTAAATAGATGCCTTGATAATAATCTGACCAATTTTCATCATCTTACACAAAGGCGATAAAAAGTTATTCCATATCATTTTACCCTGCGTTTCTTTTTCGTTTGGGTATATTATCTAAAATCGCCCAATTAATTGTTACTTTATCCAAAATAGTTCTTAACTAAATATTTTAATCTCTTTCTCTATCTCATTTGCGTATTTTACAGCCAATAAAGAAATATTAGAAATATTCTTTTATAATGCTCATTGATACTAGGCCTTCGAATGTTGTTCTAGATGGAATAAAAATCCAAGAAGCTGAAGCGTAATACAATTAGTGTTTCTGTAATTTTTCTATACGTATTGTTTGCAAGACATACACATTAAATTTGAGTTGTTTGTTACTTACATATCTTAACATAAGGAAAGCAGTAGAAGTTGCTCAAACGCAGTTGTACTTGATAGTATTGATACTTGATAGTAGCTCAAAATCCGAAATTATTTTTATTCGCTTTGAGGATGATTCTCCTTTAAAAAGTAATTAAATCCGATAGATAATAGTTATACAGGCTTTAAGTTAACAGTGACATTTATTTGCCTGCCTTTGATATTTACAAAAGCGTAAATTAATAACATAAAATCGACTATGACATTTAAAGGGACGATGTTAAACTCTCATTTCCCCTACGGCATCCCAAAAGTGTTATGTTTTTATAATAGAACAGAACAGTTTTCATGATAGAGAAGTTCAATAATATAAAAAATATCATCTAATGTATATTTGACAGTATGAAAAAATATTTAGAATATAAGAATAATCACTAAATTAGTAGCTGAACTAGTAAATAGAACACTGGAATAAGTAATTTAGTAATACATTTGCATCCAGACAAAGACGCTGCAGAAAATGCGCACAAAAAACCTGAAATCTGAAGTTCTTCCTAATCATGTATTTAATATTTTCTCTCTTATAACCCATGAAATTTAATGTTAATGGACAACAATTATTTAACAACTTTCTTAACTTCTAAGAATTTTTCATTTACCATTTGTATTTACTCGTAGGCATAAGATTTTATCCAGATTTATCAATATATAGTTTATACGTGGGAAGGCCCTAATCCACGAATCAGTCATTATCTAAAACATTTCTATCAAACACTCTTAGACCATTATCATATAGACGCTTTATTTGTGGATAGATCGAATCTGTATATCATCAAAGACAATAATAAATATTTCACCAGAAATAACTATCAGAGTACTGGTGTTAATGTCATGTCGTGATACAAAAAATGGAATAGAAAACGTTGTTAATTACTGGCGCCTTTTTAGTTACAGTAGTATTTATCATTTGGAACACTATATGCTTTTATTTGTTGTTTGTTTGGATTAGTCATTTTAACACTTCGATTATTACAGCACCACTATTTACAAACACTTGTTAATGTATACCTTTTAGAATACTGACGGAAACAAACACCAGTTTATCCGGAATATCTTTTTGGCTTGCTTACGTGCTACTTTTATTAGTTGTTTCAACACATTATTTTTTGATAAAATATATTTATATACTTACAATGCTTTTGTCGTAAAATAATACTATGATAATTTTGCACAATGTAATGTCACTATATATACACACTAATTATGTTAATGTTTCTCGAAGGAGATAATCATTATACAGAATTATGACAGGTCATGCAAGCATACTCTATCATTGTGATCGATTTTAACAACTAAGGATGTTCATTGAACAATGTAATGTTATACACAAAAACCCATTGTGTGTTTATATTTTATATAATGCATGCCAGGCTTGACATTAACTAAGTGTTATTGACTTTTTGAATGATCACTTGATAGCTGATGATAATAACTTCTTGTAAAACAAATCATTAGTCGAATCAAATTCCCCAAGAACTGTAAATAGTGTTAACAAAGTATCGTCAGTTTGTCACACAATAGAAATTGCATAATCATATCTTCAAAAGAAGGAATATTTAACTTCACTAATATTTAACTTGTTCTAAATTCACTTTACAAAGGTAGTGTGATTTGTTTTCTATAATTGAACACTCACAATAAACGCATTTGTCAAGGCATCGTTCTGTAACATAATGTTTATTAGATATACATAATAATTATCTACTTTCTTTTTATTACTTAAAATGTGCAATAAAATCCTGTCTAAACATAGCCTCTTATTCTACAATAATTTTGTGCGTGTAGAATTATCCATTGATAAGATGTAAGCCTCTGTCGCCGATAACTTACTAACGTGGTGTATGTTACTGTTCTTAGACCCAGACATCATTAGCGTCATTCCGAATACTAATGTGACAATGGAATTGTTATGGAAGATTTTATCATAACCCACATGGTTTTATATCAAACTTTTTTTCTCTATTACATAGACGACCAATTTGTTTTGTGAAACGCCAGAATACTTATAATTATGAAATATAACAACACTTGCTTGTTTGCTTTGGCTATGTTCTCACGTTGTACTGAATATTGAATCTTCTACGATTTAAACATTATAATGCAGAATTTCGACAATAGTTTTCTCAATAGTAATTTTAGTTACCTTAAAGCATGCACGATTTAAAAGAAAAATGTTATTGTTATTATTGCCGTGTTATTCCTAAATTCTAACTAATTTAAATGTACTACAAAGCTAATGCAATGAATCAAGTAGTTTGTCTAAAAACTAAGAAAGAGTTTTAAACGTGCTAGCCTGTCTCTCTTACACGCAATTCATTCTGTCGCACACAATTTCTGATTTTACAAATTCTGCATGACAAATGATGTGACCACATGATAATCAGGTTCAATTCTCAGCAGTTAAAATTCGAAAGTTGATATTGATATCTCCAATGAGAACGATGTTGTCGGTTATGGCTGGTATAAAGTGTCAGGAACAACTGATGTGAAAAAATGGCTTTTAATAAGCAACGAAGGTATATTTTTACAAAAGGGGTAATGCATGCTATGACTTAATTGTCACTTTATACAAAAATTATGTTTAAGACAATTGAAGCAAAAAAATGCCGTACATGTAAACTATTTATAAACAAATGATGTAAACTTAACTCATACAACTGATGCAGTCAAACACCAAATCAAATTAGTAGCCGTACTCAACTTTAAAGGCGATGAAAAACTTCAGATTATTTTCTAATCAGCACAAAACATCGATCACATTACTTTTACTATATTCCATAGATTTCTTGGCTTAATTCTTAGGATCACTTTCTTTATCATTATTTTCAACTTAACAGACATGTGTTTCTCATTTGTCTATACTTACGCTGTCAGCTACTGAAAAAAAAACCGTGAAAGTTTAGTTTATATAATTATGTATTGATTTGTGTTTTCAAGTTCAAGATAAATTGAAGTAAAACAACATTCGTGTAAACTATTTTTATACAAATGATGTAAACTTAACTTGATGTAACAGAAATGTCTTATTGATTATAATAGTAAAATTATTTCTTACTTTCATAAATATTATGTGTTAAGAAAATAAATGAATTTTGTATATCCGATAGATATAAAACATATAGTAAGCAATGCTATTCAAGCATATGCAATAGTTTGGAATTTTTTGTGTTAGATAAATTGTTCTTAGATGGAATCATTTTTATTTCACTTTTAAAATAGTTTCAACAACTTCCGTTGACAAATGCGATTCATGTCGAGCATACGTAGTTCGCAGGTCTTGGAGTTTTGCCAATTCTTCCTTCTTCTATCATGTATCAATCTCTGTTGTCAGCTGTAAACCAGTAACTAGGCACATACTTCTGTCAGAGGCTCACAACTGTCTTACAATTTTTAGAAACAGTGGTATGATGGGAATTGCCGTAAAATATAATTTTGACCAAACTCAACGAAAGTATGAAACCACGACTCCTCGATTAGTAGACTTGCTTGTTATCAATCAGCTAGCCGGGTGGCTATAAATAACGGACAATATGTGACATGAATATCATCAAATTAAAACTAATCAGCTTTAAAATGAACGTAAAACTACAAAAGGCAGCCTATTGGCAATTGAACTGATAAAATCACAATAAAATTGAATTTACACAGTTAACATCAGAAAAGTTTGCCAAGCGGAATTAGACAAACCCAGTTTCGAATTCTCATCAGACTGAAATGACAATTTTCTATCAACTTCAATTCCACAAAGACGTAAAAAACCAGTATAAACCTTGTGAAAATGAAATTCAATAAGATTAAAGGCCTTTTAAAATAATTATGATGATTCGTATTATTGTCTTCAAGTCCATAATAATAATAAACATGTACATTAAAATATACTGATTATAATTAAACTAGTCATTATAAGTGGCTTATGAAATTACAAGATATTCAAAGATTCATTCTTACAAGAAACTGAAGAAATCATTATTTTCCAACGTGAGAGGATACATCCTTACAATACTGTCAATGCCTTATCGAAATAACTACATTACATTGTACCGACACATGCATTTATATTTAATCATTTATTTAAATGAGTTATTACAATTATTGTGGTGTAATCGATTGTTTCCATTTCATATACTACTACACACATTCTGTTACTAATGAACATGGTAATATTAAAGAACTTTTCTTTACAGTTAGTTACTTCGCTACTTTTATACACCGTTTAATGTCCTCTTTGTAAACATCTTAGTGAATAAATTTGAACAAATTGTTTTTATCTTCAATTATATTATAATGTCAGTTCTTCACAAATCAATTTATACATACTATTGAAATCCTTAATGGGTGACTAATTAGCATAAACGTGAACAAATTCCTGATAACGTATCCTAACGTAATATAATTACGTTTTAAATGAGGTAATTTAAATTATATTGTACGTTTAGTTTTGTTAAAAAATGAAGTAAACATATTTATTAATGTTCTCCTTAGAAATACTCATTATCTCAAATAGTGACAGGTTATGCAAGCATACTCAATCACGATGATTGATCGCAACTACTAAGAGGAATATGACAAGAATTCAATGTTTAAGTCAGAAATGACATGTCAGGTAATTTGAGACATTACCAGTCATTTGATAGGAAATTTTTACATTTAAAACGATCGCTTGTCATTAAGTGGAAATAACAATTTGTGATTTACAGTTATTAGCAAAAACAGTCAGAACATGCATTCTGTCTCCAGGTGGAATCAATGTCAAACTCTTTCTCTCTCTATTTTTTAAAGACTTTGACTTCTTTTTGCATCTATCAAGCAGTTACTCGCCTGAAATAAGGTATCATTGTATATCATTGATATCTAGTAGCAATTAATAGTTTAAGTGAAAAAAGTCTAGTAAGTATAATCGTTGCCCTCAAATCAGACTTCTTATTTAATTCTTCCAAGCTGATTTTAGAAAATCATTTGTATAATGGAAGCGTTCACACAGAATCGGATGATCATCAAACAATGTCAGTATGATCATGATATCTATATAATTTATCATTTGAGTCTACATCCAGACAGTGTTAACGTTATTCCGTATACTAATGTGACAAGAAAATGTTTATGGAGTCTACATTACCTCCTGCGAGTACTTTAGATACTTATAGATAGTATTTGTACCAAAACTATTGTCTCAATGACCAAGGCAGCCATTGTCTTTTTCGAATTGTTTTTTTTTACTAGAATTAACGCCGTGTCAACACAATTTTAGGTCATTTTACGGTGTCCAGCTCACCTAACCCAGCTTTCCTGGACCATTGTTTAAAGCCAGTTCTCACCTACCCTTCCACAAGGCCGAAAACTTCTCCATATTATCTAATCAATGGAGGAAAAAAATCGGCCTTATTGTCAAATTTTCATGGAAGATTATAACCTCCCCGGGTGGTATTCGAACCCGCACCCCTTCGGGCACGAGATTCCAAATCCCGGCGCGCTACCAAATGCGCTATCGACCCGGTTTTATTCGAAATGTAACATCGCGGTTAATTCCTACTGTCCTATGTTCTACTAACGGATATATGGTCAGTTTTACTTATTATCGACAACTATACGACATGTGTACGTAAATAAGGAAATGTTGGTCTAAATTCCAAACATTTAAGTGATACAAGATGATCACAATGACAAAAGTGATTTGGATTGTCGTCGTTTACATTTAGTTTGTTTGCTTGCTGAGATTTTAGCGGTTTTGATTATTGGCGCCTCATTTCATTTGTTGTAGGTACTATTAATTTCAATCTTCATGATACTCGTTTTAGGTTTCCTACTTTATGATTTTACAGACTAATTGCGTTGACATAAGACAAACTGTCAGAATTTAATTAGTAGCTCAATTACTTATCCAACAAAAACAAACATAATAATAACAACTATCAATCTTCTTACGGAGTTTTAAGATTTTTATCTTATTTGTATTGATCTACTTGTTTCCTAAAGCAAGAATCTTAATCCTACTAGCTCAGTACTGGTGGCAAGGAAGCTGACTCGAAAGTAATTCATCTCAGTTGTAAGAGCTTGTTTCACAATCGAGCTAAAACAAGTTAGTATACCACAAATCTTTCTTATATATGACAAATATCATGAAGATTAGTTCATACAAGAAAGGAAATCACGTCATTAAACATATGTACTAAGTTTATGCTCAAAGGTCAGTTTTGTTCTCAGACTTTTATTCTTCATATATGTACAATACTTTTTTTCTTAAGAAAGGGCCAGAGTTTTGAACATGGAGACAGTTTCCAAGATTTATAATTGATATATTGTCTAAGGCTTGATTTACAAGACATATTTCAATCTTTTACTCAACAGTAACAGGTTACTGGACACTCTCTGAATTGACTTACTAAGTTACTATCTGACGTAAACAATTCAAGTCTGTCACGCTCACGAACTTTTGGATAATTTAGCCTGATTGTATAATAAACATAACGTCTGTATCGTATCGATTAACTACACTATTAATATGTCATTAATTTCTACTAAACAAATAAACCTACAAAGCTAACATAATCTTACACTTAATCATATACCTTTTCACGCTATAGATAATTATTGGGTTGTTTTCAATCTGTACGAGACATAATATCTTCTCTGTAATATTTACTATTGATCAGTTCACTGGTAATTTAACCTTTATGCCGCGAACCAGTTTTAGGAATAAAAATAGTTTACGTTCCACTTAATCAGTATAAGTTTCTAAATTGTAAATATCTTCGCCGTCAGCTATTCCAAACAAATGTTCGTGAACTTCTGAATCTATAGGCATTGTTTTAAGAAGTCCTCAAAGTGCTTCAGGTTAAAATACAAATACAATGTTTTAAATGCCTTCCTTTTACGATAGCATTCCTTCTATTCACAAAAAACTAATAATAATAATCTCTGTGGTCATACTGTTAAAAGTTACATAATGCAAAATGCGGTGCTCGTCGTCCGCTTAAAATCAGATTTTGCTGTATTAGGTCATTTTCTCAATAACTGTGCATATGACTTTTTTCTTCTTCCAGTTTAAATTGAACACCAAACACACATATCCTTATATATATCCCCAACTATTTTAACAAGGTTTTAACAAAGTTGCGACATAACTAACTCAATATGCCTTTAAAGCATTTGAAATGCCAAAACAACAACTTCAATCGCCTATCTGAAAGTTTGTCTATCTGCAGAAACTACGACTGCCTTGTGCTTCTTAAAGCGCGCAAAAGTATTAAAATGCTACGATTTGGAACTTAATGACTTTGATATGGTATCCTTACATCCTACACAAGACCGTTAAATGTGAAATGTATATTACCATCACGATATTGACGTTTATTGCTAGCTACATTATGCATTTTGTAACATAAAATAAATCACAAACGATATAAACATTTTATACAATATTTAGCAAGAGATCAATGGTGTACTTAAAAGTTAATGAAGAAAAATGGTAAAATAAGCAGATATATTGTATCTTTATAAAGATAGAGAATCGGTAATGAGCCCCATTTAATAAATAAGTTAATAAAACGTTTTTATTATAGGAAGGTGCGTCATAGTTAATTATTAAGTCAACTGAATTGCACATCCTTTGTATATTAAATGACCCACAAAAACAAATCTGCCATCGTTTCTCTCTATCATTGTACATATTCTCAGTTTTAGTTCCCGACAAAAATTGCTTTGTACATTTTATCAGAAATTTGGATATATGTTTCCGACCATTTCATTGACCGACCATTATCGTTCATCATATTGACAATGTTACTAGCTAATGATGATATCACAATGACACTCAATACAGAGGCATAATTTACACCAGAAATGGCAGACTTGTCTGCGTTTTAATGGTGCACAAGAAACGTTTTATGAACTGTTTATTATTCTACACAGTACCATTGTCTCGATATAAACATACTTCTTATTTTTCAGTGTTTGCTTTTATCTCAAAATCAAATCGTACAGAGGTTATCGTCTGGTTAGAGCTATAAGATAAGATAATTTCACGCTGCTCTTGGTTGAGTAGTTTCAATTTGCTGAACGTCATTGTGTTACCAAATGTCTTTATAACATACAATGATAACATCATTTTTCTTAGAAATATTGTACATAGCTATTCCCTAAAGAAATCACCCCGTCCTTATTTCTCTACTTCAAATTTTCAAAAATTGATCTTGCTTTTACTACTTTGTGTAAGTTTTTATGTTATCCGAGACAAACGTATGTGTTTGTCTTATGAAAAGGAGCATGACAATATATCAGAGTCAACAACAGACAAAACGAGTGGACCTCCCCTACAGACAAAATGCAAAGATATTAGAAGTTGTGTTTAGAATTTAAAACTTTTGTCATAAAAACGACGCCACGAACAAATAACAAAAACAAGAGCGTAAGGGTTTTCTTAGAATGGACAGTTGCAAACCATTTGGAACTAGGGATTAAACCAGGTTCAAGAATGCAACAACTTCACTCTTGCCACTGCAGGTTCATGTTACAATCAACAACAACACATTGTTTTAGTAGAAAAAACTCCAACCAACCAATTACTTGAACTATTAACTTTTTGAAGGCGTAAATTTTAAAATTAGATAAGTGTATCTTTTCAATCTTAGTTGTGCGTTTGGAATTTTTGTTTTTACAACTGATTTAGACAACCATAAAGCAAATAATTGCGTGTTTGTTTACGACAGTCATCAATTAAGAAGAAATTAATTATTTAAGTCTCAATTATGTAAGAAATGTCATTCTAAACCTTACTCCAACAAAAAATTAAAAATGTGTCATATCATTCAATAGATATTCTTGTGTCGTTTGTTCAAAGATACATGAATATAGATTTTATTTATGAAGTTTCAGTGAATATATACATAGTTTCAAGTTTGTATATTACTATCTACGTTATATTTTTTACAATCTCATCGCGCAATATTGCGAAATTTACAATCAAAAGTCAGTCTTGAATCTTATTTATGTGAAGATAGCACGAGGCAATAGTATACTATACTACTAAGTGTAATATATATACTGGTAGGAGATTGTTATATACGTTTTCAGTAAAATGGGTAATTAAATTCACTAGATTAATTTCTTCCTGTCTATAACATGACAGTGTCATTTGTTTACCAACCTTTGGTATTTGTGGAATTATCGGTTAATTACAAAAAAATGGCTTTGGCATTTATAGAGGTGGGTTCTAACTCTTTTTTACCAACGAAAGTTCCCTGTAATCGGATGAGTAATGGGAGTAAGTGTGTTCTTTACGAACGGTCTTTAAATTATTGGATAAGAAATCTTGTTCGATAATTCTGCAGTTAACAATCTTGAAAGTAAACAACACACCAAATTCACTGGGTATTTTGTTAATAAGATTGAATATGGTGTGAAATCTAGCAATTCGAAAAATAAACATTTACACACGTTGTGACGTTATGGTCGTGATGAGGTTCTGAAAACACATAGCTTCTATAATATCTAAGATTTTGATTCAATTCAATATTTTCAGTTGCATTCTCTATTCAAACACTTTATTGACATTACAAATGTCATTCTATGTCTCTATGTTTACATACACATATAACATAAAACTAATCATTAGTTTACCTTTTTGATATATGAAATAACTAATTGCTGATACAGGATTTGCAAAGGTCTATTAAACAGCAGAAAAAAACATCTCTACAAAAAGACAGAAAATATCCATTTTTACCGTGGGAGGAAATAAAAAAATACTAACGCATGTCTTAAGGCCATCTTCAAATCACCATCATGGTGTAAATATCTTTAATTATATTGATTGAAACTTAGCACTAACAGAGACAATGATCAACGTTTCAGCAGATATAATATCTTTTATACCAGCATTTTTGTTTGGTTTGATGTTTAAACGTAAAAACAAAAATTGCCATATAATGGTTTTAACGATGCGAGGCATCTTTCTTTTACGTAACGAACACATGTGTATTTATTTGTTAAACCATTTAAGTGAGTGTATTTGTTTGGCTATTGTGATAATATCCTTTGGTGATTTTATTTGTCGTGAAGTTACAAATCTGTAGAGTTATATTGCAAAATATGTATATAAATATACATGTATATTTTCAAATTTATAAATGTATTTGAGACAAAGTAATCCTTACTTCTTAACAATTTAGTTATATCATATAACGGTACTTATTCACAGATTTCAACTTAAATATCTACTTTTTCTAAAACTATCAAAATTGTATGCAAACAATTTTGGAAGCAGGAAAATACTAGTGTTCTGATTATGATAATTTCTGTGCAAACTTACATATAACTACAAATGATAGTGTTTCATGTTGTAAAAATCTATCCAGTGTGTCACGGTATAGACAATTTTAATGCATTTTTGTGACTTTTATTGTATATTTCTTGCAACATATCAATGTGACATAAAATAGTAAGAATTAATGTTTTGACACTGAATGATGTTCTGAAATTACAGAAAAAATACAGAAAGAAAAGAAATTACAGAACACATTTAACCAAATCTGTGAACTAGTACCTTTTAATCGCCATTCGATGTAAATCGATCGTTATGTATCTTTTAATTTAATTTAACGATTGTTGTGAAACATCTTTCTGAACATTATATATCTTGTACAACATTTATCATCTGTTTACAGGTTTTCGATTAAACGTTAATATATTTGTCATTGTCATCGAACAATATAATATATTACGTCCAATCATGCGTTATCTTTTTATGTATATGAGAACAGCTTTATTAATGTTCTCACATAAGATAATCGTTATGTGAGACCATGACAGGTTATGCAAGCATACTCAATCACCATGATTGATTGAAACAAATAGGATATTGTTTGAACATTCTCACAATCAGAATTCAAAGTATGTGCAGAAATGCAAGTCTTGTTATATGCTAGATCATCAGATGCATACTAGCAAGGACATTTGATAAAATGCATTTTATAATGAACGAGCGTTTTGCTGTTTCATCGCAATAACGCTTTCTGATTTACAGTTATTGGAAAGATGCTTAATCATTTAAGATCCAATGCGTTTCGGCATTAATGCATATTCTAAATTATTGAGCGTCTTATCTGAAGGGAAGTTTGGTAAATACATTAATTGTGTTCGTAAACATAAGTTTAACGAATTTATATGAATATTAGTTTCGAACAATTTACAGACGTGTTTGTGATATCTAGCAAAGTGCTTGAAAGATCAATTTCAACCTGAGTACATTCTGAGTATTTTATAGTCGTTAAAACAAAAAAGGTACGAACAGCGCACGACTATATGTTGCTTTTTTAATTGTCCGAACTGTGAACTTCACATACTTCAACACTTTTTACTTCGACTTTAAAACAGTAGATAAGTAAGTCAATAATATAAGAGCAGAAAAAGTAAACAACATTAGTAATGCCATTACGCAGACAGAAACGCTAAAACTCTCGCTCTATTGGC
Source organism: Mactra quadrangularis (assembly GCA_025267735.1). Taxonomy (NCBI): domain Eukaryota; kingdom Metazoa; phylum Mollusca; class Bivalvia; order Venerida; family Mactridae; genus Mactra; species Mactra quadrangularis. Next base: position 8,491,884 of record CM046300.1, read on the forward strand.
CAGAACTCTTAATATTCTTTATAGAATAATTCGTTATTAACAACTATGAACATGACTTTGCCCCTTGTGAAGATGGTAACATTGCTACAGTTATGTTTCGAACATAGCTTGAATTATTATTTGTAGATATATTTATATCTATATTGATTATGATTAAGGAATGAATCGAGTAGTATTGAAAATGGATTTACAAAATTGATTTACAACATGTCATTTAATAACCCAAAATAACCACATGCTCTCATTTAGACGTTTGCATCATAACACGCTTTATGTAATATACTTAATAGTGAAATAGGAACGTTCGTTGAGAACTTTCTAATTGCATTCCATGCGAAGGGGCATATTAATGCAAAAATACCAACATCTTAATAAAGGCTGGTACGATATTTATGTTTCTGCTAATCTAAACATATATAAGTAGTTCATTTCTAGCTATCATCAATATTAATAAAGTAATATCTTATCACCCAGTCACTGCTTATCATTTGACATTTGGTAAGTCTTTGTATAAAGGTTTAATGTACCCCCGAAGGCACCAAAAATCTTTAGTTTTACTATTGTCTTTGTAGAGTACGTACAACTTATATCGGTGAATATAAATACTCGGATGGAGAGAATAGTTATTTCATTGATGTTGGTTTGTTAACTATAGGTTTTACAGTTAATGATACATTATATCACACAGAAGCAATAATTACCAAGTTCATTGACAATTGATGAATTTATAGGTCGTGTATATGTGTACTTGAGGGACTATTTTCGAGACACATGCTTTGTTTTTAAATACTGTTCTAATATTGGAGGCCAACTGTAATGTATGTATAGATTGGAGTTGTACTTTCTAACATTAAGCCCTATTATCAAAAGTTACACTGTTTTGGACTGCAAAGAAAATAGATATTTATGCATTCTACACACCTATAATTAACAATCAAGATTTTTTAGTGAAATGCAAGTATTGCTTAAATACGTTTATGATATTTATTTCATTTCAAAGTGAAAGTAGGTCAAAACCCAAAGTAGAATTTGGTTGTCAATACTTAAAACAATAGTTTTGATCACAGTATGTTTGAAATGAAGTATTGTTATAGACAAAAATCTGCTTCAAATTACATAATTAAGTTCTAAAACTATTTTGGATCAGGTAGAGTATAACAGTAGCTTATAAATGAATATACAAAATGTAGTATGCTCTTATAAAATTTCCCAATTTTTTAGGTAATGGTCACTTTTTCAAAGCAAGGTGGTTTAAACAGTTTATTGTGTCTTTAATGCATTCTATATTCTGATAACTTTATGTTTGTAAAACAGTTTTCAAATCTACTGTTGATGAATATGTTTTCGTTTAGTGGCTTTAAGGCATCTTACCCTCGTATAAATGTAAGCGAAATAAAGTTAAATTTTAAATTGAATCACAGCGTTATAAAGAGAAGGTAAATACGATTAAAATATATTATCCTGTTTAATATTTATATTAAATTGGTATTTGAAACGTTTTTCAAACCAAACTGCTGGCTAAAATTTGTTTATAATCGGTAATATTTAAGTTATGAAAATTAGTCATTGCTTTCCTTTTAAAAGCAACTTATTGGGGTTGTATATGTCGCAGACAATTTTTTAATTTATGCAATTTGTAATTTGTCAAGCCATTTTAGGCATTTTGTAAATTGATTAAAATTTCTAGGCATTTTACAAAATTCAAAAAAATTAGCTCTATATTATACTATTTGCCTATTTTCAATCCTATATTTGAAATAAAAGTTGTGTTAGATTAAAACATTAAAAATATCACTTCGCAATTCAATTCTAACTCACAAAAGTGCATTTGGAAATTTCAATCTAAGCATATATCTAAACATATTTTTCTGTTTTTCAGAATAAGATGAGCAGAAACAGAACGGCCGAAGATCCAGGCATACCATTAGTAAGTAAAGCTAATGGCAAATTCAATAGGTATGTTGAGAACGATGGAGACACTACGAGCGTATCGTCGGCAGGTGGCAGTCATCCTGAAGCTGCGTTTGGTGTAACTAGTCGTTATGACAATATAGGTTACAAACTTGGTCGTAGGAAACATCTGATAAATCGTCGTAGAATGATCGTAAATATTGAATTTATTACAGCATTGATTGGAATAATTCTGATGTTAATTGAGACAGAATTATTCATTAGGGGTGTATTTACAAAGTCAGATGCCGGCTCTGTGATTATAAAAACATTGATATCGGTCTCTACTGTATTGTTGCTACTTGCAATTCTGATGTATCATGCTACTGGAGTGTTAATTCAGATGACAGATAATAGTTGGGAAGATTGGAGATTGGCGATGGATTTTCCATTTTCATATTTGAAAGTTTTACTTGAACTTTTAATATGCAGCATTCATCCAATTCCTGGTAATATCGTAGTTCCTTCTTATGGCGTCGATGGTCAACATAGAATGGTATCTCTAGATGCAATTTTCTCCATTCTAATGTTGGCTAGATTATATATTGTTGGCAAGTTTACTGTTGTTCATCATAAATTACTAACGGACACTTCCACTCAAAGTTTAGGAGCGCTCAATAAAGTAAAGATTAATACAGTGTTTGTATTTAAAGCCCTAATGTCGACCATTCCAGGAACGATGCTCATTTCGTTAATGCTTGCTATTTTAATAATAAACAGCTGGGCGACAAGAACGTGTGAAATCTATTATCACCCGGGGTCTCCTGAAAGCAGCTATTTGAATTCTATGTGGCTCACAGCTATTACATTCCTTACCATTGGATATGGGGATTTTACTCCTAGTACATACTGCGGACGTTTTGTTGCAGTACTCACTGGACTTATGGGTGTCGGCACCACAGCGCTTTTGGTGGCCGTACTTGCTTCAAAATTAGAGCAGACAAGACCAGAAAAGTATGTCCATACATTCGTATCGCGTGTTCAGCTTGATAAAGTAAGAAAAAATGCTGCATCCGATGTTATTAAGTACGCATTAAGTTTATGGCGTATGAAACGACAAGGGATATCATCTGGCCATAGAAGGACATGGGTGTATGGCAAATTACTCCGCGCAATAACAACCATGCGTGAAGCAAAGAATGAGAAGATTTCAATTGGTGAAAGTTCGGTGGGCATAATAGAAGTATCTAAGTCAGTAAACGACGTGTTTGAAATAGTAGAACAAATGCAAGCAGAACAAACTGGTTTACAAACAAAAATACTTGACATTGAAGACAAAATGACGAACATTGATAGAAAACTAGACACACTGATTGCTAATAGTCGGTGAAACGTGGTGTTCCTTTGAATTCTACGTATTTATTGTATATTTGTTAATAACTAGTGCATGTTGGTATACATATTGGATTCAATTAAGGTTTGCCAATTCTAACCTATTCTCGTTAACGGGTGATGATTTTGCATCATTGGGTTATCAGAAATTCATTTAATGTTTGGCCATACTTATTAACCTAAATCAGTAGTGTTAAAAAGTAAATTTCTAACCAGTTTTACGAACCTTAAGAACATATTCAACATTTACTGTCTTATTAAGACGACATTTTCTAATTTACTGCTTTTAATAAACACACTAAGATCATATGTGTGTTTAACCATAATGAAAAAAAATGAACATTTGCGGAGTTACTGCTGGGCTTGTTGTTTAAATGGACTAAATGTATATGTAAACCCGGGTCGGTGGCACAGTTGGTAGCGCACAGGAATTTGGAATCTCGTGTCCCGAAGGGGGTACGGGTTCGAATCCCACCCGGGGATGTTATACCCTTCCATGAAAATTTGACAGTAATGTCAATTTTCCTCCTTTAATAAGCTATAAAGAGAAGTTCCCGGCCATGATGAAGAGGTGAGTACTGGTTATAGACGAGGGTCCAGGAAAGCTAGGTTAGGTGCGCTGGACGCCCTAAAATGACCTAAATTGTGTTGATTTAAACCCAATAAAAAATTATCAGTAAAGAAATACTCTAAATCTATATTACGCCATGATTTTTTTTTTAATTTATGAAAACAATGTTTCATATTTTAGCGCAAGGACATTAATACATTTAAAAGTTATATACACATTAAAATTATAAATAATATCGTTATAAACGTATTTTCGAACGAACTATTGTGCATCAACCTTTGTCTTATACTGGATAGAAAAAAGTGCAATGTTAGCATAAAATTCGAACTATTAGTCCGTGGTAGAAAATTGAAAAAAAAACCAAACAGTACTATATTAAAAAATCAATGAAATTTTTTTTTAACTGTGAATCGAGTTAGGATTAGACGACCTTAATAAAAATAGTAATAGAAATAAATTATTTGTTATCGTTGCATTCATTATAAAGTGATTATTATTTAACTGGCAGTCTTTGCATAATCGGAAGTTTGAATAAAACTGAACTTAGAACTGAAAAAAATTAACACGTGGTAAATATAATTAATTGTGCTTTCGAAATGTGTATTGTAACTTGCTTTACCCATGGACGGTGGTTAAACCGTGGAGCTATTGTCGTCATATTACCAGTAAATTTTGGATAGAAGGTTAAAATCGCGGAATTCTTTAACATGTTAATAAATAGTTTTCAGTTTGTGACCTCATTTAGAAAAGAGTAAAACTTTAATTATAATTACGTGTACCAAAAAGAGAGATGAAATAAGCTAATTAATTGTAACTGTCTTTCAGTAATACTTTCTAAATCACATGATTCCTTGAAGAAAATAAATGGTGTATAGTTATCGAAAGTGACAGTTGCCAAACCTGACCACATACAGTTTGAAGAGACAATAAATTAAAACAAAATGATTCTGACATGAGGAGGAAGTATATTCGGCGGCCGCATCCTTTCAAAACCACATATCTAACTATTGTGTCACCGTCACTTCGTTTTGAGTAGCGATATCTGCAATTAAAACTTAAAATAACCGACAGTTTTCGAACTAGTAACAAACAAAACTTTTTTGAGTGCTAATTTTGTAGTTACTGACAATTCTATAGTTTATTTTTAGAGTACTTATTTACCTAATGTTTATGTAGATTTATTCATTTGTATGTTAGAACACACGCTGGCCTCCAAACGTTCCTTCACACATTCACAATTTATAATGTACTAAATAGAATTTAAAAAAGTTGAGAAAGAAGTCTGTCGTTTAATGATTTTCATTTTTGCTTTTTCAAATAAGTACATCTGTCTGATGGATATGATATAACAAAAAATATCAAACTTGATATAAGTTCATCGAGATAAATTGACCATAGTTTCGAAGGCTGATAGATAATTTTTGCTGCAACTCAAAAAAATAAAATGTATCAATAGATATTCCATTACCGTTTCATGAATAAACAATGCTATAAAAGCAGTTTGATCAAGTTTACTGCGAAGAAACTTTTGGAGGGCAGTGTAATATTTTGGCACATAAATCCTTTATTACTGATGAAGGAAGGTCATATCACAGGTAGAACGGTTTAAGTTATTTTTTCGTAGGACTGAAAAATACGATGGTCGATCGTACGATCTTGATAGACGCCTAAAAATTTATATCAAAGAATATATACGTGGTAGAAATTAATGAATTTTTTTTCATTAAGTTATGAAAACAATGTTCCACATTTTAGCAAGGACATTAATACACTTAAGTTATTTACACATTAAAATTAATGATATCGTTATAAACGGTCTTTCAAATGAACTATTGTGCATCAACATTTGTCTTATACTGGATAGAAAAATGTGCAATATGAGCATCAAATTTGAATTTTTAGTCCGTGGTAGAAAATTTAAAAAAAAACAGTACTTAATTAAAAAAATAATGAAAAGTTTTTTTTCAACTGTGAATCGAGTTAGGATTAGACGACCTTAATAAAAATAGTAATAAAAATAAATTATTTGTTATCGTTGCTTACATTATATAAAGTGATTATTATTTAACTGGCAGCCTTTGCATAATCGGAAGTTTGATTAAAACTGAACTTACATATATTTGTAACTTACGTATATTATGGTGATATTTTAATGTTGTATTAATTTTGTAGAACTTGGTTACGGTTGTTTGTAAACTATTTTTGTAGTAAAGTAGAAATTTCCTTTCTAGGAATTGTGATGTCGTGATAATAGTCAGAATAAAAATTACGTCAAATTCTTGGGAATTTGGCTTTTAATCCTTTATGTCCATTACCGTAGTTATACTTATATATGTACTTACATGTATCACTCAAGCCCCTATTTCATCCGAATTAAAATTTAATCTTGAAGGTATCTTGAAGTTAGGTAACAGTGTTTTTGACACAGTGGACGATTCATAAGCTTAATTATATTAATAATGTTTTTTATATTGTATAAGATACCAATATCATTTTGTAAATCCATGACATGTTGGTGAAAGAATATAATCTAATCTTGAGCTTAGAAAACGTTCTTTACTCATCGGAACGCCATTGTTAAAATATTTTTCCGAGTTTACTCGGTGAAAAAAAAACTTATTCAAACGTTACGACTATTCTATGTATATAAACATATTGGGATATTTTAGACCGATAGATGTTTAATATTATGCATCATTTATGTCCGCTGAAGATTTCTACTCAAAATGTTTCATCCAGAACTTTAAAACTTTATATGTATCACAGTTTTGATGTTGGAATGATGAATTTAGAAATTTCTGTCATGTTGTGTTAACCATAATTATAGAAAATAAATAGTGTTTGAGTACCTGGCAATTTGTTCACTTTGTTTAGTTTATAAAATGTTTGGGTAAACCAAATCTTGTGATACATGTTCTAATATACTGTCTGTTGAAGGGGATTTACAGATGTTGGCATCAGAATCAAAATTAAAATATACACGGAATTGGAATTGAATAAGACTGTTGCTCAAAGATGACCATAATGTTTTCTGAGTGATGCGTTCATAGTGCATGTTACAAATTAATATTTTCTGTTTAGTGTTATAGTTCAACAGAATTTACCTGAGCTTGACCTTTGTGCAAGAATATATTTAACTCAGTATTTATTATCTATTTTTGACTTCGTTTGTAAATCACGCTTTATCGGAAGCTTTCGGCAAAATACACATACTGAACAATGTATGTTCTTTTCATAAGAATAAGTACTTTGAAACTCTGTCATAATATTGCTGACTTACTTGTTTCCCCAAAAAACTAATGTGTCCAAAATTAAAAGTACATGTACAATAACATGCCACTTTTAATATATTGATTTATAGTCACATCGGTTGTTATAAACACGTGTATAACTGTTATCGCGTACGGAATCTCACCATTTAATGTAAGTGAAGTGATTATTATAATTAGGTTGCTCAAGCTCAGGTTAATTCTGTTGGACTAAAACAATAACTGTTGACCGAACGAACGCCACATTTCTCTCCACTCGAGCGCACTTTATCAACACTACTGTATATTGCCATGCAGTCAGTAATGTAATTAGTTATGATATCGATGTGTGGTGTTTCAGTTTTACTCTGAAAGGTTTGGGCATACATGTATCCCGAATGTATCTTGAATGTTGTTTTGTTAATCAATTGTGCTGTGTATGCATTTAATACGTCTGCGTAAATTACTCTATAGGTTACCAAAGACAGCTTTCTGGTGTATTGTCCTTACCAGTGCGCATCTTATACAAGGAACTGCTTTAATATCGGAAATCAGATTAAGCAAACAGTAATGTTTTGCAGTGGATTGATATAATATCGTTGTAGGTAAATAAGTGTAAGTGAATAAGCTGGTTGACATACCAGTAACCTCTGCCTGACTTTACAAACATAACATTTTTGACAACTACGGTTTATGTATATTTCAGTGATGCTATGAACCCGGGTCGATAGCGCAGTTTGTATCGCGCCGGGATTAGAATCTCGTGTCCCGAAAGGGGTACGGGTTCGATTCCAACACTGGAAATTATACCTTACCAAAACATTTTGACAATAATGTCAGGTTTCCTCCATTAATAAGATATATGGCGAAGTTTCCGGCCTTGTAGAAGGGTAGGAGAGTACTGGTTATAGACAAGGGTCCAGGAAAGCTAGGTTAGGTGTGCTGGACGCCGTAAAATGACATAAATTGTGTTGACACGGCGTTAAACCCAGTAAAATAAATAGTGATGCAATGAACACACTAGAACATCTAAGAGAGACAATCAAATTTTTCCTACAGAACTGTCATACACGTTTGCCTCCCTTTCAGCTTTTGAAGTTAAATTGACTGACAACATTTTTATCTCTTTTTCAGATGGTACAAGGTTTATATATTTTCGTGTTAACTTGCACGAACTTATCCTTGCTATGAATTGCACCGATAGATTTATAGGACACACCAGAAAATATTTCAATCATTGGAGCACTCTATCGACACTAAATACAGTGCGTAAACATTGACCCCGACCTGACCTTTCACATTTGCATCTAATATTTATCTACACATATCCCGACGAAAGTCAGTACCACGCCTATTCTACACTTCTGCAGCGATCGTAAAATTACAGAAGTATGTTTGTGTGTTAAGTTTTAACTCACAGTCTTCACGGTCACGGTACGTGTGACGAGCATTAATACTACATTCGTATTCAATGTAATGAATATTCTTGCATAAAGGTCAGGTCGGGGTCAATATTGACGCACTATACACTATACAAAAGCATTTACTTATTATATATGCAAACTAAATAGGTCAAAACACGAACCGAAACTTGAACTAAGAGTGAAGACACCCGTTGAAATCAACTATACCACTTATAACTCTGCAGCTTAAAAATGAAGTAAACTGAACAATTTTAACATAGCTTTAATATCCAGATTGTCTATGAACCAGCAAACACAAAGGTGGTGTCATAATGATGACATTAACTTCAATATATACAAAAAACAATAATATTATTTACAATTCTTTTATTAAACTATTAAATTATAAACCGAACAATTCCATAGCATAGATTAAGATGTTAATCATGTACTGTGTTTATTAACACTGTTGTCTATTCCTTAATTAAGAATTCTAGTACAGATATACAGTCTTAATCATGCTGAAATGATAATAATAATTTGAATGTGTTCCATGTTTTTATTGGTACCTCCACATGAAAAATTCTTCTGTTATTCTAAATCTTTTAGAAATACCAAACGAAAAAAATAAACCTTTAACATTCTTATGTAGATGACACACAATCATAAGAAATATATGTCAGTCATCTTTAGTTTTTCAACACACGTATGATTGGAAATGTGCTTCATTTAATATGTTTATCGAATTCTCCTTTCACACTTTATACTAAAATGGTGGCTAAATAAAATCCTCTTGATAGAATATTCGATTTTTTCTAATGCACAAATGTCTAAGGATATTTGCATTTAAATTACACGGTTTATTTTGATTAAATGCTCTTACTCTTTAAAATCAACACGGGACAATTGCGCATTTTAGAATTAAACAGGCGAATTGAAATCATGCATCATTGTATACACATGTAGGAACACATTCGAAAAAACATTTATATTATTAAATTATAAAAGATATTTCGCAACAAGTGAATATCAATTATATTAACTACAGTGGTGAAAATCTTTCACAAATAAAAAAATAAAATAACTTATAAACAAATAAGTATCTTTGCTTACAAATTACTTTGTGGCCAAATGTATAAACGTTAGGCAGATACGTGCAACGTCAAAGTTTGGGTAATGTCATTTTAAATTATATTATTATATTCTTAATTTCAAATTACTTTAAAATTTTGATGCCTTCAATGAGGGGCAGTTTTTTGTAAAATCTTCACTTGAAATACAATGTAAATATAAAGCGTTCTAAACATTTTTCAGACCCCCCCCCCCTAAAACATTTATACAATTGGCATTTTAGCAACAACATTTTTAACTCGATTATATAAAACTAATAATTAATCACATATACATAAGGAAAATAAATCAATATATCAAACCGAGGAAATTGTTCTTTTCTAAGTATAATAGAAGATTTTGACTATTTTGTAAATTTAATTACAAACAAAGATATTTTTGTCTAGATAAGATTTAAACTTAAAGTATTTAAATCTATAGTTGACGGTTTACGACGCTTACAGTTCAATCTGTACTAAATGTATTGGTCCCTAATTGTAATGAACACAAAACGTTTGTTAAAATGTGTCTTGATGTAAAAGACACAGTTGACTAAGGTATAACAACAAAAAACTGCTTAAGGACACCCGAATATGTATTAAATGACATACACATTATATACGTTTGATTGGTAAAGTATGATTATACAGTGCGAATTAAGTTGTTTGTCTCTATAAATAAGCATATAAAAACATTTCCAAATATATATAGCTCTTTTCTTTGGATGCAATGTTTATAGCGATGTGTCTTATTATTTATTTGCCATTGCAGCAAGCAATATATAAATCACTATTAATCTTAAGCCATTTTAATGATGAATACGGAAATGCATAAATTAGCATTTTCTTATTAGCAAACACAGGTAAGTCATCGTTAACCCTTGAATAATAATCATCAAATGAAATTAATGTAACTTAACAACTGATGAATCGCCCTTTTCATTATATGAAGAAAATCTAATCATTTCTAAATGCAAACACAAGCATCTTATTGCATTTCAATCATCAAAATTCCTTTACATTTTACAGAAAGAGCTATATGAAAATGAAAATTAAGCAATCATGTACACAATTTATTCACGCTATTCAATTACACAAACGCTATCAATATTTATCCATGTCTTTACATGTCATTAATTCACATCGTTGAATACTTTAACAAAGTGAATATAGTTAAATGTATAGACAATGGTTGTTAGAGAAAACACAATAGTTTTCTAATAACTTGTCAACACTTTTTCCTCACTCAAAACATAATGAATAAAGTAAACGAATTTAAAAAGATATGCACTTGAATTAATATAAAACGATACATTGGTCAAACGCAAAAAAGTATTCAAAAGAATCTTCAAAAGAAAACAGTGCAACTAATCTGAAATATATTCAATAATATCGTTGGCGCCACTTACACTTACACTCATCAATATGTTACCACTATTTTCCTTTCTTTACAGTTCAGTGGGTTTATTTGTTATTCTATAAATCATTTTCTTGCATGAACATGTTGTCCTCTAAACACTAAATATAATGTAAGTATTCACGACAGGTGCATGTATACAAACGATCATTCATTGCTTAATTTACTTAAGCAAAAACAAACTATAAAGGACAAGAAAAACATAATTCTGAAGTATTTCTAACAACATATTTTACATGATATAAAAATCTATAGGTCATATTACTTATCAGTACTTAGCATAAGTGTGTTCCAAGAAGTGGTAGGCCACAACAACTACGTAGACGATCGCATTATTTTAATCCACTTAAAAGATATAATTAAGGAAATGGTAGGTTATTTAAGCTCTATAAGGCATATCGTTGGGTCAGCGCAATACAAGTTTACATTCGGTTTCATATACATGTACTTTGAGTAGATTTGCGCTGACACATCGATATGACTTATAATTCATTAAAACAAACAAATTATTAAAAACAATGTCAACAGTTTCACAAATATATGAACATATTTCTAAAATAGACACACTATTCTACAAGCAATTTATCAATCATCCATTTGCTCATTTGAAATATATTCTAACATATGTTTACATCACAGACGATTGTGATTGTCAAAACATGGAATGTATAATCGTAAACAATTAATTAGGTTATGCATGATGAAATGATGCTTAGATACGAACCAACACACAAAATGCAACACATAAAAATTGCGCATTTTATATCTTAGGCAAAAATTTTATCCACACTATTAGGCCATCATTTGGGTACAATATATTATGAAAATAAAGCAGCTACATGTTAAAGCATCTTACTTCCACACTTATTACTTATGAGACTCAAACAAACCCTAAAATAACATTTACTTTAAACCAATGACTCGTCCAGCACGCACTCCTAACAAAAATATAGCGAAATGAATAAATTGAAAATATATAATCTTAAAACTAAATTTATAAACACTGAACAATTCAGCCATCAGTCTTCATTTGAAAAATATATGTTAATACTCGTTTACACCGCAGTATTAATAACGCTTAAGTTATAAATGGCGGCCGGCTCATCCATTTAATTTTAATTATCGTCCATTTGAAAAGTACTATTTCATCGTTCACTAAGAGGTTGACTGTTTCTAAATGCACAGAGGAATTGTTAATTTTATTAGGATTATCAGCCTTGCCAAGAAATCAAACCGAACAATAAATTTATAGCCAAATATACAATTAACAAGCCCAAAATTGTTATATGTCTTTTAACAAATCAAAATATAACATGTTTAGTAAAATATCAACTAAATAGTAAAAAATGAAATTTCATTTTGAAAGTTCAGTATAGTGACATTAATATGCATACATTATAGTCATATACAAATTTTCATAAAAAGTAAATATATACTAATGGACAAAAGTCTTGTCCGGTATACAAAAACCATAATATCTTTTTTGTTTGTTATTGCACACTCATACATTTGGTATCGTTAGAAAGAGAATGTTATTATGCATTGAATAAAAAAAGAATTGTGAAATTTGCGTCAGTTCTGTCGGTACAGTAATGTGTTGAAAATTGACATTGAGGATTTGCAAGTGACAAATGATTGCGTTGTGTCAGTTTTAAAATGAAACAGTGTGTGTGACCCCCCAATAACCCAAATGAGTTTTCTGGTCTTCCGGCTAGATTCCTTTGCAAACTTGTAGCATCGATGCGTAAAAGGAGCACCGAACTCATTCAGGTTAATGGGGGTCACACACACTATTGAAAAAATGTTTCATTTAAAACTGACTCAAACGCAATCATTTGTAACTTGCAAATCCTCAATGTCAATTTTCAACACATTACTGTACCGACAGAACTGGCTCAAATTTTACAATTCTTTTTTTATTCAATGCATAATAACATTCTTTTTCTAACGATACCAAATGTATGAGTGTGCAATAACGAACAAAAAAGATACTACGTTTTTTGTAGACCGGACAAAACTTTTGTCCATTAGTATACATTATTATATCATTAGTAATTATTGATAGGTCAAATACAAACTTGCATTACAAGACTTCTAATACTGCTTCACAAATAACTAAAGAGCGGGTGTGGCCGAGCGGTTACGACGTTGAACTTGTACTCATTGGATAGCGTTGGTTTAAATCCCATCCAAAACCTACCCCGTTGATTTCTTGAGCAAGAAACTATATCCTTCTCGTGTAGTACTGGGGAACCAGGAAGCGGATTTGAAAGTGATTAATCTAAGTTGTAAGAACTACTTACACAACCAAGCTACATTAGATTAGTATTAACTTCACAAATATCTACTTAATACAAATTTTAACATAATTAAAATGCTCAGAACTCATATTAACTTTATGTTCAACTGTTTCAACATAATGACATAGTATAACACAATATCTACAGATAACTAAATAAAAACTGACAAAAATATTAAGAACCGGGACCTAACTATTTACACACAATAGCCCCATATAAACTTCCATAGCTAGAAACAGACCTTCTGTATCACAATATCCTCAGACTGATCAAATTTAAACTATCATATTATTACAAAAAAGTTCCTGCTCCGTGATACAAAAAAATACATAAATGTCAAATACAATCTTTCACAACAAGAATATTCTATACAAGATAACTTTCAGTATAGTGACACAAAGAGCTACACAATGGTAAAAAAATAATTAATTTTGTCATAATAATACAATCTAAGTACTGTAAAACAGATATCTACATACACTTAACAAAGTTCTAACCGATCACTTTTCAAATTTTGATTATTTTATAACGGGCCAGTGGATCCTTATTAAATTTTGCAGAGGTGATTTTTGTGTCATTTTCAACCGATTTGTGGGAAAAAATAATTTGATACGGTCCGTTGCACTCAAGCGGGACACAGGGTGTGGTTTACACATTTTGGCACGTAATGTTCGAGCAGAGCGTGGTGAGTATTAAATTTTACATTGCCAAAATCCTTGTTAACTTTATAAGTGAAAAAACATTGCACGAATGTCGATCCTGTTGGCTAGTTGTGCCCTTTCTGCATGGTCTTCGGCGTCAGTTAGAAACGTTTTCGGTCCCGTGATACTTGGTCCAAAGTCCTGATCGCCGAAAAGGCCCGATTGAAGTGTCATGCAACGTGAAATAGTAATGAACACATTGAGAATAATAAAATTTTAGCATTTTTTCTATTTAAACAATACTTTGTCGATATTTTAAAAAAGATTTTTCCATGAACAGCCACTCGCCTGTCTGATAGAGGATCCAGCATTCAACATTCCTTTGGCTACGGCACGATCCTGTATCGACATTCGTGCCATGTTTTGTTTCTTCACTTATAAAGTTAACAAAGATTTATGCAATGTAAAATTTAATACTCACCACGCTCTGCACGAATATTTCGTACCAAAATGTGTAAACCACACACTGCATCCCGCTTGAGTGCATCGGACCATATCAAATTATTTTTCTTCCCACAAATCGGTAGAAAATGACACAAAAATAACCTCTGCAAAATTTAATAAAGATCCATTGTCCAGTTATAAAAAAATCAAAATATGAAAAGTGATCGGTTAGAACTTTTGTTAAGTGAAATATGAAAATACAAACTTTCATAAAAATTAATTTATTCCAGAACAAAGATTCAAAGTTTTGAATTAAAACAAATTGCTAAAAGGGTCAAAACAATCTATTTTAACAGTAAATATCCAGTTCTGAAGCACAGCTATCATCATAATTGTCATACAACAAGCTAACATCATAAAAACAATTCAAGTACTGTTACAAATTATCAACATTACAAGGACAATTAAAGTATTGTTGCAAAAATATCTACATAATGATCTAATACAAACTTTATAACAAGAAAATTTCAAAACTATGACAAAATATCTACATTATTATCAAATACAGACAACCACAACAAGAAAAATCAAGCACTAAGACAAAAATATCTACAAAATCAAATAAAGACTTTCATAACAAGAAAAATCCAGCACTGTGACAAAAATATCTAAATAATTCATTAAAGACTCATAACAAGTAATATCCAGCACTGTGACAGAAATATCTACAGAATAAAATAGAGAATTTCAAAGCAAAAAGAACTACAGTACCGTGATACAAATATCTACATAATGATCAAATACAAACTTACAAACCAAGAAAATTCTACAACTGTGACAAAAATATCTACATAATAATAAAAAAAGGTTTCATAACAAGAACAATCCAGCACTATGACAAACATATCCACAAAATCAAATAAGACTGTCATAACAAAAAACAACATTGTTGCACAAATATCTACATAATGATCAAATACAGTATTTCATAACAAGCTTATTCCAGTACTGTGACAAAAATATCTACATAATAATAAAAAAAGGATTTCATAACAAGAAAAATCCAGCACTGACATAAATATCTCCAAAATCAAATCAAGACTGTCATAACAAAAAAACAACATTGTGACAAAAATATCTACATAATCAAATACAGATTATTTAGTTATTGGAGTTAACGCCGTGTCAACACAATTTTAGGTCATTTTACGGCGTCCAGCGCACCTAACCTAGCTTTCCTGGACCATTGTCTATAACCAGTACTCACCTACCCTTCCACAAGGCCAGAAACCTCTCCATATTATCTAATCAATGAAGGAAAATCGACATTATCGTCAAATTTTAATGGAAGGATATGACCTCCCCGGCAGGGATTCGAACCCGCACCCCTTCGGGCACAAGTATCCAAATCCCGGTGCTCTACCAACTGCGCTATCGACCCGGGTTAAATCAAATACAGAATTTCATAACAAGAAAAATCTAGCACTGTGACAGAAATATCTACATAATGATCAATTACAGACTTACATACCAAGAAACTTCCAAAACTGTGACAAAAATAATTACAGAATAATAAAAAAGAATTTCATAACAAGAAAAATCCAGCACTGACATAAATATCTCCAAAATCAAATCAAGACTGTCATAACAAAAAAAAACATTGTGACAAAAATATCTACATAATCAAATGCAGAACATTATAACAAGAAACATCAAGCACTGTGTTACAAATATATACATAATAATCTAATACAGACAATCACAACAAGCAAATTCCAGTACTATGGCACAAACATCTACAAAATATTTAAATACATACTTTATTAACAAGAAAATTCCAGTACTTTGACTCAAATATCTACATAATAAACAGATACAGACTTTCACAACAAGAAATATCCAGCACTGCGACACAAATATTTACATACAAACTAATAATGACTTTCATAACAGAATATCTTAGTTCTGTTACAGAAAGAATTACCAAGAATTTCATAACAAGAACAATCCAGCACTGTGACACAAATGTCTATATAATAATCGAATACAGAATTTCATTACAAGAACAATCCAGCACTGGGACACAAATGTCTACATAATAATCATTAGGACTTTAATAACAGGAAAATTCCAGTACTGAGAAAGAAATATTTACATAATATTATACAATACTGAATTTAATAATAAAGAAAATCCAACACTGTGGCACAAAAATAAATAAAATAAAGACTTCCATACCAAGAACAGTTCAGTACTGTGACAGAAATGTCTACATAATTAAACACAAATTACATTACAAGAAAAATCAAGCACTGTGACACTAATATTTACATAAAGGTATACAGACTTTTATAATAAAAGAAATCAAGCACTGTGACACAAATATCTACATAATGAAAAAAACCACTTTCATACCAAGAATTTTTCAGTACAGTAACAGAAATCAAATACAGACTTTCATAACAAGAAAAATCCAGCACTGGGGTACAAATATTTACATAAAATCAAATACAGGTTTTCATACCAAGAAAAATCCAGTACTGTGACAAAATATCTACAGAATAATCAAATACCGACTATCACAACAACAAAATCTCAGTACTGTGACATAAATATCTAAAACATAATTAAATACAAACTTTCATACCAAGAATATTTCTGTACTGTTACAGAAATGTCAACATAATAATCAAATATAGACTTCCATACAAAATAAATTCCAGTACTGTGACATAAATATTTGCATGATGATCAAATACAGACTATCACAACAAGAAAGTTCCAGTACTGTGACACAAATATCTACATTGTAATCAAATACAGACTTCCATACCAAGAATATTTCAGTACTATTACAGAAATATCTACATTAAAATCAAATCAAGAATTTCATACGTAGGAAAATCAATCACCGTGACAAAATATCTACATAATCAAATACTGACTATCATGACAAGAGAAATCTAATACAGTAACAAAAAAATCTACATAATGATCAAATGCAGACCTTTAACCAAGAAGAATCCAGCACTGTTACAAAACTTTCTACATATTGATCAAATACAGACTTTCACAACACCAAAAATCCAGCACTGTGACACAAATATTTACATACTTTTCAAATAAAGACTTCCACACCAATGATTTTTCAGTACAGTGACAGAAATATCTACATACTAATCAAATACAGTATTTCATAACAAGAAATATCCAGCACTGTGGCACAAATATTTACATAATGATTACAAAGACTTTAATAACAAGAGAAAGTCAGTTCTGTGGCACAAATATTTACATAATGATAAAAAAAGACTTTAATAACAAGAGGAAGTCAGTTCTGTGGCACACATATTTACATAATGATCAAAAACAGACCTTTTAACTAGAAAATGTTATTACAACTTCATATACCTCTTAAGTTTGTGAAAAAAAAATTACAAGGAATAAAAGTACTGCTGGTCAAATAACTAAATAATAGTCAAAATATGTTTATTGTACGAAAGTTTCTTCTACTGCTTTTAAATATCTACACCGTGTTTTTGTACATACATTTCCAAATGCTCAATTACGCTCAAACAACCAATCATTAAGAGCGAGAGAACTGGTAACCATAATAAGAAACGTTCAAATAAACTAAAATTACACAAATATTTCTTATGCATATAATAACATATACTGCACAAATAGAAAATTAAAATATAGGACAGCAAAGTTTTGGTCCTTAACTGAAAATATGTCAATCAGATTTATTAGTAATTATTATTAGAATCCACACCACATTATTATCAAATTAAAACTCAACACACACAATTGGTCAAAAAGAATCAAAAAATTTTAATGAGTGCCTTGGATACACTATTCAAAATAGATATTGTTTTGTACAAATAAATATGCAATGTGACTAAACATTAATCAAGGTAATGGAAGTACAATGGTCACATATGTAAATCAGCACTGAACTTATGAAAATGCGGGAATTTCTAGCAGTGTCAGACAAATGAACTTCATAATTATAAAAGGTCTACGCATTATAATCTTTGTCCGCAGTTCTAGTGCTTTTAGACCAATTCTCAAATATAGACAACAATAAAAATACATTGATACTTATGTTAAAAATCACTACAATAAATCAACGTTTTTATGATTCAAAATGAATGTATAAGTACAATGGCTCAACTGTTTATTTTGGAATAAAGTCTTATTTATAATATATTAATATGGATTGACCATGTACTACACTAATTATCAACATCAAAGCAATGTACAAGAACTGTCAAGTACTGGAAAACAAATAGCAATATCATTCAAGTAAAAATGACTATAAAACAACAAACGATTCATGTCAAATTACCAACACAAATAAAAGCAAATAAAAAAATGAGAAATTACATTTGCAAGGCACTAAGAAATGATGTAACATTTGGTACTCAATCATAGATGTTACAACAAATATTTTTATAACAGCTCAAATGAAACAATACAGTAATTCAAACTCTCAATACTTCAACAGCGTCAGTTGATGCATGTCTTAGGCAAAACACACACGTAAAATTAAGGTTTGTTCTAGAAATATGCAAGAAATCACTGTATATACCTTCTAGGTATCTACTAAACTCACCGGATAGCTTGATTCAAAATCTTAAGTGTATGTCGATACGCGACGTAACACAATATCTCACACATATTTGTCTTCACAATTTTCATTATATAAACAATCATTTGATTTTTTATCTCTACAACAGCCTTCAATTGAACCTACAAAAATGATGTACACACATAATAAAACGTACAAAACATGAATTATAATAAAAATGCATTAAAATCTTTAATTGCCACAACTATTTGTTTGGGAGGTCGTAATTAGCCAAAACAACGCGATTGTATTACTGTAGCTTGTACTCTTATGTAAAAATAACAAAAGTGTTGCAAATAAAACTAATAGCTTTTGAATGATTTCGTGAGGGTATTTTAAATACCGCAAATCGGCAACGTGTTCGGTTTTCCACATATGCTTTTAACGAAGATTCTTTGCAACTAGATAAAGCAACCGTTACGACGTCGAACCAGTTTCAAAGACAAGCACACACACTGACAAAAACACCATACCATGATAAAGGGGCAGAGTATCAACCCAGTAGCCGATCGCTAGCTCAGTGGGTAGAATCAATGGTTAGATACAAAGGCGGGATATACTTTCGTTTAGTTTGACCATGAAATAATTTCTACCAGCCATCTTCCGTCCTACCAATAAAGCTTATTAGGTAATGCAATTGTCACGGACGGAAGTATGCGTCTCTTAACTGATTAAACGCTTCATCCACAGATTTACCCTTTCCATGAATGGTGATAGGTTGACTGATCATCGTGACGTGACAGGTACAATGTGTTGCTACAGCGTTAAAAACATCTAATAAAATTAATATAGAATCTGGACGAAACATTTACCTGCATTCTAAAATTTTCTCGTTTTAGTCGTATTTTTCTTTTTCTGCACCAATCTTTTATTTGAAGGAGACACAGTAATCTTTTGGAAACTCGAAGCAAAACCACTTAGTTTATTATTAACTTTTGACCGTTTCTGAAATAGGTAATGTTAGAAAACAACTTAGAAACATAAACTAACAGTCTAAACAATCCAAATATTTGATGAAATTTATTGTAAGTGTATCATTCAGTTTTGAAACAGTATTAGTACTCAGTTGCTGAGTATTAAATCTAGCATTTAAAATAAATTCCTGATTTCCTTTATCGCTCACCTGAGTACCATTGATATATACAGGAGTCTGAGAAAAAAACAATATAAACTTTCAGAATAATTTCCAGAATAATATTATTGCTTCTGGACCTAGTGATCTTATGCAAAATGACTTATGTTTAAACTCATCCAAGAAATAGACAATTAAGTACATAATGTGACCATTAGAGTGAGCACTGGTGAGCTAAAACTTTCAGATAAAAGGTATAATTTCAACAGAGTACATGAGAATTCTACTTGGCTAATTTTAAACGAGATTAAGATTTGATATTAAACCAACAATTACAGATAATAAAAATTAACATAGATGTCATTTGCCGTAACTAAATTGCTAGTACTTTAAAAATGTGCTTATATAATTATACACAATACCATATATGAATGATGTTTAAATACTTAATATGTATTTATCATCAACAATTATAATAAAATGCATTATCAGTCAATGGTTAAACCTCTCAAGTAATGAGCACTCAGATATACGTGTAAAATCAACTAATAACACAAATAGTATAACTAATAAAACTATACAAGACGTACCTCGTTTTCTTTTTCTATTACAGATACAATATCAGCAACGTGTCGAACCATTAGTCCATCAGGTAATATGTCCAATATCAGATATTCTTTATTCGTGGTACGTACTGTCCCATTTTGAAATTTGTCATTAGGCCAAAACGACTCATCCGAAATGTAATGGCGAAGTGATTGCAAAGAGTCTGCAGTGGTCGAGGCTAGACATCTGTAAATGAATCTTTTCAGTGCTTTGAATAACAATGATGATAATTCTTCATCTTTCAGCAATTTAATTAGATGGTCACGTAATGGTGCATCAAGAGTATCACGATACATGTCAGAAAGGCCATCTCTTATATTGTCAGCACATAATTCCTCTAGAACCTCACTTAATGCTACAATATGACACAGTTGAATGTTTGATTCTGGCTTAGGAAGTAATTCCTTTGGAAATTTTCTGCACATTAATGATTTCCACGAATCTACAAACTCCACAAGTGGTTGCTCGGGATTGGCTTTGAATCCCTTGATAATAGTCATGACTATCCCGAGATGAGTCAACAATTCGGATGGCATCCGTCTATCTTCATCTTTCTGTCGCATTATACCATTACTTATGTCAGTTGTCAATGGAACTTGATTAACATTGTTTTTAATTTCTTTCACAAGCGAGCTGTAATTTAAGTGTAGTTCATCCATGAATATAATATTTGGTAGCTTATCAAAGGAGGTTATGTACTTTTTACCAAGCACAACTTCTTTGGCCAAGTATTCTTCAATTCTGTAAAAATCGTAATGGACTTTAATACCGTGACCATACCGAAGATCAGATTGGGATTCTTCCTGCAAAATACTATCCAAGTCCAATTGAGTATCAAGCAAATCATCTTTCTTCACTTCAAGAAGAGGAACACATGGTATGTAGGCCGTTTGTTCCTTAAGCATACTTTGAAGAGTCATACTGGCAGTTCCAATTCCTCCGACATTATCAAGGAAACTGTTTTGAAGATTGATTAAAGTAACCAGTACTTTAAATATCACCGATTGCTTATCTAAAATTAAACAGTGCTCCATCTTGGACTGATTATGAATTATAGGCATACGCTGTGCAATATCTGTACCCTTTAGTGTTTTTCTTATGAACTCCCAGGACGTCTTGAAAGCCTCAAATCGACTCTTCGCAATGTCAGATTTCACATTATCTTGCTTAAAATACATAAATTCTAATGCTGTCATTTGAATGCACTCTTGTTTCTTAATCATATAACTAGCATACGCAACCGTTGTTGAATGCCACAATAATATGCTAATTATGTGAGTTGGTAGGGATAACATTTTTTGATGTTGCAAAACTGCCACTAAAAAGGGGAACTGATGCTTTCGTCTGGTGAGTTCAAAAGTAAAATTTTCTTGAGTGGGATTAGCAGTTAATCTATACAACTGTGGTAGCTTAGTAACACGATCATCAGGTGAAATGGTATTGAGATCAGTCAACTCAAACACTTGATCACAGAAATCTCTCTTACTGCCATGCTGATGGTGCAATTCATTGTCCTTTAAATATAACTTTCGAATGGCATCAGTTTTCTCGCCAAACACATTTTCTACAATGTTAGCAAAGCTTTGTTCGAAATTACTTATACTCTCAGACAAAAAGCAACCCTCACAAGTTTTAAACAGCATGTCGCCTGCTTCAAAGAGTACTGCATTCATTAGAATAGCCGTATCGTTATGATTGGTATTGACTAGTCGTCTCACAGTATCCCAGTCCTCAATTACCTCTTCTAACAATGCGTCTGTAGTTTTACTCCATCTAAAGTCCAAGGATGCATTTATGGTATCTATATCAGCATTACCAAAAGCGACAGAACCTAGAATGCAGGATTTAACAATGAATTGCAACAAGCAATCACTCAAAGTTTTTGTCCCGTCAGCTAGTATGCCTTTATTCAAGCTTAAACCTTTAACAATACTTGGGTGTTCATATTGGGTCAAATTGATTTTAAGTCCACATATTTTACATTCCACACTTTCAACGTTCTCATGCACAAAGACCTTATTCCGACAATCACAAATTCCTGTGTAAACGGTTTCTGTAATTGCTCGAGTAAGATCCTGATTACAAAATCCAGGTGCTGAACTTTTGTCAAGGCTTCCAGGTTCTAGGAGGACGTTTGTAAGGAATGATCTTCGTTTATGTGGACAAGAAGCATGTTTGTCGTTTGCCAGTACAAGTGCAATCAAAGTTACAATGGATGAAAACACGCAAATTTCTCTCAGAGATGAGGTATGATCTATACCAAAATCACTAATGTGAAAGTTCTCACGTCCAATAAGACACTTGACGAATTTTATGACTTCAGTTTTATGTCCTTCATCTATAATCTTATTAAGTATTAGGCCAGCTAACGTTCTCTTTGAATCATCATGTTCATTGATAGTTTTGGAAAGATAGAAATCACGTACAATTAATGCAAACATTTGAGTCATACCAGAAACAGTCTCTGTAGATATATTGGCAAGTTTACTAAATTCATCTATGTCTGCGGTTTCTTGACAATGAAAACACATATTCTTGTGTTCATTTATGTCAACGTGAGTGCATAATGCGGAATTATGCAAATTCCGTGTACCGAAATCAAAAACTTCAGCATTGAAGAAAGTCATACTTTCAGAGTTTGAAACACAATACTTCTGAGTCTGCAAAACTGTGCGTCTCTCCAACAATACCTTGAACTGAAAACATGTCAAACTATGCAATCCATCCTTTAAAAGGTCATTGTGTACAATACTTAGAACATTCATCATTTTGGTAACTTGGTCGTCATTCCCATTTTCCAAGACTTTAGTTGAATAATAAGTGAAGCATTTGCAATATGCAATGGATGCCAGATAGTTTAATCCAGGTTTGTGATTGGTCAATGACTTTTGACAATCATAAAGTATTTTGATTAGGTCTTGTTCATCAAATTCATTTGAAACGGAACTTTCAACCGACTCAGAATGAGCATCGTCTTCTGCAAGCACATTAGAAAATACAGTTTCATTGAATATTTCCTCAAGAACATCAACTAGTAGTGTTAAAACTGGAGATTCTAATTGTTTCTTCTCCAGAAGGCATTTTATCATTTGATCTACATTTTTAAGAAGATTTTTGTCTGCTTTATCCGACTCATCATCAATTATTGATTCATTCAAAAAATTCTCATCTGAGAACAATTTAACAAACATGTGACTATCTATATTTTGCAAAACTGTTTTAAAGGGTACTTTAAACAATCGAAAGTACTGAGATGAAATTCTGTCCTCAACAACATATTCAAAGAACGTACTGAAAACGATTGTATTTGGATTGGCTGATAAACAGCGGACTAAGTACGACGATAATGTCTGGTAACATACAAGTAACTTCTGTTCACTTAATTCAGTTTCATCACAAGTTATTTTGTCAATGATACGTATGAGAGCATTGTAAACTATATCAGAATCCAATTGATGGTTCCGTAAGGACTGACCAATGTGTGTAAGTAGTTCTTCATTCAAACTAAAGTAAGTTATTAAATTTTCAGCAATCTCAGAGCTAACTTTCAGCGAATAAAGAGCAGGTGGTTCCCTCGAAACTTGCGCAGCAAGTGGCAGCACCTCATTGACAAGCAAGGTCCAATTAGCAACTCCTTTGTGTCTGCTTAAGCACAGTTTTGAAGGCAGTAACTGCTTACACACGAAGTGTACCAATCTGTCATTAACAGACATACTAGTATAATCATCATACTCACTATCACTTGATGTTATTGAAACATCAGAGAAATCTTGGCTTTGTGAATTGTTATTTAGTTTTTCGGAACATATATCGAAAAACTCACTCAGGGTAAAAGTATCACCATCGAATAATCCAACATATTTCTTTGTACCCAATTCTTCATCACAATCGAACACACTTTGATTTTCAATATCTTGGGAATCCGTAGAACAGGCATCCGAATCTTTCATAGCGTCATTCTCGATAACATCTTCTGACATTTTTTGAAATAATTCTAAGGAACTTTCAGGCATTTTGCTCAAGAATGTATCAAGTAATAACAGTTCAGCACGAATAGAATCAAAATGTGCCCAAACTATGGTATGAAGTCGTATAACGAATGCAAATGGATCCCCCTTGCAATTTATATCATGTCTGTTCAAAATACGAAATAAAAATGGTTTACATCTCAGTTTGAACTTGCTAACAAGCACAGCATCCAATGTTAGACTACAGAAGTCTTCTATATAATCCGAGCTCCAGTTAGCGTAGGTTAGCTCATTTAAGTCAGGTATTTTATTCACAATCACGATCTCATGCTGACTTAAAACCTCATTGTACACTTCTGGTGGCAGCTCGTCATCTTCCTGTAACTGGCAATGAAATCTATATTCAGCTACTAATTCCATGAACTCATTTCTAGTTGTCTCTATTGCATCAAAAATTGTTTGACTACATGGCATTTGAAGTTGCAAATCGTGTGAACTGCAGGTATAGCATTCAGGACCAGAGTCATCTACAATATCTTTAAGAGGTAGTGCACATTTATTTCGCAGACAATACATCCATTTACACCTCTTTTCTTTGATCATGTCAGGCTGCAGCTCTTCATTGTCTGCAACAAAGAAACTCTCCAACAGACTCATAGATTCGATCTGAAAAATCAATTTTGCAAAAGGTAGTTTGATTGTATCCTTTATGTGTCGTTCAAGTGCATCAATAAATCCTGACGACGATTTCAAAGAAGTAATATTAGAGGCAACTTCAAAAGCCCAATATTTATTACGTTGAAATTCTTGTTGACGGTGAACAAAATCAATTATTTCATTTTCAAATACGTCCATCAAATCATCCGACCCCTCAATCCTCACTATGGCATTAGATATACTCTCTATTCTACGGCCAAATTGTTCGTACCGAATTCTCGAAAATGCCCATAACAGCTCTTCCTTCAGATCACCTTTTAAAGGTCTACGCTCATTGATAACCTCTAATATTGACATATGACAAAGTTTGGGAAGAGTAATACGAGGGCAATCTAGGCAGTCAAGCATAAACATATTCCAGTCTGATAAAAAATTTAACTGCGACAAGCCTGCATGCAATGAATTATTCTGATCAATGTGGATAATTAAATAAACATGTTTATGTTCTACATTTGCCTTACGTAAGTATTCTTTTCTGCATCGTTCAACAACAAGTTTGGTCAGTAAAATATGATGACCTTCGTCCTTCGCATTACACTGAATAATTAGATGGTTCTTGTTACTGTCGTCCCAAAACATTTGGATTCTAGTAGAAAGTTGCTTTTCAGATTTAAAAGCACCGATTTTTTCTATTTGCATACGTATTTCTGACTTGTGACATATTACTTTTGTGTGAATATTGCTGTTAGTAAAAACAACAGACAGAATTCCACTATTCAATACATATTCAGGTGAAGTGTGCAGTTGATGAATCATCAAATACTCAAAACCATCGTGCAAAGGTAGCTCGAAATATTGCCTAACTAATCTCTCAACATCAGATCCTGCTAAAGAGGATGATCTTTGAAGACGAACTACAGCGTCAGGTTTCATAATGCGCAATAAATGTGTCTGACATTCATCGATTATGTTGTGTTCTTTGCCCACTTCATGAGCATCCGGTTCGATCTTTAAAACGATTGATGCCAGTAGATCCTTGTTACAGATAGGAAATAAGGCGTTCATTTGTAAAACTGTTTCATCCTCTTTGGTTAATGTACCAATCCATTTTTCTAAAATGTCAATAAACTTAATATGCTTCTCTTGAATGATATCACTGAACCTCAGATATTGTTTTTCAAAGCGGTTGAGGAAGGGAGGATCACTTAAATCTAACATACTTTCATCTACTAACACAATGCATCTAAAATGATCAGCTACATGACATATAGGATTACTATATGGTCCCAGGGCAACACGGCAGTTTTTCTTCTTACCAATGATTGTATAATTTTGGTTAAGCATATCATATAGACTCCCATAAATATTATCTAGATCTTTTAAAATAAGTATCATGCCCTGCTCCATGCATAAAATGATTCTGCTTAAAATTCTGTAGTTGTAATCATCGGTTAGGTCTTCTTCAAAATGACTTCCGAATATAATTTCTTTTTGTCTAGAACCAAGTTCATTAAGTTTGTGTTCTAATACTCCTAAAACAGATTCGCCAGTGGTTATCAACATTAAATGCCTAGCTATTGGATCTGTAATATTTTCTATCACTAGCTCTAGTAAAGGACTTTGGTGTGGATAATATGCTGAAAGCAATGAAATGTGCGCTCTGAAAACATCGTACAAAGTATGAATTTCTTCAGGTAACCCACCAAAGTTTCTTGCTATTCCATGCATGATAATATCAGCTATCTTACTTTTAATGAATTCATTGTCACCATCTGTGTATGCTTTTGCAACATATTTAACTAATGAATAATAATCTCTGAGTCCATGGAAATGTTTGAAACGCAGATGTTGTATGTACTGAAAATATGCTGTTGCGAGTTCCTCAAGGATTACGTTAAATTCATTACTGGGTTGACAAATTCCTACTTCGGCATCTTTGAAAAAAGACAAATGCTTTGATTTAGTTTCTGATTCCAAAAATGATTCACTTATAGATTTTGCTGTGTCGTACAACTCTTCTACGTCCATATCAGGTCGAGAAAGATGAACAGCTCTATTCATTTTTGAAGCATCAAGAGCCCAATTAGAAATACCAACTACGGCAACATTGGGCTGACTTTGTCCATCTGGTTCTAAAAGACTATGAAGTACCTTAAGAGGGTTAAATCTTGAAATTTCAGCTAATCCAATCTCATCCAAGACGACAACGGACAATACATCACCACTTTTATTTGCATCTTGGTAACTTTCTGCTTTTTTGAAAACTTTAATTATACCATCTGATGTCGATGATTCTGAGCCTTGAAATGAAACACAATATAGTTGAGGTAATGTCTTGAAAAAGGCATCTTCTGAATCTTTACCACGTAAATTACTTCTTATCAATTGCATTGCTAAAGATTTACTGCATCCTGGTTTACCTACAACAAATATTGGAATCTGATTGAAAATGCATACAAGTATAACAAAAACATTTTCTTGCAATGCAGTGTTGTGAGCAATACCGGTGGGTAGTTTCATTCTTCGCAAAATATCAGCTTGTTCTTCCTTTATTATCCTTCGTATGAAGCTCCCTTGGTCATCATCAAACTTCATTCCATTAGTTGTAAATAAGTCACCAATGTTATCTCTGTATTCCTTTCTTACTAATTTGCTTGGAAATCTTGCATGGTAACTCAGAGCCAAAGATAGTATCATGGCTTTTAGCTTAATGTCAATCCTCGTGCTTGTTTCAATGTTACGCTTCATAGGGAGAACTTTCAAAAACCACTTGGCCAATATTCTACACCTTTGGACATCACGGAGACTTACTGAGTATTGCGATTGCTCATGGTCACGCACAAAATTCTGAGACACAGACAACAAATCAGTGAAAATGTTATGGTTTTTTGAGTCCTTCGGAAAAACATCTTGAATCATTCTATGAATGTACATTTTTTCATCCTTTTCATTAAGACTACCAAAGTCCCATACATAGTCCACCATAATCTCTGGTAAAGGCAATACTCTGTATACTAATCTAGATAATTCATCAGTTTTTACTTTTCCTTCAAGTCCTGCTGTACTGATATCTTTAGAAGTTCTAAGTTTATACGGATTACATGCACCCATGACAATGAGATTAGGTGAAAGTTCACGTCCTAAGCAGGAATGGTGACAAATTGCGTCAGATATTAAACCAATGCTATCTGATGTATTTATTTCATCTAGAAATAACCACCTTTCTTCCTCTATGTTTTCCATTGCTTCAACATTATTCTTCAGAATATTTTCAACAACTACGTCTTCGGGAATGCCGGCATGAATGTTAAAAACTTCAAAGTTTACTTCACATACAGATGCTAAATATCTGATAAGTGAGGTTTTACCACAACCTGTCTCACCCATAACCAGTACTGGGATATTAGCCTTTATTCGAAGCATGATCAAAACCATTTTAAGAAGATTGTCTGCTGTTAGAGCATAGTTTAGTGACATATCTGCTAATCGTTCCTTTGATAATGGAAATGGGTTAACTCTGGCAATTTTTTGCAACAGGTCTTGGAAATCAATTTGTTTTAGAACATTGAAGTCAACCATTTCCTTTTTCATTTGACTTTCGAACAATAGTCTTATGTCAACAGGAACTTTGGAAAGGTGTCTGTATAATGCAGAGAGGGTATTTATGTTTTGATTGTGAAAAACAAATATCATGTGATTGCTGTCTTCCCACCTTATCATTCCATCTGTGAGATTGGCAATTTTGGTTGAATATTCAGCTTTTGCTTGTGACTGTTCTTCTATGTCTCGAATAATCGTAGTAGATTGAGTGTCACGACAACTTTCCACAGAGCGTGTAGCAAATTCAGTAGCAACGTCAATCATGGCTTTTACCAACTTGCTAGTGATACTTACAGGCGATTTATTTCCTACCATTTCACGCAATCGACTAGCTTTGAAAAAGGAACTTTGAGACATTTTTTTTAATTGGTCAGCCAAAACATTGATAACTACATGCATTGCCGGAAATGATTTATCTCCATCCTTAAAAACATATTTTGATAGCAAACTTCTGCAACGACTTCCTGATAAAGGTTTCCAATTGATGCTATCTTGCGTGAGGTCAATATTGTCAAGTGTTCCTTTATCTAAATGCTTTAGGTAAAAGCATACTATTTGAATAGGACTGTTAACGTCTTTTGAAGCTACAAATTTTACATGTCCGCTAGGGCTGATGATTTCTCTTCGAAACAAAACTGTGGTATGTAAAGATTTCCTTAATGTGTCTCCAATCGAATTGGCTAACTCAATAAAGACATGTTCCGATACTAATTTGACAGCCTTTCTTCCAGCAGATACATATTTAAGAACAACAAGCTCAAACAGAAATGTGTCAAGTTCACTAGGGTCATCAACAGTACCCACGTCAATATGTAATAGGTGGTGCTCCTTCATTTTAAGTGAATTTAATCGTTCAACTAGTTCTGATTTTCCCACCTGACCGCTGATATGAAATCTTTTATGACCCATTTGACTTTTCTGAGCAACGGTTCTAACAAACGTTGATTTTCCCTGTCCAGCACGTGTTGAAGTCAGAGTACTAACTTCTGGGCAGTGAGTTGAAAAAATTTCTTCAACGGTAGAATCTGTGGCAGGTTTTACTGCAGATAAACAATCACTTAGTTCGTCAACAAATGGGTGATTTCTTGATCCTCTACAAATAACAGCAAGTAAAAACTTAGAGTCCCGCTGAAGTTGATGAAGCTTTTCAACAAGTCTGAATTGGAGCTCACCAGGTAAATTTTCAACATGAGCTATACAGAACAGTGTTTTCATTCCATAGAATTTGCCCGCTCCTATACATCGTCTGACTATAAGGTCAAGTTCAGTCCAAGCTGTATCACGCCTACAGAACAAAATTTGACTAGGTTCAGGTAAACATCGTGTAGTATTTATATACAAAGATAACATAGTCTTGACTGTATGGAGACTTCCTTCTTCAAGTTGGACAACTGTAAGTTTTCCTTGTTGAACAAGATCGGATATTCTATTCCTGTCAATATTTAATGTACGCTGACAAATTTTTAACCCACCATAGGCACAATGAATCGCATGACCGATATTAAGAAGCATACATTTGTTGTCGACATCAAGCACAGTTGAAATTTCATGTTCGTATATGTCTTTAACTGTAAAGGCATTTAGGTCAGGGTGTAAAAATGCCATGATCAGCTGGACTTCTTCTTTTACATTTTCCCTATCTTCTAAGAACCTATACAATATATGAAGTTGGTTTCCATCAATGAAATTCATAAGATAATGCGTGTGCCTTACATCGTCTAAAATTGTTTGCCATTTGTCCAAAATGTCTTGAAGGCTGTCTTTTTTCTCTCCTAAACATTTAGCCTTTATTTTCTCTTTTATTGTCATAAAATTAATATGTCCAGCAGTATGTAAATTGAACATAATTTCAATTATTTCTAAACAAAGATCTACATCCCGAACAAAGCTTTCCAGTTTTACTCCATCTTCATGTTCCTCACAAGTTTCCTTTTTGAACGTGTTCATTAACAATAGAGCTCTGCTTCTTAAATCTATCAGAGTAGATTGTTTACGAGTATCATCTTTTGATAAAACTACTTCAAACTCAACAGAATTATAGTTGGCACTCATGCAAAAGTAGTACTCTCCACTAAATAAAATCTTGCTGACTATTTCCTTTGTTTGTTCACTACGGTTAGCAAGACCATTGTACAACGATCTTAAATTGTGAACATTTTGCACACAATCATCTATTTTAGGAGGCAGCAAACCAGCCTTTTCTCCAAAGAATAGTGTCTGCTTATCAATTATTTTTAGTATGTCAGCACAGGTCCAATCATCTTTTAATACTAGCATAGGCTGTAAGAATTGTTTAACTTCAATGAGTGCTGATACTGTTGAAGCCTGCACTTGCTGTTCCGATATATCTTCAACAGCATCAATTAAATTTTTTATATCTTCATCAACAATATCCTTTAGAAATTCTAATAATGTTGTTGCTTTGACAAGAACATTTAAGATATCAACAGACCTACCTTTAAGTATACCTACAAGAGTAAATACAGTTTCTAACGACTGTTTAACTTCTATAAACGTACTGTTTTCAGCTGTTCCATCTAACAACTGATGAAATGCTGTCAACGCATCTTGACACTTTTCATCCATGCTAGAATCAATTCCAAACATTCCAAATAAACACTCAATATTTTGAACTGTTTTAGCAATAGAATGAATGGAAAATATTCTCCTTAAAGCATTGACAACGTCTTCACCTATGTGTTTATGCAAGATGAATTTTGCTATCTTGACCTCTTGTTCTACATCAGGATTTGATCCAAACATGCTTTTTATCGCTTTCATTGTAAATTCATCTTTACCCGTTAATTTTGACCACTTCTCATGATATAAGGTACACCCTGTTTTGAACAAATGCGAAGCATAACTATGACAAAGAAAATGTGACGTAATGTTATGGTCGATTAAAAATGTATTTTCATATAATCCTCGAATTGACCAAAGTGGATCCTCTTGTTCTTTCACTTCTTCAAAAACAACATCCCTACTTATGTTCCAAAAAACAATAGACTGAACATGATCAGACAATCCTTCACAAAAAGTAACAAGTTCTTCCATGTCTCGCCAAAACGGGTTTTCAAAACAGCCACGTGCAGTTAATTTTCCAGTTTTCAAATCATTGATATACGCTTTTAAACTAATTGAAAACTCAGTAAACTCTTTGACGAACCTTGGTTCACTTTTCGTAATGATATTTACGACATTTGCGACACAGTCGCATTTTTTCTCGAGTTCCTTAAACTTAAATTCCAATTCCGACCATATTTTCTCTACTTCATTTGAATTTCGCCAGTATTTCAATAACTTCTTAGCTTCATCAGTCTGTCTGAAGTTCATTTCTTTGAGAAAGCTGTAGCATATCTCATGTCTTTTAAAAAGGTCAAATACTTCAACAATACATGATTTAGCTCTGACATAGTTGAAATGTTGATTGATAGTGGGTTTGAATTCTCCTGTGCAACTAAACATTAGAGTCCAGAATTGAAAGTTTGAGACTAAGTGATTGAATCTTTTAACATCAGATATATCATCGGGAAGTGAACCAGATACATTAAGTATAACATTCACAACATCAGCCGACAATCTGAAAAAAGCATCAAACTTACAAATGAAGCTCTATAAAATAAATATTGAAGAGCTAAATAACTGTTATAATAGACAACACAGCACGATGTAAACATAACTTAACCTGCCAGTAAAGTGAACTCAAAAGGCAGAATTTTAATCAAGATTTGTGCTTTATTTTGCCTTATAATCATTATTGTATGTAAAACCAACAACTAAATCATGAATGTATATATATTCAAAGAATAGATCGTTTAAGTAATTGATGAAGTAAACGGTTAAACAAAACAAGA
Source organism: Mactra quadrangularis (assembly GCA_025267735.1). Taxonomy (NCBI): domain Eukaryota; kingdom Metazoa; phylum Mollusca; class Bivalvia; order Venerida; family Mactridae; genus Mactra; species Mactra quadrangularis. The sequence continues at coordinate 8,524,689 of CM046300.1, forward strand.
TGCTAAAGAGCTTCTGTTCAGACAGTGATTATCATTAAAGTACAACTCAACAGGGGGTCTAAAAGTATGTGTTTCTTTTACTTATTTGAAAGAATAATATGTAATTAGATCATGGACCTTTAAAGTTGACATATCCAAAAGCGGTCTGGTACCTAATTTCTTTGTTAAAACCCCGATTTTCGAGGGTACGACATGACTGATCTCCCCTTAATTCGGCGTCCGTTGCTAACGAAGCAAGGGAGATAACTCTTGCCAGAATCAGTTATGAGTAAACATGGCGGAATTGTTTGATTTTTTAACGTCCTGTCTCAGTTCGATTTTTTCGAATTGGGATATATAATTTGTTTATTACCGGGTTGAGTTGACTCCGGATTTTAGGTGTGTTTGGCCTGCTAAATAAAAACATGCATGACCGCTGATAAACTCTGGAGACTGTATTGGGTTTAGTCAGATACAACGATGAACAATTTGTCAAATTTGCAATCTTGTCCAGCTTCCAGAACCAGATGTTTGATAGTTAAGAAGTAAAATTTAGGATATGACAGTAGTTTTATAACACAGTAAGTATCGATTTCATGTAGTATTATCGTAAATAAGTATTTTTTTTTATTCGCAAAACCATTTTGGATTCGTCTTAAATACTTTCGTCCATGTTACCATTATTGGTCAAACCTAAATTAACCTTCTTTAGTGCAGTCTGTGTACTTTTTTATTTGCAGTAATAATAAGTAAATTTAGTATTTAATGAAATCTGACCATAATATTGATGTTTCACATGATTGATACCTCGATTTGTCCGTGTGAAGCACGTTTAAATTGATGGGGTGGAGGGGTACTGTCTGTTGTGGGGCTTTTATAAAAATATTTAATTTTGATTAATAATGACTTTATTTGAAGTCAACGCCATCTGATCTAAACATGTTTAGTTGTAATCGCTGCACCAAATATTTCAGTGCTCAAGATGTAGATAGCTTTATCTCTCATAAATTAACATTCAGGGGTGGGACTTTTATAAAGCAAATTTGCACACATTTATCTTGTCATTATTTGTGCAATCTTTTTGTGACAACTTAGTATTCCATTTAGGTGTAATGATTATACGTCATTAAGTTTTATTATTGTTTGAATAATGTGTTTATTTTGTACATTGTAGGAGTAGGGTGATGTCAATAAAATACTTAATCCAGGAAGATATAGCTCCTCTTGTGTACTAGTTGGATTTATACAATCATGCAGATGCTCAAAATTTAAATACATGTTTTTTAGCAGCAGCATTTTTTATTCATGTAAGTATTAAATATTTGTCTGGTTAATGCAACACTGCCCTAATACTAGTTGACAAAATTTTCATCAGGCTTGAAAAATATGGTACATCTGTTTAAATTTTGATCTTAAAGGAAAAAATCAATCAGGTTGTGTTGTCACTTAAACAATCAACTCTGGTTATACCCTTATATTTTCATGTAAACCATGGAATTAAGTTTTAAATGTATGAATTATTTTTTAAAAATAAATTAGAGCAGTGTTGCAATAATAATAATCTAACAGGTCCTTCAACATTTGGACTGTTACAGTACAGTGGTTATGCAAAAAATTATTTTAGTCTGAACATGATACATCATGTTTACTTTCAATCAAGAAAAGCCTATGTAATAAATGTGAAGCACATATATCTGTGCTTTTTCTAGATATGATGAGGAACTTGGATGTCTCTTCAATAAGAAAAGGGTAACTAACTATTCATGGACCCCCTCTATCATCAGTTGTCCAGACAAAATGATTTTTTGAATTTAAATGAGAAAAAACACAACTTAATTTTAAAATATTTATTTGTCTACCAAAATTCAAATAATAATTCTTTCAACTGCTTATGTGAATTATCATAAGATAGCATTTAAAAGGTTCACACAGGTTTGATACTTTATTATTACTTAAAGTTGACTAGCATTCCAGGAGTCAGTTATTGATGTATCATCTTTTTGTCACCATAAAGTAATAACTTGATATGTACATTCCAATGATGTGTCAAGTTTTTTACAGCAGGTTTACTACTCTATCAGCATCATAACTTGTTAAAAATAGTCTGTCTGAAAAAAGAAAATGAACATAAAAAGAATTATTTTCATTTTGTAATATATCATATTCACAATAATTTATAATTTCAGGATGTGCATCATCAACAAACATCAGAGATTTTCTGTTTCAGTTGTGAGAAGTTTATATTAAGATGACACAGCATTCATTTAAAAGATTTAAAATATCAGAAGTTCTCCTCAAGTCATTCTTACTTATATCATTCAGCTAAAAAATAGACTAGCTTAAAACTGATAATTGGCTGCATTATTCACAACTGTGCAGAACATTTCTAGCCATTTGTGATCATTTGTTTTACAGTCCAAGCATAGCCATGTTTATCATATTACTACATGTGTCATTTTTATACAAATGTTTATAGTTTTGATATTAAAATATAATAATATAGTAATATAGTAATTTGTGTTTGTCTTTACAATAATTTCTTGTAATAAATGTGCATAAATATGCATTTCAATTTGTTGATTCAACAAGGAGAACATAAGATTGCCTTGTGAAATGTTAGAAATATGAGCCCTTGAAACTAATTCCAAATTATTCAAGATATATATGAGCTTATTCTTGACATGTATTCATTGCTCTTGACATAGAAAGCCTTCTACTAATACTGGGAGGTATAATGAGTTTTGACTCTGAAAGCTTAGGTTGATTTCCAGCCATAAGTTCCTTGACATATGTCAAAAAATTGACAAAAAGATGTCTTGCAAGTAGATCTAGTCAATTTTCAACTTATTGTGCAACAGTAATAGAATTCTGATAAAAATACACAAAATATGGTAACTTGTAAGTAAAGTTGGCTCTCAATTTTAGTCAAAGTGTTATGAAATAGTCTTAAATGTAGTTTTAAACCATCATAAACATAGATTTACCTGATTGAGCTGAAGCAGTGTTGCATACTTGACATTGCATTATGATATACAATTACATAATATCTTGTGTCTGTCAGGAACTCTGAAAAAAAACTGTAAAAACTAAAAAGCCTATCAAATACTCTTTTATAACTGGTTTATACAGGTAGTTGGAAAGCGAAAGTATCACAGTTACTTTCATTTCAATGTTCTTGAAATTAAAGAAGCAGGAGGGGGAGCACGGATGTTTGTCTACCTGAAAGAACCGCCCTTGAAATATTTCTTTCAATTTAGTAGTGGGACACCCCGTTGATTTTCCAAAGATTGATTTAATGATTCAGTAAACAATGAAATACAAGATAAAGCACAATGGCATAGAATGACCCTATGTGTATTTAATTTAGTTATTTCTCAGAAACAAGAATCATTCACAAGGCTACAATGTTCCGAAATTTTCTTATTCTACATTCCGCACAAATACTGGGTCCTGGAACAGACGCTGACATGACGAAATACAAGCTAGTTGAATTCAGTGAAAATCAAGCACGTTTTATGACAATTGAAAGCCTTTCCAGTCGTTTGATAAGCTTTGTATTCCAATAAAAATGACTAAGAATTACTATACTAACCATAAATGACGGCAATTCTTCATCTGGAAGTGATGTTGACAAACAAAAACAAAATGTCGTCATCATTGGAAAAGTTATTTTTGGAAAACGTAAATTAGGTCATGCCGGCCAGACACCACTATAACTTCACGAGGAGTAATATTGATTATTTCCCTTTGAGCCAAGTAAAAAATTTCCTTTCAAGGTATTGAAAAGTTTGCGGTCTCTAAAAAACAAAAAAGTTATTCAAATTTTATTTAAAATTCGACGGATACAGTGGCTCATAAAATGTATTTCACGCAAGCGTGATTTTCGTACATAATGAGTACGAACTACTACGTGGCCGAGCCGAGTTAACGAAGTGCATTATGGGAATGCACGGGCTGTACGTGCAAAGGGAGGTAACTCCAAAATCAAGGGCAGGTAACACACTTAGCAACGCTAAAAGAACGACTTTTAACGGCCCCTTGTGCCGTTGCTAAACGTTTCCTGACCAAAATACATGCGTCATATATCTTAGAATTGTCATTTTTATTGTATCAGCAAAAAACCTAGGCATGTTTGACAGCGTGTTGAGTTCTACTTTAAGAAGATATATACTCAATCGAAAAAGAAACGCAGGGTAAACTTCAGTGGTGACTTATGGTGAATTATAACAATGTTATTAAAAGTGGGATATTGATTTATCAAGAACTATCTTTCGTGAACTAAATTTGGAAATTTTCGTTGGATTTTGACCTTTACTTTTTGTGTTATACCCGAGGGGAATGTGCCGCTAACCAAGTCATTCGACGCGCGCGACGTGGAGGAGTAAGAGGCAAACCAATGCATGGACGTCTACAACGAAGACCCGCCTCATGTAATCGGTTCCTTACAGTTTTGGAGTGAATACGACGGTTATGATTGTCTACAGTATTGTTAGCATTTTCAGTGGCAGTAACGTAACGATTACGCAGGTGTGCGAGACGTATAGCTCTGTCCTGACGTCGTGTCGTAACGCGCAGAAGCCCTGTCCTAGGCCGGTCGGCAAGCCTTTCAGTTTCCCTAAGTCACGCCAAAGTTTTCCCTAAACATTCACGCCAAACTGCATAGCCACCTGCTGTTGCGTTTGACCTTGCATTAGCAACGTAATGGCCTGACCCCGCTGAACGTCAGTTAGCCTTGCCATTAACGTAGAAAGTTAAAATAGAGTTTTAAAACAGTGTATAAATGTCTAGAGTATTGGATGATATGAAAAGATGTGTTGAAGAAATTATCAAATTTATTCTGCACGAATTTTTTGCATTTCTTCGCTTGTATTACGTGACACTGAACGTTTCATGCTTCAGTAACTTTTCATTATGTGTTGAGTAAATAGATGCCTAGATAATAATCTGACCAATTTTCTTCATCTTACATAAAGGCGATAAAAAGTTACTCCATATCATATTACCCTGCGTTTCTTTTTCGTCTGGGTATATATATATATAATGATGCAGATGTAACTGTGTGTGAATTAGATAGTCTATAAGCATGGCTCATCATTAGTCTGTGAGCTATAAATACATCTTATTTGGTGGAACTAGGTAGATTGATTTTCAAGGAACGTTTCGAATCAGAAGTAGTTTTCGGAGGGAAACATAAGTCATAACATCATTCAATGCGTCTCGTGATATACGAGTAAATTATAAGTTTCGGAGGCGATACCAATTGGTCATGGAAATAACGACGCCAATAGATCTAAAAAATTTTAAGAAGGTGATTACGACAACTGGCATTCTCGATATAACTCTTATAATACCGTAATTTGGCGTAGGGATTGTACATTACATTATTATTTTTGCTTTGACTTGATTCTGTTTAACCGTTCGACGCAAGTCTGAACAAAAATAATTAAAAATTAATAGATACTTAGTTAACATGATTATAAATTTCATACTTAGTATCACTGCAACGTCACGATCTTTCTACAGACGCGAAAAGATTATGCAAAAAGTTTGATGTCTGTGTTTCCGCCAAATTATGCAAAAACTAAATGCAATTAGAACACTTAACTGTTTTAAACATATTTGTCTTGCAAGATAACTCAAAAGCACGGAAACAAAGATTATACCAAAATAAAATGAACACACCTTGTACGCAAAGATGGAGCCTCCAGTGCTTGTGACATCGTTGTAAGGATGTTTTCGGGTGTTTCTTTGTTATTTTTCAGTAGCTCATTTACATGGGAAACTATTGCCTCTACAATAGGATCTGCGTGTGATGTGACACGGTCAATTTCATCAATACTTCCGAACAAGTTCCTAAACGATAGTCCTTGAACCAACTTTAACGATATGTTACGTACAACATGTTGCAAATTTGTATTTTGTTTTACAACAGGAAGTTCCCATATGTCACATAATGCTTTAATCTGTACCTGAAGGTGAGAATCATGAGTATCCTTACTTCTGCAAGCAGCAATGTAACTATCACAAAATAGTTCGAATTTCTCAACGCCCAAACATTCTAACAGTTCTGTGTTTTGACAATGAGTGAAGAGCTCTTTAAATATAAGTAGAATGTGCATGTTCTTTGACGACTTAATGCAATTTAGCAATCGCTGGATTGACTCAGATGAACTGAACAGGCCAAACTTTGTCATGAGCGAAACGCAAATATCACAGTCGCCAATATATTGATCTGACGAACTTGATTCAATAATTAAGATAATAGAGTTTTCAATTTTGCCCCTAAATTTCAGGAATATTTCGTCATGTTTTAATAACACTGCTACAAGCTTTTGAAGTTTGCTAAAAGCTGTTCCGGAATTTTTTCGGAGTTCTGCCATTTCCTTGTCAACAGCAATGGTCATTGAACCATAAAGGCAAGTGTGCATGTCGCAATCACTTTCTGGTGTGTACATCGTCGTAAAAGTGTCTACCATTACATCAAATGGTAAGCGACGAAAAATAGATTCTGCAATTTGTTGAGCACAAGATGATCCGTTATTGAACAGTTTTTCCATTACACTGGAAAGAGCTGTCAGGGATTGTTCATTAGTATCAAACGGTATTAATACATTTCCGTCTTGTATTTTAGATAAGATATACTCAACTCCATAGAAATAAAAGCATGTGTCTAATACCTGTATATCAGATGTTGAATCGCCAAATCCAACATCAAACAAAAATTTGCAAGTTCCATGAACGTTTTTCTTCGATGTTGTTGGCAACTCATTGACAACTACAGGTGAACTGCTTAATTTCGAAATGATTTGTTTTGCAGTTTCATGACTAATTGGACCATCTTTAGAAATAGCTGATACATGATTAAACACTTTTCCTAAAATCACAATAAATAACACACTGCTAATTGCTGGATGGTACCTCAAATCATGAGCCAGGCGTTTAATTAAACTTGAAGCATTTGCTAAAGGTAAAACTGTTTTCACAACTGCCTCTACTTGAATACAACATTCAAAAGGAGTGGTCACTTCTGCTTCATTGAAAATTATATCCCTTAAGTGTTCATACATCCAGTTTTCCGAAAACTTGAATATATCTCTCAGATATTCGTTTTTCCCTCGCCACACATGTCTTTGCACAACATCATCATATAGAACATAATCACCACTGGAAAACTCAACTTCTTTATCCGAGAACAAATTAGTCACTGCAGATACGAAGGAAGTATCGTAAGCCCGACACACATACGTAAAACGGTTATCCAACTGATTGATTGGTACATCAATGCACAATTCGTACATATTCTCATTTTTGACTTGCCTGTACATTTTACTTTTAAGCGAACTATTCCAGATACTCGAAATAGACACGCTTGTAACAAGTAAGTTTTTCTTTGGAGGAAAAAAGAGCACAAATTTCTTCTTTATTGTAGGTATATTTTCCGTCCACACATGCTTATTGGACGAAGTCAAAGATAAACGTTTTACTTCAGATGATATATTTGTGTTAGTCACACTTTCTGACTGTTCTGACTTAGATCGTGGATAACTTCCAGGTTGCTCCTCTTTCACTGAGTTTTGATTCAGTTGATCAACTCGTCGTCTAACATTTCCTTCAGACTAGAAACAAAACAAACGGTGGCCATAATTATAATAGAATGCTGTATTTTGAAAGCATATTTACTCAGTCAGTTAAAACCAGCCTATGAAAGGTACTGACATAATAGCCTAGATAGTATTAAATGATCAACATAGAGTTTTTATAATCATCTTCCACCTTACAATCACAGGCTATTACGTCAAAGATTTGACATAAAACAACAGCAGAGAAATCTTTTTTTACATGAGGTCATGATTTTAGGCTGGGATTTATACAAACATAGTAAAAACACGACCTTGAAGAAAAAAAAAACAAAAAATAACCAAAGCGCCGGAAGCACTGAAATAGTTCGACTTAGAAAACATGTATAGCTGTAGTCACTTGATGTAGACAGAAAATTGAATTAAAGGCTCGACATCATTATAATTCAACTATTAGGTAAAAAATTCAAACAGAAATTGGGTTTCCTTTAATGTGCCGTGGCCATACTTTCTAGTGTACAGTATAACCTCTGAAGAGCGACATCCGACGGAGTATAAAAACAGTGTAGCTCTGTAGATGTGTTGCTCTGCAGAGTTAAGCCTTTTTAGCCAATCACGAAAAAAATCTGGCTTTTTTGCTACGGAAAAGAAGTCGTTAACCATTCCGTAATTATAAAATTACAACTAAAACTCATTAAAACATCTCCAACAAGAGCTCCGCTGGGCGGGGCATTATACGCCCGTGTGCAGTCCATGATTTTGAGAATCTAGGTACAGCCATGGTTGAGTTATCACCGGCACAAAGTTTTCTCATACAAACTTCCAGTGACCTTGACCCTGGGGCCTCAGAACGAAAAGTTTTCACCCTTGACCCAAAGAGTATTGATACATAAAATTTGGTGATCTTAGATAAAGTTGGTTGTTGGACAAGGTTTTTCCTCATGATTTCCTTGTGACTTTGACCTTTCACCCAGGGGCCTAAAACCAAAGGGGCATATGCTAGACATTAAGCCACCATAATAAATAATTTTACCTTAATTTACCCTTAAATAAAATTTGGTGAACCTAGGGACAATCATTATTGAGTAATTGTCCGGAAAATGTTTCAATATAAATTAAGTCCCAGTGACTTTAACTTTTGATCCGGGGGTCTCCAAATCAAAAGGGAACATCCTCTACCAAAGAGCTATCAGCACATTACTCCTTGACGAATGGGCTGATCCACATCAAATTTGATAACCTAGGTACAATCATTGTTAAGTTATTGTCCGGACAAGGTTTTTCCATATGATGCCCCTGTGACCTTCACCTTTGACCCAGTGGCCTCAAAACCAATAGAGAACATCCTTGACACATGGGCTACCCTCACATTAAATTTGGTGAGCTAATTTCATGTTACTTATTAAATATAGCATTATTTCCATTGTTTGCCATTTTGACTTTATTAACATATTGATTAAACATTTGAAGTCACTGCTTGGTTATTTGATACCTTCTGGTTGAAGGTTAAAACTAGACCCAGGGGCCCCAAAACCAATAGAGAACATCCTTGACACATGGGCTACTCTCATGAAATTTGGTGAACCTAGGTACAGTCGTTGTTGAGTTATTGTCCGGACAAGGTTTTTCAATATGATGCCACTGTGACCTTGACCTTTGACCCAGGAGCCCCAAAACCAACAGGGCATATCCTTAACACAAGAGTTACTCTCAAATAAAATTTGGTGAACCTAGGTTTATTGGTGGTTCAGTTATTGTCCGGACAGGTTTTTTAATTGCTTGCCATTTTGACTTTATTAACATATTGATTAAATATTTGAAGTCACTGCTTGGTAATTTGATATCTTCTGGTTGAAGGTTTAAACTTAACCCTGTTTCCCCTTTACTGATAAGGCGCATGCTTGACACATGGGCTACTTTCACATGAAATTTGGTGAACCTAGGTACAGTCATTGTTGAGTTATTACCCGGACAAGGTTTTTCAATATGATGCCCCTTTGACCTTGAGCTTTGACCCAGGAGCCCCAAAACCAATTGGGCATATCTTTGACAGAAGGGTTACTCTCACATAAAATTTGGTGAACCTAGGTACATTGGTGGTTCAGATATTGTTGGGACAAAGTTTTTTCATATGATAACTCTGTGACCTTGACCATTGAACCTGGAGCCCCAAAACAAATTCATTTCAACCTTTAACTGTAATACATACGTTTGAAAAGTTCAGCCCTTTTATGTACTTCACAAAGTAGATTTTTTGTAGCAAGCTTTAAGCTTGCTATATGATTTCTCATAATGTACGTATATAATAACCCTTCGAACAACTAAAACGTAATTTTTTTACAAAACTTCAAGCTTGCTATACTGATTTCTCAAAATGTGCATACATGATAACCCTTCGAACAACTAAAACGTAATTATTTTAGAACCTATCAGTATGTGTATACGTTCAGCGTTTAAGTATAAAACTTCAGAAGTTAGTTTTTAGAGCATTGATTGTCGAAGAGTTAGTAAGTTCTCTGTCTTTTCAGGGGGCGTTCTATTGGCTGTCCGGAACTTGTGCAGAACATGTTCGGAAATCAAATACTTTGGAAAAGAAAATTGTGAAACTAATATAACGACCAGAAACTCGGTTGCTTTACATTAGCTAGGTTCCTAGGCTGTATCTCCAAATGTGTTCTGACACTAGTGGGCGATTGTTCCTTCCAATCCAAGCTTATACATTTTTGACAAAATATAACTAAACATGACATAATATAGTTTCTGTCCACAACGACATAATTTTGTATTATGAAATCATTACATTTCTAAGTGACCAAAGAGACAGGGGAAAAAAGCTAAATTCTTTTACGTTAATTTTTTTTTGTAAATTTGTGGCCCTTTATTGCTTACCTGAGTACCATTGGCGCACATATGAACAGAGTAAGATTGATATATTTTTGTAACGGTTTATCACACTTCCATCGCACCAAATGCTTCAAATGTAGGTTTTGTATAAGAAGATGACCTGTATGAAAACCTGAATCAATAGTCATCACATCTGCCTGTTAAGTGGCATGTAACATTTAACTCCTGTGAAATAGTTTTTCATCCAAGATGTCCCATGTTTGAACTCATTCAAGCAATTACCTAGGTCTAGATCATCCTGAACAGGTTTGATGACAATTGAAAAAAAATTGTGACAACTAGAGTGATCACAGGGTTTTCCATATTTTAACTAAGTGACCTAGTTTTTGATCCAGGTGACCCAGAATCAAACTTTAAATACCTGAAAATCATCGAATCAAATGACCTGACCAATTTCAAGGATGTTTGGATAAAAAAGTAGCCACAAGAGAGTTAAAAACATTTAATATTTTTCTTTTTTAGCTCCAGTGATCATCTTATCCAAAATGACATATCTTCAAACTCACCCAAGCAATAACCTAGAAAATATCCTGATCTAGTAAAATGCCAATTGAGTAAAAAAGAGTTGTCAGATGAGACAGCATGCTCGACTAAGTATTTGTCACATGAGATGTGTTTATTGGAGTGAGCGCCGTGTCAACACAATTTAAGTCATTTTACGGCGTCCAGCGCACCTAACATAGCTTTCCTGGACCATTGTCTATAACCAGTACTTCCATAAGGCCGAAAACTTCTCCATATTATCTAATCAATGAAGAAAAATCGACATTATTGTCAAATTTTCATAGAAGGGTATTACATCCCCGGGTGGGATTCGAACCCGTACCCCCACGGGCACGAGATTCCGAATCCCGGCACGCTACCAACTGCGCTATGGTTCATGACAAGGAACATATAAATTTAACAAGAGCTGTTAGAGGAGACACCATGCTCGACTAAGTAAGTATTTGTCACATGAAATGTGGCTGATAATAAGGAACATACATATTTTAAAATCTAATTTTATTTATTTATTTATTGGAGTTAACGCCGTATCAACACAATTTAGGTCATTTCACGGCGTCCAGCGCACCTAACCTAGCTTTCCTGGACCATTGTCTATAACCAGTACTCACCTACCCTTCCACAAGGCCGGAAACTTCTCCATATTATCTAATCAAAGGAGGAAAATCGACATTATTGTCAAATTTTCATGGAAGGGTATAACCTCCCCGGGTGGGATTCGAACCCGCACCCCCTCGGGCACGAGTATCCAAATCCCGGCGCGCTACCGACTGCGCTATCGACCCGGGTTTTTAAAATTTAAAAATGATACCTTATCAAATTTAAGGTAAAAAAAAATATTTTTAAAGAAATTTTTAAGTTCACCGGAGACAATTTTGAAAATCAATGTATTTGGAGTTAGGAACCTTGTCACATGAGATGTGGTTGATAATAAGGAACATATATTTAAAGTTTGAAGTCAATACCTAAAGAAACAAAACAGTTGAAGTAAATATGTACATGATAGAGGCTGTATATTTCATTTGATTTTTTTTCAATATTTCGTCAGAATGTTTGCCTTGATGAAAAGCAGGTTGGGATTGTATATGTGTCATCCGAGTTCAAAAACTAAGTCACAGAGCAAATCTTAGAAAAACCTTTTGTATGTATCAGGCGCTGTATTTTCCGTCCAATTTTCCTAATATTTCGTCAGAATATTTGTCTGGATCAAATCTAGCTTTGGATTGTATATGGGTCATCTGTGGTAAAAAATCGGTCACGGGGTTATTTCTTAGAAAAACCTTATGAAAGCATTTTTTCATCCGATTGTCCAAATTTTCGGTCAGAATGATTTGTCTTAAACACTAGGTTGGCATTGTATACTAGAAATCTAGGGTCAAAAACAAGGTCACAGGGTCAAATCTAGGATAAACCGTGTGTATGCGATAGAGACTGTATTTTTCATCAGCTTTTCCTAACATTTGTGAGAATGTTGTTCTTTATGAAATATAGGTCGGAATATATATGTATTTCGCCTGCAAATTTCATTCTTTCACCATAGTTCTTGTCTCTGACCAACTGATTCGCTTCCTGTTTTCTGATGTTTCTGTGTACTGTACCAGGAGAGCGATATAGGCCACCTTGGCCTTCTCGTTTTAAAGAAAATTCTAAGTTTACAGGAATCAATTTTGAAAAAAAAATATTTGGAGTTGTAAACTTTGTCACATGAGATGTGGTTGATACTAAGGAACATATTCAAACTTTGAAATTTATATCTGCAGATATAAAACAGTTGCAGTAACAAACAAATACTTTTGTAAAGAAAATTTTACGTTCAAGGAGAGATAGTGCTGAAAAAAAATGTATTAAAGTAATGATCCTTGTCATATGACATGAGATGTAGAAGATAATAAGGAAATATATCAAAACTTTCAGGTTAATACCGAAATAAATAAAACAGGTGCAGTAAAGACAAATATTTTTAAAGATGACTCTAAGTTCAAGGGGGATAATTCTGAAAAAAATGTATTTAAAGTAACAAACCTTGTCACATGAGATGTGGATGATAATGAGGAACATATATTTATTTGTTGAAGTTGATACATAAGGAAATAAAACAGTGCAGTTAAAACAAATATTGTTAAAGAAAACTCAAGGGGAGATTATTTTAAAAATAATGTATCTGGAGTTTTTAACCTAGTCTTATTAGATGTGGTTGATACATGTAATAAGGGACATAATATTTAGATATTAAATAGAAAGTTTGAAGTTGATACCTTAAGAAAAATATAAAAATTATAGATAAAAATATTTTACTGCACAAAAACTTTAATAAAAAATATGGACGGGGACGAGGACGCTGGTGCCGACACTAGGGCGAGTAGGAGAGCTCTCCAATTACTTCTTAAGGTTGAGCTAAAAAGGTTTTTCCATATTTTGGCTGTGTGACCTAGTTTTAGACTCCAAGTAACTCATATTTGACCTTGACCTAGAAATCATCAAAAAATCTGTCGGACCAATTTCAAGAAAATTTCGATCAAAACAGTAGCCCCTACAGGGTTTACAACTTTTTTTTATTTTTAGCTGCTGTGACCTACTTAGTTGTTCAAAGAACAACTATATACGCCATTTTGAGAAATCAGTAAAGCTGCTTACTACAAAAACTACTTTTTGAGGTAAATGAAGGGACTCAACATTTCAAACATGTGTATTAAAGAGAAAAGTTTTAATAAACGACTATTGTAATAATCACATAAAATCCAACATTGAAAATACAAAATGTATATACAACAGTGAATATTCCCCGTGGTGAACCCAAATTCAAAAGTGAAGGAGCATTGATCTCTTATTCTATACATAGACGATAAAACACCTCTGGGCTAAGACACTTTACTTATCAAACAAATCGGCTACGCACAGGAAGTAGTACGGCATGTGAATTCTTTTGAATATAATCATAATTACATCGTAAAAAATGCTGGATAATAAGTACAGGAGTACAAATTCATAGATTAAAGGCGCTTTTAAACCTCGTAGGTATATATCAACACGTTCTAGATAAGTTAAATGACACGTTTATTTTTTTAAAGTGCTTACATTTTTCGATAGTAATGTTATATTGAGTAGTCACAAAACATGTTTATTTTATTCAGTAAAGTCGAACCGGGGATTATAAAAATGCATACATCGTCACGTGGTTATAGGTAAAAATGTAATAAGAATAACTCCAGTGCTTTTAGCGCTTTGGTTTTTCATCCGAGATGACCCATGGTCGAGCTCATCCAAGCAATCACCTAGACTAGCATCTTCACAAAGTTTGAAAACAAGTGAGCCTAAAATGTAACCAACTGAAAGTTCACAACCAATTGTGGACAGACGACAAACACCGGCCGTTCAAACATCCTAAAAACTCAAAGTAGATCTATAGGAATTTCCTGTTCAGTTGATTGCTTTTCATGTGTTCGGAACGAACAGCGAATCAAATGCGCCCAGTGATGTCACTTGTGTAGTGTTTAATCATTCATTCATTATCACAGTATAATCAACCTTCGCCAGAACTTAACAAACGTTTCATATTAACTAAAATTAATGAATGTACAATGTGTAAAGACCGGATGCCAGTGTATACAAAAATATTATACTGTTCAAAATAATTTATTTGTTAACCACAGATATACAAAAATGATTGTAAATCTACAATTTATAATAATGATGCAATAAAATAATCTGATTATGCATAAAAAATGGCTTTTTTGCAAAAAAAATGAAGAGAGAAAAAAACAAGAAACTTACGTGCAAGTTTTCATGCCCAGCTACACTAGAATGTTTCGTCGAGGACGCGTCCCTAACAAAAAGATATTGATTAAAATCGTTATTTCTCTACCTTTAAACATATACATGTATAACAAGTAAAAAATTGCTGCGAAATGCAGCAATGTGATGGTCACGGCGAACAAAAAAACAGTTAAGTATAATCTAAAGGTAACTCAAAAAAGCATTATATTGAATTATCATGTTAATTGTTAAGTTTTTCAGTAATAAAAGGTAACTTGTTATAAAACGTTTTCTTGTTCGTATGTAACATTCTCGTTCCCAGAGCCAAGTAAGATTCTCGATGCTAGTTTAATTGAGAATCTTGATAACCTCGGGGTACGAGAATGGTCTCGATCTAGACATCCACTTTATGCCGACAGGATGTTTGGTTTCAGTTGGATTTATTTCTCGTAATTCATATTTACATGACGCTTAAAAAGATCGACAAAAGGGAAAGCATACTCTTTCACAACTGATGCTATTTACATAAAATATCCCTTCTGTTCCATCAAGTGCCCGTTACATTGCGGATCTGTCCTTACCAATCCGTGTGACTATTGGTTGCACATAAAAGTACATAAAAAGTGACAGCTACTTCCCAAGAACAAAACATGACGTAACTGGTTTAAGACATTTGCGTAAAGGTGTGTCATAATATTAGATAGTTCATCCACAGATTAGCCCACACCGAACTATCCAGAAGAAGTAGTAAGTTGATTTGGCTATAAAAATATTTGATCTCTGAATACTGCCAACCCCGTTCTCGAGTGTTACAGGCAGGATTAAGTGCACGTCGGAAAGTGATAAATAAAGAAACAGTTAAAAGATCCTGACAAATAGTTTTGCCAGGAACAGTGAGCAACTAAGACTGTAACGATTCATCTATGCATCGTGAGATCGTATTCGCGACTGTCCGATACGGGCGTATCGAATCGCGTCCTAAAAAATCGCGATTCAGAGGGCCTTTTAGTTTACAAGAAATTAGGGATTCTTTACCATGAATGTTATATTTTACTGCTGTTTTATTTTTAAACAAAAATATTACCTATCAACTTCTGCGAGAGTTATATTTCTTTTAAATCTTACCTACATTGTTTGCTTTCCAAGTTTTGTTCACGAGCTACTTGGAAATACACGTGCTTCATGAAGCTTCTATTTGGGATTGGTACAATGTAATGTAATGAAGCGATTTCAACTTCACGAAATCACGATTTCAACTTCATGAATTCACGATTTTAACTTCACGAGGTCAACTTCAGAAATTCAACTTCACGAATTCACGATTTCAATTTCATGAATTCACGATTTTAACTCCATGAATGCACAATTTTAACTTCATAGTTGAAATCGCGAATTCAAGAACCTGAAATCGTGAATTCATGAAGCTTAAACCGTGAATTCATGAAGTTAAAATCGTGAATTCATGAAGCTGAAATCGTATACTCGTGAATTTCGCATGTTGAAAACATGAATTCACGAAGTTAAAAATGTGAATTCATGAAGATGAAGTCGTGAAATCATTAAGTTGAAATGGCACAACCGGTCTTTCGTAAACAAACGTTGTTTGTACCGCCTGTGCACGGAAGGAAAACCCCATCAATTTAAATTACGGATTTAAAGGTACGATTATGACGCAAAGAAAGTATGCAAACAACTCGACTTACTGCCATCATATAAAGCCATGCAGACATGATCAAACGCTTTAAAATCATTGTAACATTTCTATGATGATATTCAAATCAATTGCTATCGAATGCATGTCGGTCATCTCGTCTTATTACCTTCGATAGTTTCAATGTTAATAGAGTTCGACTCTTTCCGGCAAGTTCGTTCATCTCCGTGGGTTGAGTGACGTCATAGGAAAATAGTTCGAAATCCTTGCGCGTATTCATATCAGGGGCATGTTCCACAAGGCTATCACTAGCTAGCGCTTTTTGAAAGCAATTTTGTGTAGCCTATTAGCGCTCGCCTTGTGAAACGGGCCCAATATAAAAAGAAAAACTTAAGGACAGCTTGTTTTGAATGATTTTATGTTCCATATGATGCACTTTTGTCGGTAATTTTGTAGAATAGAGACAAGTTGTACATACTATGACTTTTGTTGGGTTTAACGCCGTTGCAACTCATTGTATAGGTCATATATCGGCGGCAAGTCAACGTATTTACTCCTCCTGGAAAGGCCAAATCTCTGGATTTTGCTGTTAACCAACTAGTAAGTGCATACTTTCGTTAGTGACTGACAACTGCCCTACATAATTAAACTCATTGGTAGGAGAGTGAATGGCCGTAGAAAAAATTTCATGATCGAGTACCACGAAAGTATGCGCTGCCCGGGAATCGAACCAACAACCCCTCGATCAGTAGACTTGCGTGCTACAAACTGAGCTAGCCAGGCGGCTTAACTGTTTGTACACACAAGCAAATGAAATCAATTAAGGTGGGTCGGTACCTTACTCGCAGGGAAAAACGAAAACAATATAATGTTCACAGATAATGATAAAAGTTGGCAGGCAGATACCTTCATGCTTCTTGTTTGTTTTTCTGGTAACCTTAGCGACGTTGTCATTTTTTTCACGACGTCATGGACGTCAAAGTGGTTCGCGCTAAAACAGGCATGCAAGTACATTAAATCCACATGTTTGAGATATTGAATGACCGAGGTCAATGATAATTATATCAAAATGTTTCTGAAATGTCGTTGCCTACAATCATTTTGTTCCGATTATCTAAATATCACGTCAGTCGTAAAGATTGTACATTTCATCACTGAATTTAAGGTTTTCACGTCTATAAGGTTTCACCAATTGCCGAGTTATAATGTTTATTTTCATATTAAAGCAGAACGGTGGTCATATTCTTATTGCGATTTTTGAAATCTACGCACTTTTTGTGTCATTTTAATGAAATAAAAAAGGAAAGTGGACGTTCTCAGTTTTTCACAATATAGCGTTCAAAGTAAGATTACCTTCATTACAAAGACGTTAATATAACGTAACGCTGACGTTGTGATCAAAGCAAGGGGTTGGAAAAATAAGTAGAAGCGGACTTTGATTGACTTATGTTAAATTATTTTGAACAGATCAGATGCTGAGTGTCACAAGAAATTCATTAAGAACTGGAAAGAAAACTGCAAAATTAAATTTACAAGAAAATTACCTACATAACCCAATATCACAACGTCAGCGCGACGTAATATCAACGTCGTTGTTTTGAAGGTATTTTTACTTTGAAAGCGATATTATGAAAATCTGAGAACGTTCACTTTTCTTTTTTATTTCATTAAAATGACACAATAAGTGTGTAGTTTTAAAAAATCGCGATAAGAATATGACCACCGTTCTGCTTTAATATGAAAATAAACATTATAACTCGGCAATTGGTGAAACCTTATAGACGTGAAAACCTTAAATTCAGTGATGAAATGTACAATCTTTACGACTGACGTGATATTTAGATAATCGGAACTAAATATTTGTATGCAACAACATTTCAGAAACATTTTTGTATAATTATCTAAGTCCTCGGACATTCAATACTTTAAATGTATAGGTTTAGTGTACTGGCATGCCTGTTTTTAGCGCGAACCATTGTGACGTCCGTGACGTCGTGAAAAAAAGACAACGTCGCTAACATTCGGAACGACCTCGGCGATCATCTACGAAGATACAACTCGGATATCAATCGTAGTAGAAATACAACAAAGTTATGAGGTCAGGCGATTAACCTCATAGGTTAAGTAGTGCCGATGTAAACAATCAACATTGCAGATCATTTTGCAGAAAGTATCGAGTACACAAAAATGTTTGAGAATCAACTTTGATTTGAGTGAATATCAGTTACAGGCATTGAAGAGCTTTAACTGCCCATAATCGTCCGTTATTTTTGGTGTGTGCCAGCGTTCCAAACGTCGGGAACGAGGTTAGATTTTTGATGGAACTACTTTCGCTCCTCGTGATATCCGAGGTATATTTGCGTGGAAAATCGCCGAGGTAGTTCCGAATGCGTCGCTAAGGTTCCCAAGAAAACAAACAAGAAGCATCTGGTTATCTGCTTGCTAACTTTTATCATAATCGGTGAACATTATATTTTTATCATTTTTCCCTCCGAGTAGGGTACCGACCCACCTTAATTTATTTAGTCCAATTCAATAAATCTATTAATAAGTAGGGGTGTAACCGATATACCGTTTATATCGCAATTTGAGTTCTAACGGTTTTTAGTCGGTTCGTTTATCCTTGAACCAGTTTAGTAGTTATGTGTCATACTGCTTGTTTTTATTAGAATCTGAAAGTTAAATGCTTAAATAAATGTAAAAATATACTGAATAATTGAAAAACTCTTACTGTGCTTTTAAAGGTTAAACCTTTAGTCGATTGATAGAAAAATATCTTCAAAAGTCTGCTTTTAACCAAGCATTTACTAACATATAGATCATTTTACAATAGTTATTTAAACATTTGGATAAGAGATCATTTGCAAATACCCATATGCGTGCTATGCTGGTCCTAGGACGAGGTACATGTTCTAAGCAAAACAACCGGTACGTACTGCAATATATTGCAATACGGTTTTGCATATTGCAATTTATAGCGATACGTCTTTTACCCTATTGTTACACCCCTATTTATAAGTCACTAGTGGTTTAAAAGAATAACAAAAACACGCTTACTCAGTAAGTGAATCCTCTTCTGTACACAAGTCAGCTTGAAACGAACGAAACTGCTTCTCTGACATACAGATATGACAGGATAATTTTGCATCTCTTTCTAGCCCAGCTGCAAGTTCTAGAGATTGTTCGTGAATATATGTTGATAAATGTTTTGACAACTGGTTGTCCTTACTTTTCAAACATTTATATAGTTGTTTTAGTTGTTTTTTACTGTTCAAATGAAATGTAAGGAGTATATTCCCATTATTATGCTGAACATCTTTGATGCAAACACATTTAAGCTCTTTAGTTTTTTTCAATTGGTCACTGAGAAGAAACAAATTATCCTTCAAGTCTTTTGCTATAACTGCAGATGCTTCTTCTAGTATAGGTTTCTTTTCACAAACAATGAATAATTCCAAGTTAATCCCTAAAATAAAATTCAAATGAAAGAACAAAAGTTTTTGTTTTTTAACTTCGCATTCAACGCAATTTAGGTCATATATATGACGGCCATCTCTTCCTGCTATAGGTTTCCTGGACACTTTCTACCACCAGTACTAACTTTCCCTAACACAGGCCGACAACTCATGTATAGGATATGACCTACCGCGACCGGGATCGAACCCGCAATCTCCGGATTGAAGTCAGACATGTCACCACTATGCCACGGCCGCGTCTAAGAAGATTGTCAAATAGACTGGTCCCCTGCAAAACATAATAGGACAGGGAGCCAGATTAATTGTCAAATAACAGGTGCATTAATTTTCAAACCTGCTCCGAGATGAAAATATAGTTCCCGATTGGTCGAAGATTTCTAATATTGTGCAACTCTCTAACATTTCTGCAAATTACTGGTAATATATTGAAATAATTTTGATTAAACCCACGTCAATTTTGAACTCTTTAATTAAAATGCGTTCATCTATGGTTTAGTTTATATAACGAATTGAATTTGTCACGTTATCAAACCACGCTGAAGAGTCAACAGAACAACCCACGGAAAAGAAAGAAGGTTTGTAAAAAATCATGCAATGTTTGTCATTCATTGTCACATTATCGTTTGTTGGTATTATTTGTAAACAAGAAATGTATTTAAAGTTGATTTCACATAACAAACTTGTCTGTGACAGTAATAATATTACTTATTTTAACGTAAAAAACATGTTGACCATATTATATAAATATACAGTTATACTTGTTGTAAGATATGTTGGATATAATAATGTTTTTTTTTGTATGTATAAATATAGATTAATTTTTGTATGTTTAGATAAGTTTTAATATATTGAAATGTTACATTATTTTCAGTTAATCAAAACATACATTATAACCCTGTGTCATTGTTTCTTGAATTTATAGCATCTATATTACATCTATATCTCATTGTTTCCACACAACCTTCACCTTTCTGATATTCTGAGACCCAAACAAAAACATCGCCTTCTGTGCTTTGATTCCATACATATTTATATTGAATACTATCATAATCATTGTTTAAAGGGAAATTATGTGCCGGACTGGAAACAGCATTAAAGCCCCTTTACTACATTGAACGCTGATAATTGTCAAGTATCATGTTTTTGCTTAAAACTTATGCAAACAATAAACTTATATATAAAACGCGTCACAGGCAAAGAAATCTTTATATTTTTATACTATTTATATTTTTTCCAGAATTTATACAAATACTATGCACGTTTAAAACCAAAAGTAAAGACTACGGAAAAATCACAGAACTCAACGAAGTCAGAATATCCTATCGTGGCTAAAAACAAACACAGCTTCATTCGGAAGAAAACAAACTTTCTGCTTTGATAGAAAAATCGTGCGAAAGCTAATAAGAATTCGCGAAACTCCCGTTAATAGTTGTACAAAAGTACACATGAACATACTTATACTGACAAGAAAAAGAAACGCATCAATTAAGTCTTTAAATACACAGACATTTGCTGATAGGCAACGTTCAGATAGAACGGGTGTAATGTGAGTAAGACAAGACGACTTCAAAATTTATGTAAACGCCAATTTGATGTCATTCGTGCAATAGATTTTAACAGCAGTGTCTACGTGACGTATAGTGAAAGGGTAAACGTGTACGCCAAGTAAGTCGACAAGCAATTGAAGAACTACTTGTTTAGCGCTAACCGTACGAGGGACTATAGTTCAAAGTTATGCCGCCGTCACCGACGTCTATCTCTACCATCTATCATCGCGGTCATGGTGTTGGGAGTTCAGGGATGAGTCGTGTTTCGACATATGTAACGCCTTATGACTTATAAGTGTCTTAAAACGGGAATCAGTCACAACCTGTTGTTTGCCAAGGTAATCTCGTGAACACATTGCAGTGACCAGCTATTATGCATTGTGAGTTTCGCTCTATTCTGCTAGTCTGGCAACGTCAATACTTGTCTACCGGCATAAAAACGACATACCTCACGTTGCACACGTCACCAAGGACCTCTTACAGTCTAGCAACATCAATGTTTTCTCTTGTTATTTTGATCAAGGAAATTATTGACTTAGTTTAAATTAGACGTTTCTTTTTAGCACCAGTTTAGATATTTGCTCACTCAAAACTTGCACGCACTGGTTTCTGGAGTAAGTCACTGGAAAACGATTTGATATATCCAACACTTTACACAGCCGTGTAAGTTTTGTCAAACACTTTTTAAGCAATTTGATTGGTTGAGAGAGTATCTCCGTAGTTTAATTAGCATGTTATAGTCATCATCATCATCATCATCATCCGGTTTATTATAAACAGGCCGTTGATTATTCCTTTGGTAATGGTGAGGCCTGTGTGTCTGGTCTTGAACGAAGTCTTCCTCTCCATCGTTGGCGATCTTCAGGGCTGATTCCATCCATTTTCAGCGCAAGCCGGTCACGCTTAACCAGGTCTTCCCAGCTTAGCTTTGGTCTGCCTTGGCCCCGGTGTGCAGTGACGTTCAAATTTCTGACTAGGTAGATCCAGCTTGTGCTACGTTCTACGTGGCCAAACTATCTCAGTCTGTTTGTTTGAAGTACGTCAGCAATATCTCTGATTTTAAGCTGAGACAGGAGATCCTCCAAGGGGACATCGTCCTCTGGTTTGACACAGCAGGTCCATCTTATCATGGCTCGGTCATTTCGCTGCAGTCTTTAAAGGATTTTTGCAGAAACAGCCCAGGTTTCTGATCCAAGAAGCATGACACTTCTCACACAGGTGGAGTACACACGTCCTCTGGTAGTGATTGGCAGATGCTTGTTGGTGAGTATGGGAAGGAGTTCTCTGAATTTCTTCCATGCAGAGTTGCAGCGTGTTATGGTTGCAGTCTCTCATCCCCCGCCTGCTGATAGAGTATCTCCTAGGTAACAGAAGTCTGCTACAATTTCGAGTGTCTCATCTTCAACTTGAATAGATGTCACGGGCCTACCATCAATGGGTCTTGCTGAGCCTGTGCATCGAGGACATCTGTAGTTTGGGTCTGATCTGAGTGGACCCTTGATTCCACTTCTTGTGAACCCAACAGGAGCAGTTTGTGCATAGTATGGCGTTTCTAGCAGTTCCACTGAGACACACTGCGCAGGGGTACTTTCCAGACTTCTTGAGGGAGTTGAGATTGGGACCAGAGATCATCACTTTGGTTTTGCTCATGTTTACCCTGAGACCTTTTCCTTCCATACCTTTTTTGCAGTTGGTCAGTCTTTCTATTAGAGACTCCAATGAGGTATCAGTGATTGCGAGGTCATCAGCGTAGAGGATCTCCCAGGGGCAGCTAGTGCGAAATTCACGAGACAGAGCTTCTAGTACAATGATGAAGAGTAATGGGCTTAGTACTGATCCCTGATGTTCGCCCACCTTCACATCAAATACTTCACTGTATTCGTCTCCTACTCAAACCCGGCTCCTGGCACCTGCATACATTGACTGAACAGTTTGTACGAGCCATTCTTCAACACCAACTTTTCGCATTGACCACCATATGACTTCCCTTGGTACACGGTCGAAGGCCTTCTCCAGGTCTACGAATGCCATATAGAGTGGCTTGTTTGCAGCTAAATGCTTTTCTTGGAGTTGCCTGATGATGAAAAGGGCGTCAGTGGTACCCCTCCCTGGCATAAAGCCGAATTACATCTCATCAATGTGTACCTGTTGTCTGATGAGTTGGTTGACAACTTTCTCAAGTACTTTCTTGGTCTGATCAATCAGCTTGAGTCCTCTGTAGTTGCTCCTGTTCAGTGCGTCGCCTTTCTCTTTGTAGATGCTTACAATGTAACTTTCTTCCCAGTCAGTGGGTATGCAGCCCTCGTATACAATAAAGGTCTCTTATTAGGGCTCCTCTAACCTTGCCTGTGGGTTTGAGCATCTCTTCGACTACTCCTGATGGTCCTGCTGCTTTGCCCATGTGCATCTTGCCGATAGCCTTTTCAATCATCTCAGACGTGATTGGTATGCTAGGGCCCTCCATGGGTGGTTCGTCTGAGAGGTCCTCGTGGCTCTAGGGGAATTCGACATTTAGGAGCTGATCATAGTGCTGCGTCCATGCTAATTTCTTGGACTATTCATCCAAGGCGAGTTCACCCTTATCGTTCTAGATGGTTTTTTCACCTACCACATCCTGGTTTTCGCTGTGCATTTGTTTAGCCAGCTTGTAGATGCTACCTGTCTTTGGGTTGATGTCTTGGAAAGCGACTTTTTCAACCTCGGTTTTAGCATTGTACACAGCATGTCTAGCATGGCGTTTTGCAGCGTTGTATGCTTCCCTGCTGCCACCAGCTTTCCAGGCCTTGAAGCATATTCTTTTTTCTTGACAGCTGACTCCACAGTGTCATTCCACCACCAGGTTTGCTTGTGCCATCTGTGTTTGGATGAAAGACTACATATTTCAGTGGCAGCTTCAGTCATAAAAGTACCCCAATTTTATATGAAACTGATATTTTGAAGAACTTGACCTCTACAAGGAACCCGCGTAAGAGAGTTATTATAATCCCAAGGCGGTTATATTCTATATGCTTTTAGATAGTATTACTTGTTTTTAGATTGATGATAAAGATTTTGTCTTCGTTTAGTGGCTTTAAAACAGAACTCAACACTTATTAAAACATGATCAGACATATTATTTGAATCGTCAATACTTAATGACGATATATATTGATAATTATCGTTGCCGACGGGCAACGATATAAACAATTATCAAGATTTGAGCATTTTTGTGTCGGCACCTGTTGCTGTAAGTCAATCAGAACAATGCATTTGAGGTCACATGATGAAAAAATTGACGTCATACAGTCTAAAAAGGGGTGTGTGTATGGAATCGTCCACGGCGTGTATTATACGGTCACCTGTTTGTAATACAAGAAAATACCATTATTAATGTTTGAATTTTTACCAGTTTCAAGAAAGTTGCAAAATAACACTAGAAAATATGCACAGCTAATTATAAAATGTGTTTTTTCTTTAGAAAAACTCCCATTTGTTGAAAAAAATTTGTTGCAAAACTATCTTCCCTTCTAACGGGCGAATCTATTTATACGGGAGAAGTTTATCTGCATCCAATCAGCCGAGAGGCGTAACCTGTATCCACTTAGACAGATTTAAGTCACGCCCTTCATAAACATCTTTGTTAGCTTAACGTCCAAGATTGGGAACGCCCTACTGATTCATAGTCCCTATTTGTTTTACATATCGTTACCAGAGCGCGATTATTCCTGGAATTCTAAAAATAGACTCAATGGTTTTACATATTACCAGGGCACCTTTATACTTTTCTTCTAAAAATATACTTGAAACGGTTTGGAACTTAGGTGTCAATGAAAACTTACCACTTACATAAACCTATTTGTTAATGAAAATTTCACATGATATTAATTATTATATTTGAAGATAGGATTTGCAAGTACAGAGCTTGAACATAAACGGATCAATTCCTAAAACAAGACGACCACCTCGAAAATGAACGTTACGGACCTTAGTAGCGGGTATGTCCTCCCTCTGCATCGTGCACAGCTTGACATTTACGGCTCATGCTCCGTATTAGACGCTGGATTCTGTAATGGGGTATTGCATCCCATTCCTCAGTCAGTGTTTGTATAACTTGCTGCAGATAATTGATGTGACGTCAGCCGTTATTAATCCCTTCGGCCAAGTCGGTCCCAAAGATGCAACATAGGGTTTAAGAGGGACTGAATGCTGGCCAAGGTAGTGTGTTGACATTATTTTCAAGCAGGATCTTGCGTAATGCGTGCAGAGCGGGCCGTGCAATGTCTTGCTGGAGAATGTTGACGTCAGTATAGGTTCGAATAAAGGAAGAACTACTGGCCTCAGCACATTATCAATGTAACACTGAACAGTGAATGTTCCAGGCAATACAATAAGTGGGGTCTTGTGCTCCAAGAAATGCTATCGCACACCATGACACTACCACAACCCCAGCGCGCAGCCTGCCGAACGCAACAATCCGTATAACGTTCTCCACCATGTCTCCACACCTCCTTTCGCCTGTCAAACATGTCCAGACAAAATCTAAAATCATCTGTGAAAACAACACATTGTCATTGCCTCTGTATCCATCGTCGATGTCGATTACACCAATCGATGCCAATTTGGCGTCAATGCGGTGTCAAAACGTTACCCCGATATGCACATCGTGATCTCAGGTTAAAAGTTCTGAAACGACGACCAACTGTTGACGCACTTATTCCGTTGTTAAAGATTCCCCAAGTCTCCCTGACCGTTTTTGTAGCCGGTCTGAATATATCACGGAGATGTGAGAGGAGAATATGACGATCGGTAAGTCCTGACGTTACTTTTTCACGACCTGAACGTGGCCTATCTCTCACAGAGCCTATCTGTTCATGTCTCCTTACCAGATTCATGATTGTCTGATGTGAGCAGCCCATGCAACGAGCAATCTTACGAAATGAGAGTCCGGCGTCAGCCATGCCGAGAGCTTGGTGACGTTGGGAGTCTCCTAAACCTGGCATTTAAATAGCAATTGATCCAAGTACGAGTGTTTATCTTAGCCTGTCGACTAACTCTCGTTAGAGACAAATGATTTACACACACTACTGGATACATGTCGTCTTTACTAACAAATCTCGTTTTGCCAAGCAGTCCGGGACTCAAACACCTTAAATCGATTTTAAGCATTTATTATTTAGCAAATCATGGAAAAATAATATGATATTGTTTGCATATTTTAAAATCTTGTTCTATGAATTACGAAATCCACTGCCATATAATTGCCTTAAATAGAGGTCCAACACAGGATTTGCTGTTCTTATAGAACAAACCTCATTGGATACCCCATAATTTGTTTACTTTCAAATGTGTTAAGATTCGAGGTTACATCACTTAGTTCAATACGGATAAACATCGTACCTCACTCAGGCGTTGTGCAGTCGGTGTTTTATCGATGTATTCCAGATTGTCGCAATACGATCTGTGATGTATAGACATTATAAATATATTAAGTTTGAGCGAACGTTAACCTTAAGTATTAAAGTAAAAGGGGAATAACTCGGAAATTAATTCATCCAGAGGTATGTCCCTTTACATTTCGATAGATGAAGACCTGGTGTATAAGCATTCCAACTTTCATTCAAATATTTTTGCAAGTACAAAAATATCCAATTAGGACAATTTGAATCTGAAATGTTAAAGTATAAAGGGGCATGACTGCAAAAAAATAATCCACAGTTACGTCCCACAGTTACGTTCCTTCATAGTCGTGTAAATAAAGTACCGAAAAATAAGTATACCAACTTTAAGCCAAATATCTTGATCAGTATTGAAGCTATTCTACATAGGAAAAACTTTAGGCTCATATTTTGCATTTTTTAAGTATAAAGGGCAATAACTAAAAACATAATTCATCCAGAGCTAACCCCTTTCACAGTATGGTTAATATAGTCCCATTTAAATAACGTGGACCGTGTTAAAGATGTAAGAGTTTCAAAAAAAAAACTTAAACATGAAAACCAACGCCAACACCGATGCAAACGTCATCGCAATCTTGAGTGATAGCAATAGCTCTCATTTTCTTCGAAAAGTCGAAATAAAACACTATGGTAGCAAGTGTACTAGACTCCTTTATGTGTTTTATAATTATTCAAGATAACGAAAATGGAATACTCACATAAACTGTAATCACCTTTAGCCGCCATACTTCAGAATTTATCTGAAATTTAACAACAGTTTGCTGTAAATGCTTCATATAATTGACAAAAATCTTGTCCAGAGTGGGTCCCGAAAATATATGATATTAGGTCACAATGATTGAGGAGATTTCATTTTCATAAATTGAAATCTAAATTATTACTTATAACATTAACTATTTGTTAATGATGGCAATACAGTTTGTTCTGATGATCATTGTAGTGGAATTAAACAGTTATATCTATGATTTGGTAATTTATTCAGGGTGGGGTTTTCGCGCGTATGGACCGAAATTGTACCGATTTTCGAAAAAATAAGCGTTAATTGCACGCTTGCTCGTCCGAAAAACAGTTAACAAAACCGCGTTTTCATTCACCAATATCAATGGACAAAATCATAATTTCTCACCTTCCACAATTTACTAACATATTTGTGCTTACACACACATCGATAAATATGTAAAGTCGTTGAAAAATGGTTTGCTTGTTGACATTTTTTTTCCAGAGATATATGAACGGAAAGAGTAATCTTAAACTTTTTTAAAATAAAATGATAAAATTACGGGTGTCATAAATTCGATTTCCTGCGATCGCCGATATCGTTTTTAGGCCATTACTTTTTAGCGAATGAAGTCAACGATTATAGTAGACTTATGATGATTACACAACGAGACATTGCAATTATGACTTGTTATGCGATCATAATCAAGCATCAACAAAGTTTGCTTAAATGCCGACACACATCATCAATTGACGTGAACAATTGCAAACTCATGTTTGTTATCAAACAAATGATTCTTTTTTGTTTAATTTGCTGCAAACAATTACATTACTACCATGTGTACGTGACGATTTGATGATTTTTAATTATGTAGGGCAGTTGTCAGTTATCAACGAAATTATGCGCTTAGTAGTTGGTTAACAGTTTAGCCTTTCCAGAAGGAGTAAAAGATTGACTGACAGCCATTAAATGACCTATAACATGAGTTGCTATGGCAACCCAACCAAGCAAACAAGACGATTTGTTAAGGAACAAAAACTGCCACCAGTGGCGAGAATAGCCCCACAACGGCAACATTTTAAGATGACAGCAAGTCAACATTGTGAAGTCCAAATGTTGTAAGAAGAATAAAACCATAAAAAAGCCAATATCAAATTAGAAATAAACAGCAATTAGCAGTGTAATTCACTATTGATAAAAATGCAAAATAAACAGTAGTTGTCATATTTTAAATGATTTTATACATGAAAATGAACACCATTTTATCATTTTGAATTTCAATAGGGGAAAAACAACATAAAAGTGTCAGTACAACTTTATCGAATTGGCTGAGAAAATGAGATGTTTGATTCATTAGATATAAGAAAACTTAACATGGCTGCCAGTCAGCCGTTTTGAATTTGACTTTAGGAAAATGCAAAGCACATCAACTTAAATAATTGCTAACTCTCTCAGTCTTAAGAAAAATATCAAATCATTTGCTGTAAATAAAAATTATAAATGGCTGCCAGTCAGCCATTTTGAATTCGAAAAAACATCAATACATCAAATGAAGAGCTCAACAATAAGAATTTGATAAAAAGGCTAGCAGTACATAACAAGAGCTCCGCTGGGTGGGATATTATACGCCCGTGTGCATTCCATGCTGTGTTCTATCTCATATGAAGTCCCTGTGACCTTGACCAATGACCCCAGGATCTCAGAAAAGGTCCCATCATTAACTGGAGGGCTATCCAAAGCAAATATTTTGAGGTACAGCCATGGCTAACTTACCACCGGCACAAAGTTTTCCCAAACAAACTTCCAGTGCCCTTGACACTGGGGCCTCAGAACCAAAAATTCACACCCTTGACCCGAAGAGTATTAATACATAAAATTTGGTGATCTTAGATAAAGTTGGTTGTTGGACAAGGTGTTTCCTCATGATTTCCTTGTGACCTTGACCTTCGACCCAGGGGCCTAAAACCAAAGGGGTATATGCTTGACATTAAGGCTACCCATAAATAAAATTTGGTGAACCTAGGTACAGTCATTATTGAGTTTTTGTCCGGAAAATGTTTCAATATAAATAAAGTCCCAGTGACTTTGATTTTTGACCCTGGGGTCTCCAAATCAAAATTAAACATCCTCTACCAAAGCGCTATCAACACACACCTCCTTGACAAATGGGCTTATCTACATAAAATTTGGTTAACCTAGGTACAATCGTTGTTTAGTTATTGCCCGGAAAAAGTTTTTCCATATGATGCCCCAGTGACCTTGACCTTTGACCCAGGGACCTTAAAACCAGTAGGGAACATCTTTGACACATGGGCTAAACTCACATTAAATTTGGTGAACTAATTTCATGTTACTTATTAAATATAGCATTATTTCCATTGTTTGCCATTTTGACTTTATTAACATATTGATTAAACATTTGAAGTCACTGCTTGGTAATTTGATACTTTCTGGTTGAAGATTAAAACTAGACCCAGGAGCCCCAAAACCAATAGAGAACATCCTTGACACATGGGCTACTCTCACATGAAATTTGGTGAACCTAGGTACAATCATTGTTGTGTTATGACCCGGACAATGTTTTCAATATGATGCCCCTGTTACCTTGATCTTTGACCCAGGGGCCCCAACCAATATGGAACATTCTTGCCACATGGGCTACTCTCACATAAAATTTGGTGAACCTAGGTACAGTCGTTGTTGAGTTATTGTCCGAAAAAGGTTTTTCAATCCGATGCCCCTGTGACCTTGACCTTTGCCTAGGGGCACCAAAATCAATGGGAACATCCTTGACAAATGGGCTAAACTCACATAAAATTTGGTGAACCTAGGTACAGTCGTTGTTCATAGAAATTAAAATGGAAGGAATTAGTTTAGAAACAGAATCATTGTCTAATGATATGCATGCAGCATCTTATGAAAATGATGTTATAACTGATAGATTGCAGCATTTAGAAAATCAGGTTGAAAATCTTGAAATGAATAAACTAAAACATTCATTGAGAATCTTTGGTGTTGAAGAGGACAAAGATGAAAATCTGTCTACAAAAATAAATGAATGTGTCCTAAATGTCATAAATGAAACTGAAAATCCAAATATGAAAAAAATATCATATATGCTAGACGTATTGGTGAAAGTTTAGATCAAGCACGTATGATAGTAGCTTAATTTGAAAGTTATGATACAAAAATGAAGCTTTTTGAATACAGGGACCAATTGAGAAGCAAGGGAATTAGGATCTCAAATGATCTTATATATAACCAACGCAGACAACTAAAACTGTTAAATCAACAGGGCTACTATGGGTATAACAAAAATGGTAAACTTTTTAAACAAAGAAATCTGATGTCCAAGACTCAACACGTGTTTTCAAAATAGTAAGCCGCAAACATATTGAACCTGAATCACATGAAGAAATAGAATCTGAACCTCAAACATGGCAACAATAGGATACAGGTCAAATCCCTACACAGGATTGTTCAATTATTTCCTGGAACATAAGCGGTTTACATAAAGATTTAAGTAATTCTGACGTTATTAATTTCCTCAGTAAATATGATATTATTTCAATACAAGAAACATGATTAACAGAATATGATTCTTGTTCTAATGCATCCAATGAATATGAAAGGTTTCCTTGTTTTTCCATACCCTCAGCTAAAGGTGGTAGAAACATGAGTGGTGTATCTATATTTGTTAAAAAATGTAGCTGACAAAGTGAAACATGTATGTAAAAATTTCCAACATGGTGTATTATTGTTAATCGACATGTCAATATTTGGATCAGATAGTGGTATATTATTTTGTTCTATCTGTAATCCTTCTGAAAATTATCCATTACTGAAACAAGTACCTAGCACTGTTATGACATTGTTGGAAGAAATTATCATTGAGAATCAGCTTCTACATATACCTATGATACTATGTGGTGATTTTAATGCTAGGACAGAGAGCGATCCTGACTTTATAACATTAGATAATAACATTCCAGAACTGTGTGAATATCAAGATTTATTTTTGAACAAAAACTTATCTAGTAGATTATCTAAAGATGACAATGTGAATAAATATGGTGTTGAATTATTTCAATTCTGTATATCGCATGATTGTTTAATTGTAAATGGTCGTTTTGGGTCTGATAAAGATATTGGAGACTTAACCTTTAGGAATTCTAATGGCTGTAGCACAAAAGACTATTTTATAGTTTCTCAAAGTATAATAAATTATGTAAAAAAAAAATGAAATTATCAATAGATCAGAAAGTGACCATTTACCTATTGTATTGTATATTCAATATAATTGATGATAATGACACTGTTGATGATACAAATGATACAGAGTCTTTATTGTTTAACTTTAATGTTGAAAATAACATTATTTACTTAAATAATCTATCAGATTATATTATGTCAAACAAAGCTGATGAATTCGATGGAATGTTACGTGATCCATTATCTTCTGTTGATGTTATTCTGAAATGATTCCAAGATATTCTTATAGAAAATAGTAAAGCTTTTTCTTTTCCAAAACAATGTAAGAAACTTAGAAAAATAAATAATTCTTGGTTTGACAATGAATGTAAAATATTAAAACAGCGATCAGTGAGAAGTCTAAGAAAATTTAGGACAAGTCGAAGTTTACAAGATTTAAACGAACATCAAACTATTAAAAAGGAGTATAAAAACTTATGTAGAAAAAAAAACAAAATGATTTCACAAAGAAACATGTTAATAAGCTAGACTCCTCTGTAAAAAATCCAAAATGTTTTTGGAAAGTAATTAAAAAACTTATTCGTCACAAACCTGTTGAACAAAAACAATCTAAAGACTCTTAGTATGATCATTTTATTCAGCTATTCTCTAGTAATGACATAAATGAGTCTGATAAGCAATTACAGGATGATATACTCATTGAAAATGAAATCATGAATGAAATTTCAGATCTAATATTAAATTCGCCTATTCAAGAAAATGAAATTATTGATAGTATTAAATGTCAGTAAGTCATCGTCAGGCATTCTACATGCACATCATTTAACAGTACTATTGGCTTATACTGTATTCTTCCTTTTTTAATCATGTTTTTAATATACTTTTTGAATCTAGTGACTCGTGCCCGAAGGGGTGCGGGTTCGAATCCCACCCGGGGAGGTTATACCCTTCCATGAAAATTTGACAATAATGTCGATTTTCCTCCATTGGTTAGATAATATGGAGTAGTTTCCGGCCTTGTGTAAGATAAGGTGAGTACTGGTTATAGACAATGGTCCTGGAAAGCTAGGTTAGGTGCGCTGGACGCCGTGAAATGACCTAAATTGTGTTGACACGGCGTTAAATCCAATAAATAAATATTCAGCCCACAATTGTATAAGCACATTTTGATGTTTTCCCTAAATATTTATTAAGGCTAATGTTTAACATTATAACTACTAATTGGTTATTTGTATACAATTTGTTAAAAGTTAATTATCTTCTTATCATAATGTACATGTATTTTATTGTATATATATATATATATATATATATATATATATATATATATATATATATATATATATATATATATATATATATATATGTATGGGCCGGTGGCCTTTAATCACTTAGAAATAAAGTAAAGTAAAGTAAAGTTAAGTTATTGTCCGGCCTGGTTTTTCCATATGATGCCTGTGACCTTGACCTTTGACCCAGGGACCCGAAAACTTTAGGGTAAATCCTTGACACATAGGCTACCTTCACGTTAAATTTGGGAATCTAGGTATATTCGTTGTGGAGTTATCGTCCGGGAGTTATCGTCCGGACAAGTTTTCATATCTTTATTCCAAGTGACCTTGACCTTTGACCCTGGGGTCCCAAAACCGATAGGGTACATCCCTGACACATGGGCTACCTTCACTTTAAATTTTGTGAACCTAGGTATATTCGTTGTTGAGTTATCGTCCGGACAAGGTTTTCATATTTTAATTCCCAGTGACCTTGACCTTTGACCCTGGGGTCTCAAAATCCTCTACCCAAGGGCTATCCACACATAAAATTTGAGAAACAAGGTACATCCTTTCTTGAGTTATCATCCGGACAAGCAATTGTCCACGGACATACAGACGGACATCATACAACATAAAACGTCCGTTTTTTTTTCAAAACGGGCGCATAAAATCATTAGTAGCAGGGAGAATGGCCATAGAAATAATTTCATGACCAAACTCCGGGAATCGAACCCACGACCTCTCGGTCAGTAGACGTGCATGCTACCAACTGAGCAAGCCGGGCGACTTTTCATAT
This sequence comes from Mactra quadrangularis, assembly GCA_025267735.1. Lineage (NCBI taxonomy): Eukaryota > Metazoa > Mollusca > Bivalvia > Venerida > Mactridae > Mactra > Mactra quadrangularis. Next base: position 8,558,515 of record CM046300.1, read on the forward strand.
AAGTCTGATTATCAATGATACAATCATTAGCAATTAAGCGAGTCTTGATACCTCACAGTATTGCAATTCACAATAAGATTGAACCACTCACAAAACGTTTCCGATCAACGATGCACGCATCGGCAAAGCTCTTGACATAACATCAAACTCTATGTCTGTCGGCATGGCTTAGGTTCAGCACACTTTCGATGGAAACAAATCAAAATTTTAATCAGCTCATAGGGTGCACATGCAACGACGGCATCAATCAAGCCTTGCATTTCGACGGGTGAGGTAAATTTTGCCATGTACACTCACCAGCAGTTTCTATTACACTCTTTTTATTGACGAAATAATCTGTCTTAAAATGGTAAATAATACAATCGCTTATTTTAGTGTATTAACCTCCGGGCTCGAATTTAAGGCTTAAGCTCGCATACTCGCGAATTATAAGTGATAAAAAAACAGGACTTTTCAATCAAATTTTGCGCTTTTACATAGTGCAACACCAGGTCGGTTGTTTTATGCATGGTAATGCTATAGTGCTGCACTCATCGGAGTTATTTAAAAAAGAAATCTTGATAAAGTTTCGTCCCCTCCCTGATTTCAATCCATTAGAACATTAATAGGATCTGCTGGGTCGGAAAACTATACAGTATCACGTCACTTACAAAATGCATGATTTGATGGCAGGCTTGTTACATGAGTAGGACGCCACTTCTTCAGTCACCGTTAGATCTTACGTCAGGTTATTACGCTCACAACTAGCTGCAGTGATCCGTAGACGCAAAGGGTCCCGTTACACCTAACTAGTTCATAGAACGTTCGACCTCGTCCTTAAAATATCGCGAAACTGGTTGTGAACGAGCTAGGACGTGCCGTTTAAGTCGGAAAATGTCAGTTTTACGATCATAGTTCGTTCAGAACCAGTTCCCGTTGAGGCATTTTGTTTCTATCCCGTCTGTGGCCCGTTTGTATCGGGATCAGATCGGGTAGATTTGCTCGTTCTCCTCACGAGGCACCGTCTCCAACTAGTCCAAACCGTTTGTGGTCCATTTTAACCGTTCAAAACTAGTTCTTCTAAGCTCCTTTACTATTGACCATCCTGTTTAAGACAGTTCAATTCTCTCTAAGAACGTTTCCATCTTGTTTTAGAGCGTTTTGGACGTAGTGACATCACGTTCTGATCCGATTGCTATGAATATCTAGGACGTTTCTTCCCGTTGGAATTCTCGTTTAATGGTACAAGCTGTGAGGACACAATTTGTCAAGCATCACTGTGACCACACCGTGCTTCCAAAAAGGAGCAGAGCCAGACATGCGACGCATGTTAAGACAATCGCTTCCAAAAATCACCTGCTTAAATGAAGCTTTTGAAGACCAGCCTCTAGTTAAGCCTAAGAATTCTGAGCCTCCTGAACGAGTCAATGAAAACGAGAGTGTTGTATCTCCTGCTTCTTCAAATAAATCAGACAGCTAGGTTTCAGGAGAAGATTTGGGGCAGAGTCAGGAGCCAGAAAAATGAAGAAAACTAAAACATCTCTTGGTGAGAAATGGTCTGTTATAAGACCAAACCTTGCCAGATCGTACTGTAGACGTTGTTGTGTTGTACGAACTGCATACGAACGCAATAAACTTATTAAAAATAAGTAGAACGTACCAAAAACCTACTGCGAGCTTAAAGAACTGCGTGTTAACGTGTTGCAAACTGGTTCAGAACTTAATAATTTGTTTTCATACATTTAGACGGGATAATAACGCACAATGGACGTTATGAAAACGAGTTAAGTATGTGTGCAAACGGAATGAACGAGTTACACACGGAACTGGCCGGTGTGTAAACGTACTGTAAATTGATGCCCCATCGAACTACGACAAGTCACGTCCCGAGTACAATGCTAGTACGGCAATTCGTTCGCAGTACGATCATTCCGTTGCCAGTACGTTGTTACTCAGTCTTGTTGCAGAACGGGGTGGCCGCAGAAAATTTTTGAGTCGACTCAAAGTTCTCATTCTCGTACCCCATTCTCGTTCAACCCTGTTCAAGCTCGTCCATAACGTTCGAACACAGACCGTAGAAAGTTTCTACTACGTCCAGTCCGTTTTCAAACAGTTGGAACCCGTTCGGTCCAATTTTTTCAGAACGTAGTGAGAACGAGTTTGGTGTAACGGGGGTATAACAGGGGTACAAGAGCATAACCGATATTGATCTTCTTGTATAATGAAACTCTTATAACTTAGGTCAGTACCAACACTTAAGCAAATTGAAAACAAAGTAAAATAGTAACTTTAACTTTTTACCTCTCTCTTTAAACGTAAAATATTCTTACTGTAAATTAAAATGAATTCATGAAGTTACTTGAGATCAGTAGCAAAATGTTTGCTAAAGAATGATACCAAACATGTCTAAACATGTACATTGTATTGAAATTATCTTTGTATGCAAATAATTGTCTCTTAGTGCGTCATCACGTTTGTTTGTCAGTACATGTGTATATACACCAAATATGAAAACTCTTGGCCCAACATTATAAGAGAGATTTTTTAACATTTCCTCATCAAAACTATAAGAAAAATTGTAACCACAGGGGCGGGACCAATTTTGACAACAAGAACACAGTTTGGACATTTTTTGTCGAGTTCAGTGCCATAGCGACACATTGTAAAGGTTATATCACTGTGGTCGGTCCACCAACTCACTGTTCCTGGAGAGGCTTAATCTCTGGATTAAGCTGTTAACCAACCACTAGGCGCATACCTTTGTTAGTGACTGACTACTCCCTTACATGATTTTAGAATTAGTGGAAGAAGTGAGTATGGTCGAAGAAAATTATTTCATGACAAAGCTCCACAGAAGTATGCCCCCCGCCCGAAAATCGAGCCTATGACACCTCGATTAGAAGACTTGTGTGCTAAAGACTGAGCTAGCTGGGCATCCTGGACATTATTCGTAGACAACAAGCGCTGATGGCATATACCAACAAAAGCTCTTCTGTGCAGGTATTATAATCCCGTGTGCTGTCCATGCAAGAAACTGTATGTGATATAAAGCTACTAAAGTAAATATCTCGTGAACCTAGGTTAAAGCTGACATCATTTTATCATACTAAGTTTTCCCATATAGAGTCTAGTGACCCTGACCTTTGATACAGGACCTCAGAATCAATAAGCCACACCCTTGACCCTAAGGCTGTTCACAACAAATTTGGTAAACCTTGGTGCAACCATAGTTGACTTATTGTCAGTGCAAGATTTTTCACATTAAGTCCAAGCGCCCCTGAACAAATAGGCCACGTTCTTGACACAGGGGCTATGTACAACACACATTTCGAAAACTTAGGTACAGCTGTAGTCAAGCTATAGTCCAGAATTTTTTATATTAGCTCCAAAAGACCTTGACCTGTGAACCCAGGGCCTCAGATCTGCTAGAGCACATAACTGACCCAAAAGCTATCCACAATCAAATTTGATGAACCTAGGTTTAGGTGTTTTCAAGTTACCTTGACCTTTGATCCAGGACCCAAGAATTAAAAATGCACATTCTTAATCCAAATGCTATCGACAATCCACAACTAAAATTTGGTGAACCTAGGTATAGGCGTTGTCAAGTTATCATCTAAAAATATTTTACCATGTAAAGTCCTAGGGACCTTGACCTTTGACTCTCAGAACCAAAAGGGGCATTTTATTGACACAAGTGCTACCAACACATAAAATTTGGTGAACCTATATACAGCTGTTGTTGAGTTTTCCTTGAGAAAAATCTTTCCCATATTAAGTTGTAGTGACTTTGATATTTGACCCCAAGGCAACAAAACCAATAGGGCTCATCATTGACTCAAATGCTATCCAAGTATAGGCAATGTCAAATTATTGTCAGGACATTATTTTCCAATATGAAGTCCCAGGGACTTGTACTCTCAGAACCAAAAAGACATGCCAATCCTTTACATAAGAGCTATCAACACATTAAGTTTGTGAACATCAGTACAGCCACTGTTAAGTTATTCTCCGAACCAAGTTTCCCCATATAAAATGACAGTAACCTTGACCTTTGACCAAAGGGCTACAGAACCAACGGGCACATCCTTTATCCTATTGCTATTCTCAAATAAAAATTAGTGAACCTAGGTAAAGGAGTTGTTGAGTTACGGTCAGGAAGTAAAACTCCAATATAAAGTTGTATTGACCTTGACTTTTATTCAAGGGCGTCAGAACTTATAGGAAACACCATTGACCCAGCCGCTGAGCAGTTATAATCCACTTATCAAGTTTGGTGAATCTAGAATAAGCCGTTGTTGATTAGTCCTCTGGAGTATGTTTTCTCATTTGTAGACCTTTGACCCAGGGTCTAATAACAACTAACTCATTCTTGACCCAAATTGAAATGCTACTGGCCATCCAAAACTCAAGTCCGAAAAAAGTTTTTCCGTAGGAAGTTTCGTTGACCTTGATCTATGACCACAGGACCATATAAGGCACATTCTTGACTCAAAGGCTATCCACGTAAAAAAATTGGTGAACCTTGGTGCATCCTTTTGGAGGAATCGTTCAGACAAAAAAAATCCATTTGAAGTGTCAGTGGCCTTAATCTTCAACCCAGAATCCTCAAGAAAGAAAGACCACATCCTTAACACAAGACTGGCTATCCACACAAAATTTGATGAAACTATTTAAAACCATTGTTGATGTATTATCCAGAAAAAGTTCTCACCAATGAAGTTGCAGTGCCCTTGACCCCAGGGCATCATAACCAATAAATTACATGCTTGATTCAAGGACTATCCAATTAAAATTTGGTGAAGCTAGGTAAAGCCTTGTTGATTATCCAGACAAAGTTTTCTCAAATGAAGTCCAAGTGACATTAACCTTGACCACGGGAACACTCCAAACACAAACAAATAAGGCATATTCTAGACACAAAGGTACAGCTGTTGGTGGGTTATCCTTAGACCTTCAAAATTACCATATGAAAATCCAATGACCTCGAACTTTGACCCCCGGGCCTCAGAACCAATAGGGCATACCATTTACCAAAGGTTAACCACACATAAAATTTGGTAAACCTAGATAAAACTGTTGTTGTAATTATAAGAAGAAAAGTTTTCCCAAATAAAGTTTTAATGAACTTGACCTTTGACCTCAGAATCAAAAAGGGCACATCCTTGACACAAGAACTATCTGCATATATACTTAAACGCAAAAGTTTTGCAACATTTTAATGGTCAATTTTAGGCACGAGTCAATGTTCATAAAAATATGTCCTGACTAAGTACTGATGTACAGGACTTGCACAAAAAACATTGTGTGGAATTTTCATCGATATGCTCATGGAGCGTATCGGAATTGCACTTTCCTCCATTTTCTCACTTTGGACGTGCACAAATTCAAATGTTATTTTTATTCAGTTCTCTCAACAAATTAGAAAGATTAGAGTGACGTTGTATAAAAACAATGCATTATAGACGGGTTTTGGCTTTATGGTTACGTCATAAAGCTTCCAAATGAGCAACGTACACGTGCATTACGGTGTGCACAGGTCGACTATAAGTCGCGTTTGCTTAGTTAATTTCCCGAAACTGACACAGTAGCTGACCCTTCACGTGCCGAACAACCGCGTGTCACCACGTTACGTCAGGGCCAGACTATACGTTTAATGCACCTACGAAACCGCAAGAAGACAGCACCACGAACTGCAGCAGAGATTCCTGGAGAAAACTGACCTCATCAACGGTCCTGGACGAGGGGCAGTGCGGCGTTACGGACGTGAACGCCAAGGACTCACTGCAAAACTTTACGTGGATGAGATTCTATGCCATGTTGTTATACCATATTTTGCTGAATACCCCGACATGGTGTTACAACAAGATAACGCTCGACCTCATATGGCTCGTGTAACTCAGCATTTTCTTTCGGATAACAATGTTCCTACCCTTCCATGGCCATCATACTCACCGGATCTTAATCTGATTGATCATTAATTTTGTGGGACTACCTAAAGCAAAAAGTGCGTTGAATAAATGTACAGAACGTTGGAAAACTGCAGGAAGCTTTGCGACGAGAATGGGATGTTATGCCGCATGAATTTATCAGGAGGCGCGTGGGTTCAATGCGGCGATGATTCACAGCTGTTATTCGCGACAGATGTAGCCATTTACAGTACTGAGGTGCGTGCCATAACTAGGTTTACTTTGTGTGACGGACAATCAGAAAGAAAAACAAGTGGACATCATAACATGTTTATAACATAGATTATAAGAAAATCAAGTACAGTGCATGTCAAGGTAGTACAAGTATAATATCACCATGTGATATGTAGTAGTAATATTATAACTACTGTGCAATCCTGGTCTTTCATATTTTAATTGTTTCTAAACTGTGTAATAAGTATCTGTGATAGTAATTAAATTTATTCTTATCATTAACTAGTATTAAATCATCACAAATATATTTTATTAATATATCTTTCAATCATGCCTCTCTATGTCAGTCAGTACATCAACAACAATGGAAATAAGAGTCCATTACTCTTTTTTGTGTTATCCTTGGTGTTGATGTATTCTGACATGGTTAACTGTTTTAAATGCCATGTTATGTGTATATTGATACCAAATAAAATATATCAATCAAAAAATTAATTGCTACAAATGTATTAAGCTTTCTGAAAATTGCGCCTGTGTTTTGATTTTTTTCTAATGAACATTCAACATTTTCAATAAAGGGACTTTAGTTAGTTACCTTTCCCTGATAAAATCTGAAGCAATCCAATTGGTAAGTAGGTCCTTACAGTTGGAATCATCGGATTTTTTCACTTAATTCCTATGTAAAGATAACAAATATTTCATCTAATATCTTTCTTGTTGATAAAGATATTTACAAAAGTGATGAAATTAAGATAGTTCTTCATCCTAAAATTAGTTAGCTTGAATTTCTAAGAAATTAAATGATTAACAAAAAAAGTTATTGAAGATTAATTTTGGCAAAATGGCATAGACAATTAAGGGTAAAATCCGAGTAATCCAACAAATAAGACCTACATGTACCTATTTGAAGAGTATATAAGGGGAAATAACTCACTATAGCCAATTATAAAAAAATAATTTCCTCTTTACTATCGGTATTGAAAATCGTTGTTGCCATAGGCGGATCCAAGGGGGAGCTGACCCGGCGTACGCCCCCCCCCCCCTAATATGACCCGAGCTAAGGTTTTTTCTATCATAAAACATGATATTTATAGGAAAATATAATCAAAGTGCTGAAAGCACTAAAGTTTAGCGCATTCAATTTTGGGGTATAGGCACAATTATTTTTAAGACCACGAATAAAACTCTAGAATGATGAAAATCTTCTTTGTCATGATTGAGAAAAAAGTTGAATCATCTAAGAGATAGGAGTCTACTATAGTAATTGCTGTTTCACATGAAGGGAGATTACGTAAAATGTCTTACTCGTGTAATGTGAACAGTGGAAAGGGGTTTTAAACTAATCTGAGCAAGTTTATATCAGGGGAGTTTTATACTTCGCAATATTTGTACCTACCCAACAAATCTGGTATGGTTCCATACGATACTTGAAGTTATACCCACCCATTTAGTTCTAACATTTGTTAAAAGGGCACCCAAACGTAGAGATAATGCTTCGCGGGAATTTAGGTCGGGTACCTACAGCAATAAGCTTTAAAAACCTGCTATTATATTTTGGTATGCTATAAAGTCTTCCAATGATGAATCATCCTCTACACTCTATAAAATTACAATGACGGACTGTACTCAAAACAGTCACAAGTATGAATTGATACACTCAATTAATCAATTTTGATGAATGCGGACTACACTAAATATGGCTAATTCAATGATTTCATAACATTTACAGTCAGCAATAGAAAATGTTTTGTCTGCCAAGTTTTTGGAAATAAATAAGGAAACCAGATTTAAACACGTCAAATAAAAGTTTTAATTACAGATTTTACAAGGTCGACATTGTTTTAAAAACTATAAAGATATACTTAATGGTATATTCAAATATCCTCACAAGCCGCCCGGTTAGCTCAGTTGGTAGCACGCAAGTCTACTGATCGAGGGTCGTGGCTTAGATTCCCGGGCGGGGCATACTTTCATGAAGCTTGCCTATCCAAATACGTACACATTTTAGAATATTTCAAATACTGCAAATGAGAAATGTGTTCAAACTGGGAAAATGCATCACTAAATAACTAAGCGGGTTGTAGACCACTTTCTCGCTTATAATTCGTAATCTCCATAAAACAGTTTGTTCCAAATAATTCAATCTTTCTCTTCTGTTCGTTATTTTATATCTAAACTTTCTATATAAGCTATATGTAATTCAGTTGTTTTACACACCACAGTCATGTATACTTGTTGTTTAATTTTATACGTTATATAAACATTACATATAATTGTTTATAACCTCATTCCACACATTAGCATGTGCTGAGAGTATCAAATAAACTGAAACAGTACTTCTTCTCCAGTTCTAAAAAAATAACAATTACCACATTGTCTTACAAATCATGATCTAGAATCATTAAATGAATGACTAATTTATTTATCAAATATTTTCATGTTAACTAAAAATCTTATGACAATCAATTGTCGACATATCAATTATTTAAACTTAGATGATATTAATAATTCTTATATTAATATGCAATACATACAACCCGATTGACACTATTTTACGCAATCTTCATTTTTAATGCTATCCCTACTAAATTATTTCACATGTTGTTACTTCATACATTTGTAAGAATGTAACCTATGTTTATACAACAAAGATTTTTAGTTCAGAAAATCTATAGAAATCTAACAATAATTGAATTTTGTTCACAAACATCTTCTACACACAATTAAATTACTATCATAATCACTTCTGACCGGTAAAAGTACTTTTTATCAAGATCACTCAATTATTCATCAATTGCAATACAGAACGAGTTGTCCGCGGGTTGAGTTTTTTCTCCAATATGCATCAGCTTAAAATCTATTTAACATTCTAATAAATGTAAACATACAGTAAATTCTTATTGAAAATGTTCTTAATAGAAAAATTTAACATAAATCAATAAATTTGTTCGATGTGGTAATTCAAATGGTGTTTACAATAATCAGAATCACTTAGATACATGTGTTGTTTTTAGGCCAGCATTTGAAAGTCGATGACCGCTAGTTTAACGTATATTACCGAATGTCGAGTGTATCAACACAATTAAATTAATAAAATTTCATTTTAAGCAGAAATCAAGAACAAATTTACATCAACTTTCCACTTTATATCAAGAAACAAGTTTTTCAAATACGAAAACAGACTTTATTTACTTATAAATGAGAAATTTATAAATGTTAGCTGAGGCAAGTCGGGGTTTGATTTGCTGCGCAATAAGCGTACAAGTTTCAGCTGTAAAACTTATTTGGTTATATCATACCAAATTTTGATCTGACATTTGATTAATTTGTCAGTATGAAATTAAGGATATGTCAGAGTACACTACGTGTGTTGAATTTGAGTAGGTATGTCTATCGCATGTTATTGGGGCGAAATGTCTTGAGGACGAATTGTCTTGAAGTCGAAGGGTCAATGTTTTTACCAAAAGACACAAAAAAGACAAAAAAATCATTTTATTTGAAATTCCATCTTGCATTTTAGTTACGTTTAAACAAGAAACTACAAATAAAAATGTTTATATTAATGACAATAGTACAATTTCGACGTTTTCTCGTCAATTAAAAAAGTAATCTATAGAGTTTTAAGGTATTATGGAAATTTTCTTTTTTAGGGTTTCTGATGAATACTTGGACCGCGTCATAAAAATAGTTCGATATCGTTGCGCAAATACACGGGACACGTTCCACAAGGCTATCGCTAGGTAGCGCTTTTTGAAAGCGATTTTTAGTAGCATACCAGCGCTCGCCTCTCGAAAGGTGCCCAAAACAAAATGAAAACTTTGGGAAAGCATATTTTAAATGATTTTATGTTCCTTATGATGTGTTTTGGTCAATTATTTCGTAAAAGAGAGACAATTCGTACATACTATGAAGGAAAACTTAGTGGTTGTGGTAAAATAGAGTTCAGCAGAACTACTTTTTATATGACCTCGAGTGGCGAAACTAGAAACGACTGCCGAATGTTGATAATAAGTTTAGCGCTTGCGCTAAACTTAAAAATAAATGTCAAAATTCTTCGCACGCTACGCGTGCAATTGAATCTAGCTTGGAACTACTTTAAATCATATATATATATACATAACGTACAATGATTAAAGGACTAAGGATTTGTATGATTTTAACATGATCCAACGGCTGTAAGAAATTATATGATATATATCTAGAATCTTATATTGTATACACTGGGAAAGGATAGTTCAAATTCTGTAAATGTGCATGAACCCCTTAGAAATGAGCTTTAGGGGTCGCAGCAACCCTGAACTCCAGATCAAGGCTTTGTCCAGGACTCATAGTGGGCCCTAAAATACGGACCCTACACATCCAGTTTGCTAGTTCATTTTCCGCCCCCCCCCCCGTAACTTGAATTTTTCGCCCCCCGTAACTGATAATCCTGGATCCGCCTATGGTTGCAGTCAACAAGATATTCTCCGGAAACTTTTCCTTTAGTTTGACACGTTTGTATATCATTTTCTGAAAATCGTGTATGTGTATAAATGAAGGAAAGAAACTAGAACTTAAAAGGTCGATCAATTTTCAGAAAATATTATCATTGTGGCATAAATATATTTTCGATAGAGCTAGTTTTTAGATTGCAGCTTTTTCTGGTGGAAAAGCATCAGATTTTTTCCATTCAAGCTTATCTCAAGTAAATCGCATTACTTTGAAAATTGTGGGGGACTTTGCCCCAGCCCCGCCCCCTTCGGTTTAGTGCCTGTGATCTACCAATTACCCAGCAAACAAATGACGTCGTACGGACGTTATAATAACGTTGGGTCCCAACGTCGGGTTGACGTCGCCCCATAGTTGGATTTGAAAGTTTTTTAGACGGTAGATTTCCGACGTCGTATTAACGTCTGACCCCGACGTCGTAGCAACGTCGCCTCGTTGTTAGATTTTAAAGTTTTTTAGACGGTAGGTTTCCGACGTCGTATTAACGTCTGACCCGACGTCGTATTAACCTACGTCGTATTAACGTCACCTCACAGTTGGATTTGAAAGTTTTTTAGACGGTAGATTTCCGACGTTGTATTAACGTCTGACCCCGACGTCGTATTAACGTCGCCTCGTTGTTAGATTTTAAAGTTTTTTAGACGGTAGATTTCCGACGTCGTATAAACGTCTGACCCCGACGTCGTATTAACGTCTGACCCGACGTCGTATTAACCTACGTCGTATTAACGTCACCTCACAGTTGGATTTGAAAGTTTTTTAGACGGTAGATTTCCGACGTCGAATTAACGTCTGACCCCGACGTCGTTTTAACGTCGCCTCACAGTTGGATTTGAAAGTTTTTTAGACGGTAGATTTCCGTCGTCGAATTAACGTCTTACCCCGACGTCGTATAATTGTCGTATGTTGGTTGGATTTGACAGTTTTTTAGCCATTGGATGACCAACGGATATACGACGTGGTACAATCAATATGTATCAAAGATAAATCCATCCAAAATCAGACCTGAATAAAACAATTGCATGACAAGAATCTATATACACGTAAAAACAACACAAATTAGTTTACCATTGGTAATTTTACTTTTAATTTTGTTTGATGGTAATAGGATAAAAAATAAAATCACAATGAATACGACATTAAAATATACAAATAAATGTTACAATTATACATATAAATGTTTCGAACTAAACATGGTGATTTTTTTAATTAATTCATCTCACATTCATAATGTCTAATAAAAAACACGTTATCAACACTTGTTCTAAGATACTATATCTGTATTACTTGCCATTAAAATCGTAGCTCAGACAATACACTTATTAAAAATATTGAGTTAAGATTACATGAAATACTGAAATCTAAAATAGTACATCTCTGCTAGATACTAAGTCATATGTGCATACATGGAAATGAAAAAGTAGACAATATTGCTAAAGAATCTTTTAACCTTCAACCAGTAGATGTCAAGTTACCAAGTACCGCCTTCAAATGTTCAATCAATACGTTAATTAAGTCAAAATGGCAAACAATGTGGATTAATGCTGTTCGTTTGTTTGTTTGTTTGTGTTTTACGGCGCACCAACACAGAAAGGTCATATCGTGCCGAACACAATCGATGATACTATTAATTCAAACGAAATTAATAATGTAAAACTCTGTGTCTTATTATAAACATTTATTTCTTTCAAAAAGTTAAGTATCGCATATGATGATTCAGATTCAAAAAGTTCTTGAAGGGAGTTCACTTTAAAAAGTTTGTCACGAATGTATTTAAGATCCTGACAGTCAAGGTGAACGTGTTTTACATTGAAATGCTCGTCACATGGAATACATGTAGGTGCTTCCTCTCTTTTGAGAAGGTATGAATGTGTCAATCTGGTATGACCAATCCTACATCGCGTAATCAATATTGATCTCGGTGATTAAAAAATATTGATGACGAAGATGAACCAAAGACGGGCTTTATGTCATGTAACTTATTAAATACAGCATTGTTCCACATTGTTTGCCATTTTGACTTAATTATCGAATTTATCGAACATTTGAAGTCGCTGCGTGGAATAATGCAATATGCAATAAGGTACATGACATAAAGCCAACCCTTGATTCATCTTCGTCAATTATATTTGCTAGTTGACGTGTGCCATAAAACCCCAAATAAACAAACAAACATACCATTGCTTAAAGCAAGTATGTACATATCACAAAGGGCAATGTGTAAAAGATTTCTTTTCTCCCACAAAAGTTAAATATATCATCAGAGTGGAGGATAAAATGTACATTCAACTTAGAAAAAAAATAAAGTGTTCTATAATAACAGGGGTGTAATTTCTAAAAATAATGATCCGGACAATCGTTCCTGAATGTTCGTGTAGATCATCTAAACACAGTAGTTTCCATTGACATAGACCTTGCCTAGTTCTGAAAATATAAGAAATTGGCTTACTAAAAAATAATAACGGCAAACGGACCTCATGCCGCTTAATTAAAGAAAATGGTTGAGTTTTAGCAGTATCATTTCACTCAAAGTAAGTACTTATTGATTATTTTTCGAATGATATCTGCAAATTTCAACCATTTAAGCGGGATAATCTACCAAAACACAAATAAAACTAACGCATTTTTAAAGAAATGCCCTTTAATTTCTTAGCAATTTGGCTTTTCTACGTCGAAAAACGCCAGTGCTATTAGCGCTTGGATAATTTTGTTTTCTATGTCCAACAAATCCAGTGCATTCAGCGCTTTGATCATTTATGTTGTCAAACCATACTTTCATGTCTCTTTTTGTCTTCGATAAATAATAAAATGGGTGGGTGCGCTCAAAGCTTCATGTTGGCATACAGCGTCGTGCCATAAATGATCAACTTTTTAATTGCGTCAACAAACGTAGGCCTACACAAGGCATGAAACTCAACAAACACATAAAACTCGCTTACCTCATCAATTACAATCCACTGAAGTTCGTTCTCGTTGTTTCTTAATGAATTTGTCATGCAAGGTCACGAATTGTTTTCAACACCTTCTGGATCTCGTCAACTCTAAGTCAAGACATTTCTTGAAACGATCCTTTCCAAGTCTTTAAAACATCCCTGACACGCCGATTACTTTTAATTCCTTTTGGTATCACTAGAAATGTCTTTGCCGTTATGAATAATTTAACCCCCCGTTAAATATCAACCTTCTAGAAAAAGCGACCACGCTACACAGAAGTTCTACACTTATGATTCAGGAAAGTTTAAATGAAATGACGTCATGATAGTGAAAATCAATACAGAGTAAAAGCGCGCGTGTAATCGACGTGGCGTTTTGGTTATTAAGGATTTTTCTCATTTATTCACTTTTCTTCATAAAATACATGAAAATAGTTGTTTATGTTTCGGACAGCACAAAATAGTTTATTTATCATTTATATAAATATTTTTAAACCGTCAACTAAATTCAAACGTCAAAACAACGTCGCTTTCCGACGTTGGATCGACGTCATGATTTAGACGTTAGGTTAACGTTAATTCTGATTACCTTTATAAGCTGATCAATCACATTACATAAAACAAAACATTGTACGATATTATACGATTATATCTACAAATATAAAATATGAAAATTTATAAAACCATCAAACCCAACGTCGACACGACGTCGAGTTGACGTTGGATTGTGGTTTGCATTGTCGTGACGGAAATCCAATGTACAAATGACGTTGTATCAACGTAGATTCGTGACGTCGGGACGACATCGTGTTTCAGACGTCGGGTTGACGTTGAATTGTGGTTTGCGTCGTCGTGACGGGATTCCAACATTTAAATGACGTTGTAGCGACATCGATTCGTGAGGTTGGGACGACATCATATTTCAGACGTCGAGCTGACGTTGAATTGTGGTTTGCATTGTCGTGACGGAAATCCAATGTACAAATGACGTTGTATCGACGTAGATTCGTGACGTCGGGACGACATCGTGTTTCAGACGTCGGGTTGACGTTGAATTGTGGTTTGCGTCGTCGTGACGGGATTCCAACATTTAAATAACGTTGTAGCGACGTCGATTCGTGACGTTAGGACGACATCGTATATCAGACGTCGGGCTGACGTCGGATTGTGGTTTGCGTTGTCGTGACGGAAATCCAATGTTTAAATGACGTTGTAGCGACGTCGATTCGTAACGTTGGGACGACATCGTGTTTAGACGTAGGATTGACGTTGGATTGTGGTTTGCGACGTCGCGACGTAAATCCAACGTTTAATTGACGTCGTAGCGACGTCACGTGTTTGCTGGGTATTTTCATTGAACAAACTGTTAATATGCTTTCAGACGATTAGCTACACAAAAATCTTCAGATCTTAGAGAAATTGATAGATTTCATAACTTTCATTGTAATATTTACGCATTTTTAAAGCGAAAGTAATTTATTAAAATGATGAAAAGAAGACCGGTTATGCACGAGTACACATTACATAAACAATGATTATATCTATCAAATTATAAACAGTAAATAACTTACCTCATAACGTGTAATATACGACTTCTTTATTACTTCAACCGAACGTTTCGATAATATTCAACTATAACAGCCATTGTTACATAGGGTAGATCCATTCAACGACTGTAATCGCCTCCACTTGGTAACACAATATATATAGTAGACACCACGTGACCGATGATTTTCTGAAAATCACAATACACATTTAGGCAGTTATTAACTGAATATTTGTGAAACGTCCCACTACAGGTCCGTTTGTGTACGCATTATATTTTTAAATGCAAGTTTACAAGATATTGTTTCGATATCGCGCAAGTGTAACTTGTAATAAATTTGATTCGGAATTTAAGTTTATGTTTTTATCCAGAAGAATAACTTAATTTGTACAAGAAAAAAAGTTGAAATAAAATGTTTGTGCAAAGAACGACAAGATTCAATCTGGGATGCATTCTTTTCAACAATACTATCAGACGCGTAGCTACCAGTACGCAGAGTACGCAGCTGCGTACACATTGGTTCAGAAAATCGCAAAAAGGTACGTCAAAAAGGCAATAAAAACTTTTGGTCGGGGGGGGGAGGCGGGAGTAGGGGTGTATGGAACAAAAATGAGTTATTTTTCGCAAAGAAATCTGTGTTAAAATAACTCTACACGAATTAGTTGAATAATTAAAACAACAGCTAGTATGACGATTTTTGTCAATTTAAATACATAAAACTATATAGCAGCATTATTCTTGAAACAGATTGGTAAAACAAAGTATACCATAAGTACATTTAACCAATGCAAGCGCTCAAAACGCAATGATATTTATTCGCCGCTACATTCATGAATTGATAATACATTTTCTTCTAAAAATGACCGAGCTTTTATAGAAAATGGTGTTTGTGATAGTGCTTTTGGTGGTTATGTTGATGGTGGTGGTGATAAGAATGGATGTGATACAATTTTATACAGACTCGTACACAGCTTGAAAAGTCATATTGGACTCACCTATCGGCTCGTCCAATATGGCTTTTCAAGCTGTGTACTCGTCCAAATATATTTCCATATTGTACAGTAAACTGTATAATAACCTATAATTCTACTTCTTCATTAAATAGTAACTTGATACAAAGATAATGGCTTTTAATAACGTCTTCTATTATCATTAAGTTTTAAGGTTACACTACAGTGGTCCGTATTATAAAGCATTTAATAAAGATATTGTCCTTATTCATTCTTTTGTTTTGTTATATTATGAAACCAATTTTGATGACATGCTGCCCAGATGTGGATCGACTATACACTTGTGCATGATAAAAGTATTTCACGACCCTTCCCTGTTGAATTCTAAAGGCAAACAAATAGGGATTGGCAGCTTTGTAGATTTTCATATCTGAATTATATTATTGATCAATTGATTGATTAATTAATCAACAATCAAACACCAATCTTCTAACTATTCTGAAATTAAGATTTGAATTCAATAATTTTTATTGGGGTTGTACACCAATCATCCTTGACAGATACAGTGTATGGATTAAATAACTATAATATATTTAAAATGTAATACAGTAGATCTCTGATAGGCTTATTTTGTGAATCGATGAACTCTATACTCTTCTGTGTTATCATATTTCATTGTTTCCTAAATAAATATTCAACCCCCATCTATGTAAATTATCCTAAAACAATACCTTATATATTAAAACTCACCAAACTTGATACAAAGATAACGACGATCAATTGTTTTTAATGGTAATTAAGTTTTGAAGTTACAGTACAGGGGTCCATATTATGATTAGTTTAACTAAAGACTTTATTCCTTAATCATTCTATATTGTTCTGATGTATTATGAAAATAATTTTGATTTTATGTTGCCAAGATGCCATAGGCGGAAGGGAGGCGGACCCGGCGTACGCCCCCCCCCTAAAATTGCCCAAGCTAAGGTTGGTTTTTTTCAATAATGAATATGATAATTATAGGAAAATATATATATTCGTCAAAACATCCACTCGCTATGTGTGCAATAAGTTACGAGACTGGGAGTACAGAAATACTATGACCTAGAATACAATTTAAAACAATATCTTAACATTATTGTAAGACTTAACATGATATCAAACGGCTTTTAGAAAAATTATATGATATATCTAAATGCTTCATATTGTATACCCTGGGAAAGGATATTTGTGACTCTCGAAATTTGCCTGAATCCCTTAGAATAACCAAAACTCAGGAATTTCGGGTGCCACCGGTCACCAAGACCTCTAATCAGGGCTTTGCCTTGGACCTTTCGGGGCCCTTACGGCCCCTTGAAACCCTATTCTTCTCGTTAATTTTCCGCCTCTCTAACTAGAATTTCCGCCCCCTCTAACTTAAAATCCTGGATCCGCCTATGGATGTAGATCGAGTCTATAAAAACGTGTCTTTTGTTATCATTTTTTTTTATAGAAATAACTTAAATAATGCTTCTTTAAGGCAGTGGCTCTACATCCATGTGTACCGCCCGGCTAGCTCAGTTGGTAGCACGCAAGTCTACTGATCGAGGGGTCGTGGGTTCGATTCCCGGGTGGGGCTTACTTTCGTGGAGCTTGGTCATAAAGTTATTTCTACGACCATTCCTCCTCCTACCGATGATTTTTAATTATGTAGGGCAGTTGTCAGTGACTGACGAAAGTATGAGCTAAGTAGTTGGTTAACCGCTAAATCCAGAGATTTAGCCTCTCCAGGATAATTGAGTAGATTGACTGACCGCCGTTATATGACATATACAATGAGTTGCTAACTTGCTACGGCATTAAACCAAACAAACAATGCATCCATGTTAATCCTGTAACTTTAACCTCAACACACATTGTTGTTTACAAACTCCTCACAGCGGTTACGTCACGCGTTGCTACCGCTGCGGGGAGTTTGTGTTGTTTCGAGTCACGGTACTCATCTTACTCTAAACTCCAGTTACGGATCATATGTCATGAAACCTTCCTTTGATTTTCAAGCATACATAGACCGTATATATACATATATACAAGGGTTACAACCGCGTTTGATAAACCACTTCAAGTTCATCATGTGACACACATTACTGATACTCGGATGGCACGTTAACCCATGTAACATCACAAGAGATTAATTATAACTCTTTAATCTACGATGGTTCAAAGATGCGATGCGCAGACCATAAATATAAATTATTAATCAAAAGTATGCGTGATTTGTTAACCTTCTTATCATCGAGAAACGCATGAAAAAAATTAATGATACTAAAAATAACTAAATTCCGATTATTTTTACGAAGAATAAAAATACGTTTCAATGGGACTTACCTTTTGCGAATCTAGTTTAAGGTTTTAATTTCTAGGTAAAAACAAATTCAGGGGGAGGAATGCCCTTGACACCCTAGGATGCTGCGTACACATTAAAAAGCCCTTGCTACGCCCCTGACTATGCGAAAATTCTTCACTCTGCACTGGTGCATCTAGTGATAATATACATAATGAATGTCGATCCTCTTTAAGGGTATTATTGTGTGACGTTTCTCATGTAATTAGAATAAACTTTCAACTAACTTGACCTGAATACAAAAACCTCCCGATCTTCGATCCTAGCTTTAAAGTAGAGGTACAAATGCGTTTTACACAATTTCAAATATCTCCCTTAAATCAAGTTGCCGACAGTAATTTTACTATGTTTATTTTAGCATTTCGAAATGAAAGTAGATCAAAACCGAAAGTAGAATTTGATAGTCAATATTTTAAATTAGTCTAGTACACAGGTAGGCCCTATGTAAGATGTACAGTCGAAAGATGTAGTTTCCTCATAATATCAATTAAAACTTACAACGTACTCGTTATTTCTAATTAAAGGGTTCCATGTAATTGGAAATGCACATTATTTTATTCGAACTTAAGTTTCCAAAGCAAAGTTATTTTAAATGTTTATAGAATAACGTAATTAATGCTTGTTAAAATGTTCGATTTCATGGTTTTATATCATATATCAGCCCTAATCATATGTATTGAGATTTAAGCTAAATCTATAGTTTTAGTTGAAATATGAAGAAACCATCGATCACACATTAATGTACTTCAATTGGCCTTAAATGTTGATTACACCGTCTACAAGGTCTACCCTTGTTTTTATATGTGCATGAACGATGTTGACGTGTCTAGGGTATCTACCTAAATAGCTTTGTTGTCTTGTGACATATTCTATCGGTTATCAGTTTACGAAAAATAGAATGACCTTCTCAAGGATTTATAATGATACATGCAATAAATTTGCATCGAATGTAATGTTCAATGACTCATTGAATCGCTACATGCGTAATCGTATTTTCGGAAAACGACGATTTTTTTTAACATTTTGTTATTGCAATAGAATGATTTATCATTAAGTTTTTGAGGATTATAGAACATTCATTTTGTTTACAAATATGGCTGTAAGTGTTGAGAACTTCGATATAGTGCTGTCATTTGACACAACGGGATCTATGTACGGTTGTATTGACTCAGTTAAACAACGTATGGGAGAAATCATGAGAAAACTTAAGAAAGACATTCCAGATATAAAGATGGGCGTCATTGCACACGGTGATTATGATACAGATCATACCTATATAATTAAATATGAGAATTTAACCGATGATGTCGATCTACTATGTCAGTTTGTGTCAAGCGCACGCGGAACTGGTGGTGGACATATGGGCAATGCAGACGAAGCCTATGAACTGGCATTGAAGTATACACGACTCAAAATGTCATGGCGCTCAAATTCAAATAGAGTTTTAGTGATGATTGGTGACTGTAGACCTCATGAGAAAGATTATCCATTAAACAAAGAACGTATTGACTGGAATGAAGAGATTGTCCTGTTAAGAGATATGGTAATGTTTTCTTTATTCATGTTTATTTTCTTTATTTATATGTTGGTGACCTCGGGCTCGTAAATACACTCACGTTAAAAGTTCTTTCACATAAGTGAGACACAAAAGAAATATTGAAATTTAGCAGGTACTTAAAGCAATTATTATGAATACTAATACATAAACTCCTTTATAAATGAACAATATATAAAAGATTGTAATCAGTGATGGTTGGATAATCCCTCTTTGTATAAGTGTCGTCAGTGCCTTCGTCAGTAATTTAGACCTCCCTTAATATTATCTATACAATCGTGTATTCTATAAATAGACGAAGAAGACTGCAAAGATCGTACAGTTTAAACTGCAGTTAAGAAGAAATTTAAACATAGCATAATCAAAGCGAGCTCGACGAATCTCAGCTTATATGCAGAGACGTAACACACTTTTTTCAAACTTTTTAACTTGAAAGCTCATAAAAGCAGGAAGTCGGAAATTAGTGGAGATTTGAGAGAGAACAGGGAAAATTCCAAAAGGCAATCTATTTTAGGGCCAATTATCAAAACACTAATTCTGATATGTATGTAAAGACAGCAGTAACTGCAATACAGCAGCACAACTGTAAACCATTACTGTTAGAATTTTCGGCAGTACAGCAGTAACAATAGTAAATCTTTACTGTTAGAATTTTCAGCAGTAAACCCTATTTCTACATACTTCAGCTGTAAAGCAGCAAAGCTTTACTGCGACGTATGTCTGTTAAATTGCTTGCAGAAAACTTTTTTTTAAATCAAGAATCCTATATTAGAAGGATTCGTAACGGAAGGAAACTAACGGAAGTTCTCGGTCGTCGCGAGACGATGCGAGAGCGCCATTCCGTCTCATCCACCATTTTCATTTCTATCCACGAATATCCACTTTAAACTGATCCATCGAAGGATGTTTTATGTTCTCATTAAGAAAATTATGTCCAACAGTCATAAATAAGTTGGTCGTTAATGACTAACGCGTTTATTCTAAGGCATTAATTATCGACCCAAGCGTGACAAATGTGTGAAATACCGACCAATTGAAAATGTAGGCTGCGCTCCAGCTCAATATCTGAGTGAAATGGTCAATAAATATGCATTTGAGTTAGATTTATGGATAGATCTGTGATGTTTGAAGTGATTAAGTAACTTAATTACTCCAAATTTAGCTAGCTTTGATAATCAATTTCATCTTCAAATATAGCCATTTTCGGCTAAAAACAACCAATTTCATGGATTGAAGTCCTTTATGGGCATTTTTAATTAGCATTTTTCGTGTACAACACGCGTTTGAATAATATTTTGTTTGCAATAATGTGGAAAAAATACATTGAAAATTGGTATCAAATAAACTTTTACCTGCATATGCATGATTAAACCTAAAACGTAACTTTTAAAACACCCAATTTCCTTGCTGAATTTTACATAGATTTTAGAACTACCGAACTTAATCATGGACCCAGTTAATGTTGTATCCTTAACTAAATGTGTTCTATTGCACTGTTTTAATTACCAAAAAGCGATCGGTTCATTGTGTTTTGAAGGATAATGACTATTAGTCTGGATTACTTGCCCCTTACCACTATCGTTATCGGGTCAGGCAAACCGTAATTATGGTGGCCTCCTCAGTTATTATTCAGGTATTACGTTTCTTGATCTTGCGTGACCATTTGCTAACGATAGTTACTTTAGTAAGAGTTTGATACTAAATAGGTCATACGATTTCGATTTTTCTTATTACACGTATATTTAGCGAACGATTTACACAAACATGTCTCACTTGAACACAATTCGGACGTGGATTAGTCTCGTTAGAATTTTGGATACTTTATTTAGCGTTAATGTAACCGAACAACTGAAAAAGGTACTCACTGTAATTCTTGTACAATGATCCTTTGATTTAAACCTTATTTAAGAGAAATGTTCATTGAAAAATCTTTTATCAATACCTTATTCACTACATATGGCGCGGCCTAGCGTACTTTTACAAGACAAAATACGACTGGGAACCAGACAAAATGACTATTATTTTAAGTATTCGCCACTCTTGTTAGATTTTAATCAGTAGTTTGCCTTGGATATGATATTTTTCTCTATTAATAAGTCAGAGCTTTTGTTGTTTTGAGAGCATAATGACTTGTATGATGTGTTCAGTCATTATCTGAGGTTGAGCCCTATGCTAGTAAACCTCATAAACAAAGGTTATGTCATTGAAAGTCCCATCCTGCTAACTAAGTAAGTAGAACACTGGACTACTGATCTGTTTTAATAATTTTTATTATTTGTTTTATTTTTCCATTTTGATGTACATTTTATAGTGGCATATTTCTGCCATCAGATAACCACATAACTAACTAGTTAATTAAGAGGTTAACTAGTTACGGTAACTCGTTTACCTCTTAAGTTAAGTTGTTAACTAGTTACCGTAACTAATTAACCTCTTAATTAACTAGTTGGTTAAGTGGTTAACTAGTTATAGTAACTATATAACCACTTAACTTAATTAAGTTAAATATTTTTGTTGTTGTTCTATAAAGTGTAAAAGTAGAAAAGTATATTCACTTTTTTATATTGTCTATGTTGCATTTATTATCTTTATAAACCTATCATTATGTTTTCTGTATTTTGATTTACATGTAGTATAATCAGACATTTCTCTGATTTTATGTCTCTATGTTTGTCATTGTATAATCTTGTTTACCCGTGTCATTGTAATGTTGTCATGTCATTTTTATTTTGTAATATTTTCATGTCATTGTAATTTTATGATGTTCCCTATTCATGTGATGATCGTATTGATTGTGATGTAATCATTGTATTCTTATAATTGTAAATCACTAGAAACAGTATAGTTTTTGTGAACAAATGTATGTTCTGTTCTGTTCACTTATTTTATAATGATAACATTATTTTGTAATCAGTTAATTCTTCCGATAATAAGGCCATTTAAATGGCAGAAATCGGACATCATAGAGCATTTTCTTCACAAACTATTAAATATTCAAAAAGATCAATTACTATTAAGATTTATTTTACATATAAATTTAATAATAATTGAGCGGGAAGAATTTCAAATAAGAAATTAATTAATTGGCCATTTTCGTCGATTAACGCCACTTTTATGTTAAAGAAATGCTCTTTCCTCCAATTAATTAACTTTATGATTAAATTTGCAAACGACACTGAAACGACAGTGAAAATCGATAAAATCTGGTTTGACGTTAAGGCGGTACATATCCTTCTAATATAGGATCCTTGTTTAAATGGATGGTTTTATGTGACTTTAATTTATATGATAATGGTAATAATACTTATGACGACAAATTTGAGTATCAAGTTGAAATATTGGACGTATATAAACTGACTTATAAGTTAACTTAAACTAAAATTAATCAAGCGGAAATATGATGTTTGTGAGTTGACTGAGAAGTCAATAAGGTTCGGCTAAAATTTAACACCGCTATGGTAAGTTACTGTTGGTTTTTGTTATCCAATGAAATGTCAACATACTATTTAATACGCATAAAATATAAGAGTTACAAAACATTTTCGGAGAATTACCGATTTACCACACAAAACTAACTACAAAGTACATATTTTCAAAAAATGGAAGTGTCAATTTTACATAGACATGGAATTAAGGATGGAAAACTAGATGTACACGGTAGAATTCAGGACCAACTATTAGTAATACCATCTGACACTGACCATGATCATCATTTTACCTATTGTGCTCAAAACAAAATCATCGAAGCATACATTATCCATTAAAATCGTGCATGAATATACTGCTGTGCTCAGCAATTCAAGAGTAGACAATGTTTCAGTAGCTTTACAGAACTTGGATTCTCTTTCATACGCAACTATTTTGAAACAACTCATGCGTATGGCCCCAAGACGCATCCGGTGGTTATATGAAGCAATCAACAGATATGGCTGTATTGAAAGGTCAAGACTTTCCAGGCTGTGAGCCGCGTAAGATCTATATCTCAAATAATTTCGAGCCATGGCGACATGCTTATTGCGAGAGACCTGTCATGTTATTGTGATGAGTGTTGGAATCGACAATACGAAAAATGTGAACGAACACACGCCGTCGGTAAATATGAATTAATGTCTCTCATTAAAGAAAAGAAAACAAATAGAAACAGCCCATGTACAGTTACCCGCAAACATACCAATTCCTGAATTGGTGAACCGGAACGATGTGCTTGCTGTGAAAGCTTTGGACGAAGACTATTACCTACTACGAGTGCTCGAACCAGCGTACACGCTGCAGACCAATACCACAGATGATTTGATGGCAAGCTATGATTTGGGTATAAAAGTTATAAAGGGTCATTACTACTAAAAGAATTGAAATTCAAGTCTTAAATTTGTCAATGATAAAAACACACGGCGTTAGTTCCAGCATATTCCTTGTTTTATATTTGTGCTGATTTTAAAGACATCCTATCCAATACACGGAGATGAACTGAAAATGTACATCTTTCCATGTTGGAAAATTCAGAATAGAAATGAGTACATTACTATTTGACTGATAGAATAATCCGTGCCTGTGCTTTTTTTGAGACTATGTAAAAAAATAGTTATTATTTAAGGTATAAGTTAGATATAAAATTAATCATATAATATGAATTGGGTATTGTTGTTTGTAAGAAGTAATCTAGGCGACGATTGAATGTAGTTCTGTTTTTGGGATTGAACCGTACTATTGAGGTTTTGGACAGAATAGGAACAGAACTGCATGCAATCGTCGTTCATGGTTTTGTTTGGGGATGAAGCGATATAAAGTTGAAACATTTATGGGCTATGGTCATATTGTTGATTGAATTATAACAAGCGTTACATGTGTTAAAGTAAAGGAACACAAGACAATTAACAAACTTAATACAGGGATTGTTCTAATAGGCCCTGCATATAGTGGTTAGAAGTTTAATAAGCAATATAAGGAAATGTTAAAAAATCTTCTTTTCTATAGGTAATAAGCATATGGCTTTCACATTTGGCATGTGGCATCACGTTCCGGTCTACTACAAAGTTGTTTAATTTTGATTCGACCTCGTCGTCCGGTCTATTACTCATGTAAAGCGATCTACTGTCCTTAGGCCCCTCATGCTCGTCAGTTTGCTTAAACTATCATTGTTATATATTTTCAGGGAGTTAAAATCAATGCTGTACAATGTGAAGGAAGATCATATGCAGATTCTTTCTATCAGAAGATTGCCTCAACAACGTTTGGAAACCATGTACCTCTTGACGATATAAAGCAAATAGAAAAGGTATTGATGTCCATTTGTTACAGAGAAGCTGGTCTTGGAGGGACATTTGTAAGTTTTTCTTTATATCTTTATTCTAACTTAGATAACTTGATATCTAATCAAAATCTCGCTTACCAGAGAACACACTGCTAAATGTTGAGCTATTGTACAATGTAGCCGGTATAAAGGGCATCTTTACTTGCGTACTAAGATATGCGTGTGCGTTTGATCATAGCCAATAATTCGCTTCAAATCTTATTGTAAAAATCATAGGGAAAAGATTTTACATGTTTGACCTGCGGTATCACATTACAATCCTTAAAGAATGTTCAGATTATACCTCTTCGGTCAATATTGACCTCTGAGGTCACAACCTTTCCTGTCTAAAACGATAAAGCTTAGAGCGTCCATATTTGGCATGTAGCATCACCTCAAAGAGCTTTTATCTTCAAAGATTTTCAAAGCATGTCCCTGGGATCATTATTGGGTTATAATTTCAAGGCTTTTGCAAAAGTTATTTTATTAAATGCATAGTACTACAATCCCGTCGGTTCGAATGATTTACCTGAAAGGACTTAATGACACAACCTATAAATCTTGGACATCGAAAGAAAATTGACGTATAGTGATTACATCATAATAGAGGTGAAAAGTTCAAGTATTACATGTTTCATAACTTTGTTGTGTTTGCTAGCAAGTGAAATAAATTGAGGCCCATGCAAAGTTATTGATTATGTTACTTGTATTGTATTTATGAATATTTCTGACAAAATTAAGTAACTAAATTGTTTTTGTGGCGGCTGGTTCCAAACTGTTTGTCATTCAGACAATATTTCCACCATTTTTTTCAAAACATGGAATAAAAGATTAATTTAGCAGACAACATTTAATTGAGCAGTCGACAGTTTTCTTTGTAGCTGGTCAACGATCAGACATGTGCAATAAATAGGGAAATATTTTTCTATTCTTAATTTCATCTACACTTGTCAATGGATTTCAAAACAAAATCATAGAAGTATTGTCACCAAGTGCCTTAGTGTACCAATTCCTCTTTATCGTCCATATATGGGTAACATATGGTTTTTCAAAGAGAATGATAGATTGTTACTGTCACTCGGGTGGCGGTATCCGATGTTCTACTGTTTGTGTCGGCAGACTTTGATCATTTCAGTTGTATCAAGATTTTAACTTAAACTCATACAGCAAAAAATAGGGGTATAACGGTAAACCGATATACCGGTTAATATTGCAATACGACCTCTGACAGTTTTAAACCGGTTCGTTTTTTCTGAACCGGTTTTTCTAGTTATGTTCCATACTTATTGTTTTTATCAGGGTCTGAAATTTATATGTTTGAATAGATGTTAAAATGTGTTCGAAAACGTGGAACATTTTTCGTAAAGTGAAAGATTAATTATCTTTGAAGGTACATTGAAAACCTTTTTTTCTAACTTATTCAGACATTGGCATAACACATGTAGATCATTTGAAAATACAAATATCTATGTACAATGTAGATCAAATTAAGACGATGCATGTTCATTAATTCATGCTATGCATATATGCGCAAAGAACAATATGTATTGCAATATATTGCAATACGGGTTTTGTGTATTGCAATGTATTGCAATACGGTTTTTACCGAATTGTTACACCCCTTGCAAAAAATGTATTCAATAAGGGACATGTAAGTTTTTTGCTGTTCGATACACAGGTCTATTTATATAAACACTACATTTGAACTAGGTTCATGCACTCATTGCAGGGCCTCAATTATTTTATCCAGACACATGGAAATTCTACCGTTTTGTCTATCCACGAAAAAGCATGCACCATGATATATATAATATGGACGTCATCATTAACGTCACGCGAGGTTGAATCATCGGGATCGCTCGATGCCGATTCACTCGGCCTATCCCTCTCCTTGTCTTTTTTCAAATACAGACGCAACTTAAGTGTTTTAAAATCGAACCAATCGTATAAAGTCTGCTGCATGTACATTATCTTCGTTAAAGGTGACGGTCATTATTTTTTTCGGCGTAGCTGTCTAAGCTGGCTTTCGGAATACCCACTGTCTATTTATAAAATCTCATTTTTTTGGACAAATGAAATTTTCTTTGGCAACGTAGGAGGAAAAAATGCCACAAGAACTGAAAAGAGTGTTTTTCTGTGTTCGTCAAAATATATGCAACTTTCGTGTTTTCGCCTCAAATCTGTCGTATTTTCGTTTTTTTGTTTCTTCGTATCTTCGTATCTTCGTTTCTTCGTTTCTTTGCGTTCCGGTTTTACAAGCGCATACGCACATCATTTACACATATGCATAAACAACACTGGAGGAAGATAGCAATCACTATAGTATTGTTGCATTTATTTCGTCGTGTGTTCGCTTCTTCGCCGCGAAAAAACGAAAAAAAAACACGAAAATACGAAGATACGGCTAACAATGGATTTGTCGTGTCTTAGTACTTTCACTTCTTCGTTGCGAATTAAAGAGTAAACTAGAGTCTCTGAACAGTGAAAGATGATAGTAGTATAGTTCGGACAGTTGGGGAGATTTTGATGCTTTGATGCTTGATGACGTCATCGAGCATTACGCAACAATGAGTCATATTAGGGATAGGTCATTGCGCAACAATGAGTCATATAAGGGATGGGTCAGTGTGACGTCATCGTATATTGCGCAACAATGAGTCATATTAGGGATGGGTCAGTGTGACGTCATCGTATATTGCGAAATCCCCTGAAGGAGTGTACCAACACATAACGGTGTGATGACGCAATGGTTATTTTTAGAAATGAATCACAGCCCCTCCCCTCTGTCCATCCTAAATTTGATTAGTAACGCTTTGACGTATTTACCTAATTACGTATTTCACTTACCTCACCCATCCTAATTATTGCGCTGACTCACTCACCTTCCCCTAATGTTAAGGGTCTATCCTTAAAATGACTACAGTAACTCTATGACGTATTTGCCCTAATTAGTTATTTCACTCATCCCCTCATCCTCATTATAGCCTATACTCACCTTCCCTACCCTGATTATTGCGCTGACTCACACGCCTCACCAAAATGTTTAAGGTCATACCTTAACATGATTACAGTAACCCTATGACCAATAACTTAATTATAACATTGACAAACACGCCTCACCCTAATCTTTAAGGTCAATCCTTAACATAACTAGAGTAACGCTTAGACGTATTTAT
Organism: Mactra quadrangularis; assembly: GCA_025267735.1. Lineage (NCBI taxonomy): Eukaryota > Metazoa > Mollusca > Bivalvia > Venerida > Mactridae > Mactra > Mactra quadrangularis. The sequence goes on from CM046300.1 coordinate 8,586,955, forward strand.
ATAATTTAAGTCTGTGCCACACCCTCGCTCTACCTATCTTAGCACTGACTCACCCACGCACCCTAATTAAAGCCATGACTCACGGTTCATCCCCTCCTCTCGCCAAACATGCTGGGACTTGTAAACGGGGTTTGGCCTACACTATATATACCGTATTTTCAAATTTTCATTCAGTTATTATATCGGTCACTTGATTTTCCTTCAGAACGGATGTCGTTAAGTATTTGATAATAGATTCATATATTTCTCAATAAGTGGCGCTTGTTGTCAATGTGTTAATTTAACTAATATTTTAAATTTTAGGTAATTTAATGTATTCACTAACACCAGGGTTTTTAATTTATGAAAATAGTCAATATAATGATATTCAATAAAAATCAATATTATGAAAAACACCACAACAAACCCTTATACATTACTGTATGTGTAATATACAATATACATGGATAAAATGGTTTTCATTACGAATATAAACACAGTATCCCTAATTTCACAGTAGGGTTCGCTATATTGACCTTAGTAGAGTGGTCATTTCCTTAAATATAGTATTATAGTCATTCGCACATTCTTAAAACCACAATCGACTCTATGACCTATCCCCCACCTAATTACTGTTTAGTATGGCCAGCTGGTCTTCGTTCGCCGGCTCGCTAGTCCGCCCGCCCTACCGCGCCTGCGCCCGCCCGCCCTACCGCGCCTGCGCCCGCCCGCCCTATTTTGACAGGTTTTGATGAAATTTAAGTATGAAAACATTTAGATATTTCTATATTATATACATGTACTAGTACAATGATATTGCCAATTTACCCTGTTGCAAGTATTCGTTACTTTTGTTAGCAACTCATTCTCAATCATGAAATAAGCTGTTTTAATTAAATGAAAAACAAAAACTCTCACTTATTTCGTATATTTACTTGTTATTGACAAATTTATTTGTAAATAACAATAAAATGGCAATGTGTACTTTGTACAAACGGGCTACAGATACAGTATAGCCTCCACCTCCACTCCACCTCCACCTACATTCCACTTCACCTCCACTCAACCTCCGCCTACATTCCACCTCCACTCCACTCCACCTCCAATCAACCTCCGCCTACATTCCACCTCCACTCCACTCCACCTTCACCTCCACTCCACTCCACTCTACCTCCACTCCACTCCACCTCCTCTCCACTTCCACCTCCACTCCACCTTTACGCCACTCCACACCACTCCACCTTCACTCCACCACCACTCCACCTTCACTCAACCTCCACTCCACTTCCACTCCACTCCACTTCCACTTCACCTCCACACAACCTCCACCTACATTCCACCTCCACTCCAATCCACTCCACTTTCACCTCCACCTTCACCTCCACTCCACCTCCACTCCACCTCCACTCCACTTTCACCTCAACCTCCACTCCACCTCCACTCCACACCACCTCCACTCAACCTCCACCTACATTCTACCTACATTCTACCTCCACTCCACCTCCACTCCACCTCCACTCCACCTCCACTCCACTCCACTTCACCTCCAATCAACTTCCACTTCACTTCACTTCCACACCACTCCACCTCCACTCCACCTTCACCTCCACTCCATTTCCACTCCACCTCCACTCCACTCCACCTCCACTCCACTTTCACCTCCACCTCCACTTCACCTCCACTCCACTCCACCTCCACTCAACCTCCACCTATATTCCACCTCCACCTCCACTCCACCTCCATTCCCACTCCACTCCACCTTCACCTCCACTTTCACCTCCACCTCCACTCCACCTCCACTCAACCTCCACCTACATTCCACCTCCACTCTACTTCACTTCACTCCACCTCCACTCCGCTCCACCTCCACTCAACCTCCACCTACACTCAACCTCCACTCAACCTCCACCTACACTCCACCTCCAGCTCCACTCCAGCTCCACTCCACTCCACCTCCACTCCACCTCCACCCCACTCCACCTCCACTCAACCTCCACCTACATTCCACCTCCACTCCACCTCCACCTCCACTCCCACTCCACCTCCTCTCCACCTCCACTCCACCTCCACGCGGGCGCAGGCGCGGGCGGGCGGGAGGTCGCGGGCGGACGGGCGGGCAGACTTGCGAGCCGGCGAACGAAGAGCCCAGATTAGTTTTATTTGTTTTGTTCAGGAGAAATGCTGTACTATATTAGTAGCGGAGATGAGCCAAATTTATATAAAAAGCCAATTATTATACAGTGGACAGCGTCTAGTATATTGCCAAATACTCAACTCGAAAATGACTGCAGATAAAGACTGGTTTAAACACGGGCGAATTTAAATATTCGCTATGTAACTCTCTGATAGACAAATGAATATTATTGGCTAATACACAGTATGAGTTGATAATAATTAGGGTAATTTACATCAGCTGTTCAGACCTATTCATATAGGCTTAAAATTTTAAACGATAACCCCATTTGACCTTAGTTTAGAAAATACTATTTATACGATGTAATGTAGTATTATAGTATTATTAAAACCAGCTGGCTATACTAAACTGTAATTAGGGGGATAGGTCATAGAGTCGCTTGTGGTTTTAAAAATGTGCGAATGACAGTAATACTATATTTAAGGAAATGACCACTCTACTAAGGTCAATATAGCGTACCCTACTGTGAAATAAGGGATAATGTGTTTATATTCATAATGGAAACCATTATAGCCATGTATATTGTATATTACACATACAGTAATGTATAAGGGTTTGTTGCGGTGTTTTTCATAATATTGATTTTTATTGAATATCATTATATTGACCATTTTTATAAATTATGAACCCTGGTGTTAGTGAATACATTAAAATACCCAAAATTTAAAATATTAGTCAAATAAACACGTTGAATACAAGCGACACTTATTGAGAAATATATGAATCTATTATCAAATACTTAACGACATCCGTTCTGAAGGAAAATCATGTGACCAATACTCGTTCAAAAATCCTCTCTGAAAAGGTCCAGAGTTTCGAATATTTAACGAGATCCGTTCTGAAGGCATATCGAGTGGCCAAGGGTCGTATTTAGTTTGAAGTGAGGGAATACTTATGCATACTTGAGATAATACATGATATAAGTAAATTCCTTGGTGAACAGTGTAAAATATATTGTTACAACTGCATCTTTTTTCTCAATAAAATGTTTTTCTATGACAAAATTACTCCTATAATTTGACAGTACATGACTGATCATTACAAGTCCCAGCATGTTTGGCGAGAGGAGGAGATGAACCGTGAGTCATGGCTTTAATTAGGGTGCGGGGGTGAGTCAGTGCTAGGATAGGTAGAGCGAGGGTGTGTAACACGTTTAGCGAGATTATGGGTCTAGACCCATCCCCAAAAACAAGTCCTAACAAGTTTGGCGAGAGGAGGGGATGAACCGTGAGTCATGGCTATAATTAGGGTGCGGCGTGTGAGTCAGCGCAATAATTAGGGTAGGGAAGGTGAGTTTAGGCTATAATGAGGGTGAGGGGATGAGTGAAATAACTAATTAGGGCAAATACGTCATAGAGTTACTGTAGTCATTTTAAGGATAGACCCTTAACATTAGGGGAAGGTGAGTGAGTCAGCGCAATAATTAGGATGGGTGAGGTAAGTGAAATACGTAATTAGGTAAATACGTCATAGCGTTACTAATCAAATAAAGGATGGACAGAGGGGAGGGGCTGTGATTCATTTCTAAAAATAACCATTGCGTCATCATACCGTTATGTTTTGGTACACTCCTTCAGGGGATTTCGCAATATACGATGACGTCACACTGACCCATCCCTAATACGACTCATTGTTGCGTAATGCTCGATGACGTCACACTGACCCATCCCTCACTTGACTCATTGTTGCGCAATGACCTATCCCTAATATGACTCATTGTTGCGTAATGCTCGATGACGTCATCAAGCATCAAAGCATCAAATCTCCCCAACTGTCCGAACTATACTACTGATGATATTAGAGTTATTAGACGTTTTTTTACAAATTGACGATAGTAACGTTGTATGTTAATTTCTGCAAAAGATTATTGGCTCTCGAATATGTGAGAGTGTCTAGTTAGGTAAAAATCCTTTTATTTCATGGGACAATAATTAATGTTAAGGCCAAATCGACGTTAAGCGGCAATATTTGTATTTACTCAATTTTGTAATCATAAGAGCAAACTGATATAGTTTCTTTTGTTAACGATCCTGCAGTAAATACGTATAGCATGCAAATAAATCGTGTAAGAAAGAAATGTGACAGCGATGTTAGAATCATTTATTTGGAATGTATCCATGAAAAACCGGAACACAATGCAGTCTTAAGTAGATAATTTTCCCAATAGATAACTTATGCTTGTCCCCTAATTGACCTTACGCCAGAAAATGATTGACAGCTCCTATTAGCCAATCAGCGTCCGGCATTTGATACGCTGTTACTTATCTAAGATCAGCGGCTTATCGGCTGCCATTTTGTCCGACATCTGTTCTTAACGGACATTAAATTTCTTATGTGATAGCATGGACCCTATCTACAGTTCTATAGGGTCCTTAGTGGAAATTACGAAATAAACGCAATAAAACAAATTATAATGGTCAAAATATGTGCAGATGGGGTCTGTAACACGGGCTCACAGTATCCAGTTAAGATGACTAACGGCAACTAATTTAGAAATACCTGACACTGGCTTCGTCTATGAAAGACCACAAGAACAGTTCAACATGATTTTTGTCGCATCATTCAAAATCTAAACGCGTATACGTTTGTTCAAGGTAGGGTTTTTATATAACATCTCTGTTCAAGGGTACAACTTGATTTTTACACAGTAAGGTTTAGGGATTTTAGTAAATTTAAACGACCTTTACATGGACCGAACTGTTTAAACCGGGGACAAACCTATGTATTGAGAGAATTTGGGGACTGTTTAATGGACCCACCGCTTAACTTTCTTAATAATGAATATATTTTCTAATATGTAGGTTCTGTATGAGAGCTAAGACAATAAGCTTGATATATGTATAAACTGCATAATAATCTGACGACAATAAATACATGTATATATTAAATCAGGTTGATAATGACTTTTTTCCTGCATGTTTACCCCCAAAATGGATCCATGGATCCACCCGTTACTTTTTTTATTTCTCAGCATATTTTATCACCTATACACTATTTTAAGGATTATAATTATAAATGTAGTTTTCGTGTATATCTAACCTTTTTTGATTTATAAAGGATTTCTACAAAAGATGCATTGATTTCCTTGATAATTTTTGCGCATATATTTTTGTTGGAGCAAATGAACCTACCTTTTAAAATATATAAATGGATATTATTAAAAATGAATCATTCGAATGTTGTGACAATGCCATTTTCAGACAAGTAATTTATGAAGGAAATATGATAGCTCGTAAATGATGGGCATGCATTTGAACACAACTCCGTCTAGTGCAAGTGAACTAACAACTACAGGTCACCTCCCCCAATAATACCAAGACCTTAACTTCTTTTTTCTCGACATATTTTTTAACTCTACAACATTTGATAGCTAAGGTAATGTTGTATTTTTTTAATGTTTTACTTTTTAAAATCCGTACATCCAAACGACTATTACGGGCGTTCAAATTTAAGTGTATTCTTTCAACTTGCTCATTCTTTGCGCGTATATTTTTTGTTGGAGCAATTGGACCCACCTTTAATTTGAATCTTTTTGAATGGATATTCATAAACAATGTATCATTTGAAAGTTGTGACAATGCCATTTTTTCAGAAATATTAAGTTGAATGAAATCGGATGGCTAGTAAATAATAAGCATACATTCGAACCTGTTATTTTCGAAACATAGGTAATATCTAGGGACAAAGATAATTCCCTGATAGTGTCGGACAATTTATCACGTGGCTCTGTGGGCGGAGCATAGGTATTCCGGTGTAAGGTCAATTCTACGCCGTTTGTCTTTGTTAAAGACATTTTTGTTTTAACTTTTAATTAGAAAACAAATTTGGTCAGCTAGGGCCTTCGCACAATAGTTGCCCACAGGATAACGAATCACCGATACCGTTTTCGGTTATCGTCAAATAAATCAAATGTATAGTAATTTTTCTCCGTTGATTGATTATAGTTATTGCTTCACATCGTTGTGGTAGTGGAGCAATGGTAAAAGGAAGTTGTCAAGACAGTTGGTAAGGTAATTGTTCAAATTTTGTAAGCTGTTTTAAAATCTATCAAAGAGTAACAACAAAGTGAACTGTTATGAATGAATGGAAACCCACATAGATATCTTAAAGGAAACTGACGAGTACAAAAGTGTTATCCTACAATAAACACACTTTTGTGTATCGGTAAGTATGTAGCATTTACATAAAATTTGCTGAACTAATCACCTATACTTGTTGTAAATGTTAAAATTAGTCATACGTTAAAATCACATTTTGTTCTAATGATTATAGGTACGAAAACCTGTTGATGTTACTGATGACTCCGATGATGATAGCAGTGATGGTGATGATGATAACTTTGGTGGTAAGTTACTCCAAATGGTAAGGGTGCTTCTAAATTGTGTGCTACAGTCGCAAATTTGTTTACATTTATATTGAAACTGTTGAACGACAACTTTAGTGACAAGAAACTTAGTGGTTGTAATTTGTGATGTACAAATGTCATTCAGATATAATACTAAGCTCTCGTGATCGACACACGTCAATTGTACACAACCACACAAGTATTTCCAAAAACGCTTGAAATCGCCGTTCAGCCATGTACTCTCCCTAGAGTAAAAATATTCGAGCAATATGCGTCAGCGTTTAAGCCGTCCCAAGTCTATTTATAGAATACATGGCAACGATAAGTAAAACCATTGAGTCTATTTATAGAATACCAGGAATTTGCATTATTAAGGTAGAATTTAAACTAAATGAACTGTTGGAGTGCCCTGCTCAAGATATGTAAAACATTGAACGCGTTTGATAAGTTCTATACGCTGTAAGGCCAGATTAAAACCATCGAATGAACAGTTGCTGTCCAGACATATTCCGACCGCGCATGTACAAAAAGCATTATTATAGTAGACTTCACAATTCACCTGTTCATTTGGCATAAAGAAACTATATTTTGTTGATTAGCAAACCGGAATATTCGATTTCAGAACATGTTCTGCCCACATTCCAGCAGCTAATCGAACGTTCATATTTATTATTAAACTCGCTCAGAATGAGGGAAGATAGGATTGCTTTTTTAAACAAATGCGATTTTTTTAAAGAAATAAACGTTTAAGTTAAAATTAGTTATGCATATGTTTTCTGGTCTTATATTGCAACTTTCTTGAAATTGGTACTCCTTCATATATCGACAATGGTATTTTCTGGTAATACAAACAGGTAACCCGACAAAACACGGCGTCGACGAGTCCATACACGCACTCCTATTTTGATTGTTTGTATGTTTAGGTTTTACGGCGCAACAACACAGAAAGGTCATATCGCGCCCTCCAATTTTGACTACACGACGTCATTTTTTCATCACGTGACCGCAATGCATCGTTTTGATTGGCTTAAGGCAACCAGTGTCGACACAAAAATTCTCAAATTTTGATAATTGTTTAAATCGCTGGTCCTAGGATAACAAATCAGCTAAATACACATATGTCACTGAGATCGGAGCACGAGTTGAGAGCGGAGTTCGGTAATAATCGGGGGATTGTTTCAAACATATTTTCTAAGTATAAACCTGTAAGTGTCGAGCGACGTTTAAACAACGAAATACTATTTAAAGACATTTTAAAACACAATTTCATACTAATTCAGGAAGCAAGTTTATGTGCATTTGTAGAAATATTTCGCGTAGATTGTCCCGCGTGCGCTTAAAAGCCCACTTACCAGTCGATTAGCATCACACAATGTAAATTAGCTTGCTTAAGTGTTAGATGTTGCCAATCAAAATGATTACATAAATTATGTGAGTTTTTAATTCCGCTATTCCTTGCTCGACTATACTCAAAGTTTGCATGCTCACACGTAATGCTCTTTGAAGTTCAACGCCGCCGCATTCATAACCCGGGTCCATAGCGCAGCTGGTAACGCGCCGGGATTTGTAATATCGTGTCCCGTAAGGGGTACGAGTTCGAATCCCAGCCGGGGAGGTTTTACCCTTCCATGAAAATTTGACAAAAATGTTAATTTTCCTCCATTGATTAGATAATATGGAGAAGTTTCCGGACTTATAGAAGGGTAGGTGAGTACTAGTTATAGACAAGGGTCCAGGAAAGCTAGGTTAGGTGCGCTGGACGTCGTAAATGACCTAAAATGTGTTGACACGGCGTTTAACAATATTCTTATTCATTCCGCCGCATTCATTCATGATGGGGTAATTGTGAAAGCTCTACTTAAATAGATCTTGTCAGCTACAATATAGCATGCTTGTAGAATAGTGCCTATTTGAGCCGTTAATCTTTATTGTTGAGCGCCATGAAGATGTCCTAGGAAGTCATTGGAAATATGCATAATTAAACATAATTAATCTTCCCCAAACATTATCTGCATTTTTGCAACTGAAAACGCCAAGGTATATTTTACTGCCATTAGAAACCGTCCCCATTTACCATGGATACCAAGTCATTCAAGAATAGAATGCCATTTCAATACACACTGGCACGAAAAAATAAAGTGACATAACACGTCTACATGAGTCAGACTGCCTAATGCCTATTTCCCACTGTTCTTGTGTTTGCCCCCAGTGTGTCCCAGTAATTTGTAGCCGGTGGAAATGGATGATTCGTGAAGAAAATCGAGTTACCAGACCGGGGATTACAGTATCTCCACTTTGGATACAGTGCATGTCGGTTTACTACGGTTTCATCCCGTGGTCTTAATGTGGAGTTTCCGACCATGTCGGAAGAGCTACGGTAATGCACCGAATCTCTCTGAATAAACCGACTTGGGTTTAGCTCCCCAATTTATCATGATTGTATCAAATTTTAAACAGCATCTGGGCCGCTCCCCGATAATCGCCGAAACAACACGGTTTATCCTAATTAAATGCTGTTCCTAACGGCGTCGCTTCGGTTATGGTACGGTTTGCCCTGGAATGTATCAGGTTTGAACATCGGGACAGTGTAAACTAGGTAAACATAAAATTTGATGATATGTGGCAGGCAACAACGACAGATGAATACGAACAACAGTTGAAGAACCTTAGCACCCTCCTAGCCGTAAATGATCGTTACATAATTAAAAAGGGGAAAAAAGAAACAAAAACTGCAAACTTAATGAAAAATGTCAAAAAGGACAATTAGAATGGCATAATATAAACAGTCTTGTTGAATTGTGATATTCTTTCGGATATCGAATAAAACGAAAAATCATTTTATACCCTTCTTTTCTCAACCTTCGCTCTCCGACTTTGGTGACACATGTCTAATAGGGCAAATACGTAGGGACAGTGTCCATATATACTCATTGTACAGCATTTGTGTAAGTCAATTTCAGATATATGTGAGGTAAATTAGCGGTTATTTTAAAACTGACTTGCTACAGACTCGTGTATCATATGGCAATACTGCCTTTATCATTTTCATGTTCCCCTTCGTTAATACGTGTACATTCACGAATAATAATCGGTCTTATTTTTACAGCTCTCCTTTGTCCCATGTGTGAAGTTAGGAAGCCAGTAAATGAATTTCCGTACCAGACTGTCTCCGAACACTGTGAACATGCTCCATTGGAATGTCTAAGGGTATGGACCGTTTTTGATATATCGTGTCGTCTACTCCGATGTATATAAACTGATTTAATCGATTTTTGCTGTTAATCAACACGTTGGGTCAAATAACATGCATGACCGGCACTTGCCTTACCCGTTTTTCTGAATGCTTTTCACAAGTATCTATCACAAGTGTAACGTTAACGGTCATGACTGTATTTTAGCGTCTTCATGTAAGGTTACCTCCCTTGTTAGCGAGGCAACCCTTGTAAACGGGTAACGGTAGACGCTCATTCAAAGACAAAGTAGGCGCTTGCAAATGTGCTTCCCGTGCATAAGTTCCAAAGAGCATCATCAAATGTATGTATGTACCAATCAGATTTCAGTTCCGGTATGCGTGGACACCAGGTGGGTATAAAAGGCGTGAATCGACTGAGAAAATTGGAGTCTGGCAGGAGACTCCGGAGGGTTCACATCGCTCTTAATTGACTGGGACTTTGTCAGTATACCTGGCGCTACAAATCTATCAACTCGCGTTCTTGTTCAAGCATTGCGCTTGCCCAAGAGAGTGTTAGATTAGTTAATACCTAATACTTGGTCGCAGTGTAAGAGAGAGTCGTTGTTGGAACGTCGTGGTTTGGTGAGTTCGAAACCGCAGGTTAGTCATAGAACCTGGTGTGTTGTGGGAGTTGTTGGTTATAACTCCTGGTGGTTTCAACGCCTCTTGTGCTGAGGCTCGAACGTGTTTGTAGTGATTAAGTATGTGTTGCCTTGGGTTATTGGTTGTTCAGTTGACGGATTGGTAGAGTTTGTTTCTGGTTGGAACTCCTGGTGGTTCCAACACCTCGAGCGTTTAAACCCCAGCCTTCTATGATAGTTTGTGTGAGTTTCTTTTGTTACTGCTCGGATCACATGTATATATTGCTTGTTTGTTGATTACCGTCTATGTGTTTAATTTAAGTTGATGTTTCTAATCATTGGTCAGAGTAGACCCCGAGGAAAATAGATATATATTGTATAAAGTATTTAACTATTGTTGAATAGTTTTCAACAACCACTCGGTGCACACTACACACGCAGCAGGCAGATTCTCTATTTAAAAAGGAATATATTATTTTATAGGAAGTGATAATCTGCAGCAACCAAGAATCAATCTTAAAACCACTATTTGCGAATCTCAGCTCTTTTCTCCTTCATTTTAACAGAACTGCTGTATTGAATACAATGTATACTTTCATAAATGGCGGTTTCAAAAAATTTAGGTATGCCACCGCATACTTCTTTATGCAGATTAAATGATTGTTTTAAAGCAGAATATGACACACTCTCGGTCTGTACTTCATTGCCGATGAGCTACATTCAACGAAGTTATTTATATATTCTCTGTGTGGAAAGTTATATGCAGAAGTACGAATTGCACTTGACTTATCAATCTCTATGCCACTGTCAGTGTTCTTAAACATTCATCTGCGTAAGAGTATTTGTGTCTGATGTATGTAGAATTTCAATTATATGAGCATTAGTTCAGTGGTAGTTCGATTCTCACAAGGAACAACACTGATTTTATTCAGGTGAAAATGATTACGTTAGGTTCACCTGCTTGACGGTGATTTCGGTTATCAAGGTTTGGCGTACAAAGTGTAAAATCAACTGAAAATGCATATAGAAGCAGAATTTCATCTCAGCTTAAACTTTTGAACTCTTTATTTTCTTTCATTAGTGTGTTGTTAAGTATGTGAGCGAGCATGGAAAATGTCCTAACAAAGAATGTATCATTGAAGTGAGCTCAAATGATAAAATGATAAAATTCTTCCAAGCAAAGCTGGACACAATGTTTGTTGACTACAATAAGGTAACATTTTTATTGGCCTAGTAAATTTGCTACTTTTAATCCTAAATGAGATACAATCATGACTGTCTGATACGAAGAACTGTTATTTTAATTTACATAAGTTCAACTTTATACACGCAAGGCCACTGATTGGGTCGTGGGTTCGATTCCCGGGCGGGGCATACTTTCGTAAGTGTTGGTCATGAAATTATTTCTACGGCCTTTCTCCCTCCTACCAATTATTTTTAAATATGTAGGGCAGTTGTCAGCCACTGACGAAAGTATGTACTTAGTAGTTGGTTAACAGCTAAATCCAGAGATTTAGCCTTTCCAGGAGGAGTGAGTAGGTTGACTGACCGCTGTTATATGACCTATAAAATGTGGTTGTGTAAAACTTTTGATTTTTATTTAAAATCAGGATATATAACTATGTGACCTTTAGAAAGTAAACATTTTTATGTAAAATGTTGCAGAAGCCTATATAACGTATAATATATATTTTCAGTTTTAGCTCACCTGAGCTGGCTCAGGATGAGCTATCAGGATCGATGAATGTCTGTCGTCCGCTACACTTAGTCCATTAACACTCTAGTGGTCACATTTTTTCTCCGGTTGTAACGAAACTTTGTCAAGACGTATGTCACAGTAATTGCTCGTACGAGTTCAAATATGAGTCATCTGTCGTTAAAACCTAGATCACAGTTACTAAAAATAGAAAAAATCTGGTCTAGGCTGTAATTTTGTTATTTGTCATTGGACTTCAAAATAACCGTGCACAAATGTTTACCATGACAAGGCGGGTGTAACGTACCATACTCAAGCCTGTTAGTCCAAGGTCAAGGTCATTGTTAGTAAAAAGAAATGTCTTGTCTAGGCTGTACATTTGTTATTTCTCATTAGAATTTCAAATAAGTTGGTGAAATGTTCACCATATCAAGACGTTGGGTCTCATACAACACCCATGACTGTAGGTCCAATGTCAATGTCAATGTTACTAATAAATAGAATTTTTTGTCTTGGCTGTAACTTCGTTATAAATGAAATAAATTCAAAATAATTGCACACACATGTTCACGATGAAAAGGGGATGTGTCTCATACAATATCCATGCCTGTAGGTCCAAGGTCAAGGTCACCGTTACTAAAAATAAAATTTTCTTGCCCCTGCTGTAATTTATTTTTATTTTTCATTGCATTTTAAAATACATTTGTATGAATATTCCACATATTAAGAATTTGAGTTGCGTACAAAAACCACGCCTGTGGATTCAAGATTAAGGTCATTTTACTTCTTTTTTTTTCAAATACAAACCTATAATGCCAATTTTCGATTTCTATTGCATAGAAGTATGCAGTCTAAGTCTCGCACACAATAACCAGCTGGACTGTTACAACTTTGTTATGGTGGGCTCACCGGTTCTCGAACATCTAAGGACTCAATGAGCCATTTCTAATTAATGCAACAATTCTTTCAGAAAAATACATTAAAACAAACCTTTTAATCTATATTCCATTTTTCTGTCATATACTTGCTGATATTTTATATTTAAAACAAATCCAAATACCTCCAGAAAAAAACACGACCATTTTCTGAAAACTGTCATGGCGGTTAAAAATAGATGACCTAATTTCGAACCTCTACCGTATTTGGCTCTTTGTGAGGTCATAATTAGCTGCCACATGACTGTCACGTGACTTTATGAGCAAGGTCTACCTGCCATGTGCTTTTTTTGTTATAACATACTTTTAAACAATATTTGATGGATTGTACTGACAGAGCGGAAAAAGGTAATAAGGATTTACTGAAAAAAATTCACTATCACAAAATATTCATTCTAATTACCTGTTTCTTGCGCATTATTCTTGTTTCACAATGTACTTGCGTTTGATGTTTACCGAACTTTGTGCACTCGAATTGATGACGTCATACGAAATAACGTAGCAAAGTAAACAACTTTTTTATGAAAGGTTCGAGATCAGATGAGGTCCGAGAACAGGTGCTTGTACGATAAAAGCTGTTGTACTGAGATGAGCGTTTAAGGGCAATCATGACCCTCTTGTTTAAAATCGCCATTATCTTATCGTGACTTTTTATATTTCACACAGAATCATTTGCACAAAATGGTTTAAAAAATAGTGTACTAACTTACTCAACTTTGTTGAGTTAACAATCAAACCTCACTGGCTAAAATGGAATTTTCTGAGGGAGGAGGTAGTGTTTGAAATAATTTCACAATAATGGGCAAGTTGTTATTGTAGATCATGTGACTACAATGTGAATATCCTAAGTGAATATTTACCTTATCACGCGTAATACCCTGTGTATTGGTAGGTTCTGGAAAAACGTACTGAAATAATCAAATCTGCTGGTGAGTTTATAAGTGTCTCTACAATTACTGGAAGTACAGAATGGCTTCCATACAGACCAGACATGAAGATTGCTGACTTGAAAAACGATGTGGCTAGTAAGTTAGAAATGAATGAAAGGCAAATGCGGCTGATTTACAATGATCAGAATTTAAAGGTAAGTGTAAATCTGTTTTAGGAAGTTGTACTCTTACGTACGGCGTTCGTCTCGTCTAACACGCATTCCACAACTCCTTCCTTTTCAAGTGTTAACTTACTCGATTAGCTGGGAATGGTTGTAAACAGACCCCTTAATATATATTTATGTAATTTCGTTACCTCAGTCTTTAGGGCATCTCACTACGAATTTAAGTGTCAGGGATTTTATTCACATATTTCGTCTACATGCCTTCGTGAAGTTAGATCATTACTAGTAACTGTTTTACGAACAGCAGTTGTCAGCCACTGGCGAAGGTTTGTGATAAGTACTTGGTTTAGCTTAAGTCTGAAGATCTAGGTCTTATACGTACTGTGAATAGGTAAACTGACCTATGCAATGTGATTTAAACAGCGATTCATTACAACGTATAGCTCCATGATTTTGTACTTTTCTTTTAAAACATCCTATTACTTTCTTTATTGAACCCAATTTGTTTTCACTTTCTTGCTTACAATTTTAAAATGATAATCTTGAATATAAATATGAAATTTTTTGTTACATTTGCGGTTTTTTTTCAGTCTGGTGCAAAACTGTCAGACTACAATATTGGTCCATACGCCAACTTGTTTGTGATAGTGCCTTTGTACTGTGTACCTGAGCATTTGGACAATGTTGTTTTTGACCTATCATGGGAGTTTCCAGATGTTAACCCAGATTTCCTCGATGCCACATGCTTTGCTTTCGAGAAGGAAGAGTTTGTACAAGTAATTGATTGGACACACCCAACGAACAAATATTACCTGAATGATTCAATCAAGCACTCTGAGAAGAACTTGACCAGTGCTGGACAAAGGACTGGACATCAAACAATCAATGTATCTTTGAAGGCTGTTCCAAGTAACATAACACATTTATATTTTACACTGAGCTCCTGGAGATCACCAAATTTATCAGCATTCAAAAATCCTTCTCTTAGTTTTTATGAGGCTGCTACAAAAGGTGTCAATTTATGTGAAACTACAATATCCCATGCCCTGAGCTCCCAGGCAGTTATCATGTGCTCAGCTGTTAGGGAAGGTTTTCAGTGGCAGATATTTGAATGCAGTGTTCGAAGTGTAGTTGAGGGAAATTCTAAACGGTACAACCCAATTCGTGCCAGAATTTCTGAACTCATCCGAGATGGGTTGTAAAAAGTGTATTGCATTGATTATGTAAAAGAAATGTACTTTAAATGTATTGTACATTGGGTGAACAACTATATTTGCCACATTTTTATAAACAATGTATTTAAATGATTATGAGGCATATTTTATAAATCGGAGAATTATCGGAGAACTTTTGACAGCAATGTATTTTAGTACTTGTGTGGCTTATTGTAGTTATCGGATAATTCATATTATTCCTGCTTATTTTCTCATACCTATATTACATATAGCAATGTTGAAACTTTTGAAAAAATGTATTGTAATCATGTAATTAATATTGTAATAATCGGATGATTCATATTTGATCTGTTTATTTCCTCGTACATGTATATTACATATAACATTGTAGTAAATTTGAAAGATAAATTGGACAAATTAGTACCCCCCTTGATCATCTAATTGAAATTTTAATTGTATTCTTACTTTCTTTGACACTTAAAATATTTTGATAATTAGATAATTAGGACCATATATGATGTGAATGTTTAGTGATTTTACAAACTTAACAATGTGACAATATAAACTCAACATGAATGATAAATGGTGGATATAAGAATTATTAGTTCACTTTTATGATATTTTTATTATCATAGGACATTTTTATCCACATTCCATTTACTCTCTCATTTATTTACAGTCATATTGTATCTTAAAAAAATTATTCCAGATATACTATGCAAAAGTTATCACGCTAACAATAGTTTTCTTTACACATTTTTATTTTATATAATACATAGGAATATTTGCCATCATCAAGGCTCTCGGTATGTTAACACATGATAGTTTGTTAAAATGTATCACGCGGTCACGCTTGAGTGCACAGCATCAGTAAGTTCTTTAAACTGAGTTTCATGAATCCTGTGCAGCACGTTGGTGCCAACACAAACAATTTAGGTTTGCTGAGAACTCTAGAAACCGCATGATATTGTAACACTCGTCATATTGGAAACAAGTCAGTAAATATGCCAAGATTGAGCATTGAAGACCGGTAACAAGCCGTTGGACTGATACACCATCAACAATTACCAGGTCATGGAGCAAATTTATTCATAAAGGTAATTGTAGAGTGATATTGATCATTCTGGCAAGCAGGGTATTATAGTCATATATGGGAAACACAACGTCCAACGCTACCAGGATAAAGTTCTTAGTAACGTCACTGTACCATACGCCAACGGACGTCAAGACCTTTTTCTCCCACAAGATAACGTAAGATCACATTCCGACCGGGCAACAATTTAATTTCCAAGGGCTTATAACATAAAGATTTTAGACTTGTCGTCATTTAAGTAGACAAAAATCCAAATGAACGTCTTTGGGACGTGTTTGACAGACGCATACGGCAACGTCTTGTACAATATGTGACGTTACAGGAACTAAACATTGCTTTACATAAGGAACTAACAAGCATCCCACTACGTTTTGTACGACGCGTAAGGCTCAGGGTTTTAGCAGTCGTGAATTCAAATTAGACGCACGCTCATTATCAAATCGTGTTAACTTTTTTCTCCTACTGGGCTTTTGATTCTGTGAATATTTTCTTTTTAAAAATCGTTACATATTTTTGCTGATGAATACTAATGACAAATGGTTGTTTTAATATCATGTTAAATTTCATATCATTAACTTTGGATAATATATACGTTTTTGTGCCTCTTTGCGTGATAACTTTTGCTTAGTATATTTTTCCATTTTATAATTGTATTTGAGACAAAGTAATCCTTACTTCTTAAAATTAAGTTGAATCATTTAAATCACCATTCGATGCAAATCGATCGTTACGTATTTCTTGATTTTAATTCAACGATTGTTGTTACTAAACATTACAAATCTTGTACAACAGTTATCTATTTACAGATATTCGATTAACCGATTATATATTGGAAATTGTCATTGAACAATTTAATACATAACGTACAATCTTGCCTATTATTTGACATTTGGTGAGACTCTGTATAAAGATTTAATGTATCCCCGAAGACAGCACAAATCTTCAGTTTTACTATTGTATTTGTATAGTGGGTATCAGCTATATCGGTGAATAAAAATGCTCGGAAGGAGAGAATGGTTATTTTATTGATGTGAGTTTGTTAACTATAGATCCTTGTGGAAGGGTAGGTGAGTACTGGTTATAGACAATGGTCCAGGAAAGCTAGGTTAGGTGCGCTGGACGCCGTGAAATGACCTAAATTGTGTTGATACGGCGTTAACTCCAATAAATAAATAAAACTATAGGTATTTTACACAGCTTAGGATACATTATATCATACAGAAGAATTAATTACAAAGTCCATTGAGAATTGATGAATTTATAGTTCGTGTATATGTGTCATTGAAGGACTATTTTCAAGACACATGCTTTATTTTTAGATAATGTTCTAAAATTGGAGGCGAACTACGATGTATGTATAGTTTGGGGTTATATTTGCTATCATTAAAGCCTCATTATCAAACGTTACATAATAATGTCAGTTTTTCTTCATTATTAAGATATTTGGAGAAGTGTCCGGCCATGTGGACGAGTAGGTGAGTACTGGTTAGAGACAAGGGTCCGGAAAAGCTAGGTTAGGTGAGCTGGACGCCGTTTAATGACCTAAATTGTGTTGATACGGCGTTAAACCCAATAAAAAATATATGTAAAGAAAAACTCTAACTTTTTATTTAAAGTTATGAAAACAATGTTCCACATTTTAGCAAGGACATTAAGGGCATTAATACACTTTAATACACTTTTAACACACAAGTTATTTACACATTTAAATTAATGATATCGTTATAAACGGTCTTTCAAATGAACTATTGTGCATCAACATTTGTCTCATACTGGATAGAAAAAAAGTGCAATGTGAGCATCAAATTCGAATGTTTAGTCCGTGGTCGAAAATTAAAAAAACAGTACTAAATTAAAAAATTAATGAAAAGAGTTTTTTAACTGTGAATCGAGTTAGGTTTAGACGACCTTAATAAAAATAGTAATAGACATAAATTATTTGTTATCGTTGCATTCATTATAAAGTGATTATTATTTAACTTACAGTCTTTGCATATTCGGGAGTTTGAATACAATTAAACTTAGAACGGAACAAATCCACACGTTGTAAATATAATTAACTGTGCTTTCGAAATGTATTGTAACTTGCGTTACCCATAGAGCAGTGGTTAAACCGTGAAGCTAATGTCTTCATATTACCAGTCCTTTTTTGATAGGAGGTTAAAATCGCGGAATTCTTATGGTAAATATATTGTTTTCTGTTTGTGACCCCGTTTAGAAAAAAATAAAACTTTTATTATAATTGCGTGTATCAAAAAGGGAGATATAATAACGCAATTTATTTTAACTGTCTTTTGGTAATACTTGCTTAATCACATGATTCCTCAAGAAAAATAAATGGTGTAAGATTGACAGTTTGCAAACCTGACATTATACATTTTAAAAGACAATATATTGAAACAAAATGTTTCTGACGTGAGATAGGTGTATATTCGGCGGCCTCACTCTTTCAAAACCACACATCTAACTATTGTGTTACTGTCACTTCGTTTTGAGTAGCGTTACTTGCAATTAAAACTTAAAATAACCGACAGTTTTCGAACTAGTAACAAGAAAAACTTTTTTGAGTGCTAATTTAATAGTTACTGACAATTCTATAGTTTGTTTTTGTAGAGTACTTATTTACCTAATGTTTATGTAGATTTATTCATTTGTGTGTTGGAAATAAAGCTGGCCTCCAAACGTTCCTTTACACATTCACAATTTATAATGTACTAAAAAGAATTTAAAAAAGTTGAGAAAGAAGTCTGTCGTTTAATGATTTTCATTTTTGCTTTTTCAAATCAATACATCTGTCTGATGGATATGAAATCACAAAATATCTCAAACTTGATATTGGTTCATCGAGATAAATTGACCATAGTTTTGAAGGCTGATAGATAACTGTTGCTGCAACTCAAAAAATAAATAAAATGTACCAATAGATATTCCATTACCGTTTCATGAATAAAGAATAAAATAAACAATGCTATAAAACTCTTCCAATTTGAACATAGACATATGAGCAGTTTGATAAAGTTTACTGCGAAGAATCTTTTGGCGGGCAGTTTAATATTTTGGCATATAAATCCTTTTTTTATAACTATACTGATGAAGGAAGGTCATATCACAGGTAGAACGGTTTAAGTTATTTTTTCGTACGACTGGGAAATACGATGGTCGATCGTACGATCTTGATAGACGCCTAAGAATGGTTATCAAAGAATATATACGTAGTAGAAAATTAATGAAAGTTTCTTCAACTGTGAATCGAGTTAAGATTAGACGACCTTAATAAAAATAGTAATAGAAATTAATTATTTGTTATCGTTGCTTTCATTATAAAGTGATTATTATTTAACTGGCAGTCTATGCATATTCGAAGGTTTGAATAAAACTGAACTTAAATATATTTGTATGTATATATATATATTATGGTGATATTTTAATGTTGTATTAATTTTGTAGAATTTAGTTACAGTTGTTTGTAAACTATTTTTGTAGTAAAGTAGAAATTTTCTTTCTAGGAACTGTGATGTCGTGATAATAGTCAGAAGAAAAATTACGACCATTTCTTGGGAAATTGGCTTTTAATCCTTAATGTCTATTTCCGTAGTTATAACATACTTATATCACACAAGCCACTATTTTATCCGAATTAAAATTTAACTTTATTTCTATTAATTGGGACTATTTCTTTTAATTCTTAAGAATACCAATATTGATTTTTTATTCCATACAATATTGTTGAAAAAATTTAATTTTGAGCCTAGAAAATGACGTTTTACTCATTTCAACGACACTGTTGAAATATTTTTTCCGGGCTTACTCGGTGAAAAAAAACCTTATTCAAACGTTACGACTATTCTATGTATATAAACATATTGGAATATATTAGATTGACAGATGTTTAATATTATGCATCATTTTCGTGCGCTGAAGATTTTACTCCAAATGCTTCATCCAGAACTTTAAAACTTAATATGTATCGCAGTTTTCATGTTGGAATGTTGAATTTAGAAATTTCTGTCATGTTGTGTTAACCATAATTATAGAAAATAAATAGTGTTTGAACCTGACAATTTGTTCACTTTGTTTAGTTTATAAAACGTTTGGGTAAACAAAATCTTGTGATACATTTTAATATACTGTCGGTTGAAGGGGATTTTGCAAATGTTGGCATATGTATCAAAATTGAAATATACACGGAATTGGAATTGAATAAGACTGTTGCTCAAAGATGACCATAATGTTTTCTGAGTGATGCGTTCATATTGCATGTTACAAATGAATATTTTCTGTTTACAGTGTTATAGTCCAACAGAATTTACCTGAGCTTGACCTTTGTGCAAGAATATATTAAACTCAGTATTTACTATCTATTTTTGTCTTCGTTTGTAAATCGCGCTTTATCGGAAGCTTTCGGCAAATTACACATACTGAACAATTAATGTTCTTTTCATAAGAATAAGTACTTTGAAACTCTGCCATATTGCTGACTTACTTGTTTCCCCCAAAAAATTTAAAGTACATTGACTATAACAGGATACTTTTAATATATTGATTTATAGTCACATCGGTTGTTATAAACACGTGTATAACTGTAAACACGCGAACGAAATCTCATCATTTAATGTAAGTGAAGTGATTATTATAATTAGGTTGCTCAAGCTCAGGTTAATTCTGTTGGATTATAACAATAACTGTTGACCGAACGAACGCCAAATTTCTCTCCACTCGAGCGCACTTTATCAACACTACTGTACATTGCCATGCAGTCAGTAATGTAATGAGTTATGATATTGATGTGTGGTGTTTCAGTTTTACTCTGAAAGATTTAGGCATACATGTATCCCGAATGTATCTTGAATGTTGTTTTGTTAATCAATTGTGCTGTGTATGCATTTAATACGTCTGCGTAAATTACTCTATAGGTTACCAAAGACAGCTTTCTGGTGTATTGTCCTTACCAGTGCGCATCTTATACAAGGAACCGCTTTAATACCGGAAATTAGATTAAGCAAACAGTAATGTTTTGCAGTTGATTGATATAATAGCGTAGTAGGTAAATAAGTGTAAGTGAATAAGCTGGTTGACATACCAGTAACCTCTGCCTGACTTCACAAACATAACATTTTTGACAACTACGGTTTATGTGTATTTCAGTGATGCTATTAACCCGGGTCGATAGCGCAGTTTGTATCGCGCCGGGATTTGAATCTCGTGTCCCGAAAGGGGTACGGGTTCGATTCCAACCCTGGAGGTTATACCCTACCATAATATTTTGACAATAATGTCAGTTTTCCTCCATTAATAAGATATATGGAGAAGTTTCTGGCCTTGTAGAAGGGTAGGGGAGTACTGGTTATATACAATGGTCCAGGAAAGCTAGGTTAATTGTGCTTGACGCCGTAAAATGACATAAATTGTGTTGACACGGCGTTAAACCCAGTAAAATAAATAGCGAAGCTATGAACATACTATAACATCTAAGAGAGACAATTTTGCCTACAGAACTGCCATACACATTTGCTTCCCTTTCAGCTTTTGTAGTTAAATTGACAAACAACATTTTCATCTCTTTTCCAGATGGTACAAGGTTTAAATATTCATTGCTTAAATGCAGACATAAACAACATTTACTGGTTTAGTTTGTGCAAATAGACATGAGATAGATAATGCATTAAAACATCGGTACAAACCCAACGGATATAAAGTTTGTAAATGATATTGAAATTGTATTTTGTTTGTCGTGTCAATTTGCACGAACTTATCCTTGCTATGAATTGCACTGATGGATTTATAGGACACATCAGCAAATATTTCAATCATTGGAGCACTCTATCGACACTTAATACACTATACAAAAGAATTTACTAATTATATGCAAACTATATTGGTCAAAACACGAACCGAAACTTGAACTGAGAGTGAAACACCCGTTGAAATCAACTATGCCACTTATATCTCTGCAGCTGAAAAATGGAGTAAACTGAACAATTTTAACATAGCTTTAATATCCAGATTGTCTATGAACCAGCAAACACAAAGGTGGTGTCATAATGGTGACATTAACTTCAATATACATAAAAAACAATAAACTTTCTTACAATTCTTTTATTAAACTATTAAATTATAAACCGAACAATTCCATAGCATAGATTAAGATGTTACATCATGTACTGTGTTTATTAACACTGTTGTATATTCCTTACTTAAGAATTCTAGCACAGATATACAGTCTTAATCATGCTGAAATGATAATAATTATTTGAATGTGTTCCATGTTTTTAATGGTACCTCCACATGAAAAATCCTCCTGTTATTCTAAATCTTTCAGAAATGCCAAACGAAAAATTAAAACCTCCTATATTCATATGTAGATGACACAAAATCATAATAAATAAATGTTAGTTATCCTTAGTATTTCGAACACACGTGTGATTGGAAATGAGCTTGATTTAATATGTTTATAGATTTCACCTTGCACGCTTTATAAATATCAAAATGGTGGCTAAATAAAATCTTCAAACTTAAACATTCGATTTTTGAAATGCAAAAATGTCTACAGATGTTTAAATCGAATATATAAATATAGCATTATATTTATTTCTTTTCTGGGCACAAGAATACGTCCTCCATTATCTATATATAAAATTATCTTACTAGCATTTAAATTACACCGTTTATTTCGATCAAGTGCTCTTACTCTTTAAAATCAACACGGGACAATTGCGCATTTTAGAATTGAACAGGCGAATTGAAATCATGCATCATTGTATACACATGTAGGAACACATTCAAAAACACATTCATATTATTAAATTATAAAAGATATTTCGCAACATGGTGAAAATCTTTCACAAATTTAAAATAACTTGTAAACAAATTAGTATCTTTACTTACAATTTTTTGTGGCCAAATGTATAAACGTTAGGCAGACATGTGCAACGTCAAAGTTTTGATAATGTCTTTTTAGATTATATTATTATATTCTTAATTGTAAATTACTTTACAATTTTGATGCCTTCAATCAGGGGCAGTTTTTATAATCATATTGTACAATCTTCACTTGAAATACAATGTTAATATAATGCATTCTAAACATTTTTCAGACCCCCCCTAAAACATTTATACAATTGGCATTTTAGTAACAACATGTTTAACTCGATTATATAAAACAAATAATTAATCACATATACATAAGGAAAAAGAAATCAATATATCAAACCGAGAAAATTGTTCTTTTTTAAGTATAATAGAAACTTTTTGACTTTTTATAAATCTAATTACAGTCAATGATATTTTTGTCTAGATAAGATTTAAACTTAAAGTATTTAAACCTATAATTGACGGTTTACGACGCTTACAGTTCAATCTGTACTAAATGTATTGGTTCCTAATTGTAATGAACACAAAAAGTTTGTTAAAATGTGTCTTGATGTAAAAGACACAGTTGACTAAGGTATAACAACAAAAAACTGCTTAAGGACACCCGAATATGTATTAAATGACATACACATTATATACGTTTGATTGGTAAAGTATGAGTATACAGTGCGAATTAAGTTGTTTGTCTCTATAAATATAATCATATAAAAAACATTTCAAAATATATAGCTCTTTTCTTTGGATGCAATGTTATAGCGATGCGTCTTATCATCTATTTGCCATTGCAGCAAGCAATATATAAATCACTATTAATCTTAAGCCATTTTAATGATGAATACGGAAATGCATAAATTATTAGCATTTTCTTATTAGCAAACACAGGTAAGTCATCGTTAACCCCTGAATAATAACCATAAAATGGAATTAATGTAACTTAACAACTGATGAATCACCCTTTTTCATTATACGAAGAAAATCGTATCATTTCTAAATGCAAACACACGCATCTTAATGCATATCAATCATCAAAATTCCTTTACATTTTAAAGAAAGAGCTATATGAAAAATGAAAATTAAGCAATCATGTACACAATTTATTCACTCTATTCATTGACACAAACGTTATCATCCATGTCTTTGCATGTCATTAATTCACGTCGTTGAATACTTTAACAAAGTGAATATAGTTAAATGTATAGACAATGGTTGTTAGAGAAAACACAATAGTTTTCTAAAAACTTGTCAACACATTTTCCTCACTGAACACATACTGAATAAAGTAAAAGAATTTAAAAAGATATACACTTGAATTAATATAAAACGATACATTGGTCAAACGCAAATAAATATTCAAACAGATGTAAAAAGAATCTTCAAAAGAGAACAGTGCAGCTAATCTGAAATATTTAATAATATCGTTGGCGCCACTAACACAGTTATTAATATATTACAATTAATTTCCTTTCTTTAAAGTTCAGTGGGTTTGTTTGTTATTCTATAAATTATTTTCTGGCATGAACATGTTATCCTCTAAACACTTATAATAATGTAAGTATACACACCAGGTGCATGTATACAAAACGACCATTTATTGCTTAATTTACTAAAGCAAAAACAAACTATAAAGGACAAGAAAAACATAATACTTAAGTATTTTCAACAACAGGTTTTACATGATAGAAAAATTTATAGGTCTTATTTACAATACTTATATATAGTATAAGTGTGTTCCAAGAAATGGTAGGCCACATCAGCTACATAGATGATCGCATTATTTTAAGCCACTTAAAAGATATAATTAAGGAAATGGTAGACCATTTAAACTCCATAAGACATATCGTTGGGTCAGCGCAATACTAGTTTACATTCGGTTTCATATGCATGTACTTAAACTAAATTTGCGCTGACGCATCGATATGACTTATAATTCATAAAAACAAACAAATTATCAAAAACAATGTCAACAGTTTCACAAACATATGAACATATTTCTAAAAATAAGACACAGTATTCTACAATAAATTTATCAATCATTCATTTGCTCATTTGAAATATATTCTAAAATATGTTTACATCACAGACGATTGTGATTGTCAAACATGGAATGTATAATCATAAACAATTAATTAGGTTATGCATGATGACATGATGCTTAGATACGAACCTACAAACAAAATGTAACACATAAAAATTGCGCAAATCTTAGGCACAATTTTCATCCACATTATTAGGCCGTCATTTGGGTACAACATATTATAAAAATAAAGCAGCTACAAGTTAAAGCAACTTACTTCCACACTTATTACTTATGAGACTCAAACAAACTCTAAAATCACATTTACTTCAGACCAATGACTCGTCCAGCATGCACTTCTAACAAAAATATAGCGAAATGAATAAATTGAAAATATATAATCTTAAAACTAAATTTATAAACACTATACAATTCTGACAGCCATCAGTCTTCATTGGAAAAATATATGTATTAATAACGCTTCAGTTATAAATGGCGGCCGGCTCACCCATTTAATTTCAGTTATTGTCCATTTATATAGTACTATTTCATCGTTCACTAAGAAGTGGACTGTTTCTAAATGCACAGAGGAATTGTTATTTTGATTAGGATTATCAGCCTCGGCAAGAAATCAAACAGAACAACACATTTGTAGTCTATTGTACAATTAACAAGCTCAAAATCG
The DNA here is from genome assembly GCA_025267735.1 of Mactra quadrangularis. Taxonomy (NCBI): domain Eukaryota; kingdom Metazoa; phylum Mollusca; class Bivalvia; order Venerida; family Mactridae; genus Mactra; species Mactra quadrangularis. The sequence continues at coordinate 8,612,808 of CM046300.1, forward strand.
TTATATGTCTTTTAACAAATCAAAATACAACATGTTTGGTAAAATATCAAATAATGAGTCAACAATAAAATTTCATTATAAAAGTTCAGTATAGTGACATAAATATGCATACATGATAGTCATATACAAATTTTCATAAAAAAGTAAACATCCATTTCTATATCATTAGTAATTATTGATAGGTCAAATACAAACTTGCATGACACAAGACTTCTAATACTGCTTCACAAATAACTAAAGAGCGGGTGTGGTCGAGCGGTTACGACGTTGGACAGGTAATCATTGGATAGCGAGCTCCGCGTTGGTTCAAATTCCATCCAAAACCTACCCCGTTAATTCCTTGAGCAAGAAACTTTATCCTACTAGTGAAGTACTGGGGGGCAGGAAGCGGACTCGAACGTGATTAATCTTAGTTGTAAGAACTAGTTTCACAATCAAGCTAAATTAAATTAGTATTAACTTCACAAATATCTACATAATACAAATTTTAACATAATTAGAATGCTCAGAACTCATTATTAACTTTCTGTTTAACTGTTTCAACATAATGCCATAGTATAACACAATATCTACAAACAAATAAAAAAACTGACAAAAATATTAAGTACCGGGACATAACTATTGTCAATTTGGTACTATAGAAACTATCATGGCAAGATGATTCTAGAGTATGGCACACATCTCTTCATATAAGCAAAATTCGCATTTCATAAAAGGATGAATTCCAGTATCGTGAATGATGTAGCTAAAAAAATAGCCACATATAAACTTCTATAGCTAGAAAACAGACATTCTGTATCACAATATCCTTAGACTAGGCAAATTTAAATTATCAACCATCATATTACAAAAAAGTTCCTGCTCCGTGATACAAATAAATACATAAATGTCAAATACAATCTTTCACAACAAGAATATTCTATACAAGATAACTTTCAGTGTAGTGTCACAAAGAGCTACACAATGGTCCAAACATAACTAATTGTGTCATAATAATACAATTCCAATACTGTAAAACAGATATCAACATACACTTAAAAAAAGTTCTAATCGATCACTTTTCAAATTTTGATTATTTTATAACGGGCCAGTGGATCCTTATTAAATTATGCAGAGATGATTTTTGTGTCATTTTCTACTAATTTGAGGAAAGAAAAATAATTTGATACGGTCCGTTGCACTCAAGCGTGACACAGGGTGTGGTTGACACATTTTGGCTCGTAATGTTCGTGCAGAGCGTGGTGAGTATTAAATTTACATTGCATTAATCTTTGTTAACTTTATAAGTGAAAAAAACATTGCACGAATGTCGATCCTGTCGGTGAGTTGTACCCTTTCTTCATGGTCTACGGCGTCAGTCAAAAACGTTTTCGGTCCCGTGATACTTGGTCAAAAGTCTTGATCGTCGAAAAAGCCTGATTGAAGTGTCATGCAACTTGAAATAGGAATGAATACATTGAGAATAATAAATTATAGCATTTTTCTATTTAAACAATACATAGTCGATATTTTTAAGAAGGTATTTCCATGAACAGCCACTCGCCTGTCTGATAGAGGCTCCAGCATTCAACATTCCTTTGGCTACGGCACGATCCTGTATTGACATTCGTGCCATGTCTTGTTTCTTCACTTATAAAGTTAACAAAGATTTATGCAATGTAAAATTTAATACTCACCATGCTCTGCACAAATATTTCGTACCAAAATGTGTAAACCACACCCTGTATCCCGCTTGAGTGCATCGGACCATATCAAATTATTTTTCTTCCCACAAATCGGTAGAAAATGACACAAAAATAACCTCTGCAAAATTTAATAAGGATCCAGTGTCCCGTTATAAAAAGAATCAAAATATGAAAAGCGATCGGTTAGATCTTTTGTTAAGTGTAATATGAAAATACAAACTTTATAACAAGAAAATTTCAAAACTATGACAAAATATCTACATTATTATCAAATATAGACAACCAAAACAAGAAAAATTAAGCACTAAGACAAAAATATCTACTACATCAAATAAAGACATTCATAACAAGAAAAATCCAGCACTGTGACAGAAATATCTACAGAATAAAATAGAGAATTTCAAAGCAAAAAGAACTACAGTACTGTGATACAAATATCTACATAATGATCAAATAGAAACTTACATACCAAGAAAATTCTACAACTGTGACAAACATATCTACATAATAATAAAAAAAGGTTTCATAACAAGAACAATCCAGCACTATGACAAACATATCTACAAAATCAAATAAGACTGTCATAACAAAAAACAACATTGTTGCACAAATATCTACATAATGATCAAATACAGTATTTCATAACAAGACTATTCCAGTACTGTGACAAAAATATCTACAGAATAATAAAAAAAGGATTTCATAACAAGAAAAAAACAGCACTGTGACATAAATATCTCCAAAATCAAATCAAGACTGTCATAACAAAAAAAAACATTGTGACAAAAATATCTACATTATCAAATACAGTTTATTTATTTATTGGAGTTAACGCCGTGTCAACACAATTTTAGGTCATTTTACGGCGTCCAGCGCACCTAACCTAGCTTTCCTGGACCATTGTCTATAACCAGTATTCACCTACCCTTCCACAAGGCCGGAAACTTCTCCATATTATCTAATCCTCGGAGGGAGGAAAATCGACATTATTGTCAAATTTTCATGGAAGGGTATGACCTCCCCGGATGGGATTCGAACCCGCACCCCCTCGGGCACAAGTATCCAAATCCAGGTGCGCGCTACCAACTGCACTATCGGCCCGGGTTAAATCAAATACAGAATTTCATGACAAGAAAAAACCAGCACTGTGTTACAAATATTTACATAATAATCAAAACGACTTTCACAACAAGAAAAATCCAGTACTGTGACAGAAATATCTACATAATCAAATAACGACTTTCATAACAAGAAAAATCCTGCACTGAGACACATATATCTACATAATGATCAAATACAGACTTACATACAAATCCAGCACTGGGACACAAATGTCTACATAATAATCATTAGGACTTTAATTACAGGAAAATTCCAGTACTGAGAAAGAAATATTTACATAATAAAATACAATACTGAATTTCATAATAAAGAAAATCCAACACTGTGGCACAAGTATAAATCAAATAAAGTCTTCCATACCAAGATTTTTTCAGTACTGTGACAGAAATGTCTACATAATTAAACACAGATTTTCATTACAAGAAAAATCCAGCACTGTGACACTAACATTTACATAATGAAATACAGACTTTTTTAATATAAGAAATCAAGCACTGTGACACAAATAATCTACATAATAAAAAAACACACTTTCATACCAATAATTTTTCAGTACAGTAACAGAAATGTCTACATAAAATCAAATACAGACTTTTATAACAAGAAAAATCCAGCACTGGGGTACAAATATTTACATAAAATCAAATACAGGTTTTCATAACAAGAAAAATCCAGTACTTTGACAAAATATATACAAAATAATCAAATACCGACTATCAAAATAACAAAATCTCAGTACTTGACATAAATATCTAAAACATAATTAAATACAGACTTTCATACCAAGAATATTTCAGCACTGTTACAGAAATGTCAACATAATAATCAAATATAGACTTCCATACAAAATAAATTCCAGTACTGTGACATATATATTTGCATGATGATCAAATACAGACTATCACAACAAGAAAATTCCAGTACTGTGACACAAATATCTACATTGTAATCAAATACAGACTTCCATACCAAGAATATTTCAGTACTATTACAGAAATCTCTACATTAAAATCAAATCAAGAATTTCATACGTAGGAAAATCAATCACCGTGACAAAATATCTACATAATCAAACACTGACTATCATGACAAGAGAAATCTAGTACAGTGAAAAAAATCTATATAATGATCAAAGGCAGACTTTTAACCAAGAAAAATCCAGCACTGTTACAAAACTTTCTACATATTGATCAAATACAGACTTTCACAACAACAAAAATCCAGCACTGTGACACAAATATTTACATACTTTTCAAATAAAGACTTCCACACCAAGGATTTTTCAGTACAGTGACAGAAATATCTACATACTAATCAAATACAGTATTTCATAACAAGAAAAATCCAGCACTGTGGCACAAATATTTACATAATGATTACAAAGACTTTAATAACAAGAGAAAGTCAGTTCTGTGGCACAAATATTTACATAATGATCAAAAACAGACCTTTTAACTAGAAAATGTTATTACAACTTCATATACCTCTTAAGTTTGTGAAAAAATAAATTACAAGGAATAAAAGTACTGCTGGTCAAATAACTAAATAATAGTCAAAATATATTTATTGTACGAACGTTTCTTCTACTGCTTTTAAAATATCTACACCGTGTTTTTGTACATACATTTCCAAATGCTCAATTACGCTCAAACAACCAATCATTAAGAGCGAGAGAACTGGTAACCATAATAAGAAACGTTCAAATAAACTAAAATTACACAAATATTTCTGATGCATATAATAACATATACTGCACAAATAGAAAATTAAAATATAGGACAGCAAAGTTTTGGTCCTTAACTGAAAATATGTCAATCAGATTTATTAGTAATTATTATTAGAATCCACACCACATTATTATCAAATTAAAACTCAACACACACAATTGGTCAAAAAGAATCAAAAAATTTTAATGAGTGCCTTGGATACACTATTCAAAATAGATATTGTTTTGTACAAATAAATATGCAATGTGACTAAACATTAATCAAGGTAATGGAAGTACAATGGTCACATATGTAAATCAGCACTGAACTTATGAAAATGCGGGAATTTCTAGCAGTGTCAGACAAATGAACTTCATAATTATAAAAGGTCTACGCATTATAATCTTTGTCCGCAGTTCTAGTGCTTTTAGACCAATTCTCAAATATAGACAACAATAAAAATACATTGATATACTTATGTTAAAAATCACTACATTAAATCAACGTTTTTATGATTCAAAATGAATGTATAAGTACAATGGCTCAACTGTTTATTTTGGAATAAAGAACAGGAAATATAACAGTTTAACAAATGTGGAAGTCTTATTTATAATATATTAATATGGATTGACCATGTACTACACTAATTATCAACATCAAAGCAATGTACAAGAACTGTCAAGTACTGGAAAACAAATAGCAATATCATTCAAGTAAAAATGACTATAAAACAACAAACGATTCATGTCAAATTACCAACACAAATAAAAGCAAATAAAAAAATGAGAAATTACATTTGCAAGGCACTAAGAAATGATGTAACATTTGGTACTCAATCATAGATGTTACAACAAATATTTTTATAACAGCTCAAATGAAACAATACAGTAATTCAAACTCTCAATACTTCAACAGCGTCAGTTGATGCATGTCTTAGGCAAAACACACACGTAAAATTAAGGTTTGTTCTAGAAATATGCAAGAAATCACTGTATATACCTTCTAGGTATCTACTAAACTCACCGGATAGCTTGATTCAAAATCTTAAGTGTATGTCGATACGCGACGTAACACAATATCTCACACATATTTGTCTTTACAATTTTTATTATATAAACAATCATTTGATTTTTTATCTCTACAACAGCCTTCAATTGAACCTACAAAAATGATTTACACACATAATAAATCGTATAAAACATGAATTATAATAAAAATGCATTAAAATCTTTAATTGCCACAACTATTTGTTTGGGAGGTCGTAATTAGCCAAAACAACGCGATTGTATTACTGTAGCTTGTACTCTTATGTAAAAATAACAAAAGTGTTGCAAATAAAACTAATAGCTTTTGAATGATTTCGTGAGGGTATTTTAAATACCGCAAATCGGCAACGTGTTCGGTTTTCCACATATGCTTTTAACGAAGATTCTTTGCAACTAGATAAAGCAACCGTTACGACGTCGAACCAGTTTCAAAGACAAGCACACTGACAAAAACACCATACCATGATAAAGGGGCAGAGTATCAACCCAGTAGCCGTTCGCTAGCTCAGTGGGTAGAATCAATGGTTAGATACAAAGGCGGGATATACTTTCGTTTAGTTTGACCATGAAATAATTTCTACCAGCCATCTTCCGTCCTACCAATAAAGCTTATTAGGTAATGTAATTGTCACGGACGGAAGTATGCGTCTCTTAACTGATTAAACGCTTCATCCACAGATTTACCCTTTCCATGAATGGTGATAGGTTGACTGATCATCGTGACGTGACAGGTACAATGTGTTGCTACAGCGTTAAAAACATCTAATAAAATTAATATAGAATCTGGACGAAACATTTACCTGCATTCTAAAATTTTCTCGTTTTAGTCGTATTTTTCTTTTTCTGCACCAATCTTTTATTTGAAGGAGACACAGTAATCTTTTGGAAACTCGAAGCAAAACCACTTAGTTTATTATTAACTTTTGACCGTTTCTGAAATAGGTAATGTTAGAAAACAACTTAGAAACATAAACTAACAGTCTAAACAATCCAAATATTTGATGAAATGTATTGTAAGTGTATCATTCAGTTTTGAAACAGTATTAGTACTCAGTTGCTGAGTATTAAATTTAGCATTTAAAATAAATTCCTCATTTCCTTTATCGCTCACCTGAGTACCATTGATACATACAGGAGTCTGAGAAAAAAACAATATAAACTTTCAGAATAATTTCCAGAATAATATTATTGCTTCTGGACCTAGTGATCTTATGCAAGATGACTTATGTTTAAACTCATCCAAGAAATAGACAATTAAGTACATAATGTGACCATTAGAGTGAGCACTGGTGAGCTAAAACTTTCAGATAAAAGGTATAATTTCAACAGAGTACATGAGAATTCTACTTGGCTAATTTTAAACGAGATTAAGATTTGATATTAAACCAACAATTACAGATAATAAAAATTAACATAGATGTCATTTGCCGTAACTAAATTGCTAGTACTTTAAAAATGTGCTAATATAATTATACACAATACCATATATGAATGATGTTTAAATACTTAATACGTATTTATCATCAACAATTATAATAAAATGCATTATCAGTCAATGGTTAAACCTCTCAAGTAATGAGCACTCAGATATACGTGTAAAATCAACTAATAACACAAATAGTATAACTAATAAAACTATACAAGACGTACCTCGTTTTCTTTTTCTATTACAGATACAATATCAGCAACGTGTCGAACCATTAGTCCATCAGGTAATATGTCCAATATCAGATATTCTTTATTCGTGGTACGTACTGTCCCATTTTGAAATTTGTCATTAGGCCAAAACGACTCATCCGAAATGTAATGGCGAAGTGATTGCAAAGAGTCTGCAGTGGTCGAGGCTAGACATCTGTAAATGAATCTTTTCAGTGCTTTGAATAACAATGATGATAATTCTTCATCTTTCAGCAATTTAATTAGATGGTCACGTAATGGTGCATCAAGAGTATCACGATACATGTCAGAAAGGCCATCTCTTATATTGTCAGCACATAATTCCTCTAGAACCTCACTTAATGCTACAATATGACACAGTTGAATGTTTGATTCTGGCTTAGGAAGTAATTCCTTTGGAAATTTTCTGCACATTAATGATTTCCACGAATCTACAAACTCCACAAGTGGTTGCTCGGGATTGGCTTTGAATCCTTTGATAATAGTCATGACTATCCCGAGATGAGTCAACAATTCGGATGGCATCCGTCTATCTTCATCTTTCTGTCGCATTATACCATTACTTATGTCAGTTGTCAATGGAACTTGATTAACATTGTTTTTAATTTCTTTCACAAGCGAGCTGTAATTTAAGTGTAGTTCATCCATGAATATAATATTTGGTAGCTTATCAAAGGAGGTTATGTACTTTTTACCAAGCACAACTTCTTTGGCCAAGTATTCTTCAATTCTGTAAAAATCGTAATGGACTTTAATACCGTGACCATACCGAAGATCAGATTGGGATTCTTCCTGCAAAATACTATCCAAGTCCAATTGAGTACCAAGCAAATCATCTTTCTTCACTTCAAGAAGAGGAACACATGGTATGTAGGCCGTTTGTTCCTTACGCATACTTTGAAGAGTCATACTGGCAGTTCCAATTCCTCCGACATTATCAAGGAAACTGTTTTGAAGATTGATTAAAGTAACCAGTACTTTAAATATCACCGATTGCTTATCTAAAATTAAACAGTGCTCCATCTTGGACTGATTATGAATTATAGGCATACGCTGTGCAATATCTGTACCCTTTAGTGTTTTTCTTATGAACTCCCAGGACGTCTTGAAAGCCTCAAATCGACTCTTCGCAATGTCAGATTTCACATTATCTTGCTTAAAATACATAAATTCTAATGCTGTCATTTGAATGCACTCTTGTTTCTTAATCATATAACTAGCATACGCAACCGTTGTTGAATGCCACAATAATATGCTAATTATGTGAGTTGGTAGGGATAACATTTTTTGATGTTGCAAAACTGCCACTAAAAAGGGGAACTGATGCTTTCGTCTGGTGAGTTCAAAAGTAAAATTTTCTTGAGTGGGATTAGCAGTTAATCTATACAACTGTGGTAGCTTAGTAACACGATCATCAGGGAAAATGGTATTGAGATCAGTCAACTCAAACACTTGATCACAGAAATCTCTCTTACTGCCATGCTGATGGTGCAATTCATTGTCCTTTAAATATAACTTTCGAATGGCATCAGTTTTCTCGCCAAACACATTTTCTACAATGTTAGCAAAGCTTTGTTCGAAATTACTTATACTCTCAGACAAAAGGCAACCCTCACAAGTTTTAAACAGCATGTCGCCTGCTTCAAAGAGTACTGCATTCATTAGAATAGCCGTATCGTTATGATTGGTATTGACTAGTCGTCTCACAGTATCCCAGTCCTCAATTACCTCTTCTAACAATGCGTCTGTAGTTTTACTCCATCTAAAGTCCAAGGATGCATTTATGGTATCTATATCAGCATTACCAAAAGCGACAGAACCTAGAATGCAGGATTTAACAATGAATTGCAACAAGCAATCACTCAAAGTTTTTTTCCCGTCAGCTAGTATGCCTTTATTCAAGCTTAAACCTTTAACAATACTTGGGTGTTCATATTGGGTCAATTTGATTTTAAGTCCACATATTTTACATTCCACACTTTCAACGTTCTCATGCACAAAGACCTTATTCCGACAATCACAAATTCCTGTGTAAACGGTTTCTGTAATTGCTCGAGTAAGATCCTGATTACAAAATCCAGGTGCTGAACTTTTGTCAAGGCTTCCAGGTTCTAGGAGGACGTTTGTAAGGAATGATCTTCGTTTATGTGGACAAGAAGCATGTTTGTCGTTTGCCAGTACAAGTGCAATCAAAGTTACAATGGATGAAAACACGCAAATTTCTCTCAGAGATGAGGTATGATCTATACCAAAATCACTAATGTGAAAGTTCTCACGTCCAATAAGACACTTGACGAATTTTATGACTTCAGTTTTATGTCCTTCATCTATAATCTTATTAAGTATTAGGCCAGCTAACGTTCTCTTTGAATCATCATGTTCATTGATAGTTTTGGAAAGATAGAAATCACGTACAATTAATGCAAACATTTGAGTCATACCAGAAACAGTCTCTGTAGATATCTTGGCAAGTTTACTAAATTCCTCTATGTCTGCGGTTTCTTGACAATGAAAACACATATTCTTGTGTTCATTTATGTCAACATGAGTGCATAATGCGGAATTATGCAAATTCCGTGTACCGAAATCAAATACTTCAGCATTGAAGAAAGTCATACTTTCAGAGTTTGAAACACAATACTTCTGAGTCTGCAAAACTGTGCGTCTCTCCAACAATACCTTGAACTGAAAACATGTCAAACTATGCAATCCATCCTTTAAAAGGTCATTGTGTACAATACTTAGAACATTCATCATTTTGGTAACTTGGTCGTCATTCCCATTTTCCAAGACTTTAGTTGAATAATAAGTGAAGCATTTGCAATATGCAATGGATGCCAGATAGTTTAATCCAGGTTTGTGATTGGTCAATGACTTTTGACAATCATAAAGTATTTTGATTAGGTCTTGTTCATCAAATTCATTTGAAACGGAACTTTCGCCCGACTCAGAATGAGCATCGTCTTCTGCAAGCACATTAGAAAATACAGTTTCATTGAATATTTCCTCAAGAACATCAACTAGTAGTGTTAAAACTGGAGATTCTAATTGTTTCTTCTCCAGAAGGCATTTTATCATTTGATCTACATTTTTAAGAAGATTTTTGTCTGCTTTATCCGACTCATCATCAATTATTGATTCATTCAAAAAATTCTCATCTGAGAACAATTTAACAAACATGTGACTATCTATATTTTGCAAAACTGTTTTAAAGGGTACTTTAAACAATCGAAAGTACTGAGATGAAATTCTGTCCTCAACAACATATTCAAAGAACGTACTGAAAACGGTTGTATTTGGATTGGCTGATAAACAGCGGACTAAGTACGACGATAATGTCTGATAACATACAAGTAACTTCTGTTCACTTAATTCAGTTTCATCACAAGTTATTTTGTCAATGATACGTATGAGATCATTGTAAACTATATTAGAATCCAATTGATGGTTCCGTAAGGACTGACCAATGTGTGTAAGTAGTTCTTCATTCAAACTAAAGTAAGTTATTAAATTTTCAGCAATCTCAGAGCTAACTTTCAGCGAATAAAGAGCAGGTGGTTCCCTCGAAACTTGCGCAGCAAGTGGCAGCACCTCATTGACAAGCAAGGTCCAATTAGCAACTCCTTTGTGTCTGCTTAAGCACAGATTTGAAGGCAGTAACTGCTTACACACGAAGTGTACCAATCTGTCATTAACAGACATACTAGTATAATCATCATACTCACTATCACTTAATGTTATTGAAACATCGGAGAAATCTTGACTTTGTGAATTGTTATTTAGTTTTTCGGAACATATATCGAAAAACTCACTCAGGGTAAAAGTATCACCATCGAATAATCCAACAGATTTCTTTGTACCCAATTCTTCATCACAATCGAACACACTTTGATTTTCAATATCTTGGGAATCCGTAGAACAGGCATCCGAATCTTTCATAGCGTCATTCTCGATAACATCTTCTGACATTTTTTGAAATAATTCTAAGGAACTTTCAGGCATTTTGCTCAAGAATGTATCAAGTAATAACAGTTCAGCACGAATAGAATCAAAATGTGCCCAAACTATGGTATGAAGTCGTATAACGAATGCAAATGGATCCCCCTTGCAATTTATATCATGTCTGTTCAAAATACGAAATAAAAATGGTTTACATCTCAGTTTGAACTTGCTAACAAGCACAGCATCCAATGTTAGACTACAGAAGTCTTCTATATAATCCGAGCTCCAGTTAGCGTAGGTTAGCTCATTTAAGTCAGGTATTTTATTCACAATCACGATCTCATGCTGACTTAAAACCTCATTGTACACTTCTGGTGGCAGCTCGTCATCTTCCTGTAACTGGCAATGAAATCTATATTCAGCTACTAATTCCATGAACTCATTTCTAGTTGTCTCTATTGCATCAAAAATTGTTTGACTACATGGCATTTGAAGTTGCAAATCGTGTGAACTGCAGGTATAGCATTCAGGACCAGAGTCATCTACAATATCTTTAAGAGGTAGTGCACATTTATTTCGCAGACAATACATCCATTTACACCTCTTTTCTTTGATCATGTCAGGCTGCATCTCTTCATTGTCTGCAACAAAGAAACTCTCCAACAGACTCATAGATTCGATCTGAAAAATCAATTTTGCAAAAGGTAGTTTGATTGTATCCTTTATGTGTCGTTCAAGTGCATCAATAAATCCTGACGACGATTTCAAAGAAGTAATATTAGAGGCAACTTCAAAAGCCCAATATTTATTACGTTGAAATTCTTGTTGACGGTGAACAAAATCAATTATTTCATTTTCAAATACGTCCATCAAATCATCCGACCCCTCAATCCTCACTATGGCATTAGATATACTCTCTATTCTACGGCCAAATTGTTCGTACCGTATTCTCGAAAATGCCCATAACAGCTCTTCCTTCAGATCACCTTTTAAAGGTCTACGCTCATTGATAACCTCTAATATTGACATATGACAAAGTTTGGGAAGAGTAATACGAGGGCAATCTAGGCAGTCAAGCATAAACATATTCCAGTCTGATAAAAAATTTAACTGCGACAAGCCTGCATGCAATGAATTATTCTGATCAATGTGGATAATTAAATAAACATGTTTATGTTCTACATTTGCCTTACGTAAGTATTCTTTTCTGCATCGTTCAACAACAAGTTTGGTCAGTAAAATATGATGACCTTCGTCCTTCGCATTACACTGAATAATTAGATGGTTCTTGTTACTGTCGTCCCAAAACATTTGGATTCTAGTAGAAAGTTGCTTTTCAGATTTCAAAGCACCGATTTTTTCTATTTGCATACGTATTTCTGACTTGTGACATATTACTTTTGTGTGAATATTGCTGTTAGTAAAAACAACAGACAGAATTCCACTATTCAATACATATTCAGGTGAAGTGTGCAGTTGATGAATCATCAAATACTCAAAACCATCGTGCAAAGGTAGCTCGAAATATTGCCTGACTAATCTCTCAACATCAGATCCTGCTAAAGAGGATGATCTTTGAAGACGAACTACAGCGTCAGGTTTCATAATGCGCAATAAATGTGTCTGACATTCATCGATTATGTTGTGTTCTTTGCCCACTTCATGAGCATCCGGTTCGATCTTTAAAACGATTGATGCCAGTAGATCCTTGTTACAGATAGGAAATAAGGCGTTCATTTGTAAAACTGTTTCATCCTCTTTGGTTAATGTACCAATCCATTTTTCTAAAATGTCAATAAACTTAATATGCTTCTCTTGAATGATATCACTGAACCGCAGATATTGTTTTTCAAAGCGGTTGAGGAAGGGAGGATCACTTAAATCTAACATACTTTCATCTACTAACACAATGCATCTAAAATGATCAGCTACATGACATATAGGATTACTATATGGTCCCAGGGCAACACGGCAGTTTTTCTTCTTACCAATGATTGTATAATTTTGGTTAAGCATATCATATAGACTCCCATAAATATTATCTAGATCTTTTAAAATAAGTATCATGCCCTGCTCCATGCATAAAATGATTCTGCTTAAAATTCTGTAGTTGTAATCATCGGTTAGGTCTTCTTCAAAATGACTTCCGAATATAATTTCTTTTTGTCTAGAACCAAGTTCATTAAGTTTGTGTTCTAATACTCCTAAAACAGATTCGCCAGTGGTTATCAACATTAAATGCCTAGCTATTGGATCTGTAATATTTTCTATCACTAGCTCTAGTAAAGGACTTTGGTGTGGATAATATGCTGAAAGCAATGAAATGTGCGCTCTGAAAACATCGTACAAAGTATGAATTTCTTCAGGTAACCCACCAAAGTTTCTTGCTATTCCATGCATGATAATATCAGCTATCTTACTTTTAATGAATTCATTGTCACCATCTGTGTATGCTTTTGCAACATATTTAACTAATGAATAATAATCTCTGAGTCCATGGAAATGTTTGAAACGCAGATGTTGTATGTACTGAAAATATGCTGTTGCGAGTTCCTCAAGGATTACGTTAAATTCATTACTGGGTTGACAAATTCCTACTTCGGCATCTTTGAAAAAAGACAAATGCTTTGATTTAGTTTCTGATCCCAAAAATGATTCACTTATAGATTTTGCTGTGTCGTACAACTCTTCTACGTCCATATCAGGTCGAGAAAGATGAACAGCTCTATTCATTTTTGAAGCATCAAGAGCCCAATTAGAAATACCAACTACGGCAACATTGGGCTGACTTTGTCCATCTGGTTCTAAAAGACTATGAAGTACCTTAAGAGGGTTAAATCTTGAAATTTCAGCTAATCCAATCTCATCCAAGACGACAACGGACAATACATCACCACTTTTATTTGCATCTTGGTAACTTTCTGCTTTTTTGAAAACTTTAATTATACCATCTGATGTCGATGATTCTGAGCCTTGAAATGAAACACAATATAGTTGAGGTAATGTCTTGAAAAAGGCATCTTCTGAATCTTTACCACGTAAATTACTTCTTATCAATTGCATTGCTAAAGATTTACTGCATCCTGGTTTACCTACAACAAATATTGGAATCCGATTGAAAATGCATACAAGTATAACAAAAACATTTTCTTGCAATGCAGTGTTGTGAGCAATACCGGTGGGTAGTTTCATTCTTCGCAAAATATCAGCTTGTTCTTCCTTTATTATCCTTCGTATGAAGCTCCCTTGGTCATCATCAAACTTCATTCCATTAGTTGTAAATAAGTCACCAATGTTATCTCTGTATTCCTTTCTTACTAATTTGCTTGGAAATCTTGCATGGTAACTCAGAGCCAAAGATAGTATCATGGATTTTAGCTTAATGTCAATCCTCGTGCTTGTTTCAATGTTACGCTTCATAGGGAGAACTTTCAAAAACCACTTGGCCAATATTCTACACCTTTGGACATCACGGAGACTTACTGAGTATTGCGATTGCTCATGGTCACGCACAAAATTCTGAGACACAGACAACAAATCAGTGAAAATGTTATGGTTTTTTGAGTCCTTCGGAAAAACATCTTGAATCATTCTATGAATGTACATTTTTTCATCCTTTTCATTAAGACTACCAAAGTCCCATACATAGTCCACCATAATCTCTGGTAAAGGCAATACTCTGTATACTAATCTAGATAATTCATCAGTTTTTACTTTTCCTTCAAGTCCTGCTGTACTGATATCTTTAGAAGTTCTAAGTTTATACGGATTACATGCACCCATGACAATGAGATTAGGTGAAAGTTCACGTCCTAAGCAGGAATGGTGACAAATTGCGTCAGAAATTAAACCAATGCTATCTGATGTATTTATTTCATCTAGAAATAACCACCTTTCTTCCTCTATGTTTTCCATTGCTTCAACATTATTCTTCAGAATATTTTCAACAACTACTTCTTCGGGAATGCCGGCATGAATGTTAAAAACTTCAAAGTTTACTTCACATACAGATGCTAAATATCTGATAAGTGAGGTTTTACCACAACCTGTCTCACCCATAACCAGTACTGGGATATTAGCCTTTATTCGAAGCATGATCAAAACCATTTTAAGAAGATTGTCTGCTGTTAGAGCATAGTTTAGTGACATATCTGCTAATCGTTCCTTTGATAATGGAAATGGGTTAACTCTGGCAATTTTTTGCAACAGGTCTTGGAAATCAATTTGTTTTAGAACATTGAAGTCAACCATTTCCTTTTTCATTTGACTTTCGAACAATAGTCTTATGTCAACAGGAACTTTGGAAAGGTGTCTGTATAATGCAGAGAGGGTATTTATGTTTTGATTGTGAAAAACAAATATCATGTGATTGCTGTCTTCCCACCTTATCATTCCATCTGTGAGATTGGCAATTTTGGTTGAATATTCAGCTTTTGCTTGTGACTGTTCTTCTATGTCTCGAATAATCGTAGTAGATTGAGTGTCACGACAACTTTCCACAGAGCGTGTAGCAAATTCAGTAGCAACGTCAATCATGGCTTTTACCAATTTGCTAGTGATACTTACAGGCGATTTATTTCCTACCATTTCACGCAATCGACTAGCTTTGAAAAAGGAACTTTGAGACATTTTTTTTAATTGGTCAGCCAAAACGTTGATAACTACATGCATTGCCGGAAATGATTTATCGTGATCCTTAAAAACATATTTTGATAGCAAACTTCTGCAACGACTTCCTGATAAAGGTTTCCAATTGATGCTATCTTGCGTGAGGTCAATATTGTCAAGTGTTCCTTTATCTAAATGCTTTAGGTAAAAGCATACTATTTGAATAGGACTGTTAACGTCTTTTGAAGCTACAAATTTTACATGTCCGCTAGGGCTGATGATCTCTCTTCGAAACAAAACTGTGGTATGTAAAGATTTCCTTAATGTGTCTCCAATCGAATTGGCTAACTCAATAAAGACATGTTCCGATACTAATTTGACAGCCTTTCTTCCAGCAGATACATATTTAAGAACAACAAGCTCAAACAGAAATGTGTCAAGTTCACTAGGGTCATCAACAGTACCCACGTCAATATGTAATAGGTGGTGCTCCTTCATTTTAAGTGAATTTAATCGTTCAACTAGTTCTGATTTTCCCACCTGACCGCTGATATGAAATCTTTTATGACCCATTTGACTTTTCTGAGCAACGGTTCTAACAAACGTTGATTTTCCCTGTCCAGCACGTGTTGAAGTCAGAGTACTAACTTCTGGGCAGTGAGTTGAAAAAATTTTTTCAACGGTAGAATCTGTGGCAGGTTTTACTGCAGATAAACAATCACTTAGTTCGTCAACAAATGGGTGATTTCTTGATCCTCTACAAATAACAGCAAGTAAAAACTTAGAGTCCCGCTGAAGTTGATGAAGCTTTTCAACAAGTCTGAATTGGAGCTCACCAGGTAAATTTTCAACATGAGCTATACAGAACAGTGTTTTCATTCCATAGAATTTGCCCGCTCCTATACATCGTTTGACTATAAGGTCAAGTTCAGTCCAAGCTGTATCACGCCTACAGAACAAAATTTGACTAGGTTCAGGTAAACATCGTGTAGTATTTATATACAAAGATAACATAGTCTTGACTGTATGGAGACTTCCTTCTTCAAGTTGGACAACTGTAAGTTTTCCTTGTTGAACAAGATCGGATATTCTATTCCTGTCAATATTTAATGTACGCTGACAAATTTTTAACCCACCATAGGCACAATGAATCGCATGACCGATATTAAGAAGCATACATTTGTTGTCGACATCAAGCACAGTTGAAATTTCATGTTCGTATATGTCTTTAACTGTAAAGGCATTTAGGTCAGGGTGTAAAAATGCCATGATCAGCTGGACTTCTTCTTTTACATTTTCCCTATCTTCTAAGAACCTATACAATATATGAAGTTGGTTTCCATCAATGAAATTCATAAGATAATGCGTGTGCCTTACATCGTCTAAAATTGTTTGCCATTTGTCCAAAATGTCTTGAAGGCTGTCTTTTTTCTCTCCTAAACATTTAGCCTTTATTTTCTCTTTTATTGTCATAAAATTAATATGTCCAGCAGTATGTAAATTGAACATAATTTCAATTATTTCTAAACAAAGATCTACATCCCGAACAAAGCTTTCCAGTTTTACTCCATCTTCATGTTCCTCACAAGTTTCCTTTTTGAACGTGTTCATTAACAATAGAGCTCTGCTTCTTAAATCTATCAGAGTAGATTGTTTACGAGTATCATCTTTTGATAAAACTACTTCAAACTCAACAGAATTATAGTTGGCACTCATGCAAAAGTAGTACTCTCCACTAAATAAAATCTTGCTGACTATTTCCTTTGTTTGTTCACTACGGTTAGCAAGACCATTGTACAACGATCTTAAATTGTGAACATTTTGCACACAATCATCTATTTTAGGAGGCAGCAAACCAGCCTTTTCTCCAAAGAATAGTGTCTGCTTATCAATTATTTTTAGTATGTCAGCACAGGTCCAATCATCTTTTAATACTAGCATAGGCTGTAAGAATTGTTTAACTTCAATGAGTGCTGATACTGTTGAAGCCTGCACTTGCTGTTCCGATATATCTTCAACAGCATCAATTAAATTTTTTATATCTTCATCAACAATATCCTTTAGAAATTCTAATAATGTTGTTGCTTTGACAAGAACATTTAAGATATCAACAGACCTACCTTTAAGTATACCTACAAGAGTAAATACAGTTTCTAACGACTGTTTAACTTCTATAAACGTACTGTTTTCAGCTGTTCCATCTAACAACTGATGAAATGCTGTCAACGCATCTTGACACTTTTCATCCATGCTAGAATCAATTCCAAACATTCCAAATAAACACTCAATATTTTGAACTGTTTTAGCAATAGAATGAATGGAAAATATTCTCCTTAAAGCATTGACAACGTCTTCACCTATGTGTTTATGCAAGATGAATTTTGCTATCTTGACCTCTTGTTCTACATCAGGATTTGATCCAAACATGCTTTTTATCGCTTTCATTGTAAATTCATCTTTACCCGTTAATTTTGACCATTTCTCATGATATAAGGTACACCCTGTTTTGAACAAATGCGAAGCATAACTATGACAAAGAAAATTTGACGTAATGTTATGGTCAATTAAAAATGTATTTTCATATAATCCTCGAATTGACCAAAGTGGATCCTCTTGTTCTTTCACTTCTTCAAAAACAACATCCCTACTTATGTTCCAAAAAACAATAGACTGAACATGATCAGACAATCCTTCACAAAAAGTAACAAGTTCTTCCATGTCTCGCCAAAACGGGTTTTCAAAACAGCCACGTGCAGTTAATTTTCCAGTTTTCAAATCATTGATATACGCTTTTAAACTAATTGAAAACTCAGTAAACTCTTTGACGAACCTTGGTTCACTTTTCGTAATGATATTTACGACATTTGCGACACAGTCGCATTTTTTTTCGAGTTCCTTAAACTTAAATTCCAATTCCGACCATATTTTCTCTACTTCATTTGAATTTCGCCAGTATTTCAATAACTTCTTAGCTTCATCAGTCTGTCTGAAGTTCATTTCTTTGAGAAAGCTGTAGCATATCTCATGTCTTTTAAAAAGGTCAAATACTTCAACAATACATGATTTAGCTCTGACATAGTTGAAATGTTGATTGATAGTGGGTTTGAATTCTCCTGTGCAACTAAACATTAGAGTCCAGAATTGAAAGTTTGAGACTAAGTGATTGAATCTTTTAACATCAGATATATCATCGGGAAGTGAACCAGACACATTAAGTATAGCATCTACAACATCAGCCGACAATCTGAAAAAAGCATCAAACTTACAAATGAAGCTCTATAAAATAAATATTGAAGAGCTAAATAACTGTTATAATAGACAACACAGCACGATGTAAACATAACTAAACCTGCCAGTAAAGTGAACTCAAAAGGCAGAATTTTAATCAAGATTTGTACTTTATTTTGCCTTATAATCATTATTGTATGTAAAACCAACAACTAAATCATGAATGTATATATATTCAAAGAATAGATCGTTCAAGTAATTGATGAAGTAAACGGTTAAACAAAACAAGATGCTAAAGAGCTTCTGTTCAGACAGTGATTATCATTAAGAAGATATATACTCAAACGAAAAACAAACGCAGGGTAAACTTCAGTGGTGACTTATGGTGAATTATAAGAATGTTATTAAAAGTGGGATATTGATTTATCAAGAACTATCTTTCGTGAACTAAATTTGGAAATTTTCGTTGGATTTTGACCTTTACTTTTTGTGTTATACCCGAGGGGAATGTGCCGCTAACCAAGTCATTCGACGCGCGCGACGTGGAGGAGTAAGAGGCAAACCAATGCATGGACGTCTACAACGAAGACCCGCCTCATGTAATCGGTTCCTTACAGTTTTGGAGTGAATACGACGGTTATGATTGTCTACTGTATTGTTAGCATTTTCAGTGGCAGTAACGTAACGATTACGCAGGTGTGCGAGACGTATAGCTCTGTCCTGACGTCGTGTCGTAACGCGCAGACGCCCTGTCCAAGGCCGGTCGGCAAGCCTTCCAGTTTCCCTAAGTCGACGAACAAGTCACACTATGGTCGAAACATTCACGCCAAACTGCATAACCACCTGCTGTTGCGTTTGACCTTGCATTAGCAACGTAATGGCCTGACCCCGCTGAACGTCAGTTAGCCTTGCCATTAACGTAGAAAGTTAAAACAGAGTTTTAAAACAGTGTATAAATGTCTAGAGTATTGGATGATATGAAAAGATGTGTTGAAGAAATTATCAAATTTATTCTGCACGAATTTTTTGCATTTCTTCGCTTGTATTACGTGACACTGAACGTTTCATGCTTCAGTAACTTTTCATTATGTGTTGAGTAAATAGATGCCTAGATAATAATCTGACCAATTTTCTTCATCTTACATAAAGGCGATAAAAAGTTACTCCATATCATATTACCCTGCGTTTCTTTTTCGTCTGGGTATATATATATAATGATGCAGATGTAACTGTTGTGTGAATTAGATAGTCTATAAGCATGGCTCATCATTAGTCTGTGAGCTATAAATACATCTTATTTGGTGGAACTAGGTAGATTGATTTTCAAGGAACGTTTCGAATCAGAAGTAGTTTTCGGAGGGAAACATAAGTCATAACATCATTCAACGCGTCTCGTGATATACGAGTAAATTATAAGTTTCGGAGGCGATACCAATTGGTCATGGAAATAACGACGCCAATAGATCTAAAAAATTTTAAGAAGGTGATTACGACAACTGGCATTCTCGATATAACTCTTATAATACCGTAATTTGGCGTAGGGATTGTACATTACATTATTATTTTTGCTTTGATTTGATTCTGTTTAACCGTTCGACGCAAGTCTGAACAAAAAATAATTAAAAATTAATAGATACCTAGTTAACATGATTATAAATTTCATACTTAGTATCACTGCAACGTCACGATCTTTCTACAGACGCGAAAAGATTATGCAAAAAGTTTGATGTCTGTGTTTCCGCCAAATTATGCAAAAACTAAATGCAATTAGAACACTTAACTGTTTTAAACATATTTGTCTTGCAAGATAACTCAAAAGCACGGAAACAAAGATTATACCAAAATAAAATGAACACACCTTGTACGCAAAGATGGAGCCTCCAGTGCTTGTGACATCGTTGTAAGGATGTTTTCGGGTGTTTCTTTGTTATTTTTCAGTAGCTCATTTACATGGGAAACTATTGCCTCTACAATAGGATCTGCGTGTGATGTGACACGGTCAATTTCATCAATACTTCCGAACAAGTTCCTAAACGATAGTCCTTGAACCAACTTTAACGATACGTTACGTACAACATGTTGCAAATTTGTATTTTGTTTTACAACAGGAAGTTCCCATATGTCACATAATGCTTTAATCTGTACCTGAAGGTGAGAACCATGAGTATCCTTACTTCTGCAAGCAGCAATGTAACTATCACAAAATAGTTCAAATTTCTCAACGCCCAAACATTCTAACAGTTCTGTGTTTTGACAATGAGTGAAGAGCTCTTTAAATATAAGTAGAATGTGCATGTTTTTTGACGACTTAATGCAATTTAGCAATCGCTGGATTGACTCAGATGAACTGAACAGGCCAAACTTTGTCATGAGCGAAACGCAAATATCACAGTCGCCAATATATTGATCTGACGAACTTGATTCAATAATTAAGATAATAGAGTTTTCAATTTTGCCCCTAAATTTCAGGAATATTTCGTCATGTTTTAATAACACTGCTACAAGCTTTTGAAGTTTGCTAAAAGCTGTTCCGGAATTTTTTCGGAGTTCTGCCATTTCCTTGTCAACAGCAATGGTCATTGAACCATAAAGGCAAGTGTGCATGTCGCAATCACTTTCTGGTGTGTACATCGTCGTAAAAGTGTCTACCATTACATCAAATGGTAAGCGACGAAAAATAGATTCTGCAATTTGTTGAGCACAAGATGATACGTTATTGAACAGTTTTTCCATTACACTGGAAAGAGCTGTCAGGGATTGTTCATTAGTATCAAACGGTATTAATACATTTCCGTCTTGTATTTTAGATAAGATATACTCAACTCCATAGAAATAAAAGCATGTGTCTAATACCTGTATATCAGATGTTGAATCGCCAAATCCAACTTCACACAAAAATTTGCAAGTTCCATGAACGTTTTTCTTCGATGTTGTTGGCAACTCATTGACAACTACAGGTGACCTGCTTAAGTTCGAAATGATTTGTTTTGCAGTTTCATGACTAATTGGACCATCTTTAGAAATAGCTGATACATGATTAAACACTTTTCCTAAAATCACAATAAATAACACACTGCTAATTGCTGGATGGTACCTCAAATCATGAGCCAGGCGTTTAATTAAACTTGAAGCATTTGCTAAAGGTAAAACTGTTTTCACAACTGCCTCTACTTGAATACAACATTCAAAAGGAGTGGTCACTTCAGCCTCATTGAAAATTATATCCCTTAAGTGTTCATACATCCAGTTTTCCGAAAACTTGAATATATCTCTCGGATATTCGTATTTCCCTCGCCACACATTTCTTTGCACAACATCATCATATAGAACATAATCACCACTGGAAAACTCAACTTCTTTATCCGAGAACAAATTAGTCACTGCAGATACGAAGGAAGTATCGTAAGCCCGACACACATACGTAAAACGGTTATCCAACTGATTGATTGGTACATCAATGCACAATTCGTACATATTCTCATTTTTGACTTGCCTGTACATTCTACTTTTAAGCGAACTATTCCAAATACTCGAAATAGACACGCTTGTAACAAGTAAGTTTTTCTTTGGAGGAAAAAAGAGCACAAATTTCTTCTTTATTGTAGGTATATTTTCCGTCGACACATGCTTATTGGACGAAGTCAAAGATGAACGTTTTACTTCAGATGATATTTTTGTGTTAGTCACATTTTCAGACTGTTCTGACTTAGATCGTTGATAACTTCCAGGTTGCTTCTCTTTCACTGAGTTTTGATTCAGTTGATCAACTCGTCGTCTAACATTTCCTTCAGACTAGAAACAAAACAAACGGTGGCCATAATTATAATAGAATGCTGTATTTTGAAAGCATATTTACTCAGTCAGTTAAAACCAGCCTATGAAAGGTACTGACATAATAGCCTAGATAGTATTAAATGATCAACATAGAGTTTTTATAATCATCTTCCACCTTACAATCACAGGCTATTACGTCAAAGGTTTGACATAAAACAACAGCAGAGAAATCTTTTTTAACATGAGGTCAAGATTTTAGGCTGGGATTTATACAAACATAATAAAAACACGACCTTGAAGAAAAAAAAATAACCAAAGCGCCGGAAGCACTGAAAAAGTTCGACATAGAAAACATGTATAGCTGTAGTCACTTGATGTAGACAGAAAATTGAATTAAAGGCTCGACATCATTATAATTCAACTATTAGGTAAAAAATTCAAACAGAAATTGGGTTTCCTTTAATGTGCCGTGGCCATACTTTCTAGTGTACAGTATAACCTCTGAAGAGCGACATCCGACGGAGTATAAAAACAGTGTAGCTCTGTAGATGTGTTGCTCTGCAGAGTTAAGCCTTTTTAGCCAATCACTAAAAAAATCTGTTTTTTTTGCTACGGAAAAGAAGTCGTTAACCATTCCGTAATTATAAAATTACAACTAAAACTCATTAAAACATCTCCAACAAGAGCTCCGCTGGGCGGGGCATTATACGCCCGTGTGCTGTCCATGATTTTGAGAACCTAGGTACAGCCATGGTTGAGTTATCACCGGCACAAAGTTTTCTCATACAAACTTCCAGTGACCTTGACCCTGGGGCCTCAGAACGAAAATTTTTCACCCTTGACCTAAAGAGTATTGATACATAAAATTTGGTGATCTTAGATAAAGTTGGTTGTTGGACAAGGTTTTTCCTCATGATTTCCTTGTGACTTTGACCTTTCACCCAGGGGCCTAAAACCAAAGGGGCATATGCTAGACATTAAGCCACCATAATAAATAATTTTACCTTAATTTACCCTTAAATAAAATTTGGTGAACCTAGGGACAATCATTATTGAGTAATTGTCCGGAAAATGTTTCAATATAAATTAAGTCCCAGTGACTTTAACTTTTGACCCGGGGGTCTCCAAATCAAAAGGGAACATCCTCTACCAAAGAGCTATCAGCACATTACTCCTTGACGAATGGGCTGATCCACATCAAATTTGATTACCTAGGTACAATCATTGTTAAGTTATTGTCCGGACAAGGTTTTTCCATATGATGCCCCTGTGACCTTCACCTTTGACCCAGTGGCCTCAAAACCAATAGAGAACATCCTTGACACATGGGCTACCTTCACATTAAATTTGGTGAGCTAATTTCATGTTACTTATTAAATATAGCATTATTTCCATTGTTTGCCATTTTGACTTTATTAACATATTGATTAAACATTTGAAGTCACTGCTTGGTTATTTGATACCTTCTGGTTGAAGGTTAAAACTAGACCCAGGGGCCCCAAAACCAATAGAGAACATCCTTGACACATGGGCTACTCTCATGAAATTTGGTGAACCTAGGTACAGTCGTTGTTGAGTTATTGCCCGGACAAGGTTTTCCAATATGATGCCACTGTGACCTTGACCTTTGACCCAGGAGCCCCAAAACCAACAGGGCATATCCTTAACACAAGAGTTACTCTCAAATAAAATTTGGTCAACCTAGGTTTATTGGTGGTTCAGTTATTGTCCGGACAGGTTTTTTAATTGCTTGCCATTTTGACTTTATTAACATATTGATTAAACATCTGAAGTCACTGCTTGGTAATTTGATATCTTCTGGTTGAAGGTTTAAACTTAACCCTGTTTCCCCTTTACTGATAAGGCGCATGCTTGACACATGGGCTACTTTCACATGAAATTTGGTGAACCTAGGTACAGTCATTGTTGAGTTATTACCCGGACAAGGTTTTTCAATATGATGCCCCTTTGACCTTGAGCTTTGACCCAGGAGCCCCAAAACCAATTGGGCATATCCTTGACAGAAGGGTTACTCTCACATAAAATTTGGTGAACCTAGGTACATTGGTGGTTCAGATATTGTTGGGACAAAGTTTTTTCATATGATAACTCTGTGACCTTGACCATTGAACCTGGAGCCCCAAAACAAATTCATTTCAACCTTTAACTGTAATACATACGTTTGAAAAGTTCAGCCCTTTTATGTACTTCACAAAGTAGATTTTTTGTAGCAAGCTTCAAGCTTGCTATATGATTTCTCATAATGTACGTATATAATAACCCTTCGAACAACTAAAACGTAATTATTTTAGAACCTATCAGTATGTGTATACGTTCAGCGTTTAAGTATAAAACTTCAGAAGTTAGTTTTTAGAGCATTGATTGTCGAAGAGTTAGTAAGTTCTCTGTCTTTTCAGGGGGCGTTCTATTGGCTGTCCGGAACTTGTGCAGAACATGTTCGGAAATCAAATACTTTGGAAAAGAAAATTGTGAAACTAACATAACGACCAGAAACTCGGTTGCTTTACATTAGCTAGGTTCCTAGGCTGTATCTCCAAATGTGTTCTGACACTAGTGGGCGATTGTTCCTTCCAATCCAAGCTTATACATTTTTGACAAAATATAACTAAACATGACATAATATAGTTTCTGTCCACAACGACATAATTTTGTATTATAAAATCATTACATTTCTAAGTGACCAAAGAGACAGGGGAAAAGAGCTAAATTCTTTTACGTTAATTTTTTTTTGTAAATTTGTGGCCCTTTATTGCTTACCTGAGTACCATTGGCGCACATATGAACAGAGTAAGATTGATATATTTTTGTAACGGTTTATCACACTTCCATCGCACCAAATGCTTCAAATGTAGGTTTTGTATAAGAAGATGACCTGTATGAAAACCTGAATCAATAGTCATCACATCTGCCTGTTAAGTGGCATGTAACATTTAACTCCTGTGAAATAGTTTTTCATCCAAGATGTCCCATGTTTGAACTCATTCAAGCAATTACCTAGGTCTAGATCATACTGAACAGGTTTGATGACAATTGAATAAAAATTGTGACAACTAGAGTGATCACAGGGTTTTCCATATTTTAACTAAGTGACCTAGATTTTGATCCAGGTGACCCAGAATCAAACTTTAAATACCTGAAAATCATCGAATCAAATGATCTGACCAATTTCAATGATGTTTGGATAAAAAAGTAGCCACAAGAGAGTTAAAAACATTTAAAATTTTTTACTTTTTTAGCTCCAGCCTCATCTTATCCAAAATGACATATCTTCAAACTCACCCAAGCAATAACCTAGAAAATATCCTGATCAAGTAAAATGCCAATTGAGTAAAAAAGAGTTGTCAGATGAGACAGCATGCTCGACTAAGTATTTGTCACATGAGATGTGTTTATTGGAGTTAGCGCCGTGTCAACACAATTTAGGTCATTTTACGGCGTCCAGCGCACCTAACATAGCTTTCCTGGACCATTGTCTATAACCAGTACTCACCTACCCTTCCATAAGGCCGAAAACTTCTCCATATTATCTAATCAATGAAGAAAAATCGACATTATTGTCAAATTTTCATGGAAGGGTATTACATCCCCGGGTGGGATTCGAACCAGTACCCCCACGGGCACGAGATTCCGAATCCCGGCACGCTACCAACTGCGCTATGGTTCATGACAAGGAACATATAAATTTAACAAGAGCTGTTAGAGGAGACAGCATGCTCGACTAAGTAAGTATTTGTCACATGAAATGTGGCTGATAATAAGGAACATACATATTTTAAAATCTAATTTTATTTATTTATTTATTTATTGGAGTTAACGCCGTATCAACACAATTTAGGTCATTTCACGGCGTCCAGCGCACCTAACCTAGCTTTCCTGGACCATTGTCTATAACCAGTACTCACCTACCCTTCCACAAGGCCGGAAACTTCTCCATATTATCTAATCAAAGGAGGAAAATCGACATTATTGTCAAATTTTCATGGAAGGGTATAACCTCCCCGGGTGGGATTCGAACCCGCACCCCCTCGGGCACGAGTATCCAAATCCCGGCGCGCTACCGACTGCGCTATCGACCCGGGTTTTTAAAATTTAAAAATGATACCTTATCAAATTTAAGGTAAAAAAAAATATTTTTAAAGAAATTTTTATGTTCACCGGAGACAATTTTGAAAATCAATGTATTTGGAGTTAGGAACCTTGTCACATGAGATGTGGTTGATAATAAGGAACATATATTTAAAGTTTGAAGTCAATACCTAAAGAAACAAAACAGTTGAAGTAAATATGTACATGATAGAGGCTGTATATTTCATTTGATTTTTTTTCAATATTTCGTCAGAATGTTTGCCTTGATGAAAAGCAGGTTGGGATTGTATATGTGTCATCTGGGTTCAAAAACTAAGTCACAGAGCAAATCTTAGAAAACCCTTTTGCATGTATCAGGCGCTGTATTTTCCGTCCAATTTTCCTAATATTTCGTCAGAATATTTGTCAGGATCAAATCTAGCTTTGGATTGTATATGGGTCATCTGTGGTAAAAAATAGGTCACGGGGTTATTTCTTAGAAAAACCTTATGAAAGCATTTTTTCATCCGATTGTCCAAATTTTCGGTCAGAATGATTTGTCTTAAACACTAGGTTGGCATTGTATACTAGAAATCTAGGGTCAAAAACAAGGTCACAGGGTCAAATCTAGGATAAACCGTGTGTATGCGATAGAGAATGTATTTTTCATCAGCTTTTCCTAACATTTGTGAGAATGTTGTTCTTTATGAAATATAGGTTGGAATATATATGTATTTCGCCTGCAAATTTCATTCTTTCACCATAGTTCTTGTCTCTGACCAACTAATTCGCTTCCTGTTTTCTGATGTTTCTGTGTACTGTACCAGGAGAGCGATATAGGCCACCTTGGCCTTCTCGTTTTAAAGAAAATTCTAAGTTTACAGGAATCAATTTTGAAAAAAAAATATTTGGAGTTGTAAACTTTGTCACATGAGATGTGGTTGATACTAAGGAACATATTCAAACTTTGAAATTTATATCTGCAGATATAAAACAGTTGCAGTAACAAACAAATACTTTTGTAAAGAAAATTTTACGTTCAAGGAGAGATAGTGCTGAAAAAAATGTATTAAAGTAATGATCCTTGTCATATGACATGAGATGTAGAAGATAATAAGGAACATATATCAAAACTTTCAGGTTAATACCGAAATAAATAAAACAGTTGCAGTAAAGACAAATATTTTTTTTAAGATAACTCTAAGTTCAAGGGGGATAATTATGAAAAAAATGTATTTGAAGTAACAAACCTTATCAC
This sequence comes from Mactra quadrangularis, assembly GCA_025267735.1. Taxonomy (NCBI): domain Eukaryota; kingdom Metazoa; phylum Mollusca; class Bivalvia; order Venerida; family Mactridae; genus Mactra; species Mactra quadrangularis. The sequence goes on from CM046300.1 coordinate 8,640,940, forward strand.
ATGAGATGTGGATGATAATGAGGAACATATATTTATTTGTTGAAGTTGATACATAAGGAAATAAAACAGTGCAGTTAAAACAAATATTTTTAAAGAAAACTCAAGGGGAGATTATTTTAAAAATAATGTATCTGGAGTTTTTAACCTAGTCTTATTAGATGTGGTTGATACATGTAATAAGGGACATAATATTTAGATATTAAATAGAAAGTTTGAAGTTGATACCTTAAGAAAAATATAAAAATTATAGATAAAAATATTTTACTGCACAAAAACTTTAATAAAAAATATGGACGGGGACGAGGACGCTGGTGCCGACACTAGGGCGAGTAGGAGAGCTCTCCAATTACTTCTTAAGGTTGAGCTAAAAAGGTTTTTCCATATTTTGGCTGTGTGACCTAGTTTTAGACTCCAAGTAACTCATATTTGACCTTGACCTAGAAATCATCAAAAAATCTGTCGGACCAACTTCAAGAAAATTTTGATCAAAACAGTAGCCCCTACAGGGTTTACAACGTTTTCTTATTTTTAGCTGCTGTGACCTACTTAGTTGTTCAAAGAACAACTATATACGCCATTTTGAGAAATCAGTAAAGCTGCTTACTACAAAAACTACTTTTTGAGGTAAATGAAGGGACTCAACATTTCAAACATGTGTATTAAAGAGAAAAGTTTTAATAAACGACTATTGTAATAATCACATAAAATCCAACATTGAAAATACAAAATGTATATACAACAGTGAATATTCCCCGTGGTGAACCCAAATTCAAAAGTGAAGGAGCATTGATCTCTTATTCTATACATAGACGATAAAACACCTCTGGGCTAAGACACTTTACTTATCAAACAAATCGGCTACGCACAGGAAGTAGTACGGCATGTGAATTCTTATGAATATAATCACAATTACATTGTAAAAAATGCTGGATAATAAGTACAGGAGTACAAATTCATAGATTAAAGGCGCTTTTAAACCTCGTAGGTATATAGCAACACGTTCTAGATAAGTTAAATGACACGTTTATTTTTTTTAAGTGCTTACATTTTTCGATAGTAATGTTATATTGAGTAGTCACAAAACATGTTTATTTTATTCAGTAAAGTCGAACCGGGGATTATAAAAATGCATACATCGTCACGTGGTTATAGGTAAAAATGTAATAAGAATAACTCCAGTGCTTTTAGCGCTTTGGTTTTTCATCCGAGATGACCCATGGTCGAGCTCATCCAAGCAATCACCTAGACTAGCATCTTCACAAAGTTTGAAAACAAGTGAGCCTAAAATGTAACCAACTGAATGTTCACAACCAATTGTGGACAGACGACAAACACCGGCCGTTCAAACATCCTAAAAACTCATCCTGAGCTAGCTCAGACTAGCTAAAATCTAAAAGCTATCCTCATTCGGAACTACCTTGGCGATCTTCTACGCAGATAAACCTCGGATATCATACGGTGAAAAAGTAGATCTATAGGAATTTGATTTCTGTGGTAATATAGTCTGAACTACACAGAAATACGATGTGTGTGACATTGTACTAATAAAATGTTGCGATAAAGCGCATAAAAATGTTATTTTTATATGTTAACATGAAAATTACAGTCGCCGGACCTCACAACCTGGTTGTATTCCTACTACGTCTGATTTCCGAGGTATATCTTCGTAGATGATCGCCGAAGTTGTTCCGAATGGGCTATTCACTGGATAAACGTTCCTCGGTTTTTTTTCATGTATGATAATGTTATCAGTATTATGGTCTTGTCAGTCAGCCATGTTCGACGAGCTATGACGTAACCAGTCCATTCACACCATCCATTTTACGGGAACAGTGAGAACATATCCCGGACAGTATTCCTGTACAGTTGATTGCTTTTCATGTGTTCGGAACGAACAGCGAATCAAATGCGCCCAGTGATGTCACTTGTGTAGTGTTTAATCATTCATTCATTATCACAGTATAATCAACCTTCGCCAGAACTTAACAAACGTTTCATATTAACTAAAATTAATGAATGTACACTGTGTAAAGACCGGATGCCAGTGTATACAAAAATATTATACTGTTCAAAATAATTTATTTGTTAACCACAGATAAACAAAAATGATTGTAAATCTACAATTTATAATAATGATGCAATAAAGTAATCTGATTATGCATAAAAAATGGCTTTTTTGCAAAAAAATGAAGAGAGAAAAAAAACAAGAAACTTACGTGCAAGTTTTCATGCCCAGCTACACTAGAATGTTTCGTCGAGGACGCGTCCCTAACAAAAAGATATTGATTAAAATCGTTATTTCTCTACCTTTAAACATATACATGTATAACAAGTAAAAAATTGCTGCGAAATGCAGCAATGTGATGGTCACGGCGAACAAAAAAACAGTTAAGTATAATCTAAAGGTAACTCAAAAAAGCATTATATTGAATTGTCATGTTAATTGTTAAGTTTTTCAGTAATAAAAGGTAACTTGTTATAAAACGTTTTCTTGTTCGTATGTAACATTCTCGTTCCCAGAGCCTAGTAAGATTCTCGATACTAGTTTAATTGAGAATCTTGATAACCTCGGGGTACGAGAATGGTCTCGATCTAGACATCCACTTTATGCCGACATGATGTTTGGTTTCAGTTGGATTTATTTCTCGTAATTCATATTTACACGACGCTTAAAAAGATCGACAAAAGGGAAAGCATACAGATATCGGAACGTGCAAGTTGTCACACGGTACGGACGGTACACGCACGTTATACGAACACGGACTGCACGTTACACGATACACGAACACGATAGATAGCTTGATTTGCGGTAAAATACACGATTCCGAGTCTCGATACACGTTTAACACGATTGTTCGAAATCCTCGGCTTTTTTCGCCCATAGAAAAACGTTTCAACGACGACACGTTAAACGATTAATGCGTCTCAAATGTAGATTGAAAACAAAAAATATTCTTCTGTTTCGTCGTAAATATGTAACTAAACAATATAAGTTTTGTTAAATTTATTGAAAATCGAGTTTATCTGCTCAAATTATTAAAAACAAAATGTTACAAGTTGGCTTAAATCGAATTTAAATTCACGCACACGATTGTCAACTTCGAAATCACACGATAGACAAAGAAATAAAAAATTAAATATGTTACATTGGTTCATTACACAGTTAAGCTTGATTGTAAAATATAATATTGTATCAATGAATTTATTGAAAATCGACATTTTAAGTAGAAATTAAGGTACACGATAGGCGGGCAGTCAATACACGATAGACAAAAAAAGAACACGATTGATAATATTTTGTATAAAAATCGAATTAGTACACGGTGTGCAACAAAAATACTAACTGTATAATAAAGAATATTATTACTGTCAAAATAATTTAATGTCATTCTTAGTAAGTTTGTTTTAATCGAATTAAAAACCACGAAAAGCCGATCAACTCACACGATTGATAAAAATACACGTTTAAAGTTTTTTTCCTTTGTTTTCTTCAAATCATTCATTGAGAAAAGATGTCATAATTGTATGTGTATATGTTTCAAAACTTAAACACAGTCTTAGCTTGATTGTAAAAATATAAGCAAGTCATATAGTATAGATTATTTTATTGAATATCGACATTTTTAGTAGAAATAAAGGTACACGATCGGCGAGCAGTCATTACACGATAGACAAAGAAGAACACGATTGATATTTTTTTATCAAACAAATTATGTAAGTAATTGATGTATAACAAAAATACAAACTGCAGAATAAAGAATAACATTACTGTAAAAAATTGTTTATGTCATTCTTTGTAAGTTGGCTTTATTCAGATTTAAAACCACACACACGATAGCCGGCGAAACCCACACGATAGAAAAAGAAATACACGTTTCAAGTTTTTTCTCTGTTTTTATTTTCAAGCCATTCATGGTGAAAAATACTTTGAATTAGTATATTTTTTCAAAACACAGTCTATGCGTGATTAAAAAAATATAAGCATGTCATATTGTATAATGGTCGCCTTTTTAGTAGTATGTATACTAGATATAAACGTTTACATGCAGTGCTTGCGTGAAGACGCGGTATTAAGACAGTACACACACCTCGTGTTAACTTACTATTTTATGCCGACTACAAAATCGATATTTAAATAAAAAGTTTTACATATAAATACGCAAATATGAGAGAATAATACGAATAAACTGTAAAAACTAAATAATTTAATTTACTTTAAGAATTAAAACAATGATGACTTTTTTTAATCATATAGAGTCGTGATAAACGAGTTCTTGACCAAGTGAGATGTCAATTATAACAGTTTGTTTACTAAACGCTTTAGCCACTGACAAACAAAGAAAATGTTTGATGATTAAGATAAATGAAAGCATGTGTTTACATTTTAAATATAATAATATTATAACGATTATTTTAATTTAGTAACAACATTTCGGTTGGGCCGCAATTTAATTGACCGCAGATTGGTCCGGAATGAGCCGCAGTTTATCGACGTACGGCATTTAAACAGGAATTTCTGGTTTAAACAAAGTCAACATTTATTCTAAATTCAACTTAATGAATCGCGGTTTTTCTTTTTGTTTACGGATGATGATTAGTCGACAATGCATAAGTATTTAATACATTTATACGTATGGATTTGTCAATATCTCGGGCACACGATACATGGTAATAAAACGCAAAATCACAATATCTCGGACCGATTTTTACCGTGTATTTACACGATGAGCGGTCTACACGTTACACGATTGAAAAACACGGTGAATTATACACGCACACGGTATGAATGATACACGCACGATACACGCACGATACACGCAAATTTCGGAAACTTGCACGATCCGAGATCTGTACTCTTTCAAAACTGATGCTATTTACATAAAATATCCCTTCTGTTCCATCAAGTGCCCGTTACATTGCGGATCTGTCCTTACCAATCCGTGTGACTATTGGTTGCACATAAAAGTACATAAAAAGTGACAGCTACTTCCCAAGAACAAAACATGACGTAACTGGCTTAAGACATTTGCGTAAAGGTGTGTCATAATATTGGATAGTTCATCCACAGATTAGCCCATACCGAACTATCCAGAAGAAGTAGTAAGTTGATTTGGCTATAAAAATATTTGATCTCTGAATACTGCCAACCCCGTTCTCGAGTGTTACAGGCAGGATTAAGTGCACGTCGGAAAGTGATAAATAAAGAAACAGTTAAAAGATCCTGACAAATAGTTTTGCCAGGAACAGTGAGCAACTAAGACTGTAACGATTCATCTATGCATCGTGAGATCGTATTCGCGACTGTCCGATACGGGCGTATCGAATCGCGTCCTAAAAAATCGCGATTCAGAGGGCCTTTTAGTTTACAAGAAATTAGGGATTCTTTACCATGAATGTTATATTTTACTGCTGTTTTATTTTTAAACAAAAATATTACCTATCAACTTCTGCGAGAATTATATTTCTTTTAAATCTTACCAACATTGTTTGCTTTCCAAGTTTTGTTCACGAGCTACTTGGAAATACACGTGCTTCATGAAGCTTCTATTTGGGATTGGTACAATGTAATGTAATGAAGCGATTTCAACTTCACGAAATCACGATTTCAACTTCATGAATTCACGATTTTAACTCCATGAATGCACAATTTTAACTTCATAGTTGAAATCGCGAATTCAAGAACCTGAAATCGTGAATTCATGAAGCTTAAACCGTGAATTCATGAAGTTAAAATCGTGAATTCATGAAGCTGAAATCGTATACTCGTGAATTTCGCATGTTGAAAACATGAATTCACGAAGTTAAAAATGTGAATTCATGAAGATGAAGTCGTGAAATCATTAGGTGGGAATGGCACAACCGGTCTTTCGTAAACAAACGTTGTTTGTACCGCCTGTGCACGGAAGGAAAACCCCATCAATTTAAATTACGGATTTAAAGGTACGATTATGACGCAAAGAAAGTATGCAAACAACTCGACTTACTGCCATCATATAAAGCCATGCAGACATGATCAAACGCTTTAAAATCATTGTAGCATTTCTATGATGATATTCAAATCAATTGCTATCGAATGCATGTCGGTCATCTCGTCTTATTACCTTCGATAGTTTCAATGTTAATAGAGTTCGACTCTTTCCGGCAAGTTCGTTCATCTCCGTGGGTTGAGTGACGTCATAGGAAAATAGTTCGAAATCCTTGCGCGTATTCATATCAGGGGCATGTTCCACAAGGCTATCACTAGCTAGCGCTTTTTGAAAGCAATTTTGTGTAGCCTATTAGCGCTCGCCTTGTGAAACGGGCCCAATATGAAAAGAAAAACTTGAGGACAGCTTGTTTTGAATGATTTTATGTTCCATATGATGCACTTTTGTCGGTAATTTTGTAGAATAGAGACAAGTTGTACATACTATGACTTTTGTTGGGTTTAACGCCGTTGCAACTCATTGTATAGGTCATATATCGGCGGCAAGTCAACGTATTTACTCCTCCTGGAAAGGCCAAATCTCTGGATTTTGCTGTTAACCAACTAGTAAGTGCATACTTTCGTTAGTGACTGACAACTGCCCTACATAATTAAACTCATTGGTAGGAGAGTGAATGGCCGTAGAAAAAATTTCATGATCGAGCACCACGAAAGTATGCGCTGCCCGTGAATCGAACCAACGACCCCTCGATCAGTAGACTTGCGTGCTACAAACTGAGCTAGCCAGGCGGCTTAACTGTTTGTACACACAAGCAAATGAAATCCATTAAGGTGGGTCGGTACCTTACTCGCAGGGAAAAACGAAAACAATATAATGTTCACAGATAATGATAAAAGTTGGCAGGCAGATACCTTCATGCTTCTTGTTTGTTTTTCTGGTAACCTTAGCGACGTTGTCATTTTTTTCACGACGTCATGGACGTCAAAGTGGTTCGCGCTAAAACAGGCATGCAAGTACATTAAATCCACATGTTTGAGATATTGAATGACCGAGGTAAATGATAATTATATCAAAATGTTTCTGAAATGTCGTTGCCTACAATCATTTTGTTCCGATTATCTAAATATCACGTCAGTCGTAAAGATTGTACATTTCATCACTGAATTTAAGGTTTTCACGTCTATAAGGTTTCACCAATTGCCGAGTTATAATGTTTATTTTCATATTAAAGCAGAACGGTGGTCATATTCTTATTGCGATTTTTGAAATCTACGCACTTTTTGTGTCATTTTAATGAAATAAAAAAGGAAAGTGGACGTTCTCAGTTTTTCACAATATAGCGTTCAAAGTAAAATTACCTTCATTACAAAGACGTTAATATAACGTAACGCTGACGTTGTGATCAAAGCAAGGGGTTGGGAAAATAAGTAGAAGCGGACTTTGATTGACTTATGTTAAATTATTTTGAACAGATCAGATGCTGAGTGTCACAAGAAATTCATTAAGAACTGGAAAGAAAACTGCAAAATTAAATTTACAAGAAAATTACCTACATAACCCAATATCACAACGTCAGCGCGACGTAATATCAACGTCGTTGTTTTGAAGGTATTTTTACTTTGAAAGCGATATTATGAAAATCTGAGAACGTTCACTTTTCTTTTTTATTTCATTAAAATGACACAATAAGTGTGTAGTTTTAAAAAATCGCGATAAGAATATGACCACCGTTCTGCTTTAATATGAAAATAAACATTATAACTCGGCAATTGGTGAAACCTTATAGACGTGAAAACCTTAAATTCAGTGATGAAATGTACAATCTTTACGACTGACGTGATATTTAGATAATCGGAACTAAATATTTGTATGCAACAACATATCAGAAACATTTTTGTATAATTATCTAAGTCCTCGGACATTCAATACTTTAAATGTATAGGTTTAGTGTACTGGCATGCCTGTTTTTAGCGCGAACCATTGTGACGTCCGTGACGTCGTGAAAAAAAGACAACGTCGCTAAGGTTCCCAAGAAAACAAACAAGAAGCATCAACTTATCTGCTTGCTAACTTTTATCATAATCGGTGAACATTATATTTTTATCATTTTTCCCTCCGAGTAGGGTACCGACCCACCTTAATTTATTTAGTCCAATTCAATAAATCTATTAATAAGTAGGGGTGTAACCGATATACCGTTAATATCGCAATTTGAGTTCTAACGGTTTTTAGTCGGTTCGTTTATCCTTGAACTACTGCATACTGCTTGTTTTTATTAGAATCTGAAAGTTAAATGCTTAAATAAATGTAAAAATATACTGAATAATTGAAAAACTCTTACTGTGCTTTAAAGGTTAAAGTCGATTGATAGAAAAATATCTTCAAAAGTCTGTTTTTAACCAAGCATTTACTAACATATAGATCATTTTACAATAGTTATTTAAACATTTGGATAAGAGATCATTTGCAAATACCCATATGCGTGCTATGCTGGTCCTAGGACGAGGTACATGTTCTAAGCAAAACAACCGGTACGTACTGCAATATATTGCAATACGGTTTTGCATATTGCAATTTATAGCGATACGTCTTTTACCCTATTGTTACACCCCTATTTATAAGTCACTAGTGGTTTAAAAGAATAACAAAAACACGCTTACACAGTAAGTGAATCCTCTTCTGTACACAAGTCAGCTTGAAACGAACGAAACTGCTTCTCTGACATACAGATATGACAGGATAATTTTGCATCTCTTTCTAGCCCAGCTGCAAGTTCTAGAGATTGTTCGTGAATATATGTTGATAAATGTTTTGACAACTGGTTGTCCTTACTTTTCAAACATTTATATAGTTGTTTTAGTTGTTTTTTACTGTTCAAATGAAATGTAAGGAGTATATTCCCATTATTATGCTGAACATCTTTGATGCAAACACATTTAAGCTCTTTAGTTTTTTTCAATTGGTCACTGAGAAGAAACAAATTATCCTTCAAGTCTTTTGCTATAACTGCAGATGCTTCTTCTAGTATAGGTTTCTTTTCACAAACAATGAATAATTCCAAGTTAATCCCTAAAATAAAATTCAAATGAAAGAACATAAGTTTTTGTTTTTTAACTTCGCATTCAACGCATTTTAGGTCATATATATGTCGGCCATCTCTTCCTGCTATAGGTTTCCTGGACACTTTCTACCACCAGTACTAACTTTCCCTAACACAGGCCGACAACTCATGTATAGGATATGACCTACCGCGACCGGGATCGAACCCGCAATCTCCGGATTGAAGTCAGACATGTCACCACTATGCCACGGCCGCGTCTAAGAAGATTGTCAAATAGACTGGTCCCCTGCAAAACATAATAGGACATGGAGCCAGATTAATTGTCAAATAACAGGTGCATTAATTTTCAAACCTGCTCCGAGATGAAAATATAGTTCCCGATTGGTCGAAGATTTCTAATATTGTGCAACTCTGTAACATTTCTGCAAATTACTGGTAATATATTGAAATAATTTTGATTAAACCCACGTCAATTTTGAACTCTTTAATTAAAATGTGTTCATCTATGGTTTAGTTTATATAACGAATTCAATTTGTCACGTTATCAAACCACGCTGAAGAGTCAACAGAACAACCCACGGAAAAGAAAGAAGGTTTGTAAAAAATCATGCAATTTTTGTTATTCATTGTCACATTATCGTTTGTTGGTATTATTTGTAAACAAGAAATGTATTTAAAGTTGATTTCACATAACAAACTTGTCTGTGACAGTAATAATATTACTTATTTTAACGTAAAAACATGTTGACCATATTATATAAATATACAGTTATACTTGTTGTAAGATATGTTGGATATAATAATGTTTTTTTGTATGTATAAATATAGATTAATTTTTGTATGTTTAGATAAGTTTTAATATATTGAAATGTTACATTATTTTCAGTTAATCAAAACATACATTATAACCCTGTGTCATTGTTTCTTGAATTTATAGCATCTATATTACATCTATATCTCATTGTTTCCACACAACCTTCACCTTTCTGATATTCTGAGACCCAAACAAAAACATCGCCTTCTGTGCTTTGATTCCATACATATTTATATTGAATACTATCATAATCATTGTTTAAAGGGAAATTATGTGCCGGACTGGAAACAGCATTAAAGCCCCTTTACTACATTAAACGCTGATAATTGTCAAGTATCATGTTTTTGCTTAAAACTTATGCAAACATTAAACTAATATATAAAACGCGTCACAGGCAAAGAAATCTTTATATTTTTATACTATTTATATTTTTTCCAGAATTTATACAAATACTATGCACGTTTAAAACCAAAAGTAAAGACTACGGAAAAATCACAGAACTCAACGAAGTCAGAATATCCTGTCGTGGCTAAAAACAAACACAGCTTCATTCGGAAGAAAACAAACTTTCTGCTTTGATAGAAATTTCGTGCGAAAGCTAATAAGAATTCGCGAAACTCCCGTTAATAGTTGTACTAAAGTACACATGAACATACTTATACTGACAAGAAAAGAAACGCATCAATTAAGTCTTTAAATACACAGACATTTGCTGATAGGCAACGTTCAGATAGAATGGGTGTAATGTGAGTAAGACAAGACGACTTCAAAATTTATGTAAACGCCAATTTGATGTCATTCGTGTAATAGATTTTAACAGCAGTGTCTACGTGACGTATAGTGAAAGGGTAAACGTGTACGCCAAGTAAGTCGACAAGCAATTGAAGAACTACTTGTTTAGCGCTAACCGTACGAGGGACTATAGTTCAAAGTTATGCCGCCGTCACCGACGTCTATCTCTACCATCTATCATCGCGGTCATGGTGTTGGGAGTTCAGGGATGAGTCGTGTTTCGACATATGTAACGCCTTATGACTTATAAGTGTCTTAAAACGGGAATCAGTCACAACCTGTTGTTTGCCAAGGTAATCTCGTGAACACATTGCAGTGACCAGCTATTATGCATCGTGAGTTTCGCTCTATTCTGCTAGTCAGGCAACGTCAATACTTGTCTACCGGCATAAAAACGACATACCTCACGTTGCACACGCCACCAAGGACCTCTTACAGTCTATCAACATCAATGTTTTCTCTTGTTATTTTGATCAAGGAAATTATTGACTTAGTTTAAATTAGACGTTTCTTTTTAGCACCAGTTTAGATATTTGCTCACTCAAAACTTGCACGCACTGGTTTCTGGAGTAAGTCACTGGAAAACGATTTGATATATCCAACACTTTACACAGCCGTGTAAGTTTTGTCAAACACTTTTTAAGCAATTTGATTGGTTGAGAGAGTATCTCCGTAGTTTAATTAGCATGTTATAATCATCATCATCATCATCATCATCATCCGGTTTATTATTAACAGGCCGTTGATTATTCCTTTGGTAATGGTGAGGCCTGTGTGTCTGGTCTTGAACGAAGTCTTCCTCTCCATCGTTGGCGATCTTCAGGGCTGATTCCATCCATTTTCAGCGCAAGCCGGTCACGCTTAACCAGGTATTCCCAGCTTAGCTTTGGTCTGCCTTGGCCCCGGTGTGCAGTGACGTTCAAATTTCTGACTAGGCAGATCCAGCTTGTGCTACGTTCTACGTGGCCAAACTATCTCAGTCTGTTTGTTTGAAGTACGTAAGCAATATCTCTGATTTTAAGCTGAGACAGGAGATCCTCCAAGGGGACATCATCCTCTGGTTTGACACAGCAGGTCCATCTTATCATGGCTCGGTCATTTCGCTGCAGTCTTTAAAGGATTTTTGCAGAAACAGCCCAGGTTTCTGATCCAAGAAGCATGACACTTCTCACACAGGTGGAGTACACACGTCCTCTGGTAGTGATTGGCAGATGCTTGTTGGTGAGTATGGGAAGGAGTTCTCTGAATTTCTTCCATGCAGAGTTGCAGCGTGTTATGGTTGCAGTCTCTCATCCCCCGCCTGCTGATAGAGTATCTCCTAGGTAACAGAAGTCTGCTACAACTTCGAGTGTCTCATCTTCAACTTGAATAGATGTCACGGGCCTACCATCAATGGGTCTTGCTGAGCCTGTGCATCGAGGACATCTGTAGTTTGGGTCTGATCTGAGTGGACCCTTGATTCCACTGCACTTCTTGTGAACCCAACAGGAACAGTTTGTGCATAGTATGGCGTTTCTAGCAGTTCCACTGAGACACACTGCGCAGGGGTACTTTCCAGACTTCTTGAGGGAGTTGAGATTGGGGCCAGAGATCATCACTTTGGTTTTGCTCATGTTTACCCTGAGACCTTTTCCTTCCATACCTTTTTTTGCAGTTGGTCAGTCTTTCTATTAGAAACTCCAATGAGGTATCAGTGATTGCGAGGTCATCAGCGTAGAGGATCTCCCAGGGGCAGCTAGTGCGAAATTCACGAGACAGAGCTTCTAGTACAATGATGAAGAGTAATGGGCTTAGTACTGATCCTTGATGTTCGCCCACCTTCACATCAAATACTTCACTGTATTCGTCTCCTACTCAAACCCGGCTCCTGGCACCTGCATACATTGACTGAACAGTTTGTACGAGCCATTCTTCAACACCAACTTTTCGCATTGACCACCATATGACTTCCCTTGGTACACGGTCGAAGGCCTTCTCCAGGTCTACGAATGCCATATAGAGTGGCTTGTTTGCAGCTAAATGCTTTTCTTGGAGTTGCCTGATGATGAAAAGGGCGTCAGTGGTACCCCTCCCTGGCATAAAGCCGAATTACATCTCATCAATGTGTACCTGTTGTCTGATGAGTTGGTTGACAACTCTCTAAAGTACTTTCTTGGTCTGATCAATCAGCTTGAGTCCTCTGTAGTTGCTCCTGTTCAGTGCGTCGCCTTTCTCTTTGTAGATGCTTACAATGTAACTTTCTTCCTAGTCAGTGGGTATGCAGCCCTCGTATACAATAGCTTCCACAAGGTCTCTTATTAGGGCTCCTCCAACCTTGCCTGTGGGTTTGAGCATCTCTTCGACTACTCCTGATGGTCCTGCTGCTTTGCCCATGTGCATCTTGCCGATAGCCTTTTCAATCATCTCAGACGTGATTGGTATGCTAGGGCCCTCCATGGGTGGTTCGTCTGAGAGGTCCTCGTGGCTCTAGGGGAATTCGACATTTAGGAGCTGATCATAGTGCTGCGTCCATGCTAATTTCTTGGACTATTCATCCAAGGCGAGTTCATCCTTATCGTTCTAGATGGTTTTTTCACCTACCACATCCTGGTTTTCGCTGTGCATTTGTATAGCCAGCTTGTAGATGCTACCTGTCTTTGGGTTGATGTCTTGGAAAGCGACTTTTTCAACCTCGGTTTTAGCATTGTACACAGCATGTCTAGCATGGCGTTTTGCAGCGTTGTATGCTTCCTTGCTGCCACCAGCTTTCCATGCCTTGAAGCATATTCTTTTTTCTTGACAGCAGACTCCACAGTCTCATTCCACCACCAGGTTTGCTTGTGCCATCTGTGTTTGGATGAAAGACTACATATTTCAGTGGCAGCTTCAGTCATAAAAGTACCCCAATTTTATATGAAACTGATATTTTGAAGAACTTGACCTCTACAAGGAACCCGCGTAAGAGAGTTATTATAATCCCAAGGCGGTTATATTCTATATGCTTTTAGATAGTATTACTTGTTTTTAGATTGATGATAAAGATTTTGTCTTCGTTTAGTGGCTTTAAAACAGAACTCAACACTTATTAAAACATGATCAGACATATTATTTGAATCGTCAATACTTAATGACGATATATATTGATAATTATCGTTGCCGACGGGCAACGATATAAACAATTATCAAGATTTGAGCATTTTTGTGTCGGCACCGGTTGCTGTAAGTCAATCAGAACAATGCATTTGAGGTCACATGATGAAAAAATTGACGTCATACAGTCTAAAAAGGGGTGTGTGTATGGAATCGTCCACGGCGTGTATTATACGGTCACCTGTTTGTAATACAAGAAAATACCATTATTAATGTTTGAATTTTTACCAGTTTCAAGAAAGTTGCAAAATAACACTAGAAAATATGCACAGCTAATTATAAAATGTGTTTTTTCTTTAGAAAAACTCCCATTTGTTGAAAAAATTTGTTGCAAAACTATCTTCCCTTCTAACGGGCGAATCTATTTATACGGGAGAAGTTTATCTGCATCCAATCAGCCGAGAGGCGTAACCTGTATCCACTTAGACAGGTTTAAGTCACGCCCTTCATAAACATCTTTGTTAGCTTAACGTCCAAGATTGGGAACGCCCTACTGATTCATAGTCCCTATTTGTTTTACATATCGTTACCAGAGCGCGATTATTCCTGGAATTCTAAAAATAGACTCAATGGTTTTACATATTACCAGGGCACCTTTATACTTTTCTTCTAAAAAATATACTTGAAACGGTTTGGAACTTAGGTGTCAATGAAAACTTACCTCTTACATAAACCTATTTGTTAATGAAAATTTCACATGATATTAAATATTATATTTGAAGATAGGATATGCAAGTACAGAGCTTGAACATAAACGGATCAATTCCTAAAACAAGACGACCACCTCGAAAATGAAAGTTACGGACCCTAGTAGCGGGTATGTCCTCCCTCTGCATCGAGCACAGCTTGACATTTACGGCTCATGCTCCGTATTAGACGCTGGATTCTGTAATGGGGTATTGCATCCCATTCCTCAGTCAGTGTTTGTATAACTTGCTGCAGATAATGGATGTGACGTCAGCCGTTATTAATCCCTTCGGCCAAGTCGGTCCCAAAGATGCAACATAGGGTTTAAGAGGGACTGAATGCTGGCCAAGGTAGTGTGTTGACATTATTTTCAAGCAGGATCTTGCGTAATGCGTGCAGAGCGGGCCGTGCAATGTCTTGCTGGAGAATGTTGACGTCAGTATAGGTTCGAATAAAGGAAGAACTACTGGCCTCAGCACATTATCAATGTAACACTGAACAGTGAATGTTCCAGGCAATACAATAAGTGGGGTCTTGTGCTCCAAGAAATGCTATCGCACACCATGACACTACCACAACCCCAGCGCGCAGCCTGCCGAACGCAACAATCCGTATAACGTTCTCCACCATGTCTCCACACCTCCTTTCGCCTGTCAAACATGTCCAGACAAAATCTAAAATCATCTGTGAAAACAACACATTGTCATTGCCTCTGTATCCATCGTCGATGTCGATTACACCAATCGATGCCAATTTGGCGTCAATGCGGTGTCAAAACGTTACCCCGATATGCACATCGTGATCTCAGGTTAAAAGTTCTGAAACGACGACCAACTGTTGGCGCACTTATTCCGTTGTTAAAGATTCCCCAAGTCTCCCTGATCGTTTTTGTAGCCGGTCTGAATATATCACGGAGATGTGAGAGGAGAATATGACGATCGGTAAGTCCTGACGTTACTTTTTCACGACCTGGGCGTGGCCTATCTCTCACAGAGCCTATCTGTTCATGTCTCCTTACCAGATTCATGATTGTCTGATGTGAGCAGCCCATGCAACGAGCAATCTTACGAAATGAGAGTCCGGCGTCAGCCATGCCGAGAGCTTGGTGACGTTGGGAGTCTCCTAAACGTGGCATTTAAATAGCAATTGATCCAAGTACGAGTGTTTATCTTAGCCTGTCGACTAACTCTCGTTAGAGACAAATGATTTACACACACTACTGGATACATGTCGTCTTTACTAACAAATCTCGTTTTGCCAAGCAGTCCGGGACTCAAACACCTTAAATCGATTTTAAGCATTTATTATTTAGCAAATCATGGAAAAATAATATGATATTGTTTGCATATTTTAAAATCCTGTTCTATGAATTACGAAATCCACTGCCATATAATTGCCTTAAATAGAGGTCCAACACAGGATTTGCTGTTCTTATAGAACAAACCTCATTGGATACCCCATAATTTGTTTAATTTCAAATGTGTTAAGATTCGAGGTTACATCACTTAGTTCAATACGGATAAACATCGTAACTCACTCAGGCGTTGTGCAGTCGGTGTTTTATCGATGTATTCCAGATTGTCGCAATACGATCTGTGATGTATAGACATTATAAATATATTAAGTTTGGGCGAACGTTAACCTTAAGTATTAAAGAAAAAGGGGAATAACTCGGAAATTAATTCATCCAGAGGTATGTCCCTTTACAGTCCGATAGATGAAGACCTGGTGTATAAGCATTCCAACTTTCATTCAAATATTTTTGCAAGTACAAAAATATCCAATTAGGACAATTTGAATCTGAAATATTAAAGTATAAAGGGGCATGACTGCAAAAAAATAATCCACAGTTACGTCCCACAGTTACGTTCCTTCATAGTCGTGTAAATAAAGTACCGAAAAATAAGTATACCAACTTTAAGCCAAATATCTTGATCAGTATTGAAGCTATTCTACATAGGAAAAACTTTGCATTTTTTAAGTATAAAGGGCAATAACTAAAAACATAATTCATCCAGAGTTAACCCCTTTAACAGTATGGTTAATATAGTCCCATTTAAATAACGTGGATCGTGTTAAAGATGTAAGAGTTTCAAAAAAAAAACTTAAACATGAAAACCAACGCCAACACCGATGCAAACGTCATCGCAATCTTGAGTGATAGCAATAGCTCTCATTTTCTTCGAAAAGTCGAAATAAAACACTATGGTAGCAAGTGTACTAGACTCCTTTATGTGTTTTATAATTATTCAAGATAACGAAAATGAAATACTCACATAAACTGTAATCACCTTTAGCCGCCATACTTCAGAATTTATCTGAAATTTAACAACAGTTTGCTGTAAATGCTTCATATAATTGACAAAAATCTTGTCCAGAGTGGGTCCCGAAAATATATGATATTAGGTCACAATGATTGAGGAGATTTCATTTTCATAAATTGAAATCTAAATTATTACTTATAACATTAACTATTTGTTAATGATGGCAATACAGTTTGTTCTGATGATCATTGTAGTGGAATTAAACAGTTATATCTATGATTTGGTAATTTATTCAGGGTGGGGTTTTCGCGCGTATGGACCGAAATTGTACCGATTTTCGAAAAAATAAGCGTTAATTGCACGCTTGCTCGTCCGAAAAACAGTTAACAAACCGCGTTTTCATTCACCAATATCAATGGACAAAATCATAATTTCTCACCTTTCACAATTTACTAACATCTTTGTGCTTACACACACATCGATAAATATGTAAAGTCGTTGAAAAATGGTTTGCTTGTTGACATTTTTTTCCAGAGATATATGAACGGAAAGAGTAATCTTAAACTTTTTTAAAATAAAATGATAAAATTACGGGTGTCATAAATTCGATTTCCTGCGATCGCCGATATCGTTTTTTAGGCCATTACTTTTTAGCGAATGAAGTCAACGATTATAGTAGACTTATGATGATTACACAACGAGACATTGCAATTATGACTTGTTATGCGATCATAATCAAGCATCAACAAAGTTTGCTTAAATGCCGACACACATCATCAATTGACGTGAACAATTGCAAACTCATGTTTGTTATCAAACAAATGATTCTTTTTTGTTTAATTTGCTGCAAACAATTACATTACTACCATGTGTACGTGACGATTTGATGATTTTTATTTCTGTAGGGCAGTTGTCAGTTATCAACGAAATTATGCGCTTAGTAGTTGGTTAACAGTTTAGCCTTTCCAGAAGGAGTAAAAGATTGACTGACTGCCATTAAATGACCTATAACATGTGTTGCTATGGCAACCCAACCAAGCAAACAAGACGATTTGTTAAGGAACAATAACTGCCACCAGTGGCGAGAATAGCCCCACAACGGCAACATTTTAAGATGACAGCAAGTCAACATTGTGAAGTCCAAATGTTGTAAGAGGAATAAAACCATAAAAAAGCCAATATCAAATTAGAAATAAACAGCAATTAGCAGTGTAATTCACTATTAATAAAAATGCAAAATAAACAGTAGTTGTCATATTTTAAATGATTTTATACATGAAAATGAACACCATTTTATCATTTTGAATTTCAATAGGGGAAAAACAACATAAAAGTGTCAGTACAACTTTATCGAATTGGCTGAGAAAATGAGATGTTTGATTCATAAGATATAAGAAAACTTAACATGGCTGCCAGTCAGCCGTTTTGAATTTGACTTTAGGAAAATGCAAAGCACATCAACTTAAATAATTGCTAACTCTCTCAGTCTTAAGAAAAATATCAAATCATTTGCTGTAAATAAAAATTATAAATGGCTGCCAGTCAGCCATTTTGAATTCGAAAAAATATCAATACATCAAATGAAGAGCTCAACAATAAGAATTTGATAAAAAGGCCAGCAGTACATAACAAGAGATCCGCTGGGTGGGATATTATACGCCCGTGTGCATTCCATGCTGTGTTCTATCTCATATGAAGTCCCTGTGACCTTGACCAATGACCCCAGGATCTCAGAAAAGGTCCCATCATTAACTGGAGGGCTATCCAAAGCAAATATTTTGAGGTACAGCCATGTCTAACTTATCACCGGCACAAAGTTTTCCCAAACAAACTTCCAGTGCCCTTGACCCTGGGGCCTCAGAACCAAAAATTCACACCCTTGACCCGAAGAGTATTAATACATAAAATTTGGTGATCTTAGATAAAGTTGGTTGTTGGACAAGGTGTTTCCTCATGATTTCCTTGTGACCTTGACCTTCGACCCAGGGGCCTAAAACCAAAGGGGTATATGCTTGACATTAAGGCTACCCATAAATAAAATTTAGTGAACCTAGGTACAGTCATTATTGAGTTTTTGTCCGGAAAATGTTTCAATATAAATTAAGTCCCAGTGACTTTGATTTTTGACCCTGGGGTCTCCAAATCAAAATGGAACATCCTCTACCAAAGCGCTATCAACACACAACTCCTTGACAAATGGGCTTATCTACATAAAATTTGGTCAACCTAGGTACAATCGTTGTTTAGTTATTGCCCGGAAAAAGTTTTTCCATATGATGCCCCTGTGACCTTGACCTTTGACCCAGGGACCTTAAAACCAGTAGGGAACATCTTTGACACATGGGCTAAACTCACATTAAATTTGGTGAACTAATTTCATGTTACTTATTAAATATAGCATTATTTCCATCGTTTGCCATTTTGACTTTATTAACATATTGATTAAACATTTGAAGTCACTGCTTGGTAATTTGATACTTTCTGGTTGAAGGTTAAAACTAGACCCAGGAGCCCCAAAACCAATAGAGAACATCCTTGACACATGGGCTACTCTCACATGAAATTTGGTGAACCTAGGTACAATCATTGTTGTGTTATGACCCGGACAATGTTTTCAATATGATGCCCCTGTTACCTTGATCTTTGACCCAGGGGCCCCAACCAATATGGAACATTCTTGCCACATGGGCTACTCTCACATAAAATTTGGTGAACCTAGGTACAGTCGTTGTTGAGTTATTGTCCGAAAAAGGTTTTTCAATCCGATGCCCCTGTGACCTTGACCTTTGCCTAGGGGCACCAAAATCAATGGGAACATCCTTGACAAATGGGCTAAACTCACATAAAATTTGGTGAACCTAGGTACAGTCGTTGTTCATAGAAATTAAAATGGAAGGAATTAGTTTAGAAACAGAATCATTGTCTAATGATATGCATGCATCATCTTATGAAAATGATGTTATAACTGATAGATTGCAGCATTTAGAAAATCAGGTTGAAAATCTTGAAATGAATAAACTAAAACATTCATTGAGAATCTTTGGTGTTGAAGAGGACAAAGATGAAAATCTGTCTACAAAAATAAATGAATGTGTCCTAAATGTCATAAATGAAACTGAAAATCCAAATATGAAAAAAATATCATACATGCTAGACGTACTGGTGAAAGTTTAGATAAAGCACGTATGATAGTAGCTTAATTTGAAAGTTATGATACAAAAATGAAGGTTTTTGAATACAGGGACCAATTGAGAAGCAAGGGAATTAGGATCTCAAATGATCTTATATATAACCAACGCAAACAACTAAAACTGTTAAATCAACAGGGCTACTATGGGTATAACAAAAATGGTAAACTTTTTAAACAAAGAAATCTGATGTCCAAGACTCAACACGTGTTTTCAAAATAGTAAGCCGCAAACATATTGAACCTGAATCATAAGCGGTTTACATAAAGATTTAAGTAATTCTGACGTTATTAATTTCCTCAGTAAATATGATATTATTTCAATACAAGAAACATGATTAACAGAATATGATTCTTGTTCTAATGCATCCAATGAATATGAAAGGTTTCCTTGTTTTTCCATACCCTCAGCTAAATGTGGTAGAAACATGAGTGGTGTATCTATATTTGTTAAAAAAATGTAGCTGACAAAGTGAAACATGTATGTAAAAATTTCCAACATGGTGTATTATTGTTAATCGACATGTCAATATTTGGATCAGATAGTGGTATATTATTTTGTTCTATCTGTAATCCTTCTGAAAATTATCCATTACTGAAACAAGTACCTAGCACTGTTATGAAATTGTTGGTATTTTCATTGAGAATCAGCTTCTACATATACATTTGATACTATGTGGTGATTTTAATGCTAGGACAGAGAGCGATCCTGACTTTATAACATTCGATAATAACATTCCAGAACTGTGTGAATATCAAGATTTATGTTTGAACAAAAACTTATCTAGTAGATTATCTAAAGATGACAATGTGAATAAATATGGTGTTGAATTATTTCAATTCTGTATATCGCATGATTGTTTAATTGTAAATGCTCGTTTTGGGTCTGATAAAGATATTGGAGACTTAACCTTTAAGAATTCTAATGGCTGTAGCACAAAAGACTATTTTATAGTTTCTCAAAGTATAATAAATTATGTAAAAAAAAAATGAAATTATCAATAGATCAGAAAGTGACCATTTACCTATTATATTGTATATTCAATATAATTGATGATAATGACACTGTTGATGATACAAATGATACAGAGTCTTTATTGTTTAACTTTAATGTTGAAAATAACATTGTTTACTTAAATAATCTATCAGATTATATTATGTCAAACAAAGCTGATGAATTCGATGGAATGTTACGTGATCCATTATCTTCTGTTGATGTTATTCTGAAATGATTCCAAGATATTTTTATAGAAAATAGTAAAGCTTTTTCTTTTTCAAAACAATGTAAGAAACTTAGAAAAATAAATAATTCTTGGTTTGACAATGAATGTAAAATATTAAAACAGCGATCAGTGAGAAGTCTAAGAAAATTTAGGACAAGTCGAAGTTTACAAGATTTAAACGAATATCAAACTATTAAAAAGGAGTATAAAAACTTATGTAGAAAAAAAAATGATTTCACAAAGAAACATGTTAATAAGCTAGACTCCTCTGTAAAAAATCCAAAATGTTTTTGGAAAGTAATTAAAAAACTTATTCGTCACAAACCTGTTGAACAAAAACAATCTTAAGACTCTTGGTATGATCATTTTAGCCAGCTATTCTCTAGTAATGACATACATGAGTCTGATAAGCAATTACAGGATGATATACTCATTGAAAATGAAATCATGAATGAAATTTCAGATCTAATATTAAATTCGCCTATTCAAGAAAATGAAATTATTGATAGTATAATAAGCTTAAATGTCAATAAGTCATCGTCAGGCATTCTACATGCACATCATTTAACAGTACTATTGGCTTATACTGTATTCTTCCTTTTTTAATCATGTTTTTAATAGACTTTTTGAATCTAGTGACTCGTGCCCGAAGGGGTGCGGGTTCGAATCCCACCCGGGGAGGTTATACCCTTCCATGAAAATTTGACAATAATGTCGATTTTCCTCCATTGGTTAGATAATATGGAGTAGTTTCCGGCCTTGTGTAAGATTAGGTGAGTACTGGTTATAGACAATGGTCCTGGAAAGCTAGGTTAGGTGCGCTGGACGCCGTGAAATGACCTAAATTGTGTTGATACGGCGTTAAATCCAATAAATAAATATTCAGCCCACAATTGTATAAGCACATTTTGATGTTTTCCCTAAATATTTATTAAGGCTAATGTATAACATTATAACAACTAATTGGTTATTTGTATACAATTTGTTAAAAGTTTGCTAATTATCTTCTTATCATAATGTACATGTATTTTATTGTATATATATATATATGTGTATGGGCCGGTGGCCTTTAATCACTTTGAAATAAAGTAAAGTAAAGTAAAGTTAAGTTATTGTCCGGCCTGGTTTTTCCATATGATGCCTGTGACCTTGACCTTTGACCCAGGGACCCGAAAACTTTAGGGTAAATCCTTGATACATAGGCTACCTTCACATTAAATTTTGGGAATCTAGGTATATTCGTTGTGGAGTTATCGTCCGGACAAGTTTTCATATCTTTATTCCAAGTGACCTTGACCTTTGACCCTGGGGTCCCAAAACCGATAGGGTACATCCCTGACACATGGGCTACCTTCACTTTAAATTTTGTGAACCTAGGTATATTCGTTGTTGAGTTATCGTCCGGACAAGGTTTTCATATTTTAATTCCCAGTGACCTTGACCTTTGCCCTGGGGTCTCAAAATCCTCTACCCAAGGGCTATCCACACATAAAATTTGAGAAACAAGGTACATCCTTTCTTGAGTTATCATCCGGACAAGCAATTGTCCACGGACATACAGACGGACATCATACAACATAAAACGTCCGTTTTTTTTTCAAAACGGGCGCATAAAAATCATTAGTAGCAGGGAGAATGGCCATAGAAATAATTTCATGACCAAACTCCGGGAATCGAACCCACGACCTCTCGGTCAGTAGACGTGCATGCTACCAACTGAGCAAGCCGGGCGACTTTTCATATAAGTCTGATTATCAATGATACAATCATTAGCAATTAAGCGAGTCTTGATACCTCACAGTATTGCAATTCACAATAAGATTGAACCTCTCACAAAACGTTTCCGATCAACGATGCACGCATCGGCAAAGCTCTTGACATGACATCAAACTCTATGTCTGTCGGCATGGCTTAGGTTCAGCACACTTTCGATGGAAACAAATCAAAATTTTAATCAGCTCATAGGGTACACATGCAACGACGGCATCAATCAAGCCTTGCATTTCGACGGGTGAGGTAAATTTTGCCATGTACACTCACCAGCAGTTTCTATTACACTCTTTTTATTGACGAAATAATCTGTCTAAAAATGGTAAATAATACAATCGCTTATTTTAGTGTATTAACCTCCGGGCTCGAATTTAAGGCTTAAGCTCGCATACTCGCGAATTATAAGTTATAAAAAACAGGACTTTTCAATCAAATTTTGCGCTTTTACATTGTGCAACACCAGGTCGGTTGTTTTATGCATGGTAATGCTATAGTGCTGCACTCATCGGAGTTATTTAAAAAAGAAATCTTGATAAAGTTTCGTCCCCTCCCTGATTTCAATCCATTAGAACATTAATAGGATCTGCTGGGTCGGAAAACTATACAGTATCACGTCACTTACAAAATGCATGATTTGATGGCAGGCTTGTTACATGAGTAGGACGCCACTTCTTCAGTCACCGTTAGATCTTACGTCAGGTTATTACGCTCACAACTAGCTGCAGTGATCCGTAGACGCAAAGGGTCCCGTTACACCTAACTAGTTCATAGAACGTTCGACCTCGTCCTTAAAATATCTGGTTGTGAACGAGCTAGGACGTGCCGTTTAAGTCGGAAAATGTCAGTTTTACGATCATAGTTCGTTCAGAACCAGTTCCCGTTGAGGCATTTTGTTTCCATCCCGTCTGTGGCCCGTTTGTATCGGGATCAGATCGGGTAGATTTGCTTGTTCTCCTCACGAGGCATCGTCTCCAACTAGTCCAAACCGTTTGTGGTACATTTTAACCGTTCAAAATTAGTTCTTCTAAGCTCCTTTACTATTGACTATCCTGTTTAAGACAGTTCAATTCTCTCTAAGAACGTTTCCATCTTGTTTTAGAGCGTTTTGGACGTAGTGACGTCACGTTCTGATCCGATTGCTATGAATATCTAGGACGTTTCTTCCCGTTGGAATTCTCGTTTAATGGTATAAGCTGTGAGGACACAATTTGTCAAGCATCACTGTGACCACACCGTGCTTCCAGAAAGGAGCAGAGCCAGACATGCGACGCATGTTAAGACAATCGCTTCCAAAAATCACCTGCTTAAATGAAGCTTTTGAAGACCAGCCTCTAGTTAAGCCTAAGAATTCTGAGCCTCCTGAACGAGTCAATGAAAACGAGAGTGTTGTATCTCCTGCTTCTTCAAATGAATCAGACAGTTAGGTTTCAGGAGAAGATTTGGGGCAGAGTCAGGAGCCAGAAAAAAGAAGAAAACTAAAACATCTCGTGGTGAGAAATGGTCTGTTATTAGACCAAACCTTGCCAGATCGTACTGTAGACGTTGTTGTGTTGTACGAACTGCATACGAACGCAATAAACTTATTAAAAATGAGTAGAACGTACCAAAAACCTACTGCGAGCTTAAAGAACTGCGTGTTAACGTGTTGCAAACTGGTTCAGAACTTAATAATTTGTTTTCATACATTTAGACGGGATAATAACGCACAATGGACGTTATGAAAACGAGTTAAGTATGTGTGCAAACGGAATGAACGAGTTACACACGGAACTGGCCGGTGTGTAAACGTACTGTAAATTGATGCCCATCGAACTACAACAAGTCACGTCCCGAGTACAATGCTAGTACGGCAATTCGTTCGCAGTACGATCATTCCGTTGCCAGTACGTTGTTACTCAGTCTTGTTGCAGAACGGGGTGGCCGCAGAAAATTTTTGAGTCGACTCAAAGTTCTCATTCTCGTACCCCATTCTCGTTCAACCCTGTTCAAGCTCGTCCATAACGTTCGAACACAGACCGTAGAAAGTTTCTACTACGTCCAGTCCGTTTTCAAACAGTTGGAACCCGTTCGGTCCAATTTTTTCAGAACGTAGTGAGAACGAGTTTGGTGTAACGGGGGTATAACAGGGGTACAAGAGCATAACCGATATTGATCGTCTTGTATAATGAAACTCTTATAACTTAGGTCAGTACCAACACTTAAGCAAATTGAAAACAAAGTAAAATAGTAACTTTAACTTTTTACCTCTCTCTTTAAACGTAAAATATTCTTACTGTAAATTAAAATGAATTCATGAAGTTACTTGAGATCAGTAGCAAAATGTTTGCTAAAGAATGATACCAAACATGTCTAAACATGTACATTGTATTGAAATTATCTTTGTATGCAAATAATTGTCTCTTAGTGCGTCATCACGTTTGTTTGTCAGTACATGTGTATAAACACCAAATATGAAAACTCTTGGCCCAACATTATAAGAGAGATTTTTAACATTTTCTCATCAAAACTATAAGAAAAAATTGTAACCACAGGGGCGGGACCAATTTTGACAACAGGAACACAGTTTGAACATTTTTGTCGAGTTCAGTGCCATAGCGACACATTGTAAAGGTTATATCACTGTGGTCGGTCCACCAACTAACTGTTCCTGGAGAGGCTTAATCTCTGGATTAAGCTGTTAACCAACTACTAGGCGCATACCTTTGTTAGTGACTGACTACTCCCTTACATGATTTTAGAATTAGTGGAAGAAGTGAGTATGGTCGAAGAAAATTATTTCATGACAAAGCTCTACAGAAGTATGCCCCCGCCCGAAAATCGAGCCTATAACACCTCGATTAGAAGACTTGTGTGCTACAGACTGAGCTAGCTGGGCATCCTGGACATTATTCGTAGACAACAAACGCTGATGGCATATACCAACAAAAGCTCTTCTGTGCAGGCATTATAATCCCGTGTGCTGTCCATGCAAGGAACTGTATGTGATATAAAGCTACCAAAGTATATATCTTGTGAACCTAGGTTAAAGCTGACATCATTTTATCATACTAAGTTTTCCCATATAGAGCCTAGTGACCCTGACCTTTGATACAGGACCTCAGAATCAATAAGCCACATCCTTGACCCTAAGGCTGTTCACAAAAAATTTATTAAACCTTGGTGCAACCATTGTTGACTTATTGTCAGTGCAAGATTTTTCACATGAAGTCCAAGTGCCCCTGAACTGTGACCCTGGGGCTTCAGAACAAATAGGCCACGTTCTTGATACAGGGGCTATGTACAACACACATTTCGAAACTTAGGTACAGCTGTAGTCAAGCTATAGTCCAGAATTTTTTATATTAGCTTCAAAAGACCTTGACCTGTGAACCCAGGGCCTCAGATCTGCTAGAGCACATAATTGACCCAAAAGCTATCCACAATCAAATTTGATGAACCTAGGTTTAGGTGTTTTCAAGTTACCTTGACCTTTGATCCAGGACCCAAGAATTAAAAAATGCACATACATTCTTAATCCAAATGCTATCGACAATCCACAACTAAAATTTGGTGAACCTAGGTATAGGCGTTGTCAAGTTATCATCTAAAAATATTTTACCATGTAAAGTCCTAGGGACCTTGACCCTTGACTCTCAGACCCAAAAGGGGCATTTTATTGACACAAGTGCTACCAACACATAAAATTTGGTGAACCTATATACAGCTGTTGTTGAGTTTTCCTTGAGAAAAATCTTTCCATTATTAAGTTATAGTGACTTTGATATTTGACCCCAAGGCAACAAAACCAATAGGGCTCATCATTGACTCAAATGCTGTCCAAGTATAGGCAATGTCAAATTATTGTCAGGACATTAATTTCCAATATGAAGTCCCAGGGACTTGTACTCTCAGAACAAAAAAGACAAGCTATCAACACATTAAGTTTGTAAACATCAGTACAGCCACTGTTAAGTTATTCTCCGAACCAAGTTTCCCCATATAAAATGACAGTAACCTTGACCTTTGACCAACGGGCACATCCTTTAACCTATTGATATTCTAAAATAAAAATTAGTGAACCTAGGTAAAGGAGTTGTTTAGTTACGGTCAGGAAGTAAAACTCCAATATAAAGTTGTATTGACCTTGACGGTTATTCAAGTGCGTCAGTACTTATAGGAAACACCATTGACCCAGCCGCTGAGCAGTTATAATCCACTTATCAAGTTTGGTGAATCTAAAATAAGCCGTTGTTGATTAGTCCTCTGGAGTATGTTTTCTCATTTGTAGACCTTTGACTCAGGGTCTAATAACAACTAACACATTCTTGACCCAAATTGAAATGCTATTGGCCATCCAAAACTCAAGTCCGAAAAAAGTGTTTCCGTAGGAAGTTTCGTTGACCTTGATCTATGACCACAGAACCATATAAGGCACATTCTTGACTCAAAGGCTATCCACGTAAAAAAATTTGGTGGACCTTGGTGCATCCTTTTGGAGGAATCGTTCAGACAAAAAAATCCATGAAGTATCAGTGGCCTTAATCTTCAACCCAGAATCCTGAAGAAAGATAGACCACATCCTTAACACAAGCCTGGCTATCCACACAAAATTTGGTGAAACTATCTAAAACCATTGTTGATGTATTATCCAGAAAAAGTTCTCACCAATGAAGTTGCAGTGCCCTTGACCCCAGGGCCTCATAATCAATAAATCACATGCTTGTCTCAAGGACTATCCATATAAAATTTGGTGAAGCTAGGTAAAGCCTTGTTGATTATCCAGACAATGTTTTCTCAAATGAATTCCAAGTGACCTTAACCTTGACCTCCAAACACAAACAAATAAGGCATATTCTAGACACAAAGGTACAGCTGTTGGTGGGTTATCCTTAGACCTTCAAAAAATCAAGTTTTCCCAAATGAAGTTTTATTGAACTAGACCTTTGACCTCAGAATCAAAAAGGGCACATCCTTGACACACGGACTGTCCGCATATATATACTAGGACGAAAAAGAAACGCCGGGTAACCTATAATGATTGTTTTAAGGGATAAATTGTATTATTGGATTATTATATTTAATTTGTTTGAAATGTCATCTGTATGGAACCAGCTGTTGAAGTTTCAATCGATTTCCGATGCTGATTATGTGAAAAAATACCCCCTTTTAACGATGACCCTTCTTGTTTTGCGAAACACGGCCGGACATATAAGTATATTGTGTGTCCTCTATGCGCAGCTGTGGCAGCCCTGATCCGTCTATGCATGGAATTCACCAGGGTGTTAATCATGGCCATAGGGATGTTATTCCATTCTTCATGCATGGCATGTGTGAGCTGGACATGATTAGTGGGGGCATTTGGACGTCTCCGTACCCTCCTATCCAGTTCGTCCCACAAATTTTCGATTGGGGACAAATCTGGACTAAATGCTGGCCAATCGAGTGGGTGTATGTTACTGTTGGCAGAAATTGCTGGCAAACTCTGGCGACATGGGGCCGGGCATTGTCTTGCTGCAATATCAGGTTCCGTGCTTGCACGCATGGGACGGCAACTGGGCGGAGGATTTCGTCTCTATACCTGACGCCGTTTAAATTACCGTCAATCACGATCAATGGTGATTTAAACCCATACGAGATGCCGCCCAAAACACATACCGAACCACCACCAAACTTATCCCGTTCAACGACGCACGCGTCGGTGTAACGTAAGCCGCGACGTCGGTATACACGACGTCGGCCGTCCGAACGGTAGAGAGTGAACCGGGATTCGTCGGTGAAGAATACCCGTCTCCATTGTCTCATAGGAAAATTTCGTGGCGAGTGTGCTTGTAACCAAGCCAAACGGCGTTGGCGACGAACAGGAGTTAGCGGCAGACCGACATAGGGACGTCGGGCTCTTAGGCCATTGTCGCGTAAGCGGTTTCGAACCGTATCGGGATGAATATGGCGATTATGACTGCCTATAGTGTTATTTGCAGTTTCGCTAGCTGTGAGATGGCGATTACGTAAGTGAGAAAATGTCATAAACCGATCCTGACGTGGCGTCGTGATGCACGGACGTCCACTTCGCGGTCGGTCGTTGACCCTCCCCGTCACTCGCAGACGTTGAACAAGACGTTCAATAGTTCGAATATGCACAACAAAATGTGCAACAACCTGCTGTTGGCCTTGACCCTGCACAAGCATTGCTATGGCTTGTCCCCGCTCGACTTCCGACAATCGCGGCATTGATGCAAATTGCTCAATTTGAAGTGTACGTTGAAAAATCGATCTGAATACTTGAACAGTATCAAATAGACTGAACATTTCCTTGGGCACACTCAATAACCTTACCCTGCATGGGATTCTTGCATTTGAGCACGTGCCTCTCATGGTGCGAAGAGGTATGGTATTGTGTAGTTTTAAACGTGTGTACCGTTCGACAGCGAACAACACATAAATCTGACCGATTTTCATTATTTTAGGCCAAGCAATAAAATATGTGTTGCATATTTTATGTACCCGGCGTTTCTTTTTCGTACTAGTATATTTTGGAGAAACTAGGTACACCTTTTTTTTAGTTATCGTCTGGACATAGTTTTTTCACAATGAAGACAATGAGACCTTGACCTTGACCACAGGGGACTAAGAATTAAAAGGGCACCTCCTTGACACAAAGGCTGTGTACATATAAAATTTGGTGAACATTAGTACAGCTCTTGTTGAGTTATCATCCAGAAAAGCAATTGTCCACGGACAATCAGAAAGAAAAACAAGTTGACATCATAACATGTTTATAACATAGATTATAAGGTGATTAAAGAAAATCAAGTACAGTGCATGTCAAGGTAGTACAACTATAATATCACCTTGTGATATGTTGTAGTACTATTATAACTACTGTGCAATCCTAGTCTTTCATATTTTAATTGTTTCTTAACTGTGTAATAAGTATCTGTGATAGTAGTTAAATTTATTCTTATCATTAACTAGTTTTAAATCATCACAAGTATATTTTATTAATATATCTTTAAATCATGCCTCTCTATGTCAGTCAGTACATCAACAACAAGGACCACAATGGAAATAAGAGTCCATCACTCTTTTTTGTGTTATCCTTGGTGCTGATGTATCCTGACATGGTTCACTGTTTGTAAATGCCATGTTATGTGTATATTGATACCAAATAAATAATATCTATCAAATAATAAATTGTTACAAATGTATTAAGCTTTCTGAAAATTGCGCCTGTGTTTTGATTTTTTTCTAATAAACATTCAACATTTTTAATAAAGGGACTTTAGTTACTTATCTTTCCCTGATAAAATCTGAAGCAATCTAATTGGTAAGTATGTCCTTACAGTTGGAATCCTCGGATTTTATCACTTAATTCCTATGTAAGGATAACAAAATATTTCATCTAATATCTTTCTTGTTGATAAAGATATTAACAAAAGTGATGGAATTAAGATAGTTCTTCATCCTAAAATTAGTTAGTTGAATTTTTAAGAAATTAAATGATTAACAAAAAAGTTATTAAAAATTAATTTTGGCAAAATGGCATTGACAATTAAGGGTAAAATCCGAGTAATCCAACTAATAAGACCTACCTATTTGAAGAGTATATAAGGGAAAATAACTCACTAAAGTCAATTATAAAAAAATATTTTCTCGCTTATAATTCGTAATCTCCATAAAACAGTTTGTTCCAAATAAATCAATCTTCCTCTTCTGTTCGTTATTTCATATCTAAACTTTCTATATAAGCTATATGTAATTCAGTTGTTTTACACTCCACAGTCATGTATATTTGTTTTATGTTATACGTTATATAAGAATTACATGTAAATGTTTATAACCTCATTCCACACATTAGTATGTGCTGAGAATACCAAATAAACTGAAACAGTACCTCTTCTCCTGTTCTAAAAAATAACAATTACCACATTGTCTTAAAAATCATAATCAAGAATCATTAAATGAATGACTAATTTATTTATCAATTACTTTCATGTTAACTAAAAATCTTATGACAATCATTTGTCGACATATCAATGATATAAACTTAGATGATATTAATAATTATTATTTTAATATGCAATAGATACAACCCGATTGACACTATTTTACGCAATCTTCATTTTTAATGCTATCCCTACTACATTATTTCACGTGTTGTTACATCATACATTTGTAAGAATGTAACCTATGTTTATACAACAAAGATTTTTAGTTCAGAAAATCTATAGAAATCTAACAAAAATTGAATTTTGTTCACAAACATCTTCTACACACAATTAAATTACTATTATAATCACTTCTGACCGGTAAAAGTACTTTTTTATCAAGATCACTCAATTATTCATCAATTGCAATACAGAACGACTTGTCCGCGGGTTGAGTTTTTTCTCCAAAATGCATCAGCTTAAAATCTATTTAACATTTTAATAAATGTTAACATACACTAAATTCTTATTAGAAATGTTCTTAATAGACAAATTTAACATAAATCAATAAATTTGGTCGTTGTGGTTATTTAAATGGTGTTTACAATAATCAGAATCACTTAAGGGGGTGGGTCCATGAGGGTGCAAGACATTTCGACCCCAAGACGTTTCGACCCCAAGCCTTTTATGGAGACATTTCGACCCCACGACGTTTCGACCCCAGACTTGAGACGTTTCGACCCCAGATTTGAGACGTTTCGACCCCAGTTTATAGATAATATTATATGATAAATAAAATTATACACAAAATAAATTATGAATCGTTATATTATTGAAATTATGAAATTACATCATTTTATTTTGCAGCGTTAGTGATCGACGTGCAGCATGATGTTGTAGATGTATTTCAACCCAAGAGCAAAAATATGTATATTCATGTAAACATATAAACACTTAAAAGTTTGAAAATCAATAAAATTGAATTTATACATCTAAATCTAGAACTTTATATTATCATTATTTTACATACATGATAAATTAATAAAGTTGATGAATCAATATGTTGCTTGTTGATATGTTTTTACAGTAAATATGAATGTGTTTTCTGATGGAAATTGTTCAATAATTTCAAGACCTGATGTATGATGTATGAATGTAAAGATGAGTAGTACTCAGTATGTTGATTTGAATTATACTTTGATATTATGTAATAAGCATACATCGGTCTATCATATAAAAAGGTTAAATACAATCAATAAATCTATTAAGTGTTTAAACTTCAAACGGGAATGTTTTGTAAAGCATGATATTATTTAGCCCGAATTTAATTACACTAGAATATTTTTGTATACGTTATAAGCGATAATTACCTCCAACTATCTCTATAGAACAGAAACTACCTTTTATCAAAAATATGCAAAATGTACATAAATACAATACAAATACGAAAATTAACCTAAAATACCATCTGGGTCGAAACGTTGTAGGGTCGAAACGTCTTGGGGTCGAAATGTCTCCGTCAAACCTGGGGTCGAAACGTCTTGGGGTCGAAACGTCTGTAACTCACATTTTTTAAAAGGACTTAAATTTTGTTGAAACTTTGCACAAATGTTGTTCAATGTTTAAACTTTTTAAAAATGTAATAAAATTTGGGGGTCACCGAACTCGTTTTTGGGTCAAGGTCATTTGAAGGTCACCACCTCTGAAACTGCTGATTTGAGGAAGAATTTTGACAATTTAGAAAAGTACCTACAACAAAAAAATTATTAACCATCGGAATATTATTTTTTCGCTTGATTATAAGTAAATAACCTGTAAGAATTGTAGTTCAAGAAAATTAATTATCAAAAATTCCATATTTTTCCTTGTAGGCTCTTAACTGGTCTCCATCCTGTATGCCCAAAATTGGTTATTTTTCAAGGGATTAAGATAAATGTTCAACATATTTTTTATATATATACAGAACTTAACTTTTGCTTAAATTTTGCATCATAAATCAGACATTAATATTGTTTGATTTTATGGGAAAAAAAACATAGGTCACCGACCTTTGAAAAAAGTTACGAGACTCTTTTTGATACATTATGTCGGTAAAAATCAGGTAAAATACTATAAAATACCACAAATGCGTTATAATAGTGTAAAATGATATAGTAGTTAATTTTATGGATGATTACGTGTGATTGTATGTATCATATTTCTTGCGTTTGTCACTAAAGTAGTCTTTAGGTAACTCGGTTGGTCATTTTGCTCGAAAATCGTCTGTCAAATTACCCCACCCACCAAAAAAAAAACAATCTTTTGAAGCAAATATTCAGGGTTATGAGATTTTGTCAAAAGAGAGGTTTATAATTCATTTTAGAATCTTCGTGAATTTGTATGGGCACATCTGATAGGGGGTTCAGGCCCTTTTTTGTTTCATGCTTAAATATTTTTTTACAGTTCTTAATACACAGCTATTGAAATGAGGTTTTATTTGAGGTATAAACTAGTATGATATCATGATGGGTCTAGAAGTTACAGACTTTTTTATATTAGCATTTGACCCATTTTATGAGGCAGATCTTTATTACATAAGATAAACAGAAAACGGCACCAAAATTAGAAAAACTTGATATTATAGATGATGATTAATTTATTTTTTGGTATTATGAGAAATGCAAATCCCCTGAATGTATACATTTTCTGGAAGCTGTAGAACGAGGCAATATGATGCATTTTGATGCATTACAAATTTTTGGGTATGTTGCTGGGTTAATGGAGTGGAATTCAAAATGGCCGTCAATTTTTACAAAATAAAGAAATAACATCTGAATTATGACAGCTAGTACATTAAATTTTAGTTAAAGTCATGTGTGTATTGTTTATTACTTTTTATGGCAATATATTGACATTGTTTTTAATGATGTTTGCCACAAAATATAGGAAATTATATTTTTCTGTTACCATAGCAACGCATAATAATATATATAAACCTATGAATTACCTACCTAGAAAACATGAATACTCACAAGGGAATGATATTCACATTTTTGTAAATTTACTTGACATCAAAGCACTTAGCAACGATTTTGCAGTATCCAAGAAAACATACTTTTTGGTTACCATAGCAACAACCCCCCCACAAAAACAATAAAGTCATTACAGCATTACATTTCCCCCAAAAATAGCATTCGTAAGAAAAAAATCCGAACAGGGCGTTTAACAGAGTAAATATAAATAGGGAAATTACTAGATTAAATAAGGCACAGTTATTGTACTCAGTATTCGACTTCACTCGAGTCACAAAATCGATATTTGACGCGGTGTACATTAATATCAGTACAGCAATGTCGGCGCGCCTCTGATCACGGTCCCTTAAAGTATTAAAGACGTCATCAGATACGTTGCCGCCATAACTATTTTGAAGTAGCACAAAGATCAAAGAAAGCTATAATACGTTGAAACATTCTCTTCACCTATTTAAGAATAATGTTAGTACAGAAATGTATAAACGGTGGACTCAAAATTTAAACCTTCCAACAAACGTCTCTTACTTCTCTATCAAACATTTAAGTGCAAAATGTGCGTAATTTATTTAATAGACCGACTTTCATTCTAATATGAATTAAAATCGAGTGACTGGTGAATACGGCGTTTTCAAGTCAGAACTTTATCGTTGATCAGAAGCGTATGTGCGAGAAGAATTATGTCCGTTATTCAGGATTAATCTTTCATTTCAGTTGAATTAAAAAAATACCAGCAATAATCATGTTGTTCGAAATTAACATTTCATATTTTATTTTTGAAGATAAATATTGTTAACTTAAAAACGATGCATAACTATGTACATGTATACGTCACTTATAGAAAGTGGAATATTGACCAAGATAGAAGGAAGAAAAACTAATCTGAGAAAAAAATGACGTAGTGGTTAAATGACGTCAGTTAGCGATGACCGGTGGGTGGGATGACGTTACGTTATCAAAATGTCAAAAAATCTCGAACGATAGGGTTGGAAATACACGTTTGCTAGAGCTATGTTGCAGGTTTCTTCATTATTAATCTTTGTTTCTAATTAACAAAGGTATGATAAACGTAGAATAAGTTGAAAGTCAATGTAAAATCAATTGAAACATAACGTAAACTTGGAAAACGTTCTTTGTTTAAATATCAAATTTTATTGACAATGCAATTTTCAACTATCAATCACCAATGAGAAGCTGCTTGTGTAAGCTACATTTTGATTGGTCAATCGATTATCTGTGTTGGAAGCGGGCTCTACCAATTTGCAAAAGTCTTTTCCATACCTTGTCAAAATTACGCGAATCCGCGTCCATTGCATATTAACGCTGCGTTCGACGGCAACAGGAGTTGTTTTCTATCATCATTAATTCAGGATTCTTGTGACGCTTTTTTTCAAGAAAAAAATATGAAATGATTATTTAACGATTACTCTTTCAATATATGTTCTTATTGTTTTATATTTGTCCGTAATAAAATCAAATTAAGGGCTTAAACTTTAGTAAAAAACTTAAAAAATGGCGTCGACGTCACGACGACGTCATACAACGTCACGTCACCTGAACCCCCTACATCTGATCAAATAAATTAGGGTCACCAAACATTTAAAAGCGTTATGGTCATTTCAAAATGACCCCCAAAAAACATGTTAATCTCCGCCAAAAATAGCATATATCAGACAGATGCATAGGAAACAGTCCATTTGTCATTAAATGATGAATACGTTAGTGACAAATGTTATAAATTCGATGAATCTCACTTTATCATGCATTTTTTACCATTTTATTCAGCGAGTTCCGCAAAATGTATGATAAAAATGAAAAGAGCCCATCCACTTATAAAAAATTGGTCAAAAAGTCTATTTTTTACATCAAGATAAATTAGTGACTTAGTAACATTTTTAATTGTGTTTTAAAGGGGCATAAATGGATTTGAAATCAAATAATTCATATCAGGTCGACAAAAGAATGATAAAAATATAATTTTAGCGAAAATTCCATCTCAAAATATCATTTCGTTGCCTAATAAATCACTAATTAAAATCGACCATTTTGCCGTGCATTTGTTTACATACGCACCGGTCGACTGTACTCGGTAGTTATCGATTTTTTCCGCGACTTGTCGGAGAACATCGTAAGCATATAGGTCACGTGATTATGTAAAACGTCAATCGAAACTGGGTTAATAAACATGTAAATCGAATTTTGTGAAGAAATCAGCCTTAGATCTTCAGGTTTGTAATTTTATTCGTACAAAATGTAATAATGAATGAAAGTATTCATAAACCATACCACATAATGGGATTATATCATCTTTTGCATTCGATTAATATAAATGTACCCAGTTTTCGCGAGTGAATTTACTTTCGTTTTGTTTTGTGTAAACTTGTCTGAGTTGTCAAATCGAGCGTTGTATGCATGCGATGTCTTTTGTTGCCGTGTTTCATCGCGTGGAATAGCTATGCTAACGTAGATTAATAGTACTGTCATTTCTGCTTCAATTATGTTTTTTTTAAGGAGATCTAGGCAAGGGCCCTAGATGGTATCCTATAAAGTCTTCTGTCATTACTGTACAATATCGAGGTCTGTACTCTACAGACTGTAGCCTATGGTTGTTCACGAAGAACATTTGATGCATTCTGTGGGATTAAGACGGCTTTCTTCCAAATCAACAGTTGTGATTTTTCTGCTCATCATTCTATCATGAAATTGTCTTATAATGCAAGTATGCATTTGATAACAGGACTGTATATAGAATATCTTTGGTTTATTTGTAGGCAGCTTAACATTCAACAGAAATACCCATGAGTAATATGGGTCTTGAAAACATAGAAGAGTCTGTTTGGAGGGGAACAACTTTGGGAAGAGTAATGGAAGCAGTCTGATCTACAAGATATGATCTTGGACAGTTGATTATTTTAAACTCATGCCATGTTGATAACATTTGGAATAAGTTTAAACTCAGGTTTGTGTAAACATTATTTTCATCTCATGTCAGTAAATTTTATATTGTTTTTGGGTTAAACACCATAGCAACACATTGTAAAGGTCATGTAAAGGCGTTCGGTCAACCCACTCACCTCTGGTAAGGCTAAATCTCTGGATTTAGCTGTCAATCACTACTAAGAGCATACTTTCGTCAGTGACTAACAACTGTCATAATAATTGAAATCATTGGTAGAAGGGTGAATGGGCTTAGAACTAATGACTAAGCTCATTGAAAAAATGCCCCTCCCGGGAATCAAACCCACGACCCCTCGATCAGTAGACTTATATGCTACCAACTGAGCTAGCCAGTGCCTTCTTTGTTACTGATATTGATTAAATTACCCTATATTTGTCTTATGAAATTAATGCACAGACTTTTAGAGGAAAAATGTTGTTTTTAAATACTAAATTGTCATATTATGATAACTATTAATTATAGAACTGTCATTTCATATTATTTGCTGGTATACTAAGAATTGATAACCTGAATTTACTTAAATTTGAATTTTTATTTTATTTCTGTAAGAATTTTATGCCCAAACATTATTCAAAAATTATGAAACTCATAGATGAAAATTTATCATTTACCTTTAGATTAAAAGGAAGAAGATTGCACCAGCTGCTGCTTCAAGATACCACCCACCTGAATGGAAGTTCTCCACCATCTTTCCTTGAGATTTGTTGTTAGTGGGTAAGAATTATTGACAATGACTCGGCGTTTGAACATAAGCTGTTCATCAATAATCTCAAATACATTTAAATATTAACCCGAGTCGATAGTGCAGTTGGTAACGTGCCGGGATTTGGAATCTCATGTCCTGAATGGTGCGGGTTGGAATCCCAACCAGGAAGGTTATATCCTTCCATGAAAATTTGACGACAATGTCGATTTTCCTCCATTGATTAGGTAATATGGAGAGATTTCCAGTCTTGTGGAAGGGTAGGTGAGAACTGGTTGTAGCCATTGGTCAAGAAAAGCTAGGTTAGGTGTGCTGGACACTGTAAAATGACCTCATTGTGTTTACACTGCGTCAACCCCCCTAAAAAATAAAAATAATTGAAATATTTAAATATTGAGATTTATTGTATTAAACAGAAATATGACATCATGATAATGATGTGTGACAACTTCAGTAGAAAACATAGACATTCTAACATTAAGCAAAATTCAAGATTCTTAGAAAACCATTTTCTAATAATAGACATTGTTAAATATTTTATTCAGATTTTCTAACCATGTAGTGTTTCATGTATTAGAATGAGTTTGTGAACTTTCCTGTTAATGACATTGATGTTTTACTAATATTTTATATCTTTATTAGTGAATGTTTATATTAAGAATGTTAAAAAGTTTATGCTTTCTATTTCAGGGCAAGCACCACAAACCATTACAAAAGAAAATGTCCATGTTACTGTGTATAGAGAAAGTAAAAGAGAGGAGTTATTCATCCCATTTTAAATCTTGAAACCACCAACAGCTTACAGAATGTACATAAGCAATATTAAATATAATAGTTGCCACTAGAAGCAATGCTTTCATTTAAATATTTTGACTTATTTGTGTTATAGTTTTCAGTTTATTGTATTTTTTTCTACATTTAACATGTTCTACAGAGAAATTTTATTTTTAAGCACTCTGTATAGGTAAAAGAAATTTGTCAAAAAATTTTGATTGATAGTTACATAAATATTTGTTTACTTATAGCAAGTGTATTCTCAGTCTATGGAACCACCTTATTTTCAGATCAGATCAGTGATGAACCTAATAGAGACTAGTGATAATACAAAACTCTTATCAGAATATGTGGAAACTGACTTCTTACATGAGTCTTAACTACGAACAAATCGTGTTGTTTAGAATGAATTGTAGATTGAATACTAGATAAGTATGAATACTTAAGAAAACTAAACCACAAGAAGTGTAAATGATGAGTGTTAAGAAATTTCATAGCAATAGTATGACTAAATGAAGTCATGCCCTCATTTGTATGTAAAGTATTGTGCATTGTTTTACAAATGTTTGTTTAACTAGATTTTAATTATTTATTCAGTCTTGAAATATGAATACACTTTTTTATACATTTAGAAAAAACATTGGTTATTTTATTATCTGGATCAATTGTTTTAACTCCATTAATATACATGTTTCAACATTGTTTTAAATTTTGTTGTAATTTGTATTTAAGATAAATAATTAAGTTAATATTACAGCTCTTAAGCACCAGCCGATAGTCATAATAAATGATCTAAGCTAATCAACTTTCATTCACTAGGTTAATGGCACAGTTAACAATCTAACACTTAAAGATTTTCAACATCATTTCTTTCAAATTCCTTCCCCTTTCTGGTCAAACTTGGCATGATGTTTTGCTTTGACATGTAGAATACCTTTCAGTAGACATTGGGTCAAAGGTCACCACACTGAACACTTAAATCTTTCATTAAGCACCATAGCTGGTAATAAAATAGTTACTAGTTTTAATCGTTTCTATGATAATGTTTTAACTACAAACAGGCTATGTGAGTGCCTGAGCATTATGTATGCATGATTGATGAGTGTTCAGTATTAATACTGATTTCAGTATCTTGGGAATAAATTAGTCTATGTAATGTATATGAATAACTATATGTAATGTATATGAATTACTATATGTAATGTATATGAAATCTGTCCATTTCACTGCTTTAAAAGTAGGTTTTCAGTATTTTCATAAGTTTCAACTTTCATCCATGCGTATGACAAACATTATTTTTTCTTGTTTCTTGCTCATTTGTTATTTTGTATCACTATATATTTTGAATGATTGTTTTGTTATTTACTACCATGTGTTCATTTTTATAAGCCCTTTTCAAAAACAGGACGTATTATGTTATGATGTTGTCCGTCTGTCTGTCTATCTGTGGACAATTGCTTGTCAAGATGATAACTCAAGAAATTATGTAATTTGATTCTTCAAATTCTATGTGTGGATAACCATTGGGTAGAGGGGCTTCCCTATTGATTTTGAGGGTCAAAGGTCAAAGTCACTGGGACTTAAAATGTGAAATGTTTGTCTGGACAATAACTCAAAACAGACTGAACCTAGGTGCACAAAACTTTATGCGTGGATAGCCCTTGGGTTAAGGATGTGTGATATTTGTTTTGATACCCCATGGTCAAAGGACAAGGTCACGGAGACTTAATAAATAGATGAACCTTTGTCCAGACAATAACTTCTTAGGTATAGAGTGTGCCCTATGTTTAGACAGCCCTTGGGTGTGCCCTATTGATTTTAAGAGCCTATGGTCATAGGTCAAGGTCACTGGGTCATAAGATATGAAAATTTTGTCAAGTTGATAACTCGACAACCACTTTCCCTAGGTTCACCAAATTTGTGTGTAGATAGCCTTTGTGTAAGAGTGTGACGTTCTGTTTATGTTTAAAGGTCACGGTGACTGGAATTCATATTAGATTTTTTTCTGGACAATTACTCAACAACAGATTCTCTTAGGTTTATCTAATTTCATGTGTGGTTAGCCTTTGTGTAAAGGATGTGCCCTTTAGGTTCTGAGGTTCACGGGTCAGAGATCAATGTCCCTTAGACTTCATAAGGAAAAATATTTTGTAGATGATAACTCAACTAGAAATTTACTTAAGTTTACCAAATTTCAAATGTGTATAGCCCTGGTTGCAAGTATGTACCCTATTGAATCAGTGGCACCAAAGGTCATGGTCCCTAGAACATTTTGTGGGGTCGATAACTCAAAATTAGCTTCACCCAGTTTCACCTAATTTTATGATAGATTGCCAATGGGACAGAAATGTGTCCTATTGGTTCTGAGGCCATGATGTCAAAGTTCAAGGTCGCTGGAAGTTTATATTGGAAACTTTATGCCGGTGATATCTTGCCAACAGTTGTACCTAGGTTCATGAAGTCTCAGCTTTTGATAGCCCTCCAGTCAAGGATGTGATCTATTTATTTTGAGTTCCCAGGGGTCATAGGTCAAGGTCACTGGTACTTTATATGGGACAGAACACAGCATGGATAGCACATGGGTGAATAATGTCCAGCCCAGGGAAGCTCTTGTTAACAATATTTTTTATGTTGTAACTAATTTGTGCAATAAATTCAAAGAAAACACATTTTACCAGTTTCTTGTTCAGATATTGATAATTTTTCAGTGACTAGTTCCTGAATGATAAAGAATTAGCATGAAGGTACTTTAGACTCAATAACTTTTAATATGAACCAGTAAGATTGAAGTACAATACTGGTATGAAAGATTGGTGGCAACTTCAATACCTATTGAATGACTTGTAAATGTGTGGAAGGCTCTTTACAAACGACTCTGATTTCAGTATGAGTCGCCACTTGTTACAACAGTAGAACCACGTATGACAAATAACCCAAATTACCATTGATGATGGACTAGGTTAAGAAAGAGTAAACAAGGTTAAATTATCAAAACATTCATTGCTCTTCTGTAACAGAGAAGGTGAACCAAAATAGCACTACTTATGAGAGCAATGAAATGTTAAGTTGTGCACAAAATTATTGCTAATGGTTGCTAACATGTAATGGGGTGTAAACATGAAATATTAAAATTAAAAACAGTCAAATGACTGAAAATGTGGAAGACTAAAGAATAAATCTAAGCCATGTCAGTGAATCTGTTTTTATGATGTGGAGGCTAAATGATTATAGGCTATTTTGCCTTTGGAAAAGTAAATCACGTGTCTTTCTCATTTCATTACCTATTGTAACTGACTTGAACTTGGTACACTATACAGAGTGACACCACTTGTTGTCCGAAGATGGAACAGTCCATCATTCTAGGTGCTTAATTGTAATAGTAAACTGTTGCAAAATTCATTTCCTCGGAAAAGAGACACACTTCACTCAATATTCATGCTAAAGTTGACATACAGTGCCCATCAATGTTTAGAGATATAAGAAATTTTCAACAATTCATATGTGATAAAATGAAATCAGGTTTCATGAATGCAGCATGTTTGTGAGATTCAGCATCTTAAATCTTAAAGTCTCAAACCATGTTTATTGTAATAACTTGTAATAACTTGCAATAACATAGTTTATTCTCTATTTCTGTTGATAAATGATACACTGTTATCAAATCTTAAATAAAATCTATTCAGTGTGCCTGCAAAAAATGTCTTACAACTTTTGGTGGGTACTGTAGTTGTCACATCACACAAATGTATTGTGATACACAGTCTCAATAGTATTCTAAGAAAATCAACTCAAGCAAATCATAATTCAATTTTGTTTTCAAAGCAGTATTGTGCTTCGAGTTTGTAGCTAGTTAGTCATAAAGGTAATAATGTTCAAAGAAGTAGATCAGGCCACAATAAATTGATCATATGTTCTATGGATTCACTTGCACCTTAATTTTGACGGTTTTTCAACAAAAAAAATATTTTCATTTCCTCGCTC
The DNA here is from genome assembly GCA_025267735.1 of Mactra quadrangularis. Classification (NCBI taxonomy): domain Eukaryota; kingdom Metazoa; phylum Mollusca; class Bivalvia; order Venerida; family Mactridae; genus Mactra; species Mactra quadrangularis. The sequence continues at coordinate 8,683,123 of CM046300.1, forward strand.
GCTCATAAAAATTTGGTCAAATGGCTATATAAAGCAAGTGAATAAAGACTTTTTTTCTTCACTCGCTAGCCCCATTTCCCCCCCCCCCCAAAAAAAAAAATCCACAGAACTCATGACCAACTTGTTATGGCCTCATACTTATATATCCACCAATAAGTAGCTATTTGGTAGAAATGATTAAACCACAGATCTGAAGAATAATTCTAATTTATTATTTTAAAAAATGCGGCAAATTGTTACATAGAACAATAGTTTCAAAACATGCAATTTGCTGAAACTAATAATTTAAGTCCTATTTCATGTTGTCACCTTGGTGCAAGAACAATTGCAACTGATTCTTTAAAATTTTACAGGAGATGAAAAACTTTTATGTATAGCTTGAAAACTATCTGACCAAGAAGACTGATATAAACAATCATGCATGTATTTCAAATGCCTTAAAATTGAATATTTACTAATTAATATTGAATACCAAACTTAAATAATTATGCTTCCCTGAAAACAGACCCCTACAGACGGCTATAATGTTCAAAAGATTTAACATATATTTTTTACATTGCTTCTTTCATTTTAAGTCATTTGAAATACAATCAAATTGTGACATAATATGATTCAAATTTATGTTTGAAAAAAGAAGACCAAAATGACAATGAGCGAATAAATTTGTAAAGACCTCTAGAAAAAATACGTTCTTAAAATAGCAATCAAATTATTTATGAATCAAATGCATAACTACATAATGTGATCCTGATGGGTATAAGTTACAAAAGTTCACTAAGTCAAGTGTTTGATGTATTCATTTGACAGTTAGATCTTACTAAATATACTTCTCAGTATTGTAGCTTATTCATTATACATGGGGGAGACTTGGAACATTTAATTTCATACATGTTTAGTCCGTTTTTTTTTCTCAAATGTCGAAGTTTGAATAATTTCACGGTGGATGATTACCCACTTTCTCATTATCACAAGTGTTAGACCAAGAGCACGAAGTCACCGTGAAATCATTCATGTTTTGACAGTTGAAAAAAAACAACAGACAATAGCAGAAAAGAGAATGCAAATAAAGTAATTCCTGATTGGCTGAGACTTTGTAATTGAGTAATGGCATCAGAGTAACTGAATTACAAACAAGAACATGATAAATTTGTCCACTTAACTATTGGCATATTGATAATGGTAGGGCAAAGTCTTGAACAGAGACATCCTGTATTTTCTTAAAGCTTTCAGGAAAATTACTCAGAATAAATGAATACCATGATAACATGTCAACACCTTTTAAGTATAATACATAAGTACCAATGACTTTATTTTTAGGTAAATTGAATGAGTTGTTTCCCCTTACATATGACAATTTAGTTACACAAAGTCAAAGATACATGTAGTTTAATTTAAAACAAGTAAAAAAGGATGTCTATATTCAATTCAACACTCAACATTCATGACACTTGATGAGTGTAAGTTGGCAGTTTGATAATCACACATCCCTACATGATGACAAACTTTAATGCATAATTACTGTTTGTTACTATAATTATATGACTCTACCATTGAACTCATTTTTATAATGTATTGTATTAACACTATGTTCATGGGTCATTTCTGACACAATAATTATATTATACTATGTTTTTATTGAAATACATTTGTAAACTCATAAAACTCTAGCTCTAGTCTATTTCACAGTGTTCTCTGTATTTATGAAGCACAAAATATTAGCCATCATTGTTAGCACATCCCATCTTCTTCTGATACCATGAGTGACGCCTGAAACACAATTAAAATGTTTATGTAGATTTTATTATAAATACAAATGTATGTACTATTCTGCAAAATGTGCATAATGTGGTTTTGTTTCGAAAGTTTGGTGCCCCCAGAAAAAGTTTCAGACCCCCCCCTTAAAAATCCTGAATCTGCCCTCCATAGTTTTGTGATCTTAGAAGTTAGAATTACACATCTGTGATTTATGTATAAAATCTATCTCTGTGAAACTTGCAGGATTTATGACCACCTCCATTGTTCACCACTTCTGACACAAATATTTTCAACTAATATCAAGTACATTTGTATGGTCATGATAAAAAGTCAGCCTTAAAATATCAGGCAGTAAATACCAAAGGTGAATAAATTTTGTAATATCATCTATTTCCATGTACCAAACAAATATATATGACTGAAATAGATTCCCTTTGAGCCCACAATAATTGTAGGTAAAATAGTAATGAAACAAATTTTCTACTAATGAAAAAAAATCTGCATTTGCACGACTTTTGGTAAGTTAGTTCCTATTACTGTTAAAATGAAAATGCAAAAGTACAAATTCTTATAATTTATCTATCATAAATATATTGATTCATTAGCATGTATTATATATTATGTTTTAATATCAGTTTTGAATTTATTTTTTATTCACAGTCAAATATAAAAAATATACTACTTATTTTGCTAATAATTAACTTACGGTAGTATGTCTGAGGCACTGAAGTCTCATATTTTATGTATTTTTTTCACACAAAAATACACTTCATTTCACTAAACAATTCTTCCTGTCAAGCTAGTCAATGTTGTCAACAAAAAAGGATTAAGCCAGACCAACTTCATGATATCTTTGAATTGTAAACCTAAAATGAATACACAATAGAAGGAAGATTAGAATTCATTCAAATCTAAAAATCTATGACAAACTGCACTTAAGTTCAGGCTTCCAAAACTTTATAAGCCGCTTTTTTAACATTTTGATTTTCATCAGATGCTGCATTGACAGTAAAAACACTGGTTCCCTGGACTGAAGACCTTAAGCTAACTGCACTTTAGCCAGGCCTCTGCATTTTGATATTATATTTTGTTCACTTACAATTATATACATACAATGACTATCTCACAGAGTACAAACTGGCAATGAGGACAAGAGGCAGACTTTTAAGCACAAAAACAAACTATAAAGAAGTCTCAATTCAACTTCAGACACCAAGATACAAGGATGCCCTTGTTGCTATGTATAGCCCCAGAGGCTGCTGCACCAGCTCTCAGTATTATACCTCCAAGACCTGGAACTTATACAATGACCACTATGTCTACTGATCATCTACCAGTTATAAATGAACCAACGCCAGAGGATAACACCATGTTAACTAGTAATTACTCCAGTGATAGTGACAGTAGTGACAGCAACGTTACTGACGAATACAGTCGTGCCATGCGAAATATGGAAACGCGATTGTTAAAAGAGCGTGATAAACATTAGGTTGTGTCGGGAAATCCCAGCACTTTAACTAACAACAATAACATATCTGGGCATATTCCCAATCATGTGAATGACACAACATCAAACCAATCTCCAATTCAGTGTTCAAATATTATCGAAGAAAAATTATTAAAAACAGCATGTATGAATGTTTGTGGTTTAAAACGTAAAATATTGTATCCAGATTTTCAAACTTTCGTCTCTCAATATGCTTTGTTGTTTGTTTGTGAAACCAAACTAGACTCTAGTGATATAATTTCAATACCTAATTATCCGTTTCTTAGTAAACCTAGGAAGCAGAAATACGAACGAAAATCAGGTGGTCTAGGAGTTTTTGTATCTGACTATTTATTGAAACATATTAATTTTATTGAAACAATATCTGATTACGTTATATGGATCAAACTCTGTAAGTCATATACCAGGACTCATGATATTATATTTGGTTTAGTTTATGTACCACCCATTCATTCCAGATTTTACAATCATATTGAATTTGAAATATTTGAATCTGAAATTAGACAAATGTCTTGTGACAATGAACATTTATACTTATGTGGAGACTTTAATGCTCAAAGTGCTGAGCTGATAGATTATACCATTGGTGACACTTTTATAAATGACTATTTTGATATTGACTCAGATACTCAAATATATGTTAATACTGTATCTTTATTGGAATCTAATAACATTAGACTTCATAGGAAATCCAGTGACTCTAATACGAATAATATAGGTTATAAACTGATAGATATTTGTAAAAATAATAACCTGATTATTGTTAATGGAAGATTTAATCATACCTCTTCAAGCAATTTTACATTTAGAAATATTTCAGTATAAGATTACTACATAGCTAGCATTAATGCCTTTAAGTTAATTAAGCATTTTCAAATCTCTGAATTAGACAATTTATATTCTGATGGACATTCAATGCTAAATTGTAATATTGAAATTAACATGCCTATCCAGCATGGTTAAAACAATATTCAAAAACACACTAACAAAAAATGGGTACATTCTGAGCAAGAAAGATTTGTTCAAAACATTGACACTCAAGAAATTCAAACTATGCTATTCGCGGCAGAAACCAGACCATCACAAACACTGTTAGATGACATAGGTAACAAATTATCAACTACATTCAAAAATACAAGTAATTCTATTTACAAACCTACAAACAAGAGTAAACATAAATGGTTTGGTAAAGAATGCAAAAAGCTAGAAAAATATATAATAAGGCACGAAAAAGATATAGAAGGTACCCAAGTAATCATAATAAAATTAATTTAACAAATGCCTGTAAAAATTATAAGTCTACTATTAACAAATTTATAAATAAATATAACAAGGAAAATGAAAAGTATCTGCGTTCTTTAAATAGTAAAAACCCAAGAGAATATTGGAAAATCTTAAATAAATTTAACAATAAATCTACAGTAGAACCCCCTGACCTGCAGGAATTGTATAATCACTTTAAAATGTTAAATAACGATAACTCGGAAAATGATCCCCAAATAAACATTGAACATATTATGACTAATGATAACCCAACCGAAAGCATAACATTGAATACACCGTTCACTGAAGCGGAAATTTTGAAGTGTATTGTAAAGCTAAAGAATAATAAATCTTCAGGTATTGATGAAATTATCAATGAATATATAAAAAGTACCAAAACTATAATGCTACCTATATAAACGAGATTGTTTAACGTAATATTAAATACTGGAATTATCCCAAGTAACTGGTCACAGGGAATTATCATCCCAATTTACAAAAATAAGGGGAATACCCAGGACCCGGGTTGTTATCGCCCAATAACGCTTCTTTCGTGCGCCGGAAAATTATTTACTTCCGTTTTAAACGATCGGCTTAATAAATATTTGACTGAAAACTCTATCCTTGCAGAGAACCAAGCAGGCTTCCGGAAAAACTACTCTACGATGGACCATATTTTTACGCATAGTTCTATTATCGAAATACTACAATACTTTAAAAAGAAGTTATTCTGTTGTTACATTGATTTTTCTAAAGCATTTGACTCTGTTTGGAGATACGGACTGTGGCAAAAACTACTTAAATACAATGTTAAAGGCAATTTTTTTCGAGTCATTCACAGTATGTACTCAAATATTAAATCTTGCATACAAGTTTCTACTGATGGTAGTACTAAACGTTCTGATTTCTTTAATTGTTCTATAGGAGTAAGACAAGGTGAAAACTTATCACCAGTACTCTTCTCGCTTTTTCTGAATGACCTCGAAGAATCCCTCATTTTTAAAAATAATAATGGCATAAATTTAAATAACTATACGGATAACTTATTTGTTAACTTTAAGATATTAATTTTACTTTATGCAGACGATACAATCTTGCTAGCAGATGACCCGATCTCATTACAGAAAAGTTTAGATGACTTCATGGACTATTGCACACAATGGAAATTAAACGTTAATATCAATAAAACGAAAGTGCAAATATTTGGCTCAAGAAAAAACAATAATTATAGTTTTAAAATAGGAAATAATGAGCTAGAAATAGTCGATCATTATAAGTACTTAGGTGTCTTTTTTCAAGAACTAGGAATTTTAGTAAAGCCAAAAATTATTTAGTAGAACAAGCCAATAAAGCATTGCATGCACTATACTTAAAAATAAATAATATATCATTACCCCTAGATTTAATTTTTAAACTTTTTGACCATACGATTGTACCCATACTAACTTACTCATGTGAAATATTGGGAGGATTTGGTAACAACGATAATATTGAAAGAATTCATTACACTTTCATAAGAAATATCCTAAAACTGAAAAAATCAACACCAATTTACATGCTTATGGGTGAACTAGGCAGATATCCTATTAACATTACTGTGAAAACAAGAATGATTAATTTTTGGTACAACTTGTTGTCAGGAAATCAAAACAAAATTGCATATAAGCTCTATCAATTAATGTTATCATTACCTAATTTTGAATCCAAATGGATAAACAAAATACAAGACATATTAATAGAAACAGGAAAAATAGATCTATGGTTCAATCAGTCCAATCTCCCTCAATACTCAATTAAACATACTATCAAACAGATACTCATTGATCAATACAAACAAAATTGACACAGTTCACTTCAAAACTCCTCTAAAGGTATACAATATTCAATTTTCAAAAATGAGTGTGTATTCGAAAAATACTTCTTGACACTAAGTAAGTCCAATTATTCATACTTAGTAAAATTTAGAACAGGCAATCATTATCTACCAGTTGAAGTAGGACGCTACTGAAATATCCCACTCAGTGATAGAAAATGCATGTTATGTAACACAAATGACACAGGTGATGAAATGCACTATTTGCTTCTATGTCCTTTTTTCAAACAAGAAAGACAAAAATTCTTAAAAAGATACTTTTACACCCACCCCAACATACTTAAATACAATGAACTAATGAACGAAACGTCTCCTAAAGTATTATGGAAACTGTGCAAATTTGTTAAATTGATAATTAATACATTCAAACCATAGTTAATGAACTAGCAAATTAATAGACTTACCAATTAGTTTAAACATCCAATTGATTTAAATATCCAACATAATTAATGACATGCCAGAATGATCAGATAACACAAAAACACACCACTCTGCGCACTAAATTAAACCACTGTAAAATTCCACGTGTTTTACATCCTTTACATAAATTTATTGTACCTGTCTATTCATAAAGATAAAATTGACCAATCAAAAAACAGCTATTTTTTATTTTTTCTATTTTTACTTCATTAACACATTATACTATAGTCTGTTTCGAAACTACTACATAATAGGGATTACCCGCTTATAAAAACTGACCTCACGTATTCCGTACTTGAATTCATTCATTCATTAAAATGCCCCAAAAATATTCATGTAATAGTAATATAATACTACTAATTATGTTCTTTTTTATTAGCACTGTTGCGTACATGCCACGTGCACATTTACATTTATATCTATTATATAATTTTTGTACTGTATACTCTTATATTGTAAGACAATTAGAGTTAATAAAGTTTAATAAAAAAAAAAAATATATATATATATATAAATAGCATCATCGCTTGCCTTTAAATAATAATTTATACATGTTTATCGATGACCTCCTGTATAGCATCATTATAGTAAGGTATACAGAGCTTGGAACAATATCTTTTAGAGTAAATACGGGGCGAACAGACTCGAGGCCGAGTGGTCATTAAACGGAATTGCCGTGTTACGAATAAATTTGTAAAATAAAATACGAGTTGATGGACGTTTTCTAGTTATGCTAAATAAGTACAAATAATGCTAAAACAATAAATAAGACAGCGCCAAGTAACGAAACATTGATTTCGGCGATTTTCGGAAAATGACAACCCGTAAACTCACCTGTCGCTAATGGTCCTTGCTTTCGCTTATATAAAAATATCAGCCAATTTCATCTTTACTCTGCGTGTGTTTCCTCTTCGTTATTTTCATTTCTGGCCTGATGCTTGCTCAATTAATGTTGCTATGTCAAATTTACGAGATTATGAGACTACGTACTTAAACAGTGTTTTGCACTGCATCCATCCGCTAATTCGGCTGTTTTTATTTACGTTACTTGCGATTGGTCAATGTTGTTATTCGAGGGCGGAGTTACGTCGAATGTATACAAACTTGCCGGTAATCTTCGGAAACTGTGTGTATGGCGCGAAATCTGAATGTAAATATTATTGTTTACAGTACATGGATGCGTCCTAGATTTTTAAATTTAATTTTTAGAAAGAGTATTTAGTTTGTATATTTGGCATTATCACCATGTGAATAACTCATGTATACGTAACTATTGCAATAGTTAACAGATTTTGTATCGATTTTTTAATCAAATCAAATCTAGACCCTTTAATGTCAGATTAAATGAATTCTTATCAGATAGAAGTGGAAAAACCAAATTCGTACATACTATGAAGGAAAACTTAGTGGTTGTGATAAAATAAAGTTCAGCAGAACTACTTTTTATATGACCTCGAGTGGCGAAACTTGAAACGACTGTCGAATGTTGATAATAAGTTTACGCTAAACTTAAGAATAAATGTCAAAATGTTTCAATTGCACCTGATCCGCCTACGGTTGCAGTAAACTAGATATTTTTCGGAAACTTTTCCTTTAGTTTAACACGTTTGTATATCATTTTCTGAAAATCGTGTAAGTGTATAAATGAAGGAAAGAAACTAGAACTTAAAAGGTCGATCATTTTCAGAAAATATTATCATTGTGGTATATATATAAGATATTTCCGATAGAGCTAGTTTTTAGATTGCAGCTTTTTCTGGTGGAAAAGCATCAGATTTTTTCCATTCAAGCTTATCGCAAGTAAATCGCTAGTTTGCTTGTTCGTTTTCCGCCCCCGGTAAGTTTAATTTTTCGCCCCCCGTAACTGATAATCCTGGATCCGCCTATGGTTGCAGTCAACTAGATATTTTCCGGAAACTTTTCCTTTAGTTTGACACGTTTGTATATCATTTTCTGAAAATCGTGTCAGTGTATAAATGAAGGAAAGAAACTAGAACTTAAAAGGTCGATCATTTTCAGAAAATATTATTCTTGTGGCATAAACATAAGGTATTTCCGATAGAGCTAGTTTTTAGATAGCAGCTTTTTCTGGTGGAAAAGCATCAGAATTTTTTCCGTTCAAGCTTATCGCAAGTAAATCGCATTACTTTGAAAATTGTGGGGGACTTAGCCCCAGCCCCCGCCCCCTCCGGTTTAGTACCTATGATCCACCAATTATTTTCATTGAACAAACTGTAAATATGCTTTCTAGTGATTAGCTACAGAAAATCTTCAGATCTAAGAGAAATTGATAGATTTCATAAATTTCATTGTAATATTTACGCGTTTTTTAAAGCGAAAGTACTTTCTTAAAATGATGAAAAGAAGACCGTTAATGCATGAGTAGGCCTATACATTTTTAAGTATTACATAAACAATGATTATATTTATCAAATTATTAACAGTAAATAACTTACCTCAAATATAAGGCCTCTTTATTACTTAAACCGAACGTTCCGATAATATTCAACCATAACAGCCATTGTTACATCAAGTAGATACATTCAACGACTGATAACGCCTCTCCTTGATAACACAATATATATATAACAGACAGCACGTGACCGGTGAGTTTTGTAAAATTACCATACACATTCAGGCAGTTTTTAACTAGATGTTTATAAAACGTCCCAATACAGATCCGTTTTCACACGTTCAATTGTGTGCATATAATATTTTTGACGCAAGTGAGTAACACTGGCATCAGAGTCCTTAAACTTGTTAAATACGCACACTGTTACTTTGATAATAATATTTATCATTGAATGCAATTAAAATCGGTCCCGTATACATTATCGTATACAAGTTTTTTAATCCGGTGTTTAATCAAAGCACTGGAGTGCTGGAGGAACGATGTCCTGAACTGATTTAATAAATAAAGATTATAATTATGTAAAAAATCAAACTTGTGCAGCAATATTCTCTATAAAAGTATCAATTAATAGAATTTAACAAGAGCAGTCCAAGGATAGAACTAGACTTTTCGAGTGTTTTGCTAATTGCAAGGTTTATCGTACTTTATCAAACAAATAAATCAGTCAAAGAATAATAAACCAATTCAAATAAATATAAAAGATGCAGAACTGCTATGACATAAGTCCATAGTAACGTCCCTTTAAACTTAAGTAGACGTACCATCAATGAATTAGCACAGCTACATGTATTTTCATTTTGATATCTTAATTAACTTAAAGTATGTTAACTAGACACTTAATGATTATATCATTGCAATCAAATACCATTAAGTCAGAATTATGCTGACACACATCTAAAATTGGTTTTATCAATTTCCGAAACTGCAAACAAGTATTAATTAGTCCCCAAATCAAAGCACCGAAAGTACTGTTGCGGCAGTGACGCTGAAAGCTTGAAAGAGCAGTGGTGCTTTTCACAAAAATTCTTACGAAAAAGGTCTTCGTATGTGAAAAGCAAGAATCCTTAGTAATACGCTAATTGTTTGGCTTAACAATTCTAAAACTGTAGAATTGTGTATACCTTTATGTTTCATAGTTATGCTTATTATCTGTCTGACTTAGAAGTGCTAATTATATGAAACTGACTTACGAAAATTATTTTCATAAGAATGTTTGTGAAAAAACACCACTGATCATGACACAGTCATACATAGGTATTACCTATGAACAACACGTCAAACTTAATATTAACTCACAACTTTTGTGAAGGTTTAAACCCAGTCTCAACAAAATTTTCATCGCTAAGTTCATATTTGGTTAGGCCAGCAGAACAAGTCCATTTTTCTTCGCTGGCCTGTTTGCCAGTTACAAGTAATCACATATTTATATACCTTTTCACTAGTTTACTTCTCAATGGAGGTACATGTACATGTAAGTCAGTCAGTGAAATATTTATCACAGGAAACAAACATGTAAAATTACCCGATATTATTAAATTTTGTTGCAAAGTATGAATTGTTTGCGAGAGAACTTATCTTCATAAATTAATCGAACACCTGCAGACTGCATCGCGTTATCTTTGGAACTTTACTATCGAATCTATCGTTTACATTTGTAAACCAGTCAATCGCTGTGGTCGTTTACTGCCATTCCATCGATTGGAAAACCATCGATATTTGAAATTATTGCATATGTACAGTACCATGTCAAATGAACAACATTTATGTCTTCAGTATGTACAGTCGCTCAAACAATGTGAAATTTAATAATGTTTGTCTCTAATACGACTAGAACTATTTCTATTTCTTTGTAGAACTATTAAACGAAATGGGTTTAACGAGACGGACGGGCACAGACTAAACGAAAAGTCGTCAAAAGCCTGATCGATTAGAGACACGAACATAAAGTCCCTGGTCTGATATAGGCAAATAGCCATATTTTCGGCGAGTGAGCCCGACGGGCCCAATATACGTTTGACATTATGCCATTTGCGTACATAAGGGTGCATTTGCGCAATGTCGCGCTTTAGATTGAACACTGGATTTATACAGTTAAATCTCCGATTCGCCAATGTCTGTTCCATTTCGTCCATTTGCGCAAAATTCTCCATTGGGTGTTTAAGTCATATCCTGTTGTTTTATTGCTGATAATATATTAACGCCCAAAAAGTAATTTAACAATTAAAACTTCATTTCCTTACAGACTGCTCCATTTCGTCCATTTTGCCCCAAATTCTCTATTGCGTGTTTTAGTCATACCCGCAGTAAACCGTATCATGTTGCTCTATTGCCGGATGAAAAATCAAATCTATTGAAATAAGTAGCAAGCGATTATCAGGACAATATACTAACTGGAAACATCCGAATCAAATTTTGCAGTAATGATATGCGGAGTGGATCGGGGTTTTTTCTGAGATTCAATGCTTGGAGCTGAAATTACGGTTTGTTAACTCTGGAACGATGTTTAGACATCGTTCCAAAAATGACACTGGAGGTGGGTTTTTAACAGACTGTGCACAAATACAATAAAGCCGCAATCAAGATTTCACAGAAAAAATCAAGACCCCGTCAATTTCGTCCTTTGCTCGTTGACCAATGAAATTAGCAGAAAATATCACGTGACGCAGAGACAAAATAATAATTTCAGCCGCCATCTTGGAAGAAATGTGAATCGGACAGAGAGAAAATGGTAATATTTATGTCTTATTATTGTTTCTTTGTGTGTTAAACGTTGCTAATAAGTGTATATTTTATACTATACTCTCAGTAATGTAAAGGTATGCTGGTTTTGAATAGATTCTTTATTAATCCGTAAATATGACTTTCACAAATTATCTCCCTCTACTAAAATTGAATGTTTTTGTAAATTTTCTTCTTTCTCTGTCATGTTTAAAATTGTAATACGTTTTAATTTTCTAAAACTATGTAGCATTAAACCTTTTTAACTATTCATTTTGAATCTTGAGGGAATTCCATACCTTTATATTATCATTTTAAATCTACGTATAGTATTGAGTAAGGTCAGCTTGGAATAATATATTAATTACCTCCCTTTCTTGAAATTAACTTGTTTTACCTTCCGTGTTGAAAATGAATTGTTCTATAAAATAGACTCGTCCAATAGTATATAAATGCGTGTTAGCTTCATTTGGTAGCAGAAAGTTGGTGACTGCTTGTAGTGATGGTTGGATTGGAAGTCGTGGGTCTACTGTTTAATTGCCGACGCTTGGGATCAAGGTGTGTGCTTCCATCGCACTGACAGCAGAGCATCATTGCGACAAGTTACAATATTGACAAATGGATTTATTTATATAACGCAAAATATTCAACAAGTATCTTTATGCGAAAGGAAGTGGCTAGCCGTACGGCTAGCCAAAAGTTCTTGCCGTACGTGAGTCACATACGACTAGCCAGGACTCGCTGTATTGTCTAGTAGCCGTACGGCACTTTTCAAAATCATAAGGAAGTCGAACAGGCATATATGTTATGTTGTGCCTCATGATTATGATTTGCTGTTTTATTTGCCTTCAACTTGAATATTCAATTGTAAAACAGTATACATACACCACAACTGTATTAGTAAGTGCAAAAACTGCATAGTGTCAAATGTTTTCAATTGATGAAAATTCTGTCAACGCTCTACCTTGCAATTGTGATTCTTCTTCAAATATTTACACTTATAAACATTTACATGTAGCATAGTTTGTCGGTCCGCTGTGATACTTTGTATCACTGTTTTTCTTGTAACTATACTAAAATTATAAAATAATCACATGGTTTTGCACCAATTTTACAGTAGGTGCGGTCTGACAGATTGTTTATACATTTTGAAATCTACTTGAATGCAAATATCGCTCTCGATTTGCAAATTACACATTTCGTTACAAAACTGACAATCAATAACGTTATATCTAAAACAGTTATCAAGAAAATAATAATTTTAATATAAATATTTTGCAGCGATTGAAAGACACTCCTCACTTCCGGTTTAATCATGACGTGTAAACCGGCGTAAATTGATTGGTTTGTAAACTTCTCGAGATGAAGCGCGCCTAATTTAAACCTAATCGAACCGCACCGCCTGGGTAAACCTTAAAGTGTCCCATGTTCTATAAATAAAATATAAAGTATTACGTAGTTATAATAGTCCAGGGAGCCAGGTTAAGGTAAACCGGCGGTCAGTAGTGTCGTTGAATCGCTTCAAACTTTTTTTTTGAATAAAATTTATATCAATTTCAGTATCACCATACTGAAATTGATATAAATTTTATTCAAAAAACGGTATTAGATGCAAACTTGTAACTTAGCATGATATTAGAGAAGTGTTTCATCTCTAAATCTAGAACTATAATATCTTTCAGATTTAAGTCGAATTGAAGAAAACTGTTAGAACCGGAAGCACTGTAGAAAAACGTTCTATACCATATATATTATAAAATAAGGTAGTGCACAATGCACATGTATACACATAGACTATATATGGGGTCATGCGATTCGATTATTTTATGATCATAAGTTATGGACTCGGTGCCAGTGGTGTGTAAGATCTTATTTAAATCTCGCGCATATGTTTATAGATTTAATTCAAGTTGATGGTTTCCACCATGACCATTATCATTGAGTGACGTCACTCTTACAAATACAAATTTGTGCTTAATGAAGTATCCGAATCACGGGGACCCAACTCTGTCACAACGTGAGTGGATTTGTGTCGAGCTTATTTCACGGATGCCTGTCGATAGTGTCATGGATTTTTGACAAGCAATAAGATACAGAACTGCCTGAATGACGTTATTATTGTAAAAAATATAAAAACATTGTAAAGGTAAGGACACCCTATGCTACATATCTAGTTTTTTTGCTCAAGCTTTTTCTTGTAAAATGCCATTGAACGGTAGTTTTCACTAACTTCATATCGTTATTTACATGCTATTTACTTCTAATGCCGTTTTGATATCATAAACCAGTTAAATGACGTTTCTTTGCTACTCAGACTTTTTCTTACACTTTGTTTTAAGATCCAATGTGGTTTGGTCAAGTCGGTAATCGATTAATAGCATTTTATGAATTTCGTTTGCAATATTCGATATGTCACGGAATTTATGACGAGGTTGTATGTTACGATCAACCTAGGACGAGAGACTGTTATAATACACACGGAACATTCTAGAAGATTATAGAAATATCAAGACAAAAAACAAAACACAAAGTACATTCAAGATAATTCATGAACTTTCTATTGACATAACTACGATGGCGAACCCACGTGACTTCATCCGGGTATGTTTTTACCATATTTGGAAAATAGGTCGCTCTCCTAAGGTAGGTTTTTGCTCTTTTTGAACATATCATTTTGTGTTTTTTCACAAGAATACGCGCATAAACCCCCTGCTTACGAGATACGACTGCTGCAGTGATTTTTTTCTTGGAAAATTCAGCCGTTTTGGCATAAGTTGGGAAACAATTTTCGAATTGAGTGAAATTGCCGGGGTAGCGTTCATTGTGTTTCGAAAGTTTATGCGTATAAATGCATTAATTTGTGCTGCAAGTTAAGAACATGGTATAAATATGTCATATATTCTTCCAATAAGCCCTCGAGATACGATCAAAATCTTTGAAAAGAGCTAGTTTGTAAATTATAACAGAATGTGGATAATGATAACGTTCATTGTTCGTGGTTTACTGGATAACGTTCATTTCCTATGTCAAGTTGTCCAATTTTCTTACCACAGTTTCTCAAAAAATGAGCTTAATAGTGCCTTTTATTTTAGTACTAAACACATAGATAAACGATTTTGATTTTCAAAAATAATACAAATGTATATGTATATACTTATATTAAGTGATCTACTTAACTCGGCAGTATCCCTTGTATATAGTATCTACCGAGTTAAGTAGATCACTTAATATAGTTTTAATACTATGACTTTTTGTGACGCGAAAAAGTAATAGACTGAAGGCACTTTAACAATAGGTCAAATATAACTACTCAATCAACAAAGATGAGTAGATTCAAAGCATTCAAAGATGACTCTTTTTGCATAGACATTTGAAAGTAAATTTACTTTAGCAGTTTTTCTTATTGTTTGACATTTTTCTTTATGTTGTAAATTTCAGAAATGGCCAAGTCAAAATTAAAAAAAGGTGGAAGAGTTAAAGTAGATCGTCACCATCAAGTCTGAAGAAATTTTAAAGTTGTCCAAAATTTTGGCCTGATACATTTGCTGAAATTTTGGAAAACGTAACACCAAAGCGTCATGGTGTAAAGCGACCACATAGAGTTCGTTTGAAGCACTCAAAGTTTTCAAACGGATCCCCTATTACTGAACCAGCGCATAAAATTATCAAAAAAAGGAAGCTTATTTCAGTCCACAAGCACTGATCTATCTGAAAAACGTGTATGAAATGATTAATAAGAACAGACTATTGTGTTTACAAAACAATTGTGTAAATGAACACAATAACATACTATGTTTTTTTTTTAAATGGTTCAAGATATACGTATATAAGGACATTTGCAATATTTAATGTAAAATATAAAAATATATACTCGCTCTCAGCGATAAGTTTCATCAAGTGGGTACCTACATAGACATACTCTATAAATAAAATATTGGGTAACCTTGCTATTAAAACTATAGATTTGAAGAATTTTGTAGGTATAAGTAATAGTTCATCTGAGCGTAACGAAAGTAAGCTCTGACCCACGTTACGTTTGGGATTAGAATTAGACCATATCAACTGATATTGTTAGACATAATTATGTCATTTACGATTGTACTGACTCACATAGTTTCTTATATGCAGTATGGACGTGATCAAATTATCATTATAGAAATAAGATAATATTTTGTGCTGGCAATACTTGGACATTCTATTCTGAAGTGATTTTTTTCCGATTCACATCAATGTTACATTATGACCTAATAAGTATTAAGGTTCATTTTTTTAGCAAAGTTATATTAAATATGAGAATTCATAAGACTAATTTGATAGATTTCCAGAGGTATTATGCTGTTTGTGTTTGTATGGCACAAGGAATTTCTGCTAGATTCCATATTACATTGTATATACAATAAAATCCAAATTTAAATAATAAAGTTTTTATAGATCACATATTATTCTGTTTTAATTGTATGCATAAAGAACACGTTTAAAGTATAGATACAATTAATCATGACTATGCATGTTTTTTTACTTAAATATTCTGAGTGTGCATACACAAATTGGAAGACATTAGAATTTTGAAATCATATGAAGTGTCTCATATGATATATTTTAACACAGTTAATATATTGTTTGTTTTTGTGGCCTTTTAACCGTCAAAGTCATGAAATGGCTAGTTAACTTACCAAAAGTTCCAGTTATGCGTAAGCATTAGACAGCATTAGCCTTTGCAAGTAAACGCCATCGTCTGTATCTGGTTCGTATCCATGATCTCTATCAAAGAGAGGTTGCAGATGGAACTCTTACTCATTCGATCACGGAAGAAGTTAGTTCTATGTGGATTCCTTTTTTAGATTTGAATACATGTAGATGTAACGCCACTGCTAAAGCGTGGTCACATCGATCAGACTGTGATGTGGCACAATACAAACAACCCAGTTCGTTAAACAATATAAACTTTTATTACAGAAGAATCCAACATAATTATATCCGTT
The DNA here is from genome assembly GCA_025267735.1 of Mactra quadrangularis. Taxonomy (NCBI): domain Eukaryota; kingdom Metazoa; phylum Mollusca; class Bivalvia; order Venerida; family Mactridae; genus Mactra; species Mactra quadrangularis. The sequence goes on from CM046300.1 coordinate 8,700,054, forward strand.
GAAAACGAGATATCCTCAGTGAAAATATTAATCACTGATTAATCGCAGACTTTTTTACATGAACGATCACAAAATAATGGATAAAATATCACCCGATTGGAGACATTTTTATGAAATCAAAAAATAAAAACAATTGAAAAAATGATATAATGAATTCTACACAATCAAAATGCAACACAAATATGAACTGATTTGAAGAGCATAGTTCGCAAAAAATTACATACAAAAATCCATCATTAATAATAACAAATAGATCACATGATTAATAAAACATAAATTACAAATAAATCAAATACAAAATCAAGAAACAATAAAAAACATTGTGTCACAATAAGTTCACCTGTTTGTATAAACAATACAGTGAAGTTCTATCTATCTATCTATATAAAGACCATTTTTGTTATTTCAAAATTATGCAATTCTTTGCAGACCCGAATGCTAAATTTATGAACAAAGGGGTCTCTAAAATAAGACCGTTTCGCTATTAACACCATCGACTCTGCTGGTCTTAATACCGGAACTTTATTGTAATAGAAAAAAATCAAAAACAAAAATCAAGAAACAATCCAAACCATTGTGTCACAAAAAAGATCATCTGATTGTCTGATTGTAAAAAAACCCCAATAATTGAAAAATAAATCAAATACAAAAATCAAGAAAAAATCATTGGTTGAATTTTCTTGCTCAGTGTTTGGACAAACCAGACCTGTACCTGTACACTAGCCCACAGTCAATTTCTATGTATATCTCTTTCTCCATTTTTATCCATGTGGTTCTTCAATGTAGAGATCGCATCGCATTTGTAACCACATTAATCGCATTTGAACCTTTTGGTATTGATTTCATGGCGCCTTTGATGTCTAGTGAGGTCTGACTGCAATAGAGTTGCCACATATCTGACACATATTTGCTTCTCCGTGATGAGAACATCTAAAAGGAAAAATAACATTATTGATAGCATTCCGCAATTTCATTAATCACGTCAATAAAATTTGGTCAAATTTGTTTAATGTGAAGGTTCTCATTCTTTATCAGTAGCAATTACTTGACTATTGTTTGGGGTAGATATTTATATATTATAGACAGTTTGTTATTCTACCTTATGCTTCGTCGAATTTGGATTAAACGGTACTTCTTAAATGAAGTCGACTATGGCAGATAATGAATGATTTAGTCAATAAAAATAATGTAAGTGATTGTGAACTCGTCCATTGAAATGGAATCTAGTGCCCCGAAAACGTTGCTGGTAATGCCTTTCTATGAATATTTGACTATATTGTCGATTTTTCTCAACAGATAAGGTTTATTGAGAAGTTGTCGACACTGTGGAATGGTAAGTGATTACTTATGTTATAGGCAAGGGTCGATGAAAGCTACCCTATTAATCAAACTCGTCACATGTTAATTGTTAGATATACCTTTGTCTAACAAGGTCTACTCTGGATAAAACATCATTGCCGCAACAGTAGTATCTGTACTGGCCTCTGCACCTTCTCTTGCGGTCATCTACACATGTTTTGAACATAATACCACAGTTGTAACACATAACAGACATTGTCTGAAAAATATTAAAACATAATTGGATTAGTAAACCGTCGCAATTTTAAATCCATGTCATATATATATTTAACTATTTAGGCTCGTCACCATTCCATAACTATAAATTGGGCACCATAATTACCTCTTGTTTACGATAATATCTCAGCATAGTTATAAATCATAATAATTTGATGTTAACAACTTAGAATGCAATTAATTTGACAACGACTCATTCAGAATGAAGAAAAACAGAACGATGCTGACCGATTCAGAGCGTATGTGTCACGAAAGCGCCAGATTATAAAGGTACACTTTTACTGCTAACGTACGAAGGCATTAATAAGACGTTCACAGACCGATCGTATGTAAATCGTTAATCAAAATCGTTGTAAGATTTGCTAACAAGCTAGATGTTAAATAGGACGACAAATGGATTTAAAAATCCGTACATGATGATAATACCATGGATTGGACCTTGGTTCTGATTGTGAACTTAAATGACCCAAATCTGCAGGGTATTTACTTAATTGGACTAGTTTGCTCCCATTCCCATAGATAGATAGATAGATAGATAGAAATCGTGGCAAGAAAATTGGACAGCTTGACATAGGAAATGAATGTTATCCAGTAAACCACGAGCAATGAACGTTATCATTATCCTCATCCTAACATAATTTACAAACTAGCTCTTTTCAAAGATTGTGATCGTATCTAGAGGGCTTATTGGAAAACTATATGACATATTTATACCATGTTCTTAACTTGCAGCACAAATTAATGCATTTATACGCATAAACTTTCGAAACACAATGAACGCTACCCCGGCAATTTCACTCAATTCGAAAATTGTTGCCAAAACGGCTGAATTTTCCAAGAAAAAAAATACTGCAGCAGTCGTATCTCGTAAGCAGGGGGTTTATGCGCGTATTCTTATGAAAAAAAAACACAAAATGATAAGTTGAAAAAGAGCAAAAAACCTACCTTAGCAGAGCGACCTAGATTCCAAATATGGTGAAAAATACCCAGATAAAGTCATGTGGGTTCGCCACCGTGATAACTAAACTAATATGAAACACTGCATACAATTGTAAACAACTATACAAGCACAAGTTGTTCCAGAACATGTCTCTATCTAATAAACAAATGCATTTGCGCGGAAATTCAAACATTTATGAGAAAACAACATCAAATCCCATAGAAAATTAAAGAAAGAATAGGTTCGTCAACTGCAAAATAAGAACGCTATTATTTCATTTTGATGACCAAAAGTACTCAGGAACAAGTGCCTTCATATGCTTTACAATAATAATATGCTTTTACATTACCATCTAAACTGCTTCTTATGCCACTACAGAATTAGGTAAGACAAACTCTCTTTTGCAGTTATCCAGAAACAATATTTCCGACTAAGTACAATTTGTCGACGAATAAGAGTTTTTTTCCAATTGCTTTTGTCCGCCGAAAAGAAAGTATTTCCAAGCCAAAAAAAAACACAAATACAAGTCGTTTTGCTATATCATAAAAGAAATAAATCACGGACGTTTGAATTTTTATTTTGCATAATCTAAGTTCACATGATGACAGTTATATTGTTGAACAAGGCATGTTTATAATCACGTATTGAGTCATAACCATTGAGTAATGTGAATCTAAATGTTGGTTACAACTAATAAAATCATTGTATAGCTATTATTGCTTATTTCTCATATAAATTGATCAAATAGACTAAAGATGCGGACAAGCAGAATTTTCAGTTCAACTTGTCTACGGGCTAGTGAAAAATATCTCGAAATTTTGCACCTCTGCCTTTCGATAATTTGCTCATTCGGTGTTTAAGCGCTCTTGTTGAACAATGTTATCAAATATTGTTTTATTTGTAGAGCAGTTTTGAAACGATGTTTATTATCGTTTCAATGGTATCAAGAGAATATAAATTTTCTCTTTCCACGCTTCAACTATTTTCAAGAAAGACAAAGAGGCTTAGTCCAAGCGTGACACCTCATTTTACTGTAAACAAGGCCGGCATATGGAATCCCCCTTTTAAGTTTGTTCACAAACGTATATTGTCCAGCAATGCCACAATCACTTGGTGACGATGTCGACCGATAATAGACCCGCCTTATTTCCATTATAGACTCCGCCTTCAATACCTTGATATATAGGACGGTGCTTGTCGATTAAAAGATTAAACAATTAGTTCTTAAGTTGTAATTTTATAAATGGATTTATACTTGCCTGATAAGTAATTTACTGGTAGGACTTCCCCATACATAATTTAAGGGATACCCACAGTAAATATGCTTTAAAACGTCACGTGATCTGTATGACTCGGACGCTTATAGGCTACATTAGCTTCTGAAATAAGTTGAAATGTAAGCTCTTAAACGTGTACATGACATGAGGAGGGGAGAAGTATAAAGTAAAAAATCCATTCTTAAAATTACAACCTGAGAACAAATTGGTAATTCTATTTCATGACTTTTACTTGCCTAATACCTATTTTACAAACAGAATATATTTCAAAGAAATGACGTTTCTAAAATGGTAGCGTCATGTATACTTCGAATTAAACATGGATCTTATCCTTAAAGTAAATATCACTTCCAGGTATTTACCATCACTGGAACTCTGTATGTTCTGCACATTTACAATATATATAAAACATATTCAACTTTCTGTAGAAGTATGTAAACTTTCAATACTCCAACAAGTCCACATGATCAGATCCATTGACAGAAGACCTTATTATGTAAAAGCACGTGTGTTCTTCAAATAAAACCTTCTAAAAGTGTTCTCATTAGACTATTCAGTTGCGTCAATTGTTGACTGAATGGAAGCTCCATGATGGTCTTACAGCTCTTATTGATAGAGTGGACACGAACTTTTTTACTATTAAATTTAACATGAATCCGCATATGCTTGTAAAACAGTTTTCAGAATATAAGAGCCTAAAGTCCTACCTGAGACTTTTCTATGATGTGAAATTACCGTGAGAAATGAACTGACTTCATCTTCCTAATCTTTCCTTCTAAATCGTTCAGTTTTCTAAGTAAACGGCGCTAAGGCTCTTCTGGGATCAAGTAATTTGTTCCGTAGAAAAGCTGGTATAAAAATATTAGTTCATAATGCCCTGGTCTATCTGGCTTAGATAAAACATGTCTAATTAAAGAAAGCCCTTTTTCTGTACTGAAACGGCTCCTTTGCCAATTCCTAATGCTTGGAGATCACTGCATTTTCTAAATGTCCAGATTGCTCTAAGAAAAACAGCTTCAAGTTACATATTTCATGGATGATTAAGAGAGAGGTTCAAAAGGATTCTTTGGCAATGCTTTAAAACCGGGGAAATTCCCATTCTTAAACTTACTTTAAACACACATTTTAAGAGTCGTATCATGTAAGGATGCTGCCCAATTACAATGTTATTTAGTTGGAACCAAACATGTTGACGGTGTAGACCTGTAGCCAGCAAATGTTCTGAATTGCAGGCCCTCATGAAAAAGAGAGGTCTTAAACTCTGCACAATCATTCAAAGAGACCGAAAACTTATCAACGTTCCTTTTACTGTACACCATTAACAAAATGGTCTTTCTGAATAATCTTCCTGTATGGCCGATCGCTAATTTGCTCTTAGCAATTTTCTAACGTTGATTGAAAAGCATCTTACTCGAAAAACAATGTCGACTTCTAGATTTGAATGAAATAAAATTGAGTCTGGAGTTGTTGTAATAACAGTTCTTTTGGAATAAGATATACAAATGTATAAAGAATTATTAAAAGCCATAAAACAATTAAATACAAATAAATCGGGGGTGGGGTCCAGATATAATGTAAAATGATTTTTTCATTCATGGTAAAAACACATTGTCTTATCAGAATTTGACTATTTTTAACAAAATTTATGAAATGGAATATTTCCCCTCAACCTAATGAGAAGGGTGCGTGGTTCCATAAAAAGAATAGTTTAAATGAAGTTAATAATTTTCGCGGCATTACGTTATGTCTTGGCAAACTTTTACAAGAATTTTAAATAGATTAACTAGTTGGGCTGAAAAATATCAAGGTTTTAAGGACAGGTTTAGGGACAGTGGATAATATTTTTGTATTGCATGGTATCATTAACCATATTTTTAATTCTGGTAAACAATTATTTTGTGCTTTTATATTTTCACCAAAGCCTTTGATTATATTACATGGGATAAGCTATGGGCAAAAATTATTAAATTTGGACCCAGGGGTAATATTCTAAATGTAATGAAATCCATGTACTTTTCTGTGAAATCTAGAGACAAATTGAGTAATAAATTAAGTGAGGGATTTGATAGCATGTTAGGAGTTCGTCAAAGAGAGGGTTTGTCCCTTTTGTTTGCAAAGTTTTTCAATGGTATAGAAGATGTTTTTATCAGTAAAGGTCTCCCTGGAGTTGATGTTGATACATTCGAATTGTTTTTACACGTTTTTGTGATTAGCCCCTGACTTCCGCAAAGATGTGTAATGAATAAGTTTTTAATACACACAAAATGGACGCCAAAATTTTTATAACAGAGCCCACTTATTTGTTTGTTCATATATGTAAATTCAGTCACAGATATAGAAAATGTAAGCCTCAGTGCATCTAGAGTAATATTAGTGCATTCAATATCTGCATATGTATTCTGAATTTGTTCGCTAGAATAAAAGGAAACTTGCACAGAAAATAACGTATTTATTTCTGTATTCACAGGTGATGTGAAGTACCTACGATAACATTGCCTGGTCCAAAAGATTTCAGGCAAGAGGGATGATTAAACAATATGATATTTTTAGCACTGCATTCACCCTAACCAACTTTTTGAGGGCCGGTACTTAAAGGTACCTTTCAGTAATTTCAACTTTTACATAGTCCTTAAGCAGAATTGATAAAGGTTGGTATCTAGATATTCGGCAATGTGAAGTTAATAAATGTCATTTTACTCGATCCCTTGCTTGAAAATTGTTGATGTAATAGAAATCGAGTTGGTAAAAACCTGATTGAAAATCCTGGAACTTGGGATAACCCATATACAGCTGAAACTCTTTAAGATATGATATTATAAATATAGATATATTCCGCCGGTTGAAGACTTTCGCATTTCCTGCAATTGCTCACTGAGTCTTGTTAATTTTCGAATTTGAAAAATTTACCATATTATGATATAATAAAATTGATTGATATTTTTAAATAACTTCTTGAAAATTATTCATTACGTGTTTGGCTACTGCGATGTGTCTAAATTATTTCACGAATGTAAATATAATTTAATTGAAGTCTTTTGTCTCGGGTCAATTTGCTCAAGTTATAACTTATTACTACATAAGACAATGAATGTAAGATTTTTACAAAAGCTGCATGTGTATATTACTTAATATCTATATGGGTTATAAAAGCTGACTTCATATCAGTATATCTCTTTACTGATACAAGACAAGAGACTTAAGTCAATCTACATTTTATCACCCTTTGACATTTTCTCATGGAGCATTGATGTCTTGTCCTTGGAAAATTAGATAAAAACATGAGCTGTCTAATTCATATCAGTCTTGCTGTTAAATAGGTGACCATATTTAAATATTGTTAAACTCGAAATCTACGCACTACTTCTTAACTAACACTATTTACTTAAGTTTCTCGAGCTAAAACGCACTTTCAAGTTTTCTGCACTTTTTGATGACTTGCACCATTTTTGTAAAGTTATTAAATTCCTATTTTATAATTTTACCTGTCCGTAATCATGCAACATCGCAATGATAGTGGCCATAAAATAGTACATTGTATGTACATGTGTGACTTTTTAAGTCTCTGATAAGCTGCTGAACAGAAATGTTTACATAAATCATATGATATACTGATAGAGATACTCAACTGATAGTCATAATTGGTAAAGTCGGTCAATAAACTACATTGAAATTGTATGATAGATAATCATAACCCGGCCTCTTAAAAAGGTACAGAGACTTTGACTTTTCAAGTGCGAATTCAATTTGTTCAAGGGGTAAATAACCAGATATCCATATATTTGTTTAACCAAATACGATCATTATTGCTTTATCAATGTTCATACATATTTTTGTAAATTGTTGGATCTGCACCTCACAACCTCACGCTTAATTTGCCTTACATTATAAACTTGCAAGGGTTAAAATCTTGAACGTGAAATATCAGCTATTTGAGAAATATACTAAGCAAAAGTTATAACGCAAATACGTACAAAAACGTAAATATTATCCAAAGTTTTAATGTTAATAATATGAAATTTAACATGATAATACAACAACCATTTGCCATGAGTATTTAACAGCAAAACAATATGTAACGATTTCTGAAAAGATAATAATCACATAATCAAAAGCCCAGTAGGAGAAAAAAAGTTAACAAGATTTGATAATGAGTGTGTGTCTAATTTGATTTCACAACTGCTAAAACCCTAATGCCTCAGTCCCATAAAATCGTGGCTTGTTGCGGACCCGTACGTGCAGATAGCCGTAAGTCGTGGGAAGCCTTGAGTGTTAAGGTGACGGTACGTACATGGCACAAAACAACACACCCGTACGGAGCCGTAGCTGGAAGATATGCATGTATAATCCTTACTCGGTCACGATTTTGTTCACGATTTGACTCTGAAACTGATACGTGTATCCTGGGCTCATCTCAGGGACCCTGGTAAAAACGATACAGTCCGTACGGGTGCACAAGACTTCTTACGGGTCCTTGCGGAGCTTGATCGCACGGCGCCCGTATGGTGCCCTCGCGGCTATTTTTATGTTTATGGGACTGTAGCTTAAGTCTTAAAAGATCCAATAGGATGTCGTACAAAAAGAAGTGGGGTGCTTGTCAATTCCTCATGTAAAGAAATGTTTAGTTCCGGTAACGTCGCATACTATACAAGACGTTGGCGTATGCGTCTGTCAAACTCGTCTCAGAGACGTTAATTTGTAGGGGTGTAACAATACGGTAAAAACCGTATTGCAATATATTGCAATGCACGAAACCCGTATAGCAATATATTGTAATATATTGCAATACATATTGTTCTTTGCGCATTCATGCATATTAGCATTAATTAATGCACGTGCATCGTCTTAATTTTATCAACATTGTACATAGATATTTGTATTTTCAAATGATCTACACGTATTACGCAAATGTTTGAATAAGTTAGAAAAAAGGTTTTGAATGGACTTTCAAAGATATTTATTCTCTCACTTTACGAAAAAGATTTCAAGTTTCCGAACACATTTTAACATTAATTATGTTTGATCATTTGCAATTTTATGCAGAAAAATATGGACCTAAACCTTAAGATAAGTCGTGTACACAGTTTACAAACAAAGTATATATATTATGATTTAGCGCGCTAGAAATCAAGAGTGAAATCAGGAGGGCTTTCAACACATGGTACCTAATCGATGTATTGTTTTAGTCTTGTTCTTGTTCTGTAATTTTTCGGCGTAGATGTCCTAGCTAACTTTGTGACACTATTGTCTAATTTAAGATCTCTTTCTATTTCACAAACGCAAGATGACGTTGTGGAAAGTTAAGTTGGAGAAACCCCTCCTTCTACTGTTTGTAAAAGTCTGCGATAACTTACATTTTCTTCGTGCTCGTCGACATTGAAAAATTTAAAATCAAAGCGCCTAAGTTATATAATATTACCGTCGTTGTTATGAATGTAATTTTACTTTGAACGCGAAATTGTGAAAAACTGAGAACGTTCACTTTCCTTTATTACTTCATTAAAATGACACAAAAAGTGTGTACTTTTCAAAAATCGCGGTAAGAATTTGACCACCGTTCTGCGTTAATATGAAAATAAACGTTATAATTCGGCAATTGGTGAAACCTTTTAAACGTGAAAACACTGAATTCAGTGATAAAATGTACCATCTTTACGACTGACATGACATTTAGATAATCGGAACAAAATAATTGTATGCAACAACATTTCAGAAACATTTTGGTATAATTATCATTGGCCTCGGACATTCAATACTTTAAATATGTGGGTTTAATGTACTTGCTTGCCTGTTTATAGCGCGAACCAGTGTGACGTCCATGACGTCGTGAAAGAAACGACAACGTCGCTAAGGATACCAGAAAAGCAAACGAGAAGCATGAAGGTATCTGCCTGCCAACTTTTATCATAATCGGTGAACATAATATTTTATTCATTTTTTTTCCGAGTCAGGTACCGACCCACCTTAACGGAATTGCTTGATTCTAGAATATCTGGAATAATATCCAAGAGTGATGAAAATCTTCTTTGTCACAAATGAGCATAATTAATTGGATCATTTAGAAAACAGGAGATACTATTAGTATAATAATTGGGGTTTCACATAAGAGAGTTAGTTAAAATGTCTTACTCATGTGCTGGTTACTGTGGAAAAGAGGTTAAAACAAATCTAAGCTAACTCATATAAAAGGGAGTTGTATACTTCGTAATAGTTGCACCCACCCAGTAAATCTTATCAATCTGGGATGGCTTAACACAAGGTAAGCGATGTTTCTTATTTTGGAGAACATAATATTAGCATCATGGAAGATTCTTTGTTAACAATGACTGCACACTCGGTCTAGTTGTTCAATTGATTGGACCTTCAGGTTCATGTACATCAAAGCCAGTGGACTACTCAACCGGAAGTATGGGCAACTCAGCCCGCATGTAGAGTCAACATAACAAGGCGTTTACTAACTCCGTATCATATATGATAGTGTAAAAATAATTGTCGTTTGGTTTATTGAGATTTTATAAGAAAATATTAGCACTAAAATAATATTTCGTTTAAAGTGTCAATCGCGTTGTATTTATTGCATGAGTATCATTAATAGTAGTTTAAGTTTGATTTACTGTTATGCCGATACGTGGTTATTCATTTAATAGACTGTCCACACAAAATCAGGCAGGATGCACTAAAATAATGCTACAATTGATTTCTCAAGTTTAAGCTTTTTCTAGTTTCAGTCGTTCATAAGCTAAGTCAAAAACATTTCCTGAAAATATTTTGGCTGTATTTTCGGAATTAAGTGCATTTCTTGAAAATTTCAGACTTTTTAATTTTTGCTTTTTATTTCAATGTGAAGTGTGTCTTTATAAATGCCTGTAACTCCTGATATGACGCTTGAAAATTATAGCAAGCATAAAATAACATCGAGAGGCAGATTGAATTTATATTAAGAAGAATAAAACAGAAGGAACACTCTCTCAATAAATTGTAATTACGTGAGTATTAAACCTATTTTTCAACTTTTGATCAAACGGATGCTACTCTGGTTATACTACTCTTGTGATTTTTATCACAGGGAATTGTCAAGTTACCTCCCTTTGATTTTTCCAACATACCTTTAATATACTTATATACAAGGGGTACAACTGCGTTTACTAGACCGATTCATCTAGATTTCTTATTTTGTGGCTCACAAAAAATACTGATACCCTAGTAGCACTTTAACCGCACGATTAAATTGATTCAACATAACTCTTCGAGCTATGAATATTAAATGTTTCATAGGGCAGATCATTAATACGATTAAAGTTTCAAAAACATAAAAAACAGACCAAAAATCTCAACTCGGACAAGTTAGTGCACAGTTGAACAGAATGAAAATTGACCAAATTTCAATGTTACGTCGTTTCAAGCATGATTTACTCCGTGTTATATTGTGTTTCTCGCTTCACTAGTTATAAAAATACAAAACATCGTGTCAATTATAACCTGACATGAAACAAAACGAATATATGTACACTTTTTATCTGATTTAACCTCAAAAAATTATTCTCACAACCATTTTCACTAATACGTCACTTACATAATAATCTAATTAGTTAAACAATTTCTGATTCGTCGAACCGTACGGGGTTTTTCCTACTTTCAAACGAGACAACCAAAATGCTATGAAAAAGTCGAAATCTTCCAAATTTGTATCAGTCAATTAGTCGGAAGTCTTGGCGATTTTCGTTTACAAAATTAACCAATCAAAAAGTTTCTTACAAGTTTCTTGAATAAATTAAGGATACCGGCTACAACATTGATTATCAAATAGAGTTTGTTAATTTCGCTTTTTATGGCTCGCAAGTGTTTCTCTCTAGGTTGAGAGTTATATTTATTACATTTTTATTCAATAATATTGTTTTTCTGTTATATTTTCTTTGATTGGGGTAAATATGTCATTTTGAAATATGAAAATAAAGCGATTTTCCTCGAGAAATGTCGATTTTATCTGTGCACTAACTTGTCCGAGTTGAGATTTTTGTGTTGTTTTTTATGTTTTTGAAACTTTAATCGTATTAATGGTCTGCCCTATGAAACATTTAATATTCATAGCTCGAAGAGTTATGTTTAATCAATTTAATCATTCCGTTAAAGCGCCGCTAGGGTATCAGAAATCTTTGTCATTCTCAAAATAATAAATCAAGATGAAGTGGTCAAGTAAATGCAGTTGTACCACTTGTATATAAGTATATTAAAGGTATGTTTGAAAAATCAAAGGGAGGTAACTTGACAATTCCCTGTGATTTTTATTGATTTGTAAATCCATTTTTTCATTGTTTGAATCAAATTATGTTTTATTCTTTTTAATAAATTACGATACATACTTAAGGCGAAAAAAACATGCAAAATAATTATAATCACATGTTTCTATCGACTAATTGATAAAAAAATCGTCTAACAAACTTTTCATGCATTAACTTCCTTGGTTTGTATACGACATATGCAATCTTTATGTCATAAAGCTATTTGTGTGGAGCAAGTGATTGTGTCTGTTACATCAAGTTAGGCTGTATTTATATAGATTGAAAAAGGAAAGTCAACTTACATGGAAGCAACAAGTTTCAAACACGCCAATACTTAAAATATATACATGTATTGTAAAAAAGAGTTTATTTTTGTCATCGTTTTATTCACACCTAAAGCACGCAGTAGATTATGGCTGCCCTACATTTTATAGTATACCCAGGGAAGGGATAGTTGAGGATCCATGAATGTGCCTAACCCTTAGGGAAGGCCAAAACTCAGAAGCTTGTTAAGCATCTCACGGTTATTTGAAATTGTTTGTGATTGAAAGCACTGTAATGAGATGACAACTAAACTGAACAAAGAAATAATAATTTAATAAGTTGGCGATACCAACTAAGTAATCATAACCAGTAACTAATGAGTTTAGTTTGATTTTTTTGTTTGTTGGGTTTAACGCCGTAGCAACACATTTTATAGGTCATATAACGGCGGTTACTCAACCTACTCACTCCTCCATGATAGGCTAAATCTCTAGATTTAGCTGTTAACCAACTCACGGTGTATAAACGACTGTACGACATCAGTGATTGCGATTGGTAGTGAATCTATACAGAAGTACAATTTAATAGTTTTTATTGGGATAACAAATCTTCTGGTACATAGACAGATTTTCAAAATAAACCTTAGCTTAGTTTCTTTTTGCCATGTTTCTAAATGATATAGAAGATGTTTTTATCAGTAAAGGTCTCCATGGAATCGATGTTGATACATTTAAAATGTTTTTAATTTTATACGCAGATGATATTGTCATTTTTGCCAATAGTAAAGAAGAGTTACAATCAAGCTTGGATATACTTTTTAAATATTGTCAGACATGGAAATTAGTAGTTAACACAAGTAAAACAAAAGTTATGATTTTTAGAAAAGGGGGTAGGATTTCATCTAGCACATGTTTTTATTATAATGATGAACTGCTGAAGATTGTTGATAAATTTACATATCTAGGTGTTGTATTTACTTCTGGTGGGTCCTTCTCCTATGCACAAAATGTTTTATCTGGCCAAGCTCTAAAAGCTATTTTTAAATTGAATAAATACTTATACAAGTTTACTGATATTACAGTAAAACACAAGTTAGACTTATTTGATAAGCTTATTTCTCCAATATTAAATTATGCTAGTCAAGTTTGGGGCTTTATACAAGGTAACTCAGTTGAACGAATTCACCTACAATTTTGCAAGAGATTACTTGGGGTTAAGAAAACAACTCAAAATGATTTTGTCTATGGGGAATTGGGGAGACTAAGTTTTCAGTCTATTCGGTTTATCAATATTATTAAATACTGGATTAAGTTATTACAGACTGATGATAACAAGTATAATAAAAAAGTTTATAACATGTTAAAATCAGATTTAGATATATATCCTCACAAACAAAATTGGTGTTCTTTATTAAGAGATTTATTAAGTAGATTAGGTTTCTATGATGCATGGTATTTTCAACAATTAGGTGATATAAAATCTTTCCTCTACCAATTTAAGCAAAGAATTAGTGATAACTTTATCCAAAATTGGAACAGTAGATTAAATGATTCTAGCAGGGCTTTATTTTATAGAAATGTTGCAGATTTTAAATTCCAGCCTTATCTGAATATTCTTAATATTAAAAAATTTAGGTTTGGGATGTCAAAACTTAGAATGTCTTCTCATAGATTGCATATTGAAACAGGCAGATGGAATAAACCAAGACCTACCTTAATAAATGAAAGAATTTGTAGTATCTGTCAAATCTTAGAAGATGAATTTCATTTTATTCTAGAGTGCAAACTATATACAGACATTAGGAAAAGTTATATACCAATTTATTTCTATAGGAATCCTAGTATGTTAAAATTTGTTGAATTAATGAATAGTGACAACAAAGCTCTGATTACAAAGTTAAGTGTTTATATCAAGAAGGCATTTGACATTAGAAATACGGTACATTACCCGATTGATACAAACACGCAATTGTAAGGTTCTATTATGATCTTTTTGTTCTTTATTATACTTTATCTTCATAACCTTTATATATATTTATACTTAATAGGTACATGTTTGTAAATAGATGATATTGATTAGTATCTATTTAGGACTTTGTTATATCTGTCATGTCTATGTATTACACACAGTAAGTTTCTATGGTGTTTATATATATATACTGGTAATTCTTTGTAGAGACATACCTGTCAGCCTGTGATGTAAAACATAGTTGTCTTGTTCTGTCACATGATTGGATAAATCCATTTGTAAACACTTATTATGCACTATACACATGGTTGTTTTCCCATCCAATATGTATCAAATACCAAGTTTGACTGGTTTAAATATCACAGCCAAGCACAGGTAAATAAGTAAATATTGGACTGGGTTAATCCATCAATCAAGACCCCTTGATATCTAGTGTCAGTCATCCTTATAGCTGAGAATTTAACGTTCTATGTACATCCATTGTTTATCCACATATTTACAGGTTATTTGTATAATCTAATGAAACATTTTCTTCTTGTATATAATTAAAAATGTTGAATCTATAATGACTAAATGCTGTCAATAAACCTCACGTTTTCATTTGTAATCTAGATCACAAGGCGCTTGAAATGTTACTGCAAACGCTCACAGACGATGAGTAAAAAGAATTGTTTTCGGCCCAGTTTTCGGCAACGGTCCGGTGTTTAGTAAATTATGTAAAGTAGTCGCCCTTTATTTATAGCGCTTAGTCGATAGTAAATGAATTGTCCACCTGTATTCTAGTATTTCGCTTTCGGACTAGAATACTAAATGTTGGTCAAGTCGTGTACTATCAAGATTCATGTACTACCAATATAATTATCTAAACTTTACCTATTCTATGTTAATATGTAATTTTTCTTCTAATGTTTATAGTGTTGTAAATGAGTTGATCACTTGTATTCTAGTATTTCGTTTTCGGACTAGAATACTATATGTTGGTCAAGTCATCTACGATGAATATCCATGTCCATACATTATCAATATATTTATACTCTATTAAGTTTATGTTGATATGATGTTATATGTAGTTTATTTTCTTATATATGTCACATTTATGTACATGTTTGACCGCATGGGTCTATGGCCTTCCGGTTTGTAAATAAATAAACTTGTTAAACTTGTTAAACTTGTTGATAAACTATATTTGCAGCAGTTTTGCTTATTCCATATCGTTCTTTTACAGTAAAAACGTTAACAATCACTTCCAAATCACGAACTATTTTGCTTTGTTGACATCCATAGCTTGTCTTGTAAACTCGATTTCGAGAAAACAAATCACATTCATGTTATTGTATGAAGACTTTTTTGGTATAAAATAAATTATTTATTGTATTATATCAATAATTTATCAGAATGTTGAATGCAACTATGTGTAAACTTGACGTTTATGTCATGTGCATTCGCCGACATACTGTACGACTTCGACAAATGATTGTGTACGACTACTAACGATTTTATGTAAAGCCCGTGTCACACAGGCAAAAAATTTTACCGCGAGTTTTTGCGAGATCCAACTCGCAGCAACTCGGCTGGTATCGTGTATCTCGTACTGATGTTGATGCATCTCTCCACATGTCGCAGCGTCTTGGCTTGTCGCTGCGACAATTTTAAACCGTTTAAAATTCTCGCGGTGGGTCGCCGAACTTTTCATCTCGTGTAGATGTCGGGAAGATGTCGTATGCGTGGCGTGAAAACTCGTACTCGTGTCGTAGTAATGTCGTCACATGTCGCCGTGAAATCTACCACCGCGATATGTGCGCGAGTCTTTGCGAGTTTTCAACATCTTCAGTTTGCGCGACCTCCTTGCGACAATCACACGACATTATCGCGAGTTAAATATACTTCGGAAGAAATCTGTCAACATTCATTTCGATGAACATCTCTGGATGTAAACGCAGAAAGTTGGTAAACGATTTTTTGTCTTCCATTTTAAGCTCACGCATCAGACGGTCAGTATGTCCAACCCTTCTCATAATCCATGGTCTAACCCAACACTGTCGGCGCGCTCTGCCAATACTATCTCTTGTTAAACGATTTTAAATCAATCTTGATATTTCAAGTTCATCATCGGCATCTTCTTCATCAGCATGCGCCATCAATGCCACCAGTCTGATCATCCTGCATGTCTTTCACCTTTTGGTGCTCATGCGCTTTGCTTGCTATTTATACAGCCTTCGCAAGATGTCGTGTCATCTAAAATGTGTGTCGCACTACTCTCTCCACGGATCGTAATGAACTCGTTAACATGTCGCGTTTAAATCGGGATAAATCGTCGAAACTCGTAGTAGCTCGTATGAATGTCGTTAGATGTCGAGAGAATATCGTGTACATGTCGCTCGTATGTCGATCGCTATAAATCATCGCTGACCGTCGATGATCGTGGACGTCTCGTGTGAGTGTCGTACAACACTCGAGCAGATGTCGTGCAAGACTCTTTATAAACAAATGTCGTGACAACTCTTTCATTTTGGCCATGAGATTAAACTCGCCCATCGTCGCGGAAACTCGCAGTACCAACTCGCGAATATGTGACACGGGCTTTAAAGTATTGTACGACTTCGTTTGATTTAATTGTGTGATTTAATATGATATTATTGCGTTTTAAGAGTTTAGTCATGTACCACTAGCTTAAGAAATGCATAATTCATAAAACAGGTTATATTTAACTTAATTGTACTTTTGTACCCTTTGTTTGTGCCCACCTAATTAAAGTATACAGTGTCTAAAACTAATTTTACAGACAAAATATGACCAAACATCAGTTTTTCTGCATGGGAAGGCCGAAACATTACATTTTAAGAAGGGAGATAACTGTCAATTAAAGGAGTATATCAAATTAAAAAAAATAAAGGGGTAATTTCCTTAAGGACCACAATTTCATAGGTTGGAAGGATTTTTTTTCAGTATTCTGCTATGAGGGGAGAGGGGGTAAAATTTTGTTTACTTTGGTACTCATCAATTGAATGAAATTCCTTGAAATAATGGTATTGGTAGTTATTCACTTTTGCTGACACTTATTTTCAAGAAGAAAAGTGATCAAGTGACTAACAATTGAACAGAGGGTTGAGTGTGCGGCCAAGTTCCAGCAAAGGGAGCTTGTTGTCAAGTTTGCCGAAGAAAGGGAGTAACAAGGTGAGGTTTTGCTTAGTATTTTCTTTCTTCTTTCACTTTCATTGTTGTTTTGACCTTAAAAAATCTTCGTAAACAGATGTCTAGTAGGGCGTTGTTGTCCAGGATAAGCGAGTATGCAAGCAGAAATTTGATTGGGTTATTATCAGATTGAACCTGAAACTTAGTGCATTACACTTTTGCCTATTTTCTATTGCAGAATGAGCAGTGAAGAAACCACTCCTGACAGCTGTTCATCGTGCAAAACGGATGGAATTTGCCAACAATCATGCAGACTGGACCAGGGTAGACTGAAGTGATGTACATATGTGTACAGATGAGTCAAGATTCACTCTCTTCCAGAATGATGGTGGGTTTTACTTTCGCAGGAGAATGAATGAACACATAAACAGAAAGAGAATAATGACATCATGGAACTGATATGTTGGCCCCGAAGAGCCCAGACTTAAACCCTATTGAACTCTTGTGGTTTAAGTTGAAAACAGCTGTGCGACAATATGGCTCACGTAACCTTACATGGCTGGAAGCTAATCTTTAATCGCACTAGTCCAGAACCACTGTGGAGAAGTACCAGAGCCTGGTTAGAGGTATGCCACGCAGGATTGTTGTAGAGGGTTACACCAAATACTAACTGTGTTTAAGTGTTATTTGTATTGCCGTCGTGGACAGGCCTTGACGGACCTCTCCTGTAATTTTGATTGAAATTTGATAATTCAATTATATTGAATTTGTTGTTTTTGTATTGAAATATAAATAAATGTTAAGCATGTTTTTTCCACTATGTAAAATAAAATTACAAAAGCAAAAGTGAAGATCATAAAATACTATATAATGAAAAAAAATTAATGAACTGTATACTTTTGTGGTCAGTGTATGAAACTTTTTGTGTATCTACTGCTCTCAAGCTTACAATTGTTATTGTACAAAATTAAAGTGAAATATCTCCCTTATCTAAAATTCTACCAGAGGTTATTTTCTTTATGCACATCTTCACAACATGGTCTACTTCTTTACTTCGGTGGCGGAAATGATAAAGCAACAAGTATATTATCATAAATTAATATCAATAGACATCGTACAGAATGTAACAAATCAACAATTTGCATCAACAGTAGTCGGACAAGCACATCAACAGACGTCGTACACATCATTTTACATCAAATCAACAGACATCGTACAGAATTTAATCTTATTTTACTTCAGTTTTCAGTGTTTAGGTTGGGTATTGAGGAAAATCATAAAATACCGATCAACAGCGATCGTACAGTTTCGTTTTGGTTTATACACCGTGAAACTACTAAGCGCATACTTTCGTCTGTGACTGACAACTGCCCTACATAATTAAAAATCATAGGTAGGAGGGAGAATGGCCGAAAAAATAATATCATGACCAAGCTCCACGAAAATATGCCCCGCCTGGGAATCGAACCCACTACCCTTCGATTAGTAGACTTACGTGCTACCAACTGAGCTAGCCGGGCGGCAATGAGTTTAGTTCATTCAAAACTAAATTATTCAAGCAACCGCAAATGCGTTGTTTTTTACCAAAACCATAAGTTTATAAATATGGTGTTGAAGCGTTGACAAGTCATTTACTGGTGGATATTTTTGATAATCGTTGACAATTACATAACTTAAATGACATTACGTAGCCAAATTTTTAATAACGTCTATACCACTGCCGGTAATC
Source organism: Mactra quadrangularis (assembly GCA_025267735.1). Taxonomy (NCBI): domain Eukaryota; kingdom Metazoa; phylum Mollusca; class Bivalvia; order Venerida; family Mactridae; genus Mactra; species Mactra quadrangularis. The sequence continues at coordinate 8,719,215 of CM046300.1, forward strand.
ACGTGATTTTGTTATGATCAGCTGTACTATTAAATGGCGGCCAGACTCGTCACCTCAGGTAGGTTTTTCACATTTTTTAATTAGAAAACCACGGAATCTTGTTATTACATTACGTGCAGAGTACCCTCCATTGCAAGCGATTTATGACAATACAAAAATGTTTTTCCTACGTCCATAAATAAAAAAGTTATTGAGCGAATTATTTTGAAATCTTACGTACTTGTTGTGATCGGCTGTACTATATATATCTGTTTTTGCCTTTTTGTACTGAATGAAGCCATTTGTCACAAGAATTTACCCACCAGGAAACTCAAAACATTATTCTATGATACTTGTGTCATCTTTTCTGTCAAAGGTCAGGGTTTAAATGTGAATTTTGACGGAAAACAAAAAATGATAAGCTGTACTATTTGATTTTCAATGATAAGCTGTACTATTAGATTCCTGAACCAACCGACAATGATGTAACACGTATCTTACTACGTTAAATGTCGAATTCCTCGGTTGTAAATTTCAATTTTTTGGTAAGGATAAATGAAAGTAAACTATAATGTAAAGTTTGGTTAAATGTCACCGTCAAATTACGTCATTTTATGAACTTACAAAAATATATTTAACGACTTTACTTACTGAAATACGATCATAGATAATCATTATCTGATGACTTAAGTTTTTATGCAGAAGACGTTGTAATATAGTTACAAATTTACTGATTTGAGTTTTAATGTGTATAAAGCTCGATGAGTTTAAACGAAAATTCACCAGACTAATGTGATTTAGGGTCAATGTATTTACAGAAATACAGTTGTGTTTCCAAAAAACACTTTCTGAAGAGGTACATAGACCCTTTAACAAGTGGAATTTGTTTTGTACAATGCATTTTTTGCAAACAGTATTGTCGGTCACACATGAATTTACTATTTATATTCACATCGAATAATTACGTACATTACGTCTGTACATGCAATTATTTTAAGAATATATTGGCGTATTAAGGGGGCAATAAGTACTTCAGAATTTGGCTGTTTAAAAATCTTTTATTATACCAGTGTCTTCTAAGACGCACTGGGTTAAGCACACTGTTCCGCCTTTTGGCTACAATAGCACTTTATGTCCGTTTGAAAAGATTTGTGTATAACATGTTATTGCAGATGTTGTTTTCCATATACTTGTTTTTTTCTTTACCAGGAACCTCGATTTTGACTCTATCGAACGTGTCCGTCGGATGGGAAGGAAAAGATGGAGACTGTTGCGAGATCTAAAACAGCACTTCAAAAAAGATATTCGTCCGTCCGTTGAGAAAAATCCTGAGGGAAAGAAGCCAAAATGCCCTCGTTCGATAAAATGTGGAGTAACATGAACACTAATAGATTTATTGTTTTAAGATTGAATTCCTTGACACCACATCACTTGAAACTTTCTAACTTGATATGTGGATACTCAGATAAATAGAACGGAACTGAAACAAACACATACCGTGACATATACGATTTCATAATGCCTGAAATAAGTTCATTTGAGTAAACATTGTGGACATCAGTGACAGTGTTGTACTTACATGCAAGATATCAATTCTTTCTACTGAATTGTTTCCTGTACATGTAGATCTATATAGCAGGTCTCAGAAACAATTGATAAGAAACTTGTTTAGCTTCAGATAAATAGATAAACAGATAAATTTGAAGTTCTGATCGTCAAGGGACGTCATTGAAAATATGTTTAGAATTGGATATCAGAATCATTGTTTGTATAGATTTCAATTAGTTTTCCAATTATGTGTAAATTATGTGTTTAATTTTTTTTTGCTACATTTTCTCTCGAGATGACCAATGGAGACGAAAATTATGTAGTCATTATTGATTAAATGTAATGTTTTTGGATGTGTTTGTGCATGTACGAATAAATTGATCAAACATTTTTCCAGAAACTTGTATGTCTTGATAGATTATATGCGTATATATATACACTGAACAAAAGTTCTAACCGATCACTTTTCAAATTTTGATCATTTTATAACGGGCCAATGGATCCTAGATTTTTGCTGAGGGAATGTTTGTGTCATTTTCTACCGATTTTTAGGGGGAAAATACTTTGATACGGTCTGATGCACTCAATCGGCACACAGGGTGTGATTTACACACGGAATGTTCGTATAGAGAGTGGTGATTATTAATTTACACTTTGGGTGAATCCTTGTTAACTTTATAAATGAAAAAAAAACCATAAAAGATTGCACGAATGTCGATCTTGTCGGCGAGTTGTAACCTTTGTTCTTGGTATTCGGCGACCGATAGGAACGGACTGATGGATCCTTATTAAATTTTGCAGAGGTGATTTTTGGGTCATTTTCTACCGATTTATGGGGAAAATGAATTTCATACAGTCCAATGCACTCGATCGGCACACAGGGTGTGGTTTTCACATTTTGACTAGAAATGTTCATGGCAGAGAGTGGTGAGTATTAAATTTCACTTTGCATGAATCCTTGTTAACTTTATAAGTGAAAAAACATTGAATATTGCACAAATGCCGATGCAGGATCGTGGCGTACCCAATGGAGTGTTGAATACCGGAGCCTCTATCAAACAAGTGAGTGGCTGTTCATGGAAACATCTTTAAAAAATATCGAAAAGTATTGTTAAAATAGAAAAAATGCTATAATTTTATTACTCTTAATGTGTTCATCCCTATTTCAAGTTGCATGACACTTTAATCCGGTCTTTTCGACCATCGCGACTTTGGACGATGTCGCAAGGGACGGGAATCGTTTCTAACTGACGCCGAAGACCAAGAACAAAGGTTACAACTCGCCGACAGGATCGACATTCGTGCAATGTTTTATGTTTTTTTCATTTAAAAAGTTAACAAGGACTCATGCAAAGTGAAATTTTTTTACTCACCATTCTGTACACGAACATTCGTGACAAAATGAGTAAACCACACCAAGTGTGCCGATCGAGTGCATCGGATCGTATCAAATTATATTTTTCCCACAAATCGGTAGAAAATTACTCAAAAATCACCTCAGCAAAATTTAAAAAGGATCCATTGGCCAGTTATGAAATAGTCAAAATTTGAAAAGTGATCGGTTAGAACTTTTGTTCAGTGGTTTACTATAATTGCATGTCACTTATCATTTTAATGATATTCATTTTGTTAAGTTAGTGACACAATATCATTTCAGAAATGAATAAAACAACATAAATATGTTTCAAAAATAGTGTAATCATGTAAAACTTACCACAGAATCAATGCCATTATACCATAATTTAATTTTTAAAAAAGCAACAATATCACAAAAACTTACAAATCATTAAAATCTACAATCATTAATATGGATACTCTTGAGTATCTCAACTTTGTATCCAGATAAACACGAAATGTTGAACATTCTGTAATTCTCGTCTTATTTATGTTTTGACTGCAATGTATACATTCAACAGAAAATTGGTAAATGCAACTTCATTATACGTCTTGTTACTCTTATATGAAAATGAGTGTTATATGAAGTCAAATAACAATACGTGTCTTGAAAGCGTAACAAGAAGTAATAAAGTACAATTTAACTGCATTAATTCAATCTTTGTTTGATAAGGCCTTGTAGTCAAAACGTTAATACAGGACGAAAATAAAGAGTATTGTTTTTACTTATTGTAAAAATAAACATGTTGCTTTTTGCATTTCAAATACACATCATCGACAAAACAACTAAGCCTCAATTGGAGGTAAACACAATGCCGATGAACACAGTGTGGCATTATGCTAAACTGTTGATCGGAAATAACTTGACAAATCGAATGTGAGAAAACTATTTTCGGAGCATTTGCAAAAAAATTGCACACGTTTCTGGACATAAGAAATAACCATATCAGGTAACTTGCAAAGTAAATTGTTCAAGTTACAGCATAGTTAGAGCTATTATGTTAATGCGCTTTGAATGATTTCACAATTTGCATTATAATGTATCACCGAAGACGTGAATCAGACTATATAACCAATCAAATAGAGTAAAAAGAGAATTACAATTTTTACTAAGACTAGCTGATCTGAGCCGGACAAATAATGAAGGTGTTACAGTGGTCACTAACAAATGATGATAACGGACAATCGATAGACGTATTGTGATAAAAGTTCTCAGGTGAGCAATAAGAAAAGACAAGAAGAAACTAGATTACTAGACCATTTTCCACAAGAGTGAGATTTCTTGCCCACGTGTACTGCTTTCTGATGCTCAACCAAATGTCCTCTTCTAGTAAACAGTTGTTTACACGTTTCACACGTGTATTATTCCCATGTATTTCTTTCGTATCGTCGGTAAGGCTAGCTTTAATCGCAAACTTTTCTCCACAGTTATCGCACACATACCGTTTTTCATCACCATGCTTATTGCCACTACAACGATAAATAATAGAAAAAAACAACTTTAATATATTTAATAGTGTATAAAAAATTGTTTTCAAGTGAAAGAAAACTGGTGTTTAAGATGAGAAACATTATGTACTCCTTGAGTTTTTGTCATAAAGTCCACCTCAGGAAACAGTGCCCGGTACAGACCAGTTTCAGAATGATGTCAAATGAAACCGCTATCGTATTGAAAAATAACTAGTTGGCTGAAACGGCTCGTGTTAATGCACCCAGTACAAGAACAGACTCTTTATTTGAAACATTTTTATAAGTTGGTCGATATCAATAGTTTTATTTGTATAGAACGGTTTAAAAGGACTGAAAGGTCTTCTTATTCAATTCAGAATTTGCATGTTAGGCGGGGAAACTGCATTCATCAATAATTATTCTACAATTGAGACATAAACATGTCTTGAAACAATTGCTACATTTATAATTCATGACTTTTTAAATTATTTAACATTAAAATGTGCATTCCATTATATTTTCATGCTTAGGAATAATATGAATGTTTGGTTAACATTGATAAAACGATTCCAAGACAAAATAACTATGTAACAGTGTGTTTAAAAAACGAAAATGTAACATAAAACTGGTCTATCGTTTTAAATGGAATTCTCGATACCAATTTAATTGAAATGCAACATCTCATTATTTACCACACGAATAATTACAAATAATTAGACATTTACCGATGCATACTGTACAAAAGAAAATGAAAAACATCCTCAGCAATTATACGGAGCCTTTCCAATGTGTCCTCTCTCGTGGATACTTAGACTTCCTTGTGGTTTGAAGAACTTTCCGCAGTATCAGTAAAAACTTTACCAGTGTCCATAATTCTGGAACGAATAAAACGTATTACAATGACCAATAAGATGAATATATCAATACACAAAACAGGAAGCGAGAAACAAATCACAACTTGTCTCACTCAATGACACTAAATAGATATTTAGACAGAGACATGCAATGTTACTTGAGAATATACACAACGTCTTCTGCATAAAAACTTAAGTCATCAGATAATGATTATCTATGATCGTATTTCAGAGAGTAAAGTCGTTAAATATATTTTTGTAAGTTCGTAAAATGACGTAATTTGACGGTGACATTTAACCAAACTTTACATTATGGTTTACTTTTATTTATCCTTACCAAAAAATTGAAATTTACAACCGAGGAATTCGACATTTAACGTAGTAAGATACGTGTAACATCATTGTCGGTTGGTTCAGGAATCTGATAGTACAGCTTATCATTGAAATTCAAATAGTACAGCTTATCATTTTTTGTTTTCCGTCAAAATTCACATTTACACCCTGACCTTTGACAGAAAAGATGACACAAGTATCATAGAATAATGTTTTGAGTTTCCTAGTGGGTAAATTCTTGTGGCAAATGGTTTCATTCAGTACAAAAAGGCAAAAACAGATATATATAGTACAGCCGATCACAACAAGTACGTAAGATTTCAAAATAATTCGCTCAATAACTTTTTTATTTATGGACGTATGAAAAAAAAAATTGTATTGTCATAAATCGCTTGCAATGGAGGGTACTCTGCACGTAATGAAATAACAAGATTCCGTGGTTTTCTAATTAAAAAATGTGAAAAACCTACCTGAGGTGACGAGTCTGGCCGCCATTTAATAGTACAGCTGATCATAACAAAATCACGTGATTACAGGCAGTGAAATCCTCTTGACGGTTTTCTCGCGTATTCGGCTGTCGATATAAATATCTTGTCGGTGGCCATAAATTCATTTTTCCTCATGAAAATAACATCTAGGTCATTCAAATTACATTGTTTTGACAAATATTATAAAAATAATACTATTATAATGATTTTATTGTGCTATTTAAATAAATTTCTCTTCTTGACGGTTCTTGACGTTTCTTGTCTGTAATTAGGGAGACCACCAGTTGATCATCGGTCACGTGGTGTCTGCTATACCACGTGACCGATGATTTTCGGAAAATCACAATACACATTCAGGCAGTTATTTATTAGATGTTTGTGTAACATCCACTTACAGGTCCATTTGTGTACGCAAAATATTTTTAATGCAATTTTTTAGATTTTATTTAAATACCACGCATGCGTTACATGCAATATGTAAATCTGATTCGGAATTCATGTTTTGGGTTTTTTCCAGCAGGATAACTTACTTTATACAAGAACAAAGGTTGAAATAAAATGTTTGTGCAAAGAACGACAGGATTCAATCTGGGATGCTTTCTTTTCAGCAATACTATGTGAAAAAACTTCGCTCTGCACTGGTGCATCTAGTGCTAAAATACATAATGAATGTCGATCCTCTTAAGACCCGTATTATTGTGTGACGTTTAATTCTCATGTAATTAAATAAATAGAATAAAATTTCAATTAACTTGACCTGAACACAAAACCTTCGGATCTACGGTAGCATTCATGTAGAGGTACAAATCCGTTTAATAAAATTTCAAATATCCTCATCATGGTCGAGTTGTAGAAAAAAATAACTATGTTTTTTTAGCATTTCAAAATGAAAGTAGATTGAAACCGAAAGTAGAATTTGATTGTCAATATTTCAAAACATTTTAGAAAACAGGTATTTTATAAGTTGTAACCTATTGATAGATGACGTTTCCTCTTTATGGTATCATTTAAAACGGACTGAGCTCTTATCAAGAATCACATTTTTTTTGTGAAAATGGACACTAAATCGAAATTTATTTTGTGAATGTGTTGAATAAATATCCATTGTTAATTGTTATATTTTACGGATTTCTTAATTTTGAGACGGTTCTAAATCTGCTCTAAGTAGGTATTTTGTGAGCTTTAAGTTAAAAACTAGGTTCTAGTTGAAATATGAAAGAATCGTAGATCACAAATTAATTTACTTTAATTGGCCTAAAACATTGATTACATATGTAGGTCTACAGTCGTTTTCAAACGTGAACGAAAGATGTCGACGTGTCCCGGGTATTTACCTAAATAGATTTGTTATCTTGTGTCATAGTCTATCGTTAATCAGTTTACGAAAAACCAAATAATCTTCTCAAGGAGTTACAATGAGGGCAATACATTTGAATTGAATGCAGCAATGACTCATTGAATCGCTACATGCGTATTCGTATTTTTAGAAAATCAACGATTTAGATTTTATGCGAACAATATACACTACTTTATCATTAACTCGTCGATTCACTGTGTATGTTGACATGGCTGGACGTGTTGATAATTTCGATATAGTGCTGTCATTTGACACAACGGGATCTATGTACGATTGTATTGACTCAGTTAAACAACGTATGGGAGAAATCATGAGAAAACTTAAGAAAGACATTCCAGGTATAAAGATGGGCGTCATTGCTCACGGTGATTATGATACAGATCATACCTATATAATTAAGTATGAGAATTTAACCGATGATGTCGATCGACTATGTCAGTTTGTGCGTAACGCTGAGGGAACTGGTGGGGGAATTACAAGTTTTTTTACTTTAGATGAGGCATATGAATTATCACTGAAATGCACACGACAGAAAATGAACTGGCGCACAGATTCAAATAAAGTTTTAGTGATGATTGGTGATTGTCGACCTCATGAGAAGGATTTCAGTTTAAACGAAGAACGCATAGACTGGAATGAAGAGATTGTATTGTTAAGAGATATGGTAATGTTTTCTTTATTCATGTTTATTTTCTTTATTTATATGTTGGTGACGTCGTAAATACATTCACGTTCAAAGTTCTTTCACATAAGTGATTCACTAAAAATTAAAAAGAAATATTAAACTCCTTTAAAAATGAACAATATATAAAAGATTATAATCAGTGATGGTCGGATAATCCTTTTTTGTATAAGTGTCGCCAGTGCCTTCGTCAGTAATTTAGACCTCCCTCAATATTATCTATTCAATTGTGTATTCTATAAATAGACGAAGAAGACTGCGAAGATCGTACAGTTTAAACTGCAGTTAAGAAGAAATTTAAACATAACATAATCAAAGCGAGCTCGACGAATCTCAACTTATATGCAGAGACGTAACACACTTTTTTCAAACTCTTTAACTTGAAAGCCCATTAAAAACCAGGAAGCCGGAAATTAGTGGAGATTTAAGAGAGAACAGGGAAGATTCCAAAAGGCAATCTATTTTAGGGCCAATTATCAGAACACTAATTCTGATATGTATGTGAAGACAGCAGTAACTGCAATACAGCAGCACTACTGTAAACCATTACTGTTAGAATTTTCGGCGGTACAGCAGTAAACTCTTACTGTTAGAATTTTTGGCAGTACAACTGTAAACTCTTACTGTTAGAATTTTCGGCAGTACAGCAGTAACAACAGTAAATCTTTACTGTTAGAATATCGGCAGTAAACCCTATTTCTGAATACTTCAGCTGTAAATCAGCAGAGCTTTACTGCGACATATGTCTGTCAAATTGCTTGCAGTAAACTTTTTTTTTAAATCAAGAATCCTATATTAGAAGGATTCGTAACGGAAGGAAACTAACGGAAGTTCTCGGTCGTTGCGAGACGACGCGAGAGCGCCATTCCGTCTCATCCACCATTTTCATTTCTATCCACGAATATCCACTTGAAACTAATCCATCGAAGGATGTGTTATGTTCTCATTTAGAAAATTATGTCCAACAGTCATAAAAAAGTTGTTCGTTAATGACTAAATTGTCCAACTTTGATAAATTTCGCGTTTATTCTAAGGCATTAATTATCGACCCAAGCGTGACAAATGTGTGAAATGGCGACCAATTGAAAATGTAGGCTGCGCTATAGCGCAATATCTGAGTGAAATGGTCAATATATGACCATGTATTTGAGTTAGATTTATGGATAGATATGTGATGTTTGAAGTGATTAAGTAACTTAATTACTTCAAATTTAGCTAGCTTTGATAATCAATCTCATCTTCAAATATGGCCATTTTCGGCTAAAAACAACGAATTTCGTGGATTGAAGTCCTTTATGGGCATTTTTAATTAGCATTTTTCGAGTACAACACGCGTTTGAATAACATTTTGTTTGCAATAATGTGGGAAAAAAATACATTGAAAATTGGTTTCAAATAAACCTTTTCCTGCATATGCATGATTAAACCTAAAACGCAACTATAAAAACACCCAATTTCCTTGCTGAATTTTACATAGATTTTAGAACTACCGAACTTAATCATGGACCCAGTTAATGTTGTATCCTTAACCAAATGCGTTCTATTGCACTGTTGTAATTACCAAAAAGCGATCGGTTCATTGTGTTTTGAAGGATAATGACTATTAGTCTGGATTACTAGCCCCTTACCACTATCGTTATCGGGTCAGGCAAACCGTAATTATGGTGGCCTCCTCAGTTATTATTCGGGTATTACGTTTCTTGATCTTGCGTGACCATTTGCTAACGATAGTTACTTTAGTAAGAGTTCGATACTAAATAGGTCATACGATTTCGATTTTTCTTATTACACGTATATTTAGCGAACGATTTACACAAACATGTCTCACTTGAACTCAATTCGGACGTGGATTAGTCTCGTTAGAATTTCGGATACTTTATTTAGCATTAATGTAACCGAACAACTGAAAAAGGTACTCACTGTAATTCTTGTACAATGATCCTTTGATTTAAACCTGATTTGTGAGAAATGTTCATTGAAAAAAAAAATAAAAAAAATATCCAATACCCTATTCACTACATAGCGCGCGGCCATTATCATGCTTTGCCTAACGTACTTATACAAGACAAAATACGACTGGGAACCAGACAAAATGACTATTTTTTAAAGTATTCGCCACTCTTGTTAGCCTTGGATATGATATTTTTCTCTATTAATAAGTCAGAGTTTTTGTTGTTTTGATAGCATAATGACTTGTATGATGTGTTCAGTCATTATATGAGGTTGAGCCCTATGCTAGTAAACCTCATAAACAAAGGCTATGTCATTGAAAGTCCCATCCTGCTAGCTAAGTAAGTAGAACACTGGACTACTGATTTGTTTTAATAATTTTTATAATTTGTTTTATTTTTCCATTTTGATGAACATTTTATAGTGGCATATTTCTGCCATCAGATAACCACATAACTAACTAGTTAATTAAGAGGTTAACTAGTTACGGTAACTAGTTTACCTCTTAAGTTTAGTGGTTAACTAGTTACCGTAACTAATCAACCTCTTAATTAGCTAGTTGGTTAAGTGGTTAACTAGTTATAGTAACTAGATATTCACTTATTTTATATTAGCTATGTTGCATTTATTAACTTTATATACCTATCATTATGTTTTTGTCTTTTGATTTACATGTAGTATAATCAGACATTTCTCTGATTTTATGTCTTTATGTTTGTCATTGTATAATCTTGTTTACCTGTGTCATTATTACAATGTCATGTCATTTTTATGTTGTAATATTTTCATGTCATTATTATTTTATGATGTTCCCTATTCATGGTATAATCGTATTGATTGTGATGTAACCATTGTATTCGTATAATTGTAAATCACTCGAAACTGTAAAGTTTTTGTGAATAAATGTATGTTCTGTTCTGTTTACTTATTTTATGATGATAACATTATGTTGTAATCAGTTAATTCTTCCGATAATTAGGCCATTTAAATCAGAAATCGGACATCATAGAGCATTTTCTTCACAAACTATTAAATATTCAAAAAGATCAATTACTATTAAGATTTATTTTACATATAAATCTAATCATAATTGAGCGGGAAGAATTTCAAATGAAAAATTAATTAATTGGCCATTTTCGTCGATTAACGCCACTTTTAGGTTAAAGAAATGATCTTTCCTTTGCAAACGACACTGAAACGACAGTAAAAAATCGAAAAAAAATCTGGTTTGACGATAAGGCGTTAAATATCCTTCTAATATAGGATCCTTGTTTAAATGGATGGTTTTATGTGACTTTATATGATAATGGTAATAATACTTATGGCGACAAATTTGAGTATCAAGTTGAAATATACGACGTATATAACCTGACTTATAAGTTAACTTAAACTAAAAATAATCAAGCGGAAATATGATGTTTGTGAGTTGACTGAGAAGTCAATTAGGTTCGGCTAAAATTGAACACCGCTATGGTCAGTTACTGCTGGTTTTTGTTATCCAATGAAATGTCAACATACTATTTAATACGCATAAAATATAAGAAGCAATCAGCAGATATGTCTGTATTGAAAGGTCAAGACTTTCCAGGCTGTGAGTCGCGTAAGATCTATATCTCAAATAATTTCGAGCCATGGCGACATGCTTATTGTGAGAGACCTGTCATGTTATTGTGATGAGTGTTGGAATCGACAATACGAAAAATATGAATTAACACACGCCGTCGGTAAATATGAATGTCTCTCATTAAAGAAAAACAACAAATAGAAACAGCCCCAGTACAGTTACCCGCAAACATACCAATTCCTGAATTGGTGAACCTGAACGATGTGCTTGCTGTGAAAGCCTTTGACTAAGACTAAGACTATTACCTACTACGAGTGCTCGAACCAGCGTAAACGGTGCAGACAAATACCACGGATGATTTGATGGCAAGCTATGATTTGGGTATAAAAGTTATAAAGGGTCATTACTACTAAAACAATGGAAATTCAAGTCTTAAATTTGTCACTGATAAAAACACACGGCGATAGTTCCAGCATATTCCTTGATTTATATTTGTGCTGATTTTAAAGACATCCTATTCAATACACGGAGATGAACTGAAAATGTACATCTTTCCATGTTGGAAAATTCAGAATAGAAATGAGTACATTACTATTTGACTGATTGAATAATCAGTGCATGTGGTTTTTTTTGAGAATATGTAAAAATAAAATAGTTATTATTTAAGGTATAGGTAAGAAATAAAATTAATCATATAATGTGAATTGGGTATTGTTGTTTAGAAGTAATCTAGGCGACGATTGAATGTAGTTCTGTTTTTTGGATTGAACTGTACTATTGAGGTTTTGGACAGAATAGGAACAGAACTGCATGCAATCGTCGTTCATGGTTTTGTTTGGGTATAAAGCGATATAAAGTTGAAACATTTATGGGCTATGGTCATATTGTTGATTGAATTATAACAAGCGTTACATGTGTTAAAGTAAAGGAACACAAGAAAATTAACAAACTTAATACAGGGATTGTTCTAATAGGCCCTGCATATAGTGGTTAGAAATTTAATAAGCAATATAAGGAAATGTTAAAAAATCTTCTTTTCTATAGGTAATAAGCATATGGCTTTCACATTTGGCATGTGGCATCACGTTCCGGTCAACTACAAAGTTGTTTAATTTTGACACTTTACTTAAATTCGACCTCGTCGTCCGGTCTATTACTCATGTAAAGCGATCTGTCCTTAGGCCCCTCATGCTCGTCAGTTTGCTTAAACTATCATTGTTATATATTTTCAGGGAGTTAAAATCAATGCTGTACAATGTGAAGGAAGATCATATGCAGATTCTTTCTATCAGAAGATTGCCTCAACAACGTTTGGAAACCATGTACCTCTTGACGATATAAAGCAAATAGAAAAGGTATTGATGTCCATTTGTTACAGAGAAGCTGGTCTTGGAGGGACATTTGTAAGTTTTTCTTTATATCTTTCTTCTAACTTAAATAACTTTATATCTAATCAAAATCTCGCTTACCAGAGAACACACTGCTAAATGTTGAGCTATTGTACAATGTAGCCGGTATATAGGGCATCTTTACTTGCGTACTAAGATATGCGTGTGCGTTTGATCATAGCCAATAATTCGCTTCAAATCTTATTGTAAAAAGCATAGGGAAAAGATTTTACATGTTTGACCTGTGGTATCACCTTACAATCCTTAAAGAATGTTCAGATTATACCTCTTCGGTCAATATTGACCTCTGAGGTCACGACCTTTCCTGTCTAAAACGATAAAGCTTAGAGCGTCCATATTTGGCATGTAGCATCACCTCAAAGAGCTTTTATGTTCAAAGATTTTCAAAGCATGTCCCTGGAATCATTATTGGGTTATAATTTCAAGGCTTTTGCAAAAGTTATTTTATTAAATGCATAGTTCTACAATCCCTTCGGTTCGAATGATTTACCTGAAAGGACTTAATGACACAACCTATAAATCTTGGACATAGAAAGAAAATTGACATATAGTGATTACATCATAATAGAGGTGAAAATTTCAAGTATTGCATGTTTCATAACTTTGTTGTGTTTGCTAGCAAGTGAAATAAATTGAGGCCCATGCATAGTTATTGATTATGTTACTTGTACTGTATTTATGAATATCTCTGACAAAATTGAGTAAGTAAATTGTTTTTGTGGCGGCTGGTATCAAACTGTTTGTCATTCATGCAGTATTTCCACCATTTTTCAAAACATTGAATAAAAGATTAATTTAGCAGACAAAATTTAATTGAGCAGTCGACAGTTTTCTTCGTAGCTGGTCAACGATTAGGCATGTGCAATAAATAGGAAAAATATTTTTCTATTTACAATTTCATCTACATTTGTCAAAGGATATCAAAACAAAATCACAGAAGTATTGTCACCAAGTGCCTTAGTGTACCAAATCCTCTTTATCGTCCATATATGGATAACATATGGTTTTTCAAGGAGGATTAGAGATTATTACTGTCACTCGGGTGTCGGTATCCGATGTCCCACTGTTTGTGTCGGCAGACTTTGATCATTTCAGTTGTATCAAGATTTTAACTTAAACTCATACAGCAAAAAATAGGGGTGTAACGTTTAACTGATATACCGGTTAATATTGCAATACGACCTCTGACAGTTTTAAACCTGTTCGTTTTGTTCTGAACCGGTTTTTCTAGTTATGTTCCATACTTGTTGTTTTTATCAGGGTCTGAAATTTATATGTTTGAAAAGACGTTAAAATGTGTTCAGAAACGTGAAACATTTTTCGTAAAGTGAAAGATTAATTATTTTTGAAGGTACATTCAACACATTTTTTTTCTAACTTATTCAAACATTGGCATAATACATTCATGTAGATCATTTGAAAATACAAATATCTTTGTACAATGTTGACCAAATTAAGACGATACATGTTTATTAATTCATGCTATGCATGTATGCGCAAAGAACAATGTGTATTGCAAAATGGTTTTTATCGTATTGTTACACCCCTAGCAAAAAATGTTGTCAATAAGGGACATGTAAGTTTTTTGCTGTTTGATACACAGATCTATTTATATAAACACTACATTTGAACTAGGTTCATGCACCCATTGCAGGGTCTCAATTATTTTATCCATTCTACCTGTCACACGGAAATTCTATCATTTTGTCTAGCCACGAAAAAGCATGCACCATGATATATGTAATATGGACGTCATCATTAACGTCACGCGAAGTTGAGTCATCGGGATCGCTCGATGCTGATTCACTCGGTCTATCCCTCTCCTTGTCTTTTTTTCAAATACAGACGCAACTTATATGTTTTAAAATCGAACCAATCGTATGAAGTCTCCTGCATGTACATTATCTTCGTCAAAGGTGACGGTTATTATTTTTTTCGGCGTAGCTGTTTAAGGTGGCTTTCGGAATACCCACTGTCTATTTATAAAACCTCATTTTTTTGGACAAACGAAATTTTCTTTGGCAACGTAGGAGGAAAAGATGCCACAAGAACTGAAAAGAGCGTTTTTCTGTGCTCGTCAAAATATATGCAACTCGTGTTTTCGCCTCAAATCTTCGTATTTTCGTTTCTTCGTTTCTTTGCGTTCCGGTTTTACAAGCGCATGCGCAAATCATTTACACATATGCATAAACAACACTGGAGGAAGATATCTGCAAAAGATTATCGGCTCTCGAATATGTGAGAGTGTCTAGTTAGGTGAAAATCCTTTTATTTCATGGGGAAATAATTAATGATAAGGCCAAATCGACGTTAAGCGGCAATATTTGTAATTTACTTAATTTTGTAATCATGAGAGTAAACTGATATAGTTTCTTTTGTTAACGATCCTGCAGTAAATACGTAAAACATGCAAACAAATTGTGTAAGAAAGAAATGTGACAACGATGTTAGAACCGATGTTAGGCATTGATCTTGGTGTGGTTTTTTTCCTATACAATAAAATGTTTACGCATTGCACGCTTCATATGGAGATGTTTTTTTTAATACAACACTTTAGCATGTTCTTTTTCAAATAATGAAAAAAAATACCGAGTAGTCATGGCAGGGTAAGGGGTGATGAGAATTTATTGAGTAATTTCCCTTGGCCTAATGGTTAGATATATTAGGGTTGAACACACACTATTATATTGTCATTTCTATTTTATTCTGTTAATTATAAATGGTACAATGTTTAACTGTTCTCAATTACGAGGCATATTATCGTGTGATGATCGTCATACTATGAGACCATTGTTTTATATTTATCATAAAATTGATACAATTATGTACACATTGACATATCCTTGTAAGTTAGTCGTCACTCTACATATAAAACTGCTTAAAATGGTGTATCATGTTATGATGACGTCACACGAAAATATCATAATATGAACCTTGTATAGCAATGCTGTGCAGCATATTTATATTTTATTTTGTTACTTATAAATGCTACAATGTTCAACTATTCTCAACTACGCGGCATATAATTGTGTGATGATCGTCATACTATGAAGACTATTATTTATATTTATTATAAAATTGATACTATTATGTACATATTGACAGATCCTTATAAGCTAGTCGTCACTCTACATATAAAACTGCTACAAATGGTGTATCATGTTATGATGACGTCACACGAAATATAGCAATGCGATAGTGACGATAGTCATACTATGAAGACCATTGTTTATTTTTATCATAAAATTGATACTATTATGTACACATTGACATATCCTTGTAAGTTAGTCGTCACTCTACATATAAAACTGTTAAAATGGTGCAGCATGTTATGATTACGTCATTGTCGTGTGACGATAGTCATACTATGAAGACTATTACTTATAATTATTATAAAATTGATACTGTTATGTACACATTGACATATCCGTGTAAATTAGTCGTCACTTTATACATAAAACTGTTAAAAATGGTGTATCATGTTATGATGACGTCACACGAAAATGTCATATATGAACTTTGTATAGCAATGCTGTGCAACATACAATCGACATCAGTTACCTTATGGTGTAAAACTAATACTATACATTATATAATACGTCTTCAGAATTCGATATCTACGCATTATATGCTACTTGATGTTAATCATACTGTTGGTCAAAACATATACATTTTATGCAGTTTTACGTTCATGTGTCATACAATATGTACCCTTTAATGATAGTGTTCATCATACTGCAACCACCTTTATATATGATACTTGATGTGAGTATTGTTTATATAACTGGATTTTTGTAATACTGTGTATTATGAGAACAGTAGTAAAAAAGCTTATAAATATTTGTTAACAAGTGTTGCTAGGGGTCAATATGTCGTAATACAGGACACAATTGTAGATGTCACTAACAGTATGATGTGAAAGTGGTAATATAATTCACAAAATTAATACATACTTTATCAATGATCGTAAAGCATTGTGAACATGTATATCTAGGTATTATAATGTCCCAAACCGTCTTGTGGAAATCTGCTAACATGATGTTATTCCTTCTGTTGGTATAGTAAGAATTTACCATACGTCAAACGTCACTATTAGAAACTGAGTATATCAATATGGGGAGCAATTAAGTTGATTTCATTAAACTTGTGATGCAAAACTGTTGCTATGCATCATAAAACATATTAAGACAGACACTCGGCTTAGTGTTATGTCATTGACTCGTGATTGTAAAATTCCGTATGATTTATTATTGGAGTTATATGTAATGCTATGTATGAGGTAAACCCATAGATGATACATAATATGACTTTTTAGTCTAAACATTTGATATGGCTGAATTTTCATTTCATATGAGAATGTTTAGTAAGTAAGACTATATAGGATAAATTCTAAAATAATGGCAACTTACCAGACATCATATGTCATAATATTTGATAAATTGCACTTTTCACTTCTCGTAGGGTGCTGAAGTTAAATTATGTGTCATACTATGTATACCTTTTAATGATAGGGTTTATCATACTGTATACACTTCTTGCATATGATACTTGATGTGAGTGTTGTTTTATTCTACTGGATAGATGAAATACTGTGCATTATGAGAACAATGATAAAAAAATTCTAATATATACATGTTGACGATAATTGCTGGGGACCAATATGTCATTTTACTCAACGCAATAGCCGATGTCACTTACTGTATGTAGTGAAAGAGATCTTATAGGTGACAATAGTTTTTTTGTGTAAATTATACTGAAACATAATCTATCGCAAGACTACTGAACAAAAATGTCTGTTGTTTGTTTGTTAGCATTTAACTTAATATGTTTGTATTAATTTATAATAACATGTATGACTGATATAACATTTATGTAATGCTACCAGTACAGTAACTGTTGTATGAGTAAAATGTCATATTTCCTTACACAGCGACAAATTGGGAAAATGGTTTTAGCAATGAAAATTACTATAATTATGTGCTCCTTGAACTTATTAAATGTATACATTGTAATACTTTTATTCTTTGACCTTAAATTGATTATGCTTTTCCCCTTTTTTGCAAAACAGATTCATACACTTCTATTCTTTCATCTGTTCAAACATTGTAATCCATTAAGCTCCTTTTAAAATTCTAAAGTTGTTCTAGAGAATTGATAATAATAGGCAAAGTATGATTTATATCAAATAAAATGTCAGTGGATACGTGTGTGACAAGAATCACTCCCTAATTATGTACAAAGTATCTCTTTTTAACATCAATCTGACCTTTGTTGAGAGTTTTAATGCATATAAAACCATTAAATGGAAACGTCAATAGTATCTATGAACGTTAGAGGTTTAGGTAACAAACAAAAAAGGTTGCAAGTATTCGAATGGTTAAAACATGCAAATGCATCAATATACATGTTACAAGAAACTCATTCTACTAATAGCTTAATTGAAAAATGGAAACATGAATGGAAAGGCAATTACTTTTTAGCGGTGATAAAACCAATAGTGAAGGCGTTGGCATTTTAATCCATCCAAATAAAAAAATAGAAATTGAAAATAAAACTGAAATAATAAAATGAAGATTAACAGCATGTGATATAACCATTCAAAACAAACATATAACGCTTATAAATATATATGGTCCTAATAAAGACGACATTAACATTTCCAATGCTCTTGAAACTTATATTTTACAAAATAACGACAAACACTATGTCATTGGTGGAGATTTTAACACTATAATTGATACAAACTTAGACCCAAAAATTGGAAATAAAGATACACATAAAAAATGTAGAACCAAAATAAACGAACTTATTGAAAATTGCGAGCTGAATGATATATGGCGTAACAAGAACAATGATAAAATACAATTTACTTGGCACTCGAACAGAAATCCGCCTATACACTGCAGGTTGGATTACTTTTTAATATCTAATTCACTAAGTAACATTATAAAAAATGCAAAATCAGCCACGGCTATAAAACGGACCATTCTATGATAATGATTACAATCGATGAAATTCTTATGGAAAAAGGGCCAGGATACTTTAAAATCAATAATTCCATCTTATTGGATAAGGGCTACCAATCAAAAATAATACAAATCATAAATGAAGTTACTGAAATAAATGAAGAATGTAATCCAAATACTCTATGGGAAATCATCAAAGGTACCATTAGAAACGAAACAATTAAATATACTACACATAAAAATAAAGAGATGAAACTTGAAGAATCAAAACTGTATAAAGAAATATCCGAGCTGGAAAGTAAATTACAAGATCAATCTACAAATAACACAAATGAAATAAGACTAAACATCTTAAATAAAAAGCAAGACCTAGATAAAATTATAGATAAAAAATAAATGGTATACTTATGCGCTCCAAAGCGATTCATGTAGAAAACAACGAGAAAAATTCGTCTTATTTTGCTAATATGGAAAAACGTAAAGCAGAACAAAAAACAATACATAAGCTAAAAATAGGTGAACAATACATAAACGGAAAACATGACGTGTTGAAAGCGGAATATGACTTCTACAAAAAACTTTATAGCGAAACGAATAATCAGGATGATATTGAATACACTAATAACGCCTTTCTAAACGATAATATAAAAAATCTTAATGAAAATGAAATATATCCTGCGAAGGTGAAATAAACGAGCATGAATGCGGTATAGCATTAAAAAGTATGATGAACAATAAAAGTCCAGGATCAGATGGTCTAAATGTGAAATTCTACAAAATATTTTGGAATCATTTAAAAAGTTATTTGATAAAATCATTAAATTACTCATATATAAATGGTAGTTTAACTCAACTTCAAAAACAAGGTGTTATATCTTTAATTCCAAAACAAGGTAAAAATCTTGACTATCTATCAATTTATAGACCTATTACGCTACTAAATGTTGATTACAAAATTGCAACTAAAACGATTTCAAACAGGATTTAAAACGTTCTTCCAAGCATCATTAGCTATGATCAAACAGGATTCGTGAAAAATAGATATATAGGTGAAAATGTAAGAACTATATTTGAAATCATTGATTATCTAAATGAAAAAAGAATGCCCGGGCTTCTATTTTTCGCAGACTTTGAAAAAGCTTTTGATAGTTTAAATCATCAATTCATGTTTAAATGTTTAGAAAAATTAAATTTTGGTTCGGATCTAATACAATGGATAAGATTATTTTATACTGATATATCAAGTGTAATAATTAATAATGGACATTTAACTGAATCCTTTTCAATCAACAAAGGTGTGCGACAAGGTTGTCCACTCTCAACGTCCTTATTCATAATATGTTTAGAATTTTTATCCAACTTCATCAATAATAACAATATCATAACTGGCATTAAAATTGAAGGTCAAGAAATTAAACAAACATATTTTGCTGATGATGGTACATTCTTTATTGACGGAGCAAAAATCTCCTTTGAAGCACTGATAGCAACCTTATCAAAATTTAGTAAAATTTCAGGTTTGAACCTAAACACATCAAAATCAATTTTGCTTAGAGTAGGAATATTAGCAAATTCAAACGTAAAATTTTGTAATGAGCAACCATTCATCTGGACATCTACATCAGCAAAAACATTAGGCATACAGTTTAGTAATAATAGAGAATTAAATGTAAAATATAACTTAGAACTTAAACTTAAAGAATTCTTTCAAACATTAAAACAATGGCAACATCGAAAGTTAACGCTCATGGGAAAGGTAATTGTGGTGAAGACTTTTGCTCTACCAAAGTTAATATACCCTCTGAATGTTTTACCAAATCCAACATCTGACGTGATTCAAAAAATAAATAAGGCTATATTTGATTTTGTATGGGACGGAAAACCGGATAAAATTAAACGCTCACGCCTTACACAAACTTACAATAACGGTGCATTAAAATTACCGGATATAAACCTATTTATAAAATCACTTAAATCATGTTGGGTTAGGCGATACTTAGATGTCAACAATAAAGGGAAATGGAAATATATATATAAAAATAAACTAAAAGGGTTCGGCGACAAATTATTGTTTGAATGTAATATTTCAACTAAAGATGTTAAAAACATTGCTCAAAGTAATATGTTTCTTCATGATGTTATAATGAGTTGGACAGAAATAAACCAAATATATAGAGACAAAAAAGAAACAAATATTGGAAAAGAAATATTATGGAATAATTCAAACATAAAGCACAACGGTAAATTATTATTTTATTTACAATGGTTTAACAAAGGCATTAAATACCTCGAACAAATGTTTGATTTTAGAACAAAAAACTATTATACTTTTGAGCAAATACAGTTTTTGTATGAAATAGAAAAATCTGACTTTTTAAAATTTCATACTCTCATTAAATGTATACCAGAAAAGTATAAAACAAAACTCCAAGCCTACAATATCAATCAAAACTATGAAAATCATAATTTATTAGAAAAGATAAAACAAACAAAACAGTTAAATAAATATTTTACACAATGCAAGTTAATACCCATATTGAACGTAAAGTAGAGCAAAAGTGGAACCAATATTTAGGCAATAATATTAACATTAAATGGGAAGCAATATACATGATACCTTTTCAAACTACTATACATGTATCCCTACGATGTTTTCAGTATAAATGCTTGATGAGAATAATTCCCACAAATAAACACCTCCACACATGTAAAATCAAACAATCTAGTCTCTGTGACCTATGTCAATGTAATCCTGAAACTATTGAACACTTATTCTGGGAATTTCAAACTAGTCAAGCACTGTGGTGTAATCTTTCTAACCTACTAAACAATAATTCTTTCAATATTACAATAAATAAAATAGATGTGCTCCTAGGGCGAGAAATAAAAAAATAATAAAAAGAACATTTTACTCAATTACATTATAATGCTGATGAAATACTATATCTTTAACACAAAATGCAAAAACTCAATTCCTACTTTTCAAAACTTTATTAATTTTTTCAAACATCAAGTTCACATTGAAGGAGAAATATCTATTATAAAAGACAAAACTGAAAGCTATGAAGAAAAATGGAAAGATTTTGAAAATTTAATAAAATGAATACTCAACAAAGGTCAGATATGTTGGGGGCCGCAATCCTTATTATGGGGTATTTTTTTGATAAGTAGAGTGTTAGCGAGTGAATGATCGATTTAATTGAGTGAGTGAATGATCGATTTAATTGAGTGAGTGAGTGAGTGAGTGAGTGAGTGAGTGAGTGAGTGAGTGAGTGAGTGAGTGAGTGAGTGAGTGAGTGAGTGAGTGAGTGAGTGAGTGAGTGAGTGAGTGAGTGAGTGAGTGAGTGAGTGAGTGAGTGAGTGAGTGAGTGAGTGAGTGAGTGAGTGAGTGAGTGAGTGAGTGAGTGAGTGAGTGAGTGAGTGAGTGAGTGAGTGAGTGAGTGAGTGAGTGAGTGAGTGAGTGAGTGAGTGAGTGAGTGAGTGAGTGAGTGAGTGAGTGAGTGAGTGAGTGAGTGAGTGAGTGAGTGAGTGAGTGAGTGAGTGAGTGAGTGAGTGAGTGAGTGAGTGAGTGAGTGAGTGAGTGAGTGAGTGAGTGAGTGAGTGAGTGAGTGAGTGAGTGAGTGAGTGAGTGAGTGAGTGAGTGAGTGAGTGAGTGAGTGAGTGAGTGAGTGAGTGAGTGAGTGAGTGAGTGAGTGAGTGAGTGAGTGAGTGAGTGAGTGAGTGAGTGAGTGAGTGAGTGAGTGAGTGAGTGAGTGAGTGAGTGAGTGAGTGAGTGAGTGAGTGAGTGAGTGAGTGAGTGAGTGAGTGAGTGAGTGAGTGAGTGAGTGAGTGAGTGAGTGAGTGAGTGAGTGAGTGAGTGAGTGAGTGAGTGAGTGAGTGAGTGAGTGAGTGAGTGAGTGAGTGAGTGAGTGAGTGAGTGAGTGAGTGAGTGAGTGAGTGAGTGAGTGAGTGAGTGAGTGAGTGAGTGAGTGAGTGAGTGAGTGAGTGAGTGAGTGAGTGAGTGAGTGAGTGAGTGAGTGAGTGAGTGAGTGAGTGAGTGAGTGAGTGAGTGAGTGAGTGAGTGAGTGAGTGAGTGAGTGAGTGAGTGAGTGAGTGAGTGAGTGAGTGAGTGAGTGAGTGAGTGAGTGAGTGAGTGAGTGAGTGAGTGAGTGAGTGAGTGAGTGAGTGAGTGAGTGAGTGAGTGAGTGAGTGAGTGAGTGAGTGAGTGAGTGAGTGAGTGAGTGAGTGAGTGAGTGAGTGAGTGAGTGAGTGAGTGAGTGAGTGAGTGAGTGAGTGAGTGAGTGAGTGAGTGAGTGAGTGAGTGAGTGAGTGAGTGAGTGAGTGAGTGAGTGAGTGAGTGAGTGAGTGAGTGAGTGAGTGAGTGAGTGAGTGAGTGAGTGAGTGAGTGAGTGAGTGAGTGAGTGAGTGAGTGAGTGAGTGAGTGAGTGAGTGAGTGAGTGAGTGAGTGAGTGAGTGAGTGAGTGAGTGAGTGAGTGAGTGAGTGAGTGACAATTCCTATCATACATACAAAAGTTGTACTTCATTTAGTAAGATTTATGAAGGACATCATTTTAACATGTATAATTGTAATTGAACTAATAATTATGTTTTCTTTGTGAATGTATGATATGAAATGTTTTATATAAAATGAATCTTGTGAATAAATGAGAAAAAAACGACGTTAGAACCATTTATTTGGAATGTATCCATGAAAAACCGGAACACAATGCAGTCTTAAGTAGATAATTTTTTCAATAGATAACTTATGCTTGTCTCCTAATTGACCTTACGCCAGAAATTGATTGACAGCTCCTATTAGCCAATCAGCGTCTGGCATTTGATACGCTGCTGCTTATCTAAGATAAGCGGCTTATCGGCTGCCATTTTGTCCGACTTCTGTTCTTGACGGACATTAAATTTCTTATGTGATAGCATGGACCATATCTACAGTTCTATAGGGTCCTTAGTGGAAATTACAAAATAAACTAAATAAAACAAATTAGAATGGTCAAAATATGTGCATATGGGGTCTGTAACACGGGCTCACAGTATCCAGTTAGGATTACGAACGGCAACTAACTTAGAAATACCTGACACTGGCTTCGTCTATTAAAGACCACAAGAACAGTTCAACATGATTTTTGTCACATCATTCAAAATCTAAACGCGTATACGTTTGTTCAAGGTAGGGTTTTTATATAACATCTCTGTTCAAGGGTACAACTTGATTTTTTACTCAGTAAGGTTTAGGGAGTTCAGTAAATTTAAACGACCTTAACATGGACCGAACTGTTTATACCGGGGACAAAACTATGTATTGAAAAAATTTGGGGACTGTTTAATGGATCCACCGCTTAATTTTCTTATTAATGAATATATTTTCTAATATGTAGGTTCTGTATGAAAGCTAAGACAATAAGCTTGATATAAGTATTAACTGCATAAAAATCTGACGACAATAAATACATGTATATATTAAATCAGGTTGAAAATGACTTTTTTCCTGCATGTTTACCCCAAAATGGATCCATGGATCCATCCGTTACCTTTTTTATTTCTCAGCATATTTTATCACCTATACACCATTTTAAGGATTATAATTATAAATGTAGTTTTCATGTATATCTAACCTTTTTTGATTTATAAAGGATTTCTACAAAAGATGCATTCCTTGATAATTTTTGCGCATATATTTTTTGTTGGAGCAAATGAACCTACCTTTTTTTAATTTATAAATGGATATTATTAAACAATGAATCATTCGAATGTTGTGACAATGCCATTTTCAGACAAGTAATTTATGAAGGAAATATGATAGCTCGTAAATGATGGGCATGCATTTGAACACAACTCCGTCTAGTGCAAGTGAACTAACAACTATAGGTCCCCCCCCCCAATAATACCAAGACCTTAACTTCTTTTTCTCAACATATTTTTTAAACTTGATAGCTAAGGTAATGTTGTATTTTTTGCATGTTTTACTTTTTAAAATCCGTACATCCAAACGACTATTACGGGCGTTCAATTTTTTTTCAAGTGTATTCTTTCAACTTGCTCATTCTTTGCGCGTATATTTTTTGTTGGAGCAATTGGACCCACCTTTAATTTGAATATTTTTGAATGGATATTCATAAACAATGTATCATTTGAAAGTTGTGACAATGCCATTTTCAGAAATATTAAGTTGAATGAAATCGGATGGCTAGTAAATAATAAGCATGCATTCGAACCTGTTATTTTCGAAACATAGATAATGTCTAGGGACATAGATAATTCCCTGATAGTGTCGGACAATTTATCACGTGGCTCGGTGGGCGGAGCATAGGTATTCCGGTGTCAGGTCAATTCTACGCCGTTTGTCTTTGTTAAAGACATTTTTGTTTTAACTTTTAAGTAGAAAAAACATTTGGTCAGCTAGGGCCTTCGCACAATAGTTGCGCACAGGATAACGAATCACCGATACCGTTTTCGGTTCTCGTCAGATAAATCAAAATGTATAGTAATTTTTCTCCGTTGATTGATTATAGTTATTGCTTCACATCGTTGTGGTAGTGGAGCAATGGTAAAAGGAAGTTGTCAAAAAAGTTGATAAAGTAATTGTTCAAATTTTGTAAGCTGTTTTAAAATCTATCAAAGAGTAACAACAAAGTGAACTGTTGTAATTGAATGGAAACCAACATAGATATCTTAAAGGAAACTGACGAGTACAAACGTGTTATCCTACCATAAACACACTTTTGTGTATCGGTAAGAATGTAGCATTTACATAAAATTTGCTGAACTAATCACCTATACTTGTTGTAAATGTTAAAATTAGTAATACGTTAAACTCACATTTTGTTCTAATGATTATAGGTAGCGAGTAATTCTCCCATTTCTGAGGGAACAACACTATCACCACAGGAACGAAAACATGTTGATGTTACTGATGACTCCGATGATGACAGCAGTGATGGTGATGATGATAACTTTGGTGGTAAGTTACTGCAAATGGTAAGAGTGCTTCTAAATTGTGTGCTACTGTCGCAAATTTGTTTACATTTATATTGTAACTGTTGAACGACAACTTAAGCGACAAGAAACAAAGTGGTTGTAATTTGTGATGTACAAATGTCATTCAGATACAATACTAAGCTCTCGTGATCGACACATGTCAATTGTACTCAACCACACAAGTGTTAGCATTTCCAAAAACGCTTGAAATCGCCGTTCAGCCATGTATTCTCCTTAGAGTAAAAGGATTCGAGCAATATGCGTCAGCGTTTAAACCGTCCCAAGTCTATTTATAGAATACATGGCAACGATAAGTAAAACCAATGAGCCCATTTATAGAATACCAGGAATTTGCATTATAAAGGTAGAATTTAAACCAAATGAACTATTGGAATGCCCTGCTCAAGATATGTAAAACATTTAACGCGTTTGATAAGTTCTACACGTTGTAAGGCCAGATTAAAACCATCGAATGAACAGTTGCTGTCCAGACATTTTCCGACCACGCATGTACAAAAGCATTATTATGGTAGACTTCACAATTCACCTGTTCATTTGGCATATAGAAACTATATTTTATTGATTAGCAAACCGGAATATTCGATTTCAGAACATGTTCTGCCCACATTCCAGCAGCTAATGGAACGTTCATATTTATTAATAAACTCGCTCGGAATAAGGGAAGATAGGATTGCTTTTTTCAACAAATGCGAATTTGTTTTAAAGAAATAAACGTTTATGTTACAATTAGTTATGCATATATATGTTTTCTGGTCTTATATTGCAACTTTCTTGAAATTGGTACTCGTTCATATATCGATAATGGTATTTTCTGGTAATACAAACAGGTAACCCGACAAAACACGGAGTCGACAAGTCCATACACGCACTCCTATTTTGACTACACGACGTCAATTTTTCATCACGTGACCGCAATGCATCGTTTTGATTGGCTTAATGTAACCAGTGTCGACACAAAATGCTCAAGTTTTGATAATTGTTTAAATCGCCGGTCCTAGGATAACAAATCAGCTAAATAGACATATGTCACTGAGATCGGAGCACGAGAGTTGAGAGCGGAGTTCGGTAATAATCGGTGAATTGTTTCAAACATATTTTGTAGGTATAAACCTGTAAGTTTCGAGCGACGTTTAAACAACGAAATACTATTTAAAAATATTTTTAAAAAAACCTCAATTTCATACTAATTCATGAAGCAAGTTTATGTGCATTTGTAAAAATATTTCGCGTAGATTATCCCGCGTGCGCTAATAAGCCCACTTACCAGTCGATCAGCATCACACAATGTAAATTAGCTTGCTTAAGTGTTAGATGTTGTCAATCAGAATGTATACATGAATTATGTGAGTTTTTAATTCCGCTATTCCTTGCTCGACTATAATCAAAGTTTACATGCTCACACGTAATGCTCTTTGACGTTCAACACCGCCTTCATAACCTGGGTCCATAGCGCAGCTAGTAACGCGCCGGGATTTGTAATCTCGTGTCCCGTAGGAGGTACGGATTCGAATCCCACCCGGGGAGGTTTTACCCTTCTATGAAAATTTGACAATAATGTTAATTTCCCTCCATTGATTAAATAATATGGAGAAGTTTCCGACTTATGGAAGGGTAGGAGAGAACTAGTTATAGACAAGGGTCCAGAGCTAGGTTAGGTGCGCTTGACTTCGTAAATGACCTAAATTGTGTTGACACGGCGTTTAACAATATTCTTATTCATTCCGCCGCATTCATTCATGATGGGGTAATTGTGAAAGCTCTACTTAAATAGATAGTGTCAGCTACAATATAGCATGCTTGTAGAATAGTGCCTATTTGAGCCGTTAATCTTTATTGTTGAGCGCCATGTAGGTGTCCTAGGAAGTCATTGGAAATATGCATTATTAAACATAATTAATCTTCCTCAAACATTATCTGCATTTTTGCGACTGAAGATGCCAAGGTATATTGTACTGCCATTAGAAACCGTCCCCATTTACCATGGATACCAAGTCATTCAAGAATAGAATGCCATTTCAATACACACTGGCACAAAAAAAATAAAGTGACATAACACGTCTACATGGAGTCAGACTGCCTAATGTCTATTTCCGACTGTTCTTGTGTTTGCCCCCAGTGTGTCCCAGTAATTTGTAGCCGGTGGAAATGAATGATTCGTGAAGAAAATCGAGTTACCAGACCGGGGATTACAGTATCTCCACTTTGGATACAGTGCATGTCGGTTTACTACGGTTTCATCCCGTGGTCTTAATGTGGAGTTTCCGACCATGTCGGAAGAGCTACGGTAATGCACCGAATCTCTCTGAATAAACCGACTTGGGTTTAGCTCCCCAATTTATCATGATTGTATCAAATTTTAAACAGCATCTGGGCCGCTCCCCGGTAATCGCCGAAACAACACGGTTTATCCTAATTAAATGCTGTTCCTAACGGCGTCGCTTCGGTTATGGTACGGTTTGCCCTGGAATGTATCAGGTTTGAACATCGGGACAGTGTAAACTAGGTAAACATAAAATTTGACGATATGTGGCAGGCAACAACGACAGATGAATACGAACAACAGTTGAAGAACCTTAGCACCCTCCTAGCCGTAAATGATCGTTACATAATTAAAAAGGGGAAAAAAGAAACAAAAACTGCAAACTTAATGAAAAATGTCAAAAAGGACAATTATAATGGCATAATATAAACAGTCTTATTGAATTGTGATATTCTTTCGGGTATCGAATAAAACGAAAAATCATTTTATACCCTTCTTTTCTCAACCTTCGCTCTCCGACTTTGGTGACACATGTCTAATACGGCAAATACGTAGGGACAGTGTCCATATATACTCATTGTACAGCATTTGTGTAAGTCAATTTCAGATATATGTGAGGTAAATTAGCGGTTATTTTAAAACTGACTTGCTACAGACGTGTGTATCATATGGCAATACTGCCTTTATCATTTTCATGTTCCCATGTTCCCCTTCGTTAATACGTGTACATTCACGAATAATAATCGGTCTTATTTTTACAGCTCTCCTTTGTCCCATGTGTGAAGTTAAGAAGCCAGTAAATGAATTTCCGTACCAGACTGTCTCCGAACACTGTGAACATGCTCCATTGGAATGTCTAAGGGTATGGACCGTATTTAATATATCGTGCCGTCTACTCCGATGTATATAAACTGATTTAATCGATTTTTGCTGTTAATCAACACGTTGGGTCAAATAACATGCATGACCGGCACTTGCCTTACCCGTTTTTCTGAATGCTTTTCACAAGTATCTATCACAAGTGTAAAGTTAACGGTCATGACTGTATTTTAGCGTCTTCATGTAAGGTTACCTCCCTTGTTAGCAAGGCAACCCTTGTAAACGGGTAACGGTAGACGCTCATTCAAAGACAAAGTAGGCGCTTGCAAATGTGCTTCCCGTGCATAAGTTCCAAAGAGCATCATCAAATGTATGTATGTACCAATCAGATTTCAGTTCCGGTATGCGTGGACACCAGGTGGGTATAAAAGGCGTGAATCGGCTGAGAAAATTGGAGTCTGGCAGGACACTCCGGAGGGTTCACATCGCTCTTAATTGACTGGGACTTTGTCAGTATACCTGGCGCTACAAATCTATCTACTCGCGTTCTTGTTCAAGCATTGCGCTTGCCCAAGAGAGTGTTAGATTAGTTAATACCTAATACCGGGTCGCAGTGTAAGAGAGAGTCGTTGTTGGAACGTCGTGGTTTGGTGAGTTCGAAACCGCAGGTTAGTCATAGAACCTGGTGTGTTGTGGGAGTTGTTGGTTATAACTCCTGGTGGTTTCAACGCCTCTTGTGCTGAGGCTCGAACGTGTTTGTAGTGATTAAGTATGTGTTGCCTTGGGTTATTGGTTGTTCAGTTGACGGATTGGTAGAGTTTGTTTCTGGTTGGAACTCCTGGTGGTTCCAACACCTCGAGCGTTTAAACCCCAGCCTTCTATGATAGTTTGTGTGAGTTTCTTTTGTTACTGCTCGGATCACATGTATATATTGCTTGTTTGTTGATTACCGTCTATGTGTTTAATTTAAGTTGATGTTTCTAATCATTGGTCAGAGTAGACCCCGAGGAAAATAGATATATATTGTATAAAGTATTTAACTATTGTTGAATAGTTTTCAACAACCACTCCGTGCACACTACACACGCAGCAGGCAGATTCTCTATTTAAAAAGGAATATATTATTTTATAGGAAGTGATAATCTGCAGCAACCAAGAATCAATCTTAAAACCACTATTTGCGAATCTCAGCTCTTTTCTCCTTCATTTTAACAGAACTGCTGTATTGAATACAATGTATACTTTCATAAATGGCGGTTTCAAAAAATTTAGGTATGCCACCGCATAATTCTTTATGCAGATTAAATGATTGTTTTAAAGCAGAATATGACACACTCTCGGTCTGTACTTCATTGCCGATGAGCTACATTCAACGAAGTTATTTATATATTCTCTGTGTGGAAAGTTATATGCAGAAGTACGAATTGCACTTGACTTATCAATCTCTATGCCACTGTCAGTGTTCTTAAACATTCATCTGCGTAAGAGTATTTGTGTCCGATGTATGTAGAATTTCAATTATATGAGCATTAGTTCAGTGATAGTTCGATTCTCACAAGGAACAACACTGATTTTATTCAGGTGAAAATGATTACGTTAGGTTCACCTGCTTGACGGTGATTTCGGTTATCAAGGTTTGGCGTACAAAGTGTAAAATCAACTGAAAATGCATATAGAAGCAGAATTTCATCTCAGCTTAAACTTTTGAACTCTTTATTTTCTTTCATTAGTGTGTTGTTAAGTATGTGAGCGAGCATGGAAAATGTCCTAACAAAGAATGTATCATTGAAGTGAGCTCAAATGATAAAATGATAAAATTCTTCCAAGCAAAGCTGGACACAATGTTTGTTGACTACAATAAGGTAACATTTTTATTGGCCTAGTAAATTTGCTACTTTTAATCCTAAATGAGATACAATCATGACTGTCTGATACGAAGAACTGTTATTTAAATTTACATAAGTTCAACTTTATACACGCAAGGCCACTGATTGGGTCGTGGGTTCGATTCCCGGGCGGGGCATACTTTCGTAAGTGTTGGTCATGAAATTATTTCTACGGCCTTTCTCCCTCCTACCAATTATTTTTAAATATGTAGGGCAGTTGTCAGCCACTGACGAAAGTATGTACTTAGTAGTTGGTTAACAGCTAAATCCAGAGATTTAGCCTTTCCAGGAGGAGTGAGTAGGTTGACTGACCGCCGTTATATGACCTATAAAATGTGGTTGTGTAAAACTTTTGATTTTTATTTAAAATTAGGATATATAACTATGTGACCTTTAGAAAGTAAACATTTTTATGTAAAATGTTGCAGAAGCCTATATAACGTATAATATATATTTTCAGTTTTAGCTCACCTGAGCTGGCTCAGGATGAGCTATCAGGATCGATGAATGTCTGTCGTCCGCTACACTTAGTCCATTAACACTCTAGTGGTCACATTTTTGCTCCAGTTGTAACGAAACTTTGTCAAGACGTATGTCACAGTAATTGCTCGGACGAGTTCAAATATGAGTCATCTGTCGTTAAAACCTAGATCACAGTTACTAAAAATAGAAAAATCTGGTCTAGGCTGTAATTTTGTTATTTGTCATTGGACTTCAAAATAACCGTGCACAAATGTTTACCATGACAAGGCGGGTGTAACGTACCATACTCAAGCCTGTTAGTCCAAGGTCAAGGTCATTGTTACTAAAAAGAAATGTCTTGTCTAGGCTGTACATTTGTTATTTCTCATTAGAATTTCAAATAAGTTGGTAATATGTTCACCATATCAAGACGTTGGGTCTCATACAACACCCATGCCTGTAGGTCCAAGGTCAATGTCAATGTTACTAATAAATAGAATTTTTTGTCTTGGCTGTAACTTCGTTATAAATGAAATAAATTCAAAATAATTGCGCACACATGTTCACGATGAAAAGGGGATGTGTCTCGTACAATATCCATGCCTGTAGGTCCAAGGTCAAGGTCACAAAGGTCTAAAAATAAAATTTTCTTGCCCCTGCTGAAATTTATTTTTATTTTTCATTGCATTTTAAAATAACTTTGTATGAATATTCCACATATTAAGAATTTGAGTCGCGTACAAAAACCATGCCTGTAGATTCAAGATTAAGGTCATTTTACTTCTTTTTTTTCAAATACAACATTTGAAACTATGTATAAATTAAACCTATAATGCCAATTTTCGATTTCTATTGCATAGAAGTATGCAGTCTAAGTCTCGCACACAATAACCAGCTGGTCTGTTACAACTTAGTTATGGTGGACTCACCGGTTCTCGAACCTCTAAGGACTCAATGAGCCATTTCTAATTAATGCAACAATTCTTTCAGAAAAATACATTAAAAACAAACCTTTTAATCTTTATTCCATTTTTCGTACTTGCTGATATTTTATATTTAAAACAAATCCAAATACCTCCAGAAAAAACACGACCATTTTCTGAAAACTGTCATGGCGGTTAAAAATAGATGACCTAATTTCGAACCTCTACCGTATTTGGCTCTTTGTGAGGTCATAATTAGCTGCCACATGACTGTCACGTGACTTTATGAGCAAAGGCAACCTGCCATGTGCTTTTTTGTTATAACATACTTTTAAACAATATTTGATGGATTGTACTGACAGAGCGGAAAAAGGTAATAAGGATTTACTGAAAAATATTCACCATCACAAAATATTCATTCTAATTACCTGTTTCTTGCGCATTATTCTCGTTTCACAATGTACTTGCGTTTGATGTTTACCGAACTTTGTGCACACGAATTGATGACGTCATACGAAATAACGTAGCAAAGTAAACAACTTTTTTATGAAAGGTTCGAGATCAGATGAGGTCCGATAACAGGTGCTTGTACGATAAAAGCTGTTGTACTGAGGTAAGCGTTTAAGGGCAATCATGACCCTCTCGTTTAAAATCGCCATTATCTTATCGTGAGTTTTATATTTCACACTGAATCATTTGCACAAAATGGTTTAAAAAATAGTGTACTAACTTACTCAACTTTGTTGAGTTAACAATCAAACCTCACTGGCTAAAATGGAATTTTCTGAGGGAGGAGGTAGTGTTTGAAATAATTTCACAATAATGGGCAAGTTGTTATTGTAGATCATGTGACTACAATGTAAATATCCTAAGTGAATATTTACCTTAGTTATCACGTGTAATACCCTGTGTATTGGTAGGTTCTGGAAAAACGTACTGAAATAATCAAATCTGCTGGTGAGTTTATAA
Source organism: Mactra quadrangularis (assembly GCA_025267735.1). NCBI lineage: Eukaryota > Metazoa > Mollusca > Bivalvia > Venerida > Mactridae > Mactra > Mactra quadrangularis. Next base: position 8,752,501 of record CM046300.1, read on the forward strand.
GTGTCTCTACAATTACTGGAAGTACAGAATGGCTTCCATACAGACCAGACATGAAGATTGCTGACTTGAAAAACGATGTAGCTAGTAAGTTAGAAATGAATGAAAGGCAAATGCGGCTGATTTACAATGATCAGAATTTAAAGGTAAGTGTAAATCTGTTTTAGGAAGTTGTACTCTTACGTACGGCGTTCGTCTCGTCTACACGCATTCCACAACTCCTTCCTTTTCAAGTGCTAACTTACTCGATTAGCTGGGAATGGTTGTAAACAGACCCCTTAATATATATTTATGTATTTTTTTATAAATGAACTAGTTTCGTTACCTCAGTCTTTAGGGCATCTCACTTCGAATTTAAGTGTTAGGGATTTTATTCACATATTTCGTCTACATGCCTTCGTGAAGTTAGATCATTACTAGTAACTGTTTTACGAACAGCAGTTGTCAGCCACTGGCGAGGGTTTGTGATAAGTACTAGGTTTAGCTTAAGTCTGAAGATCTAGGTCTTATACGTACTGTGAATAGGTAAGCTGACCTATGCAATGTGATTTAAACAGCGATTCATTACAACGTATAGCTCCATGATTTTGTACTTTTCTTTTAAAACATCCTATTACTTTCTTTATTGAACCCAATTTGTTTTCACTTTCTTGAATATAAATATGAAATTGTTTGTTACATTTGCGGGTTTTTTTTTTAGTCTGGTGCAAAACTGTCAGACTACAATATTGGTCCATACGCCAACTTATTTGTGATAGTGCCTTTGTACTGTGTACCTGAGCATTTGGACAATGTTGTGTTTGACCTATCATGGGAGTTTCCAGATGTTAACCCAGATTTCCTCGATGCCACATGCTTTGCTTTCGAGAAGGAAGAGTTTGTACAAGTAATTGATTGGACACACCCAACGAACAAATATTACCTGAATGATTCAATCAAGCACTCTGAGAAGAACTTGACCAGTGCTGGACAAAGGACTGGACATCAAACAATCAATGTATCTTTGAAGGCTGTTCCAAGTAATATAACACATTTATATTTTACACTGAGCTCCTGGAGATCACCAAATTTATCAGCATTCAAAAATCCTTCTCTTAGTTTTTATGAGGCTGCTGCAAAAGGTGTCAATTTATGTGAAACTACAATATCCCATGCCCTGAGCTCCCAGGCAGTTATCATGTGCTCAGCTGTTAGGGAAGGTTTTCAGTGGCAGATATTTGAATGCAGTGTTCGAAGTGTAGTTGAGGGAAATTCTAAACGGTACAACCCAATTCGTGCTAGAATTTCTGAACTCATCCGAGATGGGTTGTAAAAAGTGTATTGCATTGATTATGTAAAAGAAATGTACTTTAAATGTATTGTACATTGGGTGAACAACTATATTTGCCATATTTTTATAAACAATGTATTTAAATGATTATGAGGCATATTTTATAAATCGGAGAATTATCGGAGAACTTTTGACAGCAATGTATTTTAGTACTTGTGTGGCTTATTGTAGTTATCGGATAATTCATATTATTCCTGCTTATTTTCTCATACCTATATTACATATAACAATGTTGTAAACTTTTGAAAACAATGTATTGTAATCATGTAATTGATATTGTAATAATCGGATGATTCATATTTGATCTGTTTATTTCCTCGTACATGTATATTACATATAACATTGTAGTAAATTTGAAAGATAAATTGGACAAATTAGTATTCCCCTTGATCATCTAATTGAAATTTTAATTGTATTCTTACTTTCTTTGACACTTAAAATATTTTGATAATTAGATAATTAGGACCATATATGATGTGAATGTTTAGTGATTTTACAAACTTAACAATGTGACAATATAAACTCAACATGAATGATAAATGGTGGATATAAGAATTATTAGTTCACTTTTATATGTTTATTATCATAGGACATTTTTATCCACCTTCCATTTACTTTCTCATTTATTTACAGTCATATTGTATCTTAAAAAAAATTATTCCAGATATACTATAGTATGCAAAAGTTATCACGCTAACAAGTTTTCTTTACACATTTTTTATTTTATATAATACATAGGAATATTTGCCATCATCAAGGCTCTCGGTATGTTAACACATGATAGTTTGTTAAAATTTATCACGCGGTCACGCTTGAGTGCACAACATCAGTAAGTTCTTTAAACTGAGTTTCATGAATCCTGTGCAGCACGTTGGTGCCAACACAAACAATTTAAGTTTGCTGAGAACTCTAGAAACCGCATGATATTGTAACACTCGTCATATTGGAAACAAGTCAGTAAATATGCCAAGATTGAGCTTTAAAGACCGGTAACAAGCCGTTGGACTGATACACCATCAACAATTACCAGGTCATGGAGCAAATTTATTCATAAAGGTAATTGTGGAGTGATATTGATCATTCTGGCAAGCAGGGTATTATAGTGATATATGGGAAACACAACGTCCAACGCTACCAGGATAAAGTTCTTAGTAACGTCACTGTACCATACGCCAACGGACGTCAAGACCTTTTTCTCCCACAAGATAACGCAAGATCACATTCAGACCGGGCAACAATTTAATTTCCAAGGGCTTATAACATAAAGATTTTAGACTTTTCGTCATTTAAGTTGACAAAAATCCAAATGAACGTCTTTGGGACGTGTTTGACAGACGCATACGTCAACGTCTTGTACAATATGTGACGTTACAGGAACTAAACATTGCTTTACATAAGGAACTGACAAGCATCCCACTACGTTTTGTACGACGCGTAAGGCTCAAGGTTTTAGCAGTCGTGAATTCAAATTAGACGCACGCTCATTATCAAATCGTGTGAACTTTTTTCTCCTACTGGGCTTTTGATTCTGTGAATATTTTTTTTAAAAATCGTTACATATTTTTGCTGATGAATACTAATGACAAATGGTTGTTTTATTATCATGTTAAATTTCATATTATTAACATTAAACTTTGGATAATATATACGTTTTTGTGCCTCTTTGCGTGATAACTTTTGCTTAGAATATTTTTCCAATTTATAGGTGTATTTGAGACAAAGTAATCCTTACTTCTTAAAATTAAGTTGTATCATTTAAATCACCATTCGATGCAAATCGATTGTTATGTATTTCTTGATTTTAATTCAACGATTGTTGTTACTAAACATTACAAATCTTGTACAACAGTTATCTATTTACAGATATTCGATTAACCGATAATATATTGGTAATTGTCATCGAACAATTTAATACATAACGTACAATCTTGCCTATTATTTGACATTTGGTGAGACTCGGTATAAAGATTTAATGTATCCCCGAAGACAGCACAAATCTTAAGTTTTACTATTGTATTTGTATAGTGGGTATCAGCTATATCGGTGAATAAAAATGCTCGGAAGGAGAGAATGGTTATTTTATTGATGTGAGTTTGTTAACTATAGGTATGTTACACAGCTTAGGATACATTATATCATACAGAAGAATTAATTACAAAGTCCATTGAGAATTGATGAATATATAGTTCGTGTATATGTGTCATTGAAGGACTATTTTCAAGACACATGCTTTATTTTTAGATAATGTTCTAAAATTGGAGGCGAACTACGATGTATGTATAGTTTGGGGTTACATTTGCTATCATTAAAGCCCCATTATCAAAAGTTACATAATAATGTCTGTTTTTCTTCATTATTAAGATATATGGAGAAGTGTCCGGCCATGTGGACGAGTAGGTGAGTACTGGTTAGAGACAAGGGTCCAGAAAAGCTAGGTTAGGTGCGCTAGACGCCGTTTAATGACCTAAATTGTGTTGATACGGCGTTAAACCCAATAAAAAATATATGTAAAGAAATACTCTTAAAGTTATGAAAACAATGTTTCACATTTTAGCAAGGACATTAAGGGCATTAATACACTTAAGTTATTTACACATTAAAATTAATGATATCGTTATAAACGGTCTTTCAAATGAACTATTGTGCATCAACATTTGTCTCATACTGGATAGAAAAAAAGTGCAATGTAAGCATCAAATTCGAATTTTTAGTCCGTGGTAGAAAATTAAAAAAAAACAGTACTAAATTTAAAAAATTAATGAAAAGAGATTTTTTAACTGTGAATCGAGTTAGGATTAGACGACCTTAATAAAAATAGTAATAGAAATAAATTATTTGTTATCGTTGCATTCATTATAAAGTGATTATTATTTAACTTGCAGTCTTTGCATATTCGCGAGTTTGAATAAAACTAAACTTAGAACGGAAAAAATCCACACGTTGTAAATATAATTAACTGTGCTTTCGAAATGTGTTTTGTAACTTGCGTTACCCATAGAGCAGTGGTTAAACCGTGAAGCTAATGTCTTCATATTACCAGTCCTTTTTTTATAGGAGGTTAAAATCGCGGAATTCTTATGGTAAATATATTGTTTTCAGTTTGTGACCCCGTTTAGAAAAAAATAAAACTTTTATTATAATTGCGTGTACCAAAAAGGGAGATATAATAAGCCAATTTATTTTAACTGTCTTTTGGTAATACTTGCTTAATCACATGATTTCTCAAGAAAAATAAATGGCGTAAGATTGACAGTTGGCAAACCTGACATTATACATTTTAAAGACATTATATTGAAAAAAAATGTTTCTGACGTGAGATAGGTGTATATTCGGCGGCCTCACCCTTTCAAAACCACACATCTAACTATTGTGTTACTGTCACTTCGTTTTGAGTAGCGTTACTTAAAATAACCGACAGTTTTCGAACTAGTAACAAGAAAAACTTTTTTGAGTGCTAATTTAATAGTTACTGACAATTCTATAGTTTGTTTTTGTAGAGTACTTATTTACCTAATGTTTATGTAGATTTATTCATTTGTGTGTTAGAACATAAGCTGGCCTCCAAACGTTCCTTTACACATTCACAATTTATAATGTACTAAAAAGAATTTTAAAAAGTTGAGAAAGAAGTCTGTTGTTTAATGATTTTCATTTTTGCTTTTTCAAATCAATACATCTGTCTGATGGATATGAAATCACAAAATATCTCAAACTTGATATTGGTTCATCGAGATAAATTGACCATAGTTTTGAAGGCTGATAGATAACTGTTGCTGCAACTCAAAAAATAAATAAAATGTACCAATATATATTCCATTACCGTTTCATGAATAAAGAATAAAATAAACAATGCTATAAAACTCTTCCAATTTGAACATAGACATAGGAGCAGTTTGATAAAGTTTACTGCGAAGAATCTTTTGGCGGGCAGTTTAATATTTTGGCATATAAATCCTTTTTTATAACTATACTGATGAAGGAAGGTCATATCACAGGTAGAACGGTTTAAGTTATTTTTTCGTACGACTGGGAAATACGATGGTCGATCGTACGATCTTGATAGACGCCTAAGAATGGTTATCAAAGAATATATACGTGGTAGAAAATTAATGAATCGAAATGAATGTGAATCGAGTTAAGATTAGACGACCTTAATAAAAATAGTAATAGAAATTAATTATTTGTTATCGTTGCTTTCATTATAAAGTGATTATTATTTAACTGGCAGTCTATGCATATTCGAAGGTTTGAATAAAACTGAACTTAAATATATTTGTATGTATATATATATATATATATTATGGTGATATTTTAATGTTGTATTAATTTTGTAGAACTTAGTTACGGTTGTTTGTAAACTATTTTTGTAGTAAAGTAGAAATTTTCTTTCTAGGAACTGTGATGTCGTGATAATAGTCAGAAGAAAAATTACGACCATTTCTTGGGAAATTGGCTTTTAATCCTTAATGTCTATTTCCGTAGTTATAACATACTTATATCACACAAGCCACTATTTTATCCGAATTAAAATTTAACTTTGATCGTATTTTGAAATTAGGTAACAGTGTGTTCGACACAGAGATCTTTCACGATTAACAAGCTTAATTATATCGATAATGCTATTTCTTTTAATTCTTAAGAATACCAGAATTGATTTTTTATTCCATACAATATTGTTGGGGAAAAAAAATTAAAACCCGGGTCGATAGCGCAGCTGGTAGCGCGCCGGGATTTGGATACTCGTGCCCGAGGGTGTGCGGGTTCGAATCCCACCCGGGGAGGTTATACCCTTCCATGAAAATTTGACAATAATGTCGATTTTCCTCCATTGATTAGATAATATGGAGAAGTTTCCGGCCTTGTGGAAGGGTAGGTGAGTACTGGTTATAGACAATGGTCCAGGAAAGCTAGGTTAGGTGCGCTGGACGCCGTGAAATGACCTAAATTGTGTTGATACGGCGTTAACTCTAATAAATAAATAAAAATAAATGAAAAAATTTAATATTGAGCCTAGAAAATGACGTTTTACTCATTTCAACGACACTGTTAAAATATTTTTTCCGAGCTTACTCGGTGAAAAAAAACCTTATTCAAACGTTACGACTATTCTATGTATATAAATATATTGGAATATATTAGATTGATAGATGTTTAATATTATGCATCATTTTTGTGCGCTGAAGATTTTACTCCAAATGCTTCATCCAGAACTTTAAAACTTTATATGTATCACAGTTTTGATGTTGGAATGTTGAATTTAGAAATTTCTGTCATGTTGTGTTAACCATAATTATAGAAAATAAATAGTGTTTGAGTACCTGACAATTTGTTCACTTTTTTTAGTTTATAAAACGTTTGGGTAAAACAGATCTTGTGATACCTGTTCTAATACACTGACTGTTAAAGGGGATTAATTGATGTTGGCATAGATATAATAGTTGAAATATACACGGAATTGGAATTGAATAAGACTGTTGCTCTTATTTAAAGATGACCATAATGTTTTCTGAGTGATGCGTTTATAGAACATGTTACAAATGAATATTTTCTGTTTACAGTGTTATAGTCCAACAGAATTTACCTGAGCTTGACCATTGTGCAAGAATATATTTAACTCAGTATTTATTATCTATTTTTGTCTTCGTTTGTAAATCACGCTTCATCGGAAGCTTTCGGCAAAATACACATACTGAACAATGTATGTTCTTTTCAAAATAATAAGTACTTTGAAACTCTGTCATAATATTGCTGACTTACTTGTTTCCCCAAAAAACTAATGTGTTCAAAATTAAAAGTACATTGACAATAACATAACACTTTTAATATATTGATTTATAGCCACATCGGTTGTTATAAACACGTGTATAACTGTAAACACGCGTACGAAATCTCACCATTTAATGTAAGTGAAGTGATTATTATAATTAGGTTGCTCAAGCTCAGGTTAATTCTGTTGGACTATAACAATAACTGTTGACCGAACGAACGAACGCCAAATTTCTCTCCACTCGAGCGCACTTTATCAACACTACTGTACATTGCCATGCAGTCAGTAATGGAATGAGTTATGATATTGATGTGTGGTGGTTCAGTTTTACTCTGAAAGGCTTGGGCATACATGTATCCCGAATGTATATTGAATGTTGTTAATCAATCGTGCTGAGTATGCATTTAATACTTCTGCGTAAATTACACTATAGGTTACCAAAGACAGCTTTCTGGAGTATTATCCTTACCAGTGTGCATCTTATACAAGGAACTGCTTTAATGCCAAATGGTATGACCTGCCGCGATCAGAAATTGCACATATATAATACTGTACTGGAAGTTCGGCGAACCCATCGTTAAGACGCTACCGGAAATTAGACTAAGCAAAGAGTAATGTGTCCCAGTGGATTGATATAACAGCGTTGTAGGTAAATAAGTGTAAGTGAAAACTGGTTGACATACCAGTAACCTCTGCCTGACTTCACACACATCACATTTTTGTCAACTACGGTTTATGTGTATTTCAGTGATGCTATGAACCCGGGTCGATAGCGCGCCTGGATTTGAATCTCGTGTCCCGAAAGGGGAACGGGTTCGATTCCAACCCTGGAGGTTATACCCTACCATAAAATTTTGACAATAATGTCAATTTTCCTCCATTGATTAGATAACATTGAGAAGTTTCCGGCATTGTAGGAGGGTAGGGGAGTACTGGTTATAGACAAGGGTCCAGGAAAGCTAGGTTAGGTGTGCTAGAAGCCGTAACATGACATAAATTGTGTTGACACGGCGTTAAACCCAGTAAAATAAATAGTGACGCTATGAAGATACCATAACATCTAAGAGAGACAATCACATTTTTCCTACAGAACTGGCATACACATTTGCCTCCCTTTCAGCTATTGGAGTTTAATTGACCAACAGCATTTTCATATCTTTTCCAGATGGCACAAGGTTTATATATTCATTGCTTAAATCCAGACATAAACAGCATTTATTGGTTTAGTTTGTGCAAATAGACATGAGATAGATAATGCCTCAAAACATCGGTATTAACCCAACGGATATAAAGTTTGTAAATGATATTAAAATTTTGTTTGTCGTGTCAATTTGCACGAACTTATCCTTGCTATAACGCACCGATGGATTTATAGGACACACCAAAAAATATTTCAATCATTGGAGCACTCTATCGACACTTAATACACTATACAAAAGAATTTACTAATTATATACAAACTATATAGGTCAAAACACGAACCGAAACTTGAACTGAGAGTAAAGACTCCCGTTGAAATCAACTATGCCACTTATAACTCTGCATCTTAAAAATGGAGTAAACTGAACAATTTTGACATAGCTTTAATATCAAGATTGTCTATGAACCAGCAAACACAACAATGGTGTCATAATGGTGACATTAACTTCAATATACATAAAAAACAATAAACTTTCTTACAATTCTTTTATTAAACTATTAAATTATAAACCGAACAATTCCATAGCATAGATTAAGATGTTACTTCATGTACTGTGTTTATTAACACTGTTGCATATTCTTTACTTAAGAATTCTAGCACAGATATATAGTCTTAATCATGCTAACATGATAATAATTATTTGAATGTGTTCCATGTTTTTATTCGTACCTCCACATGAAAAATCCTGTTATTCTAAATCTTTCAGAAATGCCAAACGAAAAATAAAAACCTTTTACATTCATATGTAGACGACACACAATCATAATGAATAAATGTTAGTAATCTTTAGTTTTTCGAACACACGTGTGATTGGAAATGAGCTTGATTTAATATGTTTATAGATTTCACCTTGCATGCTTTATAAATATCAAAATGGTGGCTAAATAAAACCTTCTAACTTAAACATTCGATTTTTGAAATGCAAAAATGTCTACGGATGTTTAAATCGAATATATAAATAATATATTTTTTATTTCTTTCTTTTCTGGGTACAAGAATACGTCCTTCATTATCTATATATATAATTATCTTACTAGCATTTAAATTACACCGTTTATTTTGATCAAGTGTTCCTACTCTTTAAAATCAACATGGGACAATTGCGCATTTTAGAATTGAACAGGCGAATTGAAATCATGCATCATTGTATACACATGTAGGAACACATTCAAAAACACATTCATATTATTGAATTATAAAAGATATTTCGCAACATGGTGAAAATCTTTCACAGATTTAAAATAACTTGTAAACAAATTAGTATCTTTACTTACAATTTTTTGTGGCCAAATGTATAAACGTTAGGCAGACATGTGCAACGTCAAAGTTTGGATAATGTCTTTTTAGATTATATTATTATATTCTTAATTATAAATTACTTTACAATTTTGATGCCTTCAATCAGGGGCAGTTTTTATAATCATGTTGTACAATCTTCACTTGAAATGCAATGTAAATATAATGCATTCTAAACATTTTTCAGACCCCCCTTAAAACATTTATACAATTGGCATTTTAGTAACAACATGTTTAACTCGATTATATAAAACAAATAATTAATCACATATACATAAGGAAAAAGAAATCAATATAACAAACCGAGAAAATTGTTCTTTTCTAAGTATAATAGAAGCTTTTTGACTTTTTATAAATTTAATTACAGTCAATGATATTTTTGTCTAGATAAGATTAAGTAAAAGTATTTAAACCTATAATTGACGGTTTACGACGCTTACAGTTCAATCTGTACTAAATGTATTGGTCCCTAATTGTAATGAACACAAAAAGTTTGTTAAAATGTGTCTTGATGTAAATGACACAATTGACAAAGGTATAACAACAAAAGACTGCTTAAAGGACACCCGAATATGTATTAAATGGCATACACATTATATACGTTTGATTGGTAAAGTATGATTATACAGTGCGAATTAAGTTGTCTGTCTCTATAAATATAATCATATAAAGAACATTTCAAAATATATAGCTCTTTTCTTTGGATGCAATGTTTATAGCGATGCGTCTTCTCATTTATTTGGCATTGCAGCAAGCAATATATAAATCATTATTAATCTTAAGCCATTTTAATGATGAATACGGAAATGCATAAATTAGCATTTTCTTATTAGCAAACACAGGTAAGTCATCGTTAACCCCTGAATAATAACCATCAAATGGAATTAAGGTAACTTAACAACTGATGAATCACCCTTTTTCATTATATGAAGAAAATCGTATCATTTCTAAATGCAAACACACGCATCTTAATGCATTTCAATCATCAAAATTCCTTCACATTTTAAAGAAAGAGCTATATGAAAAATGAAAATTAAGCAATCATGCACACAATTTATTCACTGTATTCATTCACACAAACGTTATCATCCATGTAAGTATACACGACAGGTGCATGTATACAAAACGATCATTTATTGCTTAATTTACTAAAGCAAAAACAAACTATAAAGGACAAGAAAAACATAATACTTAAGTATTTTTAACAACAGGTTTTACATGATAGAAAAATTTATAGGTCTTATTTACAATACGTATATATAGTATAAGTGTGTTCCAAGAAATGGTAGGCCACATCAGCTACATAGATGATCGCATTATTTTAAGCCACTTAAAAGATATAATTGAGGAAATGGTAGGCCATCTAAACTCTATAAGGCATATCGTTGGGTCAGCGCAATACTAGTTTACATTCGGTTTCATATGCATATACTTAAACTAGATTTGCGCTGACGCATCGATATGACTTATAATTCATAAAAACAAACAAATTATCAAAAACAATGTCAACAGTTTCACAAATATATGAACATATTTCTAAAAATAAGACACAGTATTCTACAAGCAATTTATCAATCATTCATTTGCTCATTTGAAATATATTCTAAAATATGTTTACATCACAGACGATTGTGATTGTCAAAACATGGAATGTATAATCATAAACAATTAATTAGGTTATGCATGATGACATGATGCTGAGATACGAACCTACAAACAAAATGTAACACATAAAAATTGCGCATTTTATATCTTAGGCACAATTTTCATCCACATTATTAGGCCGTCATTTGGGTACAATATATTATAAAAATAAAGCAGCTACAAGTTAAAGCAACTTACTTCCACACTTATTACTTATGAGACTCAAACAAACTCTAAAATCACATTTACTTCAGACCAATGACTCGTCCAGCACGCACTTCTAACAAAAATATAGCGAAATGAATAAATTGAAAATATATAATCTTAAAACTAAATTTAAAAACACTAAACAATTCTGACAGCCATCAGTCTTCATTGGAAAATATATGTATTAGTAACGCTTCAGTTATAAATGGCGGCCTGCTCACCCATTTAATTTCAGTTATTGTCCATTTATATAGTACTATTTCATCGTTCACTAAGAAGTGGACTGTTTCTAAATGCACAGAGGAATTGTTATTTTGATTAGAATTATCAGCCTCGGCAAGAAATCAAACCGAACAACACATTTGTAGTCTATTGTACAATTAACAAGCTCAAAATCGTTATATGTCTTTTAACAAATCAAAACATAACATGTTTGGTAAAATATCAAATAAATAGTCAACAATAAACTTTCATTATAAAAGTTCAGTATAGTGACATAAATATGCGTACATTATAGTCATATACAAATTTTCATATTAAGTAAACATCCATTACTATATCATTAGTAATTATTGATAGGTAATTGCATTACAAGACTTCTAATACTGCTTCACAAATATCTAAAGAGCGGGTGTGGCCGAGCGGTTACGACGTTGGACTGTTAATAATTGGATAGCGAGCTCCGCGTTGGTTCAAATTCCATCCAAAACCTACCCCGTTAATTCCTTGAGCAAGAAAGTTTATCCTTCTAGTGTAGTACTGGGGGACCAGAAAGCGGACTCGAAAGTGATTAATCTAAGTTGTAAGAACTAGTTTCACAATCAAGCTAAATTAAATTAGTATTAACTTCACAAATATCTACATAATACATAGTTTTCGTAACTAGAATGCTCAGAACTCATATTAACTTTCTGTTCAACTGTTTCAACATAATGACATAGTATAACACAATATCTACAAACAAATAAAAAAAACTGACAAAAAATTTATGTACCGGGACATAACTATTTACAATTTGGTACTATAGAAACTATCATGGCAAGACGATTCTAGAGTTATGGCACACATCTCTACATATAAGCAAAATTCATATTTCATAAAAGGAAAAAATCCAGTATCGTGAATGATGTAGCTACAAAATAGCCATATATAAACTTCCATAGCTAGAAAACAGACCTTCTGTATCACAATATCCTCAGACTGGGCAAATTTAAATTATCAACTATCATATTATTACAAGAAAGTTCCTGCTCCGTGATACATATAAATACATAAATGTCAAATACAAAATCTTTCACAACAAGAATGTTCTATACAAGATAACTTTCAGTATAGAGACACAAAGAGCTACACAATGGTCCAAAAATAACTAAATTTGTCATAATAATACAATTCCAATACTGTAAAACAGATATCTACATAATATGAAAATACAAACTTTCATAAAAAATAATTCATTCCAGAAGTATGATACGAAGTTTTGAATTATAACACATTGCTAAAAGGGTCAATACAATCTGTTATAACAGTAAATATCCAGTTCTGAAGCACAGCTATCATCAAAATTGTCATACAACAAGCTAACATCATAAAACAATTCAAGTGCCGTTACAAAATATCAACATAACAAGGACAATTCAAGTATTGTTGCAAAAATATCAATATAATGATCTAATACAGTCTTTAAACAAGAAAATTTCAAAACTGTGACAAAATATCGACAATATTATCAAATACAGACAATCACAACAAAAAAAATCCAGCACAAAGAGAAAAAAATATCTACAAAATCAAATAAAGACTTTCATAACAATAAAAATCCAGCACTGTGACAAAAATATCTAAATAATTAATTAAAGACTCATAACAAGTAATATCCAGCACTGTGACAGAAATATCTACAGAATAAAATAGAGAATTTCAAAGCAAAAAGAACTACAGTACTGTGATACAAATATCTACATAATGATCCAATACAAACTTACATACAAAGAAAATTCTACAACTGTGACAAAAATATCTACATAATAATAAAAAAAGGTTTCATAACAAGAACAATCCAGCACTATGACAAAAATATCTACAAAATCAAATAAGACTGTCATAACAAAAAACAACATTGTTGCACAAATATCTACAAAATGATCAAATACAGTATTTCATAACAAGACTATTCCAGTACTGTGACAGAAATATCCACAGAATAATAAAAAAAGGATTTCATAACAAGAAAAAACCAGCACTGTGACATAAATATCTCCAACATCAAATCAAGACTGTCATAACAAAAAAACAGCATTGTGACAAAAATATCTACATAATCAAATACAGTTTATTTATTTATTGGAGTTAACGCCGTGTCAACACAATTTTAGGTCATTTTACGGCGTCCAGCGCACCTAACCTAGCTTTCCTGGACCATTGTCTATAACCAGTACTCACCTATCCTTCCACAAGGCCGGAAACTTCTCCATATTATCTAATCAATGGAGGAAAATAGACATTATTGTCAAATTTTTATGGAAGGGTATTACCTCCCTGGATGGGATTCGAACCCGCACCCCCTCGGGCACAAGTATCCAAATCCCGGCGCGCTACCAACTGCGCTATCGACCCGGGTTAAATCAAATACAGAATTTCATGACAAGAAATATTTACATAATAATCAAATACAGACAATCACAAGAAACACATTCCGGGATTGTGGCACAAACATCTACAAATAAATACATACTTTATTAACAAGAAAATTCCAGTACTGTGACTCAAATTTCTACATAAAAATCAAATACAGACTTTCACAACAAAATAAATCCAGCACTGTGACAGAAATATCTACATAATCAAATAAAGACTTTCATAACAAGACAAATCCAGCACTAAGACACAAATATCTACATAATGATCAAATACAGACTTACATACCAAGAAAATTCCAAAACTGTGACAAAAATAATTACAGAATAATAAAAAAGAATTTCATAACAAGAAAAATCAAGCACTGACATAAATATCTCCAAAATCAAATCAAGACTGTCATAACAAAAAAAAACATTGTGATAAAAATATCTACATAATCAAATGCAGAACATTATAACAAGAAACATCAAGCACTGTGTTACAAATATTTACATAATAATCTAATACAGACAATCACAACAAGCAAATTCCAGTACTGTGGCACAAACATGTACAAAATATTTAAATACATACTTTATTAACAAGAAAATTCCAGTACTTTGACTCAAATATCTACATAATAATAAGATACAGACTTTCACAACAAGAAATATCCAGCACTGCGACACAAATATTTACAAACAAACCAATAAATACTTTCATAACAGAATATTTTAGTTTTGATACAGAAAGAATTACCAAAAATTTCATAACAAGAACAATCCAGCACTGTGACACAAATATCTACATAATAATCAAATACAGAATTTCATTACAAGAACAATCCAGCACTGTGACACAAATGTCTACATAATAATCATTAGGACTTTAATAACAGGAAAATTCCAGTACTTAGAAAGAAATATTTACATAATATTATACAATACTGAATTTCATAATAAAGAAAATCCAAGACTGTGGCACAAATATAAATCAAATAAAGACTTCCATACCAAGAACAGTTCAGTACTCTGCCAGAAATGTCTACATAATTAAACACAAATTTTCATTAGAAGAAAAATCCAGCACTGTGACACTAATATTTACATAATGAAATACAGACTTTTTTTAATAAAAGTAATCAAGCACTGTGACACAAATATCTACATAATGAAAAAAAAAACACTTTCATACCAAGAATTTTTCAGTACAGTAACAGAAATGTCTACATAAAATCAAATACGGACTTTCATAACAAGAAAAATCCAGCACTGGGGTACAAATATTTACATAAAATCAAATACAGGTTTTCATAACAAGAAAAATCCAGTACTGTGACAAAATATCTACAAAATAATCAAATACCGACTATCACAACAATAAAATCTCAGTACTTGACATAAATATCTAAAACATAATTAAATACAGACTTTCATACCAAGAATATTTCAGTACTGTTTCAGAAATGTCTACATAATAATCAAATACAGACTTCCATACAAAATAAATTCCAGTACTGTGACATAAATATTTGCATGATGATCTAATACAATCACAACAAGCAAATTCCAGTACTGTGGCACAAACATCTACAAAATATTTAAATACATACTTTATTAACAAGAAAATTCCAGTACTTTGACTCAAATATCTACATAATAATAAGATACAGACTTTCACAACAAGAAATATCCAGCACTGCGACACAAATATTTACAAACAAACCAATAAATACTTTCATAACAGAATATCTTAGTTCTGTTACAGAAAGAATTACCAAGAATTTCATAACAAGAACAATCCAGCACTGTGACACAAATGTCTATATAATAATCAAATACAGAATTTCAATACAAGAACAATCCAGCACTGGGGCACAAATGTCTACATAATAATCATTAGGACTTTAATAACAGGAAAATTCCAGTACTTAGAAAGAAATATTTACATAATATTATACAATACTGAATTTCATAATAAAGAAAATCCAAGACTGTGGCACAAATATAAATAAAATAAAGACTTCCATACCAAGAACAGTTCAGTACTGTGCCAGAAATGTCTACATAATTAAACACAAATTTCATTACAAGAAAAATCCAGCACTGTGACACTAATATTTACATAAAGATAAACAGACTATATAATAAAAGAAATCAAGCACTTAACACAAATATCTACATAATAAAAAAAACACTTTCATACCAAGAATTTTTCAGTACTGTGACAGAAATGTCTACATAATTAAACACAAATTTCATTACAAGAAAAATCCAGCACAGTGACACTAATATTTACATAAAGATATACTGACTTTATAATAAAAGAAATCAAGCACTGTGACACAAATATCTACATAATTAAAAAACCACTTTCATACCAAGAATTTTTCAGTACAGTAACAGAAATGTCTACATAAAATCAAATACAGACTTTCATAACAAGAAAAATCCAGCACTGGGCTACAAATATTTACATAAAATCAAATACAGGTTTTCATTAAAAGAAAAATCCAGTACTGTAACAAAACTTTCCACAGATTGATCAAATACAGACTTTCACAACAACAAAAGTCCAGCACCGTGACACAAATATTTACATACTTATTAAATACAGACTTCCACACTCAGGATTTTTCAGTACAGTGACAGAAATGTCTACATAATTAAACACAAATTTCATTACAAGAAAAATCCAGCACTGTGACACTAATATTTACATAAAGATATAAAGACTTAATAAAAGAAATCAAGCACTGTGACACAAATATCTACATAATAAAAAACCACTTTCATACCAAGAATGTTTCAGTACAGTAACAGAAATGTCTACATAAAATCAAATAAAGACTTTCATAACAAGAAATATCCAGCACTGGGGTACAAATATTTACATAAAATCAAATACCGGTTTTCACAACAAGAAAAATCCAGTACTGTGACAAAATATCTACAGAATAATCAAATACCGACTATCACTACAACAAAATCTCAGTACTGTGACATAAATATCTAAAACATAATTAAGTACAGACTTTCATACCAAGAATATTTCAGTACTGTTACAGAAATGTCAACATAATAATCAAATATAGACTTCCATACAAAATAAATTCCAGTACTGTGGCATACATATTTGCATGATGATCAAATGCAGACTATCACAACAAGAAAGTTCCAGTACTGTGACACAAATATCTACATTGTAATCAAATACAGACTTCCATACCAAGAATATTTCAGTATTATTACAGAAATATCTACATTAAAATCAAATCAAGAATTTCATACCAAGGAAAATCAATCACCGTGACAAAATATCTACATAATCAAATACTGACTATCATGACAAGAGAAATCTAGTACAGTGAAAAAAATCTATATAATGATCAAAGGCAGACTTTTAACAAAGAAAAATCCAGCACTGTTACAAAACTTTCTACATATTGATCAAATACAGACTTTCACAACAACAAAAATCCAGCACTGTGACACAAATATTTACATACCTTTCAAATAAAGACTTCCACACCAATGATTTTTCAGTACAGTGACAGAAATATCTACATACTAATCAAATACAGTATTTCATAACAAGAAAAATCCAGCACTGTGGCACAAATATTTACATAATGATAAAAAAAGACTTTAATAACAAGAGGAAGTCAGTTCTGTGGCACAAATATTTACATAATGATTACAAAGACTTTAATAACAAGAGAAAGTCAGTTCTGTGGCACAAATATTTACATAATGATCCAATAAAGACATTTTAACTAGAAAATGTTATTACAACTTCATATACCTCTTAAGTTTGTGAAAAAAAAAATTACAAGGAATAAAAGTACTGCTGGTCAAATAACTAAATAATAGTCAAAATATGTTTATTGTACGAAAGTTTCTTCTACTGCTTTTAAAATATCTACACCGTGTTTTTGTACATACATTTCCAAATGCTCAATTACGCTCAAACAACCAATCATTAAGAGCGAGAGAACTGGTAACCATAATAAGAAACGTTCAAATAAACTAAAATTACACAAATATTTCTGATGCATATAATAACATATACTGCACAAATAGAAAATTAAAATATAGGACAGCAAAGTTTTGGTCCTTAACTGAAAATATGTCAATCAGATTTATTAGTAATTATTATTAGAATCCACACCACATTATTATCAAATTAAAACTCAACACACACAATTGGTCAAAAAGAATCAAAAAATTTTAATGAGTGCCTTGGATACACTATTCAAAATAGATATTGTTTTGTACAAATAAATATGCAATGTGACTAAACATTAATCAAGGTAATGGAAGTACAATGGTCACATATGTAAATCAGCACTGAACTTATGAAAATGCGGGAATTTCTAGCAGTGTCAGACAAATGAACTTCATAATTATAAAAGGTCTACGCATTATAATCTTTGTCCGCAGTTCTAGTGCTTTTAGACCAATTCTCAAATATAGACAACAATAAAAATACATTGATATACTTATGTTAAAAATCACTACAATAAATCAACGTTTTTATGATTCAAAATGAATGTATAAGTACAATGGCTAAACTGTTTATTTTGGAATAAAGAACGGGAAATATAACAGTTTAACAAATGTGAAAGTCTTATTTATAATATATTAATATGGATTGACCATGTACTACACTAATTATCAACATCAAAGCAATTATCAAGAACTGTCAAATACTGGAAAACAAATAGCAATATCATTCAAGTAAAAATGACTATAAAACAACAAACGATTCATGTCAAATTACCAACACAAATAAAAGCAAATAAAAAAAAGAGAAATTACATTTGCAAGGCACTAAGAAATGATGTAACATTTGGTACTCAATCATAGATGTTACAACAAATATTTTTATAACAGCTCAAATGAAACAATACAGTAATTCAAACTCTCAATACTTCAACAGCGTCAGTTGATGCATGTCTAAGGCAAAACACACACGTAAAATTAAGGTTTGTTCTAGAAATATGCAAGAAATCACTGTATATACCTTCTAGGTATCTACTAAACTCACCGGATAGCTTGGTTCAAAATCTTAAGTGTATGTCGATATGCGACGTAACACAATATCTCACACATATTTGTCTTCACAATTTTCATTATATAAACAATCATTTGATTGTTTATCTCTACAACAGCCTTCAATTGAACCTACAAAAATGATGTACACACATAATAAAACGTATAAAACATGAATTATAATAAAAATGCATTAAAATCTTTAATTGCCACAACTATTTGTTTGGGAGGTCGTAATGAGCCAAAACAATGCGATTGTATTACTGTAGCTTGTACTCTTATGTAAAAAAAACAAAAGTGTTGCAAATAAAACTAATAGCTTTTGTAAGATTTCGTGAGGGTATTTTAAATACCGCAAATCGGCAACGTGTTCGGTTTTCCACATATGCTTTTAACGAAGATTCTTTGCAACTAGATAAAGCAACCGTTACGACGTCGAACCAGTTTCAAAGACAAGCACACTGACAAAAACACCATACCATGATAAAGGGGCAGAGTATCAACCCAGTAGCAGATCGCTAGCTCAGTGGGTAGAATCAATGGTTAGATACAAAGGCGGGATATACTTTCGTTTAGTTTGACCATGAAATAATTTCTACCAGCCATCTTCCGTCCTACCAATAAAGCTTATTAGGTAATGCAATTGTCACGGACGGAAGTATGCGTCTCTTAACTGATTAAACGCTTCATCCACAGATTTACCCTTTCCATGAATGGTGATAGGTTGACTGATCGTCGTGACGTGACAGGTACAATGTGTTGCTACAGCGTTAAAAACATCTTATAAAATTAATATAGAATCTTGACGAAACATTTACCTGCATTCTAAAACTTTCTCGTTTTAGTCGTATTTTTCTTTTTCTGTACCAATCTTTTATTTGAAGGAGACACAGTATTCTTTTGGAAACTCGAAGCAAAACCACTTAGTTTATTATTAACTTTTGACCGTTTCTGAAATAGGTAATGTTAGAAAACAACTTAGAAACATAAACTAACAGTCTAAACAATCCAAATATTTGATGAAATTTATTGTAAGTGTATCATTCAGTTTTGAAACAGTATTAGTACTCAGTTGCTGAGTATTAAATCTAGCATTTAAAATAAATTCCTCATTTCCTTTATCGCTCACCTGAGTACCATTGATACATACAGGAGTCTGAGAAAAAACAATATAAACTTTCAGAATAATTTCCAGAATAATATTATTGCTTCTGGACCTAGTGATCTTATGCAAGATGAATTATGTTTAAACTCATCCAAGAAATAGACAATTTAGTAGATAATATGAGCACTGGTGAGCTAAAACTTCCAGATTAAAGATATAATTTCAAAAGAGTACATGAGAATAATACTTGGCTAATTTTAAACGAGATTAATATTTTTTATTAAACCAACAATTACAGATAATAAAAATTAACATAGATGTCAGTTGCCGTAACTTAATTGCTAGTACTTTAAAAATGTGCTTATATAATTATACACAATATCATATATGAAAGATGTTTAAATACTTAATAAGTATTTATCATCAACAATTATAATAAAATGCATTATCAGTCAATGGTTAAACCTATCAAGTTATGAGCACTCAGATATACGTGCAAAATTCAACTAATAACACAAATAGTGTAACTAATAAAACTATACGTGACGTACCTCGTTTTCTTTTTCTATTACAGATACAATATCAGCAACGTGTCGAACCATTAGTCCATCAGGTAATATGTCCAATATCAGATATTCTTTATTTGTGGTACGTACTGTCCCATTTTGAAATTTGTCATTAGGCCAAAACGACTCATCCGAAATGTAATGGCGAAGTGATTGCAAAGAGTCTGCAGTGGTCGAGGCTAAACACCTGTAAATGAATCTTTTCAGTGCTTTGAATAACAATGATGATAATTCTTCATCTTTCAGCAATTTAATTAGACGGTCACGTAATGGTGCATCAAGAGTATCACGATACATGTCAGAAAGGCCATCTCTTATATTGTCAGCACATAATTCCTCTAGAAGCTCACTTAATGCTACAATATGACACAGTTGAATGTTTGATTCTGGCTTAGGAAGTAATTTCTTTGGAAATTTTCTGCACATTAATGATTTCCACGAATCTACAAACTCCACAAGTGGTTGCTCGGGATTGGCTTTGAATCCCTTGATAATAGTCATGACTATCCCGAGATGAGTCAACAATTCGGATGGCATCCGTCTATTTCCATCTTTCTGTCGCATTATACCATTACTTATGTCAGTTGTCAATGGAACTTGATTAACATTGTTTTTAATTTCTTTCACAAGTGAGCTATAATTTAAGTGTAGTTCATCCATGAATATAATATTTGGTAGCTTATCAAAGGCTGTTATGTACTTTTTACCAATCACAACTTCTTTGGACAAGTTTTCTTCAATTCTGTAAAAATCGTAATGGACCTTAATACCGTGACCATACCGAAGATCAGATTGGGATTCTTCCTGCAAAATACTATCCAAGTCTAATTGAGTATCAAGCAAATCATCTTTCTTCACTTCAAGAAGAGGAACACATGGTATGTAGGCCGTTTGTTCCTTAAGCATACCTTGAAGAGTCATACTGGCATTCGCAATTCCTCCGACATTATCAAGGAAACTGTTTTGAAGATTGATTAAAGTTACCAGTACTTTAAATATCACCGATTGCTCATCTAAAATTAAACAGTGCTCCATCTTGGACTGATTATGAATTATAGGCATACACTCTGCAATATCTGTTCCCCTTAGTGTTGTTCTTATGAATTCCCAAGACGTCTTGAAATCCTCGAATCGATTATTCGCAATGTCTGATTTCATATTATCTTGCTTAAAATACATAAATTCTAATGCTGTCATTTGAATGCACTCTTGTTTCTTTATCATATAACTAGCATACGCAACCGTTGTTGAATGCCACAATAATATGCTTATAATGTGTCTTGGTAGGGAAAACATTTTTTGATGTTGCAAAACTGCCACTAAGAAGGGGAACTGATGCTTTCGTCTGGTGAGTTCAAAAGTAAAATTTTCTTGAGTGGGATTAGCAGTTAATCTATACAACTGTGGTAGCTTAGTAACACGATCATCAGGTGAAATGGTATTGAGATCAGTCAACTCAAACACTTGATCACAGAAATCTCTCTTACTGCCATGCTGATGGTGCAATTCATTGTCCTTTAAATATAACTTTCGAATGGCATCAGTTTTCTCGCCAAACACATTTTCTACAATGTTAGCAAAGCTTTGTTCAAAATTACTTATACCCTCAGATAAAAAGCAACCCTCACACGTTCTAAACAGCATGCCGTCTGCTTCAAAGAGTACTGCATTCATTAGAATAGCCGTGTCGTTATGATTGGTATTGACTAGTCGTCTCACAGTATCCCAGTCCTCAATTACCTCTTCTAACAATGCGTCTGAAGTTTTACTCCATCTAAAGTCCAAGGATGCATTTATGGTATCTATATCAGCATTACCAAAAGCGACAGAACCTAGAATGCAGGATTTAACAATGAATTGCAACAAGCAATCACTCAAAGATTTTTTCCCGTCAGCTAGTATGCCTTTATTCAAGCTTAAACCTTTAACAATAATTGGGCGTTCATATTGGGTCAATTTGATTTTAAGTCCACATATTTTACATTCAATATTTTCAACGTTCTCATGCACAAAGACCTTATTCCGACAATCACAAATTCCTGTGAAAACGGTTTCTGTAATTGCTTGAGTAAGATCCTGATTACAAAATCCAGGTGCTGAACTTTTTTCAAGGCTTCCAGGTTCTAGAAGGACCTTTGTAAGGAATGATCTTCGTTTATGAGGACAAGAAGCATGTTTGTCGTTTGCCAGTACAAGTGCAATCAAAGTTACAATGGATGAAAACATGCAAATTTCTCGCTGAGATGAGGTCTGATCTATACCAAAATCACTAATGTGAAAGTTTTTACGTCCAATAAGACACTGGACGAAATTAATGACTTCAGTTTTATGTCCTTCATCGATAATCTTATTAAGTATTACGTTAGCTAACGTTCTCTTTGAATCATCATGTTCATTGATAGTTTTGGAAAGATAAAAATCACGTACAATTAATGCAAACATTTGAGTCATACCAGAAACAGTCTCTGTAGATATCTTAGCAAGTTTACTGAATTCCTCAATGTCTGCGACTTCTTGACAATGAAAACACATATTCTTGTGTTCATTTACATCAACGTGAGTGCATAATGCGGAATTATGCAAATTCCGTGTACCGAAATCAAACACTTCAGCATTGTAGAAAGTCATACTTTCAGAGTTTGAAACACAATACTTCTGAGTCTGCAAAACTGTGCGTCTCTCCAACAATACCTTAAACTGAAAACATGTCAAACCATGCAATCCATCCTTTAACAGGTCATTGTGTACAATACTTAGAACATTCATCATTTTGGTAACTTGGTAGTCATTCCCATTTTCCAAAACATCAGATGAAAAATAAGTGAAGCATTTGCAATACGCAATGGATGCCAGATAGTTTAATCCAGGCTTGTGATTGGTCAATGACTTTTGACAATCATAAAGTATTTTGATTAGGTCTTGTTCATCAAATTCATTTGAAACGGAACTTTCGCCCGACTCAGAACGAGCATCGTCTCCTGCAAGCACATTAGAAAATAAAGTTGCATTGAATGTTTCCTCAAGAACATCAACTAGTAGTGTTAAAACTGGTGCATCTAATTGTTTCTTCTCCAGAAGGCATTTGATCATTTGATCTACATTTTTAAGAAGATTTTTGTCTGCTTTATCCGACTCATCATCTATTATTGATTCATTCAAAAAATAATTTTCATTTGAGAACAATTTAACAAACATGTGACCATCTATATTCTGCAAAACCGTTTTAAAGGGTACTTTAAACAATCGAAAGTACTGAGATGAAATTTTGTTTTCAACAACATATTCAAAGAACGTACTGAAAACGGTTGTATTTGGATTGGCTGATAAACAGCGGACTAAGTACGACGATAATGTCTGATAACATACAAGTAACTTCTGTTCACTTAATTCAGTTTCATCACAAGTTATTTTGTCAATGATACGTATAAGAGCATTGTAAACTATATCAGAATCCAATTGATGGTTCCGTAAGGACTGACCAATGTGTGTAAGTAGTTCTTCATTCAAACTAAAGTAAGTTATTAAATTTTCAGCAATCTCAGAGCAAACTTTCAGCGAATAAAGAGCAGGTGGTTCCCTCGAAACTTGCGCAGCAAGTGGCAGCACCTCATTGACAAGAAAGGTCCAATTAGCAACTCCTTTGTGTTTGCTAATGCACAGTTTTGAAGGCAGTAACTGCTTACACACAAAGTGTACCAATCTGTCATTCATAGACATACTAGTATAATCATCTTCTGTATAATTCTCACTATCACTTGATGTTATTGAAACATCAGAGAAATCTTGGCTTTGTGAATTGTTATTTAGTTTTTCGGAACATATATAAAAAAACTCACTCAGGGTAAAAGAATCACCATCGAATAAACCAACATATTTCTCTGTACCCAATTCTTCGTCACAATCGATAACACTTTGATTTTCAATATCTTGGGAATCCGTAGAACAGGCATCCCAATCTTTCATAACGTCATTCTCGATAACAACTTCTGATATTATTTGAAATAATTCTGAGGAACATTCAGGCATTTTGCTCAAGAATTTATCAAGTAATAATAGTTCAGCACGAATAGAATCAAAATGTGCCCACACTATGGTATGAAGTCGTATAACGAATGCAAATGGATCCCCCTTGCATTTAATATCATGTCTGTCTAAAAAACGAAATAACAATGGTTTACATCTCAGTTTGAACCTGCCAACAAGCACAGCATCCAATGTTAGACTACAGAAGTCTTCTATATAATCCGAGCTCCAGTTAGCGTAGGTTAGCTCATTTAAGTCAGGTATTTTATTCACAATCACGATCTCATGCTGACTTAAAACCTCGTTGTACACTTCTGGTGGCAGCTCGTCATCTTCCTGTAACTGGCAATGAAATCTATATTCAACTACTAATTCCATGAACTCATGTCTAGTTGTCTCTATTGCATCAAAAATTGTTTGACTACATGGCATTTGAAGTTGCAAATCGTGTGAACTGCATGTATAACATTCAGGACCAGAGTCATCTACAATATCTTTTAGAGGTAGTGTACATTTATTTCGCAGACAATACAGCCATTTACACCTCTTTTCTTTGATCATGTCAGGCTGCAGCACTTCATTGTCTGCAACAAAGAAACTCTCCAACAGACTCATAGATTCAATCTGAAAGATCAATTTTGCAAAGGGTAGTTTGATTGTATCCTTTATGTGTCGTTCAAGTGCATCAATAAATCCTGACGACGATTTCAAAGAAGTAACATTAGAGGCAACTTCAAAAGCCCAAAATTTATTACGTTGAAAATTTTGTTGACTGTGAACAAAAGCAATTATTTCATTTTCAATTACGTCCATCAAATCATCCGACCCCTCAATCCTTATTATAGCATTAGATATACTCTCAATACTACGGCCAAATTGTTCGTACCGAATTCTCGAAAATGCCCATAACAGCTCTTCCTTCAGATCACCTTTTAAAGGTCTACGCTCATTTATGGCCTCTATCATTGACATCTGACAAAGTTTGGGAAGAGTAATACAAGGGCAATCTAGGCAGTCAAGCATAAACATATCCCAATCTGATAAAAAATTCAACTGCGACAAACCTTCATGCGATGAATTATTCTGATCAATGTGGATAATTAAATAAACATGTTTATATTCAATATTTGCCTTACGTAAATATTCTTTTCTGCATCGTTCAACAACAAGTTTGGTCAGTAAAATATGATGACCTTCGTCCTTCGCATTACACTGAATTATAAGATGGCTCTTGTTACTGTCGTCCCAAAACATTTGGATTCTAGTAGAAAGTTGCTTTTCAGATTTAAAAGCACCGATTTTCTCTATTTGCATACGTATTTCTGGCTTGTGACATTTTACTTTTGTGTGAATATTGCTGTTAGTAAAAACAACAGACAGAATTCCATTATTCAATACATAGTCAGGTGAATTGTGAAGTTGATGAATCATCAAATGCTCAAAACCATCGTGCAAAGGTAGCTCAAAATATTGCCTAACTAGTCTCTCAACATAAGATCCTGCTAAAGAGGATGACCTTTGAAGACGAACTACAGCGTCAGGTTTCATAATGCGCAATAAATGTGTCTGACATTCATCAATTATGTTGTGTTCTTGTCCCATTTCTTGAGCATCGGGCTCGATCTTTAAAACGATTGATGCCAGAAGATCCTTGTTACAGATAGGAAATAACGCGTTCATCTGTGAAACTGTGTCTTCCTCTTTGGTTAATGTACCAATCCAATTTTCTAACATGTCAATAAACTTAATATGCTTCTCTTGAATGATATCACTGAACCGCAGATATTGTTTTTCAAAGCGGTTGAGGAAAGGAGGATCACTTAAATCTAACATACTTTCATCTACTAACACAATGCATCTAAAATGATCAGCTACATGACATATAGGATTACTGTATGGTCCCAGGGCAACCCGGCAGTTTTTCTTCTTACCAATGATTGTATAATTTTGGTTAAGCATATCATATAGACTCCCATAAATATTATCTAGATCTTTTAAAATAAGTGCCATGCCCTGCTCCATGCATAAAATGATTCTGCTTAAAATTCTGTAGTTGTAATCATCGGTTAGGTCTTCTTCAAAATGACTTCCGAATATAATTTCTTTTTGTCTAGAACCAAGTTCATTAAGTTTGTGTTCTAATACTCCTAAAACAGATTCGCCAGTGGTTATCAACATTAAATGCCTAGCTATAGGATCTGTAATATTTTCTATCACTAGCTCTAGTAAAGGACTTTGGTGTGGATAATATGCTGAAAGCAATGAAATGTGCGCTCTGAAAACATCGTACAAAGTATGAATTTCTTCAGGTAACCCACCAAAGTTTCTTGCTATTCCATGCATGATAATATCAGCTATCTTACTTTTAATGAATTCATTGTCACCATCTGTGTATGCTTTTGCAACATATTTTACTAATGAATAGTAATCTCTGAGTCCATGGAAATGTTTGAAACGCAGACGTTGTATGTACTGAAAATATGCTGTTGCAAGTTCCTCAAGGATTACGTTAAATTCATTACTGGGTTGACGAATTCCTACTTCGGCATCTTTGTCAAACGACAAATGCTTTGATTTAGTTTCTGATCCCAAAAATGATTCACTAATAGATTTTGCTGTGTCGTACAACTCTTCTATGTCCATATCAGGTCTAGAAAGATGAACAGCCCTATTCATTTTTGATGCATCAAGAGCCCAATTAGAAATACCAACTACGGCAACATTTGGCTGACTTTGACCATCTGGTTCCAAAAGGCTATGAAGTACCTTAAGAGGGTTAAATCTTGAAATCTCAGCTAATCCAATCTCATCCAAGACTACAACGGACAATACATCACCACTTTTATTTGCATCTTGGTAACTTTCTGCTTTTTTAAAAACTTTAATAATACCATCTGATGTCGATGATTCTGAGCCTTGAAATGAAACACAATATAGTTGTGGTAATGTTTTGAAAAAAGCATCTTCTGAATCTTTACCACGTAAATTACTTCTTATCAATTGCATTGCTAAAGATTTACTGCATCCTGGTTTACCTACAACAAATATTGGAATCCGATTGAAAATGCATACAAGTATAACAAATACATTTTCTTGCAATGCAGTGTTGTGAGCAATACCGGTGGGTAGTTTCATTCTTCGCAAAATATCAGCTTGTTCTTCCTTGATTATCCTTTGTATGAAGCTCCCTTGGTCATCATCAAACTTCATTCCATTAGTTGTAAATAAGTCACCAATGTTATCTCTGTATTCCTTTCTTACTAATTTGCTTGGAAATCTTGCATGGTAACTCAGAGCCAAAGATAGTATCATAGATTTTAGCTTAATGTCAATCCTCGTGCTTGTTTCAATGTTACGCTTCGTAGGGAGAACTTTCAAAAACCACTTGGCCAATATTCTACACCTTTGGACATCACGGAGACTTACCGAGTATTGCGATTGTTCATGGTCACGCACAAACATCTGAGACACAGACAACAAATCAGTAAAAATGTTATGGCTTTTTTGGTCATGTGGAAAAACATCTTGAATCATCCTATGAATGTACATTTTTTCATCCTTTTCATTAAGACTACCAAAGTCCCATACATAGTCCACCATTATCTCTGGTAAAGGCAATACTCTGTACACTAATCTAGATAATTCATCAGTTTTTACTTTTCCTTCAAGTCCTGCTGTACTGATATCTTTAGAAGTTCTAAGTTTATACGGATTGCATGCACCCATGACTATGAGATTAGGTGAAAGTTCACGTCCTAAGCAGGAATGATGACATATTGCGTCAGAAATTAAACCAATGCTATCCGATGTATTTATTTCATCTAGAAATAACCACCTCTCTTCCTCTATGTTTTCCATTGCTTGAACATTATTCTTAAGAATATTTTCAACAACTACTTCTTCGGGAATGCCGGCATGAATGTTAAAAACTTCAAAGTTTACTTCACATACAGAAGCTAAATATCTGATAAGTGAGGTTTTTCCACACCCAGTCTCGCCCATAACCAACACTGGGGTATTAGCCTTTATTCGAAGCATGATCAAAACCATTTTAAGAAGATTATCAGCTGTAAGGGCATAGTTTAATGACATATCTATTAATCGTTCCTTTGATAGTGGAAATGGGTTAACTCTGGCAATTTTTTGTAACAGATCTTGAAAATCAATTTGATTTAGGACACTAAAGTCAACCATTTTCTTTTTCATTTGACTTTCGAACAATTGTCTTATGTCATCAGGAACTTTGGAAAGGTGTCTATATAATGCAGAGAGAGTATTTATGTTTTGATTGTGAAAAACAAACATCATGTGATTGCTGTCTTCCCATCTTATCATTCCATCAGTGAGATTGGCAATTTTGGTTGAAAAGTCAGCTTTAGATAGTGACTGTTTTTCAATGTCTCGAATAACCGTAGTGGATTGAGTGTCACGGCAACTTTTCACAGAGCGAGTAGCAAATTCAGTAGCAACTTCAATCATGGCTTTTACCAACTTACTAGTGATACTTACAGGCGATTTATTTCCAACCATTTCACGCAATCGACTAGCTTTGAAAAAGGAACTTTGAGACATTTTTTTAAATTGGTCAGCCAATACATTGATAATTACAAGCATTACCGAAAATGATTCATCGTAATCTTGAAAAACATATTTTGATAACAAGCTTCTGCAACGTCTCCCTGATATAGGTTTCCAACTGATGCAATCTCGTGTGAGGTCAATATTGTCAAGTGTTCCTTCATCTAAATGCTTTAGGTAAAAGCATACTATTTGAATAGGACTGTTAACTTCTTTTGAAGCCACAATTTTATCATGTCCGCTAGGGCTGATGATTTCTCTTCGAAACAAAGCTGTTGTATGCAAAGATTTCCTTAATGTGTCTCCAATCGAGTTTGCTAACTCAATAAAGACATGTTCCGATACTAATCTGACAGCTTTTCTTCTAGCAGATACATATTTTAGAACAACAAGCTCAAACAGAAATGTGTCAAGTTCACTAGGGTCATCCACAGTACCTATGTCAATATGTAACAAGTGGTGCTCCTTCATTTTAAGTGAATTTAATCTTTCAACTAGTACTAATTTTCCCACCTGACCGCTGATATGAAATATTTTAACATCCATTTGACTTTTCTGAGCAACAGATCTAATATACGTTGATTTTCCCTGTCCAGCACGTGTTGAAGTCAGTGTATGAACTTTCGGGCAATGAGTTGAAAAAATTTCTTCTACGGTAGGATCTGTGGCAGGTTTAACAGCAGATAAACAATCACTGAGTTCGTCAACAAATGGGTGATTTCTTGAGCCTCTACAAATAACAGCAAGTAAAAACTTAGAGTCCCGCTCAAGTTGATGAAGCTTTTCAACAAGTCTGAATTGGAGCTCACCAGATAAATTTTCAACATGAGCTATACAGAACAGAGTTTTCATTCCATAGAATTTGCCCGCTCCTATACATCGTTTGACTATAAGGTCAAGTTCAGCCCAAGCTGTATCACGCCTACAGAACAAAATCTGACTAGGTTCAGGTAAAGATTGGGTAGTATTTATATACAAAGATAACATGGTTTTGACTGTATGGAGACTTCCTTCTTCAAGTTGGACAACTGTAAGTTTTCCTTGTTGAACAAGATCTGATATTCTATTTCTGTCAATATTTATTGTACGCTGACAATCTTTTAACCCATCATAGGCACACTGAATCGCATGACCGATACTTAGAAGCATACATTTGTTGTCGACCTCCAGAACAGTCGAAACTTCCTGTTTGTATATCTCTTTAACTCTAAATGCATTTAGATCACGGTGAATAAATGACATGATCAGCTGGACTTCTTCTTTTACATTTGCTCGATCTTCTAAAAATTTATACAATATATGAAGTTGGTTTCCATCAATGAAATTCATAAGATAATGTGTGTGCCTTACATCGTCCAAAATTGTTTGCCATTCGTCTAAAATGTCTTGAAGGCTGTCTTTTTTCCCTCCTAAACATTCAGCCTCAATTATCAATTTTATTGTCATAAAATCAAAATGTCCAGCTGTATGTAAATTAAACAGAATTTCAGTAATTTCTAAACAAATATCTACATCCCGAACGAAGCTCTCCAGTTTAACTCCATCTTCATGTTCCGCACTATTTTCCTTTTTGAACGTGTTCATTAACAATAAAGCCCTGCTTCTTAAATCTATCAGAGTAGGTTGTTTACGGGTATCATCTTTTGATAAAACTACTTCAACCTCAACATAATTGTAGTCAGCACTCATGCAAAAGTGGTACTCTCCACTTAGTAAAATCTTGCTGACTATTTCCTTTGTTTGTTCACTCCTGTTAGCAAGACCGTTGTACAACGATCTTAAATTGTGAACATTTTGCACACAATCATCAATTTTAGGAGGCAATAAATCAGCCTTTTCACCATAGAATAGTGTCTGCTTATTAATCATTTTCAGTATGTCAGCACAGGTCCAATCATTTCTGAATACCAGCATAGGTTGTAGGAATTGTTTTACCTCTATGAGTGCTGATACAGTTGAAGCCTGCACTTGCTGTTCCGAAATATCTTCAACAGCATCAATTAAATTTTTTATATCTTCATCAACAATGTCCTTAAGAAATTCTATTAATGTTGTAGCTTTGACAAGAACATTCAATATGTCAACAGAACTACCTGTAAGATTACCAACAAGAGTATACACAGTTTCTAACGACTGTTTAACTTCTATAAACGTACTGTTTTCAGCTGTTCCATCTAACAACCGATGAAATTCTGTCAACGCATGTTGACACTTTTCATCCATGCTAGAATCAATTCCAAACATTCCAAATAAACACTCAATATTTTGAACTGTTTCAGCAATTGAATTAATTGAAAATATTCTCCTTAAAGCATTGACAAAGTCTTCACCAATGTGTTTATGCAAAATACTTTTTGCTATCTTGACCTCTTGTTCTACATCGGGATTTGACCCAAACATGCTTTTTATCGCTTTCATTGTAAAATCATTTTTTTCCGTTAATTGTGACCACTTCTCATAATATAAAGCACGCCCTGTTTGGAACAAATTCAAAGCATAACTATGACAAAGAACTGAACAAAATGGATCATCTTGTTCTTTTACTTCTTCAAATACAATATCTCTACATACGTTCCAAAATACTGTAGACTGAACATGATCATACAACCCTTTACAAAAAGTAACAAGTTCCTTAATGTATCGCCAAAAAGGGCTTTCAAAACAGCCACGTGCAGTTAATTTTCCAGTTTTCCAATCATTGATATATGCATTTAAACCAACTGAATAATCAGTAAACTCTTTGGCAAACCTAGGTTCATTTTTCGTAATGATATTTACGACATTTGTGACACAGTCGCATATCTCCTCTAGTTCTCTAAACTTCAATTCTAATTCCGACCATATCTTCTCTACTTCATTTGAATCTAGCCGGTATTTCATTAACTTCTTAGCTTCATCAGTCTGTCTCCAGTTCATTTCTTTCAGATAGCTGTAACAAATATCATGTCTTAGGAAAAGGTCAAATACCTTATCAATACATGTTTCAGCTCTGACAAAGTTCAAATTTTTATTGATAATGTGTTTGAATTCTCCTGAAGAACTAAATATAAGAGTCCAGAATTGAAATTTTGAAACTAAGTGACTGAATCTTTCAACATCAGATATATCTTCAGGAAGTGAACCAGACACATTAAGTATAACATCTACAACATCAGCCATCAATCTGAAAAATAAAACATCTTAACTCTCTAATCAAGCTTCATGACAAAAATACACAGGAGCCAAAAAAAACAAACTAATAAAATTGGCAACACAAAACGATGTAAATATAACTAAACTTACTAGCAATGTTAACTCAAAGAAAATAACTTAAATCAGTAGGTGGATTAGTTCTATAAGAAGCATTTCTAATATGTCCGGTATTTTCCTGAGGGAAACATAAGTCATAACATTATTCAACGCCTCTTATGAAAAACGTGTAAACAATATTAATTTCTGATACCAATTGGACATGGAGAAAACGACACTAAGAGATCTAAAAACATCAAAGCAAAACATTAAGTTTGTTTGTTTGTTTGGTTTTACGGCATACCAACACTAAAGGTCATATCATGCCGAATGCAATGTAAAGTTGCGTGAAATGAAAAATAAACTAAAATAACTAATATATGAATAAAACCATTCAGGGATAAATCTATATTTTCTTAAAATGTTGATTGTTTTTAAATAATTGATAATATTGCCAGCGGTAGTTTTATGAAAAGACCTGATGCAGCTTTGTAATGCTTGTCAAGTATATGCTTGAGGTCTTGGCAGTCAATAAGAAAACGCTTTACATTATACTGTTGACTGCAAGGTTTAAACAGTTGTGCAACTTCGCCCTAAGATGGTATGAATGCTTTTAATGACCTATTCTGCAACGCGTAAGTACTGTTTGTTCACGTCTATTCAGAGTTGTATGAAAGGTGGTGGTATCAAGTGAAGGCTCTATTTTATGTGACTTATTGAGCGTTGCACCATCACAAATAATTTGCCATTGAGATTTAATTAACTGATTAATAGATGGTTTGAAGTCATTATGGGGCAATCTTATATTAATTGGTTCAAGCTGTAAAGAGTGTTTTACTCATTTGTCAACTATTTCGCTTTTGCTAATGCCAAAGTGACTTGGAATCCAGCAAATACGAACTGTTTTTGATTCTTAAACAGTATAAAATTTTAAAGCCAATTATTCGATCAGTGTGTTGTTTGAAGTACGATTTTAATTGAAAGTAGAACAGATAGATAATCCGAAAGAAATGATGAATTTTTCAAGGGCACTCTTTTCAATGTATGAAAGTGCCAGATCAATCGCATGTATTTCTGCAGAGAATATGGATGCTTTATCTGGAAATCGCATTCGTGCTTTGAACGAGTTGCAAAGTGATTTAGACAGTCTCGAAATAACTCTAACAATGCCGTTATTTGGCGTAAGGACTATACACTACATTGTGCTTGCTTTGACTTGATTCTGTGTTACCGTTCAATTTTCAAAGTCTAAACGAAAAAGATATAATTCAATTAAAACTTAAAGTTTTTAGCTAATGAAACACTACTTTCTTGCTTTATATAACATAAGCACATAGTCAAAAATAATAACAAAATAAAATGTACACACCTTGTACGCAAACATGGAGCCTTTAGTGCTGGTGCCATCGTTGTAAGGATGTTTTCGGGTGTTTCATTATTACTACTCAGTAGCTCATTCACATGTGAAACGATTGCCTCTACAAAAAGATCAGTGTGTGATGTGACACGGTCAATTTCAACAATACTGCCGAACAAGTTCCTAAAAGATAGCCTTTGGACCAACTTTAACGATACGTTACGTACAGCATGTTGCAACTTTACATTTTGTTTCACAATAGGAAGTTCCCACATGTCGCATAAAGCCTTAACCTGTTCCTGAAGGCGATAACCATGAGTATCTAGTCGTCTGTAAGCAGTTATGTAATTATCACAAAATAGTTCGAATTTCTCAACATCCAAACAAGCTAACAGTTCAGGTTTTTGACATTGACGGAAAAGTTCTTTAAATATACGTAGTAAGTGCATGTTTCTTAACGACGGAATGCAATTAAGCAGTCGCTGGTTTGATTCAGAAGAAATGAAAAGGTCATATTTCGTCATGAGCAAAACGCACAAATCATGGTCGCCAAAATATTGATCTGGCGAACTTAACTCAATAATAGAGATAACAGATCTTTCAATTTTATACCTGCATTCCATGAACAGTTCGTCATGATTTAATAATGCAACCACAAGCTTTTGAAGATCGGCAAATGCTGTTGCAGGATTTTTTCGCACTTCTGCAATGCGTTTTTCAACTACAGTGGTCATTGAACCATAAAGGCGAGTATGCATGCTGCAACTGCTTTCTGACTTATACATCTTCGTAAAACATTCTAAAGCGATATCAAATGGTAAGCGCCGTATAATAGATTCTAAAAGCGTTTGAGCATCAGGCGAAGAATTTTTGAACAGCTTATCCATAATGCTGAAAAGTGTTCTTATGGATTGTTCTTTTGTATCAAACGATTTGTTTTCATACTTCTCGTGAATAAGAGATAAGATATATTCAACTCCATAGAAATTAAAACACTTGTCCATAACCTGTATATCAAGGGTTAAATCGCCAAATCCAACTTCACACAAAATTTTGCAAGTTCCATGTACCTTTTTCTTCGATGTTTTGGACAAATCATTAACAACTATAGGCGACCTGCTCAGGTTCAAAATGATTTGTTTTGCAGTCACAGTACTCATTGGCCCATTTTTGAGATTGATTGATACAGTTTCTATAAAATTTCCTAAAAACACAACAAATAACACACTGCTTTTTGCTGAATAATGCCTCAAATCATGAGCCAAGTGTTTAATTAAACTTGAAGCATATGATAATGGTACAAATGTTTGGCAAACCGTCTCTATTTGAGAACAAAGTTCAATGGGACTTGTATCTTCTGCGCGGTTGAAAATTATATCCCATAAATGCGCATACATCCACTCTTCTCTAAACTTATAGTCATCTTTTCGGTTTTCGTCATGCCTGTGCCACACATTTCTTTGAACTTCACCATCAAGTAGACTCATGGTATGACTAAAACACTTAATTTCTTTAGAAAAATAATTAGATACTTTAGATCCAAAGGAAGAAGTATCGTAAGCCCGACACACATACGTAAAAACGTGATCCAACTTATTAACTGGTACATCAGTGCAAAATTCGTACATATTCTCATCCGTGATTTGCTTAGACATTTTACCATCGACTGAACCAATAAATGTACTCGAAATAAACATGTCAATGACCTTCATGTCTTTCGTAGGTGGAACAAATAACACGAATGTCTTCCTGACTGTAGGTATACTTGACACCTGCTCATTGAACTCAGTTAAACATGAGCGCTCAGATTGAGATAGGCTATTTTTGTTGGTCCCATCTTCTGGTTTTAGTTGCGTATAACTTCCTGGTTGCTCCTCTTTCATTGAGTTTTGATTCAGTTGATCAACTCGTCGTCTAACATTTTCTTCAGACTAGAAACAAAACAAACGGTGGCCATAATTAGAATAGAATGCTGTATTTTGAAAGCATATTTACTAAGTCTGTTAAATTCAGCTTATAAAGGTACCGATATAATAACCTAGATAGTATTAGTTGATCAACATAGAGTTTTTATAATCATCTTCCACCTTACAATCACAGGATATTACGTCAAAGGTTTGAAAGTGAACAACAGCAGAGAAATCGCTTTTAACATGAGGTCAAGATTTTAGGCTGGGAATTGTACAAACATAGATAAAACACGACCTTGAAGAAAAAACTAAATAAATAAATCAAAGCGCTGGAAGCACTGGAATAGTTTGACTTAGAAAACATGTATAGCTGTAGTCACTTGATGTGGTCAGAAAATTGAATTGAAGGCTCGGCATCATTTTAATTCAACTACTAGGTTGAAAATTCAAGCAGAAATTGGATTTCCTTTATTGTGCCCTGGGTGTATTTTCAAGTGTACAGTTTAACATATGAAAAGCGACATCCGACGGAGTTTGAAACAATATATCGCTCTGCAGAGGTGTTGCTCTAAAGAGTTAAAACTTTTTATCCAATTTTGCTACGGAAAACTGGCCGTTAACTATTCCGTAATATAAACACGGTAGTTAGCGCGTTTACATGGACAAAAGTAAACTGTTTCAGTACAATTATAAAATTACTACTATAAATCATTAAAACAGTTTTTAAAATGTTGCACGATGGTTAGTTTCACACAGAAGAAGACAATGTACATGGGAAAACGATTCCGATACCGTCATTTTTTTTCTTTTATACCTGTCTCGATATTTAGCAAGAATTATTATCGTCTTTTGGAAGTAAATGTCTGATACGGCTCTTAAACCTCAAATTACTTTTAAGCAGGCTATATTTCATGAAAGCTTATAATAATTAGTACAATAAAAACAAGTTTTCAATTATTATCGTCAACAAGCTTAGCGGGTGTACGACTGATATTTGATGACGTCAGCCTATCAAACAAAGTTTTCTATGTCTTAATCGGTTCGTTGGTGTCATGGAAACCATATGCCACTCATTAACTAACCCCTGTTAGTCAAATTATTTAACAAACATATAACATTAGGGCAGTTTTATACGATTAGGGGTATCGCCAATAGTTTAAATCTTCTGGTCGTAGGAAATCATCAATTATACATAGATCTATGTTCTATTTTTTAGACATGGGGAATTTACAGTTGTGTCTATTTTTAGCACAATAGCGTTGTGGAGTGGTTCATTGCGTAGAAATATTCAATTTGTATTAATACTCATTGCATTAAACATAAAATGAACTGCTGACAGCTATTTTTGAGTAATATTAAATGTGTGTAAATTTGATATATATAACTTTTTACGCCTGTACATCAGTCTATTAAAACAATACAATGTGGAACTGTTTGAATGGGACTTCAACAGGAAATCTTCACCGCTGTAAAAACTTTTAATCTTAATATCAAAATTATTTGATGCGCTTCTAAAATTCAATGTACAGTATTTTTAGTGCTTGGTTTTATGAAATTATTATTATTATTTATTTAAACCTTTCTCTGTTATACACATGTTTGAAATGTTCAGCCTTTTATGTACCTTCAAAATAGATTTTGTAGTAAGCTTCAAGCTTGCTATACTGAATTCTCAAAATTTGCGTCAAATCAAATGTTCTAACGCATCACCTTATAACTCCTTTAATTTTATTTAATTGTCGACATATTCGAATGAAAACTTCATAGATTATGTTTGACATGTAATTTTAATTACATAAGAAAAATATCGACCAAATCATCGAACGTTTTGCTACGCGACCATGCGGTGGTATTGTAATATATCTCAGCCTATCCGAATTCACAGTCTGTCCGAAAACTGTTACACAATAGATTTTAACTTATAACTTTCTAAGCTTACCTCTTCTACGATGATCTGTGTATGTGATAGTGAGAGGTTTGTTCCCTTAAGCTATCCCATGCAGTAATTGAACCCTAATAAGCGTCTTAATGTTAATATTTCCATTTTTCAGTCTGTTTCTGCATCGGTACTAACGATAACTCTGTATTGACTAAATGCTAAGTAGTGCGCTGCAGGCGTAGTAATTTATGAACCAGGTGTTTGTTATAAATGAATTGTAACGTTGTATTTATGTGTTTAATAGATAAATTATATATGTTATTGATATATTTGATCAAATTAATTCATTAATCAAACTTATGTATGCAATGTTGGAATACGGGTGCAGTTTATTAGCGAACTATTTGTTTGTCCTTGGGGCGCAATGCTGGGGAATACTGGCGCGAATATTTGAACTTGTATTTTTACTCAAAATTATTTGTGTATGCTTACTTGTGTCCGAATTAGATCTTTTGTTGCCATAGAATGTATACCTGTCGCCAAATCTGGTACTGGTTCAGTAAGATTTCCATATTTGGATCCTATCCTGACGCTCCGCCTTAGCACCACATTTTCCTGGAATGCCTGGGACAATCTGATTGGTCCCCAGCATTCCAGCATATATCCCAGCATCGCCCGCGGTATATAAGCGCGGTTCCTTTGAACTTTCTTAAGTAGTCGTCACCAACTGAGCTAGACATCATGCCAGCATTCTTCAACACTAAGTCAAAAGGTAATTAGATCTACCAACAACTACACTGAGAAAACTACACTTCGAGCACCTCTGGGACGTCCTAGCAAGGCGTGTCCGTAATCGTCTTATACAGCCACAGAACCAGTACTACTTCAGGAGTGGGATAACATCCCCATGCAAATCGTTTCAAATGTGATTCATTTTATGCGCAGGAGATGTGCTGCGGTTCTGGCTGCAAATGGTTGATATACACGGTATTGACTTGAATGATTTTTACTTTGCCACCTACCTTACCGTTTGATTCACATCACGCTCAATATATTGCTGTCGTTTAGTTTGTTTGTTAAACCATGTGATAAAACCCCTACACTATGATTTGCCTGATATTTCTTGTTCTTTGTGTACTTAAAATGAACTTTTATCATGTGATGCTTTAGAACTTTTGATTAGTATAGTTGCTCTTCGAACAACTAAATATCAATTATTTTAGAAAATTATCTATACATGTGTGTATACGTACAGCGTTTAAGTATAGAACTTAGTTTTTAGAGCATCGATTGCCAAAGAGTTAGTACGTTCTCTGTTTTTTCAGTGGGCGCGTTCGATTGGCTGTCTGGAACTTGTGCAGATGTTCGGAAATCGAATACTTTGGAACAGAAAATTGTCAAACAAACATGGCGACCAGAAACTTGGTTGCTTTACCAGAGCTTGGTTCCTAGACTGAATTTCCAAATGTGTTTTGACACTAAGTGGGCAATTTTCCTTTCAATCCAAGCTGTACATTTATGGCA
Source organism: Mactra quadrangularis (assembly GCA_025267735.1). NCBI lineage: Eukaryota > Metazoa > Mollusca > Bivalvia > Venerida > Mactridae > Mactra > Mactra quadrangularis. Next base: position 8,791,786 of record CM046300.1, read on the forward strand.
AAATATAACTAAACATGACATAATATAGTTTCTGCCCACAACGCCATAATTTTGCATTATAAAATCATTACATTTCTAAGTGACAGTGACCAAATTTACAGTGAAAAAGCTAAATTCTACTACGTCAATGTTTTTGTAAATGTGTTCATAATTTAAAACAAGAGGGCCATAGTGGTCCTTTATTGCTCACCTGAGCACCATTGGTGCATACATGAACAGAGTAAGATTGATATTTTTTGGTAATGGTTTATCACACTTCGATCGAACCAAATGCTTCAAATGTAGGCTTTGTATAGGAAGAAGACATGTATGGGAATCTGAATCAATAGTCATCACATCTGCCTGTCTGGCAAATGTTTTTAGTGGTATGTAACCTTTAGCTTCTGTGAAGTAGTTTTTCATTCAAGATGACCCATGTTCGAACCCATTCAAGCAAGTACCTAAACGAGCTTCTTGAACAAGTTTGATGACAATTGAATAAAAATTGTGTCAACTAGAGTGTTTACAGGGTTTTCCATAATTCGATTAAGTGACCTAGTTTTTGACCCAGGTGACCCATATTCAAACTTTACCTATAAATCATCAAAACAAATGATCTGACAAATTTCAAGGATATTTGGATAAAAAAGTAGCCACGCGAGTGTTAACAAGATTTAAGATTGTTCTTATTTTAGCTCCAGTGACCAATCTTCACATTCTTTTTTGTTTTTGTTTTTTTAACGTCGTATTCAACACATCTATAGGTCATAAATACGACGACCAGCTCTTCTCATCCAAGATTACCCATCTCCGAACTCAACCAAGCAATTACCTAGACAAACATCCTGATCAAGTTAAATGACAAATGAGTAAAAAAGAGCTGTCAGTAGAGACAGCATGCTCGACTAAGTAAGTATTTATCACATGAGATGTGGTTCATGACAAGGAACATATATATTTGAAAATGATACCTTCAGGAAAGAATAAGTAAAAGTAAAAAAAATATGTTTGTAGCTCACAAGAGCGTCGTCTGTCGTCTGGTGTCTGTCGTCTGTTCACATTTACCTTGTGTATGCGATAGAGACTGTATTTTTCATTGGATCTTTTTTAATCTTTGTCAGAATGTTTGTCTTGTTGAAATCTATGTTGGGATTGTGTATGGGTCCTCTGGGGTCAAAAACTAGATCATGGGGTGAAATCTAAGATAAACCTTGTGTACGTGATAGAGGCTGTATTTTTCATCCGATTTTCCTAATATTTGGTTAGAATGTTGTGCTTTATGAAATCTAGGTTGGGATTGTATATGTATTTTGCCTGCAAATTAAATTTTTCACCATGGTTCTTGTCTATGGGGAACTAATTCACTTCCTGTTTTCTGATATTTCTGTGCACTGTGCCAGGTGAGCGATATAGGGCCATCTTGGCCCTCTAGTTTTATGTTGTCACATGAGATATGGTTGATAATAAGGAACATAGTTAAAGTTTGAAATTTATACCTGCAGAAATAAAACCGTGGCAGTAACAAACAAATACTTTTTTTAGGAAATTTTACGTTCAAGGGGAGATAATTCTGAAAAAATGTATTTGGAGCAATGAACCTTGTCACATGAGATGTGGGTGATAATAAGGAACACATCTTTAAAGTTTGAAGTCAATACCGGAAAGAAATAAAACAGTTGCAGTAAAAACAAATATTTTTTAAAGTAGATGAAGTTGTAACGTTAGAAATAAAAATAATTACAGTAAAAATATTTTACTGCACAAAAACTTAAATCATAAATATGGACGCGGACGCCGGTGCCGACGCTAGGGCGGTTAAGAGAGCTCTCCATTAACTTCGTTAAGTCGAGCTAAAAATGTTACCACTAGAGTGTTCACAAGGTTTTCCCATATTTTGGCTGTGTGACCTCGTTTTAGACTCCAAGTAACCCATATTCGACCTTGACCTAGAAATCATCTAAAAAGTCTTTCAGACCAATTTCCAGATATTTCGATCAAAACAGTAGCCACTACAGTGTTAACAAGGTTTTTTTATATTTTTCGCTCCTGTGACCTAGGTTTTCATCCGAGATGATCCATGGTCAAGCTCATCCGAGCAATCACCTAGACAAGCATCCTCACAAAGTTTGAAAAGAATTGAGCCTAAAATGTAACCACAAGAGTGTTCACAAACAATTGTGGACGGATGCCGGACATTCCACGACCCTAAAAGCTCACCCTGAGCTAGCTCATGTGAGCAAAAAACTTAAAGGCTATCTACTGGATAAACGTTCCTTGCTTTCTTTCCATATATGATAATGTTATCAGTATTATGCTCTTGCCATTCAGCCATTTTCGACGCCGCTATACCGCCACTAGTCCAACCACATCACCTATTTTACGGGCACTGTGAGGATATGTCCCGGACAGTATTCCTGCTCATTCGATTGCTTCGGAACGAACAGCGAATGCGCCCAGTGATGTCACTTGTGTAGTGTTTAATCATTTATGTATATCAGTATATCAACCTTCGCCAGAACTAAACAAACGTTTCATATTATATCAAATTTATGAATGTACATTGTGTAAAAGCCGGAGGCCAGTGTATACAAAAATATATACAGTTCAATATAATTTATTTTTAACCACTGATAAACAAAAATGATTGTAGATCTTCAATATACAATTATGATCGATAAAGTAATCTGAATACGCATAAAAAATGGCTTTTTGCAAAAATATGAAGAAAAAAAGAAAACAAGAAACTTACGTGCAAGTTTTCATGCTCAGCTACACTAGAATGTTTCTTCGAGGACGAGTCCCTAACAAACAAATATTGATTTAAATCGTTATTACTTCAACTTTAAAAATACATAATAATCAAAAAATAATCAATGTATGAACTAAAACAATGTATAAATATTTTTAAATACACTCAAACAAGAGACATACTTCATAATACTGCAAATCAAGAAATTGATGATCGATTTTTAATTTAGCAACTTTCGCTGTCAACTTCTAAGACTGCTAAGACTTTTTTTACAGCCTTGTATATCCTATGTTAGTAGCGAATAAAGAGCCGATTCCAGCTGTATAAATATCGACGCAACATCACTGGCTTTTTTTCGTGTTATGCTTGCACAAAAACATATAGGCGGCTATATGTTAGTAAAATCACGTGGTAACATTTGGTCAAAAGATATACCCAAAGGAAAAGAAAACACAGGGTAAGCTTTAGCGATGATTTATTGGTATTAATATAAAAGATATTAAAATTTGTTTACTAATCTATCAAAATATATTTTCCATGAATTAGAAATGTTGACTGGATTTTACCTTTAGTTCTTGAGTTATTGAAAGAAATTGGCGATACCCCAATACAATCGTAAATTCAAATCGGTGTATAGTTTTCAGTACCGGGTATGCCCTCCATGCGCAGCTATTACAGCCCTGATAAAACTGCACATTGCATTCATAAGGGTGTTTATCTTACTGATTAGGATATTATTCCACTCTTTTAACAAGGCATTTCTCAGTTGACCAACCGTTGTCGGGATGTTCAGATGCTGCCAGTACATTTTGTCCCATAGATGTTCAATGGGAGATAAATCTGGACTATATACTAGTCATTCAAGTGGCTAAATAAACTGTCCAAACTCTCGCGCGCTCGACTATTCCAGGTAGCGTGTAAACGACAGCATCAACCAATCAAAACTCATGCTGGAGTTATGCAACTTGGTATTTGACCTTCATTCCTAACCCCGTTGACATGTGTGACGTTTCAAGTAAATCCCTTCAGACAGTAGTTTCAAAGATAAAATAATAATAGAAATAATAATACTAAACAAATTCTAATATAAGAGGGCCATAATCCAGGCAAATATCATCCAAGAGTTATGCAACTTAGTATTTGACGTCAATTAGTAACCACGTACACATGTGTGAAGTTTCAAGTGAATCCTTTCAGATCAAATGTTGCACCTAAAAACTTAACCAAGAAATTTCTAAGTTTAAGAGGGCCATAATTCAGTCCAAATTCATCTAAGAGTTATGTAACTTGCTATTTGTCCTCCAATGGTAACCCCGTAGACATGTGTAAAATTTCAAGTTTCAAGTAAATCCCTTTCGTAGTTGCAAAGAGAAATTGTTGCACCTAAAAACTTTAACCAAGAAACTTCTAAGTATATAAGGGCCATAATTCAGTCCAAATTCATTCTAGAGTTATGTTACTTGGTATTTAAACTCCAATGGTAACCCCGTAAACACAAATAAAGTTTTAAGTGAATCCCTCCAGTACTTTAAAGATATAAAAGAAACAAAAATGTTGCACCTAAAAACTTAACCAAGAAGTGTTACGCCGACACACAGCCGAGTAGGTTAGCCCCACTATTCTTTGAATAGTCGAGCTAAAAAACTGAAATATTTTGGTCAATTGTGTAGATTACCCTGGTTTTATTCATTCTCGTTCCCAGAGTCTAGTAGATTTCTTAATACTAACCTCTGGCGCCACACGGTTAATTTCGAGTGCGACATGCGCATTCGATATTTTTTACACACCAATGAAAAAACGCGTCTCAAAAATTCCGCGAAACAGAGCCATTTTAAAAAAGGCTGTTGACAACCAAGCTGACGGTAGGCCTAGCATACTGTTACTGCATGTGTAAAGTGTCGTTGAAAATCTGCTTTAGTCAAGAAGTAAATATAAGGATTTTCAAAACGTTTAATTGAAAGGAATTGTCGGAGAGACATATAAAAGCAACACATTTTACTCTCTTGCCTTTAATCTAGCTTGATGGATTGAGCAGCAGTTAAATAAATAGTCTACATACAAGAAAATTTCAATAAAAACTTACAGTTAAGCTAATGTCTGTTCATTTTCGTATAATTTTAAACTGCTATTCGAAAATAATCAAACTATCTAAAATTTCTAATTAAGTTTACATAAACATATAACATTATATTTACAATGCATTTTATTAAAAAGAGGCTATTTGTCACTTTCAAAATTATTGAATGAAATATACTGAGCAAAAATGAAAACTTTATATGGAATTTGAAACGCAATATTTTTACTTTGGTTAAATTCACCATACAACTACTAACAACAAGTTGATCAATTATCCGACAGTTTTGAGAATTTCATTACTATTCCCCCACAGAGTAATTTGAAATGTGAAGTCAACTAAGGTAGGGGTCAAGTTAAAAAAATATCGAAAGTAGTAAAACTTGGACCTTGTTTGAATTTTGGTATTGAATTTGAGATTTAAAAGACAATGTCGACAGGAGCTTGTCAGTAGCGTGTATGACTACCATTGCTGTTGATGCAAGCCAAAATTCTCCTTCTCATGGAGTTGACTTAATGTCTAATGACCTCATTCGGAATTGCCTGCCATTCTAACAGCAAAGCCTGTCTCAGGTCATGAATGTTGTTGATTTGATGATTGTTTCGTGCCCTGCGCCCGAGTTCATCCCATATGTGCTCAATGGGGTTAAAATCCGGGGAGAGTGCTGGCCAGGGTAAGACGTTAACATTATTGTTTGCCAAGAAAGCTGTGGTTACTCGGGCTGTATGGGGTCTAGCATTATCATGTTGAAAGATTGCCAGAGTCCATGCTTTTGCATAAATGGGAGCAAATGATTACGGAGAATATTGATATAGCCTTGCGCATTTACATGTCCCTGAACAACCACAAGTTCTGTCTTTTTGTTACCCATGATTCCTCCCCAGACCATGACGTTGCTGCCACCGAACCTGTCCGCTTCCCTGACGCAGCATTAGGCAAATCTTTTATTTTTACGACGGTAAATTTTCACCCTACCGTCTGCAAAGCTTACCTTAAAGCGTGACTCGCCTGAGAAAATCACATTTTTCCATCGGGCTCGCCTCCAAAGGCGATGCCGTCTACACCAGGCCAGATTTTGAGCCCTATAACGTGCCGTTTGAAGCGGTCTAGTGTTAGGATTGCGAGCCCGAAGTGGAAAGTGTGATTTCCTCAGACGGTTTTGGATAGTCTGAGCAGAGACCCCTAGCGGCCCAGCAGTTACTAGTGTTAGGTCTGCGAGCCCGAAGTGGAAAGTGTGATTTCCTGAGACGGTTTCGGATAGTCTGAGCAGAAACCCCTAGCTGCCGAGCAGTTACTGTAGCTGGCAAAAAACGATTACGTAAGTGAGCTAACGTAATCGCGCGGTCGTCTCTACGTGACGTCGCACGCTCCCTACCTGGGTGCCGTTTCATCAATATTTTCTTAAATATTCAACGTAAGTTACGATAATACTAAGATACGTCAGAAGTTAAGAATTTCTTAAAGCGTTTCATCAACGTCTTCGTAACTCTTTTCTTTAACTTTTCTTAACTTTTTGCGTAAACTGTAGAAATTGTAAAACAAGATGGCCGCTCTTTCTCTCGATATAATTCATTTTTTATCAAGTATGAGGTCTTATCTTGTTGTGGGCCCAAAAATTCTTAATGATTTAGGATAATTTTTGAAGGGGAAGTAACCGATACTACTTTTCGGTAGATTACATCACCAAAGAATGACGAAATCCCGACGTGATTTATTGCATCATCTTGAATACAGAGTCTTGTTGACAACGAAAGTTTACTGCAGTATTTATCTGTAATGCTGGACTTAATCAGTCAATCCATGTTCAAGGTAAGTGCCATTTTGTGTAGTATTCATTGTAGATATTTACCGTGTATGCAAGTTTTCATATGTTATTATAAATTACAACTGAATCATCGTCATAATGCATCGTCTGTTATGTTGACATTTTCATTTCATAACATTGTATTTTTTCTGTCAAAGCGCAGCTTAATTGTTAAATAAAAGGTAATTCATGAATAAAAAAAGTACAAGGATGTCATTGCATATAGGTCAAAGCAAACGGTGTGAGGATAACAGTGAATGATTTCCCCAAAATCTGAGTCAGGACATTCGTACCCTTACCGATTCGTACAGTTAGTTAACCGGTTCCGAATTTGAACCAGTTCCGACACATTTTCATTTTATTTAAATAAAATATCGATAAATACATTCAATGTTGTATCTTTTCATGTGTGGTCATGTACATCGTTGCTTTCCCGTCAAGACGAAATGTTTACAACTTTAATTGAAGCGCTCAATGTCAACAGACGCTTGGATTTTCGAACAAGCGTTTCGCCGAGTTCGCACGTTTTATCAACTTTATCGGACAACTTTCATTTTCATATCGTCATATTTACGACAAAAATAAGGTAAGGAAGGTAAATTTGGTCTTATATTGTGCAGAAATCCTTCCTCTATTGCATGATCGCTCGATTTAGCGTAACGTTTCCCAAAGACGCATTTATTTTATCATTATTGATGGGTATATGATTAACCAATTCCGACGCGCGCGTTGAGCAAATTAGGGGGCGTTTCAAAGTAATGAAGACAACTGGTAAAATGGTCTACGAAATTAGATGAATGAGAAAAATGTTCAATACTGATGAATATGATCCAGAACAACTGTTTTCCAATGATATTTTGTTTATTACTATGCTTACCCCCCCTTTCTTATGTTCTAATGTATATTCACTGGCATTGTAATGATGGTGTGAGATGATAAATTGTTTTCATTCAGGGTTGTACAAAATAGCACCAACATAATCAAATACTTATAGTTTAATATATTCCACATTCTGTTTGTGATATTTATAAATATTTCATTTTTTTCAGATTTATATAGTTTACACCACTTTATATACAGATCCTTTGTTATGGGAAAGAAAAAGCTTTCTAAACTTGTTCAAAGTCCTACAGTAAAGGCAGCTGCATCATTGAAAACAGAATGTTGTCCAGAAGTTGATACTGAAAGTGATTTTTGTTGTCCTGAATGTGCATCTTAGATTTTCACTGTGCATTTAAGTCCACATTTCTTGCTTGAAGTCATTTGAAAAGAATTTATAGGTAGTGCACGTTAAACCTGGACCCTTAAAGAAGTAATTATCTATAAAACTACTATACCTTTTTGCACACTTATCCTTATTGTATTTAGATTTTTTAGAATTTTAAAGGAATAAATAATACCTTTTTATTTGCTTTCTGACTTTGAACTGCTAATTATTAATTTTACTTACGACTACTTTTTCTTAAGATTTTTTGTGAAACGGTGCACTTTACATTAGGGGGTATATGTGCACTGTCCAGCCATTACATAAGGCCACAACAAATTGATCATGTATTCTATGGATTCACTTACACATTAGTTTTGATGGTTTTTACAAAAAATATTTGTATTTCCTTGCTCGCTCATAAATTTATTAAAAACGCTATATAAAGTAATTGAAACAAGATCTAAAAAAAATCTTCACTTGTCCCATTGTTTTCAAGAAAAATCCATAGAACACACTTCCATTTGTTGTGCCCTAAATAATTGTTGGATTCTGAACTCCATTGATACCCTTGTTTCATTTTCTGCCATCCTTTCTTGACATTTGCTATAATTGATTTCACTTATTACAAGCAGCTTTTAAAGTACATGTACTTTATCATTTGACTAACAATATTATTAGTGCAATAATCCATTAATTTGTTGTTTCTCGTATGCTTGAGAGAGTAGGCAAATTCATTCAAAGAGACGATGATTGAATTTTTCATCCTATCTTGCGCATAAGTGCGTCAAATTGATTATTGTCAAATTTATGTCTTTTCTCTTTATAATATATATCTAACTTGCAAAAATTATTGATTAGCTATTTTTTTTAATGTTTTAGAACATGTTTTATAAAATGTTTTATAATATGTTATTGAATAATTTTTTCATAGTCAAGGTATGGCCAAATTATAATTTTGTTACCAAATAATGTATGTTTTATACATTTTGCTTTTAATTTGTTTGTTGTATACTGCAATAAAACTGTTAATGCTCACTCTTTTTTTCTTCTTCCTACTAATCAGTTCTATAGCTGAAGTGTCTCTATACCCTGGATAAACTGCTTATGTCCAATAAGACAGTGGTGAATACATTTTAAAAGAAAAACTGTATTCATGGCAGCATCATGAGTACTTAGTGAGAAGGTGGCCATAAACTCCTCTTGTGTCTTACAGTCTGTGATGGTGGTCCATGAAGAATTCCATTCTCAGATGCTTATTGGAACCATTCATTCTTTAACAACCATAACTTCCTTTAATGGGGGTTTATAGTCCTTATAATATGCTAGCCTGCCACTTGAAGTCATGCACACATCAAATTGACAGTTAAATATTAGTTTGAGACGCCCCCCGATGGAGACTAATCAACAGACCGGAACTGGTTGAAACGTTCCGAAACTGGGTCAATCAGGAGTAATGTTTACACACGTATTTTTGGCAGTAATCTTTGATGAAATTCGATGATGTTGAGCTCATATTAACGCTTAAGGGTTTGTCTTTCAATTCATATCAAGGAGCACGTAATTATTTTACCGTTTAAAATTTGTGCAGCAAAAGTTTACATAGCGTGTCGGAACCGGTTAACTAACTGTACTCTGCTACCAATCAGAAAATAACCTTCTGCATCAATACCGTGTGATGTAAAACTGTTTTATCATTCACTGAAATTATGCTGCTTGGAATTTACTAATGTACATGTATGTATTATTCTATTAATTTTCCTAAAAAAATGTCTTATGTTGTTATATTTCAGACTGATGCCTGTGATGGAGGATGAAGAAATTCAAGAATACATGACATGTAAATGTATGTTGCAAACACTTGATGAAACGACATGAAATCATGATTATATTAACATGTGTTGCCATTTTTTACTGGTAGTACTTCGAGGTAATAATTGTTTTATTACTGGCTAGCTTTTTAATATAAAATGAATTTGTGGTACAAACATGTATTATGCATTAAATAAAAAACTCAGTATGTTGTCGTACATTTATGTCTTCATAATATTCCCCATTGAAAGCATCTTTCTTAATGAATAAGCCACTATTAAAATTAAAATGATGTATAAAACTTTTGATTATTTCATCATTGTTGTGTTGTTTTAAGCTCAAAACATTCAAAATATTTTTGTTATTGTTTTTCTTTATAAATAATGATAAAGAATCTTGAAGACTTTGTTCAGATTAGTATGCTGTTTTTATAAACCAAATGCATATAAAAAAGTCTAAAAAGTAATATTTTTTTATTTCCTTAATTAGGGACTTTAGTCAGTTATCTTACCCTAATAAAATCTAAAGCAATCCAATTGGTAAGTAGGTCCTTACAGTTGGAATCCTCGGATTTTATCATTGAAGTCCTATGTAAGGATAACAAAATATTCATCCAATTTCTTCCTTGTTAATGAAGATATTAACATAAGTGATAAAATAAAGATAGTTCTTTACCCTAAAAATACTTAGCTTAAATTTCAAACAAATTAGATGATTTACAAAAAAGTTATTTAAGATTATTTTGACAAATTGACATTGAAAAGTATGGGTAATATCCAAGTAATCCAACTAATTGGATCTACCTATTTAAAGAGTACGTATACTAGGGGAAATAACTGACTAAGGTCCCTTATTCTATTCTTAAAGTTGTAGGTATCCTTTTTCTCGAGCATTAAAACCTACCTTGTTGTATTTTCAGGTGATGCAAAGACGTAGCAAATTAAAACAATATATGTGGCTGTTGCAAGCGTATATGGTACAAGAAACATTTTACCATTTGAATTATTAAATTTGTTGTCATGTTCATGTAGTTTTTATACTGCAGATTATATTTGCAATAAAAAATCAATCAAAGTATATAACATTGTTTCTTTCACTTTCCATTATTGTTATGAGAATTCATTTCTGTGTATAACTTCACACACAAGACAATCAAGTATGCAAACCTACTCGTATGAATGAGGTTTCAACTGGAAAAAATGCATTAAGAAAGATAGTTTTATGTTTCACAACATGTAGAAGAGACTAAATATAGATCAAACCAGGGTCTAGTATTGGAGTGTAAACCATGGAGTATTAAAAACCTACCAAGTTGTAGATTTATATTGTTTCTTGAAAAACCCAGTCACTGATATCATCATTAAAGCAGAAAATCAGTAATAGATAAATATATACATGTATATATGCAAGAAACATCGTTTCTTGTATCATGAATCCTTCAATTAGGAAAGGTTAAGCTAGATCTATTGCTACCTTATAATAAGGAAAATACATGTATATGGATAGTTATACAACTTATCATTCCTTAGAATTCAATATTTTTCTATGTATTTAAGGGAAAAATTAAACCTTAACGTTGGTTGTTGTGTTGTTCCATAACCAAAACAATTAACTGTATTGAAACACGCACAACACAATTTACCAGTGTTAGTAAAATGTTAATGTTAAGCAGTATAAAAAATCACCCTTGAGAAAGCTGTACGCCTTACATTGTTTACGAGTGTTAAATAGAATTAATGGTTTGACGGTCATTTAATTGTTTTAAAACTTTAAAAAATAAGTGATATTCAATGATTAATACATGAGTACTAACACTGCTCAGATGCATTTTAAAAATAGAGTTGAAAATCTCCCTTTCTATGACGCCATACGAGGTTGTATTCGTCACAAGTAGACTCTATGATGAATTCAACAGATTGAACAATGTGCAAAAAACTCATGTTTTTAGAGGAACTTCATTTCGTAAAAAGCAAATTTCCTTGCCAAATGTGTACCTAAAGTCACAATCTACGTCTTCCAACATTGTTCTACGACGAAAAATGCATCATACTCGAGTTTTATTATGTTACAAGAAAAATGGAACAATCATTTCTAATTAATTAAGACGAGTTAAGAATGGGTAAAGGCTGTCTTAAGTTACGCCAGTATTTACGAAAATCTTAAGTTAAGAAAACTTTGATGAAACGCAATATTGACGTAAGTTACGGATAAGTTGGAGTTACGCCACTTCTTAAGTTAAGAAAACGTTGATGAAACGGCACCCTGGTCTTTGGCGGTCGCGTACGGAGCCAGTAGCTGTATAGCGACTAACAAGGTTGTGTATGGTTTGACGAAAGCAATCAAATTGCTGCGCAACATCATTTACCATAGCACCGGCATTCAGCATGCCAATAGCCTGATTTCTCTGATCTTCAGAGAGCCGTGGCATAATTAGGAATAATCAAAAATACTGAAAGTGTTGTTATTTCTTGTTTGTAAGCAACCGTTAATGTTTCTCTGTAAGTGATTTTACTTGAAACACACCATGAGGTGACAACACATGGTAAGTGTTAAAACCGAAAATGTAAAATCGTGCAAAGCATGCAAGGTGCGCCGGGGTGGGATTATCAAAACTGGGAGTGTATTGACAGGCCAATCATTCTGTGTAGTGAAAGTAAATCTATGAGAAGTATAACCTGTCAAATTGGAAAATTTAGTGTGTCAAGTATTCATTTTTGCTGAGTATACTTTAAAATTAGATATTTTTTATCAAAATCTTACTTACATATCTTTCATCTTATTTGGTTTATATGAGTTAATATTTCTTAGGATTGCAACAAACACTGTTCATTTTTATAAAAAAATATTTAATCTGTTTATAATTAACATTTTATGCACTTCAGTACGCAATATTCTCCTAACCCTTATCCCTAATCAACGGCTCTGTTGTCCCGAGCTCAAAATCGGCGAATTTCAAAGATCATTATCAATTGCTATTTAACACTGGTCAATTAAAAGTTTCAGTCCTGACAGAGTTTACGAGTACAGCCACTGTTAATCTGTTAAATGAAGCGAGTCATTCCGTATAATAATCGCCAGATAAATCATCAAATAGTGTTACACACATTTAATATAGTCTGTCTAACATCATGTCATAAAGCAAACAACTATTTTCTTGATTGGTGTATATTGCTACTGCGCACTTCATTGGACCTTCAAAGGATTAAAACCATAAAACAGCAGGCTGTCATGTTTATGTAGATAGACCCTAGAGTATGTGTCACCTTGGTTACTGAAATAACTAACATTATCTTAAACTTTAGACGAAGGCGCTATGTAAGCGACCATTGAATTGGTTGATAGTTTAAGCGCCAGATGACGTTTGTCGCGAAAGTTTTCGCGAAAGCATTCTGATTGGTCGATATCGGCCAGAATTATGACGTTTCATTCCTGAAATTAGCCGTGTGGCGCCAGAGGCTGGTATTGAGAATCCTACTAGACTCGGGGTACGAGAATGGTTTTATCAGGCTAAAGAAATATTTGTTCATAGACTAATCTGTTTTGTTAATCGTGATCACCAAACGCGAGGATTCATACCTGACGCCTTCAGATTATTTCATAAGTATCAATTGGAATCATATTTTTATGAATATATAGACATTGGTTTGTTTCCATCTAAGCTTCAGTGGAAGAAAATTATAAACACGCACGTCTTTAAACGTGAAAGATCAGCTTTGAGGAATCGTCTGTAAATCAACAAAAAGGATTCACTTTTAACAAATATTGTTAGAGATGATAGTCTTAGTCCCATATGGTATATCGCTCGTGATACTGACATTTATATATTGAAATCTGTAGGTAAGACAATCATTCAAGCTATTTCTTCGCTTGTGTCAAAACAGTATAAGCGTACATGTGAAAAATGTTTACTCCTTACTGACAAAATCATTATTCATAAAATGTGTATCTGTGATAAACTTCATGATAAACGCCTAAAGTTGTGGGCAAGTATATTTGAACTAAACGGTCCTTATCCTTCATTCAGCTGAATTGCAATGAACAGTGCTGGGAAATATTACGAATAGCTACTGTCAATGATAATAAAAACTTTCACAACTTGAATATTTTGTTTCAAATAAGATTTCTTGTTGAATAGAGTAATATGTGGTGAAGTACGGTCTTACATAAATAATAGTGAAGAATACTAAATTCTGTGTAAGTACATGTAATGTTGTTGTTATATAGGTTTCATCTATTATGTAATAGTATGCTGATTATAGTATATTTTCATACGTGATTATTCATACATCTACATGGATTCTATTTAATATAATTGTATTATATAATATACATGTATTATACATATGAATAACCTTGTAAATATGTTATAATCTCCATAATGGAGGATTTAATAAATATATATTTACAACAAGATGGCGGACAAACAACCATCAAAAAGGTACGTGTCGTTTTTGCATGATATTTTGGAAAATATTGGGGCCCAAACGAGGTGTCCGAACCATGTTCTCTTTCACGCAAATGTATTCACCGTGTCCCGTGGACAATCGGTACCGTTTCACGATCAAGACAGTGATATACAATCATTCAACACTTATACATTAGAGGCAGAGAGTTGTACAGTTATAGCTGATGAACCCAAAGAAGCTCGTCTTTAGTTCTTGTATTTTACAACAGTATTCGTAGTGATGTGTTCAAAACAGACACAATGACACCATTTCATTGATTGGTGACCCTGAGTTACCATATTCACATTTTTTTCATATAACGTAAAATCTAGTATTTAAAAATGTTGGATTAAATATACAGCAAGCAGTACACATGTTCTCAAATTTCGTTTCATTACAGACACGTTTAGTTGTTTTTTAAACGTCAGAATATATATTTGTAACCCAATGTTACAAGGTGTTTTTACAAAAAATCGCCGCTCTAAAATATTTGTGCAAGCATAACAGGAAAAGTAAATAAATGATATGGTGAAGAAAGATACCGCTGGAATCGGCTTTTATTCGCTGGAACATACGCTACATAAATGTTGTAATTTCTTTTTAACGTCGTAGTCAACACATATTTAGTTCATATATACGACGGCCAGCTCTTCCTACTTTAGGTTTCCTGCACACTTATCTATCGCCAGTACTAACTAACCCTACCATGAGACCGACAACTCATGTATTAGGTATGACCTACCGCGACCGGGCTCGACCCCGCGATCTCCGGATTCGAAGTCAGACATGCTGACCACTACGCCACGGCCGCGGCTTAAAATGTTGTAATAAAATAGTTACAAATAAAAAAAGCAAATACAAGTATCTTTAATTCATGGGCGCCGCCATTAAAGTTAACCCAATGTTACCGTAAACAAATGTCACGTAATTACCCTCCCTGTTTAAAGAGTTATAAATTTTGTGTTAATTAAAATCTGCATATCACTAATCACTGAAATATTGTAGGACGACAAACACAAAGTGTTTATACTGATTGATTTTTTTTGTGTGTTAAAAATCGAAACATGTCGTTACGGTAGCGATTATCAATTTGCTTTTTAGCACGGGGGTGTAAATAGCGTAAATGCCCGTCATCTCAAGTTCGCAAAATATTGAGTACGCCAACATTTCTTGATTTACAGTAATTTCAAATAATATAATTTACATTCAAATATTAAAGAGTATTCAAATGAAGCATAAATATATTTTTGAATTCTTTTGGTTATGCCACACATTAAGCCCTATCTCAAAAAAAGCATTATTTAAGAACCAACATGTAATGGTATGGAACATACGTTAAACCAAATTAAGACAACAGGGTCCTACGGCAATCTTTGTAACAAACTTTGGAGAGGACATTAAGGTGATGATGCCTACTAAACATGGGGGCCGTAGGCCTAAGGGTTTATGAAGAGGGAATTTTTAACATGTCCTAATAAATGTCAATGTAAAACATTTGACCTCTGGAGCGGGGCCGATTTTGACTTCAAAGGCAATATTTGCAGAGGACTGTGAGGTGATAATTATGGAAGGCCACAGTACACCCGACGGAGGACAACTACTTTTCCTATATAAAATCATGTACCCCTGTTGTCCGTCGAATTTTCATAAAAAACAACGGAGGACGACATTTATCCGCCGGAGGACATTTGATTTTCGTAACTCCGACGAAGGACGATTGTTCCTGTACACCGATATAATGTTAGATCGTCCTCCGTCGAAATAAACTGAATTTCTGAGCTACCGATGTAGAGTTATGTTGTAAACCCGAAGGACGACAATTAGCTTGTTTATCAGATGTAGAACTTCTCTATTTAAACCGAGATAGAATTAACGTTAGACTGATATCGGATTTTCATATCCCGGAGGAGGACGAGTTGTCATGCGTCGTATAAATTTCCGATATTGGGTTTCGATGTAAGTATATCGGGGATGATTATTCTTTTTCGGGGATAAATTGTCCGAGGTAGCACCGACGCGTGCAGAGAAATTAACCTCTGCACTGTCTTAGACAAATATATTCGGTCTCCTCGGTGACTATCAATGGTTCATTATGGCGGACTCACAACTCGACAGCAACTGGTCAATAAATAGAGAATATTCTATATTCTGAAGGTTTGTTGATCACTTTTATTTGATACGTTAAAGTGAACATTGATGTTTGTATTAAAAAAAACTTCGAGTAGATCACTAAAGCATAATAAATTAAGTTTTAGATAAGACTACAGACGTTTCGGTCGGATACATAGGCATAGCCCAGGTAAAGTTGTTTATTGTTGGGTTTAACGCCGTTGCAACACTTGACTGTATAGGTCATATAACGGCTGTCAGTCAACCTACTCACTCCTCCTGTAAAGGCTAAATCTCTGGATTTAGCTGTTAACCAATTAAACTATCATTGGTAGGAGAGATAATGGCTGAGAAATAATTTCATGACCAAGCTGCACAAAAGAATGCCCGCCCGGGAATCAAACCCACAACCTCTTGATCAGTAGACTTGCGTGCTACCAACTAAGCTAGCAGGGCGGCTACTGAGCTAGTTGTAAATACATGTAGCTTGAGCTGAAATTACTAGAATATTGAATACTCATGTATTATTTTGATACTGGAACGAATGTATACGTCATTTTCTGTGCTTATTTTCCGCCTGTGGTTGTCAAAATATTAAGTACAAAATTGACAAACTGTTTGCTTGTCCCACAACTCACTACTTAGGTAGTGATCTCCAAATCCCTTATGTAGGCGTCGCACAGTCCCGGTATTAGACTTGTGCGGGTTAAAACCCGATGTGAACATGAACAGTGGATATGAGAAAAGAATGGGGGGTTTTCTCAAAGGAATAATACATATTCTAACTAAACATCACTTTTAAGGCCACGCTTATTAAACATTTGTTATTTGTGTTGACAACGATGGTGCCCCTCAGCCGATTAAAGCGCTTGAAAGTGTTTGGGAAATTTCACACTTCAATGATAATATCCAAGAATTCCAACTGTAAGCATCTACTTACCAATTTGATTGCTTCAGATTTTATCAGGGAAAGATAACTGACTAAAGTCCCTAATTCTTATAACTAATAACTTAATTATTACGTCATGGTTATTAATTTATTATTTGGTAATTAAATGACACATATTCTTGTTCATATTCAACAACTTCACCATTTTATTACTTACAGCGGAATTAACATCACTGAGAGTGAAAACTGGTATTTATGTGTTGTGTTCAGTCCCATAGATTTGGTAAGATTTATTTGTATTTTTCATGTACTTTTTTATTTATTGTATTTACCATATTCTTTTGTATGTTTATTTATGAGTCATTAGTACTTACCTTTGTGCACCAGCCCAGGGGTCTGGATTATTGAAGGTTGGATAAGCTGGTACTATTGTAACATCAAGATTATTAGTAAATGTACGCAATCAGCATACTACTGTCTTTATTACATGGGTGAAAGCTTTTATTATTTATACTGAATTCAGTATTTTGGGAATAAATCACTCTAAGTGATTTACATGAAACTTGTCCTTTTAGTATTTTGAATGTTGGTTTTCAGTATTTTCATACTTTCAACTTTCATTTATGTTATTATAATTGTAGCACCTTGCTTAATTTTATATATTATTACTATTGTTTCTTGTTTTGTTTTTTGATATTTTAAAACAATGAAGGATGTTGATGACCCTTCAATAGAATAGTCAATATGTGCAAATAATTTCAAAATTCTATTTATAAATGCATCAACTTAGTGAAGTATCAAATTTATTCTTGTTCTTCAAAACACTTTTGAGGTCACCATCAGTATGATAAAAAATGGAAAGAAGGCATGGCTATGAAATTGTCACATTGTATACAGAGTTTTTTGAGTTCAGACCAGGATGAAGGGTAAGGTATATTGTTTTATAAATGAAATTGTAATTTGTATACTACATCTCATAAAGATTTCTTTGTACATTATATTATAGCAAGTTTATTACTTCTCCATAGAAATTAGAGTTCTGGCGCATTGTCTTAAACTCAAAAATGGTTAATGAATTATTGGTAAAAATAAAGAAATGAATAATTTCTATTGTGGTGACCATGGTGTTTTGCTGTTCATTCAATTCAAATGTTATTTGCATTTAATGCAGTAGTGTGTACATGTGGCTGCTAAACTAATGCATTTAAACAGAAAACATTACTATGTAATACTTTTGAACCCACTGAGAACATGATTTACCTTTTAAAGACAATTCAAAGATTTTTGTTGTGCAATATCAGTTTAGTTCAATTAAATGATAAAATTATAGCTTCTCGGCTAGCCCAGTTGGTAGCACTCAAGTCTACTGGTCGAGTGGTTGTGGGTTTATTTATTTTAATTATTTCTATGACCATTTTCTATCCTACCACTGATTCTAAATCATGTTGGGCATTTGTCAGTCTCTTACGGAAGTATTTGCCTATTAACTGGTTAACAGCTCAAACCAGAAAATTTGCCCTTCCGGGACTGGTGAGTAGGTTGACTAACCGCCTGATATGACATACGGTATACAATGTGTTGCTTCTGGGTAAAACCGAACAAAAATAATGATCAAAGTATTTTGCTGAAGTAATATTGCTTCGTTTATTATCTCATTTGTACTCATCATGCTCATGTATTAGAACTTCTTATCATTTCCCTGTAGGGTCAAAGTCATATCTATAATTGATAGTTCATGTTTGTATTGATATGAGACACAATACATAATGTCGATTAGTATAGACATAAATGTAATATTGATATAATTTGATAAATATAATTTACTATTTATTGTATTCCATATTTAAGTGGTTGGTCAATGCAACTTGAAAATATTCAAGTAGAAGGAATGGAAGGACAGAGCTAATGAACTACACAAACACTCCAGGTAAACTTACTGTTTAAGTCATGAATGGCATAATTCACAAACTGTCATGAATGGCATAATTTTGTGAATTTGGGTTTGAGATGTGGTTGCTGAAAAGAGTACTTGACTACTTATACTTTATAGCTGACACCTGCTGTATTTTCGTTTTGATATATAATAGTAATAATGGTAATAACGACTTTATTTAATGTGGATAACATATTTGCCTAAAGCCAATTTTCAATATGGCGTAAATTCTTTAACACAACTGGGAAACTCTAAGAAATTTAGTAATGCCGCTTTTTCATATCACACTAAATGAAAAGTTCTATGATTTTTATACTTGATTTGCATTGTTTAGGCTTATATTATACTAAGTTGTACAATGACTTGTCTGTGGTCTCTATCGTTAAATGTACCTGGTTTTATTATTTCTAAAAGGTGGTATTGTCTGTCTAAAGGTTATTTTTAGTCTGAACCCAATTGATCTAGAGATTTTCAGATATTAATTTAGACTTGCACACCTACTTGCCGTCTAATAAATATTTTTCTTATTATGCTTAAAAGGTAACTAGTAATGTATATTTGACCTGTAAGAACTTGATCAGTAATTTGATGGTTTGTTATTTGATCAAACTACCAACATGTTTTCCTTACCTCTGCCTAGATTCTACATATAGTGTACTTATACTGATCCCTTTGTATGAATTGTAACATTGATTTGAAATTGTCATTGTTTAATTTTTACAGGAATACAGAGAATACATGTATTGTAATAACCCAAGTGTAACATTCACTGATAATTAACTTACAGAGAATATGATTTTACTTGAACATCAGTCAAAACTGTAAATATAAGAAATATTTAGCTTAACATGTCTTTCATACATGATTTATTGAATTTATTCTTTCAGATCATACTTCAGCTCAAAATATTATATGGAATGTGCAAAAGGCATGACATAACTTGAATGCTGTTTTTAATGAAATTTAGTGAAACATTTGCATATTGGAAACTGTGTTTGATAGTCTGATTAAATGTTACCAGAATCATTCTATTTAGACTTATAGAACATTTTGGTTTTAATGTTGGCTTATTTCACAAATACAAAGTTTTTAGCTTTTTAATATAATCCTTGCCTCTAGTATTACCAATTTTTACTTTTCAATCACCTAGGCAAGGAATATTTATTGATTTTGGGATCAAGAATCAGATTTTTTTACTGTGTTTAACACCATGTCAACTCAATTGAGGTCATTTTACGGCATCCAGCACATCTAACCTAGCTTTCCTGGACCCTTGTCTACGTCCAGTACTCACCTACCCTCCACAAGGTCAGACACTTCTCCGTATTATCTAATCAATGGATCAAAATTGACATTGTCAAATTTTCATGGAAGTGTATATCCTCCCAAGGTGGGATTTGAACCCGTTTCCCCTTCGTGACAAGAGATTCCAAATCATGGCGCGCTACCAACTGCGCTATCGACAAGGGTTACATGAATCAGAAGTCATCTGTATTAAAAAAAAGAACCCTCGTTATCGGGTTGACTAGATCTTTTATTTGCAAGTTTTTAATTCAAGGGGACATTTGCCCAGGGGTAAATTTTACCATGTCCAACTGACTTCTAATTGCTGGATCAAAGAGCAGCATAATGAAACTGAGAGTAATGTATGGCGATTTACTTTGCCAGTGGCAAAAAAACTGCATTACTTGATACAGAGACCAACCAATGAATGGCTTTAGAAATAATGACCATTTCTGAAACCATAAATGTATGAAAGTAATTGTTACAAGCTTGGGCCATGAGATCTATAACTGTCCCAGGTCAGCATGTCATTTACCACTTCAGTATGATGGAGACAGTTAGACTGCATAAAGCATGGCATTTGGCTCTTTAGAAAAGTGGATGACCATAGGAGGTGCCTTTTGCTACATTTTCTTAGTAATATTCTGGTTCCCTAAGCTGTATAGTAGAGGATTGGTAGATTGCCATGTTATTTTGTATTTTCATCATATAATACCAATAATACTTATATATTTTATGTGCACCTGGTTATTATTATTTTAATTACAAATTGTCATTATTTACTATTTACAGGAATAAAAAAGAAAATACTGGTAGAAGAGATAACATTTTGTCATGAGACATGTAATGTGTATTCCTCATTTTTAGACTTAGATGTATAAATATAGATATCAAATAGGTATTGACAATCTTGTCAGCAACACTTGGTTATAAGTATTTTTCACTCACAAGAAGCAACAAGTTTCGTGTCAAGAAATTTAACTTGTCCTTTGAACATAGTTGATACCTATCTTAATTTACTGGCAAATTCAATTTCATAAAAGACTACAAGAAAAGATTAATGCAACGCATTAAATACCGCCGGATAGTGGTAACATTATGTGTACATACATCAAAAGAGAAAACAAAGATATATGCGGCAAAAAGAGTACAAAATTATGTATTCTGAGGTATGATACAGAACATGTAAAGTGTTCCATGATTAAATGGCACAGTTTATAGATCTACGTTTTTCTACGATTTATAAACTTACATAAAACATTGCTTATTGGCCACTAATTACAGCAATATATTTATGTTTGCTAAAATATAAGCACCTATTATAATAATTATTAAATTATATTAGACCGTTATTCTATAAAGAGGCTAACGGACCGTTTGTGTTTAATAGGTACTCGAATGTCTACGTGTTTTAGTCTACACCAGTGTTTAGAAGAGAAGATAATTATCAACTTCTTGGAAAAACTCCTTTTAAACATGATACATAAATGCTTTATAGAATAAATGAAACGTATACAAAACACTCCGGATTTAACAATTCAGTAATCTAATACTTCTTGTCCAGCTGTATTGTCAAACCTATTTTGACCTAATGGCGGCCCCATGAGAAAGTGAGTTAGTAATTACGCAGTAACAGCCGAAAAGTTCAGCATGCAGACACAGTATCAAAACTTACTAAAGACAAGTACAAATAATTAACTTTTACATTATGCATTTTGTGCTTCGTATACGATAAACCCGATCTAAAATTCTTAGCTGGAGTATTCGCTTATTTACCGCAAGTCTGCTGCAAATCTGTTCATGGAGACGTGCGTGAAATATGTCGGTACGTGTGGTTTTTAGCCTGAACCTCAATTTAGGGGAGCAGATATTTTACAATGTATTAAGATATAAATTAAGGATAACATGTTCTTTAAAATGCCCCCCAAAAGAATAAATTTTTATTGCAGTACTATAAAACTCAAAATTATTACAATTTAGCACTGTCAACATTTGTAAATAAAAAAGGAGGACGCAAGTAAAAGAAATCATGAACTGCTCCTACCATGGTCGTCAGATTCTGACGACTCCAATATACCACCGGCCTTTAGGCCGGCGGTAAATAATCTTATAAGGGTTACCCTAATCATGTACTGGATTCAACCATGTCAATTGAATTATTGAGCCAGAGTTTTTACAAAGTTTATATTGTGAGAATGTGAGACAATTTAGTTATATGATGTTTAATCCTTTAGTTATAACTTTATACACTTAAAACGACCAGCCATTTTAAATTTATTTGAACTATTTATAAAACACAAGATGCAACCATTATAATTTATGGTCTAGTAAGTCTTTTTTTTCCTCAGTTCAGCCTGATGAATTAAGATTGCAGAAACAATGTAGTTATTTTGTAATCAACGCTCATTCAGCAATAAAGAGTCACCTTATATAATAATCCGTTTTTTCTTATAATCTATGACAAACTTTACAAGTGAACAACATTACAATACTATTTTGTTACTATTATATAGAGTTTCATGACTTGATAAGTTTTTTATGTAGATAAAAAATAAAAGTGCCTGGTTTTTTAATATGTTTTACATTTATAACCATGTTGTTTGATTATATTTGTAAAGAGCTGTGATACTGTAATATTTGTAACCAAATAGATGTACATACACTTAACGAAACTTATAAGTTCCCTAATTTCAATATTGTCGGAAGTGTTTATTTTTCAACATTTGTTCGATAGATGTTGGAAAAACTGGCCTTTGCTTACATGTTTTTTATGCTGCTTTAGCTATGCAAAACAGAAGCATGTGTTGATATGGGAAGATTTATAATAGCTTTGATTTAACAGAAAATTAGCAATTAGAAATCTTGTTGTGACGCACCACCTTGCAAAAGGCCTATGGCATTTTCTCGTTCCTGAAGAGATATTCAAGCCATTTCTTAAGTTTTCGGTGTAAATATCACAAAACTGACCAGGTGGGAATTTTTAACAAGAAGCATATGCCCATTTCCGCTTATCAGCACATGTAAGCCAAAACAATTTTGCATCAAATAAATATCATGGAAACGATAGTATAGTTCTATATACGTTTTCATTAACGATCGGACTTTAATGCTGAAAAATAAAAATTTCCAACAACATTAAAACAGGGTACTTAGTTAAGTTTGTATCTGGTACGACTTCTAAAATGTTACTGTTTACTGTTTGACGTACTATATAATTTATTGGTAAATTTTATTCAACTATCAATGGCGCATCATTAAACCTGCAGACTTGCATACTTGATATTTGTTGGATGATTCCTGTTTATATATATGAATATCTCATGCATAAATACTGATATCTATTTTTAGTGATAGTTAATACCAAATTGCTGAAGTTAGTATATAAATCAGTGAGATAATTGTATGCACCTATTGACAATAGAATGAAATTAACCAAAAAGTGATCAAACAGTTTTTATATGCCTTACATTTCCTCTGCTGATGTATCGAAATCTAATAAAATAGGCATGATACTAACAAGAGCTGTCAGAGGAGACAGCATGCTCGACTTAGTAAGAATGTGTCATAAAAGATGTGGTTGATGATAAGGAACATACATATTTTAAAATTTGAAAATATAACCTTAACAAATTTAATGTAAATAAATAAATAAAAATTGAAGAAAATTTTGAGTTCATGGAGGACAATTTTGAAAAAAAAATGTATTTGGAGTTATGATTCTTGTCACATGAGATGTGGTTGATAATAAAGAACATATATTTAAAGTTTGAAGTCAATACCTAAAGAAATAAAACAGTTGCAGTAAAAACAAATATTTTCAAAATAAATTTCTAAGTTAAAGGGAAGAAAATTTTGAAAAGAAAAATGTATTTGGAGTTAAGAGCCTTGTCACATGAGATGTGGTTGATAATAAGTAACATCCATTTAAAGTTTGAAGTCAATACCTAAAGAAATAGAACAGTTGCAGTAAAAACATTTTTTTAAAGAAAACTCTAAGTTCAAGGGAAGATAATTCTGAAAAAATATATTTGGAGTTATAAACCTTGTCACATGAGATGTGGTTGATAATAAGGAACATATATTTAAAGTTTGAAGTTAGTATCTTAAGAAATAACAAAGATATAGAAGAAAGTATTTTACTGCTCAAAAACTTTAATCTGTGCACAATAACTTTAATCAGTTCAAGGGGACATAATTCTGAAAAAAATGTGTTTGGAGTTATGAACCTTGTCACATGAGATGTGGTTGATAGTAAGGAACATATATTTAAAGTTTGAAGTTAATATCTTAAGAAATAACAAAGATATAGAGGAAAGTATTTTACTGCACAAAAACTTTAATCTGTGCACAAAAACTTTAATCAGAAATGTGGACGCGGACGCCGGAGCGAGTAGGAGAGCTCTACATTACTACGTAAAGTCGAGCTAAAATGGTTCTATTTTTATATGAATTTAAGTAGTAACTTAAGTTTTAAAAACGATAATCATTAATACAATATAATTTTTTTAAAGTTTAGTCAAGACACTGAAAATATAGCAGTTCTAATTTCTGTAACAGCTTCATAATCAGTATTAATTGTTTAGTATGATGAAAGAAATAATAAATTTTATGAATTTTATTTACTAAGTCTGAGTATATATTATAACCTTCTTGTAGTTATATATTTTAATTTAGTTGAATTTCTTGTGGTATAATTTTATACACATTCTATTACTAGTACTTGTCATTTGTATAGCATGAAAATATTCTACTGTCCTTTACAAACACTGTTCACTGATTATCCAATAAAATTAATAAATGTGTTTTAAGTCATGATCTGAAACAAGTCTTGTTGTCAATAATTTATAAGTGCCCAAGTAAATAGTTCCACCACTTTGGAGCAAAAACAACTCGATGTCTGTCTACCATCATTGTTCACAGAATCAGATTAAACAAGTTATTTCACTTTGTGACCTAAGTCTGTGTCGACCTCAAGATCCTGCTGGGACCAACCCACTTTAAAATCTGTATATTGTCATCTGAAAATATTAATACTTGATTTTTATGACAATTAACCAAATCATGATACTAGAAATAACATTCTAAAAATTCTTACTTGAAAAAAAAATATCATAACATATTGTCAATTTATTGCAACACTGCTCTATCTCAGTTTATCAAATATTTCACAAAGGCCTAAAACTTACCTTTTTGCTGCATCATTTTCAGTTAGGACAAATGTCATTCTCCCTCTAAAAACTTCAAATCTGATCAAACCTTTTCATTTTCAGTTGTATTATTGTACATAATAATAAATTTATTTAAAAAAATGCAATTCAATTTTTTATAAATAGACTAGAGCAGTTTTGCATAAACTAAATAAATATGTTGTCAGGTATACTGTCCTATGTTTAACAAGATTAAGATAGTTTACATTGTGAGATAAGAGAATTATTAATAGAATACTGTGGCAACCAGTTTACCACCAACCTTTATGTACTAAAGACCATTTGTGGCTTCTTTATATTTACTCCAACTGTTTGACAGATGAAGTGCTGCATTTGGAATTTAGTAGTTCTTGGTTTTCAATCTAGGTGCTAAATATTAATTATAGCCTTCTATGAAAAAGTAATACTTAATTCTAATCAATAAAAATGACCAGACTTCTGACATAATTTGTTTCAATTAAAAATTGGGCAACAATGCCTAATTCTGCAAAATATCGGCTTCCATATACAATGTAAAATAGCTGCCAGGCTAGCTCAGTTGGTAGCACGCAAGTCTTCTGATCGAGGGGTTGTGGGTTCGATTCCTGGACTGGGTATACTTTCGTGGAGTTTGGTCATGAAATTATTTCTACGGTCACTTTCCCTCCTACCAATGATTCCTAATTATGTAGGGCAGTTGTCAGTAACTGACGAAAGTATGAGCTTCGTATTTGCTTAACAGCTAAAACCAGAGATTTAGCCTTTCCAGGAGCAGTGAGAGTGTTGACTGACCGCCTTTATATGACCTATACAATGTGTTGCTACGGCGTTAAACGCAACAAAAAACAAACAAATAATGCAATGTAAATGTTTAGTTTACTTAAGATAATTGTACAATGATCTCTAATCGCTTAAATCACCTTCAAGCAGGGTATCCGCAATATCAATTTACACCTGGTTTGAGTAAAGCTATTGTATATTACTATTAGGGCTGTCAAGATATACCGGTATACCCATATATTGCAATATGCAGCTGCGGCAATACATACCACGATACGAATTTAACATACCGGTATATAATTACAATTTTTATTTCCACTAAAAAATTCTTCCCTTCGCCAAACGAAAGTAGCGAAATGTCAGTTTTCCATTGTTCATTCGATTAAAGCTTAAGTTCAAAGAATTCAACCAATCTAGGCACATTCGGATTGTTCTCATAACTCTAAAAATGCCCAGGTTTTTCCAGACACTTTCCCAACAAAATGCTATAACATACTTCAATACTGAACAGTTCAATAAGTTCCATAATACAAAAGTATTATGCAACCTGTCTATTGTTTGCAATCCAATCGGTACATATCGCGATACGGTTCTAGTGCATCGCAATATACCGCGATACGCTTCTGACGAATCCTGACAGCCCTATTGTATATTTGTTCCTTGATTAAGACAATTAAGGGTGCCTTTGGTGAGATTTATACCCGGTACTATTTGACCCTAAGCACTTGTCCGACCACATACTAGACCAGCGCTCCAGCATAAAGATGTACTGAAAAAATGTATAAGGTTAAAATTGAAAACTGAAACTAAAGACATGTTACCTTATCTCCAGAGTAGAAGATTTACAGATTACACTTTCTGTCAATAAGTAATGAAATCTTAGATTCTCACATCCCTGTAACTCATATCATCACTTACTGTCAACCAAGTTGCAAAAGTATGACCCTGAAATACAAGTTGCATACAGAATAATCAAAAATCCTTATTTGTTTTATTTATTATTTGTCCCCTTTCAACAATTATGTTCAATATCTTTGATCGAATTCATAAGTAATATAGAGTCATTGAAATTCTAACCTTATACACCAGGGGCGGATCCAGGATTTTTTCTAGGGGGTCCGTGTGTTTCTAAAGGGGTCCGAACTTCAAACCAAAACCACATTATACACATTTCGCAGAAAAAAATGCTACATATTAACAATAAAAACTACATAACCATTAAATCTATGTTAATCACTGAGAAAAATTGCTTCATGCTACTTAAAAATGACTTACAGTCAAGAAATACACTAATGGACAGGTATATTTTCCTAATTCTAGGCGGGGTCCGGACCCCCCTGACCCCCGCTGTATCCGCCTATCTACTCTCAGTAATATATCATACTGAGTGGGGGCACTACATTGCTTGGTGTTAGGAGCTAGGTAACATTATTATACATACTAGTTAATTCATAACTTAATAAAATACCAATTGGTAAAAATCCTCTCAGACAGTACATAATCAAAATGAATACACAAAAAAGAGGTTACTATTGAGAGTCTAAACATGTAGGTAACATTTGGGGCATTTGCCTGTACCACACAATCCAGAGATTTTTTAGCAATTGGGGTGTTATGCGCCTTTCAAATTCTTTTAATAAAAATACTGTATACATATAAGGGAAATACAGTATAACCTCTGCAGAGCAACCCTCTACTGAACAAATCCTCTTTACAACGTCTTTTGATATTTCCCTTAGGAGTAATTTTAATTAAATTTAACCTCTGTGGAGCATCAACCACTGAACAACAACAACACACTTTAGTCCCTACAAGTGGGTGTTGCTCAATAGAGGTTGTACTGTATTATTTATACATTAACTGGCACGCCTGTAGAAGCAAAGAGGTGGGCTCAGTCCCCAACAATATTGAAAGAAAATGTGATGTGGTTATAGTAGGCGACTAGACTGTATAGTCACTTCCAACAGCATTGCGAATTGGTTGAGTGCCTCGCCTACCATCTCATGATCTGTGAGAACTGGGTTCGATTCCCAGTCAGTATGGTTATTATTCTCCCAATTGTCTTTAATGATCTACACAAAATCACAAACGTTCCCAAAGAAACCAAATTAGCGTTACAAACAATTAAGCCCCCATCCCCACCTTAAATTAAAATGCTTCCAATGCCACTGTCGGCACTGACAGGTTTCTGTGCTAACCATTTCTTAGTCTTATTTATTAACTAAGCAGGTAACGCATCTAATTCAGTCAATTTCAATACAAATCAGTGAGTGCAAACTCGAAAGGAATAAAAAAGGGTTAATAAAACGGCCTATATAATTCATTGACTTAAAGCACTTACCTTTTGGTACAAATTCAAGCAGAATGGTGGCACACCACAGTTTCATAGCCACATTGTCGAAGTGGCCAGGGTCAAATTTTTAAATAATAGAAACTTTGGCAGTTGGATTGCATTTTTGAGGTTTTAAATATTTTTGATTGTTATATTTGAAGTTTCAACAGCTAATATTGCACTTTAATTATTAGGTACAATAGGTTTTAAGGATATTGTCCGAGGTATTGCGAAAAATTGCTGTCAAATGCGAATGCATGGCTTTGCGGATCTAGCACAGAAATCAGCTGTTCATTTTCAAGGTACCTCAGAAATTGGAAAATTAGAGGAATAAAGTCACGGATGGCACCCTATTTCCTCATTATTTTCAGATTGTGCATGGTTTAATGAATAAAAATCAGTGCGGTATGTATGGCTATCGTCGGAATTAAGAATTCTGTGGGACTTTGCGTACAGTGAAAATTCGCCATTTTGTCACCTATTTTCGCGACCATCAAAACAAAGAATTAAAGGCCCCTCAGGCAGAAAAGTTTGTTTTGATCATGTTTATTTTATTGTTTTTATTGAGAAACATATATTCATGCTAATTTTGAAAATCATTTGTTTCAGGTGTGTGACTACTGACTAGTGTGTGAGCTTTTCATTGTGTGGTCGGGTATTTTCAGCCGAGAAGCCGAGGAAACTGTGGTGTGCCACCTTAAGGTAAAAAAGCTGAAATTTTAATTTCCCTTTTTGCTAACAAATTGTGCTTTTCTATGTTCTGTCTTCATGTAGTAGTCAGAATCTGGATGTTTTGCATCAAAATAATGCATATCTTACATGGTACATCCTCTTTTCTAAGGGAGGTAACTCAAAACATGGAATTTGACCAAAATTTTCAAAATTTCTGATGATCATTTATTTATTAGTAAACACACTCCTTAGACTTTTTTTGCATCTATTCACAGTACCTTTAGGTGTAAAAAGTAGTTTGAAACCTTGAGCACATAGCATTTACATCATTTCTCTTAGATAATAGTTTTTCATTGGGAACCTACATTCCTATTCGGCAACATTTGAATGCTAGGCTACAATATTTTCTCAACTTGCTGTTGAGTTGTTGTTGTTTTTTGTTGTTGTTTTTGTTATTATTTTCTTAGAATTTTGTCCAAATGAGCTCAGCTTAAACATTTGATGTAGAAATAGTGGTAGGAAACAGTGGAAAACTTGCTACCGAGTTCTGCTTGTTATACTCAGCCGAGAGGAATATCAGGACCATTTGGGCTTTGTCGGCTTCTTTGTTGGTGAGCGGTAGTATTTCAGTTAGCCATTTTCATTGACATGAATGATATCTGGCTCTGTTTTTAACCTTTATTATACTATTTTCCTTAAGTAAAACTGTTTCCTTGTCTTTTCCAAACTCTATCTTACTGTTTTTAGTGACATTAAGTCACTGCTTATCAAGGTTATAGCTGCTACATCCTATTTCAGGTGCTTTTCTGCACACTGGAGTGTGTAATTTGGCTTGAATGTTGGTATTGTACTGTCTTAGCAGCCCCTGCAGGCCCCTCACATTGATGAATCTGTTTATATCTCCTGGTTTTTAGTACATTCAGCACTATTGCTTGCAGATGAACCTTTAAAGACTGGAATTTAGTGCTGTTATTGTCTGTACACGGTGAAGGCTTGTTTTCCTTTGCCATAGGCTGAAACTGCAGCGCCGCTTGGACTCTGGGTCTTATGCTTGATAGCTAAACAGTCTTCATTTACAAAATCATGTCCATTTTGGTCTTGAGATTTTGCATATCTTGCCAAACCCTGGTCCTGAACACTGATCAGCATCAAAGTATATACTTTGATTTGGTTTATGTCTCGGTTATACAGAATGTTTGTCCGTTTCAGCGACCCGGTGTCCTTTTTTTAAGTTTTACATCTTGTTTTTTGCAGTTACTCGGCCATCCGTTTACTTCTTTGGGAACTTGTTTATGACTGCCACAGTGATTTTGTACTTTTTCAGGTGCTATAGATAATCTTTAACAGTTTTTTTTAGTGTTTTTACACTTTTCCAGGCAATTTCATCAGAATTTCAGTGAAATTTTTGAATTACCTCCCTTTGATCAAACAGTGATGTACTGATATTATTGAATGCACTTGCTTATGAAAGTCATGTGGAAAACATTTGCACTGTTTTTCTGAGTTGAAATATCACTTGGAATTCTTAAACACATTTTGTATATAGAAACTTACCTGTTTTGTATTGAAGATGTACTGCGGTGTGCTGAAATGTCCGAGAAACCTGCTATGACTTCAGGTTTTTTATATTTTCTGACCCAAAAATATATGTATTTGTGGTTCTGATGACAGTTTTAAGTCCAAATGGAAGTGAAATGAAATATTGAATAGCTTTCCACCCATGGTTTAAGTTATACTTATGAGGTGCACCATTAAAGGTGGAATCCTATTTCAGGCAGTTATTTGGTCAAAAAGGGCCAAAATTTGCTGAAACCATTGTGTTAGGAAAACACCTGGCATTCAGTGGTAACCTGACAAAGAGTATAATTTTTGCATTGGTTTTACTTGAAATGGACTTATATACATAAAAATGGTATATTTTGGGTATCTGGAGAACTTTATCTGCCTTCTTAAGGTGGCACACCACAGTTTCATAGCCACATTGTCGAAGTGGCCAGGGTCAAATTTTTAAATAATAGAAACTTTGGCAGTTGGATTGCATTTTTGAGGTTTTAAATATTTTTGATTGTTATATTTGAAGTTTCAACAGCTAATATTGCACTTTAATTATTAGGTACAATAGGTTTTAAGGATATTGTCCGAGGTATTGCGAAAAATTGCTGTCAAATGCGAATGCATGGCTTTGCGGATCTAGCACAGAAATCAGCTGTTCATTTTCAAGGTACCTCAGAAATTGGAAAATTAGAGGAATAAAGTCACGGATGGCACCCTATTTCCTCATTATTTTCAGATTGTGCATGGTTTAATGAATAAAAATCAGTGCGGTATGTATGGCTATCGTCGGAATTAAGAATTCTGTGGGACTTTGCGTACAGTGAAAATTCGCCATTTTGTCACCTATTTTCGCGACCATCAAAACAAAGAATTAAAGGCCCCTCAGGCAGAAAAGTTTGTTTTGATCATGTTTATTTTATTGTTTTTATTGAGAAACATATATTCATGCTAATTTTGAAAATCATTTGTTTCAGGTGTGTGACTACTGACTAGTGTGTGAGCTTTTCATTGTGTGGTCGGGTATTTTCAGCCGAGAAGCCGAGGAAACTGTGGTGTGCCACCAATGCTGCAGCTTGTCGTCTGTCGGTGCGTAGGTAAAAATTTACCCGAGCGCCTGAATGATTTAACCGGTGTATGCTCTCTTGTATGCTATGATATTTTATCCCCGAAATAGAAATTTAATCCCCACCACAACAGCTTTATCAGTTAAGTGTAGTATACAGAAAGATACTTGACTGATTTAACTCGATCGGGTTAACTATTGTCCTCTGTCAATCGATTTTCTAAAGGTAGACTATCTCGGGATTTTACTACAGGCAATGAACGTTATCATAATCCACATTTTCTCATAATTTACAAACTAGCTCTATTCAAAGATCGTTTTCGTATATAGAAGGTTAAATGGAAGTGTATATGAAATAATTTTACCATGTGCATAACTGTCGGCACAAATTAAGGCATTTTAACACATAAACTGATGAAATACAATGAACGCTACCCTGACAATTTCGATCGCACCGAAATTTGTGTACCAAATTACTCCAAGACGGCTAATTTTTAAGGAAAACAATAACTGCAGCAATCATATCTCGTAAGCAGGGGGTTTATGCGCGTATTCTTTGAAAAAAACACCAAGCTATAAGTTCAAAATAAGCAAAAAACCTACCTTATGCGAGTGACCTTTATTCCAAATATGGTAAAAAATACCCGGATGAAGTCACGTGGGTTCGCCACCGTGTAACACCGATGTATAGAATGTCGTCCTCCGGAGAAAATCGATATCGGCTTTTAGACCGGGCTACCGATGTACTGTAAATTCTACATCGTAGCTCGGACGTCTGTATGGAAAGTTTTACATCGGTGTTCAGAAATAAGTTGTCCTCCGTCGGTTTTGACGAAAATTCGACGGACAACAGAGGCATATGATTTATATAGGAAAAGTAGTCGTCCTCTGTCGGGTGTACTGTGGCCTTCCATAGTTAAAACATACTAAATAGAAAAACTCTAGGTCATACAATTTAAGAGAAGATTTTTCTGAATAGCATGTTTAACTCTTTCATTCGAATGTGAGGGATTTACTGACACTTGTGTCAAAAAAATAGTTGTTTGATGGATTGCATAGTTTGGACAGTGTTTAACGATGGTTTCAAAAACACAATTTTGGTGTTCCATGTCGTCTGCGATGAACCAGTCGTAGGTACAGCCCACAAACCTAATATCTTTTAACATTTAAAATAAAAATTTAGTAGCAAATGGTACAAAGGAAATTATAACAAATTTACAAAAATAATATCGCCATATCGCTAATGTTTTAAAACGTCGATAACGGAAGAGACTTCGAAGAAAAGTTGAGCAAACAATGCGTTAATTTAAGTTTGTCTACACATTTAATGAGTATTCATTTGCCTCCTAGAAATTGTCTTTAATGAGGCCTTTGGAAAAATGATCAAAAGGTCACAAATTAAATCCATGTACTAAACTGTTTTTACAGACACACAAGCAAGTGAAATCAATTAATTTATTTAGTACCATTCAATAAATCTATTAATAAGTAGGGGTGTAACGGTAAACCGATATACCGTTAATACTGCAATACGAGTTCTAACGGTTTTTACCGGTTCGTTATTCCTTGAACCGGTTTTGTAGTTCTGGGTCACACTGCTTGTTTTTATCAGAATCTGATAATGTTTAAATAAATGTAAAAATGTATTGGATACTTGAAATAATCTTACCGTGCTTCTGGAGATTAAACCTTTAGTCAATTGATAGAAAAATATCTCCAAAAGTCTGTTTCCAACCTCGCATTTTTCTAACATATAGATCATTTTGCACTAGTAAGTAAAGCATTTTGATAATAGATCATTTGGAAATACCCATATGCGTGATATGCTGATCCAATTAGGACGAGTTACATGCATTAATTAATGCTTTGCATTTCTAAGTGAAAAACCGGTACGTATTGCAATATATTGCAATACGGGTTTTGCATATTGCAATATATTGCAATACGATTTTTACCGTATTGTAAAACTCCTATTAATAAGTCACTAGTGATTTTAAAGAATAACAAAAACACGCTTACCAAGTTTGTGAGTCCTCTTCAGCTTGAAACAAATGAAACTGCTTCTCTGACATACTGATATGACAGGATAATTTTGCATCTCTTTCTAGTCCAGCTGAAAGTTCTAGAGATTGTTCGTCAATATATGTTGACAAATGTTTTGACAACTGATTTTCCTTACTTTGCAAACATTCATATAGTTGTTCTAATTGTTTTTTACTATTCAAATGAAATACAAGGAATATATTCCCATTATTATGCTGAACATCTTTAATGCAAACACAATTAAGCTCTTTCGTTTTCTTCAATTTGTTACTGAGAAGAAACAAATTGT
This sequence comes from Mactra quadrangularis, assembly GCA_025267735.1. NCBI lineage: Eukaryota > Metazoa > Mollusca > Bivalvia > Venerida > Mactridae > Mactra > Mactra quadrangularis. Next base: position 8,825,987 of record CM046300.1, read on the forward strand.
CCTTCAAGTCTGTTGCTATAACTGCAGATGCTCCTTTTGGTATAGGTTTCTTTTCACAAAAAATAAACAATTCCAAGTTAATGCCTGTAATAAAATTCAAATGAAAGAATATAACTTTTTTGTGTTGTATTTTTTTACGTCACATTCAACAGATATTTAGGTCATATATACGACGGCCAGCTCTTCCTACAATAGGATTCCTGGACACATTTCTATCACCAGTACTCACTGACTCTACCACGAGGCCGACACCTCAAGTATAGGGTATGACCTACCGCGACCGGGCTCGAACCTGCGACCTCCGGATTTGAAGTCAGACATGTAAACCATCACGCCGCGACCGCGACAAAGAATATATGTACAATCAATTATGTTATCATCGCCCGAAAGAAGTAACATTGAACTACTATAGAACCGTTGTCATTTTCACGTACAAAATCCCTTTGAACATCTACAAGTTACACAAACGCTTACGTTGGCATTATGTGCAGCCTGTGACTTACAAGAACTAACCATTGCTTTAAACAATGAACAAGTAAACATTCACTACGTTGTGTGTATATGTATATACATGTATATACACACAACGTAATAAGATAAAATGTGTTGCATATTATTGAAACACGTTTAAACATGTTTACCTATTGAGCAAACATTTAAACGTTTTTTGCCCAAACTCATCGAACAACAGAAGTTTTGAGATCCTAAGACTTTTGTATGCAAACAATTTTTACGCAGATGCACTGTTGGAAAGCTTAAACAATAAGCTTCATAAAAAATATAAACAACATTAAAATCTGACGGCGATAAGAGTGTATTAAATATGACAAATTGATCAATGATATTTTACCCAAGATTCCTTAAGGTGGGTCGGTACCTTACTCGGAGAAAAAAAACGAAAAGAGTAATCTGTTCACCGATTATGGTAAAATTTGGCAGGCAGATACCTTCATGCTTCTTGTTTGTTTTTCTGGTAACCTTAGTGACGTTGTCGTTTTTTTCACGACGTCATGGACGTCACAATGGTTCTCGCTATAAACAGGCATGCCAGTACATTAAACCGACATATTTAGAGTTCATGTATTGAATGTCCAAGGCCAATGATAATTATACCAACATGTTTCTGAAACGTGGTTGCATACAATTACTTTGTTCTGATTATCTAAATATCACGTCAGTCGTTAAGATTGTACTTTTTATTACTGAATTCAGGGTTTTCACGTCTAAAAGGTTTCACCAATTGCCGAGTTATAACGTTTATTTTTATATTAACGCAAAACAGTTGTCAAATTCTTATCGCAATTTTTGAAAAGTTCACACTTTTTGTGTCATTTTAAAGAAATAAAAAGGAAAGTAAACGTTCTCAGTTTTTTCACAATATCACGTTCAAAGTAAAATTACCTACAAAACAACGAGTTAAGTAGACATAGCATCAATGAATAAGCATACCAACTTTCATTTAAATTTCAATAAAATGTGCAACTCGTATTTGAGAAATTTAACCTTTGTGTGTAAAAAGTTCTTACAACTAATATTTATCACTTTTATGCAAGATTCCTTCTCCGGTACTAAGTGTGCTGTAATGCTCTTTTCGTTTCTTTTATATACGTTTTCGGGATTTTCAGTTCTTTTGGGTTAAAGCGTACATGCTGACGTAATATGGCGCCAGCTCGCCTTTCTTTCGCTCCGGCGACTTTGATCATTATTTCCATGGCTAACGAGTGCATGGTGTAAGTAACACCTCATTTATATTGTTGAAAAAACTGTTATATTTGTCTTATAATATGATTAGAACTTTGCATAAGTAGTATCCTTTTCGGCGTTATTGTTAAACTCTTTCGTACTAAGTTCTTTCGTACCCAGGTTTTCGTACCATTTCTCATTTTTCCACCGCACTGAGCTTTGAAATATAATTTCACATACAAGTACTGTTTAATATTCTGCCTTTTAGTCATTATGTATCATGAACATCCAATTGTTAAGGGCTATACTTATAGTAGTTTTTTATGTTGTTTCAGTCTTTTACCACAAGTTCAAGTATTTTAAAGAATAAAATTTTGAATGGTTATCTGGCTTTGTCATTGAAAGCACAGTAAAAGAACCTACACTAACCTCAGAGCCATCGGATGTCGCAACCAGATGACATGGACGGCAGCCAGTCTGTCAGTGTTCACAGTTTGGGAACACGGTCACGTGCTAGTAACAGTAGTGTTTTGTCATCTCTGAGTTCCACAATTGCCAAAAAAGGGTGCAAAAGTTGAAGCAAAGAGGCAGAAATTAAAATATGCCTTGAAAGAGGCGGAAATAAAGAAGAAAATTTCTGACTTTGAACATGCTCTTCTTGTTTTAAAACAAGAAGAAAAAACTGCAGCCACCGAAGCAGAACTTAAAGTTCTGGAACAATATATGAATTCAGAACAATGTTTAGATACGAACTCGGTAGAACTTCCTGTTTGTCAGGAAGACAAACATAAAAGGACCGAAGAGTTTGTCAACCAAACCAGCATCAAGATGGAGGACGAACATTTTGATTTTAGCAGATTTTTGGTGAAAAAGGATATTCTATTTTCACGTTTCGTAACATTTTCTGATCATTCAGAAGACTACCTATCATGGAAGTTAACTTTCCAACAGATCATTAATGAGCTCAAATGTAATGTAAGTGAACAAATTGACCTTCTCATTAAATATCTTGGTACTTCATCCAGAAGACACGCCCAAACTATGCGTTCTGCTAATATTAATTTCCCCGAGAGGGCTCTTGTCAAGATATGGGACAGACTCGACGAACGCTACGGAGCACCAGAAATAATTCATCAGTCTGTTGCTTCACGACTGGAAAATTTCTCAACTTTAACTAATAAGGACAATAATAGATTATACGAACTAAGTGATCTTTTGGCCGAAATTGAATCTTTGAAGAATGACAGGAATTATTCAGCTCTGTTGTCGTACTTTGACACATCTGTGGGAGTAAATCCAATAGTAAAGAAACTCCCTTACAATCTGCAAGAAAAATGGATCATGCGTGCTTCAACTAACAAACGTGGCCATGGTGTTATGTTTCCCCCTTTTTCATTCTTTGTGAACTTTATTCATCAGATGGCACAGGTAAAAAATGATCCAGGTTTTGTGTTGGACTCAAATAAACAGAACCAATTAGGAAAAATTCCGAGTTCAAAGGGTTTCAATCAGATTTCCGTCAAGAAGACCTATCCAAACATAGATTACATTCCTTGTCAATTTCATGGTGAAAACTCTAAGTATGTGTTAGAAAACTGTCGTACTTTCAAATCAAAGCCCCGAGATGAGCAGAAACAAATCTTGAGAGACAATAAACTAAGTTTTAAGTGCTATCAAGGTTCCCATGTAGCCAAAAATTGTACTTAGAAGGGGACAGTCACAAATTATGGCGGGGAGAATTCAGTTAATTTGAACTGTACGGAAATATGTGGAACTTTCAATGGAAAATCATGTGCTAAGATTATACTAGTTAAAGTTTACCCTGAAAACCAACCTGAACTATCTGTAAAACTGTATGCTATCCTTGACGATCAAAGTAATCGTACGCTTGCTAAATCAGAACTTTTTAATATGTTAGATATAAAATGTAGTAATATTTCTTATACATTGTCTACATGTACAGGTACAGCTGTATCCAGTGGTAAAATAGCTAGTGGTTGAATAATTGAAGTTTCTGATGGGACTTGTTTAAGACTTCCTAGCATCCTAGAATGCAATGATATCCCAAACATACACAATGAAATTCCAACGCCTAATGTTGCTAAGTACTACCCTCACTTGAGTGATATTGTAAACTATATCCCACCGCTTGACAATTCAGTTCCAATCTTATTATTAATTGGACGTGATTTGCCTGAGGCTCACCATGTAATTGATCAGCGCATTGGTCCTCATAATACCCCCTATGCTCAAAAGTTGGCCTTCGGTTGGACTATCATTGGGGAATCGTCTTTAGGTGGAAATCATATTCGTGATATTGTGACTACCAATAAGACTTACATATTACCCTCAGGTCGTGCATCTTCATGTCCTCCATGTTCAAATAAATTTGACGCTATTGCAACATCCGTGTTTGCTACTACTAATGAAGATGATCAGCCAGGTCTGTCCGTTGAAGATCGTATCTTTCTGGATGTTATGCACGAAGAGTTAATGATCCAAGGAAGAAACAACATTTCACCACCTTTATGCAAGGCGTGTTTGACTCTCGTCATGCTGGAAAAGCCCCCCCCCCTCTAGCTGAAAATGAAGAATGTTGGTATTTACCGATTTTCGGGGTATATCACCCCAGAAAACCTGACCAGATACGTGCCGTTTTTTATTCTTCTGCCAAGTTCCACAATATATCTCTTAATGATGTTTTCCTATCTGGTCCAGACTTAAACAACAGTCTTATTGGAGTGTTGATGAGATTTCGTCAAGATACCGTTGGTGTTGCTGCGGATATTCAACAGATGTTTCATTCTTTTTTTGTCGAAGAAAGTCACCGCACCTACCTTAGATTTTTTTGGTACAATAATAACAACCCTGACCTTGACTTAGTTGAATATCGCATGCGTGTACATGTATTTGGTAACAAACCATCTCCAGCTGTTGCCTTGTTTGGGTTAAAACAGACAACTAGAGAAAGTAAAGAACTATATGGATCGGACGTTTCACAATTCATAGATAAGAATTTTTATGTCGATGATGGTCTTACATCTTTGTCTGACTGTGAACAAATTATAGATTTGGTGAAAAGATCTCAACAAACCTTAAGATACCATGGTAACCTCAGACTTCACAAGATTGTGTCAAATTGAGGAGAAGTTATGAAAGCCTTTCCAAATGATGATCTAGCTAAAGATTTGAAGTGTTTGTACTTGAGCAAAGACGCTTTACCAACCCAACGTAGCCTTGGTCTAGTATGGAATCTACAATCTGACACTTTCACATATTCACCTGACTTGATACTTGATAAACCGTACACAAGACGCGGTGTCTTGTCCACTGTGAATTCACTGTTTGATCTACTAGGTTTTATTGCCCCAGTAACTATTAAAGGCAAAATACTACTAAGAAATCTTACCAAAGAGAACAACGATTGGGATGTGCCACTTCCATCTACATATCTATCTGAGTGGAAGAGTTGGACTGAATCCTTACATATGTTACAGAACATTCATGTTCCCCGTGCCTATAGTTACAACAACATTCATAGTTATGGTGAAAATGAGAAGACAGTTGATATATTTTGTGATGCGTCTGAAGTAGCTAAAGCTGCCGTCTGCTTCATTGAAATACATACCAACTGTGGAAAGCCTACTTTCGGTTTTGTTTTTGGAAAATCCAAGGTCGCACCTACTTCCGGTCATACCTTACCGCGACTTGAACTATGCTCAGCTGTCCTTGGTGTGGAGATTGCAGAGATTGTATCACGAGAACTTGATGTATCACTTCAGGGCATGAAATTCTATTCAGATAGTAAGATAGTGTTAGGTTACATTAACAATAAAACTAGACGTTTCTATACTTACGTTAGTAACAGAGTGGAGAGAATATTAAGAACCACCTATCCATCACAATGGTCTTACGTCCACACTGACTCTAACCCTGCTGATGTCGGTACAAGGGGAATAACTGCTGTAGACATGGTTAATAGTCAATGGTTATATGGTCCAAAGAAATTACCCAAAGCATCAGATAATGTTTTCTTTCTTCAAACTCCAGAGGAAGATAGGGAGATTAGACCTGAGACTGTCATATGTAAGGCTACAAATGCGGTGCAAAAAGCTTTGGGGTCTGAACGCTTCAATAGGTTTTCATCATGGAGACGTCTGATAGGAGCCATCGCAGTCTTGCAACATGTTGCAAAATCATTTCACATCAGTTCTACTTGTAATGGTTGGCATGTCTGCAGGGCAGCTACTAAGGAACCTAACTTATTACATGCACGTACTACTGTTATCCGGTCTATTCATGTAGAAAGTTATGAACGTGAAATCTCTTGTCTACAGAACAAAAAATCGGTACCTAGGGACAGTTCAATTCTCTCTTTGAATCCAATTCTCGACGAACAAGGTGTACTTAGGGTCGGTGGACGACTGAACAGATCAGGTTTACCGAATTCATTGAAGAATCCAATCATCATTCCAGGACGAAGTTATATTGCAACTCTCTTGATTCGCCATTACCATGAAGAAGTCCAGCATCAAGGTCGACACATAACGGAAGGTGCTATAAAAACCGCTGGTTTCTGGATAATAGGGTGTAAACGCGTTCTAGCATCATATCTCCATAAATGTGTTAAGTGTAGAAGATTGAGACGAAAATTTGAACGCCAAATTATGTCTGATTTGCCCGAATGTAGACTGACTTATTCACCACCCTTCGTGGGAGTAGACACCTTTGGTCCCTGGTCTGTAGTAACTCGCAAGACTAGAGGAGGACAAGCCAGTTCGAAACGTTGGGCCATAATGTTTACTTGTATGATTATAAGAGCCGTCCATATTGAGGTTATAGAAGAAATGAGTGCATCTGCCTTTATTAACGCTCTTAGAAGATTTGTCGCTATACGTGGCATGGTTAAAGAACTCCACTCAGACAGAGGATCAAACTTTGTTGGTGCAACTTCCGAACTGAAGATTAATGTTGAAAATGGACCTGTGGATAGATATCTTAAAGAGAAAAACGTGACCTGGGTTTTTCAACCTCCACATGCTTCACTCATGGGCGGAGTGTGGGAGAGAATGATCGGTGTATCAAGGAGAATTCTTGACAGTCTATTGCTTAACATTTCCATGAAGAATTTAACTCATGATGTTTTAGTGACCTTCTTGGCTGAAGTCTCGGCCATCATAAATGCTAGACCTATTGTACCTGTTACCTCAGATAGTGATGTGCCAGATGTGCTCACCCCATCTACTTTGTTGTCACATAAAGTTGAACCTGTGATTCCCTTTGCTGAACCATCTGATGTCAGAGACATTTATAGATCTGAATGAAAAAAGAGTGCATTGTCTTGCTGATCAGTTCTGGAAACGGTGGCGTGTTGAGTTCCTTCAGAATTTTCAAACGCGTAGAAAATGGTTATCTTAGAATCAGAATTTAGAAGTATGTGACCTCGTTCTCCTCAACGACAGTTCTGTTTGTAGAAATCAGTAGCCAATTGGTTTTATAACATGTACTTACCCTAGTGATGATGGGCTAGTTCGCAAAGTAGATGTACGTGTTATTCGTGATTCAAAACCTACTAACTTTTTGAGACCTATAAGTGAGGTTGTTTTTTTTGTTGAAAGGTGACTCTTTTGACAAGACTTCCAATTAAATAGGGAAATCAATAAGTCCCTGTTGTACCTAGACTTAGATCAATGTTGAATAGACTATGTAGTATTAAGACTGTCTTGATTGGTAACATTAGGTGTTTACATATCAAGCCACCTTATTTAAATACTTTAAATAATGACTGGTTATTAACCAATTAACATTTGAAACATGATTTGACATTTAACATACTTTAATATCCTGAGGTTATAACTTTGATTTATAGATTTGTATTTCTATGTAATATTTGTGTGTGATCTTTTCTTGCTACATTGTACATTTTTATTCAATCAACGCTTTATCTAATCATAGTAAACATAAGTATGAAGGGAGATAACTAGTTTTAAACTAACACTTAAAGATTTATGAGTTGTCTCCCTTGTGACATTAAGAGACTTCATATGATGTCTTTTTGATTTGGAAATTTATTATAAGATCGTTTTCATTTTGATGTAGTCTATATTCTACTTATATGCAATTTGTTTTTTGATGTTTTCTCATAAGTACAAGTATGAGAATTTGTTGTTTTTTTTTTGTGCACATGCTTACCTTATTCTTGCTGACACAAATGACTTGTTTGTAGTTATACATTGTTATTGAGTTAGGTCAGTAATTTTTTGTCTTAAGTTTGGTCAGTAATAATTTTCTTTTCTTACAAGATATTGTATGATTTTCTAAAAAAGAAAAAAGGGGGTTCGTTGTATCTGTTGGTACCTTTGTTGGGCATAATTAATAAGTGATATTTTCATATCAGGCGGGGAGTGTGCTGTAATGCTCTTTTCGTTTCTTTTATATACCTTTTCGGGATTTTCAGTTCTTTTGGGTTAAAGCGTACATGCTGACGTAATATGGCGCCTGCTCGCCTTTCTTTCGCTCCGGCGACTTTGATCATTATTTCCATGGCTAAAGAGTGCATGGTGTAAGTAACACCTCATTTATATTGTTGAAAAACTGTTATATTTGTCTTATAATATGATTAGAACTTTGCATAAGTAGTATCCTTTTCGGCGTTATTGTTAAACTCTTTCGTACTCATTTTTTTCGTACCCAGGTTTTCGTACCATTTCTCATTTTTCCACCGTACTGAGCTTTGAAATATAATTTCATATACAAGTACAGTTTAATATTCTGCCTTTTAGTCATTATGTATTATGTTTTGTACATCATGAACATCCAATTGTTAAGGGCTATACTTATAGTAGTTTTTATGTTGTTTCAGTCTTTTACCACAAGTTCAAGTATTTTAAAGGATAAAATTTTGAATGGTTATCTGGCTTTGTCATTGAAAGCACACTAAGCAATAAGAATAAAGTTTTTGTGCATAGAAAGAAAGAAATGGCTTCAAAACAAGATTCGAACCAACACCGATGATACAAGTCTACCGTCATAGCTGATTAGCTACAGTCACACATCGGGGTAAACTTGTTATACTATCGATCTAATATCGATGAAGAATATACATTTGTATGATTAATTTTGCGTTCAAACAAGATATTTTGATGAATTTTTACGAAAAAGTGGGGAAAAGTGCGGTTAAAATTTTGTTTTCATAAACATGCTCAGCCAACTAAATTATCATGGCCGAGTGGTTACGACGTTGGACTGGAAATTATTGGACCGCCAGTCCGGCATTTATTCGAATCCCAACGAAAACCTCGTTATTTCTTTGAGCTAAATATTTTTACTGCTAGCTCAGAACTGGGGAAACAGAAAGCAAACTCGAATATGATTAATCTTAGTTGTTCAAGGGTCGACCGACAAACGTGCAACTTGCTATAAAACTAATTGCTACTCAACATATTTGAAAACCTTATAATGTTGTTTAATTACTCAGCTTCAACACAGGTACAACTTTTCAGGGTAATAAATACATATTAGACTTCGGCCGTTACAAAACACTACGGCGTTTATCTGTATTCACTGTATTTACACCTTGCTATGTTTATGAATTATACATTCAATTTGTAACGAATAGTTCACTGATGATACTATAGAGGTTAAAGATCATAACTTCACTAGTGCCAGAGCACTGTTTAAGAGACATTTAAATAAAATTGCTAAAAGAATGTACTTTCAACTATCTAAGTTAAGTGATATTAAAGATCTTATCGCGGAGAAAAGACCTATATTTTTCAGTAAAATAGATATAAAAAGTGCATTTTTTACTTTACCGTTGGCAGAGGAAAGCAAACCCTTTACAGCATTATGTCTAAGTAACGGAGAAAGCTATGAATACAACACACTTGCATTTGGCCTAAGAAATAGCCCTAGCTTCTGGTGTATTTATTTAAATAAAATTTTAAAACCAGTTCTCTACAAATATGCAATAAGTTATATGGATGATATATTAATTTTCATTAAGACAATTCAGGACCACGTTATGCATGTAAAACATGTTCTTCAAATTTTGCACAAAGCAAATTTAAAATTACATGCATCAAAATGTGAGTATGGCTATAGAAAAATATCATTTTTAGGCATGATTTTTGAAAAAGATACAATACAAATTGATCCAAAGAAATTACAGATAATTAAAAATTTCCCGCCGCCAAATAATCAAAGATCGCTCAAAGGATTTCTAGGCATGACTGCATTTTTAAGACAATTCATCAGAAATTATTCAAAAAGTACGGCGCCATTGAATGCATTGTTAAGAAAAGATGCAATTTATAAATGGACAAATGAACATCAAAAATGCTTTGATAAACTTAAGCAAGAGTTAACGTCAGAACCGGTTTTAACATTACCAGAATTCAATAAACCATTCTATATTTACATAGACGCTAGTTCAATTGCTATAGAATACATTCTATGTCAACAAGATGCTAACAAACATATGAGAATTATTCAATACGGCGGACGGTCAGTAAGAAATAATGAATCAAGATACGGCAGTTCCGAACTTGAACTATTAGCAATTATATATGCATTGCGAGAGTGTCATCACTTCGTTGTCAATGTCCCAATTTTTATAATTACTGATAACAAAAGTTTAACATATTTACATGAGACAAAAATGACTAATTTAAGATTGTATAAGTGGATGATACAATTAGAGAACTATGATTACCGTATTATATATAAAAGAGGAAAAGATAACCCTGTAGACTTTATTAGTAGAGTTAAGCATACGGAAAAGCAATCAGAAGATATCGACACGATTATTTCAGACTGTAGATATTTATATGAGTCAAAAGTTTCTGACTGTAAATACAAAAATATAAATGTATTAACCAGAGGCCAGGTGAAGCAAAATCAAAACAATACAGGTTTATCGGTAGAAACAAATACAAAAACATTTGATCCCGATAACCCGGTCAAAATTCCTCAGACAGGTAAACGCACTCTCCCAGTAATTCCTCAGCCAGATAAACACACTCTCCCAGTAAATATTGGCCAATTACAAAGAGAATGTGAGGATTTTAAAGACATATTTATGTACTTGGAAACAGGTGAATTAACACCAGACAATAGCAAAAGCAAAAGTATTATTTACTCAGCGGAACAGTAAGAAATTATTGATGGCATATTATATCATTTTTATGAATCTAGATGCAAAAGAACTTCTAAAGAAAACAGGCAATTAAAGCAATTAGCGCTCCCACGAGTGTTAAGAAACGACATTTTGCAAGCTTTTCATAATGATTTAGGTCATTTTGGATATGAAAATTTATTTTGGACAATCAGATTGCATTATTATTTTCCAAAAATGTTTCAACAAATTAAAGATTATTTAAAGTATCATTTGTGCATTTTCAAAATTTGTTATATTTTTACCGTTAAAATCACAAAATGCGGAAGAAGTCGCTGAAAAATTATACCATTCAGTATTTTCAATATTTGGAGCACCAAAACAAATTGTTTCAGATAGAGGCAAAAATTTTCTCAGCGGCATTATGGACAAGTTATATAAAGCGTTCAATATTAAAAGGTTAAGATCAAGAAGTTATCATCCAATGAGCAACGGTCAAGTAGAACGAATTCATTCTAGCTTATTAACAGTTCTACGAACTTCGCTGACCAATGAAAAAGACTGGCCAAATAAATTATCCTCAGTTCAATTAGCGTGTAATAGCGTTGTTTGCCTAGATACAACACAATATTCACCTTACTACATAGTGTTCGGCAAAAACATTAATCAACCTATTAAATCAATAGAAATTAATGAAGACAGTCAAACAAAGCCAGAATTTTACGCAAGAGAATTGGCCGATAGATTAAGGATTATTTTGGATATTATAAGAGAAAATTTAAAACAAACTCAAAACAAAATGAAAAAACATTATGATAAACATTGTAAACCCAGAACCTTTGAATTAGGAGATATAGTTCTATTAAAACAAAATAAAATTTCTGTTAATGCATCTAGAAAACTTTATAAAAAATTCTCAGACATTAAGTACTATATTACAAAAATTTTACCCAATAACACATATGTATTAAGAAATAGTTCCAATAACAAAGAAATTCAGGCACCAGTCAATATCAATCGTTTAAGAAGATATTATGATCCAGAAGATTATCGGATAATCACAAATGATCAAAATTTTAACCACAAATTAGTACTAGAAAAGAATGTACGATCAGATAAGAAAGAAAAGGACGATAAAAACGGAGACGAATCAATAAACCAAGACCAAGATCAATCACAAAATAACAATAATAAAAAAATGGTATAGGGTGAAGACTTATAAAAATGAAAATTGAAAATAATGTCAAACATTATCTAGTACAATGGGCTAACAAAAGACATAAGAATTCATGGATTCCAGAATTTGATTTAAGTGAGGCAGTAATTAAGCAATATTACATTAATAAGACTCAAAAACGGGTTAAAAACCGAAAAGAAGGTAAATTATGTATTTTTCTTTTGTAGGTAAGATGGCTATCATAATATTAATTCTTAGTTTGATGTTGAGGGGTACAGATGCTTTAAGAATAAACCAAGGTATACAGTTCGCAGAACCTACCAATTGGTATAATTACGTTAATGAATGGATACACACGGTTGAATTTAAATTACCGGATGAAAAGAGCTTTGTAAAAGACATTCCTAAATGCAAAGATCAATTGGGTTGTATTTTGACATTAGAAATACAAACAATTAAAAATCACTTAGAAATTGAATCAAAATTATTGTTTCAAATATTGGATGGAATTATTCCAAAAATAACTTTTGACGGGATATCAAAAAGAGACGGGCCGATTTTAGGTTTTATAGGAGATTTAGGGTCCACATTATTTGGAGTGGCCACTACTTCTCAACTTAATGTATTACGAAATCATGTTAATAAATTAACAAAAATCGTTAATACCATGACTACTGATTTTAGTCAATCAGAAGACGGCTTATCAAGCTTTATGTGTCATGTAAATGAAGAGTTAAAAATGTTTGAACAATTTGTTCATAATGAAGATAAAGAAATAAGTAATATTTTGAATGACATGAGGTCACAAAATAATAGGCACGAAGTCATAGAAAAGTCTATATTGTTATACAATGAGAAATTCGCACAAATTAGGTCGAATTTAAATAATTTATTGAAAGGGATCCAAATGCTTAATTCAGGCAAATTATCCACGTTCATAATACCGGCATTTCGATTGCAATTAGTATTAGATAACGTTGCTAAAATTTTATCTGATAAATATGATTCATATCAATTAATTTCAGATAACGCGGCTTTTTATTATCAACATGCAAAGTTTATATATGGGCGCCATAATCAAAAAAATTATGTAAGCATACACTTGCCTATCGTACATAAAGGAAAATTTCAGGTTTATAATATTAACCTATTTCCAATTCCTTTACACAATGATTTCAACAATACTGATGCCAGTATTTTAATAAACACCGCGGATTATATAATAATAAATCATGAAGATCAATCGTATGCATATGCAAATGATCATTCTTTAAAGAAATGTGTACGTTACGCAAATTGTATGCTGTGTAATGAAGATATTGTCTTCAACACTAAGGATAAAGCCAGTTGCCTGATGGAACTATATAAAAATGAAAATATTTCGAAAATAAATGAATTATGTAATCACAAGATGATTCAAGGTGCATTGCAACCAGAAATGAGACGTCTCTCGAATGATAAGTTTTTAGTTATACGACAAGCAAACCTAACAATGGAATGTACTGACAACAGTACAACGATTGAAGGTTGTAAATTATGCTTAGTCAAGGTACCATGTGGCTGTCAATTAAAAACCGAGCTTCATATCACAGACATATATTTCGCAAACTGTGATAGTGAAACGTCAAATAACACAGGTACAGTTCATCCGATCAATCTACCGTACATGAAGTACTTTTTCAATGATAGTATTTTAACGCAATTAGTCAATAATATGAGCAGAATTCATCCGGATAACATAACATTGCCCCAATATCAAATGTACCATCACAAATCAAGAGAAATATTAGCCAAAACAAAACATATAGAAATTTCGTTAGAACATATAGCGGAGAAAGCTAAGACAAATTCAAAAGTTTATGCCAACCTAGCAGAATCTTATTACGATGAAAATTTAGGGTCAGATTCATATTCAATCCTGTATAAACTAATAGGTAAAGGAAGTATAATTATCACACTCTTAAATTCTGTATGTATCTATTTTATATACAGAAAGATCAGTTTACTTTTAATGGCAACGTCAATAATGAGACAGGCAAGCGCTTTTGAACTCAAATACGTAACTTCTACAACTCAAAGTCCGTATGATTCATTTCTTAGTTCACTTAAAAATGATTTGCAATATGACCATATTATTTTAGGCATTGCTATATTAAACTTATTCATGGCTATTTATGTCATGAGTAAAATAAGCAAGAAAAATAATAGTATCAATAACTATTTAAATCTACATCTGTCAAATAGAATTAATTGCTTAGACACAACATTATTGCAAATACCTACCTGCCCAGTCGAATGGAATATAACAAACCATCGTTCTATTTTTGTAGATGGTATAGTTGGAAAGATATTTCCGAGATTGATTATAGATGCTTCTGAGGTCAAAATAAAGAATAAATTAACAAATGTGGAACTGGAAATTCCATCATCTATCCGTTTAGGCTTAATGCAATGGCTTAGAATGATGAAAATGCTTAAAACTACCTACTTCATAAAACTAGAAATAGTTCACAATGGGATAAAAATGTCACATTTTGAATAATAAAAAAAATATTATATAAAATCAGGTTCAAAATAGAGTATCAAGTTAACAATGAAGTGTGTATTGACGCAACAACTCATTTGTTGTACTACTCAATTTATTTATATACATATTATTTTTTTGTTGTTGCTCTATTTTTATGTTAAAGGTAACATTGTTGTTCAGTTTGATTTTTATTGTATTTTATAACATTTAAAATATGTATAAAACAATGTACATCTTATATAGATATCATGTTGATTAGGTGAAAAGATATATTATATAGTATATTTCAATTGTTGTTTACTATTTGCAAATTATTTAAAACTTAGAACTCAGGTACAGTTTTGAAATATGTATTTTATGATAGTGTTGCTTTCAAAATACATAATGTTTAGTGTATATTTTTCTCTATGTGTTATTTGTTACCTGATCAATATTTCTCCTGTATTAAATTGTTCAATTGTATTTCATTTATATTTTTCAACTTTTTCAACTAATATTTTACTATTATGTCTAATTGATATAATTTACATAAAAATTGTCTTTATTACTAATATAATAAGATGGTTCAATTACTAATTGTTGTAAAACATGTGACACTCAACATAAATATGTTAATTATAATATTGATACTTTTTATTTAAACTTTACTTTACTAGTTGTTATTATTATGTAATGTATGATTTATGTAGATACTGCGTTGTACAAATCTATTAAATCCTGGTGTACATATTGCTATCATAAATAGAGATTCTAAGTGACACTCATCGACAATATATATATTGAAATTGATAACAGTTATAAAAGTTATTTATATTCAAAGTTATATTACGATGGAATCATTTACTATCACAATTGTACAACGCAGGAGGTTGAGCAGGTATTCGAGATATTTTGAAGCAATGGCAAATTATGAAAACATAGTAGATTTAGAAATGAACAGTGCACCAATCGTGTACCAAGGACCGTACAATAATAAAACGGCACTCAAATATTTTAAAACCTTCATTCAAATATTTTGTACTTATGATGAATCATTTTTGGACCTGGGTGATAAGTTGATTAAGGTGCTAAATACAAAAATTCCAATAGATTTCATTGTAGATTTAATCATATTCTTTGACATAGACATTTTAAAACATCAGTTAATCTATTATATGTCCAATCAGACAAATTATTTTCAAAAAATTAATGTATTAATAGTAATGAAAAATTATCAGGTAGAAGTAAATTTGTTAAACCAATTATTTTTAACTTTCAAAAGCTCAACACCACTACCTATTGAAATTCGACATGAAAGTCTCGATTTCTTTTTGGACAAATCAAATAAAAACATTAATCGACTCATCAGCAAACAAATCAAAGAGAACAATAAAGACGTTACAGATAAATGTACCATCTGTAACGAATCCTTAAAATTCCCATATTATAAATTTGGGGAATATTTTAAGATCTCATTTTGTTGTATGTCAGTGGTACACAAAAAATGCTATAAAACTATGATTAAAAGTACTAATATGTGCACAATTTGCGGAGATTTGGCGTATAATATCAAAACATCAAATGTTGAAAAACGCGTTAATATTACTCAAAAAAATAATAAGAAAAATCTCAAACTTTATTCGCCAACAGATATTCACAAAAATTTAATATACTATCCGCCATATTTATAAATGCCTGGATACCTGATCAATCATTTTTTTTTAAAATAGATGTGACCTTTGTATTTTTATTAGACGTGTTTAGATGTGCCTTTATTATAATTTTAATTTAGATGTGCTATATATCTTTATGGACGTGTTTGTTAAATTTTATAATACACAATTTTCAAAACATAACTATCATTAAATTATATTCATGTTTGTTTCATGTTTTAAAATGTAGTTATCTTTTTCGATATATATTTTCATCAAGTGTTTTGTACGGAAAAAAAAATAAAATAAAAAACATATTATTGGGTATTCTAATTAATTTTTTTTTAAATAAGTGAAGGGAGATATACATATTAGACTTCGGCCGTTACAAAACACTACGGCGTTTATCTGTATTCACTGTATTTACACCTTGCTATGTTTATGAATTATACATTGTAACGAATAGTTCACTGATGATACTATAGAGGTTAAAGATCATAACTTCACTAGTGCCAGAGCACAGGCCAAATCCTTTTATGGTTACACGTTTTGGACAGGTTAGATACATCACAAGTTCATCCAGCCTCGTTTTGAAAATACATTCCAAAAGCCCGCTTCAGCGGCAAGTTCTAGTTCACTTTTTACTTTGGCTTTGACTAATCAAGACGTATTTCTTGTACGTGATTTTTATAGAACTCACAAGATATATTTTCATTTTTCGTTATTTTTGAAAGCTTTGAATTAAAGACTTAAAGATATCTATAGGATCTTTCAGTGAGCTATTTATGAATATTTTGGACATTGGATTTGAGTTGTAATTTTTAAATAAAGTACCCATAATGTGAAAAGTGGACTTTGTCTTAATTATTAGTTTAGATTATTTGACTTGTGTGAATGTTTCCTGACTTGGACTCGATCCCGAGATTACGGACCTCTCACTGCCAGCAGCTTAAGTTCAAGCTGCATAATCACCACCAATAACAGTCAGGTTACAAATACAACTAAGCTAATGCATTTGATCTGATATTTTATCAATTCAAAACTGGCAAAAAATTGACATGCGTTACATATGCGCATGCGCGTGTGATGCCATGTTTTGTAGTTTCAATATCTTACTAAATGTTAACATCTTAAAAGTAGTTTCATTCAGCCTTCAACTGAGGAACCTGAAAATGTATCTGTATATGAGCTCTCTGAATGTGCAAGTAAGCTGAGCATAACATCATACAATTCATTTAATTATTAACAGATGCATCAATTATGTGTGGTTTTTATACAGAAAATATCATTAAAGTACATATTATAAAGTCATTTTATCTTGGTATACTCACGGTGTATGAACGACTGTACGACATCCGTGATTGCGATGGGTAGTGAAATTTTACAGAAGCACAATTGATTAGTTTTATGGGATAACAAATCTTCTGATACATAGACAGACTTTTAAAATAAACATTATCTCGTGATAAACTATTTGCAACAGTTTTGATGATTCCATATCGTTCTATAATAGGTATAGACGTTAACAATCACTTCCAAATCACGAACTAGTTTTCTTTGTTGACATCCATAGCTTGTCTTGTAAACTCGATTTCAAGAAAACAAATCACATTCATGTTATTGTATGAATACTTTTTTGGTATATAAGAAATTATTTATTGTATAATATCAATAATTTATCAGAATGTTGAATGCAACTATGTGTAAACTTGACGTTTATGTCGTGTGCATTCACCGACATACTGTACGACTTCCACAAATGATTGTGTACGACTACTAACGATTTCATGTAAAAGTCTTTTACGACTTCGTTTGATTTAAATATGTGACTTAATATGAAGATATTATTGCGTTTTAAGACTTTAGTCATGTTACACCATTATAAGCAATACATGATTTATAAAACAGGTTATATTTAACTTAATTGTACTTTCGTAACCTTTGTTTGTGACCACCTAATTAAAGTATGCAGTGTCTATTTAAACTAATTTTAACATACAATATCTGACCAAACATCAGTTTTTTCTGCATGGGAAGGCCGGAACACTACAAGTTAAGAAGGGAGATAACTGTCCATTAAAGGAACATAATAAAATAAAAAAATAAAAGGGGTAATTTCCTTAAGGTACACAATTTCATACCCTGTTAGAAGGATACTTTTTCAGTATTCTGCAGTGAGGGGGGATTGAAATTTTGTTTACTTTGGGCACTTATCAAATTAATAAAATGCCTTAAAATAATGGTATTAGCAGCAGTTCACTTTTGCTAACACTTATCTTCAAGAAGAAAAGTGATAATGAGACTAACAATTGAGCAGAGAGTTGAGTGTGTGGTCAAGTTCCAGCAAAGGGAGCCTGTTGCCAAGATTGCCGAAGACCTGGGAGTTACAAGGTAAGGTTTAACTTAATATTTTCTTTCTTCTTTCACTTTCATTGCTGCATTGACCTGAAACAATCCCCGCAAACAGATATCCTGTAGAGCGTTGTTTGTTAAAATTAGCGAGTACGCAAGCGGAAAATTTTAAATCAGGTTTTAATCAGATTGGACCTGAAACTAAGTGCATCACACTTTTTGCCTATTTGACTCGGGTAAAACATTTTTTTATTATTGCAGAATGACAGTGTACCAGACCATAAGGCATCACCAGCAGACCAACAGCTTTGACGACCAACCTAGATCGGGTCGACCAAGGGTGTATTGTTCTAGGGACAATCGGCATTAAGCACGGCTAAGCATCCAGAGCTGCCGAGAGTGCATTTCTGCTTTGAGGGCAGCCAGACAGGAGCATGGAGTCCAGGCCAACAATTCCAATGTTAGACGGCGTTTGCTGAGTGTTGGTCTCAATGGCAGAACAGTAGTGAAGAAACCACTCTTGACAGCTGTTCATCGTGCAAAACGGATGGAATTTGCCAACAATCATGCAGACTGGACCAAGGTAGACTGAAGTGCTGTTCTGTGGACAGATGAGTCCAGATTTACCAGGATGATGGTGATGTTAACGTTCACAGGAGAATGAATGAACACTTAAATAGAAAGAGAATAATGACATCATGGAACTGATATGTTGGCCTCACAGAGCCCAGACTTAAACCCTATTGAACACTTGAGGTTTGAGTTGAAAACAGCAGTGCGCCAATATTGCTCATGTAACCTTACAGAGCTGGAGGCTAATCTTTAAACGGACTAGTCGAGAATCACTGTGGAGAAGTACCAGAGGCTGGTTAGAAGTATATCACGCAGGATTGATGCAGTCATTGCAGCCTGGGGGTTACACCAAATACTGACTGTGTTTAAGTGTAATTTGTATTGCAGTCGTGGACAGACCTTAACGGACATCTCTTGGGATTTTGATTGAAATTTGATAATTGAGTATTGAATTTGTTGTTATTGTATTGAAATAAATGTTTTGAATGTTCTTTTCCACTTTGTAAAATAAAATTACAAAAGCATGCGTAAAAAAGATTAAAATACTATGCAATGCAGAAAAAATAGAATTTAATGGGCTGTATACTTTCTTTTGGTGGTCAGTGTATGAACATTTTTGTGTATCTACTGCTCTCAAGCTTACAATTATTATTGTACAAAATTGAAGTGAAATATCTCCCCTATCTAAAATTCTACCAGAGGTTATATTCTTTATGCACATCTTCACATCATGGTCTACCACTTTGTAAAGCTTTCTGAACCCTTATCCGTCAAGCAATTTAAGAGGAGATGCGCTTCAAGCATTTTTGCACAGAAATAAAGTTAATTATCTCGCTTTCTAAAAGTCGAATCAGGCCTATTTTGTTGATGGAATCTACACATCATCATCTATAACTGAATAAAATTTTAACCTAATCCGTAAAAAATGTTGTGTGAGTTGCGCATACAAGGTTCAATGGGTAGACAAACAAACGGACGGTATATCCCTAAAACTTTAGTTCGGTGGCGATAATGATATAGTAACAAATATATTATAAATCATAAATTGAAATTAATAGACATCGTACAGAATGTAACAAATCAACAATTTGCATCATCAGTAGTTGGACAAACACACCAACGGACGTCGTACACATCATTTCACATCACATCGACAGACAGCGTACAGAATTACCTTTTATTTTACTTCAGTTTTCAGCGTTTAGGTTGGGTATAGAGGAAAATCATAAAATACCGATCAACAGCGGGCGTATAGTTTCGTTATCGTTTATACACCGTGATACTACCCTTTTTTCTCTTGCCCTTTCAAGACAACCACAGAAAGAAAATCAGTTGCACATAAATAATAATATTTTTATTTCAATAATGTTTACATTAAATTTATTTTTGCATGTATTTGAAAATAACACTGTTAATCGACCGATTCAAATTTTATACAAAATAATCAATGTTCAAGCACAAAATTCTCATGATTAAGTGGTATTTTTTCGGTGCAACGAACGAAAACTTCAATTATAGTTTATCCTACCTGAGGACTAAGTACTACAAGATTACAAAGCTCAAGTTTTGTTATCCCCCGGATAGCTAGTCTTAGACTAGCTAAAACAAAATTAAACTTGAATTATGCAATTGAGAGATAAACTCTAGGCTAATAAGCCTCGGACTAGGGCTTAAACTAGACTTAATAAAACTTGAATTATGCAATCGGCCCCTGGTGTATAAGCATTCTAACTTTTAATCAAATATATTTAAAAGTACAAAAATATCCCATTTGGACAAATTTAATCTGAAATGCTATAGTACAAAGGGGCATAACAGCAAACAAATTCATCCACAGTTACATCCCTTAATAGTTGTGTAAATATAGTACGGATAATTAAGTATACAAACATTAAGTACAGTCTTGATTAGTATTAAAGATATTCTAAATAGGAAAAACTTTAACCTCATATTTTGCAATAATTTTTAAGTATAAAAAGACAATAACTCAAACAATTATTCATCCACAGTTACGTCCCTTCATAGTCGTGTAGATATAGTACCGACAAATAAGTATACAAACTTTAAGTCAAATATCTTGATCAGTATTGAAGATATTCTACAAAGGAAAACTTTAACCTCATATTTTGCATTTTTTAAGCATAAAAGGTCAATAACTCAAAAAATAATTCACCCAGAGTTATTCCCTTTCACAGTATGGTTAATATAGTCCCACTAAATAAGTATACCAACTTTCAATAAAATAACCTGGATCACGATGCAGATGCAAGAGTTTAAAAAAACTTTAACATGAAAACCAACGCCAACGCCGTCGAAGCAATAGCTCTATTTTTTGCCATGGGTAGCAAGTATACAAGACTCCTATGTGTTTTATAAAATAAGATAACGAAAATAAAATACTTACATAAACTGTAATCACCTTTATCCGCCATACTGCAGAATTTATCTGAAATTTAACAACAGTTTGCTGTATATGCTTCATAAAATTGACAAAAATCTTGTCCAGAGTGGGTCCCGAAAATATATGATATTGGGTCACAATGATTAAGGGGATTTTATTTTCATGAAATAAATATTAAATTATGACTTAAATCATTAACTAAGTATTTGTTAATGATGGCAATACAGTTTGTTTTGATGATTTTTCTAGTGGGATTAAACAGTTATCTGTGATTTGATAAAATATATTTAAAGTGGGATTTTCGCGCATATGGACCGAAATTGTACCGACTGTACTCGCTCTTTCGAAAAACACTGTAAAGTAAACATTAAATTTTGCAGAGGTGATTTTTGTGGGGAAAAATAATTTGATACGGTCCGACGCACTCGATCGGCACACAGGGTGTGGTTTACACTTTTTGACGCGAAATGTTCGTGCAGAGAGTGGTGAGTATTAAATTTTACTTTGCATGAATCCTTGTTAACTTTATAAGTGAAAAAACATAAAACATTGCACGAATGTCGATGCAGGTTCGTGGCGTAGCCAGTGGAATGTTGAATGCTGGAGCCTCTATCAGACCGGTGAGTGGCTGTTCATGGAAATATCTTAAAAAATATCGAAAAAGTATTGTTTAAATAGAAAAATGCTATAATTTTATCATTCTCAATGTGTTCATCCCTATTTCAAGTTGCATGACACTTTAATCGGGTCTTTTCGACGATCGTGACTTTGGACGATGTAGCAAGGGACCGAAATCGTTCCACACTGACGCCAAAGACCAAGAACAAAGGTTACAACTTGCCGACAGGAACGACATTCGTGCAATCTTTTATTTTTTTTTCATTTATAAAGTTAACAAGGATTCATGCAAAGTGAAAATTTATAATCCCCACCCTCTGCACGAACATTTCGTGCCAAAATATGTAAACCACACCCTGTGTGCCGATTGAGTGCATCGGACCGTATCAAATTATTTTTTCCCCAAAAATCGGTAGAAATTGACACAAAAATCACCTCAGCAAAATTTTATATAGATCCATTGGCCCGTTATGAAATAGTCAAAATTTGAAAAGTGATCGGTTAGAACTTTTGTTCAGTGAACTGTTCACCAAATTACAGTTAAATTCGTAAAATTAACCGTAAAACATTTCAATTACATGTATATCTTTTAATGTCAAAACCCTTTTTTGGAGAAATAAAACAATTATGTTTTACAAAATACTTCAAGGACTATTCTATCAGATTCAAATTTTTTTTATGACAGAAGTACTATTTGTGTATGTTAAAACCGTTTCTATAGCAACCGCCATTTTCAAGTAAGAACTACCATTTGGTTGTTAATTTTGAAATGTTTGATCAAATCTAACGATAGGATTGCAATATTGATATTATATTATATCTTGACTTGTATCTTTGATACTATTGCTGTTATCACTAAATTCAGTAGTTAATTTTACAAATATTGTTACGAAATCCTAATCAAAGCGCTGAAAGCACTGATTGGTTTTCGGTTTTCAGTATTAAGGCGTCAGAAAGTATGAAGACGATGGTCATTGTGCAGTGGTGGTCTGTTGAATAAAGAATTAATATAATAAGACTAAAGAGACTTTTGTTGTTTTGTTTGCTTAACTGAAAAAGAATTATGCAGGAATATGATCTTGTAACTTAAGATTTACGCCGTTTATCATGACTTTTTCAAAAGTTATGTACGGTTATGTTATATTAATCGGTTTAACGTCTTATCCTAACAAATTACTTGCATAGTACTGTCAAAATGTGATACATTAATTTACTCAATGACTGTTAAAGTTAAAGTTAAATAGATTGACCAAACTATATAAAATGTGTCGTAAAACCAAATCAAACTTACACGTAATATTTGTTCATTAGTTTAAGTCGTTTAGAAAGTTTTTCTAGACCCTAGTCTATCAAGTGCCTACATTCCCTCCTTAAGGACCTGGTAACTTTGCTTCATGTTGCGGATTAAAGGCCATAAGTCAATTTTTCAAGGAAGTTATCACCAGCCAAAACCTGGGCTTAATCTTGAACCGCTTGATTCGACAAACGCCAAACGAATCGAAATTACACAGCCTATTATATTATATACGTTTTTATACATGTCCAATATCTCAACAACCGTTTTGTGCATATATCCATTCCATGATTTTATCTAATTCAACATCTATAGATATATCTTCATCTTGTTCTTCGTCAGCATCAGCGTTATCTAGGGTATCGAACAGCCGAGATGGAAGAACGTCACCTTCAATCCATAAAGACTCAAGATACCCATCATTATTCGTCCGACAAAGTTGTGCTGAAACGGGAGGTATGTTAGGATCAGCTACGTAGACATTTTCAGAATGGCTACTAAGTTATTAAAAACCTAGATACCCTGTACTATTCACTTGTTACAAAGTGGTAACGCTCCCATATCAACATTACAAAACGCATCATCTAGTTTAACAACTTAGCTATTATACAATTGAATAGCAATAATACAGATGGCCCTGATATGTGCTGTATGCATGGAAGGCATACTTTGTATCAATATATATATATTATCACTTTTTGATAAAAGTTTTGTTGTTGGATATTTTCCAAGAAGTTTGTCTGAGTGTTTTGTTGTACATCCACACAAACGTGGTAGTATAAATGAAGTTAACAATTTTTGGTTTGTTTGTTTGTTTGGGTTTTACGGCGCACCAACACAGAAAGGTCATATCGCGCCGAAAACAATTAATGATACTATTAATTCAATCGATATTAATGATCTTTAGCCCTATATTTTATCATATACATTTATTTCCTTCAAAAAGTTAAATATCGCATGTGATGGTACATACTCAAAACGTTCTTTAAGTGAGTTAACCTAAAGTGAGTTAAACTACGTGTTGTTTATTGACAAATGCCTCTCTCATAAATGTTTCGGGACGAACTAAACGATCATTTTGTACTTATTTGTTTTTCGAAAACCAGATTAGTTATAATTCCGTTAGATTCTAAATACCAGATAAGTCGTTTATTAACCATGCGTTCGAAAGTTTTACAGATACAACTAGTTAGAGATATTGGTGGATAGAAAAGGGGGTCAGTGTAGTCTTTACCCGGTTTCGGTATTGGTACGATTAAAGCTTTCTTCCAGGAATCTGGAATTTTACCAGATATCAATGTATCATTTTAAGTATCAAGCAATAAATGTTGAGATACTAATGCAAGGCGTTTTCAAAAATATACTAGGCGTCAATGAAAACTTACCACTTACATGAACCTATTTTAAAAAAAGTGAAAACACTTCCAAATATGAAAATTTTACATGATTTTAAATATTATATTACAAGAAAGGATTTTTCTCTGCAAGTACGGAATCTAAGCATAAACGGATCAACTCCGCAAACCGAGAAGACCACCTCGAAAATGAAAGTTACGGACCTCAGTAGCGGTTATATCTTCCCTTTGCATCAAGCTCAGCTTGACATCTACGTCTCATACTCCGTATCAGACGCAGGATTCTGTACTAGGGTATTGCATCCAACTCCTCAGTCAGAGCTTGTATACGTTGCTGCAAATTATTGACGTGACGTCTGCCGTCATAAACCGTTCGGTCAAGTTGGTCCCAAAGATGCTTTATAGGGTTTAAGTCGGGACTGAATGCTGGTCAAGGCGATGTGTGGACATTATTATCCAGCAGGAAATCTTGTGTAACGCGAGCCGAGTTGGGCCGTGCATTGTCTTGCAGAAGAATGTTGACGTCAGTGTCAGTCTGAATAAAAGAAAGAACTACTGGCCTCAGCACATTATTAATGTAACGATGACCAGTAAGTGTTCTAGGCAATACAATAAGTGGGGTCTTGTGCATCCAAGAAATGCCTTCCCATACCATGACACTATCACCACCCCAGCGTGCAGCAGGAGAATTTGACGATCGGTACGTCCTGACGTCACCTTTTCACGACCTAGGCGTGACCTATCTCTCACTGAGTTTGTATGTTTATGTCTCCTTACCAGATTCACGTGTGTCTGATGCGAGCAGCCCATGCGGCGAGCAATCTCACGAAATGAAAGCCCGGCGTCAGCAATGCCCATAACTTGGTGACGTTGAGTGTCCCCTAAACGTGGCATTTGAATAGCAATAGTTGAAAATACGCTTTTTTTCCTTAACCTGTCGACTAACTCTCGTTAGAGACAAATCATTTACACAAACGACTGGATACATGTCGTCCTTACAAAAAAAATCTTATTTTGCATGTGCAGTCCGGGACTCGAACATCGTAAATCGATTTTAGATTCTTTTGGCAGCAATGACTTCATGTGTATGCCAAAAATGTGTCTATGTAAAGTTTTTACTGCACTTCACTTCTATTATCATAAAGCGAGGGTTGGTAGGGTGGTAAGTTTTCATTGACGCCGAGTATAGATAATAAATTTCACCTGGACCAGCAGCAGTGTGTTGAGCATTTTTTATGGAGTCGGTTAGATCGTCAACCGTATAGAGGGTGCTATACTCTTTTATCGTTGTTATAATGAAAATTAATATTTTGTTTTTCCGATTTAGATTTGACTTGTTTAAACTCGTCAGAGTAGTGTGCGGAAGAAGAATTATGTTCAAAAGCTTCCGCTAGCGTGTTGGCTATATCTTTAGTTGTTTTAGCGATGCTCGAGAGTCTATTCGTTTTGGATGAGCAGTTGAAACTTTTTTATGCTTAGCGTTCATTTTACGAAGTTTCACAAACCTTTTTTATTGGAGTGTTGGAGTTAATTTTCGATATATACGATCGCCATGATTGACGTTTAGAAATCCTAAAAGTTCTACGAGCTTGTGCTCGCAGGATTCTATAATTATTTAGATTTCCAGCTGTAGGGCAAACTCGAAATTTTTTAAGTGCTGCTTTTCGTTTCAGAAATGATTTTCTGCACTCATCGTTGAATCATGTTTTTGTAATTTTACTAGAATCTTTAATTGAGGTTTTTAGAATACACTCATCAGCTATTTTTGATAGAGTGGAGGCAAAGAAATAAACTTTATCCGTAGAGTTTGAATATACCGGACTCGTCAAAACATAGTTTGTTAAATTGTTCCCAGTTCGCTTTAGAAAAATTGTAATAAGAGCGGTTATTTACTGGGAAGTTAACAACAATGGAAAGTGGTCACTTCCATACTGTTCGTCTAGCACTGACCAAGTTAAATCTAAATATAATGATGGATGTGATAATGTTAGGTCTATGCAAGGAAGCTTTCCTGTGGCTGTATGTAATAAGTTGGCGACTGGTCATTCAGAAGGAAAGTTGTACATTATCAATGAATTTTTCTGTAATGCTGCCTTTATTATTCGTAGATGTACTTCCCCATATTGGATTACGGGCATTTAAATCGCCAAGTAGAAAGAATGGTTCTGGTAGTTGTTTAGTTAAATTATCTAAGTCTTCAACAGAAATAGATAAGTTTGGAGGAAGATATAAGGAGCATACTGTAATAGGTCTGTGCAAAGTTACTTCAACAGCTACAGCTTGCAAATTAGTTTGTAACTGAATTTGTCGTTGAGGGACACAATTTGCAATCGCAATTGTAAAGCCTCCTGAAGCTCTCATGGTGTCTGTACATATTTTTCTGTAAAGAGCACAGTCCTTTATTTCACGGCGTCTCAACGCCGTGATATTGTGGTGGGTAGATTTTGATAGCAATGGGCAAAAGTCACGTGATAAAAAATGATAAAAATCCTTTCGATTTCCACTGCCGACAAATTTATTGTTTTTAATGCAGTCATAGTACAGCCCATTTCCGTTAAAAGTTAAATAGAAAAATCATTTTTGGGGGAATTCATATAAAAAAATTTTCTTGCAACAATGCAACACACGAAAAATCAGCGTTTTATATCAACACATTTCCGCAAATCCTTTCGAATCACACGAAAAGGGGTAGGTATAAATCGCGAACCAACCGGACCAGGAGACCAGTTTAGTATACGGATACAGTTTAACAAATATGCGTATCATAATGTGTGTATAGTACATATATTATTGATATTTGCCAATATTTTATTTGAAAAGATAAGACACCAATATCGAAATTATATTTTAAGAAATAACTTTGCAGACTTTAACTATTAAAAGAATCGTCGATTGCCTCATCACATATTGTTGTAAATATTATATATTTCAACTGTTAGACGGTTATTCTCATTAGATAGGTCCATCTGGGTTTGTGAAAATGTGAAAAATCAACTTCAAACAAATCAGTTGTAAATGTTTTGTTCTTTATTATGCATGTATCAGGGATGTTAATCTAAGTTTCTGGATGCATAACTATCTTATTTCCAGTGCTATGACCATATGAAAAGGATAAGGTGTAAAAATTTGACTATTCGTTTTTGATATCTGATGCTGTACCCTCATTGAAGACAATAAAGGTGTATTCACAAATATGTACTTTCGTACCAAATAACTTATTTGGTTTTCAACAAGTATACATATCTTTGTCTAGAAATAAAAAAATACGACTTGAAGGGCTTATTTGTTAAGCCATAACTCTGCACTAAACTTTGGGAACACTTTTCAATACTAATGATGAAATCAACAGTGTAATCCTTGGTGACAAACCAATTGTTATCTATTATTTGTGGGTGTCATAATGATAACTTGCTGTTTCTTATACTTAACTTTGATCATTGTCAATACAAAAAATGTTCATATTACCTGTGTTAATCTGCATACTTAGACGGCATGTACATGTATAATGAACTAGTGCAACGGTAACGGAAATTTTAGACTGATAATGTAGGTTTAAAATATCGTCAAATCCCTCAAGACTTAAATTGAACCAACAAATGTGTTACTTTTAAGTTGCATTTTATTGCTTAGTCACTCAGCTTACATGAATAAAGCGTAATCTTTTTCATATCATTTGTTCTACATAGGAAAACTGCTATATTACTAATATAACAAACACGTCATAAATTTGAAAACTCTAATGAGTTTGATGAACAGATGACGACGTTCAGTTGAAACATTAGAACTTAAGACTTTAATTAAGCATAGGGAAGATTATAACTCAGTAAAAAGCGCTTATCCGCAAAAAACAACAACATAGTAACGGAAATTTTGTTCACGGAGATTTCTGCATCCTGATATTGTTTCATCTCTGCAACAATATTTAACCAAAATGACGTTTATTTTAATTCAATAAGCTGATGTATTTTTACATATTTATATTGAAATATAAAAAGGGTATAGAGGGGGTTCTACGGTGCCTGGATCGCTCACGAGAGCACCAGATTCTAAAGGCATCTGACTCGCAATCTTTTAACACATTCATATTTAGCTGTAAAAAATTGTGACCTTGAGTTCACAATGCAAAAAAATTAAGCGCTGGACCATACAATTAAAGAAATTATTTTAAATATTTCTTTACATAACTCCACGTTCATTCTTGTTACCCCTGCGTAGGGCCAATATTTAATCTAATGACCCCTGGGGAGGCGTCAATATTGACCCCAGTGGCAAAATCTTTGTCGATGACCTTTATGAGTTGCTTTGCGCAGAAGTTCGTAACTATCAGTTTTAAATATTAGGCAATACTATTTTTTATATTACATTACATATTTTTATTATATTTTTAAGAAATTGTTGACGGACGACGGACAAACACCGATCAGAATAGCTAACCTATAACAGTTCGTGCTCCGATGAGCTAAAACGTAAAAAATCGGCTATAAGCTATTGTCTAATGGTATTTGGTGGACTTGTTTCAGACTTCTACGAGTCTGTTATTAACCTTTGGTAAAAATAGTATTGACTTGAATCCATTTTCAAACTTACCATGCTGTTTTATTTCTTACAAAAAATAAATATCCGTTACCACATAGTAACGGAAATTTTTTACACTTATAATCTCTGAGTGTCGTATTTTTATCATTTCTTGGCGTTAATTAATATTTCAATTTAAAGTCATGTGTCTGCTCGTAGGTAATAATTTATAATAATTACATTATTTTCAGCCAAACATATAACTAACATCGCAATTAGTAAAAGTACTGTAGACTTGAAAAAAAACCTTCATAATTAAGCTATTTCTCCATCATTTTACACACTTTATGATGTATTATTTAACCACGAGGCATTTTGAAGTCATAAATGACGTAAATATATGATGTACTAATTGGCGATGTGTCTCTGCGAAGAGAAATATGATTTATACACCAAACGTGGTAACGGAAATTTAAATAACGGAAATTTTAAATTCGTGTTGAAATTACGTCGTTTGAGCTCTACCGAGTTATAAACGATGAATTATTCGATCATCTATAAACAGTTATAGTCAATTGATGTATCAATCGCCATTATACCGTTTCGATGTAACTGGTTTTTTCAATAATACCGGTAACGGAAATTTTGCTTATTTACTTTTTATTGACCCCTTTCACATTTGTCATTTAAATATTTTTTATTTCATATATACGACAGGTTTTTGTCAATTTGTTTAAGAATCAATGGAACTAAGATAACTTTTACACATTCCTTTTTATTCTGTGTTGATATTTTGCTTTCCAGTCAAGCTGTAGTAGATACGGTATCGGAAATTTTATGAAAAGTATAAAGTCTGGCGACATGCACTCTGCATTAGATATTTAAAAAAATGTCTGACTTACTGTTTTATGGAGCCTTTTAAATACAAATTTCAATCGATTACTAATGTATATGCATGCAAATTTAACTCTTACAGTGACCGTGTTCTCTGCAATTTTATTGCAAACAACACAGGGGTGGACTGGCGACAGTAACGGAAATTTAAAATAAGGGTCTAAAATGGTGGTTACGATTTTATGAATAGTCCGATTTTTGTCATTTTTATGCACAATCATTGGACATCTATTAGGCAATGGACGAAATACTAAAAAATATTTTCTTACTTACTAACATTGAGTTATGTATTATTTTGTCCGATGGACCTATCTATTGAGAATGACCGTAGAGCATTTATCATTTGAGAACTAATTTGATATGATTCATATATTTTAATAATATACCTTTTTTTCTTATTAGCCGACTGTATAAATAAAGAAGCGTAATCGTGTAACATTGACTCTTAATTCTTACTCTTACTGAGCTCTATTGGCGATCTTTTCTAACTATGATTAAGTGCAGCGGACCAGTTAATTTTAAGAGCATAAGAGTTACGGACCAGGGTTGAGTTCAGTAACTGCGAACGTTATAGAACGTTCCGCAACGATACATTCGGAAGTCCTCGTCCATTTGCTGCGAATAATCTCGGACATATTTGGACGCTATTTTGAAATGTCCGGCGTTAAAGTAAACAAATGTATGACCGAGGAGTTCCGAATGCATCGTTATGTAACGTACTGTAGCGTTTTGTGTAATTGAACTTGCTTCTGGTTATAGATCGAGCAGATGTAAGATTATTTTTGCAGACTTTTTTTAATTATGAAAAGTTTGGTACTATATTGACGGACTATTGACCAGACGGACCAGGTAATTTTAAGAG
Organism: Mactra quadrangularis; assembly: GCA_025267735.1. NCBI lineage: Eukaryota > Metazoa > Mollusca > Bivalvia > Venerida > Mactridae > Mactra > Mactra quadrangularis. The sequence goes on from CM046300.1 coordinate 8,856,984, forward strand.
AGTTAAAATGACGGACATTTACACCTAGGTGAAAAGCTCGCCAGTTTTTAATTTGTTCGAATGGAGTATGTTTTCTCGAGTCCGAGTGAATTCATTATTAAGAAAAATGATTTCTATTCGAAATAGCTTGCCTTTTGTATTTAAGTGCATCTTTTCGGAATTAAAATACATGTTAAATCCTTTCGTGTATCCGGCAACAAAATTCTTCCGTAACAAGTAAAGGTATGACTACTCTCTAATACACTGGTTTGAAAGATTCACTCGCTGACTCTCTACCTCTGCTTAAATACTATGCGCAAACTGATATTTCTATTTCAAGGCAAAGACACACACATTTAGATTGCATGACTGTCTCGTGATTAAAAAATAAATGCAATAAATGCAACAAATGTTCACGCCTGTAAAATCAAAATGTCGAAATTCAAAGATGCTGGACAGTTATGCATTAGTTAGATGATTGGTTACACGGATTGGTAAGAACAGATCCGCAATGTGAGGAGCACTCAAGACTAAACAGAAGCGATAAGTCATGTAAATAGCTTCTGTTCTGAAGAACTATGTTTTCCCTTCTGCCGATCTTTTTAAGCGTCATGCAAATATGAATTACTGGAAATAAATCCAACTAAAACCAAACATCCTATCGGCATAAAGATGGTGTCTAGATCCAGACCATTCGCGTACTCCAAATTTGTCAAGATTCTCAATCTAACTAGTATCGAGAATCTTACTAGGCTTTTGGAACGAGATTGTTACATTTGAACAGAAAATCGTTTTATGACAAGTTACCTTTTAATTACTGAAAAACCTTAACATGACAATTCAATATAATGCTCTTTTGAGTTACCTTTAGATTATACTTAATCATTCTTTTTTGTTTGCCGTGACAATCCCTTTGCTGCATTTAGCAGCAATTTTTTACTTGTTGATATATTACTATTAGTAGATAAGAATGTTTCTTGAAGGCAGACAACTTTCGGGGAGTAATTCGATAATAACAGAAGACCGTTGTAATTAGATTTAAGACCACGACAATTCCATTGAAGTATAGTTTCACTCATGGTTCAACGAAAAGTAAAAACTTACTTGGGAACCTTAACAGGACTGCGAGCCGAAGCTCGGGGAGGAGAGCTGACACCCATGTTCTCATCCTTCATCGACTGGACGTCACTCAAAAGAGCGTCGAATCGATTGGAGGACGGGACAGGGTCAATCTTCTTTTTGGGTGATTGCCTTTGAACAACCCGCTCAGGAGATGATGAAGCGTGTGAGACCCGCTTCTAGAGATGCAGATGAGGTACGTGAAGATGCTGATGTCTGTGAACTTAAACTTGCTTTAGACGTATTAAGTGAAAGGAAAGGAGACGTTTATTGCACTTGAATGATTTCTAGAGGAGAACACTTACATAAGTTGACCAGCACTGCAGAATTAACCATTTGAACTGGTTTAGATACAGCAGCTTAATATGAATTAATCTTGGAAACCTGACTTTCTACAAGCTTGCGAGCATCAGGTGACGAAAAACTTTGTGTATACATGTATTTAACACAGAGAACTTTTTTTCCGTCTTCCAGACAGAGAAGAACAGGAGGTTGCAAAATGATAACCCCCCACAATTTGAACATTTGACATCATGAGTATAGTTTTCAAGCGGTCCAGCATGAGAAGTACTACATTAACGCAGATATATTCTCTCTAGTGCATCTAGATTCATTACCGCCGTTATATGACCTATAAAATGTGTTGCTACGGCGTTAAACCCAACAAAACAAACATCTAGATTCATGATGCCCGTATTTAAAACATTTGCAACATTGCATATGATTGGGTATGAACATTTCAACTCGGACGTTGAGATTCCCTACCCGAAGAAAAGATGGAAGAATGGGGTTGTCGAAGGTCAAAATGTAAGTGTGTGTAGGTACACGTTTACCGTCTCTTGTGGTTAATATTCGTTTTGCGTTCGATACACTAAGATTTCAGCTCTCGTACAATGTGTGCTTCTGACATGTATGTTAGATCAGGGCAGCTAATAACGCCTTTACAAGAATTCAGAGTTTTGTGAACTGTACAAAACGCTGGGATACCATAAAAGGACTTCAGCTTCATTAAATTTTCCGCTTGTTGCCTTCTACTAACCTCGATCAAGAGTTCGTCATTGCTGTCGTAGTGACAGTTTGAGTAAACCTTGTCGTGTTTTTGACACTGATTATATTTATAATATGTTGAAAATATCGTAATATTCACGGGTATATAATTCCATTTTAATCTGAGTGATAATAAATTAACAAAGAACAAACAATCACGTCATATAAAATCAATTAAATGTGTGTCGGCTCCTCAACCCTATGAACTTATAATCAAGGCATATCAGCTTCTTTCATGATTACCGCCGACCAAAATTCTATCATGACGTTATTGATTTGATAGCTGCGTGGATGATTTGAAGTAAATTACCTCCTAATTATAGAAAATTGATCGTATGATTACAGGTCGATGCATTGTAACTTTTAAGCGTGTTTCACGGCAGAGTAAAATTACGATTATTGATATCCTATCAACGTTTGATTTCGCCGAAAATATCGGCCGATAGTTTTGCCGAAAAATCGGAAAAAAGTTTCATCTTTTCATCGAAAACTCGATCATTTTTTTTCTTATCGTAACGACAAATAAATCGACAGAAAGTTTTTTTTTCTTCGGACTTTGCCCAATTTTTAATGCGTATTATACACGTATGCATAATTTACTCCTCAAAATACGGTAGTTAATACTATGTCATGGTTCACTTAATCTCAAAGAATTTGTGCTCTTTTAATGATCGCTGATGGCGTCAGTATTTACATTTGTGTATGACGTCACTCACAGTTAAACAGCAAAATAAACACGATTACTTGACTTAAATATCGTTACGGTAAAACTGGTGCTGTTAGTGATCGTTTTGAACCTATAGTAACGACGTTACGTCAAGACAGATATGTGACGTTTGTGCAATAATGATGTCGTTTTAACACCGCAACAAGTGGAGCAAGGGAGCTCTGCGTGACACGAGATACCGATCTCAGGCGTCTGCTGATGAACGCAAACCCCATTCTAGCTTAGCGACCATACATATACAAATGTAGCATGTCTTGAATAACGGACATCGTGCGTGTAGATGGGTCTATGCCCGTCGTCCTTTACAATGTGGTCTAGGGTACTTTTTTGGATGAATTTAGGTTCCAACTTAGCACACAGAAGAATTCAGGTATTCCGACGCATGAATGAATGATTCAACCAAAATTAGTCACTTTGGTCAAGACAGTGAAATGGTCTGAGGCGGAATTATGGGTGATAGAAAAACAGGACTTGTCAATCAAGTTTTGCGCTTTTACATTGTCCCATTCTTGCAACGCCAGCTCGGTTGTTTAATGCATGGTAATGCTATAGTGCTGCACTCACCAAAGTTTTTTAACAAGAAATCTGACCCCGGGTCGATGGCGCAGTTGGTAGCGCGCCGGGATTTGGAATCTCGTGCCCGAGGGGGTTCGGGTTCGAATCCCACCCAGGGAGGTGAAAATTTGACAATAATGACCATTTTTCTCCATTGTTTAGAAAATATGGAGAAGTTTTCCGGCCTTGTGGAAGGGTAGGTGAGTACTGGTTATAGACAATGGTCCAGGAAAGCTAGGTTATGTGCGCTGGACGCCGTAAAATGACATAAATTGTGTTGACACGGTGTTAACTCCAACAAATAAATAAATATGATATCTTGATAAAGTTTTGTCCGCTCCCGGATTTGAGTCCTATAGAACATTAATGGGATCTGCTGGACCGAAAAACAAAACAGTATCACGTCATAACCAAAATGCATGATTTAATAGCAGGCTTGTTACATGAGTGGGATGCCACTTCTTCTGACACCACTAGACCTTACGTCTGGTTATTACGCTCACAACTAGTCGCAGTGATCCGAAGACGCCGAGAGCATAACCGATATTGATCTTTTCGTATAATTAAACTTCTAACTTAGGTCAGTACCAACACTTTAACAAATTGAAAAAAAAGTAAAATTGTAACTTTTACTTTTAACCTCTCTCTCTTCAAACGTAAAATACTCTTATTCTAAAACAAAACGAAAATTCATGTAGTTATTTTAGTTCAGTAGCAAAGGTTTGCTAAAGAATGATACCAAACATGCCTATACATGTACATTGTATTGAAATGTATGCAAAAAATTGTCTTTTAGTGCATCCACACTTTTGTTTGTCAGTATATACACCAAATATAAAAGCTCTTGGCCCAACATTTTTAGAGATTTTTTAACATTTCCTCATCAAAACTATAAGTAAAACTTGTGACCACAGAGGCGGACCCAATTTTGACAACAGGAACACAATTGGGACATTATCAGTTTTTGTCAAGTTTAGTGCCGTAGCAACACATTGTATAGGTTATATCACTGTGGTCAGTCCACCAACTCACTGTTCCTGGAGAGGCTAAATCTCTGGATTTAGCTGTTAACCAACTACTAGGCGCATACTTCTGTTAGTGACTGACTACTCCCCTAAATGATTTTAGAATCAGTGGTAGAAGTGAGTATGGCCGTAGAAAATTATTTCATGACAAAGCTCCACAGAAGTATGCCCCGCCCGAAAATCGAACCTATGACATCTCGATCAGAATACTTGTGTGCTACAGACTGAGCTAGCTGGGCAGCCTGGACATTATTCGTAGACGACAAACGCTGATGACATATACCAACAAAAGCTCTTCTGTACAGGCATTATAATCCCGTGTGCTGTCCATGCAAAGGACTAAATGAGATAAAATCGATCAAAGTAAATATCTTGTGAACCTAGGTAAAGCTGACATCATTTTATCATCCTAAGTTTTCCCATATAGAGTCTAGTGACCCTGACCTTTGATACAGGACCTCAGAATCAATAAGCCACATCCTTGACCCTAGGGCTGTCCACAATTAAAATTTGGTTAACCATGGTACAACCATAGTTGACTTATTGTCAGTGCGAGTTTTTTCACATCAAGTCCAAGCGACCCTGAACTGTGACCCTTGGGCTTCAGAATAAATAGGCCACGTTCTTGATACAGGGGATATGTACAACACACATTTCGAAAACATAGGTATAGCTGTAGTCAAGCTATTGTCCAGAATTTTTTATATGAACTTCAAAAGACCTTGACCTGTAACCCAAGGCCTCAGATCTGCTAGGGCACATAATTGACCCAAAAGCTATCCACAATCAAATTTGATGAACCTAGGTTTAGGCGTTTTCAAGTTACCTTGACCTTTAATCCAGGGCCTAAGAATAAAAAATGCACATTCTTGATCCAAATGCTATCGGCTATCCACAACTAAAATTTGGTGAACCTAGGTATAGGCGTTTTCAAGTTATAATCTAAAAACATTTTACCAATGAAGTCCAAGGGACCTTGACCTTTGACTCTCAGAACCACAAGGGGCATATCATTGACACAAGTACTACCAACACATAAAATATGGTGAACCTATGAACAGCTGTTGTTGAGTTATCCTCTCCTCGAGACAAAGCTTTCCAATATCAAGTGATAGTGACTTTGATCTTTGACCCCAATGCTACAGAACCAAAATGGCTCAGTTGACCCAAATGCTATCCAAGTATAGGCAATGTCAAGTTATTGTCAGGACAAAATTACTTTCAATATGAAGTCCCAGGGACCTTGACCTATGACTCTCAGAACCAAAAGGACGCATCCTTGACACAAGAGCTATCAACACATTAAGTTTGTGAACATCGGAACAGCCACTGTTGAGTAATTCTCCAAACCAAGTTTTCCCATATGAAATGACAGTAACCTTTACCTTTGACCAAAGGGCTACAGAACCAATTAGCACATCCTTCACCCTATGGCTATTCTCAAATAAAAATTAGTGAACTTATGTACAGCTGATGTTATGTTACCGTCGGGACATAAAACTCCAATATGAAGTTGTATTGACCTTGACTGTTGATCCAGGGCCTCAGAACTAATAGGGGACGCCATTGACCCAGCGGTTATAATCCACATATCGAATTTGGTGTATCTAGAAAAAGCCGTTGCTAATTAGTCCTCTGGAGAGTTTTCTCATTTGTAGACCTTTGACACATGGTCTAATAACAAATAACACATTCTTGACCCAAATGCTATTGGCCATCCACAACTGAAGTCCGAAAATAGTTTTTTCCATAGGAAGTTTTGTTGACCTTTATCTATGACCGCGGAGCCTTATAGGGCACATCCTTGACGCAAAGACTATCCACGTATAAATTTGGTGAACCTTGGTACATCCTTTTTGAGGAATCATTCAGACGAAAAGTTTTCATTCGCAGTCTCGGTGGCCTTTACCTTCAACCAGATTCCTCAAAACAGATAGGCTACATTCTTAACACAAGCCCGGCTATCCACACAAAATTTGGTAAATTTGGTGAAACTAGGTAAAACCATTGTTTATTTATTATCCAGAAAAAGTTCTCACCAATAAAGTTCCAGTGCCCTTGACCCCAAGGCCTCATAGACAATAAATCACATGCTTGACTCAAGGACTATCCACATAAAATTTGGTGAAGCTAGGTAAAACCGTTGTTGATTTATCATCCAGACAAAGTTTTCTCAAATGAAGTCCAAGTGACCTTAAACCCGGTGACACAAACAAATAAGGCATATTCTAGACACAAAGGTACAGCTGTTGGTGAGTTATCCTTAGACCTTCAAAAAATTACCATATGAAAATCCATTGATCTCGACCTTTGACCCCAGGGCCTCAGAACCAATAGGGTATACCATTTACCAAGGGTTAACCACACATAAAATTTGGTTAACCTAGATAAAACTGTTGTTGAGTAATTGTTAGAAAAAAAGTTTTCCCAAATAAAGTTTTATTGAACTTGACCTTTGACCTCAGAACCAAAAGGGCACATCCTTGACACAAGGACTATCCGCACATAGATTTTGGAGAACCTAGGTACACCTTTTTTTAGTTATCGTCTGGACAAAGTTTTTCACAATGAAGACCTAGTGACCTTGTCCTTTGACCACAGGGACTCAGAATCAATAGGGCACCTCCTTGACACAAAGGCTTTCTACATATAAAATTTGGGGAACATAAGTACAGCTCTTGTCGACAGGTTGACATCATAAAATGTTAATAACATAGATTATAAAGTAATTAAAGAAAATCAAGTACAGTGCATGTCAAGGTAGTACATGTACAATAATAAATTGTTATTTAGCTTTCTGAAAAATACGCCAGTGTTTTGATTTTTTCCTAATAAACATTCAAAATTTTCAATCAAGCAAAAAGATTTTTCAAGCAGTTTAAGAAATTCCATTTCACGCGTAACTCTGGTTGCCGTGGAAACTGAAACTAAGGAAATTTAAAAATACCTCTCTTATACTGCTAGGCCTAGTGCTAGAGTAAGTGGGTTTAGGCATTACCTAAAAAAAATTAACATCGTTCAATTTATGTGTCATAGATCGGACAAATTATTATTGGAACAGTGTATTGTAGGTTAGGGGGAGGGGGTGTTGATTAACATTTATTTTGACACGAGCCCGATCGCAAAAGCTTACCTTGAGTACTTGCTCAAGTGAGATAAATAGTTACTACAATTTAAAAATATTTTCCTCTACACTATCGGTATTGAAACTTGTTGTTGCGGTCAACTTGATATTTTCCGGAAATTTTTCTTATAGTTTGACACGTTTGTAGATCGTAGATCATTTTCTGTAAATCGTATAAGTGTATAAAACTAGAACTTAAAAGGTCGATCATTTTCAGAAAATATTGTCCTGGTGGCTTAAATATAAGGTATTTCCGAAAGAGCTAGTTTTTAGATAGCAGCTTTTTCTGGTGGCAAAGCATCCATTCAAGCTTAAAGTAAATCGCATTACTTGGAAAAAATTGGGTGACTTAGCCTCCGCCCCCTCCGGTTAAGTGCCTGTAATTCACCAATTGTTTTCATTGAACAAACTGTAAATATGCTTTCTAGTGATTAGCTACAAAAAATTCTTCAGAGCTAAGAGAAATATTTGATAGATTTCATAAATTTCATTGTAATATTTAGTAATTACGCATTTTTTGAAAGCGGAAGTACTTTCTTAAAATGATGAAAAGAAGACTGGTAATGCACGAGTATACATTTTAAGTATTACATAAACAATGATTATATCACAAATTATAAACAGTAAATAACTTACCTCAAATATAAGGCCTCTTTATGACTTAAACCGAACGTTCCGATAATATTCAACCATAACAGCCATTGTTACATCGAGTAGATCCAATCAACGACTAAAAGCGCCTCCACTTGATTACACAATATATAAAGCAGACACCACGTGACCGATGATTTTCGGAAAATCACAATACACATTCAGGCAGTTAATAATTAGATGTTTGTGTAACATCCACTTACAGGTCCATTTGTGTACGCAAAATATTTTTAAATGCAATTTTTTTAGATTTTATCTAAATATCACGCATGTGTTACATGCAATATGTAAATCTGATTCGGAATTCAAGTTTATGTTTTTTTCCAGCAGAATAACTTGATTTGTACAAGAATAAAGTTGAAATAAAATGTTTGTGCAAAGAACGACAGGATTCAATCTTAGATGCTTTCTTTTCAGCAATACTATGTGAAAAAAACTTCTCTCTGTACTGGCATCTAGTGCTAATATACATTATGAATGTCTATCCTCTTAATACTCAGGCGTGTAAGGGACAAAATATGGTCGAATTGTGCAAATTGTGATAAAAGCACCAAACTTTCAGCAAATCAACTTTAGGGTGTGAACTTCAGAAAAAAGCCAGGAGACAACCATGAGAGGCCCTGTAAACAAAAATATGGGGCCCTAAAAGGGGTTACCCGTAACAATTGATATTATTGCATAGTACTGTGTAAAAATCCTTAATTTATATATCAACTAAATGTATTAAATTTCTTTTGCTCAAGATGAGAACAAATATGTCAGTTGATGTTTTTGAATATTTAACATGATAATTATAATCGTTATTGAGGCCCCATAAAGGGATTTTATGGTCAACAAATAGTAAAAGACCATTAACAACCAGTACAGTTTTTATTTTTATTTTTTAACATTTTTAAAGCATTTTGAATGGGTAATTTTGTGTGGCTAGATGTGGTGTCTTTTCATTTGAATAAATTGCAAAACCAAGTATGATCAAAAGAGGCCAAATCAAGGGGAAACTTATGAAAAAATATTGAATATCTAATTTGCTGTACTGATTACATAGAATTCAGAAATAGTATCAGTAACGTTTAATCTATTATGTACAATTCAAATAACATAATGATAAAACTTTCTTATTCTTCGTATCATTTTGAGTGATACACCTCAGAAAACCCCAAGGAGACAACCATGAGAGGCCCTACTAACAAAATTGTGGGGCCATGAAAGGGGTCACCCATTACAAGTATAAGCAGTGCATAGTTTCGTGAAAATATTTATCTATCAAATAAATAGAATAAATTTTCTTCACTCATGATGAGTACAATCATGTCAAAAACTTTTTTTCAAATTTAACATGATACAATGAATTGTAATTGAGGTCCAGGTAAGGGTTTTTAAGAAAACAAAACACAAAAAAACTATAAATGACCAGTGAAATTACTGTTCTCGTTTTGTTTTAATTTATTACTTAAAGTATTTTGAATGGGTAATTTTGTGTGGTTAGCTATCATGTTTTTTTTAGAAATAATTCACAAAACAAAGTATGATCTCATGAGGCCAACAAAAGGGTGAATTTATATAAATTTTGAATACGTGAATATAATTTTCTGTATTGGTTATATAGGATTCTAGTGTTAATAGGACTGGAGACAAAGATTTATCTAAACATCAGTAACTTTCATCAAATAAAGCACATTATAATACGATAATTAAGTTTTTATTTGTTTATTTCATTTTGCTTCTTCAAAAAATTAATGAGATCTATCAAGCATGTTTGTATTAACCTATTGACAGGCCCCTCTTGGAAAATTTGAACATGAAAAATGAAAAAAAAACTATGTCCAAAAATAAAAATAAAAATCCAATCACATTTTAAATCTAATTACTAAGCAAAAGCATCAATTACTTGCAACGATGAACAAAGAGACCCTGCGCGGAGAAAATAGAAGTGGTCCCACTTGAGCTAACGTACTTACAACAGTGAAACATGTATGACACATAACATACATGTATATTGTTCTGCTATGGAATTAATGGAGTTTAACTTTAGTTTTAGTTATATTTGAAATATAATGTAATTTATCAACTTGATTTGGGTAAAAATGATAAGGCCTTTAACCTTTTACTGACCAACCCAGTTACTCCTGAATCGAATTTACTTTCAGACAACCAAGTAAGAAATAAATTGGTCAAGTTTCATTGCTGTCTGTCAATTAATCATGGAAATCGTATATTAAAATAGCCCTATCGCTGAGGTGAAAATTTGCCACTTTTTGCACTTAATATCTTTCCTTGTAAAGGGTTAAAAGAAAATCTACTAAAAGGCCCCTTTTTATGTTAATCAGTTTCGTTTTCAAGATTTTTCATCTTTTGCTCTTTCATTATGAATGCAACCATAGTTTCCAAAAACTAATTTTAGCATCTATCCAACCAAGTCATTTGTGTTTTATAACGTAATAATATATGTTGCAAAGGCGATAACAAACAACCATAATTTGATAATATATACCATGTAGTATTACTCAAGTTGGACATATCATGTGACAAATGCTAATGACTGAGATTTAAGAAACATATAGACTGAATAAACCACCAGTGTTACTAAGTAACTTCCTTTAGATTTGATATCATGGTACTCAGTAGGGAAGAGTAAGCATAAAAGAAATTTCCGACGAATCTTGAACACATGTTCACTATTCTTGCGATTCATATTGTTGATTTTACTGGGGTTATTCATTTTATGGATTCTTGACAAGCTTGACGGTCTATGAAAGCTATATAATGTATAAACCGCTTGATAGACAAGGTTACCAGTGTATAGACGTACTCCACATTATCATACTTTTAATAGAACCATTTATTGTAGACGTATGTTATGTATGAATGTATAAAAGACAACTGACGATTTAGCTGTGGCAGTGATCATGAAATTTGGCTATGACAGACATTTCCATAACAGTATTACAATAAATAAAATTAAAATATTTCAAAACTCGTCTTCAAATGAAGTTATACTCCCGTTTTCATGCCGGGAGATGTAATCCTAGATGTAATTCTTCTACTAAAGATATTTTTGAGCAATGATAAAACTTGTGAATATTTCTTTTATTTTATAAGGTTAACAAAAATAATTTTGTACAGTAAGTTCGCTTTACATGATTTCACAAAATGCTCTTAATCTCTTACACTCGCTTAGAGATAGAAAGGTCTAAGATTGTAACCCATTAAGGATAATGTTTATTTCTTTATGCAAGCCATGTGTCTGCTTTTCTTCAATCTACTCAGCTGTAAAACGGCACCTTTCCTGGTTATGTCATTCCCTTTGCCACATTGACTTCCTACCAAATGAAGTGAAAGTTTCGTCAAGTAGATTGATAAATACAGAAAAGTGTACTAGTACCTATGATTAGGGATAATAGCCAGTCAGTGAGCATTTGAAAAGATGGAATCTAGACTACAAAATGCTATAATTTTTACCATGTTTAGTTGAATAGTCAAATCAATTTTACCAATCTTTATGAAGAAATGTCGTGCTTTTGGGGATGGTTATAATTGATACATGTATATAAGAAGGGTCTCTTAAATTGTTCTTTCTATAATAATTATCTAATATACTAATTGTTTTATTGTAAGATATTTATCAATGATAAAGTCTGTTTAAAATTACATTTAGTTTGTACATCAAACAAAGTATACAAATGTACATATTTGTTTCATTATTACTCCGAGCTTCAAGGGTATGATGTCGGTGTAATGCATAGTTTCTTACAGGACTATTTTATTTTGTAAAATGGTGATATTAGACTTATATTAAAACATGATCACATACTGTTTGGAACTTGAAATGTATCTAAGGCTTGGGTGCCTATATGATGTTATATTATCAAAACTCTCAATACATAACAGAAATATGATTTTTTTTTAAATTAGGACGAAAACAGGTCGTATAGTCTCTCGTAATACAGGCCTAAAACGGTAATGAATATAATAATCATCCATGTTCAATTATTATTAATTGGGTACCGTTTAACCTTACCAAATTGTTATGTGAACTGTTGAAATGTAACACACTTGTAATGACAGCATAAGTTTCAATAATAAAAAAATGGTTAGACCTTTTTTACAATTATCTAAGCTTTATGTTATGAAATTACCCCAGTAAGGGCCTCAACATTTAGAAATAAGTATTATCATTTAAAATCGTCATTTTGAATGTACGTATCTTAAATAGTAAGTTTATTTATCAGTTTAAATTGAATAAAGTGTATAGTGGCATACTTGGTATTTATTTATGTCGAGTACAATATATAAACCCCTTCGGGGCCTCATGTGTTTCATACAATGGTACCTCATACTGATTCTGGTGTATCTACATAAATTAATTATTGAAGACTTATTTCGAGAAAGTATGATGTGTTTGTATGATTTCAAATATATTATTTACTATTTATTCAATTATATTATTACATTATGCATAATTTAGGGCCTTATGACAAGTTCAAAGCAGATGCCGGGCCTCAACTGCAAATAAACTGACAAAAAGCTATTTTTGAGTGTACAATATACTTTCTTAGGCATATAAAATCATAATACATATATTTTAATAACCATCTTAAATTTTTATAGAGATGTTAATTTTAAAACTGTATGCCTATTTATGTGCCCCTTTCGGGGCCCCATTTAGGCAAGATACAAGGCCCCTCATGATTGTCTCCTGGGCTAATATTGATCAGTATGACTCAAAGTACCTCCATGCCAAATTTGGTGCTTTTATCACATTTTGCACAATTATTTCACTTACACACCTGAGTATAAGGTGGGTCGGTACCTTACTCGGAGGGAAAATGAAAAAAATATTATGTTCACCGATTATGATAAAAGTTAGCGAGCTGATACCTTCATGCCTCTTGTTTGTTTTTCTGGTAACCTTAGCGACGTTGTCGTTTTTTTCACAACGTCATGGACGTCACAATGGTTCGCGCTAAAATCAGGCATGTAAGTACATTAAACCCATATTTTTAAAGTATTGAATGTCCGAGGACAAAGATAATTATACCAAAATGTTTCTGCAATGTTGTTGCATACAAATATTTTGTTCCGATTATCTAAATATCATGTCAATCGTAAAGATAGTACATTTCATCACTGAATTTAGGGTTTTCACGCCTAAAGCGTTTCACCAATTGCCGAGTTATAACGTTTATTTTTAAATTAAAGCAGAACGGTGGTCAAATTCTTATTGCGATTTTTGAAAACTACACGCCTTTTGTGTCATTTTTATGAAATAAAAAAGGAAAGTGAACGTTCTCAGTTTTTCACAATATCGCTTTCAAAGTAAAATTACCTTCAAAACAACGACGTTAATATTACGTTGCGCTGGCGTTGTGATTTTGCGTTATGTGTGTAATTTTCTTGTAAATTTAATTTTGTAGTTTCTTTCCAGTTCTTAATTAATTTCTTGTGACACTCAGCATCTGATCTTTTCAAAATTGATTTAACACAAGTCCGCTTGTACTTATTTTTGCAACAAACGCTTTAATCACAACGTAGCGTAACGTTATATTAACGTCGTTGAAATGAAGGTAATTTTACTTTGAACGCGATATTGTGAAAAACTGAGAACGTTCACCTTTATTTTTTAAGAATTTGACCACCGTTCTTCTTTAATATGAAAATAAACATTATAACTCGGCAATTGGTGAAACCTTTTAGACGTGAAAACCCTAAATTCAGTGATGAAATGTACAATCTTTACGACTGACGTGATATTTAGATAATCGGAACAAAATATTTGCATGCAACAACATTTCAAAAACATTTTGGTATAATAATCATTGAACTCAGACATTCAATATCTTAAATATGTGGTTTTAAGGTACTTGCATGCCTGTTTTAGCGCGAACCATTGTGACGTCCATGACGTCGTGAAAATAAACGACAACGTCGCTAAGGTTACCAGAAAAACAAACAAGAGGCATGAAAGTATCTGCCTGCCAACTTTTATCATAATCGGTGAACAAAATATTTTTTTCGTTTTCTTCTCCGAGTAAGGTACCGACCCACCTTAAGGGTATTATTGTGTGACGTTTCTCATGTAATTAAATAAATAGAATTAAATAAAATTCAACTAATTTTACCTGAACACAGAAACCTCCAAATCTACCGTAGCTTTAAAGTAGAGGTACAAATGCGTTTAATACAATTTCAAATATCTCCATTAAATCGAGTAGCAGACAGTAATTTTTACTATTTTATTTCTAGCATTTCAAAATTAAAGTAGATCAAAACCGAAAGTAGAATTTGATTGTCAATATTTTAAATTAGTTTAGAACACAGATAGGCTCTATGTAAGATGTAGACAGTCGAAAGATGACGTTTCCTCATAATATCAATTAAAACTTACTACATGTACCTACTCGTTATCTCTGATAAAAAGGCTCCATGTTATTGGAAATGCACATTATTTTATTCGAACTTAAATTTCGAAAGCAAATTTATTTTAAATGTTTATAGAATAACAAATGCTTGTTAAAATGTTCGACTTCATGGTTTTAAGACAATCATATATCAGCTCTAATTACATGTATTGAGCTTTAAGTAAAAACTATAGTTTTAGTTGAAATATGAAGAAACCATCGATCACACATTAATGTACTTCAATTGGCCTAAAATGTTGGGCAATGACTCATTGAATCGCTACATGCGTAGATCTATTCGTATTTTCAGAAAACGACGATTTTTTATGTGAACATTTTGTTATTGCAATAGAATGATTTATCATTAAGTTTTTGAGGATTATAGAACATTCATTGTGTTTACAAATATGGCTGGAAGTGTTGATAACTTCGATATAGTGCTGTCATTTGACACAACGGGATCTATGTACGATTGTATTGACTCAGTAAAACAACGTATGGGAGAAATCATGAGAAAACTGAAGAAAGACATTCCTGGTATAAAGATGGGCGTCATTGCTCACGGTGATTATGATACGGGTCATACCTACATAATTAAATATGAGAATTTAACCGATGATGTCGATCGACTATGTCAGTTTGTGCGTAACGCTGAGGGAACTGGTGGGGGAATTACAAGTTTTTTTACTTTAGATGAGGCATATGAATTATCACTGAAATGCACACGACAGAAAATGAGCTGGCGCACAGATTCAAATAAAGTTTTAGTGATGATTGGTGATTGTCGACCTCATGAGAAGGATTTCAGTTTAAACGAAGAACGCATAGACTGGAATGAAGAGATTGTATTGTTAAGAGATATGGTAATGTTTTCTTTATTCATGTTTATTTTCTTTATTTATATGTTGGTGACCTGGTAAATACACTCACGTCCAAAGTTCTTTCACATAAGTGATTCACTAAAAATTAAAAAGAAATATTAAACTCCTTTAAAAATGAACAATATATAAAAGATTATAATCAGTGTCGCCAGTGCCTTCGTCAGTAATTTAGACCTCCCTCAATATTATTTATACAATCGTGTATTCTATAAATAGACGAAGAAGACTGCGAAGATCGTACAGTTTAAACTGCAGTAAACTCTTACTGTTAGAATTTTTGGCAGTACAACTGTAAACTCTTACTGTTAGAATTTTCGGCAGTACAGCAGTAACAACAGTAAATCTTTACTGTTCGAATATCGGCAGTAAACCCTATATCTGAATACTTCAGCTGTAAAGCAGCAAAGCTTTACTGCGACGTATGTCTGTCAAATTGCTTGCAGTAAACTTTTTTTTAAATCAAGAATCCTATATTAGAAGGATTCGTAACGGAAGGAAACTAACGGAAGTTCTCTGTCGTTGCAAGAAGACGCGAGAGCGCTATTCCGTCTCATCCACCATTTTCATTTCTATCCACGAATATCCACTTGAAACTAATCCATCGAAGGATGTGTTATGTTCTCATTTAAAAAATTATGTCCAACAGTCATAAATAAGTTGGTCGTTAATGACTAAATTGTCCAACTTTGATAAATTTCGCGTTTATTCTAAGGCATTAATTATCGACCCAAGCGTGACAAATGTGTGAAATGGCGACCAATTGAAAATGTAGGCTGCGCTATAGCGCAATATCTGAGTGAAATGGTCAATAAATATGTATTTGAGTTAGATTTATAGATAGATATGTGATGTTAGAAGTGATTAAGTAACTTAATTACTTCAAATTTAGCTAGCTTTGATAATCCATTTCATCTTAAATATGGCCATTTTCGGCTAAAAACAACGAATTTCATGGATTGAAGTCCTTTATGGGCATTTTTAATTAGCATTTTTCGAGTACAACACGCGTTTGAATGACATTTTGTTTGCAATAATGTGGGAAAAAAATACATTGAAAATTGGTTTCAAATAAATCTTTTCCTGCATATGCATGATTAAACCTAAAACGCAACTATAAAAACACCCAATTTCCTTGCTGAATTTTACATAGATTTTAGAACTACCGAACTTAATCATGGACCCAGTTAATGTTGTATCCTTAACTAAATACGTTCTATTGCACTGTTTTAATTACCAAAAAGCGATCGGTTCATTTGTGTTTTGAAGGATAATGACTATTAGTCTGGATTACTAGCCCCTTACCACTATCGTTATCGGGTCAGGCAAACCGTAATTATGGTGGCTTCCTCAGTTATTATTCAGGTATTACGTTTCTTGATCTTGCGTGACCATTTGCTAACGATAGTTACTTTAGTAAGAGTTTGATACTAAATAGGTCATACGATTTCGAGTTTTCTTATTACACGTATATTTAGCGAACGATTTACACAAACATGTCTCTCTTGAACACAATTCGAACGTGGATTAGTCTCGTTAGAATTTCGGATACTTTATTTAGCATTAATGTAACCGAACAACTGAAAAAGGTACTCACTGTAATTCTTGTACAATGATCCTTTGATTTAAACCTGATTTGTGAGAAATGTTCATTGAAAAAAAAAATAAAAAAAAATATCCAATACCCTATTCACTACATAGCGCCCGGCCATTATCATGCTTTGCCTAACGTACTTATACAAGACAAAATACGACTGGGAACCAGACAAAATGACTATTTTTTTAAGTATTCGCCACTCTTGTTAGCCTTGGATATGATATTTTTCTCTATTAATAAGTCAGAGTTTTTGTTGTTTTGATAGCATAATGACTTGTATGATGTGTTCAGTCATTATATGAGGTTGAGCCCTATGCTAGTAAACCTCATAAACAAAGGCTATGTCTTTGAAAGTCCCATCCTGCTAGCTAAGTAAGTAGAACACTGGACTACTGATCTGTTTTAATAATTTTTATAATTAGTTTTATTTTTCCATTTTGATGAACATTTTATAGTGGCATATTTCTGCCATCAGATAACCACATAACTAACTAGTTAATTAAGAGGCGAACTAGTTACGGTAACTAGTTTACCTCTTAAGTTTAGTGGTTAACTAGTTACCGTAACTAATCAACCTCTTAATTAGCTAGTTGGTTAAGTGGTTAACTAGTTATAGTAACTAGATATTCACTTATTTTATATTTATTTAGCTATGTTGCATTTATTAACTTTATAAACCTATCATTATGTTTTTTGTCTTTTGATTTACATGTAGTATAATCAGACATTTCTCTGATTTTATGTCTCTATGTTTGTCATTGTATAATCTTGTTTACCTGTGTCATTGTAATGTTGTCATGTCATTTTTATTTTGTAAATTTTGCATGTCATTATTATTTTATGATGTTCCTTATTCATGGTATGATCGTATTGATTGTGATGTAACCATTGTATTCGTATAATTGTAAATCACTCGAAACTGTAAAGGTTTTGTGAATAAATGTATGTTCTGTTCTGTTTACTAATTTTATAATGATAACATTATTTTGTAATCAGTTAATTCTTCCGATAATTAGGCCATTTAAATCAGAAATCGGACATCATAGAGCATTTTCTTCACAAACTATTAAATATTCAAAAAGATCAATTACTATTAAGATTTATTTTACATATAAATTTAATCATAATTGAGCGGGAAGAATTTCAAATAAAAATTAATTAATTGGCCATTTTCGTCGATTAACGCCACATTTAGGTTAAAGAAATGCTCTTTCCTCCAATTAATTAACTTTATGATTAAATTTGCAAACGACACTGAAACGACAATGAAAATCGATAAAATCTGGTTTGACGATAAGGCGGTACATATCCTTCTAATTTAGGATCCTTGTTTAAATGGATGGTTTAATGTGACTTTAAATTTATATGATAATGGTAATAATACTTATGGCGACAAATTTGAGTATCAAGTTGAAATATTGGACGTATATAACCTGACTTATAAGTTAACTTAAACTAAAAATAATCAAGTGGAAATATGATGTTTGTGAGTTGACTGAGAAGTCAATAATGTTCCGCTAAAATTTAACACCGCTATGGTAAGTTACTGCTGGTTTTTGTTATCCAATGAAATGTCAACATACTATTTAATACGCATAAAATATAAGAAGCAATCAGCAGATATGGCTGTATTGAAAGGTCAAGACTTTCCAGGCTGTGAGCCGCGTAAGATCTATATCTCAAATAATTTCGAGCCATGGCGACATGCTTATTGCGAGAGACCTGTCATGTTATTGTGATGAGTGTTGGAATCGACAATACGAAAAATGTGAACGAACACACGCCGTCGGTAAATATGAATTAATGTCTCTCATTAAAGAAAAGAAAACAAATAGAAACAGCCCATGTACAGTTACCCGCAAACATACCAATTCCTGAATTGGTGAACCGGAACGATGTGCTTGCTGTGAAAGCTTTGGACGAAGACTATTACCTACTACGAGTGCTCGAACCAGCGTACACGCTGCAGACCAATACCACAGATGATTTGATGGCAAGCTATGATTTGGGTATAAAAGTTATAAAGGGTCATTACTACTAAAAGAATTGAAATTCAAGTCTTAAATTTGTCAATGATAAAAACACACGGCGTTAGTTCCAGCATATTCCTTGTTTTATATTTGTGCTGATTTTAAAGACATCCTATCCAATACACGGAGATGAACTGAAAATGTACATCTTTCCATGTTGGAAAATTCAGAATAGAAATGAGTACATTACTATTTGACTGATTGAATAATCCGTGCCTGTGCTTTTTTTGAGACTATGTAAAAAAATAGTTATTATTTATGGTATAAGTTAGATATAAAATTAATCATATAATATGAATTGGGTACAGTTGTTTGTAAGAAGTAATCTAGGCGACGATTGAATATAGTTCTGTTTTTGGGATTGAACCGTACTATTGAGGTTTTGGACAGAATAGGAACAGAACTGCATGCAATCGTCGTTCATGGTTTTGTTTGGGGATGAAGCGATATAAAGTTGAAACATTTATGGGCTATGGTCATATTGTTGATTGAATTATAACAAGCGTTACATGTGTTAAAGTAAAGGAACACAAGACAATTAACAAACTTAATACAGGGATTGTTCTAATAGGCCCTGCATATAGTGGTTAGAAGTTTAATAAGCAATATAAGGAAATGTTAAAAAATCTTCTTTTCTATAGGTAATAAGCATATGGCTTTCACATTTTGCATGTGGCATCACGTTCCGGTCTACTACAAAGTTGTTTAATTTTGACACTTTACTTAAATTCGACCTCGTCGTCCGGTCTATTACTCATGTAAAGCGATCTACTGTCCTTAGGCCCCTCATGCTCGTCAGTTTGCTTAAACTATCATTGTTATTTATTTTCAGGGAGTTAAAATCAATGCTGTACAATGTGAAGGAAGATCATATGCAGATTCTTTCTATCAGAAGATTGCCTCAACAACGTTTGGAAACCATGTACCTCTTGACGATATAAAGCAAATAGAAAAGGTATTGATGTCCATTTGTTACAGAGAAGCTGGTCTTGGAGGGACATTTGTAAGTTTTTCTTTATATCTTTATTCTAACTTAGATAACTTGATATCTAATCAAAATCTCGCTTACCAGAGAACACACTGCTAAATGTTGAGCTATTGTACAATGTAGCCGGTATAAAGGGCATCTTTACTTGCGTACTAAGATATGCGTGTGCGTTTGATCATAGCCAATAATTCGCTTCAAATCTTATTGTAAAAATCATAGGGAAAAGATTTTACATGTTTGACCTGCGGTATCACATTACAATCCTTAAAGAATGTTCAGATTATACCTCTTCGGTCAATATTGACCTCTGAGGTCACAACCTTTCCTGTCTAAAACGATAAAGCTTAGAGCGTCCATATTTGGCATGTAGCATCACCTTAAAGAGCTTTTATCTTCAAAGATTTTCAAAGCATGTCCCTGGGATCATTATTGGGTTATAATTTCAAGGCTTTTGCAAAAGTTATTTTATTAAATGCATAGTACTACAATCCCGTCGGTTCGAATGATTTACCTGAAAGGACTTAATGACACAACCTATAAATCTTGGACATCGAAAGAAAATTGACGTATAGTGATTACATCATAATAGAGGTGAAAAGTTCAAGTATTACATGTTTCATAACTTTGTTGTGTTTGCTAGCAAGTGAAATAAATTGAGGCCCATGCAAAGTTATTGATTATGTTACTTGTATTGTATTTATGAATATTTCTGACAAAATTAAGTAACTAAATTGTTTTTGTGGCGGCTGGTTCCAAACTGTTTGTCATTCAGACAATATTTCCACCATTTTTTTCAAAACATGGAATAAAAGATTAATTTAGCAGACAACATTTAATTGAGCAGTCGACAGTTTTCTTTGTAGCTGGTCAACGATCAGACATGTGCAATAAATAGGGAAATATTTTTCTATTCTTAATTTCATCTACACTTGTCAATGGATTTCAAAACAAAATCATAGAAGTATTGTCACCAAGTGCCTTAGTGTACCAATTCCTCTTTATCGTCCATATATGGGTAACATATGGTTTTTCAAAGAGAATGATAGATTGTTACTGTCACTCGGGTGGCGGTATCCGATGTTCTACTGTTTGTGTCGGCAGACTTTGATCATTTCAGTTGTATCAAGATTTTAACTTAAACTCATACAGCAAAAAATAGGGGTTTAACGGTTAACCGATATACCGGTTAATATTGCAATACGACCTCTGACAGTTTTAAACCGGTTCGTTTTTTCTGAACCGGTTTTTCTAGTTATGTTCCATACTTATTGTTTTTATCAGGGTCTGAAATTTATATGTTTGAATAGATGTTAAAATGTGTTCGAAAACGTGGAACATTTTTCGTAAAGTGAAAGATTAATTATCTTTGAAGGTACATTCAAAACCTTTTTTTCTAACTTATTCAGACATTGGCATAACACATGTAGATCATTTGAAATACAAATATCTATGTACAATGTAGATCAAATTAAGACGATGCATGTTCATTAATTCATGCTATGCATATATGCCGCAAAGAACAATATGTATTGCAATATATTGCAATACGGGTTTTGTGTATTGCAATGTATTGCAATACGGTTTTTACCGAATTGTTACACCCCTTGCAAAATATGTATTCAATAAGGGACATGTAAGTTTTTTGCTGTTCGATACACAGGTCTATTTATATAAACACTACATTTGAACTAGGTTCATGCACTCATTGCAGGGCCTCAATTATTTTATCCAGACACATGGAAATTCTACCGTTTTGTCTATCCACGAAAAAGCATGCACCATGATATATATAATATGGACGTCATCATTAACGTCACGCGAGGTTGAATCATCGGGATCGCTCGATGCCGATTCACTCGGCCTATCCCTCTCCTTGTCTTTTTTTCAAATACAGACGCAACTTAAATGTTTTAAAATCGAACCAATCGTATAAAGTCTGCTGCATGTACATTATCTTCGTTAAAGGTGACGGTCATTATTTTTTTCGGCGTAGCTGTCTAAGCTGGCTTTCGGAATATCCACTGTCTATTTATAAAATCTCATTTTTTTGGACAAATGAAATTTTCTTTGGCAACGTAGGAGGAAAAAATGCCACAAGAACTGAAAAGAGTGTTTTTCTGTGTTCGTCAAAATATATGCAACTTTCGTGTTTTCGCCTCAAATCTGTCGTATTTTCGTTTTTTTGTTTCTTCGTATCTTCGTTTCTTCGTTTCTTTGCGTTCCGGTTTTACAAGCGCATACGCACATCATTTACACATATGCATAAACAACACTGGAGGAAGATAGCAATCACTATAGTATTGTTGCATTTATTTCGTCGTGTGTTCGCTTCTTCGCCGCGAAAAAACGAAAAAAAAACCACGAAAATACGAAGATACGGCTAACAATGGATTTGTCGTGTCTTAGTACTTTCACTTCTTCGTTGCGAATTAAAGAGTAAACTAGAGTCTCTAAACAGTGAAAGATGATAGTAGTATAGTTCGGACAGTTGGGGAGATTTTGATGCTTTGATGCTTGATGACGTCATCGAGCATTACGCAACAATGAGTCATATTAGGGATAGGTCATTGCGCAACAATGAGTCATATAAGGGATGGGTCAGTGTGACGTCATCGTATATTGCGCAACAATGAGTCATATTAGGGATGGGTCAGTGTGACGTCATCGTATATTGCGAAATCCCCTGAAGGAGTGTACCAACACATAACGGTGTGATGACGCAATGGTTATTTTTATAAATGAATCACAGCCCCTCCCCTCTGTCCATCCTAAATTTGATTAGTAACGCTTTGACGTATTTACCTAATTACGTATTTCACTTACCTCACCCATCCTAATTATTGCGCTGACTCACTCACCTTCCCCTAATGTTAAGGGTCTATCCTTAAAATGACTACAGTAACTCTATGACGTATTTGCCCTAATTAGTTATTTCACTCATCCCCTCATCCTCATTATAGCCTATACTCACCTTCCCTACCCTGATTATTGCGCTGACTCACACGCCTCACCAAAATGTTTAAGGTCATACCTTAACATGATTACAGTAACCCTATGACCAATAGCTTAATTATAACATTGACAAACACGCCTCACCCTAATCTTTAAGGTCAATCCTTAACATAACTAGAGTAACGCTTAGACGTATTTATATAATTTAAGTCTGTGTCACACCCTCGCTCTACCTATCCTAGCACTGACTCACCCACGCACCCTAATTAAAGCCATGACTCACGGTTCATCCCCTCCTCTCGCCAAACATGCTGGGACTTGTAAACGGGGTTTGGCCTACACTATATATACCGTATTTTCAAATTTTCATTCAGTTATTATATCGGTCACTTGATTTTCCTTCAGAACGGATGTCGTTAAGTATTTGATAATAGATTCATATATTTCTCAATAAGTGGCGCTTGTTGTCAATGTGTTAATTTAACTAATATTTTAAATTTTAGGTAATTTAATGTATTCACTAACACCAGGGTTCATAATTTATGAAAATAGTCAATATAATGATATTCAATAAAAATCAATATTATGAAAAACACCACAACAAACCCTTATACATTACTGTATGTGTAATATACAATATACATGGATAAAATGGTTTTCATTACGAATATAAACACAGTATCCCTAATTTCACAGTAGGGTTCGCTATATTGACCTTAGTAGAGTGGTCATTTCCTTAAATATAGTATTATAGTCATTCGCACATTCTTAAAACCACAATCGACTCTATGACCTATCCCCCACCTAATTACTGTTTAGTATGGCCAGCTGGTCTTCGTTCGCCGGCTCGCTAGTCCGCCCGCCCGTCCGCCCTCACGCCCGCCCGCCCTACCGCGCCTGCGCCCGCCCGCCCTATTTGGACAGGTTTTGATGAAATTTAAGTATGAAAACATTTACATATTTCTATATTATATACATGTACTAGTACAATGATATTGCCAATTTACCCTGTTGCAAGTATTCGTTACTTTTGTTAGCAACTCATTCTCAATCATGAAATAAGCTGTTTTAATTAAATGAAAAACAAAAACTCTCACTTATTTCGTATATTTACTTGTTATTGACAAATTTATTTGTAAATAACAATAAAATGGCAATGTGTACTTTGTACAAACGGGTTACAGATACAGTATAGCCTCCACCTCCACTCCACCTCCACCTACATTCCACTTCACCTCCACTCAACCTCCGCCTACATTCCACCTCCAATCAACCTCCGCCTACATTCCACCTCCACTCCACTCCACTCCACCTTCACCTCCACTCGACTCCACTCCACTCTACCTCCACTCCATTCCACCTCCTCTCCACTTCCACTCCACCTCCACTCCACCTTTACGCCACTCCACACCACTCCACCTTCACTCCACCACCACTCCACCTTCACTCAACCTCCACTCCACTTCCACTCCACTCCACTTCCACTTCACCTCCACACAACCTCCACCTACATTCCACCTCCACTCCAATCCACTCCACTTTCACCTCCACCTTCACCTCCACTCCACCTCCACTCCACCTCCACTCCACTTTCACCTCAACCTCCACTCCACCTCCACTCCACACCACCTCCACTCAACCTCCACCTACATTCTACCTCCACTCCACCTCCACTCCACCTCCACTCCACCTCCACTCCACCTCCACTCCACCTCCATTCCACTCCACTTCACCTCCAATCAACTTCCACTTCACTTCCACACCACTCCACCTCCACCTACATTCCACCTCCACTCCACCTTCACCTCCACTCCATTTCCACTCCACCTCCACTCCACTTCACCTCCACTCCACTTTCACCTCCACCTCCACTTCACCTCCACTCCACTCCACCTCCACTCAACCTCCACCTATATTCCACCTCCACCTCCACTCCACCTCCATTCCCACTCCACTCCACCTTCACCTCCACTTTCACCTCCACCTCCACTCCACCTCCACTCAACCTCCACCTACATTCCACCTCCACTCTACTTCACTTCCACTCCACTCCACCTCCACTCCGCTCCACCTCCACTCAACCTCCACCTACACTCAACCTCCACTCAACCTCCACCTACACTCCACCTCCAGCTCCACTCCAGCTCCACTCCACTCCACTCCACCTCCACTCCACCTCCACCCCACTCCACCTCCACTCAACCTCCACCTACATTCCACCTCCACTCCACTCCACCTCCACCTCCACTCCCACTCCACCTCCTCTCCACCTCCACTCCACCTCCACGCGGGCGCAGGCGCAGGCGGGCGGGAGGTCGCGGGCGGACGGGCGGGCAGACTTGCGAGCCGGCGAACGAAGAGCCCAGATTAGTTTTATTTGTTTTGTTCAGGAGAAATGCTGTACTATATTAGTAGCGGAGATGAGCCAAATTTATATAAAAAGCCAATTATTATACAGTGGACAGCGTCCAGTATATTGCCAAATACTCAACTCGAAAATGACTGCAGATAAAGACTGGTTTAAACACGGGCGAATTCAAATATTCGCTATGTAACTCTCTGATAGACAAATGAATATTATTGGCTTATACACAGTATGAGTTGATAATAATTAGGGTAATTTACATCAGCTGTTCAGACCTATTCATATAGGCTTAAAATTTTAAACGATAACCCCATTTGACCTTAGTTTAGAAAATACTATTTATACGATGTAATGTAGTATTATAGTATTATTAACACCAGCTAGCTATACTAAACTGTAATTAGGGGGATAGGTCATAGAGTCGCTTGTGGTTTTAAAATGTGCGAATGACAGTAATACTATATTTAAGGAAATGACCACTCTACTAAGGTCAATATAGCGTACCCTACTGTGAAATAAGGGATAATGTGTTTATATTCATAATGGAAACCATTATAGCCATGTATATTGTATATTACACATACAGTAATGTATAAGGGTTTGTTGCGGTGTTTTTCATAATATTGATTTTTATTGAATATCATTATATTGACCATTTTTATAAATTATGAACCCTGGTGTTAGTGAATACATTAAAATACCCAAAATTTAAAAAATTAGTCAAATAAACACGTTGAATACAAGCGACACTTATTGAGAAATATATGAATCTATTATCAAATACTTAACGACATCCGTTCTGAAGGAAAATCATGTGGCCAATACTCGTTCAAAAATCCTCTCTGAAAAGGTCCAGAGTTTCGAATACTTAACGAGATCCGTTCTGAAGGCATATCGAGTGGCCAAGGGTCGTATTTAGTTTGAAGTGAGGGAATACTTATGCATACTTGAGATAATACATGATATAAGTAAATTCCCTGGTGAACAGTGTAAAATATATTGTTACAACTGCATCTTTTTTCTCAATAAAATGTTTTTCTATGACAAAATTACTCCTATAATTTGACAGTACATGACTGATCATTACAAGTCCCAGCATGTTTGGCGAGAGGAGGAGATGAACCGTGAGTCATGGCTTTAATTAGGGTGCGGGGGTGAGTCAGTGCTAGGATAGGTAGAGCGAGGATGTGTAACACGTTTAGCGAGATTATGGGTCTAGACCCATCCCCAAAAACAAGTCCTAACAAGTTTGGCGAGAGGAGGGGATGAACCGTGAGTCATGGCTATAATTAGGGTGCGGCGTGTGAGTCAGCGCAATAATTAGGGTAGGGAAGGTGAGTTTAGGCTATAATGAGGGTGAGGGGATGAGTGAAATAACTAATTAGGGCAAATACGTCATAGAGTTACTGTAGTCATTTTAAGGATAGACCCTTAACATTAGGAGAAGGTGAGTGAGTCAGCGCAATAATTAGGATGGGTGAGGTAAGTGAAATACGTAATTAGGTAAATACGTCATAGCGTTACTAATCAAATTAAGGATGGACAGAGGGGAGGGGCTGTGATTCATTTCTAAAAATAACCATTGCGTCATCATACCGTTATGTGTTGGTACACTCCTTCAGGGGATTTCGCAATATACGATGACGTCACACTGACCCATCCCTAATACGACTCATTGTTGCGTAATGCTCGATGACGTCACACTGACCCATCCCTCACTTGACTCATTGTTGCGCAATGACCTATCCCTAATATGACTCATTGTTGCGTAATGCTCGATGACGTCATCAAGCATCAAAGCATCAAAATCTCCCCAACTGTCCGAACTATACTACTGATGATATTAGAGTTATTAGACGTTTTTTTACAAATTGACGATAGTAACGTTGTATGTTAATTTCTGCAAAAGATTATTGGCTCTCGAATATGTGAGAGTGTCTAGTTAGGTAAAAATCCTTTTATTTCATGGGACAATAATTAATGTTAAGGGCAAATCGACGTTAAGCGGCAATATTTGTATTTACTTAATTTTGTAATCATAAGAGCAAACTGATATAGTTTCTTTTGTTAACGATCCTGCAGTAAATACGTATAGCATGCAAATAAATCGTGTAAGAAAGAAATGTGACAGCGATGTTAGAATAATTTATTTGGAATGTATCCATGAAAAACCGGAACACAATGCAGTCTTAAGTAGATAATTTTCCCAATAGATAACTTATGCTTGTCCCCTAATTGACCTTACGCCAGAAATTGATTGACAGCTCCTATTAGCCAATCAGCGTCCGGCATTTGATACGCTGTTACTTATCTAAGATCAGCGGCTTATCGGCTGCCATTTTGTCCGACATCTGTTCTTAACGGACATTAAATTTCTTATGTGATAGCATGGACCCTATCTACAGTTCTATAGGGTCCTTAGTGGAAATTACGAAATAAACGCAATAAAACAAATTATAATGGTCAAAATATGTGCAGATGGGGTCTGTAACACGGGCTCACAGTATCCAGTTAAGATGACTAACGGCAACTAATTTAGAAATACCTGACACTGGCTTCGTCTATGAAAGACCACAAGAACAGTTCAACATGATTTTTGTCGCATCATTCAAAATCTAAACGCGTATACGTTTGTTCAAGGTAGGGTTTTTATATAACATCTCTGTTCAAGGGTACAACTTGATTTTTACACAGTAAGGTTTAGGGATTTTAGTAAATTTAAACGACCTTTACATGGACCGAACTGTTTAAACCGGGGACAAACCTATGTATTGAGAGAATTTGGGGACTGTTTAATGGACCCACTGCTTAACTTTCTTAATAATGAATATATTTTCTAATATGTAGGTTCTGTATGAGAGCTAAGACAATAAGCTTGATATATGTATAAACTGCATAATAATCTGACGACAATAAATACATGTATATATTAAATCAGGTTGATAATGACTTTTTTCCTGCATGTTTACCCCCAAAATGGATCCATGGATCCACCCGTTACTTTTTTTATTTCTCAGCATATTTTATCACCTATACACTATTTTAAGGATTATAATTATAAATGTAGTTTTCGTGTATATCTAACCTTTTTTGATTTATAAAGGATTTCTACAAAAGATGCATTGATTTCCTTGATAATTTTTGCGCATATATTTTTGTTGGAGCAAATGAACCTACCTTTTAAAATATATAAATGGATATTATTAAAAATGAATCATTCGAATGTTGTGACAATGCCATTTTCAGACAAGTAATTTATGAAGGAAATATGATAGCTCGTAAATGATGGGCATGCATTTGAACACAACTCCGTCTAGTGCAAGTGAACTAACAACTACAGGTCACCTCCCCCAATAATACCAAGACCTTAACTTCTTTTTTCTCGACATATTTTTTAACTCTACAACATTTGATAGCTAAGGTAATGTTGTATTTTTTGAATGTTTTACTTTTTAAAATCCGTACATCCAAACGACTATTACGGGCGTTCAAATTTAAGTGTATTCTTTCAACTTGCTCATTCTTTGCGCGTATATTTTTTGTTGGAGCAATTGGACCCACCTTTAATTTGAATATTTTTTAATGGATATTCATAAACAATGTATCATTTGAAAGTTGTGACAATGCCATTTTTTCAGAAATATTAAGTTGAATGAAATCGGATGGCTAGTAAATAATAAGCATACATTCGAACCTGTTATTTTCGAAACATAGATAATATCTAGGGACAAAGATAATTCCCTGATAGTGTCGGACAATTTATCACGTGGCTCTGTGGGCGGAGCATAGGTATTCCGGTGTAAGGTCAATTCTACGCCGTTTGTCTTTGTTAAAGACATTTTTGTTTTAACTTTTAATTAGAAAACAAATTTGGTCAGCTAGGGCCTTCGCACAATAGTTGCCCACAGGATAACGAATCACCGATACCGTTTTCGGTTCTCGTCAAATAAATCAAATGTATAGTAATTTTTCTCCGTTGATTGATTATAGTTATTGCTTCACATCGTTGTGATAGTGGAGCAATGGTAAAAGGAAGTTGTCAAGACAGTTGGTAAGGTAATTGTTCAAATTTTGTAAGCTGTTTTAAAATCTATCAAAGAGTAACAACAAAGTGAACTGTTATGAATGAATGGAAACCCACATAGATATCTTAAAGGAAACTGACGAGTACAAAAGTGTTATCCTACAATAAACACACTTTTGTGTATCGGTAAGTATGTAGCATTTACATAAAATTTGCTGAACTAATCACCTATACTTGTTGTAAATGTTAAAATTAGTCATACGTTAAAATCACATTTTGTTCTAATGATTATAGGTACGAAAACCTGTTGATGTTACTGATGACTCCGATGATGATAGCAGTGATGGTGATGATGATAACTTTGGTGGTAAGTTACTCCAAATGGTAAGGGTGCTTCTAAATTGTGTGCTACAGTCGCAAATTTGTTTACATTTATATTGAAACTGTTGAACGACAACTTTAGTGACAAGAAACTTAGTGGTTGTAATTTGTGATGTACAAATGTCATTCAGATATAATACCAAGCTCTCGTGATCGACACACGTCAATTGTACACAACCACACAAGTATTTCCAAAAACTCTTGAAATCGCCGTTCAGCCATGTACTCTCCCTAGAGTAAAAATATTCGAGCAATATGCGTCAGCGTTTAAGCCGTCCCAAGTCTATTTATAGAATACATGGCAACGATAAGTAAAACCATTGAGTCTATTTATAGAATACCAGGAATTTGCATTATTAAGGTAGAATTTAAACTAAATGAACTGTTGGAGTGCCCTGCTCAAGATATGTAAAACATTGAACGCGTTTGATAAGTTCTATACGCTGTAAGGCCAGATTAAAACCATCGAATGAACAGTTGCTGTCCAGACATATTCCGACCGCGCATGTACAAAAAGCATTATTATAGTAGACTTCACAATTCACCTGTTCATTTGGCATATAGAAACTATATTTTGTTGATTAGCAAACCGGAATATTCGATTTCAGAACATGTTCTGCCCACATTCCAGCAGCTAATCGAACGTTCATATTTATTATTAAACTCGCTCAGAATAAGGGAAGATAGGATTGCTTTTTTAAACAAATGCGATTTGATTTTTTTTAAAGAAATAAACGTTTAAGTTAAAATTAGTTATGCATATGTTTTCTGGTCTTATATTGCAACTTTCTTGAAATTGGTACTCCTTCATATATCGACAATGGTATTTTCTGGTAATACAAACAGGTAACCCGACAAAACACGGCGTCGACGAGTCCATACACGCACTCCTATTTTGATTGTTTGTATGTTTGGGTTTTACGGCGCAACAACACAGAAAGGTCATATCGCGCCCTCCAATTTTGACTACACGACGTCATTTTTTCATCACGTGACCGCAATGCATCGTTTTGATTGGCTTAAGGCAACCAGTGTCGACACAAAAATGCTCAAATTTTGATAATTGTTTAAATCGCTGGTCCTAGGATAACAAATCAGCTAAATACACATACAGTAAAACCTGTCATATGCGACTTTCAGGCGGAACATCCAAACATGGTCACATATGACAGTGGGTCTTTAAATCCAGGTTCAAGTCAATATAATAGCGTGTCACCAATATTGCACTTTCAGGCAAATAAGTGAAACCCCCACTAAGTTGGGACATTAAACAGTTAAAAACATGATATTACATAGCATAATTTTCCCGATTTTCTATCAACTTTAAATTTGCGCCCTCGAAGAGTAATAATTTTTTTTTAGACAATTGATATTTTTATTACTCAATTTGATTTACATTAATTAACTTAAAATTTGTCTTTGGTCTGATAATGGACAATTTATTTCAATTTCAATATTAAAAATAAATTTGTTTTACACATAAACGATCACATATGTTTGAGAACGATAAGCACATGCAAGTTCCTTTCATGGCAAAAGTACCGGTAATAACCGGAATACGGCTTTTAGCGATGCAAACAAAAATGGCTGATTGTTTTGCAATCACGTTCGAATCGATTCTTTGCCAAATTTAAGTCATAATTGTCTATAAAAGCTATTTTATGATGTTTAAACAAACAATCAAATATGCTATGCCTTTTGTTAATCTGCATTTGTCTGCAGCATGTTTTCAAAGCTATTTTTTTGTATCACGCGTGTCGATTGATAGGCCAATTATACAATTTAATAGTAATTATCGAGGTGTGAAAAACATCTTTGGGTCATTTGAGGCCTGAAAAGTCGCTTAATTAAACCTAATAAACGGTATTGGACTGATAAAGTAGGGTCGTTAGTCATGTCAGACAGTGTGTCGCTTAATACAGGGACTTCATATAGGCATTTATGTTGGGCGGTCTCAGATACGGTCACATAAGACAGTGAGTCGTTTAATTCAGTGGGTCGCTAAGGCAGTTTTTACTGTATGTCACTGAGATCGGAGCACGAGTTGAGAGCGGAGTTCGGTAATAATCGGGGGATTGTTTCAAACATATTTTGTAAGTATAAACCTGTAAGTGTCGAGCGACGTTTAAACAACGAAATACTATTTAAAGACATTTTAAAACACAATTTCATACTAATTCAGGAAGCAAGTTTATGTGCATTTGTAGAAATATTTCGCGTAGATTGTCCCGCGTGCGCTTAAAAGCCCACTTACCAGACGATTAGCATCACACAATGTAAATTAGCTTGCTTAAGTGTTAGATGTTGCCAATCAAAATGATTACATAAATTATGTGAGTTTTTAATTCCGCTATTCCTTGCTCGACTATACTCAAAGTTTGCATGCTCACACGTAATGCTCTTTGAAGTTCAACGCCGCCGCATTCATAACCCGGGTCCATAGCGCAGCTGGTAACGCGCCGGGATTTGTAATATCGTGTCCCGTAAGGGGTACGAGTTCGAATCCCAGCCGGGGAGGTTTTTACCCTTCCATGAAAATTTGACAAAAATGTTAATTTTCCTCCATTGATTAGATAATATGGAGAAGTTTCCGGACTTATGGAAGGGTAGGTGAGTACTAGTTATAGACAAGGGTCCAGGAAAGCTAGGTTAGGTGCGCTGGACGTCGTAAATGACCTAAAATGTGTTGACACGGCGTTTAACAATATTCTTATTCATTCCGCCGCATTCATTCATGATGGGGTAATTGTGAAAGCTCTACTTAAATAGATCTTGTCAGCTACAATATAGCATGGTTGTAGAATAGTGCCTATTTGAGCCGTTAATCTTTATTGTTGAGCGCCATGAAGATGTCCTAGGAAGTCATTGGAAATATGCATAATTAAACATAATTAATCTTCCCCAAACATTATCTGCATTTTTGCAACTGAAAACGCCAAGGTATATTTTACTGCCATTAGAAACCGTCCCCATTTACCATGGATACCAAGTCATTCAAGAATAGAATGCCATTTCAATACACACTGGCACAAAAAAATAAAGTGACATAACACTTCTACATGGAGTCAGACTGCCTAATGCCTATTTCCCACTGTTCTTGTGTTTGCCCCCAGTGTGTCCCAGTAATTTGTAGCCGGTGGAAATGGATGATTCGTGAAGAAAATCGAGTTACCAGACCGGGGATCACAGTATCTCCACTTTGGATACAGTGCATGCCGGTTTACGACGGTTTCATCCCGTGGTCTTAATGTGGAGTTTCCGACCATGTCGGAAAAGCTATGGTGATGCACCGAATCTCTCTCTATAAACCGACTTGGGTTTAGCTCCCCAATTAATCATGATTGTATCAAATTTTAAACAGCACCTGGGCCGCTCCCCGGTAATCGCCGAAACAACACGGTTTATCCTGATTAAATGCTGTTCCTAACGGCGTCGCTACGGTTATGGTACGGTTTGTCACGGAATGTATCAGGTTTGA
Source organism: Mactra quadrangularis (assembly GCA_025267735.1). Classification (NCBI taxonomy): domain Eukaryota; kingdom Metazoa; phylum Mollusca; class Bivalvia; order Venerida; family Mactridae; genus Mactra; species Mactra quadrangularis. The sequence continues at coordinate 8,890,302 of CM046300.1, forward strand.
ACATCGGGACAGTGTGAACTAGGTAAACATAAAATTTGATGATATGTGGCAGGCAACAACGACAGATGAATACGAAAAACAGTTGAAGAACCTTAGCACCCTCCTAGCCGTAAATGATCGTTACATAATTAAATAGGGAAAAAAGAAACAAAAACTGCATCAACTTAATGAAAAATGTCAAAAAGGACAATTAGAATGGCATAATATAAACAGTCTTATTGAATTGTGATATTCTTCCGGGTATCGAATAAAACGAAAATCATTTTATACCCTCCTTTTCTCAACATTCGCTCTCCGACTTCGGTGACACATGTCTAATAGGGCAAATACGTAAGGACAGTGTCCATATATACTCATTTTACAGCATTTTTGTGAGTCAATTTCAGATATATGTGAGGTAAATCAGCGGTTATTTTAAAACTGACTTGCTACAGACGTGTGTATCGTATGGCAATACTGCCTTTATCATTTTCATGTTCCCCTTCGTTAATACGTGTACATTCACAAATCATAATCGGTCTTATTTTTACAGCTCTCCTTTGTCCCATGTGTGAAGTTAAGAAGCCAGTAAATGAATTTCCGTACCAGACTGTCTCCGAACACTGTGAACATGCTCCATTGGAATGTCTAAGGGTATAGACCTTTTTTATACATCGTGTCGTCTACTCCGATGTATATAAACTGATTTAATCGATTTTTGCTGTTAATCAACACGTTGGGTCAAATAACATGCATGACCGGCATTCACTTGCCTTACCCGTTTTTCTGAATGCTTTCACAAGTATCTATCACAAGCAGCAGGCATATTCTCTATTTAAAAAGGAATATATTATTTTATAGGAAGTGATAATCTGCAGCAACCAAGAATCAATCTTAAAACCACTATTTGCGAATCTCAGCTCTTTTCTCCTTCACTTTAACAGAACTGCTGTATTGAATACAATGTATACTTTCATAAATGGCGGTTCCAAAAAATTTAGGTATGACACCGCGTAATTCTTTATGCAGATGAAATGATTGTTTTAAAGCAGAATATGACACACTCTCGGTCTGTACTTCATTGCCGATGAGCTACATTCAACGAAGTTATTTATATATTCTCCGTGTGGAAAGTTATGTGCAGAAATACGAATTGCACTTGACTTATCAATTTCTATGCCACTGTCAGTGTTCTTAAACATTCATCTGCGTAAGAGTATTTGTGTCCGATGTATGTAGAATTTCAATTATATGAGCATTAGTTCAGTGGTAGTTCGATTCTCACAAGGAACAACACTGATTTTATTCAGGTGAAAATGATTACGTTAGGTTAGGGGTGGGCCAATATATACTTTTTCTTAAAAGTCATTGTAAATAGTATATTTTCTATTGCCAATAGGTTCATATTGATTAAATATGGTAAGATCAGGAATTCAAAATAAGCATTTCGGTTGGAACAGTCCATTTTTTTCAAAATGGCTGCAAAAAAAGAAGAAAAAAATGACACATGTCATTATAATAGTAAAATTCTTCAAACAGAGTGTAGATTTATATGCATTTATTGATTTTACAAAGACAAAGGGCATATTTAAAAAATATTTTAGTGCTTTATATTTAGTTCAGATGTGTCATTTAACCCTTTACTGGTTGCGACATGTGTGAAAAGTAGCCATTTTTTCACCATTACGCGCAAGTGCTATTTCAAGATACTCTAGTTTCATAACTAATAATCATACATATATGCAACTTGGATAAGTTATTACCTGGGTGAATGTCTTTCAGAAAAACCAAGTTAAGTCCCGATGCCCGTTACCATGGCAACGATGGGGCGGAGCAAAAACGGCAAAAAATGCAATTTTCGCTCTTCTTCCACCCCACATTTGTACTTCAAACAGTAATATTTCCCAAAATTGAGGTCTAAAGTGCCAGGTCTTTTCAGATACTGAAAACTTGTTTTCTTATCAGCATTTGGCGCTATTTCTCAATGACCCCGATTTTTTTTCTGGCGATGAGGGGCACTGCGCCCCCTTCAAACCCCAGCAACAAAGGGGGGCACATCCTCTTTTCGGAATCCCCCTGAGACATCTTTTTGTGGGGGAGGCGCGCGAAAAAGAGCTAATTTTTTGGGACAACTATCCTTAAGACAAATTCAATTTCTAGTTAAAAACACCATTTTCAAGGCTGTGGCAGCCATTTTGGAGGGGAGATCTAGACACGGGATTGAGCGGTTAAGGATTAAGTAAAATATCCCCCAAAATACTAGAAAATCACCATTTTTACTGAAAACAAGTAGCAGAGAATTTTGCTGACTTTTTCTTAAATAACATTTCAAAAATTAGAGAATCCTTGCTGCAGTTTCCAACTTAATCACCCCAAGGATCTACCTAGTCTTGACCATTTTAAGGATTTTACCATAGTGAACGGAAGAGGTAAGAGATCTTATATGTGATTTAAATGCCAAATCATCTGAGCTACACATATTGCCAACAAAATAGCTTAAATGTTATCTACAAGAGTTATTTCTTCTGATTACTCATTTAATAAATAATTATTGAAACGCTTTGAATAGATTGAATTCCCATGTTGATTAAAATAATCTTCTACCAAAATATGTATCAGCATGCAGACCTTTTCACTCATAAATGTGAGTCTTCTTAGATTAGTTAATGACATACTGGGTGGTGTAGAGAAACTTGAAGTAACAGCGTTAAAACCTATTGATCCGACTGCTGCATTTGACACTGTTAATCATGAGATTTTATTGGAAGTACTTAACAATTAACATGGCATACGTAATAGTACATTTCACTGGATTGACTCATGTCTTCGTCCACGTGCATGTCGAGTCAATGTCAATACTAGTTTATCAACTGTTCGTCCATTAGATTGCAGTGTTCTACAAGGTAGTTGTCAGGGTCCGTGGTTTTATCTTACTCATGCAGGAACCTTATTTGATGTCATTCCATCTGATATATCAGTACATGGTTTTGCAGATGACAACACTGCCAATAAAAGATTCTGTTCTGAACAATTAGAATGAAGAAGCAAATGCCATTTTTGATCTAGAGGAGTGTGCTATAATGATAAATTCATGGATGAATGAAAATAAATTAAAAATGAACAACTCAAAGATTGAGTTTTTCATGTTTGGAAGCAAAGCACAGTTGAATAAATGTTCTGGGTGAAACTTGCGACTTTAAAAACTATGTCAAAACAAAATGTAGAACTGCCATGTTCCCTTATTTACGTATCATAATTATAATAAAATATTTGGATAAAGATGCAAAAGAAACACTAGTCCTACCTTTTTTTAAAAAAAATCAGACAGTTCAAAAGAAACTCTGTACTCACTGCACGGACTATCAGTCAAAGCAAGAATCAACTTTAATAATATATCTAATAATAATATGTATTTCATGTACAACTGTTTTACTGGAATTGCACCTGCATATCCAATTGAAATTCTCCAAAAGCCTGTACAAAGGAGATCTGGTCTTAGATCTGCAAAATCCAAAGACCTGAATTTTGTGGCCCTACTATATATGAAAAAAAACATTTAAAGTGACAGAAGTTTTAGTACAGTGGGCCCCATGCTGTGGAATAAGCTACCAGATCATGTCAAATTATCACCTACTTTGAATGTGTTTAAGCACCACTGCTTAAAATAATGGATCTCTTTAAAGCTAATGTTTCGACACCTTAGGGAAATGTTTAGTTAACAGTGACTTTACGTTACACTCTTCAGGACAAGTCCGGTTAACAGTAGCATCATGTTAGACTGTTTAGGACATCATTTTTTCATAATCACATAAATAAAAACTATTTCGTTGGCAATATGTCTAGCTCAGATGATTTAGCATTTAAATCACATATAAGATCTCTGACCTCATCTATTCACTAAGGTAAAATCCTTAAAATGGTCAAGACTCAAGACTAGGTACACTAAAAAAATATTACCGTTTGAAGTGCAAATGTGGGGTGGAAAAAGAGCGAAAATTGCATTTTTTGCCGTTTTTCGCCCCAGCATTGCCATGGTAACGGGGATCGGGGCTCAACTTGGTTTTTCTGAAAGACATTCACCCAGGTAATAACTAATCCAAGTTGCATATCTGTATGATTATTAGTAATGAAACTAGAGCATCCTGAAATAGCCCTTGCGCGTAATGGTGAAAAAATGGCTACTTTTCACACATGTCGCAACCAGTAAAGGGTTAAATGACACATCTGAACTAAATAAAAAGCACTAAAATATGTCTCAAATATGCCCTTTGTATTTGTAAAATCAATAAATACATATAAATCTACACTCTGTTTGAAGAATTTTACTATTATAATGACATATGTCATTTTTTATCCTTTTTTGTCGGCCATTTTGAAAAAAATGGACTGTTCCAACCGAAATCAAAAACCATTTTTGAAATTTTTACCGAATTTGTTCTCAATGCACTAAATGGCAATAGAAAAAATATTAGTTAGAAAAAAAATCAGATTGGCCCACCCCTAGTTAGGTTCATCTGTTTGATGATGACTTCGGTTATCAAGGTTTGGCGTACAAAGTGTAAAATCAACAGAAAATGCATATAGAAGCAGAATTTCATCTCAGCTTAAACTTTTGAACACTTTATTTTCTTTCATTAGTGTGTTGTTAAGTATGTGAGCGAGCATGGAAAATGTCCTAACAAAAAATGCATCATTGAAGTGAGCTCAAATGATAAAATGATACAATTCTTCCAAGCAAAGCTGGACACAATGTTTGTTGACTACAATAAGGTAACATTTTTATTGGCCTAGTAAATGTGCTACTTTTAATCCTAAATGAGATACAATCATGACTGTCTGATACGAAGAACTGTTATTTAAATTTACATAAGTTCAACTTTATACACGAGTCTAGCCTTAAACAAAGCCGCCTGGCTAGCTCAGTTTGTAGCACGCAAGGCCACTGATTGGGTCGTGGGTTCTATTCCCGGGCGGGGCATACTTTCGTAAGTGTTGGTCATGAAATTATTTCTACGACCTTTCTCCCTCCTACCAATTATTTTTAAATATGTAGGGCAGTTGTCAGCCACTGACGAAAGTATGTGCTTTGTAGTTGGTTAACAGCTAAATCCAGAGATTTAACCTTTCCAGGAGGAGTGAGTAGGTTGACTGACCGCCGTTGTATGACCTATAAAATGTGGTTGTGTAAAACTTTTGATTTTTATTTAAAATCAGGATATATAACTATGTGACCTTTAGAAAGTAAACATTTTTATGTAAAATGTTGCACAAGCCTATATAACGTATACATATAATATATATTTTTAGTTTTAGCTCGCCTGAGCTGGCTCAGGATGAGCTATCAGGATCTTAGTCCACTTAGTCCATTAACACTCTAGTGGTCACATTTTTGCTCCGGTTGTAACGAAACTTTGTCAAGACGTATGTCACAGTAATTGCTCGGACGAGTTCAAATATGAGTCATCTGTCGTTAAAACCTAGATCACAGTTACTAAAAATAGAAAAATCTGGTATAGGCTGTAATTTTGTTATATGTCATTGGACTTCAAAATAACCGTGCACAAATGTTTACCATGACAAGGCGGGTGTAACGTACTATACTCAAGCCTGTTAGTCCAAGGTCAAGGTCATTTGTTTTAAAAAGAAATGTCTTGTCTAGGCTGTACATTTGTTATTTCTCATTAGAATTTCAAATAAGTTGGTAATATGTTCACCATATCAAGACGTTGGGTCTCATACAACACCCATGCCTGTAGGTCCAAGGTCAATGTCAATGTTACTAATAAATAGATTTTTTTGTCTTGGCTGTAACTTCGTTATAAATGAAATAAATTCAAAATAATTGCGCACACATGTTCACGATGAAAAGGGGATGTGTCTCGTACAATATCCATGCCTGTAGGTCCAAGGTCAAGGTCACAAAGGTCTAAAAATAAAATTTTCTTGCCCCTGCTGTAATTTATTTTTATTTTTCATTGCATTTTAAAATAACTTTGTATGAATATTCCACATATTAAGAATTTGGGTCGCGTACAAAAACCATGCCTGTAGATTCAAGATTAAGGTCATTTTACTTCTTTTTTTTCAAATACATCATTTGAAACTATGTATAAATTAAACCTATAATGCCAATTTTCGATTTCTATTGCATAGAAGTATGCAGTCTAAGTCTCGAACACAATAACCAGCTGGTCTGTTACAACTTAGTTATGGTGGACTCACCGGTTCTCGAACCTCTAAGGACTCAATGAGCCATTTCTAATTAATGCAACAATTCTTTCAGAAAAATACATTAAAAACAAACCTTTTAATCTATATTCCATTTTTCGTACTTGCTGATATGTTATATTTAAAACAAATCCAAATACCTCCAGAAAAAACACGACCATTTTCTGAAAACTGTCATGGCAGTTAAAAATAGATGACCTAATTTCGAACCTCTACCGTATTTGGCGCTTTGTGAGGTCATAATTAGCTGCCACATGACTGTCACGTGACTTTATGAGCAAGGGCTACCTGCCATGTGCTTTTTTGTTATAACATACTTTTAAACAATATTTGATGGATTGTACTGACAGAGCGGAAAAAGGTAATAAGGATTTACTGAAAAATATTCACCATCACAAAATATTCATTCTAATTACCTGTTTCTTGCGCATTATTCTCGTTTCACAATGTACTTGCGTTTGATGTTTACCGAACTTTGTGCACACGAATTGATGACGTCATACGAAATAACGTAGCAAAGTAAACAACTTTTTTATGAAATGTTCGAGATCAGATGAGGTCCGATAACAGGTGCTTGTACGATAAAAGCTGTTGTACTGAGGTGAGCGTTTAAGGGCAATCATGACCCTCTTGTTTAAAATCGCCATTATCTTATCGTGAGTTTTATATTTCACACTGAATCATTTGCACTAAATGGTTTAAAAAATAGTGTACTAACTTACTCAACTTTGTTGAGTTAACAATCAAACCTCACTGGCTAAAATGGAATTTTCTGAAGGAGGAGGTAGTGTTTGAAATAATTTCACAATAATGTGCAAGTTGTTATTGTAGATCATGTGACTACAATGTAAATATCCTAAGTGAATATTTACCTTAGTTATCACGTGTAATACCCTGTGTATTGGTAGGTTCTGGAAAAACGTACTGAAATAATCAAATCTGCTGGTGAGTTTATAAGTGTCTCTACAATTACTGGAAGTACAGAATGGCTTCCATACAGACCAGACATGAAGATTGCTGACTTGAAAAACGATGTGGCTAGTAAGTTAGAAATGAATGAAAGGCAAATGCGGTTGATTTACAATGATCAGAATTTAAAGGTAAGTGTAAATCTATTTTAGGAAGTTGTACTCTTACGTACGGCGTTCGTCTCGTCTAACACGCATTCCACAACTCCTTCCTTTTCAAGTGCTAACTTACTCGATTAGCTGGGAATAGTTGTAAACAGACCCCTTAATATATATTTATGTATTTTTTTTATAAATGAACTAGTTTCGTTACCTCAGTCTTTAGGGCATCTCACTTCGAATTTAAGTGTCAGGGATTTTATTCACATATTTCGTCTACATGCCTTCGTGAAGTTAGATCATTACTAGTAACTGTTTTACGAACAGCAGTTGTCAGCCACTGGCGAGGGTTTGTGATAAGTACTAGGTTTAGCTTAAGTCTGAAGATCTAGGTCTTATACGTACTGTGAATAGGTAAGCTGACCTATGCAATGTGATTTAAACAGCGATTCATTACAACGTATAGCTCCATGATTTTGTACTTTTCTTTTAAAACATCCTATTACTTTCTTTATTGAACCCAATTTGTTTTCACTTTCTTGAATATAAATATGCATTTTTTTTGTTACATTTGCGGGTTTTTTTTTAGTCTGGTGCAAAACTGTCAGACTACAATATTGGTCCATACGCCAACTTGTTTGTGATAGTGCCTTTGTACTGTGTACCTGAGCATTTGGACAATGTTGTGTTTGACCTATCATGGGAGTTTCCAGATGTTAACCCAGATTTCCTCGATGCCACATGCTTTGCTTTCGAGAAGGAAGAGTTTGTACAAGTAATTGATTGGACACACCCAACGAACAAATATTACCTGAATGATTCAATCAAGCACTCTGAGAAGAACTTGACCAGTGCTGGACAAAGGACTGGACATCAAACAATCAATGTATCTTTGAAGGCTGTTCCAAGTAATATAACACATTTATATTTTACACTGAGCTCCTGGAGATCACCAAATTTATCAGCATTCAAAAATCCTTCTCTTAGTTTTTATGAGGCTGCTGCAAAAGGTGTCAATTTATGTGAAACTACAATATCCCATGCCCTGAGCTCCCAGGCAGTTATCATGTGCTCAGCTGTTAGGGAAGGTTTTCAGTGGCAGATATTTGAATGCAGTGTTCGAAGTGTAGTTGAGGGAAATTCTAAACGGTACAACCCAATTCGTGCCAGAATTTCTGAACTCATCCGAGATGGGTTGTAAAAAGTGTATTGCATTGATTATGTAAAAGAAATGTACTTTAAATGTATTGTACATTGGGTGAACAACTATATTTGCCATATTTTTATAAACAGTGTATTTAAATGATTATGAGGCATATTTTATAAATCGGAGAATTATCGGAGAACTTTTGACAGCAATGTATTTTAGTACTTGTGTAGCTTATTGTAGTTATCGGATAATTCATATTATTCCTGCTTATTTTCTCTTACCTATATTACATATAACAATGTTGAAACTTTTGAAAACAATGTATTGTAATCATGTAATTAATATTGTAATAATCGGATGATTCATATTTGATCTGTATATTACATATAACATTGTAGTAAATTTGAAAGATAAATTGGACAAATTAGTACTCCCCTTGATCATCTAATTGAAATTTTAATTGTATTCTTACTTTCTTTGACACTTAAAATCTTTTGATAATTAGATAATTAGGACCATATATGATGTGAATGTTTAGTGATTTTACAAACTTAACAATGTGACAATATAAACTCAACATGAATGATAAATGGTGCATATAAGAATTATTAGTTCACTTTTATGATATGTTTATTATCATAGGACATATTTTATCCACCTTCCATTTACTCTCTCATTTATTTACAGTCACATTGTATCTTAAAAAAATTATTCCAGATATACTATGCAAAAGTTATCACGCTAACAATAGTTTTCTTTACAGATTTTTTATTCTATATATAATACATGGGAATATTTGCCATCATCAAGGCTCTCGGTATGTTAACACATGATAGTTTGTTAAAATTTCTCACGCGGTCACGCTTGAGTGCACAGCATCAGTAAGTTCTTTAAACTGAGTTTCATGAATCCTGCGCAGCACGTTGGTGCCAACACAAACAATTTAAGTTTGCTTAGAACTCTAGAAACCGCATGATATTGTAAAACTCGTCATCTTGGAAACAAGTCAGTAAATATGCCAAGATTGAGCATTGAAGACCGGTAACAAGTCGTTGGACTGATACACCATCAACAATTGCCAGGTCAAGGAACAAATTTATTCATAAAGGTAATTGTGGAGTGATATTGATCATTCTGGCAAGCAGGGTATTATAGTGATATATGGGAAACACAACGTCCAACGCTACCAGGATAAAGTTCCTAGAAACGTCACTGTACCACACGCCAACGGACGTCAAGACCTTTTTCTCCCACAAGATAACGCAAGATCACATTCGGACCGGGCAACAATTTAATTTCCAAGGGCTTATAACATAAAGATTTTAGACTTGTCATTTAAGTAGACAAAAATCCAAATGAACGTCTTTGGGACGTGTTTGACAGACGCATACGTCAACGTCTTGTACAATATGTGACGTTACAGGAACTAAACATTGCTTTAGATAAGGAATTGACAAGCATCCCATTACGTTTTGTACGACGCGTAAGGCTCAGGGTATTAGCAGTCGTGAATTCAAATTAGACGTACGCTCATTATCAAATCGTGTTAACTTTTTTCTCCTACTGGGCTATTGATTCTGTGAATATTTTCTTTTTAAAAAATCGTTACATATTTTTTGCTGATGAATACTAATGACAAATGGTTGTTTTATTATCATGTTAAATTTCATATTATTAACATTTAACTTTTGATAATATATACGTTTTTGTGCCTCTTTGCGTTATAACGTTTGCTAAGTATATTTTTCAAATTTATAGGTGTATTCGAGACAAAGTAATCCTTACTTCTTAAAATTAAGTTGTATCATTTAAATCACCATTCGATGCAAATCGATCGTTATGTATTTCTTGATTTTAATTCAACGATTGTTGTTACTAAACATTACAAATCGTGTACAAATCTTGTACAACAGTTATCTATTTACAGATATTCGATTAACCGATAATATACAATGTATTGGTAATTGTCATCGAACTATTTAATACATAACGTACAATCTTGCCTATTATTTGACATTTATTGAGCATCTGTATAAAGATTTAATGTATCCCCGAAGACAGCACAAATCTTCAGTTTTACTATTGTATTTGTATAGTGGGTATCAGCTATATCGGTGAATAAAAATGCTCGGAAGGAGAGAATGGTTATTTTATTGATGTGAGTTTGTTAACTATAGGTATTTTACACAGCTTAGGATACATTATATCATACAGAAGAATTAATTAGTTCATTGAGAATTGATGAATTTATAGTTCGTGTATATGTGTCATTGAAGGACTATTTTCAAGATACATGCTTTGTTTTTAGATAATGTTCTAAAATTGGAGGCGAACTACGATGTATGTATAGTTTGGGGTTATATTTGCAATCATTAAAGCCTCATTATCAAAAGTTACATAAGAATGTCAGATTTTCTTCATTATTAAGATATATGGAGAAGTGTCCGACCATGTGGACGAGTAGGTGAGTACTGGTTAGAGACAAGGGTCCAGAAAAGCTAGGTTAGGTGCGCTGGACGCCGTTTAATGACCTAAATTGTGTTGATACGGCGTTAAACCCAATAAAAATATACGTATGTAAAGAAATACTCTAAATTTTTGTTTAAAGTTATGAAAACAATGTTCCACATTTTAGCAAGGACATTAAGGGCATTAATACACTTTAATACACTTTTAATACACAAGTTATTTACACATTAAAATTAATGATATCGTTATAAACGGTCTTTCAAATGAAGTATTGTGCATCAACATTTGTCTCATACTGGATAGAAAAAAGTGCAATGTGAGCATCAAATTCGAATGTTTAGTCCGTGGTAGAAAATTAAAAAAAAACAGTACTAAATTAAAAAAATAATGAAAAGAGTTTTTTAACTGTGAATCGAGTTAGGTTTAGACGACCTTAATAAAAATAGTAATTATTTGTTATCGTTGCATTCATTATGAAGTGATTATTATTTAACTTGCAGTCTTTGCATATTCGGGAGTTTGAATACAATTAAACTTAGAACGGAAAAAATCCACACGTTGTAAATATAATTAACTGTGCTTTCGAAATGTATGGTAACTTGCGTTACCCATAGAGCAGTGGTTAAACCGTGAAGATAATGTCTTCATATTACCAGTCCTTTTTTGATAGGAGGTTAAAATCGCGGAATTCTTATGGTAAATATATTGTTTTCAGTTTGTGACCCCGTTTAGAAAAAAATAAAACTTTTATTATAATTGCGTGTACCAAAAAGGGAGATATAATAAGCCAATTTATTTTAACTGTCTTTTGGTAATACTTGCTTAATCACATGATTCCTCAAGAAAAAAAAATGGTGTAAGATTGACAGTTGGCAAACCTGACATTATACATTTTAAAAGACAATATATTGAAACAAAATGTTTCTGACGTGAGATAGGTGTATATTCGGCGGCCTCACTCTTTCAAAACCACACATCTAACTATTGTGTTACTGTCACTTCGTTTTGAGTAGCGTTACTTGCAATTAAAACCTAAAATAACCGACAGTTTTCGAACTAGTAACAAGAAAAACTTTTTTGAGTGCTAATTTAATAGTTACTGACAATTCTATAGTTTGTTTTTGTAGAGTACTTATTTACCTAATGTTTATGTAGATTTATTCATTTGTGTGTTGGAACATAAGCTGGCCTCCAAACGTTCCTTTACACATTCACAATTTATAATGTACTAAAAAGAATTTAAAAAAGTTGAGAAAGAAGTCTGTCGTTTAATGATTTTCATTTTTGCTTTTTCAAATCAATACATCTGTCTGATGGATATGAAATCACAAAATATCTCAAACTTGATATTGGTTCATCGAGATAAATTGACCATAGTTTTGAAGGCTGATAGACAACAGTTGCTGCAACTCAAAAATAAGTAAAATGTACCAATAGATATTCCATTACCGTTTCATGAATAAAGAATAAAATAAACAATGCTATAAAACTCTTCCAATTTGAACATAGACATAGGAGCAGTTTGATAAAGTTTACTGCGAAGAATCTTTTGGCGGGCAGTTTAATATTTTGGCATATAAATCCTTTTTTATAACTATACTGATGAAGGAAGGTCATATCACAGGTAGAACGGTTTAAGTTATTTTTTCGTACGACTGGGAAATACGATGGTCGATCGTACGATCTTGATAGACGCCTAAGAATGGTTATCAAAGAATATATACGTGGTAGAAAATTAATGAAAGTTTCTTCAACTGTGAATCGAGTTAAGATTAGACGACCTTAATAAAAATAGTCATAGAAATTAATTATTTGTTATCGTTGCTTTCATTATAAAGTGATTATTATTTAACTGGCAGTCTATGCATATTCGAAGGTTTGAATAAAACTGAACTTAAATATATTTGTATGTATATATATATATTATGGTGATATTTTAATGTTGTATTAATTTTGTAGAACTTAGTTACAGTTGTTTGTAAACTATTTTTGTAGTAAAGTAGAAATTTTCTTTCTAGGAACTGTGATGTCGTGATAATAGTCAGAAGAAAAATTACGACCATTTCTTGGGAAATTGGCTTTTAATCCTTAATGTCTATTTCCGTAGTTATAACATACTTATATCACACAAGCCACTATTTTATCCGAATTAAAATTTAACGTCGATCGTATTTTGAAATTAGGTAACAGTGTGTTCGACACAGAGATCTTTCACGATTTACAAGCTCAATTATATCGATAATGCTATTTCTTTTAATTCTTAAGAATACCAATATTGGTTTTTTATTCCATACAATAGTGTTGAAAAAATTTAATTTTGAGCCTAGAAAATGACGTTTTACTCATTTCAACGACACTGTTAAAATATTTTTTCCGAGCTTACTCGGTGAAAAAAAAACCTTATTCAAACGTTACGACTATTCTATGTATATAAACATATTGGAATATATTAGATTGATAGATGTTTATTATTATGCATCATTTTTGTGCGCTGAAGATTTTACTCCAAATGCTTCATCCAGAACTTTAAAACTTTATATGTATCACAGTTTTGATGTTGGAATGTTGAATTTAGAAATTTCTGTCATGTTGTGTTAACCATAATTATAGAAAATAAATAGTGTTTGAGTACCTGACAATTTGTTCACTTTGTTTAGTTTATAAAACGTTTGGGTAAACCAAATCTTGTGATACATGTTCTAATATACTGTCTGTTGAAGGGGATTTACAGATGTTGGCATAGATATAATAATTGAAATATACACGGAATTGGAATTGAATAAGACTGTTGCTCTTTTTAAAGATGACCATAATGTTTTCTGAGTGATGCGTTCATAGGGCATGTTACAAATTAATATTTTCTGTTTACAGTGTTATAGTCCAACAGAATTTACCTGAGCTTGACCTATGTGCAAGAATATATTTAACTCAGTATTTATTATCTATTTTTGTCTTCGTTTGTAAATCACGCTTCATCGGAAACTTTCGGCAAAATACACATACTGAACAATGTATGTTCTTTTCATAAGAATAAGTACTTTGAAACTCTGTCATAATATTGCTGACTTACTTGTTTCCCCAAAAAACTAATGTGTTCAAAATTAAAAGTACATTGACAATAACATAACACTTTTAATATATTGATTTATAGTCACATCGGTTGTTATAAACACGTGTATAACTGTAAACACGCGTACGAAATCTCACCATTTAATGTAAGTGAAGTGATTATTATAATTATAGTCCGATTTTATGCTGTGAGCCGTGACAGGTTGGACGAGTCGAATCATAACCATGACGATAGGTATAACCAGTGAATACTACACTGAAAATCAATACAAACTATAATATCTCAAGTATATATGCATGATATAGTTGTTCAATATTCATTGTTCAAAATAGCGCAGTCATTTACGAATCGTAATTATGTGCCAGATGCAATACTTTTTCGGCAGTGGTTCGAATCTCAACGCCTCCATATTTTTTAATTTATTCTTAAATTCATGCATAGTTGTACGTATCATATCATGATTATTGCACTATAATTTGATTTTGTTTAATTATTTATTTCATTTTCTTGGCTCTTTATTTTATATCCAGCAATTTACATTGTACCTAATAGTAATGCATTTATATTATGCATTTCGCTTCAAATGCAAAGGCTGAGTGGAAAACAGACAAGGATACTATCGAAAGAATATGCTAAAGTTATATGCATCCCATTCTGCTTTTCATCCTTGTAAAATGCATGTAAATTTTGTACAATAACTTCATTCCTGTAAGACACGGTCGAGACAGTTTAGAGTATGACATCGAAGCAATAACTAAGCACTCAGTCAGACTAATATGCATATTCTATTTTATAATCATTTGGCTTGGTGTTGCACAGAGATTTCGAGTTGTACGTTTCCATGATGTCAAGAAATAAAATAATGATAATAAAAAATAAAGGATACCAAACAGGATTCGAACCCGGAGCAACAAAAGTAATGTTTTATCAATCCAAGTGTCTTACCGCAACGACCACGGAGTAACATAAATAAATGTAATATAATTAAAATATAGACAGTAATCAGTTGATTTGTTAAATAAGCTGTGTTACCTTTTTGTAGGAATGTTCCAAAAATCTATAAATACAAAAGTGCAGTCACGGCTCACCAGATAAAATCGGACTATAGGTTGCTCAAGCTCAGGTTAATTCTGTTGGACTATAACAATAACTGTTGACCGAACGAACGCCAAATTTCTCTCCACTCGAGCGCACTTTATCAACACTACTGTACATTGCCATGCAGTCAGTAATGTAATGAGTTATGATATTGATGTGTGGTGTTTCAGTTTCACTCTGAAAGGTTTGGGCATATATGTATCCCGAATGTATCTTGAATGTTGTTTTGTTAATCAATTGTGCTGTGTATGCATTTAATACGTCTGCGTAAATTACTCTATAGGTTACCAAATACAGCTTTCTGGTGTATTGTCCTTACCAGTGCGCATCTTATACAAGGAACTGCTTTAATACCGGAAATCAGATTAAGCAAACAGTAATGTTTTGCAGTGGATTGATATAATAGCATTGTAGGTAAATAAGTATAAGTGAATAAGCTGGTTGACATACCAGTAACCTCTGCCTGACTTCACACACATCACATTTTTGACAACTACGGTATATGTGTATTTCAGTGATGCTATGAACCCGGGTCGATAGCGCAGTTTGTATCGCGCCGGGATTTGAATCTCGTGTCCCGAAAGGGGTACGGGTTCGATTCCAACCCTGGAGGTTATACCCTACCATAACATTTTGAGAATAATGTCAGTTTTCCTCCATTGATAAGATATATGGAGAAGTTTCTGGCCTTGTAGAAAGGTGGGGGAGTACTGGTTATAGACAATGGTCCAGGAAAGCTAGGTTAATTGTGCTGGACGCCGTAAAATGACATAAATTGTGTTGACACGGCGTTAAACCCAGTAAAATAAATAGCGAAGCTATGAACATACTATAACATCTAAGAGACAATCAAATTTTGCCTACAGAACTGTCATACACATTTACTTCCCTTTCAGCTTTTGTAGTTAAATTGACTAACAACAATTTCATCTCTTTTCCAGATGGTACAAGGTTTAAATATTCATTGCTTAAATGCAGACATAAACAACATTTATTGGTTTAGTTTGTGCAAATAGACATGAGATAGATTATGCCTTAAAACATCGGTATTAACCCAACGGATATTAAGTTTGTAAATGATATTAAAATTTTGTTTGTCGTGTCAATTTGCACGAACTTATCCTTGCTATAACGCACCGATGGATTTATAGGACACATCAGCAAATATTTCAATCATTGGAGCACTCTATCGACACTTAATACACAGTACAAAAGAATTTACTAATTATATGTAAACTATATAGGTCAAAACAAAAACCGAAACTTGAACTGAGAGTGAAGACACCCGTTTAAGTCAACTATGCCACTTATATCTGTGCAACTTCAAAATGGAGTAAACTGAACAATTTTAACATAGATTTAATATCCAGATTGTCTATGAACCAGCAAACACAAAGGTGGTAACATAATGATGACATTATCTTCAATATATATAAAAAAACAATAATATTTCTTACAATTCTTTTATTGAACTATTAAATAATAAACCGAACAATTCCATAGCATAGATTAAGATGTTAATCATATACTGTGTTTATTAACACTGTTGTCTATTCCTTACTTAAGAATTCTAGTACAGATATACAGTCTTAATCATGCTGAAATGATAATAATAATTTGAATGTGTTCCATGTTTTTATTGGTACCTCCACATGAAAAATTCTTCTGTTATTCTAAATCTTTTAGAAATACCAAACGAAAAAAATAAAACCTTTAACATTCTTATGAAGATGACACACAATCATGATAAATATATGTTAGTTATCTTTAGTTTTTCGAACACACGTGTGATTGGAAATGAGCTTGATTTAATATGTTTATAGATTTCACCTTGCACGCTTTATAAATATCAAAATGGTTGCTAAATAAAATGTTCAAACTTAAACATTCGATTTTTGAAATGCAAAAATGTCTACAGATGTTTAAATCGAATATATAAATACAACATTATATTTATTTCTTTTCTGGTTACAATAATACGTTCTCCATTATCTATATATAAAATTATCTTACTAGCATTTAAATTACACCGTTTATTTCATTCAAGTGCTCTTACTCTTTAACAATCAACACGGGACAATTGCGCATTTTAGAATTGGACAGGCGAATTGAAATCATGAATCATTGTATACACATGTAGGAACACATTCAAATACACATTCATATTATTAAATTATAAAAGATATTTCGCAACATGGTGAAAATCTTTCACAAATTTAAAATAACTTGTAAACAAATTAGTATCTTTACTTACAATTTTTTGTGGCCAAATGTATAAACGTTAGGCAGACATGTGAAACGTCAAAGTTTGGATAATGTCTTTTTAGATTATATTATTTTATTCTTAATTATAAATTACTTTACAATTTTGATGCCTTCAATCAGGGGCAGTTTTTATAATCATATTGTACAATCTTCACTTGAAATACAATGTAAATATAATGCATTCTAAACATTTTTCAGACCCCCCCCCCTTAAAACATTTATACAATTGCCATTTTAGTAACAACATGTTTAACTCGATTATATAAAACAAATAATTAATCACATATACATAAGGAAAAAGAAATCAATATATCAAACCGAGAAAATTGTTCTTTTTTAAGTATAATAGAAACTTTTTGACTTTTTTTAAATTTAATCACAGTCAATGATATTTTTGTCTAGATAAGATTTAAACTTGAAGTATTTAAACCTATAATTGACGGTTTACGACGCTTACGACGCTTACAGTTCAATCTGTACTAAATGTATTGATTCCTAATTGTAATGAACACAAAAAGTTTGTTAAAATGTGTCTTGATGTAAAAGACACAGTTGACTTTGGTATAACAACAAAAAGCTGCTTAAGGACACCCGAATATGTATTAAATGGCATACACATTATATACGTTTGATTGGTTAAGTATGAGTATACAGTGCGAATTAAATTGTTTGTCTCTATAAATAAACATATAAAAAACATTTCCAAATATATTTAGCTCTTTTCTTTGGATGCAATGTTTATAGCGATGCGTCTTATCATTTATTTGCCATTGCAGCAAGCAATATATAAATCACTATTAATCTTAAGCCATTTTAATGATGAATACGGAAATGCATAAATTAGCATTTTCTTATTAGCAAACATAGGTAAGTCGTCGTTAACCCTTGAATAATAACCATCAAATGAAATTAATGTAACTTAACAACTGATGAATCGCCCTTTTCATTATATGAAGAAAATATAATCATTTCTAAATGCAAACACAAGCATCTTATTGCATTTCAATAATCAAAATTCCTTTACATTTTAAAGAAAGAGCTATATGAAAAATGAAAATTAAGCAATCATGTACACAATTTATTCACGCTATTCAATTACACAAACGCTATAAATATTTATCCATTCTTTACATGTCATTAATTCACATCGTTGAATACTTTAACAAAGTGAATATAGTTAAATGTATAGACAATGGTTGTTAGAGAAAACACAATTGTTTTCTAAAAACTTGTCAACACTTTTTCCTCACTCAAAACATAATGAACAAGTAAATCTGTGAGCTAATGCTCACTAGTGATACCCCCGCCAAAATCTAAAAGTATGCGACAAACAGGAAGTAGATGAGCAAGGAGCATGAAATTGCTTTACACCACATAGGACTATGGGTTGAAGCAATATGCAAAGAATTAGGCTGATGCATGTTATAGTTGCTGAGAAAACTGCGACGAAAATTTTGTAACGGGCGGACGCACGAACGAACACACGCACGCACGGACAAGGGTAAAACAGTATACCCCCCTCTTCTTCGAAGCGGGGCTATAATAAAGTAAACAAATTTAAAAAGATATACACTTGATTTAATATAAAACGATACATTGGTCAAACGCAAATAAGTATTCAAAAGAATCTTCAAAAGAGAACAGTGCAACTAATCTGAAATATTTAATAATATTGTTGGCGCCACTTACATACTCATCAATATGTTACCACTATTTTCCTTTCTTTACAGTTCAGTGGGTTTGTTTGTTATTCTATAAATCATTTTCTGACATAAGCATGTTGTCCTCTAAACACTAAGTATAATGTAAGTATTCACAACAGATGCATGTATACAAAACGATCATTCATTGCTTAATTTACTAAAGCAAAAACAAACTATAAAGGACAAGAAAAACATAATACTATCTTTAACAACATATTTTACATGATATAAAATTCTATAGGTCTTATTACTTATCAGTACTTAGCATAAGTTGTCCCAAGAAATGGTAGGCCACAATCACTAGATAGATGATTGCATTATTTTAAGTCACTTATAACATATAATTAAGGAAATGGTGGGCCATTTAAGCTCTATAAGGCATATCGTTGGGTCAGCGCAATACTAGTTTACATTCGGTTTCATATAGATGTACTTACACTTGATTTGCGCTGACGCATCGATATGACTTATAATTCATAAAACAAACAGAATATCAAAAACAATGTCAACAGTTTCACAAATACATGAACATATTTCTAAAAGTAGACACACTATTCTACAAGCAATTTATCAATCATTCATTTGCTCATTTGAAATATATTCTAAAATATGTTAACATCACAGACGATTGTGATTGTCAAAACATGGAATGTATAATCATAAACAATTAATTAGGTTACGCATGATGACATGATGCTTAGATACGAACCTACAAACAAAATGCAACACATAAAAATTGCACGTTTTATATCTTAGACACAACTTTCATCCACACTATTAGGCCATCATTTGGGTACAATATATTATAAAAAAGCAGCTACATGTTAAAGCAACTTACTTTTAATTAGGTTACGCATGATGACATGATGCTTAGATACGAACCTACAAACAAAATGCAACACATAAAAATTGCACGTTTTATATCTTAGACACAACTTTCATCCACACTATTAGGCCATCATTTGGGTACAATATATTATAAAAAAGCAGCTACATGTTAAAGCAACTTACTTCCACACTTATTACTTATGAGACTCAAACAAACTCTAAAATCACATTTACTTAAGACCAATGACTCGTCCAACACGCACTTCTAACAAAAATATAGCGAAATGAATAAATTTAAAATATATAATCTTAAAACTAAATTTATAAACACTAAACAATTCAGACAGCCATAAGTCTTCATTGGAAAAATATATGTATTAATAACGCTTAAGTTATAAAAGGCGGCCGGTTCACCCATTTAATTTCACTTATTGTCCATTTATAAAGTACTATTTCATCGTTCACTAAGAAGTGGACTGTTTCTAAATGCACAGAGGAATTGTTATTTTGATTAGGATTATCAGCCTCGGCAAGAAATCAAACCAAACAACAAATTTATAGTCTATTGTACAATTAACAAGCTCAAAATTGTTATATGTCTTTTAAAAATTAAAAAAAAAAACATGTTTGGTAAAGTATCAACTAAATAGTCGCCGATAAAATTTCATTATAAAAGTTCAGTATAGTGAATATATACATTTTTTATAAAAATAAAAAATAAAATATCCATTACCATATCATTAGTAATTATTGATAGGTCAAATACAAACTTGCATTTCAATACTTATATTACTGCTTCACAAATATCTAAAAAGCGGGTGTGGCCGAGCGGTTACGACGTTGGACTTGTAATCATTGGATAGTGTTGGTTTAAATCCCATCGAAAACCTACCCCGTTGATTTCTTGAGCAAGAAATTTTATCCTTCTAGTGTAGTACTGGGAAGCGGATTTGAAAGTGATTAATCTAAGTTGTAAGAACTCGTTTCACAATCAAGCTACATTAGATTAGTATAAACTTCACAAATATCTACTTAATACAAATTTTAACATAACTAAAATGCTCAGAACTCATATTTACTTTATGTTAAACTGTTTCAACATAATAGCATAGTATAACACAATATCTACAAATAAGACAAATAAAACTATCATGACAAAAAAAAGTACCGGGATATAACTATTTACAAATTGGTACTATATAAACTATCATGGCAAGATGATTCTAGAGTTATGGCACACATCTCTTCATATAAGCAAAATTCACATTTCATAAAAGGATAAATTCCAGTATCGTAAATGACGTAGCTACAAAATAGCCACATATAAACTTCCATAGCTAGAAAACAGACCTTCTGTATCACAATATCCTCAGACTGATCAAATTTAAACTATCAACTATCATATTATTACAAGAAAGTTCCTGCTCCGTGATACATATAAATACATAAATGTCAAATACAATCTTTCACAAGCAGACTATTCTATATAAGATAACTTTCAGTATAGTGACACAAAGAGCTACAGAATGGTCCAAAAAATAACTAATTTTGTCATAATAATACAATTCCAATAATGTAAAACATATATCTATATAATATGAAAATACCTACTTTCATAAACAATAATTTATTGCAGAACTAGGATACAAAGATTTGAATTAAAACAAATTGCTAAAAGGGTCAATACAATCTGTCATAACAGTAAATACAAACTTGCATAAACAATAATTTATTGCAGAACTAGGATACAAAGATTTGAATTAAAACAAATTGCTAAAAGGGTCAATACAATCTGTCATAACAGTAAATATCCAGTTCTAAAGCACAGCTATCATCAATATTGTCATACAACAAGCTAACATAATAAAACAATTCAAGTACTGTTGCACAAATATATACATAATGATCAAATACAGACTTCCATAACAAGAAAACTATAGTACTGTGACAAACATACTTATATAATGATCAAATACAGACTTTATAGCAAGAAAATTCCAAACTGACAAAAATATCTACATTATTATCAAATACAGACAATCACAACAAGGAAAATCAAGCAATTAGACAAAAATATCTACAAAATCAAATAAAGACATTCATACCAACAAAAATCCACAACTGTTACCAAAATATCTACATACTAATCAAATAAAGACTTTCATAACAAAAAAATCCAGCACTTTGACACAAATATCCACATAATCAAATACGGTTTTCATAACAAGAAAACTTCAGTACTGTGACGCAAGAAAAATAATGATCAAATAAAGACTCATAACACGAAAAATCCAGCACTGAGAAACAAATATCTACATTATAATCAAATAAAGACTTTCATACCAAGAAAATTCAGCACTGTGACAAAAAAATCTACATAATAAAATTAGGACTCGTAACAAGAAAAATCCACCACTGAGACAAAAATATCTACATAATAATCAAATAAAGACTTTCATAACAAGAAAAATCCAGCACTGTGACAGAAATATCTACTTAATCAAATACAGAATTTCATAACAAGAAAACTTCAGTACTGTGACACAAATATCTACATAATAATGAAAAAAAAAGTTTTCATAAGAAAAATTTAGCTCTGTTAAAAAAAATCTACAAAATCAAATAAAGACTTTCATAACAAAAAACCCAACATTGTTGTACAAATGTCTACATAATGATCAAATACGCACTTTAACAAGACTATTTCAGTACAGTGACCAAATAATCTACAGAATAATAAAAAAGAATTTCATAACAAGAAAACATTAAGCACTGTGACATAAATATCTCAAAAATCAAATCAAGACTCCCATAACAAAAAAAAAACCCAACATTATGCCAACAATATCTACATAATCAAATACTTAATTTCATGACAAGAAAAATCCAGCACTGTGTTACAAATCTTTACATAATATTCAAATACAGACAATCACAACAAGAAAATTCCAGTACTGTGGTACAAACATCTACAAAATATTTAGATACAACTTTATCAACAAGAAAAATCCATCACTGTAACAAAAATATCTACATAATAATCAAATACAGACTTTCACAACAAGAAATATCCAGCACTGTGACTAACATATTTACATAAAAAATCAATACTGACTTTCATAACAGAATATTTGAGTTCTGTGACACGCATGTCTACATAATAATCAAATACAGAATTTCATAACAAAAATAATCCAGCACTGTGACACAAGTGTCTACAAAATAATCTAACACAGAATTTCATAACAAGAACAATCTAGCACTGTGACACAAATATCTACATAATAATCAAATACAGACTTTTATAACATGAACAATCCAGCACTGTGACACAAATGTCTTCATAATAATCAAATACAGTTTTTTATTTATTGAAGTTAACGCCGTGTCAACACAAATGTAGGTAATTTTGCAGCGCACCTAACCTAGCTTTCCTGGATTATTGTCTATAACCAGTACTCACCTGCCCATCCACAAGGCCGGAAACTTCTCCATATTATCTAATCAATGGAGGAAAATCGACATTATTGTCAAATTTTCAAATACAGAATTACATAAATGTAGCACAAATATCTACATAATAATCATTAAGAATTTAATAACAGGACAATTCCAGTACTGCGAAAGAAATATTTACATAATATTAAACAATATTGAATTTCATAACAAAAATTCAAACACTGCGGCACAAATATTTACATAAAAATCAAATAAAGAGTCATACCTAGAATATTTCTGTACTGTGACAAAAATGTCTACATAATCAAATACAGACTTTCATTACAAGAAAAATTCAGCACTGTGACACCAATATTTACATAATGAAATACAGACTTTAATAACAAAAAAAATCAAGCACTGTGACACAAGTATCTACATAATCAAAAAGAGACTGTCATACTAAGATTTTTTCAGGACAGTAACAGAAATGTCTACATATAATCAAATACAGACCTTCATATCAAGAAAAATCTACCACCAAGGTACAAATATTTACATAAAATCAAATACAGATTTTCATATCAAGAAAAATCCTGCACTGAGGTACAAATATTTACATAATAATCAAATACAGACTATCATAACTAGAAAATCTCAAAACTGTGACATAATTATCTAGAAAAAAAATAAATACAGACTTCCAAACCAAGAATATTTCAGTGCTGTAACAGAAAATTTTATGTCCACATAATAATCAAATACAGACTTCCAGACAAAATAAATTCCAGAACTGTGACATAAATATCTGCATTATAATCAAAACAGACTATCCCAAAAAGAAAGTTTCAGTACTGTGGCACAAACATATACATTGTAATCAAATACAGACTTCCATACCAAGAATATTTCAGTACTGTTACAGAAATATCTACATTAAAATCAAATCAAGAATTTCATACCAAGGAAAATCAATCACCGTGACAAAATATCTACATAATCAAATACTGAATATCATGACAAGAGAAATCTAGTACAGTAACAAAAAAATCTACATAATGATCAAATGCAGACCTTTATCCAAGAAGAATCCAGCACTGTAACAAAACTTTCTACATATTGATCAAATACAGACTTTCACAACAAAAAATATTCAGCACTGTGACACAAATATTTACATACTTATCAAATACAGACTTCCACACCAAGGATTTTTCAGTACAGTAACAGAAATATCTACAATATAATCAAATACAGAATTTCATAACAAGAAAAATCCAGCACTGTGGCACAAATATTTACATAATGATCAAAAAAGACTTTAATAACAAGAGAAAGTCAGTTCTGTGGCACAAATATTTACATAATGATCAAAAACAGACTTTTTAACTAGAAAATGTTATTTCAACTTTATATACCTCTTAAGTTTGTGAAAAAAAAATTACAAGGAATAAAAGTACTGCTGGTCAAATAACTAAATAATAGTCAAAATATGTTTATTGTATGAAAGTTTCTTCTACTGCTTTTAAAATATCTACACCTTGTTTTTGTACATACATTTCCAAATTGTCAATTACGCTCAAACAACCAATCTATGAGAGCGAAAGAACTGGTAACCATAAGAAGAAACGTTCAATAAACTAAAATTACACAAATATTTCTGATGCATATAATAACATATACTGCACAAATAGAAAATTAAAATATAGGACAGCAAAGTTTTGGTCCTTAACTAAAAATATGTCAATTTTATTTATTAGTAATTATAGTAGAATCCACACCACATTATTATCAAATTAAAACTCAACACACACAATTAGCCAAGAAGGAATATAATAAAAATAATTAGTGCCTTGGATAAATATTTAAATCATGTTCATACATGGCCTATGCAGTACACTATTTAAAATAATTATACATTGTTTTGTAGAAATAAATATACAATGCGACTAAACATTAATCAAGGTAATTGAAGTACAATGGTCACATATGTAAATCAGGACTGAACTTATGAAAATGCGGGAATTTCTAGCAGTGTCAGACAAATAATCTTTTTCCGCAAAGTTCTTGTGCTTTTAGACCAATCCTCAAATATAGCCATCAATAAAAAAAATACATTGATTTACTTAAGTTAAAATCACTTCATTAAAGCAACGTTTTTATGATTCGAAATGAATGTATAAATACAATAGCTAGACTGTTTATTTTGGAATAAAGAACAGGAAATATAACAGTTTATCAATGTGAAAGTCTTATTTAAAATATTATTATGGATTGACAATGTACTACACTAATTAACAACATCAAAGCAATGTACAAGAACTGTCCAGTACTGGAAAGCAAGTAGTATTACCATTAAAGTAAAAATGACTTTAAAACAACAAACACATCATGTCAATTTACCAACACAAATAAAAGCAAATAAGCAAATGTGAAAATTACATTTGCAAGGCACTAAGAAATGATGTAACATTTGGTACTCAAACATAGATGTAACAGCAAATATTTTCGTAACAGCTCAAATGAAACAATACAGTAATTCAAACTCTCAATCCTTCAACAGCGTCAGTTGATGCATGCCTAAGGCAAGACAGATAAATAACACACGTGCAATATTAAGGTATGCTCTAGTAATATGCAGGAAATCACTATATATACCTTCAAGGTATCTACTAAACTCACTGGATAGCTTGATTCTCAATGTTAAGTGTATGTCGATACGCGATGTTACACAATATCTCACACATATTTGTCTTTTTCATTTTCACTATAATAATATTAACAATCATTTAATGTTTTATCTCTTGAACAGCCTTCCATTAAGCCTACAAAAATAATATACACACATGATTAAACATATAAAACATAAATCATAATAAAAATGCATTAAAATCTTTAATCGCCACAACTATTTGTTTGGGAGGTCGTAATTAGTCAAAACAACGCGATTGTATTACTGTAGCTTGTGCTATTTAGTAAAGTTAACATAAACGACAACTGAGCAGTAATATTGCAGATAGGCGTCTGTAAAAAAGCAAAACCATTAATTAAGTAGCGTTTATTGTTCCATTTTTCACTAGTTAGCGTATTAAAACGCTGCTAACGATTTTGTTTTGTGGCAATTCTCCCGCCTACCTCCTGGCACGCGAAGTGTTGCAAATAAAAGAAATAGCTTTTCAATAATTTCGTGCGGGTATTTTAACTCGCAAATCGGCAACGTGTTCGGTTTTCCATATATGCTTTTAACGAAGATTATTTCCAACTAGACAAAAAAACGGTAGTCGAACCAGTTTCGAAGACAAGCACACTGAGAAAAATCACAATAACATGATAAAGGGACAGAGTATCAATTCAGTAGCCGATCGCTAGCTTAGTGGGTAGGACCAATGGTTAGATACAAAGGCCGGGTATTCTTTCGTCGAATTTGACCATGAAATAATTTCTTCCGGCCATCTTCCGTTCTACTTAACAACTGCCCTTCTTTTGCTTATTACGTAGGGCAGTTGTCACTGACGGAAGTATGCGCCTCTTAACTGATCAAATGCCTAATCCACAGATTTAGCCTTTCCATGAATGGTGATAAGTTGACTGATCGCCGTGATGTGACTGGTACAATAAGTTGCTACAGCGCAGAGTTGGACAGTTTTTGCCGCTGGCGGAAAAAAACATGGTAAAAAACGGAAAAAACGGAGAGGAAAAAATAGGGTGGCAAAAACTGGAAAAAAAACTAAATTCTTCAAATTTATAAAGAAATATTCATAAATTTGCATTTTAAACTAAATGGAAATGCTTATTACTTTAATATTGAAAGCAAAATTAAATGATACAGTATTAACAAATACACAATAATTACATTTTGTTCAGGGTTGGACAGTTCTTGCCGTTGGAAAAAACAGGGTGGAAAAACTTAGGTTTTAAATTTCAAAGGAAATATTCAAATGTTGTATTTTAAACTGATTGGAAATGTTAATAAATTAATTTGAAAGTATAATTGACTGATACAGTTGTAAGCAATTCATTATAATTACATGGTGCCCAGGGATTGACAGTTTTTGCTGTATGAAATGCAGAAAGAAAATGAAGGGTGGAAAAAACTGACAAGAACTAAATTTCTCAAATTTCAAAGGAAATATTTAATAGTTGTGTTTAATACTGATTTAAAATCCTAATATTTTTACTGTTTTGAAAACAAATTGAATGATACAGTTATAAAAAATAGATTATTCCACAGAGTTGTAAGTTTTTGCCACAAAAGAACAGGATAAACAGGGTGGCTAAAACTGGGAAAAACAAGTTTCTCAGAATTAGAGGAAATATTTATATAAAATTTAATCTATAAATACTTTACAATATTAAGATTACTTTAGTGTTAAATATAAAGTTGACTGACACATCCTTAAACAATACATTGAGTCCCAGTGAGAGGGGCTTAGATTTAGCCTTATCCATCCTCAAGCTTTATAATGGACAAATTTTTCATTTTATTCATTTAAGATTGTATTCATATTCAAAAGCTGAGAATAAACAATAAAACAAAGAAAAATCACTATAGTATTTGCACTGACCAAGTGTGAAACACAAGCACAACATTGAGCAAAACATACCATTTCGGTTTTTTTTCCATTTTTGCCGTTTTTTTTCCAGTTATTGCCGGTTTTTACCAATTTTTGCCAATGGAAAGGAAAAAAACTCATTTTTGCCGGCAAAACCCCAACCCTGCTAAAGCGTTAAACATATATAATAAAATCAATTTAGACTCAGAACGAAACATTTACCTGCATTCTAAAATTTTCTCGTTTTAGTCGTATTTTTCTTTTTCTGTACCAATCTTTTATTTGAAGGAGACCCAGTATTCTTTTGGAAACTCAAAGCAAAACCACTTAATTTATTATGAACTTTTGACCGTTTCTGAAATAGGTAATATTAGAAAACTAATTAGAAACATAAAATGACAGTCTAGACAATCCAAATATGTGATGTGTTTGTAAGTGTATCATTCAGTTTTGAAATAGTATTAGTATTCAGTTGCTGAGTATTAAATCTAGCATTTGAAATAAATTCCTCATTCCCTTTATCGCTCACCTGAGTACCATTGATACATACAGGAGTCTGAGAAAAAAACAATATAAACTTTCAGAATGATTTCCAGAACGATACTGGACCTGTTTTTTATCCAAGATGACTTATGTTTAAACTCATCCAAGAAATAGACAATTAAGTCTATAATGTGACCATTAGAGTGAGCACTGGTGAGCTTAAACTTTCAGATAAAATATATAATTTTAACAGAGTACATGCGAATTCTACTTGGCTAATTTTAAATGAGATTAAGATTTAACATCAAACCAACAATTACAGATAATAAAAATTAACATAGATGTCCGTTGCCGTAACTAAATTGCTGACACTTTAAAAATATGCTTCTACAATTATACACAATACAATATATGAATGATGTTTAAAATACTAAATAAGTATTTATCATCAACAATTATAATAAAATGCATTGTCAGTCAATGGTTAAAACTATCAAGTAATGAGCACTCAGATACGAGAGGTGTTCAACTTATATTTGAACAGATCTGAACTCTGATTCTGAAGCCTATGACCGGATTGTTTCCTCTAAAAATTGCTTTTTATATGTATTGTTATGTAAATAATCATGTTCTATGAAACAAAATTATTTAAACTTATTTTATCAAACATATTTATAGCATGTTAGATGACCACCACAAAACATCATTTGTTAGAGTTTTACCACATTTTTTTGCTCTTAGATATGGCCTGTTGGATGTGTTATAAATGTTATAATTACCTTTTTGTATCCAAAAAGCAAGCGTATATTGATAA
This sequence comes from Mactra quadrangularis, assembly GCA_025267735.1. Taxonomy (NCBI): domain Eukaryota; kingdom Metazoa; phylum Mollusca; class Bivalvia; order Venerida; family Mactridae; genus Mactra; species Mactra quadrangularis. The sequence continues at coordinate 8,919,447 of CM046300.1, forward strand.
AACGAAATTACGTCTTTTAACAAAGAAAATGCATTTTGTCATTTTAGACTTAAAGGTCAAATTTATCGTTGGACACAAAAAAACGATTAAACATCAAACAATTACGTATTTCTATCGTATCTCAGCATACACTCACGCTTAACGCATGTAAACAATGTGTATATCGAGATGTTTAACTCTGATTTAAACCTGTATCAATTTAGCCGATATTACAGCATCGCTTATCTACCGTGTGTGACGTCATCGTTGTCCTATCGATTAGAACCTGTTGTAACAGTCAATAGATTGTAATACATACACGCCTGTCAATTAATCAGTCGCAAAAACATTTTGAAATTAAGTTTGCATTTTTTTTTAATAATTACATTACCTACATGATTTTTTAAATTTTATATAAACCAGTTTAATAACTAGGCTTATATGTTTTAAATTTGATTGCATTAATAGACAATTCCATGATATTAAGTAGTTTTTGTGATGTACTTTTTATTTGCGTGAAAAAAGGTTCAAAAAGAAATTAAATTGAATACGTCATTACATTGAATGAGTCTGAATCTGGTTAAGTGCAAGCGCGTTTTTTATTTCTATATGATGACCGAGTGAAAGTGGAAAAAGATTGAAAAAACTCGGCAGAAATACTTTCGACTACGTTAAGTTATGATTTCGTCACATTTTGACAGATACTTGCCAAAAATATAATCTTCTTGCGGAAAACGCTATTTAATTTCTTTTTTGAAAAGAAAATAGTGTACCTCGTGTTTTTTTCTCAAGGAACCAAAGGTGAAAAAAGGAAAATCAGGTGACAGCAATGTTGTGCAGAAAATACTACTAAAATTGTTTCGTAATGTTGAGTGCAGTAAATATTAGCCAGAAAAATAAGTATAAAAATTAATTTATCTAAAAACCGCATCTAAAAATCATGGAATGAAAATTGATTAAACATTAAAATATTTATATCTTTATATCGTTGGTTGTGCGATTATATAAAATGATGAGACCGGCATTATAAACCTCGCTATTTTGTACACAAAAATATTTAAATGCGTAATATGAACTTGATTGCCTTAACGGTCATCTACTATCATTTACCTTATCTCCAATATATCGCGTTACATATGTCAGCGGATTAAAAATTTCTTTTGAATTCACAGCATGACGGCTGTTAGACAATGTTGAAACTGATTGAGGGTGTGATACGTACATTGTATATTAATGTCGACGGCAGAGTGATATCAAACACGTGTTAGGATTTGAGAGTTTGTGTCCATGGAAACATACCCAATAGTATCAATAATTTTATGACACAAAAGAGAAATTGATAAATTATTTTGATGTACCCCTAACTTTAAATATGGTAATTAAGTTTGTAAGGTTCCCCACGGGGAACAATATAATTCGTACAAGATGACAAAAAGTCCCGCGAAGAGCCTCTATATATTGGGGTCCTTAATGTGGACTAAGATATCACCGCCAACAAATTGCATTAGTTACACATGACCTGTCAAAAGGCAATCGCCAATTATATATTTTTTAATTATAGTTAATATTGATCTGAATAATGATGTAAGAAAATAATCCTTTGAATCGGAGTTGATATTGTTTTTCACGGAAGTCAATTCGCGCTAATAAATCTATTTTTTACTAGTTCGATAGACAAATATATGAACAGTTGAATTTACCACGGAGAAATGTGTGATTTTATTGAAACTTAAATTCTCATAGGGAATTACGGAAAAGCATCTAAATACAACAAAGGGAATTATTATGAACTATTCAAAACTATATAAAGATACGATATGAAATTATTTACTTCGTCGCCGAGTTGTCGTCGTTTTGAACTAGTTATCTTAATCTAGTTTGAAACCATAATGAGTGCAATCCCTCGAACAAAGATGAAATTCTTATAAACTATTACAGTTTTAAGTTTTTTAAAACATAAGTTGCATCGGAATTATTGTTTCAATATTCTGTGGTAATAATTCAAAACTGGTGCTGAAGAAATCTGAAACACCATGATCAACGGTAAGTAATAAATTCTTATCTTCATAAAAATATGGGCTCCGAACTTATACTTCAAATTTACTTAAATTGATATCATGAAAGAATTACAAACTAAGTTGTAAATAGCAATTATTTAATTAGCATTTATTTCTAATTACAAGCACAAGACACAAATTTTCCTTACTATAATATATACTTATACTCTCTTATACTCTCGGTCATAATCACCACATTCACAAATAATGCGCAATCGTCAAAATTCTTTCGCTATTCGATCTAGAAAGGATTATTCTACATAAAATACTTTTATTTGAAGAAAATCGATCTATATCTTCTCTATATATTCTATAATTGGGACACATAGTATCTTGCACCTGTGTTTCTAATAACCGCTTTCAGGATGTAGGACTACGATGACGTCATACCGATTCCGGTCACGAACGATAACTCATGCATAACTTGATGCAGGTGTGTTACGCCCAAGAGTTAAAATTCGTATTGCATCGTTATTTGATGACCAAATTTTAATAGTTTATAATTATCCATATTTTTTGAATATTGAAGAATTACAACCGAAAAATTTGAACTTTAAGTCCGAAATCAGTGTTTGAGAGCATATATCATACATTCATTCATTTTACGTAATAGATTTTGAAATTATTTAATTAATTATATTCTTATTAAAACTTTAATGTTCTGAGTGTGTAAATTGAAAGGAATGCAATAATCAATAATGTTTTAAGGGGTCAAAAAGTGATCCTTTATAAGGCAATTCAAAGACAAGTAAGAGAAAGTCGTCACGGTTTGGTCAAATTAAGTAACGTATAAAACACTATATTTTCATTTTTTATAATTGAAGTTGCTAAATAATATAGTCATACACCAATTTCATAGACATGATTTGCTTAATAGTTGTAGTTACTTTGATATGACCATGTTTAGAAGTATTTACTTTAGCTTTCAATGCTTGATATGACGTCACATAACATAAATATAAAAGCCCCATTCAAAGCCTGTGTAGAGGTTTCGAAGTAGAACTTTGGGAATGTGTATCTTTATCACATAAACTAAACATATACATATATAAAATGAATTAGAAGTTGCAGAAACATTCATAAATAATGTTATTTATCATGTACTTGATCCAGCTCAACATTAATTTAGATAATGTTGTTGTCAAACAAATAAAATGCAATTTCACGCACATTTCGAACTTCAAAGAACACAAGGAAGTAGAAATATACATGAAATAATTGTGAAAGAAAAGATTTTGCAAAATTTTATGGGATAAAGATGATAACAACTTCTAAAGTGACCGTTTGCTTTAGATTTCGCTATGTTCAAAATGCCAAAAATACGATCCCTTCATTAATGTTTAATAACAGCCTTATATTGTTTCAATTTTTTAATTGTAATATGCCAGTCGATCTTAAACAATCCACTTGTAATATATGCAAGTAAAATGTGGATATTTATTGTCAGAAATTGATTTTAATCCCATCAAAAAAGTGTTAAATATAAGTTGAACACCTCTCGTATACGTGCAAAATTCAACTAATAACACAAATAGTATAACTAATAAAACTATACGTGACGTACCTCGTTTTCTTTTTCTATTACAGATACAATATCCGCAACGTGTCGAACCATTAGTCCATCAGGTAATATGTCCGATATCAGATACTCTCTATGTGTGGTACGTACTGTCCCATTTTGAAATTTTTCATTAGGCCAAAACGACTCATCCGAAATGTAATGGCGAAGTGATTGCAAAGAGTCTGCAGTGGTAGAAGCTAAACATCTGTAAATGAATCTTTTCAGTGCTTTGATTAACAATGATGATAATTCTTCATCTTTCAGCAATTTAATTAGATGGTCACGTAATGGTGCGTCAAGAGTATCACGATACATGTCAGAAAGGCCATCTCTTATATTGTCAGCACATAATTCCTCTAGAAGCTCACTTAATGCTACAATATGACACAGTTGAATGTTTGATTCTGGCTTAGGTAGTAATTCCTTAGGAAATTTTCTGCACATTAATGATTTCCACGAATCTACAAACTCCACAAGTGGTTGCTCGGGATTGGCTTTGAATCCCTTGATAATAGTCATGACTATCCCGAGATGAGTCAATAATTCGGATGGCATTCGTCTATCTTCTTCTTTCTGTCGCATTATACCATTACTTATGTCAGTTGTCAATGGAACTTGATAAACATTGTTTTTAATTTCTTTCACAAGTGAGCTATAATTTAAGTGTAGTTCATCCATGAATATAATATTTGGTAGCTTATCAAAGGAAGTAATGTACTTTTTACCAATCACAACTTCTTTGGCCAAGTATTCTTCAATTCTGTAAAAATCATAATGGACTTTAATACCGTGACCATACCGAAGATCAGATTGGGATTCTTCCTGCAAAATACTATCCAAGTCTAATTGAGTATCAAGCAAATCATCTTTCTTCACTTCAAGAATAGGAACACATGGTATGTAGGCCGTTTGTTCCTTAAGCATACCTTGAAGAGTCATACTGGCATTCGCAATTCCTCCGACATTATCAAGGAAACTGTTTTGAAGATTGATTAAAGTTACCAGTACTTTAAATATCACCGATTGCTCATCTAAAATTAAACAGTGCTCCATCTTGGACTGATAATGAATTTTAGGCATACACTGTGCAATATCTGTTCCTTTTAGTGTTTTTCTGATAAATTCCCAAGACGTCTTGAAATCCTCAAATCGATTCTTCGCAATGTCTGATTTCACATTATCTTGCTTAAAATACATAAATTCTAATGCTGTCATTTGAATGCACTCTTGTTTCTTTATCATATAACTAGCATACGCAACTGTTGTTGAATGCCACAATAATATGCTTATAATGTGTCTTGGTAGGGATAACATTTTTTGATGTTGCAAAACTGCCACTAAGAAGGGGAACTGATTCTTTCGTCTGGTGAGTTCAAAAGTAAAATTTTCTTGAGTGGGATTAGCAGTTAATCTATACAACTGTGGAAGCTTAGTAAGACGATCATCAGCTGAAATGGTTTTAAGATCAGTCAACTCAAACACTTGATCACAAAAATCTTTCTTACAGCCATGTTGTTGGTGCAATTCATTGTTCTTGAAATATAACTTTCTAATGGCGTCAGTTTTCTCGCCAAAAACATTTTCTACAATGATAGCAAATCTTTGTTCGAAATTACTTATACCCTCCGACAAGAGGCAACCCTCACACGTTCTAAAAAGCATGTCGTTTGCTTCAAAGAGTATTGCATTCATTAGAATAGCCGTGTCATTATGATTGGTATTGACAAGTCGTCTCACAGTATCCCAGTCCTCAATTACCTCTTTTAACAATGCGTCTGACGTTTTACTCCATCTGAAGTCCAAGGATGCATTTATGGTATCTATATCAGCATTTCCAAAAGCGACAGAACCCAGAATGCAAGATTTAATAATGAATTGCAATAAGCAAACGCTCAAAGATTTTTTCCCGTCAGCTAGTATGCCTTTATTCAAGCTTAAACTTGAAACAATAATTGGATGTTCATATTGGGTCAATTTGATTTTAAGTCCACAGATTTTACAGTCCACATTTTCAACGTTCTCATGCACAAAGACCTTATTCCGACAATTACAAATTCCTGTGTAAATGGTTTCTGTAATTGCTTGAGTAAGATCCTGATTACAAAAACCAGGTGCTGAACTTTTTTCAAAGCTTCCAGGTTCTAGAAGGACATATGTAAGGAATGATCTTCGTTTATGTGGACAAGAAGCATGTTTATCGTTTGCCAGTACAAGTGCAATCAAAATTACAATGGAAGAAAACATGCAAATTTCTCTTTGAGATGAGGTCTGATCTATACCAAAATCACTAATGTGAAAGTCCTTACGTCCAATAAGACACTGGACAAAGTTTATGACTTCAATTTCATGTCCTTCGTCTATAATCTTATTAACAATTACGTCAGCTATTGTTCTCTTTGAATCATCATGTTCATTGATAGTTTTGGAAAGATAGAAATCACGTACAATTAATGCAAACATTTGAGTCATACCAGAAACATTTTCTGTAGATTTCTTGGCAAGTTTACTGAATTTCTCAATGTCTGTGATTTCTTGACAATGGAAACACAAATTATTGTGTTCATGTACATCAACGTGAGTGCATAATGCGGAATTATGCAAATTCCGTGTACCGAAATCAAACACTTCAGCATTGTAGAAGGTCATCCTTTCAGAGCTTGAAACACAATACTTGTGAGTCTGCAAAACTGTGCGTCTCTCAAACAATAACTTGAACTGAAAACATGTCAAACCATGCAATCCATCTTTCAACAGGTCATTGTGTACAATACTCAGAACATTCATCATTTTGGTAACTTGGTCGTCATTCCCATTTTCCAAGACATCAGATGAAAAATAAGTAAAGCATTTACAAAACGCAATGGATGCCAGATAATTTAACCCAGGCTTGTGATTCGTCAATGACTTTTGACAATCATAAAGTATTTTGATAAGGTCTTGTTCATCAAATTCATTTGAAACGAAACTTTCGCCTGACTCAGAACGAACATCGTCTCCTGGAAGCACATTAGAAAATAAAGTTTCATTGAATGTTTCCTCGAGAACATCAACTAGTAATGTTAAAACTGGTGCATCTAATTGTTTCTTCTCGAAAAGGCATTTGATCATTTGATCTACATTTTTAAGAAGATTTTGGTCTGCTTCATCCAACTCATCATCAATTATTGTCTCATTTAAAAAATTCTCATTTGAGAACAATTTAACAAACATGTGAACATGTATATTCTGCAAAACTGTTTTAAAGGGTACTTTAAATAATCGAAAGTACTGCGATAAAATTCTGTTCTCAACAACATATTCAAAGAACGTACTGAAAACGGTTGTGTCTGGATTGGCTGATAAACAGCGAACTAAATACGACGATAATGTCTGATAACATACAAGTAACTTCTGCTCACCTAATCCAGTTTTATCACAAGTTATTTTGTCAATGATACGTATAAGAGTATTGTAAACTATATCAGAATCCAATTGATGGTTCCGTAAGGACTGACCAATGTGTGAAAGTAGTTCTTCATTCAAACTAAAGTAAGTTATTAAATTTTCAGCAATCTCAGAGCTAACTTTCAGCGAATAAAGAGCAGGTGGTTCCCTCGAAACTTGTGCAGCAAGTGGCAACACCTCATTGACAAGCAAGGTCCAATTAGCAACTCCTTTGTGTCTGCTTAAGCACAGTTTTGAAGGCAGTAACTGCTTACACACGAAGTGTACCAATCTGTCATTAACAGACATACTAGTATACTCATCATACTCACTATCACTTGATGTTATTGAAACATCAGAGTAATCTTGACTTTGTGAATTGTTATTTAGTTTTTCGGAACATATATCGAAAAACTCACTCAGGGTAAAAGAATCACCATCGAATAATCCAACATATTTCTTTGTACCCAATTCTTCATCACAATCGAACATACTTAGATTTTCAATATCTTGGGAATCCGTAGAACAGGCATCCGTATCTTTCATAGCGTCATTCTCAATAACATCTTCTGACATTTTTTGAAATAATTCTGAGGAACTTTCAGGCATTTTGCTCAAGAATGTATCAAGTAATAACAGTTCAGCACGAATAGAATCAAAATGTGCCCAAACTATGGTATGAAGTCGTATAACAAATGCAAATGGATCCCCCTTGCATTTTATATCATGTCTGTTCAAAATACGAAATAAAAATGGTTTACATCTCAGTTTGAACTTGCTAACAAGCACAGCATCCAATGTTAGACTACAGAAGTCTTCTATATAATCCGAGCTCCAGTTAGCGTAGGTTAGCTCATTTAAGTCAGGTATTTTATTCACAATCACGATCTCATGCTGACTTAAAACCTCATTGTACACTTCTGGTGGCAGCTCGCCATCTTCCTGTAACTGGCAATGAAATCTATATTCAGCTACTAATTCCATAAACTCATTTCTAGTTGTCTCTATTGCATCAAAAATTGTTTGACTACATGGCATTTGAAGTTGCAAATCGTGTGAACTGCAGGTATAGCATTCAGGACCAGAGTCATCTACAATATCTTTAAGAGGTAGTGCACATTTATTTCGCAGACAGTACATCCATTTACACCTCTTTTCTTTGATCATGTCATGCTGCAGCTCTTCATTGTCTGCAACAAAGAAACTCTCCAACAGACTCATAGATTCGATCTGAAAAATCAATTTTGCAAAAGGTAGTTTGATTGTATCCTTTATGTGTCGTTCAAGTGCATCAATAAATCCTGACGACGATTTCAAAGAAGTAATATTAGAGGCAACTTCAAAAGCCCAATATTTATTACGTTGAAATTCTTGTTGACGGTGAACAAAATCAATTATTTCATTTTCAAATACGTCCATCAAATCATCCGACCCCTCAATCCTCACTATGGCATTAGATATACTCTCTATTCTACGGCCAAATTGTTCGTACCGAATTCTCGAAAATGCCCATAACAGCTCTTCCTTCAGATCACCTTTTAAAGGTCTACGCTCATTGATAACCTCTAATATTGACATCTGACAAAGTTTGGGAAGAGTAATACGAGGGCAATCTAGGCAGTCAAGCATAAACATATTCCAGTCTGATAAAAAATTTAACTGCGACAAACCTGCATGCAATGAATTATTCTGATCAATGTGGATAATTAAATAAACATGTTTATGTTCTACATTTGCCTTACGTAAGTATTCTTTCCTGCATCGTTCAACAACAAGTTTGGTCAGTAAAATATGATGACCTTCGTCCTTCGCATTACACTGAATAATTAGATGGTTCTTGTTACTGTCGTCCCAAAACATTTGGATTCTAGTAGAAAGCTGCTTTTCAGATTTAAAAGCACCGATTTTTTCTATCTGCATACGTATTTCTGACTTGTGACATATTACTTTTGTGTGAATATTGCTGTTAGTAAAAACAACAGACAGAATTCCACTATTCAATACATATTCAGGTGAAGTGTGCAGTTGATGAATCATCAAATACTCAAAACCATCGTGCAAAGGTAGCTCGAAATATTGCCTAACTAATCTCTCAACATCAGATCCTGCTAAAGAGTATGACCTTTGAAGACGAACTACAGCGTCAGGTTTCATAATGCGCAATAAATGTGTCTGACATTCATCGATTATGTTGTGTTCTTTGCCCACTTCATGAGCATCTGGTTCGATCTTTAAAACGATTGATGCCAGAAGATCCTTGTTACAGATAGGAAATAAGGCGTTCATTTGTAAAACTGTTTCATCCTCTTTGGTTAATGTACCAATCCATTTTTCTAAAATGTCAATAAACTTAATATGCTTCTCTTGAATAATATCACTGAACCGCAGATATTGTTTTTCAAAGCGGTTGAGGAATGGAGGATCACTTAAATCTAACATACTTTCATCTACTAACACAATGCATCTAAAATGATCAGCTACATGACATATAGGGTTACTGTATGGTCCCAGGGCAACCCGGCAGTTTTTCTTCTTACCAATGATTGTATAATTTTGGTTAAGCATATCATATAGACTCCCATAAATATTATCTAGATCTTTTAAAATAAGTGCCATGCCCTGCTCCATGCATAAAATGATTCTGCTTAAAATTCTGTAGTTGTAATCATCGGTTAGGTCTTCTTCAAAACGACTTCCGAATATAATTTCTTTTTGTCTAGAACCAAGTTCATTAAGTTTGTGTTCTAATACTCCTAAAACAGATTCGCCAGTGGTTATCAACATTAAATGCCTAGCTATAGGATCTGTAATATTTTCTATCACTAGCTCTAGTAAAGGACTTTGGTGTGGATAATATGCTGAAAGCAATGAAATGTGCGCTCTGAAAACATCGTACAAAGTATGAATTTCTTCAGGTAACCCACCAAAGTTTCTTGCTATTCCATGCATGATAATATCAGCTATCTTACTTTTAATGAATTCATTGTCACCATCTGTGTATGCTTTTGCAACATATTTTACTAATGAATAGTAATCTCTGAGTCCATGGAAATGTTTGAAACGCAGACGTTGTATGTACTGAAAATATGCTGTTGCGAGTTCCTCAAGGATTACGTTAAATTCATTACTGGGTTGACGAATTCCTACTACGGCATCTTTGAAAAACGACAAATGCTTTGATTTAGTTTCTGATCCCAAAAATGATTCACTTATAGATTTTGCTGTGTCGTACAACTCTTCTATGTCCATATCAGGTCGAGAAAGATGAACAGCTCTATTCATTTTTGAAGCGTCAAGAGCCCAATTAGAAATACCAACTACGGCAACATTGGGCTGACTTTGTCCATCTGGTTCCAAAAGACTATGGAGTACCTTAAGAGGGTTAAATCTTGAAATTTCAGCTAATCCAATTTCATCCAAGACGACAACGGACAATACATCACCACTTTTATTTGCATCTTGGTAACTTTCTGCTTTTTTAAAAACTTTAATTATACCGTCTGATGTCGATGATTCTGATCCTTGAAATGAAACACAATATAGTTGAGGTAATGTCTTGAAAAAAGCATCTTCTGAATCTTTACCTCGTAAATTACTTCTTATCAATTGCATTGCTAAAGATTTACTGCATCCTGGTTTACCTACAACAAATATTGGAATCCGATTGAAAATGCATACAAGTATAACAAATACATTTTCTTGCAATGCAGTGTTGTGAGCAATACCGGTGGGTAGTTTCATTCTTCGCAAAATATCAGCTTGTTCTTCCTTGATTATCCTTTGTATGAAGCTCCCTTGGTCATCATCAAACTTCATTCCATTAGTTGTAAATAAGTCACCAATGTTATCTCTGTATTCCTTTCTTACTAATTTGCTTGGAAATCTTGCATGGTAACTCAGAGCCAAAGAAAGTATCATGGATTTAAGCTTTATGTCAATCCTCGTGCTTGTTTCAATGTTACGCTTCGTAGGGAGAACTTTCAAAAACCACTTGGCCAATATTCTACACCTTTGGACATCACGGAGACTTACTGAGTATTGCGATTGCTCTTGGTCACGCACAAAATTCTGAGACACAGACAACAAATCAGTGAAAATGTTATGGTTTTTTGAGTCCTTCGGAAAAACATCTTGAATCATTCTATGAATGTACATTTTTTCATCCTTTTCATTAAGACTACCAAAGTCCCATACATAGTCCACCATAATCTCTGGTAAAGGTAATACTCTGTATACTAATCTAGATAATTCATCAGTTTTTACTTTTCCTTCAAGTCCTGCTGTACTGATATCTTTAGAAGTTCTAAGTTTATACGGATTACATGCACCCATGACAATGAGATTAGGTGAAAGTTCACGTCCTAAGCAGGAATGGTGACAAATTGCGTCAGAAATTAAACCAATGCTATCTGATGTATTTATTTCATCTAGAAATAACCACCTTTCTTCCTCTATGTTTTCCATTGCTTCAACATTATTCTTCAGAATATTTTCAACAACTACTTCTTCGGGAATGCCGGCATGAATGTTAAAAACTTCAAAGTTTACTTCACATACAGATGCTAAATATCTTATAAGTGAGGTTTTACCACAACCTGTCTCACCCATAACAAGTACTGGGATATTAGCCTTTATTCGAAGCATGATCAAAACCATTTTAAGAAGATTGTCTGCTGTTAGAGCATAGTTTAGTGACATATCTGCTAATCGTTCCTTTGATAATGGAAATGGGTTAACTCTGGCAATTTTTTGCAACAGGTCTTGGAAATCAATTTGTTCTAGAACATTGAAGTCAACCATTTCCTTTTTCATTTGACTTTCGAACAATAGTCTTATGTCATCGGGAACTTTTGACAGGTGTCTGTATAATGCAGAGAGTGTATTTATGTTTTGATTGTGAAAAACAAACATCATGTGATTGCTGTCTTCCCATCTTATCATTCCGTCAGTGAGATTGGCTATTTTGGTTGAAAAATCATTTTTAGCTAGTGACTGTTCTTCAATGTCTCGAATAACCGTAGTAGATTGAGTGTCACGACAACTTTCTACAGAGCGAGTAGCAAATTCAGTAGCAACTTCAAGCATGGCTTTTACTAACTTGCTAGTGATACTTACAGGCAATTTATTTCCAACCATTTCGCGCAATCGACTAGCCTTGAAAAAAGAACTTTGAGACATTTTTTTAAATTGGTCAGCCAATACATTGATAATAACATGCATTACCGGAAATGATTCATCGTGAACCTTAAAAACATATTTTAATAGCAAACTTCTGCAACGTCTTCCTGATAAAGGTTTCCAAATAATGCTATCTCGCGTGAGGTCAATATTGTCAAGTGTTCCTTTATCCAAATGCTTTAGGTAAAAGCATACTATTTGAATAGGACTGTTTACTTCTTTTGAAGCTACAAATTTATCATGTCCACTAGGGCTGATGATTTCTCTACGAAACAAAACGGTTGTATGTAAAGATTTCCTTAATGTGTCTCCAATCGAATTGGCTAACTCAATAAAGACATGTTCCGATACTAATTTGACAGCCTTCCTTCCAGCAGATACATATTTAAGAACAACAAGCTCAAACAGAAATGTGTCAAGTTCACTAGGGTCATCAACAGTACCCACGTCAATATGTAACAGGTGGTGCTCCTTCATTTTAAGTGAATTTAATCGTTCAACTAGTACTGACTTTCCCACCTGACCGCTGATATGAAATCTTTTATGTCCCATTTGACTTTTCTGAGCAACGCTTCTAACATACGTTGATTTTCCCTGTCCAGCACGTGTTGAAGTCAGAGTACTAACTTCTGGACAGTGAGTTGAAAAAATTTCTTCTACGGTAGAATCTGTGGCAGGTTTTACTGCAGATAAACAATCACTTAGTTCGTCAACAAATGGGTGATTTCTTGAGCCTCTACAAATAACAGCAAGTAAAAACTTAGAGTCCCGCTGAAGTTGATGAAGCTTTTCAACAAGTCTGAATTGGAGCTCACCAGGTAAAGTTTCAACATGAGCTATACAGAACAGAGTTTTCATTCCATAGAATTTGCCCGCTCCTATACATCGTTTGACTATAAGGTCAAGTTCAGCCCAAGCTGTATCACGCCTACAGAACAAAATCTGACTAGGTTCAGGTAAAGATTGTGTAGTATTTATATACAAAGATAACATGGTCTTGACTGTATGGAGACTTCCTTCTTCAAGTTGGACAACTGTAAGTTTTCCTTGTTGAACAAGATCTGATATTCTATTTCTGACAATATTTATTGCACGCTGACAAACTTTTAACCCACCATAGGCACAATGAATCGCATGACCGATACTTAGAAGCATACATTTGTTGTCGACCTCCAGAACAGTCGAAACTTCCTGTTTGTATATCTCTTTAACTCTAAATGCATTTAGGTCAGGGTGAATAAATGACATGATCAGCTGGACTTCTTCTTTTACATTTGCTCGATCTTCTAAAAACTTATACAATATATGAAGTTGGTTTCCATCAATGAAATTCATAAGATAATGTGTGTGCCTTACATCGTCCAAAATTGTTTGCCATTCGTCTAAAATGTTTTGAAGGCTGTCTTTTTTCCCTCCTAAACATTCAGCCTCAATTATCAATTTTATTGTCATAAAATCAAAATGTCCAGCTGTATGTAAACTAAACAGAATTTCAATTATTTCTAAACAAATATCTACATCCCGAACAAAGCTCTCCAGTTTAACTCCATCTTCATGTTCCGCACTATTTTCCTTTTTGAACGTGTTCATTAACAATAGAGCTCTGCTTCTTAAATCTATCAGAGTAGATTGTTTACGAGTATCATCTTTTGGTAAAACTACTTCAAACTCAACAGAATTATAGTTAGCACTCATGCAAAAGTGGTACTCTCCACTAAGTAAAACCTTGCTGACTATTTCCTTTGTTTGTTCACTTCTGTTAGCTAGACCGTTGTATAACGATCTTAAATTGTGGACATTTTGCACACAATCATCTATTTTAGGAGGCAGCGAATCAGCTTTTTCACCATAAAATAGTGATTGCTTATTAATCATTTTAAGTATGTCAGCACAGGTCCAATCGTCTTTGAATGCTAGCATAGGTTGTAAGAATTGTTTAACTTCTATGAGTGCTGATACTGTTGAAGCCTGCACTTGTTGTTCCGATATATCTTCAACAGCATCAATTAAATTTTTTATATCCTCATCAACAATATCCCGTAGAAATTCTAATAATGTTGTTGCTTTGACAAGAACATTTAAGATGTCAACAGAGCTACCTTTAAGTATACCTACAAGAGTAAATACAGTTTCTAGTGACTGTTTAACGTCTATAAACGTACTATTTTCTGCTGTTCCATCTAACAACTGATGAAATGCTTTCAAAGCCTCTTGACACTTTTCATCCATGTCAGAATCAATTCCAAACATTTCAAAAAACCGTTCAATATTTGTTACTGTTTGAGCAATAGAATTGATAGAAAATATTCTACTTAATGCATTAACAACGTCTTCACGAATCTGTTTATGCAAAATGCTTCGTGCTAAATTGACCTCTTCTTTTACATTGGGATTTGATCCAAACATGTGTTTTATCGCCCCCATCGTAAAAGCATCTTTACTTGTTAATTTTGACCACTTCTCGTGATAAAAAGAACACCCTGTTTCAAACAAATTAAAAGCATAACTTTGACAAAGGAAAATTGACGTAATGTTATCATCAAGTACAAATGTATTTTCATATAATCCTCGAATTGACCAAAGTGGATCTGCTTGTTCAAGTATGTATTCTTCATTCACTTTTTTGAATACAGTATCTTTACATATGTTCCAAAAGACCGTAGAGTTAACATGATCAGACAATCCTTTACAAGACGTAACAAGTTCTTCAATGTCACACCAAAAAGAACTTTCAACACAGCCACGTGCAGTTAATTTTCCAGTTTTTAATTCACTGACATGTTTTTCCAAACTAACCGAAAAGTCAGTAAACTCTTTAGCAAATCTTGGTTCGTTTTTTGTCATGGCATTTATGACCTTTGCGACACAGTCGCATTTCTTCACCAGTTCTCTAAACTTCAATTCCAATTCCGACCATATCTTCTCTACTTCACTTGAATCTAGCCAGTATTTCATTAACTTTTTAGCTTCATCAGTCTGTCTTGAGTTCATAGCTGCGAGAGAGCTGTAACAAATATCGTGTCTTTGAAAAAGGTCAAATACTTCAACAATACATGTTTTAGCTCTGACAAAGTTCAAATTCTTATAGATAATGTGTCTGAATTCTCCAGTAGAACTAAATATTAGAGTCCAGAAATGAAATTTTGAGACTAAGTGATTGAATCTTTCAACATCAGTTATATCTTCAGGAAGTGAACCAGACACATTAAGTATAGCATCTACAACATCAGCCGACAATCTGAAAAATAAACATCTGAACTCACTAATCAAGCTCCATGAACAAATTATTACACAGGAACCAAATAACTAACAAGATTGGAAAAACAATACGATAGAAACATAATTAAACCTATCAGTAATGTTAACTCAAATAGCAGACTTTAAATCAAGATCTTTGCTATATAATCATTCTTATACGTCAAACCAATAATTAAATCACATAAATGAATTCAAAGAATAGCTCGTTCATGTGAGTATTGAAGTAAACGGTTAGCGTAACAAGATTCTTAAAAGCTTCTGTTCAGTCAGTGATTATCATAAAGTATATATATAAAATATTGATGCAGATATTACTGTAGTGTGCATTAGATAATACCAATAGTACAGATAAGTATTGCGATTTAAATAACAGCTCCCTAATTCAAAAGTCAGCAGAAATCATCCTTGGTCTATGAGCTTTAATTGCATCTAATTTGGCGGCACTAGGTGGATTGATTTTCAAATAAACAATTCGAATTACTAGTAGTTTTTTAGAGGGAAACATAAGTCATAACATCATTCAACGCGTTTTGTGAAATTCGTGTAAAAATATTAGTTTTTATTACCAATTGGACGTAAATAAAACGGCGCTAAGAGATCTAAACATATCAAAGAAAGTGATTACGACAACTGACAGCCTTTATATACTAGTAACTCTTAACAATACCGTAATTTGGCGTAGGGACTATACATTTCACTTAAATAGTTCAATTGTTTTTATTGAAATTTTATGTTTTAAGATTTTGCTTTGACTTGATTCTGTTTAACCTTTCAAAGTAAGTCAGAACGAAAAAGACATAATCTAATTAAACATCAAGCGATACTTTGTATACATGATTATAGATTTCAAATAAGTATTACTTTATTGCGTCACAATCATTCTACAGACTCGAAGAGATTATGCAAAAGGTTCGATGTCTGTTTCTCAGCCATACTTTGCGAAAAGCAAATGCAATTAGAGTACTAAGCTATTTAAACAATATTTTCTTGCAAGATAACTCATAAGCACGGAAACAAAGATTATACCAAAATAAAACGTACACACCTTGTACGCAAACATGGAGCCTTTAGTGCTGGTGACATCGTTGTAAGGATGTTTTCGGGTGTTTCATCATTATTTTTCAGTTGCTCACTGACATGTGAAACGATTGTCTCTACAAAAGGATCTGCATTTGATGTGACACGATCAATTTCATCAATACTTCCAAACAAGACCTTAGAAGATAGTCCTTGAACCAACTTAAACAACACGTTACGTACAGCCTGTTGCAACTTTACATTTCGTTTTACGATAGGAAGTTCCCATATGTCGCATAAAGCCTTTATCTGTTCCTGAAGGCGAGAACCACGATTATCCTGTCGTCTGTGAGCAGTAATGTAACTATCGCAAAATAGTTCGAATTTCTCAACACCCAAATGAGCTAACAGTTCTGGGTTTTGACATTGACTGAAGAGCTCTTTAAATATACGCAGTATGTACATGTTCTTTGACAACGGAATGCAATCCAGCAATCGCTGATTTGATTTAGATGAACTGAAAAGCCCATACTTCGTCATGAGCAAGATGCAAATATCATCGTCGCCAAAGTATTGACCTGGCGAACTTGACTCAATAATAGAAATAATAGAGTTTTCAATTTTGCCCCTAAAATTCATAAAGATTTCGTTATGCTTTGATAACACAACTACAAGCTTTTGAAGTTTGCTGAACGCTGTTGCGGGATATTTCCGAAGTTCTGCCAAGTGCTTGTCAACAGCAACGGTCATTGAACCATAAAGGGGGGTATTCATGTCACTAACACTTTCTGATTTGTACATCGTAGTAAAATAGTCTACTGCTATATCAAATGGTAAGCGACGCAAAATACATTCTATAACTTGTTGGGCAACAGATGACCCTTTCTCGAGCAGTTTTTCCATTACACTGGAAAGTGCTGTCAGGGATTGTTCATCAGTATCAAACGATCTAAATGCATTTACATTTTGAAGTAGAGATAAGATATATTCAACTCCGTAGAAATTAAAGCATGTATCCAATACCTGTATATCAGACGATAAATCACCGAATCCAATTTCACACAAAACTTTGCAAGTTCTATGAACTTTTTTCATAGATATTGTTGACAACTCATTGACAGGTGTAGATGATCTGCGCAGGTTTAAAATAATTTGTTTTGCAGTCTCAGGACTTATTGGACCTTCTTTGGGAATATCGGTTACAGTTCTATATAAATTTCCCACAACCACAATAAATAACACACTGCTTATTGCCGAATAATGCCTCAAATCATGTGCCAAACGTTTTATCAAACTTGAAGCATATGATAACGGTAAACCTGTTTTGAGAACTGCCTCTATTTGAGTACAGCATTCTTTGGGACTTGTCGTGTTTATGTTATTAAAAAGTATATCACATAAATGTGTATACATCCATTCTTCATTGAACTTATGAATATCTTTAATATGTTCTTGTATCCCCTGCCAAACATTTCTTTGAACTTCACAATCCTGTATAAAAAGCAAGATACTGAAACCCTCAACTTCTGCATACTTGAACCCATTATATATTTGAGATACAATAGAAGTATTGTAACCATGGTACACATACGTGTAAGACTGATCTAACGTATCTATTGGTACATCAATGCAAATTTCGTACATATTTTCATTGTAGGTTTGCCTGGACATTTTGCCTTTAAGTGAACTATTCATAATACTCGAAATAAACACGTCTTTGACTATTATGTTCTTCTTAGGCGGAAAAAAGAGCACGAATTTTTTCCTCACTGTAGGTATGATCTTCGTAGAAACGTGCTCATTGATCAAACAAGAACGTTCATATTCAGATGTACTAGTGTTGTTGGTCCCATTTTCAGAATTATCTGGCATAACTTTTGGATAACTTCCAGGTTGTTTCGCTGTGGCTTGATTCAGCTGATCAACTCGTCGTCTAACATTTCCGTCAGACTAAAATAAGACAAAAAGTGACCATAACTAAGATTGTTTTCCTTAAATAAGCCTATGGGAGACACCGACAAAATAAGCATAAAAAGTTAGTTGACCAATATATTAAACATATAATTTCTAGAATCATTTTCTGCATAACATTTGCATGTTATTACGTCAAATGTTAGTTACAACAACAGAGAACACGTTTTTAACAGGAGGTTACGTTTATAAGCTGAGATTTGTACAAACCTAGAAAAAATTACAACCTTGAAAACAACATACATATAAGTATTCAATGATATCACTTAGGAAGCAACCGGAGCCGTAATATGCCAAATCCAACCAATTCACTTAGTTGGTAGCGCTACATTCTACAAATCAATGGGTCGTGCGGTCTAATCAAGACACCATTTCTACGGCAGAGTTCTATGCCTGTTAATAGACAATGGGCTGTTGATAATTGGATAAAATACTTATTTGCCTTAAATAGACAGTTTTTCACTGAGATGTTGTTAACTTTCTATCCTATATGATCTAACTACAAAAGTGTCAAAAGTGTTTAAATTCTTTTTTGAAAAGATCAATAGCACAGAAACAAATACATAAATAAATAGATATTGGAAATTAAATCTTAGGTTAATGCTATTAAAACGGAGGCGAAGTTTTTAAACTAGGCGAGATGGGAAAAGAACCAATGTAATTGTATACATATTGGAAATAAATAAAAGCTTTAACAACGTTGGCATTGTATTTACAAATGATGAGAAGAAAATATCATGTTTACCGAATACATCATGTACATTTTGTAAATTGTTAGTGCAAAAACTCCTATAATGGGTCGGATATTTATGCTTTAATGAATGTTATTTTGTTGTTAATGCATTTATACGCTTGTGAACGGTTTGGAAGTTTTTAACCAAATACTTTTAATAACGTTGTTTTATGCAATCCATCAGTATATTTGTATATTGCGTATAAGAATAGAATTACAAAATTTAGTTTTTAGAACACTGACACTAGTAGTTGAAGAGTTTAGGAGTTACATCACATATGTATTGATTAGTTATTTATGACAACAAATCGTTGCAAATAACTGATTTTGCTTTGATAGCAAGTATGTGACCCAGTATTGTCAATGACAGTTTGGTGTCGTCGTTGCATACTCCCTATCATGTTCTTATGGCAGCTTGTGGTAGAGTATTCCACGCGTCAAGGCTGCACCAAGCTCCAATGTGCTTCTTGATTAGACGTTACGAGTTGAAATACGGACCTGTAGCTCAATTCATATATGCCGATAGTGACTGAGATCCGGGAATCAAGCAGACCAGTCAAAACGAGTAATATCCTGTCTTTCCTAGTACTCTTGGGTGGCATTGACTGTATTGGGGTGGGCATCATTATCCACTAAAATGTACTCATTACCAATTGCATCAGCGTACAACCTTACGATGTAAAGGATCGCATCATAATATCGCTGGGCAATTAACGTGCCTCTGTCAAGGACAATGATGTCGGTATGTCAATCCTGCTTTCATGCAAACAAGTATGTATGGTTTGTGTTGACATACGCACCCCGGAAGCATTTTGAAGGTCAGAACGAAGTTGGAATGCAGTTGCAAAACAGTTTCTTAGTGTCTAGATGACCATAACATGATCCTAAGCCTCAGTAGGCACCCTTGTGCTGCCACCACCATGTCGTCTAATAGATGCACCATGCTATTCGAAACCAGGTTTGGGTGATAACCGTTTAGTCCATACCAAACACATGATGTCTTTGTTTGTTTTGTCGGGTTTAACGCCATAGCAACACAATGTATAGGTCATATAACGGCGGTCAGTCAACATAACCACTGTTCCGGGAAAGGCTACATCTCTGGATTTAGCTGTTAACCAACAACAAAGCGCATACTTTCGTCAATGACTGACAACTGCCCTTCATAATTGGAAATCATTGGTAGGAGGGAGAAAGACCGTTAAAAATAATTTCACGACCATGCTCCACGAAAGTATGCTCCGCCCGGGAATCAAACCCACGACCCCTCGATCAGTAGACTTGCGTGCTACCAACTGAGCTAGCCAGGACGCTCTCACGATGTACAGCCCCCAGGGCCACCATACCAACTGCCCGCCACAACTCTGCATCTATTAAAATTGCCTGTCAACCAAGCTTATGTTTGTAAAGGGTATTTGCACGATAGATTACTACACATTTATAATGTAAATATCATAATATTATATGATGTAGAATGCACGATGCTATGTGGAAACTTAGTGTTTAGCAAACATTCTACATCATATATATTAAAAGGAAATAGAAACCAAGAAACTCACGTGCAATCCTTCAGGTCCCATCATACTAGAATGTTCCATCAACAACTGATCCCTAAGAAACATAAATTGATTAAAACCGTCATTATAACAGCTTAAAAACATGATTTAGCATTATAAACATATATAAACTAAACAAAGACATATTTTTTAATAATCTCAAAAAAGAGACATACTTTATTATACTGTAAACCAAGAAATCGTTTAATTTAGAGAGTTTCACAGTTGTAGTAATTCTGCGCAATTCAATCGTCCCTAATTGCTGAATGCATTATATTTTTGTATGTTGTGTTTGCTTAAACAGAAAGGTAAACACATTAAACTGATTAATTGACAGACGTGTATATACAATGTATTACAATCCATTGACTGTTATAACTCAATTTAATCGATAGGACTACGATGACATCACACACGGTAGATAAGCGATGCTGTACTATCGGCTATATTGATACAGGTTTAAATCAGAATTAAATATCTCGATATATACATTGTTTACATGCGTTAAACGTGGGTGTATGCATAGACAGGGTGGCCACGGAAATTCTAAAATGAAATTCCCTGATAATTCCCTGATTTTTCCCTGACGTAACGGTATTACTCCCTGATCTTTGCAAGGCATACTTGTACTGTTAGTTATGTATAAATTATCCCTGTATAGCTAAACCTTCACCACTTTGTATTTATTTACTCTTGATCGAACTTTTTTTGTAAACAAAAAAGGTTGACATGTATAATTTGGCTCAATATTCATTCTATGATGTGATTGTCCCCCTATATCATACAATAAATATGTTATCAATCAGATATGCTTTAGTCTGGAAAATGCTTATCAGTGACACACATATCTCTTCATCATGTATGTATCATACATTAGGAGTATAACAAAAATTGGTTGCATACATTCTGTTTAAAACTTTGATTTGAGGCATTCCTTGTAAATTTGCTAATATGAATGCTCCCTGAATGAGAATTTTTGTACTATATAGACATTCAATTTAAATGCAAGATATAATGTACGTATCATGTGATAAGTCTAATGTTCCTAGTGCTTCCAGTCCTGTTTTATAAATAACTTGTGACTTATTAATTAACCTTTATAAGCGATGGATGAATTTCATTAAAATAATGTATACTTTAGAACATTTGAAAATAAGAGTCACTTCTTTCATTTTAACCGGTCATCTAGTTTGTCAAAATTTATTCTAAGCATCGGTTTTCTTTTTTTCTATGATGAATGTAATAGAAAAATAATTATTGAATTTTATCTGACAATTGATAAAAGTTCAGCCCATGAAATAATCTTGATCAAAGACAGAACAAATAAGTCAAAAAGCGTTTTTATTTCAATTGATAGTGAAATTCCCTGATAATTCCCTGATTTTAGGCAAATTTTAAAATTCCCCGATTTTTCCATACAGGGAATTTTTTTTGGGCATTTTCCCTGTTTTCCCTGTTTTCCAGAGTCCGTGGTCACCCTGATAGATACAATAGAAATACGTCATAGTTCGATGTTTAATCGTTTTTTGTGTCCTTCGATGAATTTGACCTATAACCAACTAGATGTTCTCTATATAAAAATATAAGATGTTTTGATGTCCAGAAAATTTCGTTAGTCTATCTTTCAGATCACTGAGTAATGTTAGAATATGCACTCCAAAAAATTGCCTTTTTGGCGATATGCAGTCCCATTTAAAGCTAGAACTTACACCAGTGGCGAAAATACCCCCGCAACAGCAATATTTCAAGAAAAAAGCAAGTCAACATTGTGGAAGTCCAAAAGGGTAAATGCTGTAAGAAGCATAAAAACCATAAAAAGAATAGGATGCAAATATCAAATAGGAAATAAACAGCAAATTACAGTGTAATTCACTAGAGATTTATGAAAAAGCAAAATGAACAGAGTTGTCATATTTCAAATGATTTTTTACACGAAATGAACACCATTTGGTCATTATGAATGTAAAGTGGAACAACAGACAAAGAGTGATCACATTTAAACTCATAATAATAATAAAGACTTTATTTTAAGAGGCTACACATTTGGATAAATCCAATCTTCCATGTGGGCCTCTATCAAACATATTACACAGTATATACAATATTTACATAATGATGAATGCATATTAGACTTGAGAAAAACATGTTATATACATAAGAAAATCAAAATTAAGAGCTAAGTAACCTGAAAAAAAGGAACAATAGGCATGAGATGAGTTTAAGGTGGACAAAGAACATTTCAATCTTTTTGCATTTTCCATTTAATGTACTGCTTTTTGAATGAGCTAAGGCTGTTAGCAAGACGGATGTTTAGGGGTATTTCATTCCAAATGACTGGTCCCGAGTATGTTATAGATTTTCTAAAGAATTCAAGTCTAGGTTTTGGGACATTCAGTTTTTGTGTAGAACTTGATCTTAATTGGTGATTATTACTAAAGACAAATCTGTTATTTAAATATTCAGGACTTGTGTTATTAAGAGATTTGTAGACAATAATAGCCTTTTTATAGTTAACACGGTCCGGAAATTTCATCCAATTTAGTTGTTTGAATAACTCCTCCGACGGGGCATCAAAAGGTTTGTTAAGAATTATTCTGGCGGCCCTTTTTTGAAATTTTACCATTGTGTTTGTTAATTGCTCATTACAAGACCCCCAGATAGTGCAACAGTAGTCAATATGTGGAAGGATGTATGCATTGAAAAACAGTTTTCTAGTATGCAGATTTAGGAATTGTTTTATTCTTAGGAGGAGATATAATAAAGAATTGCATTTCTTAAGAGTTGTCTCAACTTGCAGTTTCCAACTTAAGTTTTTGTCAATGACTACCCCCAATAATTTATGGTTTGGTACCTTTTCTAAAGGTTCATCGTTCAGTTTAAGTGGCTTGATGTTAATATTTTCCAACTTCTCATGCTGGTTGGAGGCTGTTATAAACATTGTTTTACTTTTAGAGGCATTTGGGGCCATTCCATTTAAGGAACACCAGGTCTCAAATGATTCTAGCTGAGTCTGAAGCAAACAACTGACATCAGATTTATTTTTTCCAAATGCTGATAGGGTTGTGTCATCAGCAAACATGTGGGCATTTTAACAGATAAGGGTAAATCATTGATATAAATAAGGAAAAGTATTGGGCCTAGAACAGAACCTTGTGGTACACCAGCGTTTATCTCTTGGGATTCTGACAGTTTACCAGAAAAACATACTTTTTGGCGTCTATGACTCAAATAAGAGAGTGACCACAACATTGCTTTGTCACTAAATTTATAACATTTCAATTTTTGTAAAAGAAGTTTATGGTTAATCAAGTCAAAGGCTTTAGATAGGTCAAGAAATACAGTACCAACAATGTTACTTTCATTTATTTCATTAATCCATTCATCCACAATATTTACTAGGGCAGTTTCACATGAATGAGATTTTCTAAATCCAGATTGGCTCTTGCTGAAGAGATTATTTTTCTCCAAAAAATCTGTTAATTGGATGCACACATGCTTTTCATATAGCTTAGATAACACCGGTAGAATTGATATTGGCCGATAGTTCTTTTTATCACTTTTACTACCACTTTTGAAGATAGGAGTCACTTTAGCCATTTTGTACATGTTTGGATACTTGCTAGTTGCTATACTTAAATTAAAGACTTTTTGTAATGGTCCGGCTATAATGTCTGCCGTTTCTTTCAAAAACTTTGGTGCTAGGCCATCGAGACTTGTTGACTTAGCTGGGTTCAGTCTAGTTAGTTCTTTCTCAATGAATTTAAGGGAAAAGGGTGCTATACTGAAGAAATCTTCAGACTTAATTTTACATTCCACGTAACATTTTATTTCTTCTAGAGTGCTATTGAAAGAACTATTGTTCAGGTCGGGAGCAGAATTAAATACACTAATAAAGTAGTTGTTAAAGTTTTCAGCAGCTAGTTTGGGGTCTGTAATTAAAGTGCCAGATTCATCTATTAAGTTTGACTCTTTTTGCAATTGTTTACCTGAAAGATCCTTAAGGTTCTTCCACAGAGATTTAGGGTTTTTGAGATTTTCGTTAATAGTTTTTTGATAATAATTAGATTTTGCTTGTTTGATTTCCAATTTTGATTTGTTTCTAAAATATTTAAATTGGTCGGTGTCACCCACCCTTTTTGCATTATCTCTTTTTTTAATTGTATCTGCTATTTCATTATCAAACCAATCAGGTTGGTTTTTTCGCTTGACTCTTTTTAATTTTTCGGGAGCATGTTGTAACCAGATGAGCAAAATGTAGAATGTGTTTGTAATTTTTTGATAAATAAGTAAAAAATAAGGCAATTGTAAAAATGGTAGTCAGCAATGTACACAATATAAATCAAACAATTAGTATTTACAATATCTTGTATCAAGAATTTCACAAATACCCCATAAGAAAGCTTAAATTACCGATGATTATTTTCACAGTAGTAAAGTTAAAATAATATCTAAAATCTCATGAAGCTATAATAAAATAAGATGTTTTCTTCTCAACATTACAGAAAAAATCAAGATGGCTATTAGTTGGTCCATTGAAATACATAAAAAAAAAATACATATAAAAATTTCATCTACAAGAATTTGTCAGCACAATTTTATCAAAGTAAGGTGAGAAAAAAAAGATGTTTGCTGTACAAGATATTAGAAATTCAACATGGCTGCCAGTCAGCCATTTTGAATTCCACTTAAGAAAATGCCAAGCACATCAACTTAAACAATTGCTTACTTTCTCAAAGTCTGTACAAAAATTATCAAATCATTTGCTTTTTAAAAAGAAAAACTCAGAATGGCTGCCAATCAGCCATTATGAATTTGATAAAATATCAATACATCAAAAAAAAGTTCAAAAATAAGAATTTGATAAAAATAGCAGTACATAATAGACTTCAGCAACTCAAAATGGCAAACAATGTGGAATAATGCTATATTTAATAAGTTACATGACATAAAGCCATAAACCCTTGAATCATCTTCGTCAATAATATTTGCTAATCAATGAGATAAATAGTTACTACGAGATGTAGAATTGGTCATACCAATTTAACACATTCATACCTTCGCAAAAAAGAGGAAGCACCTAAATGTATACCCTGTGACGAGCATTTCTATGTCAAACACGTTCTCCTTGACTGTCAGGATCTTAAAGACATCCGTGACAAACATTTTAAAGTTAACTCACTGAAAGAACTTTTTGAGTCTGTACCATCATATGCGATACTTAACTTTTTGAAGGAAATAAATGTATATAATAAGATATAGAGCTTTACATAATTAATATTGTCTTAATAAATAGTATCATTGATTGCTTTCGGCGCGGTATGACCTTTTTGTGTTGGTGCGCCGTAAAACCAAAACAAAACCAAACCATACTTGAAGGAAATAAATGTTTATCATAAAATATAGGACGTAAATACTTCATTATCTATTGAAGTAATAGTATCATCAATTTTTTTCGGTGTAATATGACCTTTTTGCATTAATAAGCCGTAAAATCCAATTAATCAATCAATAAATCAATCAAACTTCAGCAAGAAGAAATTGGTAATGAAATAAGCTTACTATACAGTTATTTAAACAAAGTAAAAATGGCTGCCAGTCTGCCATAATGAATTTGTATCCAGAGTAAATCCATGTACGAGTCAACTACATCAATAAAGACTTTGGAGCAAAATTTGGCTAAAATTGAGTAAAAAAAGACACATACATGTACTATACAGTAATTTAAATAAAAATTCAAGATGGCTTCCAGTCAGCCATATTGAATATAAATTGATGAAGAATTGTCATACTGATCAACTGTATTGGTGAGACCTTGTATGCAATTTCTTTTCAAAATATGTATGGTAATAGGTCAATATAAGACTGTATTAATTTTTGAAAAAAGGATGACGGCCAGTCCGCCATTTTGAATTGGAATTAAAGTGTATGTACACATCAACTGTGAACGCCTGTGCAAAATTCTATCTAAATTAGTTAAGAAAAAATCTATTGAGAAATAAGCAAACAGTAATTAAACTAAATTAAAAAGAATTAAAGATGGCCGCAAGTCGGCCATTTTGAATTGGAATTGATATAACATGCATATAAACATCAACTGTAAACGCCTGTGCAAATTCTATAAAATAAGATAAGAAAAAAATCTATTGAGAAAAAAAGCAAACTATACAGTTATCTAATCAGATTTAAGATATATAACACAAATAAATATTTTAAACAAGTGAGATATGTTTCCATAGTTACATGAGTTTTGTATACACCATTAAATCATGGTATATAACAGCTTCTACTCAAATACATTAAGAAATGAAACATACTACAAATGTATTAATTTTTTGGGACAGACCACATAACCAACCAACCAACCAACAAGGTGATTCCAGTATACCCCCGAAAACTTCGTTTGCGGGGGTATAATCACCAAACTTTACAATGGTATGAAATGTTAACACATATTTTTATGACACTCATATTAACTTCCATGTTTGATGATAACCTTCCTATAAATTTTGGCGAAAACAGATCATAATCTACTTAGACTTGGCCGTGTTACAGCCATTTTGCTGATCAAAGGGAATTTCACTGAGTCCTTAAATTGGGAGATAGATGCTATGTTATATCACAAAAGTAACAACAATATTAACTTGAATTCATCTTAATTATGCATTATTCAATGCAAGATGAACTTATGTTCTAGAAAACCTCTAAATTTTATAAAAGGGTTTCAAGAATTGGTCAGGCAACTAGATCGTCCCAACATATTTTTTATCAAAAAGCTGTAGTGTCCGTAACCACATAAACTTCATTTGATGCACACACTGTTAATTATCATGCCTTTTTAAATAAGTATAGAGTCCTATCATTAATGTACAAAATATAAAACCCCTAAATTTGCATGTTATTGTTTAAGACAGCTTTGAAGATGGTTACGGATACTACTACTCTCCAACACATCGGTTCGAAAGATTCACTCGTTCACTTTCTACCTCTGCTAAAATACTACGTTCAAACTGATATTTCTATTTTTAGACAGAGTCACATTAACATTTCAATCGCATGAATGCCACGTGGTTTTTAAAAAAAGATGCAAAAAATTCTCACGCCTGTAATTTCAAAATGTCAAAATGCAAAGATGTTTGACAGTTTTGCATTAGTTAGGTAATGAAAAATTAACAAAAATGAAAGTAAACATTGATCTTTTTAAATGTGAATCTCTGATCTTTTAACTGTAAACGTAGAGCAAATTATTGAACTTAAATACAAAGTGTAGCCACGCTATCATTCATTTTCAATAAGCGGGTGCATTTTGGAGGTATGAAAGACAGGAAAATCAGTGTTCTAGAATTCTTTATTTAGCATTTTAATCGAAGAATATAACCTGTAAACTACAACTTTCTGAAATATTTTGATCATGACATCAGTAATTGTTTTCATATGCTTATTTAAAGTACGACTGTCAGGGGTACAAATTTTGCCATGGAATGTTCGTTATGCTAACTTTCAATGGTCCCTTACCATAAATAGTTGGTATATTACACATTTAAGAATTTTCCCTAATGTAAACAAAGTGTCAATCTTCAGAAAATTAAGAAAGATATTCGTAATGACTAATAATATTCAATTGTCATATGCTGGATCAAACTCAGTACAATCTGGTTCAAAGAAAATTGTAATCGATATGAGTATAATAAATCATAATTCTATGTCTGGATATTCCACGTTTATAATTCCATTTAAATATTACACCGAAACCTTAAAAGGATAGTTTGTGATTGAAGAATTACTCTTATATGGGATTTTTCACAAGATTTTTTTC
Source organism: Mactra quadrangularis (assembly GCA_025267735.1). Classification (NCBI taxonomy): domain Eukaryota; kingdom Metazoa; phylum Mollusca; class Bivalvia; order Venerida; family Mactridae; genus Mactra; species Mactra quadrangularis. The sequence goes on from CM046300.1 coordinate 8,947,993, forward strand.
CAAAAATGCCACCAAAATGTCGCCGAAATGTTCGTTACCAAAAGTCAGTAATTTGTTTTCTCAATCTTTCTATATATAGGTTCACATTGCTTTTGCTCAGTCTAAGCCATCAACGATTTATATTTCTGAATTCCTGCCCTTGATTTCACAAGAAAAGAAAAAAACAACATGAAATGTCCGTTACTAATCTTGACATGTTCGTTACTAATCATTCATTGGTGTATCACTGCAAATAGAATACTGCCATGAATAGGATTTGTACTCTGCTAAGACGTGTAATTATTTCCCTTCTAGTTTTACTCTCCGATACATTTTTCTGATACTGACTAAAAACTGGATGAGACAATTAAAATTGGTTGGGCTTACAAAAATATAAAACGAAATGAAGGTGTCGTATAATAAATACGATTTCAAAAGAAACCATGCTTAAGCTAACTTTAGATATTGGTAAAAAGTGAAAATAAGGAACGAATTATATACTTAAATTGAAGAAACAACTTAATTTTATGCTAGACTGGTACGGTGAATCCTTAATGCTGCTGACATGTCCGTTACATTGTCGTAACGAACATGTCATACTTTTGTCATGGCTTATATTTTGAACATATGCTATGCATCCAATAAAACATATTATATATTCAAATTTCACTCCAATATCAAATGATTTAGCAAAACAAAATATGGGAAAATCAATTTAAGCAAATTTGTGGCGTAAAGATAATAACCTTACTGTCGTATTGCGAGATCTCCGTTTATTTTCTATAAAGCGGCAGTTGTCCTTCTCTGTAAGCTTTATCGGGAGTGGTATCGTCAACTTTAATGAAATCATGTACAAAGAAATATAAAAACTGAACTTAAACCGCCAAAAACACGCAGTATGTAAATTTCAGTCACGAACATGTCAGTAACGGACACTTCAAAATAGGAGCTTTTACTTGATTATCCTTCAGTAATTTCAAAAGAATATAAAGTTACCATGTTCTTTTGAGATAATACGCAGCATTATTCATTTCAAGGTAAGTTAATGTCTTTCTAATAGTATGGTATTTTAGAAAATTAAGGTAACGAACATGTCAATTAAAAGTCAATTTAGGGTGAGTAATAACTTTATACTTGTATATTGTCTAAAATACTTAAATTCTTAACAAGAATTGAAGCACTATGTTATATTATAAGACTAACGTCTATGAAAATAACCAAACCGATACAATTTGATGTGTTATTCTTTGAAATGCTGCCAATCTAAAAACTTAGTAACGTACATTTCCGGAAAATTTGATTTCTATAAACCAGACTTTCATTGAGGTTGAAAGTCAATTAACAATCGAAAGTTGTTGGGAAATACATTTGGCTTATGACTATAAGCTTTCAGTTACTAAATAACCTCAACAAAATTGGACTAAATTGCTTTGTTCAATTTCTACGCATGTTTAAAGACACAGCGTATTGATCGGCGACAGTAACGAACATGTCAAAAATCAACTTCATTCATTGAAATTTTCGCAAATTTGATGAGATAATACTTTTTATAAACCATGCAGTTGAAGGTCTACTGCTATAGCATATTTTAGGTTGATTATCCAAACTTTATATCGTAAGGGACAGAGAGAATAGACCGGCGATACCACTTGCACCCGCTTATTGAAAATGAATGTTTATATGATGTCATACGAGGTTGCATTCGTCACTAGTATGATCATACCACATAAGGTGTTGTTTACTCGTTCATCCAATGAAAAAGCGTATTAAGCTTTTCAGCTATATTGAAATTTTGTAAACTTTCATCGGACGTTCAAATGTTCATAGAAAATGTCAATATCATAAATCGGCACGTTTAAAGGCAACGGGTGAATGTAATGTATTCACTGAGCTGCGAAGGGAGCGTAGAATGAAAACATATTGCATTATACATTCAATCAATGATTAACATCAATATTTATGCTGCAATCTTTTGTATGATAAAAAATTGTATCATCCCATGCACATGCCTAAATCAAGCATTTTTCACTATCCTGCAAGTCTATCAACAAATGCAACATGAAACAAAGTATGATTAAATTATAACATTGAAGTCCAAGCTAAATAACTGAACTGTGGGAAACTGTTTCCAGATGATCAAGATATGTTTTAGCCCCTTTTATATGATAACCTATACACAGAGTAATGTCCAAACCATTTTACTATGTTTCTTTTTCAACATTATCAAGTTTTTTAAGTGACCCATCAACCATTCTTATAAAAGCAAATGTAGGAATGATTTTATGTGATAATGCAAAAAGTATTTTGCTCAATGTCTATAAATGATGTCAAATACAGGTTTTCGGGATTTTCATCATCATTAAATCATTTATGGCTGTAAAATCTATTGAAAACTAAATTCCAAGAAGCTGAATATTGCATAATTTTAAAAGTAAACACCTTCATGCTAAAACAGAAATAAAATCTTAGCTAAAGTTGTCACAGTTCCTTTAAAAATGAAAAATTGAATATAAATCTATATGGGTTACGGACACAACGCAATTTAAAGACAAACACTAAAGTACTTTAAAATAGCTAAAATGTGTTTAACACACATGTATTATAATAGTAATTATAACAGTGATAATAATAATATAAGTATTAACAATAATGATAATAATAATAACAGCCACTGACCAAAACTTCTTTTGAATTGTTTAACCAACAAAATCTAATTTGCAACTGGACATGTATTAAATATGAGCTACCAAAAGACAGCGCGCTTGACTATTCGGGGTGCTTAATATGTAAACAAAAAAAGTAATAAATAAAATACATTTATAAGTAGCAAGAGGGAATAATTTTGTAACAAATGTGTGCTAGAGTCATGAATCTTATCATACATCATTTGGGCGATGATAAGGAACATATATTTGATGTTTTAAGTAGATACCTTAAGAAAAGTAGGTCACAATGAAAATAATATTATTTAAAAGATCATTTTACGTTGAAGGAGAGATAATTCTAGAATATTGCGTTTAGAGTTATGAACCCTGTCACATGAGATGTGGTTGATATAAAAACATGTATATAAAGTTTGAAGTTGATACCTTAAGAAATAAAGAAGTAAAAGTAAATAATAATGACTTTAAAGAAATTTTAAGTTCAATGGAAGACTATTCTGAAAAAAACTTTTGGAGGTACAGCCATGGTTGAGTAATCACCGGCACAAAGTTTTCCCACACAAACTTCCAGTGACCTTGACCCTGGGCCCTCAGAACCAAGTTTTCACCTTTGAACCAAAGAGTATTGATACATAAAATTTGGTGATCAATCTTAGATAAAGTTGGTTGTTGGACAAGGTTTTTCCTAATTATTTCCAGGTGACTTTGACCGATCACCCAGGGCTCTAAAACCAAAGAGGCATATGCTAGACATTTAGGCTACCCTTAAATAAAATTCGGTGAGCCTAGGTACAATCATTATTGAGTTATTGTCCAGAAAATGTTTAAAAACAAATTAAGTCCCCAGTGACTTTGACTTTTGACCCTGGGGTCTCCAAATCAAAAGGGAACATCCTCTACAAAAGAGCAGTCAGCACATTACTCCTTGAAAAATGGGCTGATCCACATAAAATTTGTTAACCTAGGTAAAATTATTGATAAGTTATTGTCCGGACAAGGTTTTACCATATGATGCCCCTGTGACCTTCACCTTTAACCCAGGAGCCTCAACACCAATGGGGAACATCCTTGACACATGGGCAAGACTCACATAAAAATTGGTGAACTAATTTCATGTTACTTATTAAATATAGCATTATTTCCATTGTTTGCCATTTAGACTTAATAAACATATTGATTCAACACCGGAAGTCAATGCTTTGTAATTTGATACCTTCTGGTTGAAGGTTAAAACTTCACTTAGGGACCCCAAAACCAACAGAGAACATCTTTGACAAATGGGCTACTCTCACATGAAATTTGGTGAACTTAGGTACAGTCTTTGTTGAGTTATTGAGTTATTGTCCGGACAAGGTTATTCAATATGATGCCCCTGTGACCTTGACCTTTGACCCAGGTGCCCCAAAACCAATAGGGCATGTGCTTGACACAAGGGCTACTCTCACATAAAATTTGGTGAACCTAGGTACATTGGTGATTCAGTTATTGTCGGGACAAAGTTTTTTCATACGATGCCCCTGCGACCTTGCCCTTTGAACCTGGGGCCCCATAAACCTATAGGCCACATCCTTGACACATGATCTACCTTCACATAAAATTTTGTGAACCTAGGTAAAGTGGTTGTAGAGTTTTTGTGCTGACTAGGTTTTTCAATATGATGCCCTTGTGACCTTGACCTTTGGCCCAGGGGCCCAAAAAACCAATAGAGAACATCCTTGACACAAGAGCTACTCTAACCTAAAATTGGGTAAATCTAGGTAGATAGGTTGTTCAGTTATTGACAGGACAAGGTTTTTTCCCACATGAGGCCCGTGTGACCTTGACCTTTGACCCAGGGGCCTTAAAACCAATAGGGAACATCTTTGACACATGGGCTACTCTTACATAAAATTTTGTGAACGTTGTTTAGTTATTGTCCGGACAATTTTAAGTCCCAGTGACCTTGACCTTTGACCCTGGGGTCTCAAACTCAATAGAATACCTCTTCCACCCAAGGGCTATCCAAAAATAAAATTTGAGGAACCTAGGTACATCCTTTCTTGAGTTATCATCCGGACAAGCAATTATCCGCGGACAGACAGACAGACGGACAACATAATAACATAATAAGTCCTTTTTTTCAAAACGGGCGTATGAAAAGCAATCAATGGTCAAATTTAAATCCATTAGATTAAAGAAATCATTTTTTAAGTTTGAGATTGCTCTAAAAATGATACCTAAACATTACTTTATGAAATAATAGAAATGTATAGAGTATGTAACCCAATGATCTGAGCTTTATAAGACCGTCTCTTTTCAGATTAAAAATATTTTTTGCAAGTTTAGAGGGTTGATAAGGACAACTACAGTTGTCTGTGGGGAAAAAAGTTTTTTAAGCTTTATTTGGTGAGAGTTTGATTTCTTGTTTGTTCTGACTATTTTTGCATTAAAGTAGTAAAATTGATAATTATGAGTTTTTTTGTGTGTCATTGATATATTTTTATCAATTCTAGTCAAAATGTACATAAGAGTGCAATTATGGACAGAAATAGTGTCTACTTAAATGATTTTAAACATAATGTTTAATGGTATTTATGTTGTAGCATCCGTAACCAAATCACATATGTTGAAAAAAAGCCTCAATTAAGAAATTTTGATGCTCAAGTCATGCTTATCTTGGATTCACATTGGCAATTTTGTTTATAGCTTTAGATATAAACTAAATTATGCACATAACCAGAGATTTGAATGATTGAAATTGAAGTTAAATGCATACTTTAGATTACTACTTACACTAGTAAAAAGCTCTAAGTATACACCTTATAAAATCATATCAAATAGGCAGATTACAGAAAGTTCAAAATCATGCAGCTAGATTAGTAACTAATTCTTCATTTGACATTTCAAGTCTCAAAATCTTAAAAAGTCTTCATTGGTTGCCTGTTAAAGCAAGAATAATGTTTAAAGTTTTAGTACTTGTCTACAGAGTTATCAACAAAACTGCGCCTGTTTACTTAACAGAGCTTCTCAGTTATTCAAACAGCACATACAACTTAAGATCCTCTGGTAGTACTCAGCTGGCTGTTCCAAGAAATAGGACCAAGATAGCTGATAGGTCATTTCGTGTTGTTGGCCCAAAATGGTGGAACACTCTCCCACATGAACTAAAATCCATATCAACAGAAGATAAATTCAGAAAAGATCTTAAAACTTATTTATTCTCTAAATTCCATAAATAATCATGATATGTTTTTAAACTGATTTTATTTCATTAAATGTGTATTCTATGTGATTGTGAAGCGCAATCGAATATATAGACTATATAAATTTTTGCGCTATATAAATGGACTTTGATTTGATTTGATTTGATCTTATTGAGGTAACCACGGGATGAAATTTCATACCAATTTCACTAATGAAAACTGCAACTACTATCTAATAATGTTAAAAAAGTTTTGTCTGAAAATCCACAAAATAGTTTCGTTTAACGACATTTCTTTGGTGTCTAATGCAAAAGTCAAATATTTCAACCAGTAACAGTTAGTTGAATGGCGTAAATGGTAACAAAGTAAATAAAATGAAATAACAAAAGTAAATACAATGAAATAACAAATCAAACCTAAAGCGGTATATCACAAAGGAATTTTAAAACACGTTACATCGTTCACCGTAACAATTTTAATTTTAACCTTACGGGATATTATTAACAAAATATGTTATATGTAAATCTGCACGCCCAAACCATGCTCTTAGCCTACTGATTAAAAATTATTACAAATTATGAAGGGTAAATACTGATCACTTGTGTGAGTTGGGTGAAGACTGCTAGCATTTATCACAAAAGTTGGTCACTTAAAGAAAAAGCGTTAGTTAGTAAAATTTTATCGTTTGCATATAAAACTGTAATAGTAATTCGGACAAACAACCAATTTAAGGATCATTTTAAAGATAAACGTTGACTAATTTAATTCCTAAAATGGAATTTTGATCCAAATAAGCAATGCTTATCATGCTTTGATGTGAAATGAACAAAACCATGCAAGCGTTTTCTCAAGCTCGATCATTAACATCAGTGATGTCGAAAAGAACGCAACGTTATGTGACGTAACACAATAGGAGCGTAATAATTCTACTCGAATTCGTTGAAGACAACATTTTTAAATACTTTAAGATACTTTTTGTCAAAATTTGCCCAAACAACTTCATTAAAGACGTGCCTCTCTTACAGACATGACAGGTTCGAGCATCCCGGTTGCGAATGCGCTCTTTGAAAGCCACATTTGAGTCATAATTTCCTTTTTTCACTAGGCCTTTTACTTTCGACAAATGACTCGATCTTATGAGTGAGTGTTTAGTGATTTTCACCCACCACTTCGTCCTTGCCCGAGAAACTCATGAAACACACATTTTCGTTCCGGATCAATGATTTCATCATTGAACCGGTTTTCCATTTTAGAAGCTCAGGTTAACGTATAAATAATATGTAGTTGGAATATAATTAAAATTTGACTACTCTAACTATGCTTTTCTGATTATCAAAGAATACTTAGAATTTTTGACGAGTTTATACAGGTTCTTTGCTGCTATGTAATACCAAGTCGTATAATTGGTATCCATAGGGCTTCATACATAAAGGGACGAATCGTCCAAATTTTGTTAAGATGAAGTGTCCAAAACTTGTGAACGGTTTGTCATATATCATTTTGCTATTTTTCGAAATGGGCGAATGTTTCTAGTCGCGTAAATGTCTGTCAATGTAAATATTAAGCACGTGAACGTTTCTTGGTTTACAGTAATATCAAACAAAATAATTTGCATTCAAACAAACTAAAGTATTAAAAGAAGCATTAATCTACTTTTGAATCGTTTTTCGGTAATGTTACACACCAAGCTAAATCTCAAAACGCATATTTACGAACAAATATGTAACGGTATGGAAAATAAATATGGCAAATTAAGACAAAATCCCACGGACCCTGAACTGCTCAACTAAGATCTTTATCAACAAGAGCTGTCAGAGGAGACAGCATGCTCGACTTAGTAAGTGTTTGTCACAGGAGATGTGGTTGATGATAAGGAACATACATATTTTAAAATTTGAAAATATAACCTTAACAAATTCAAAGAAAAAAAAAGAAATAAATAGAAAACTATAAGTTCAAGGGGGATAACTCTGAAAAAATGTATAAGGAGTTATGAATCTTGTCACATGAGATGTGGTTGATAATAAGGAACATATATCTAAAGTTTGAAGTCAATACCTGAAGAAATAAAACAGTTGCAGTAAAAACAAACATTTTTTTAAAGAAAACTCTAATTTCAAGGGGAGATAATTCTGAAAAAAAATATATTTGGAGTAATGAACCTTGTCACATGAGATGTGGTTGATAATAAGGAACATATATTTAAAGTCAATACCTAAAGAAATAAAACAGTTGCAGTAAAAACAAATATTTATTAAAGAAAACTATAAGTTCAAGGGGGATAACTTTGAAAATAATGTATACGGAGTTATGAACCTTGTCACATGAGATGTGGTTGATAATAAGGAACATATATTTAAAGTTTGAAATCAATACCTAAAGAAATAAAACAGTTGCAGTAAAAACAAACATTTTTTAAAGAAAACTCTTAGTTCAAGGGGAGATAATTCTGAAAAAAAATGCATTCGGAGTTATGGACCATGTCACATGAGATGTGGTTGATAGAAAGGAACATATATTTAAAGTTTGAAGTTAATATCTTAAGAAATAACAAAGATACAGAAAAAAGTATTTTACTGCACAAAAACTTTAATCTGTGCACAAAAACTTCAATCAGTTCAAGGGGAGATAATTCTTGAAAAAATGTGTTTGGAGATATGGACCTTGTCACATGAGATGTGGTTGATAGTAAGGAACATATATTTAAAGTTTGAAGTTAATATCTTAAGAAATAACAAAGATATAGAAGAAAGTATTTTACTGCACAAAAACTTTAATCAGAAGTGTGGATGCGGACGCCGACGCCGACGCCGGGGCGAGTAGGAGAGCTCTACATTACTTCGTAAAGTCGAGCTAAAAAGGTATCTAGCAAAATATTATTTTACTACGTATTCATTTTGTTCAAAACTGACCTTTGGGACAAGGCCAATTTTAACACAAGAGGCATGATTTGAAAAATCTGTCTAGAAGACTAAATGCCATGCCACGAACCAAATAAGAAAATTCAATGCCAAACAGTTTAAGAATAAGTCATTTTAAGAATTTCCTTATGTTACTCTATTAAATGTTAGATGGAGTTTGGGCAGTGTTTACAGATAGTTTCTGAAACACAGATAAGGTGTGATCCATGTCGTCTGCTATGCACCAGTCGTAGGTACAGCCAAAAATACCCGTTTACATTTAAATGGAAATTAAGTAGCAAATGGTATGGAGAGAAATTATAACAATTTACAAGAAGAGCTCCGCTGGGCGGGACATTATACGCCCGCGTGTAGTCCATGCTGTGTTCTATCTCATATGAAGTCCCTGTGACCTTAACAAATGGCCCCGGAATAGGTCCTTAACTGGAGGGCTATCAAAAGCAAAGATTTCGAGAACGTAGGTACAGCCATGGTTGAGTAATCACCGGCACAAAGTTTTCCCACACAAACTTCCAGTGACCTTGACCCTATGGCCTCAGAACCAAAAGTTCTCACATTTTAACCAAAGAGTATTGATACATAACATTTGGTGATCAATCTTAGATAAAGTTGATTGTTGGTAGGGATGCGCGATAATACCGGTATACCGGTATATTGCAATACGTTTCAAACACAATACATACCGGTACGGTCCCGCAATATATCGCGATATTTTTTATCTTAATCTAATAGACTAATAGTGCATATTCGAACCTGTTTTGTGTTATTTGTGGACGCATTTAATCGGAATTTATTTCAATTTTGGGTTTCCTTTAAATCTATTTTTAGCATTAAGGTCTAGTAAAAAGTATTTACATATCTACCCTTGACAACTTTAACATTAAGTACTGGGGGGTTGGAACTTATGAATATTTTTTATTAGTTGGCATTGAGTTAGATACGAAAGGAATACATGTTTTCGTAACATTTAGTTGGCATCATTAATATTTCATTCCAATCTTAACTTTTTCTTTTTTCTACGCGTCCGCATTTTTGCTCTTATCCTTTGTTGACTGCATTTTCCCTCTATATCTATATCGTCTGCCCAACACGTCTACCTTTAAAACTTATCAGTGATGTCCATCTATAAACACATGTATTAGAGCTTTACTTTATGATATGACAATAAATGAAAATAGTGGCACTTATAGTCTCTTAGACTAATGCCAGCTATTAGAATCTATGAATGTATGAAATTCTTCTGCAGTGTGTTTAACACACCCTTTGAAATGTTTGAATTGTTTCAATAAGTTGTATAAGAAATATATTACTGAACATGAAATTTTGTTTACTATATTTTTTGTCCTTATTGTTTTATAAATAAATAGCTAAAATCATTCTTAACCCCTATAAAACTAAGTACTAAGCAAAACGTTCACACTTCTCAGTACACCTCCATGCATACAGTATACTACAGTGGATGCTTTACCTATTATTTGGCAGGAGGCAAATCAGAGGAAGCTCTTTGTTGCAAATAGTTAATGCTTAATATGTAATTCACAATTGGCATGCTAGCTGACACTATCAATCTATGAGCATAGTGTCGCAAAGAAACATTTGATTTAAAGTATGATTTGTAATAATACTTATTTTACTGGAGAAAAGTTGAGTCTTAAATGTTTTCAATAGCTTAAAAAAAGCTTCCACAATGTATAATTGTGTTGAATCTTCATATTGTCAGTAAAATACAAGCATGTGTGCTGAAAAAAGCTTATGTTTTAAACTCCCAATATATCGCAATACGTATTGCAATACGCTGTTTGGTATCGCAATATATCGCAATACGAAATTTCCGGCGATACCCATCCCTAGTTGTTGGACAAGGTTTTTCCTAATTATTTCCAGGTGACTTTGACCTTTTACCCAGGGCCCTAAAACCAAAGAGGCATATGCTAGACATTTAGGCTACCCTTAAATAAAATTCGGTGTGCCTAGGTAAAATCATTATTGTAATATTGTCCAGAAAAATGTTTAAAAACAAATAAAGTCCCCAGTGACTTTGACTTTTGACCCTGGGGTCTCCAAATCAAAAGGGAACATCCTCTACAAAAGAGCAGTCAGCACATTACTCCGTGACAAATGGGTTGATCCACATAAAATTTGTTAACCTAGATACAATCATTGATAAGTTATTGTCCGGACAAGGTTTTTCCATATGATGCCCCGGTGACCTTCACCTTTGACCCAAGAGCCTCAACAACAATAAGGAACATCCTTGACACATGGGCTACCCTAACATAAAAATTGGTGAACTACTTTCATATTACTTATTAAATATAGCATTATTTCCATTGTTTGCAATTTTGACTATATTAACATATTGATTGAACATATGAAGTCACTGCTTGGTAATCTGATACCTTCTGGTTGAAAGTTAAAACTTCACCTAGGGACCCCAAAACCAATAGAGAACATCTTTGACAAATGGGCTACTCTCACATGAAATTTGGTGAACCGAGGTATAGTCCTTGTTGAGTTATTGTCCGGACAAGGTTTTTCAATATAATGCCCCTGTGTACGTTGGTACTTCAGTTTTGTCCGGACAAGTTTTTCATTGCTTGCCATTTTGACTTTACAAACATATTAATTGAGCATTTGAAGTCACTGCTTGGTGACTTGATATCTTCTGGTTGAAGGTTTAAACTAAACCCTGTTTCCCCAAAACTGATAAGTCACATCCTTGACACATGGGCTTCTCTCACATGAAATTTGGTGAACCTAGGTACAATCATTATTGAGTTATTGACCGGACAAGGTTTTTTCAATATGATGCCCCTGTGACCTTGACCTTTGGCCCAGGGGTCCCAAAACCTTTAGAGCATATCCTTGACACATGAGGACACTTACATAAAATTTGGTGAACCAAGGTACATTGGTGGTTTAGTTATTGTCCGGACAAAGTGTTATCATATGATGCCTCTGTGACCTTGACCTTTGAACCTGGGGCCTCATAACCTATAGGGCGCATCCTTGACACATGAGCTACCTATACATAAAAATTTGTGAACCTAGGTACGTTGGTAGTTAAGTTATTGTCCAGACAAGGTTTTTAATATGATGCCTTTGTGACCCTGACCTGCGACCAAGGAGCCCCAAAACCAATAGGAAACATCCTTGACACATGGGCTACTCTCACACTAATTTGGGTGAATCTAGGTAGATGGGTTGTTCAGTTATTGACAGGACAAGGTTTTTTCCCACATGAGGCCCGTGTGACCTTGACCTTTGACCCAGGGGCCCCAAAACCAATAGGGAACATCTTTTACACATGGGCTACTCTCACATAAACTTTTGTGAACCTAGGTACAGTCGTTGTTGAGTTATTGTCAGGACAAGTTTTACCTATCTTTAGTCCCAGTGACCTTTGACCCTAGGGTCTCAAACTCAATAGAATACCACTTCCACCCAAGGGCTATCAAAAAATAAAATTTGAGGAACCTAGGTACATCCTTTCTTGAGTTATCATCCGGACAAGCAATTGTCCACGGACAGACGGACAACATCATAACATAATACATGTACTAAACTGATTATACTGACTCACGAGCAAGTGAAATCAATTAATTTATTTGGTACCATTCAATATGTATATTAATCAGTCACTAGTAATTTAAAAGATAAACAAAAACACGTTTACCCAGTAAGTGAATCCTCTTCTGTACACAAATCAGCTTGAAACAAATGAAACTGCTTCTCTGACATACTGATATGACAGGATAATTTTGCATCTCTTCCTAGCCCAGCTGCAATTTCTAAAGATTGTTCGTGAATATATGTTGACAAATGTTTTGACAACTGGTTGTCCTTACTTTTCAAACATTTATATAGTTGTTTTAGATGTTTTTTACTGTTCAAATGAAATGTAAGAAGTATATTCCCATTATTATGCTGAACATCTTTAATGCAAACACAATTAAGCTCTTTAGTTTTTTTCAATTTGTCACTGAGAAGAAACAAATTATCCTTCAAGTCTTTTGCTATAACTGCAGATGCTTCTTCTAGTATAGGTTTCTTTTCACAAACAATAAACAATTGCAAGTTAACCCCTGAAATAAAATTCAAATGAAAGAATATAAGTTTTTGTTTTTGTTTTTTTAACTTCGCATTCAACGCATTTTAGGTCATATATATGACGGCCATCTCTTCCTGCTATAGGTTTCCTGGACACTTTCTACTACCAGTACTAACTTTCCCTAACAAAGGCCGACAACTCATGTATAGGATATGACCTACCGCGACCGGGCTCGAACCCGAAATCTCTGGATTGAAGTCAGACATGTCACAACTATGCCACGGCCGCGGCTAAGAAGATTGTCAAATGGACTGGTCCCCTGCGAACCATAATAGGACAGGGAGCCAGATTAATTGTCAAATAACAGGCGCATTAATTTTCAAACCTGCTCAGAGAAGAAAATATAGTTCCCGATTGGTCGAAGATTTCTAATATTGTGCAACTCTGTAACATTTCCGCAAATTACTGGTAATATATTTAAATAATTTTGATTAAACACACGTCAATTTTTAACTCTTCAATTAAAAGGAGTTCATCTATGGTTTAGTTTATATAACAAATTCAATTTGTCACGTGATCAAACCACGCTGAAGAGTCAACAGAACAACCCACGGAAAAGAAAGGTTTTTTTAAAAAAACACGCAATTTTTATTATACATTGTAACATTATCGTTTGTTGGTATTATTTATAAACAAGAAACATATGTAAAGTTGATTTCACATAACAAACCAGTCTGTGACAGTGATAATATTACTTATTTTAACGTAAAAACATGTTGACCATATTATATAAATATACAGTTATACTTGTTGTAAGATATGTTGGATATAATAATGTTTTTTGCATGTATAGATATAGGATAATTTTTGTATGTTTAGATAAGTTTTAATATATTAAAATGTTACATTATTTTCAGTTCATTAAAATATAAATTATAACCCTGTGTCATTGTTTCTTGAATTTATAGCATCTATATTACATCTATATCTCATTGTTTCCACACAACCTTCACCTTTCTGATATTCTGAGACCCAAACAAATTCATCGCCTTCTGTGCTTTGATTCCATACATATTTATATCGAATACTATCATAATCATTGTTTAAAGGGACATTATGTGCTGGACTGGAAACAGCATTAAAGCCCCATTACGACATTGAACGCTGATAATTGTCAAGTATCATGTTTTTGCTTAAAACTTATGCAAACATTAAACTAATATATAAAACGCACCAAAGGCAAAGAAATCTTTATATTTTTATACTATTTATATTTTTTCCAGAATTTATACTAATACTATGTTGAAATTCGCGTCTAAAACCGAAAGTAAAGACTACGGGAAAATCACGGAACTCAACGAACGAAGTCAGAATATCCTGTCGTGGCTAAAAACAACCACAGCTTCAATCGGAAGAAAACAAACTTTCTGCTTTGATAAATACACGTTTTGTGTGGTGAATTTCGTGCGAAAGCTAATAAGAATTCACGAAACTCCCGTTAATAGCTGTACAAAGTACACATGAACATACTTATACTGACGAGAAAAAGGAACGCATCAATTAAGTCTTTAAATACACAGACATTTGCTGATAGGCAACGTTCAGATAGAACGGGTGTAATGTGAGTAAGACAAGACGACTTCAAAAGTTATGTAAACGCCAATGTCATTCGCGTAATAGATTTTCACAGCAGTGTCTACGTCACATATAGTGAAAGGGTAACCGTGTACGCCAAATAAGTCGACAAGCAATTGGAGAACTACTTGTTTAGCGCTAACCGTACGACGGACTTTAGTTCAAAGTTATGCCGCCGTCACCGACGTCTATCTCTACCATCTATCATCGCGGTCATGATGGTGGGAGTTCAGTGATGAGTCGTGTTTCGACATATGTAACGCCTTATGACTTATGAGTGTCTTAAAACGGGAGTCAGTCACAACTTGTTGTTTGCCAAGGTAATCTAGTGAACAGATCGCAGTGACCAGCTATTATGCACTGTGAGTGTCGCTCTATTCTGCTATTCTGGCAACGTCAATACTTGTCTACCGGCATAAAAACGACATACCTCACGTTGCACACGTCACCAACGACCTCTTACAGTCTATCAACATTAATGTTTTTTCGTGTTATTTTGATCAAGGAAATTATTTACCTAGTTTAAATTAGACGTTTCTTTTTAGCATCAGTTTAGATATTTGCGCACTCAAAACTTGCACGCACTGGTTTCTCGAGTAAGTCACTGGAAAACGATTTGATATATCCAACACTTTACACTGTCGTGTTAGTTTTGTCAAACACTTTTTAAGCAATTTGATTGGTTGAGAGAGTATCTCCGTAGTTTAATTAGCATGTTATAAAAGTACCCCAATTTTATAAGAAACTGATATTTTGAAGAACTTGACCTCTACAAGGAACCCGCGTAAGAGAGTTATTAAAATCCCAAGGCGGTTATTTTCTACAGTCTTTTAGATAGTATTACTTGTTTTTAGATGGATGATAAAGATTTTGTCTTCGTTTAGTGGCTATAAAACAGAATTCAACACAAATCAAAAATGATCAGACATATTATTTGGATCGTCAATACTTAATGACGATATATATTGATAATCTATAATCTACAACGCTACAGCTTCGACTAGTTATACATGTATATTATACATGAGCTCTAACAGCGACAGTGATTAAAATCGGAAGAAAGATATGGTACTGATGAAATCAAATTTTAAACCATTCTTTCTAAAATTCATACAAGTATCATATAATATACTATAATATTACCACTTACATAAACCTATTTGTTAATGAAAATTTCACATGATATTAAATATTATATTTGAAAATAGGATTTGCAAGTACAGAGCTTAAACATAAACGGATCAATTCCTAAAACAAGACGACCACCTCGAAAATGAAAGTTACGGACCTTAGTAGCGGGTATGTCCTCCCTTTGCACCGAGCACAGCTTGACATTTACGTCTCATGCTCCGTATAATTAGACGCTGGATTCTGTAATGGGGTATTGCATCCCACTCCTCAGTCAGAGTTTGTATAACTTGCTGCAGATAATTGATGTGACGCCTGCCTTTATTAATCCCATCGGTCAAGTTGGTCCCAAAGATGCACTATACAGTTTAAGACGGGACTGAATGCTGGCCAAGGAAGTGTGTTGACATTATTTTCAAGCAGGAAATCTTGCGTGCAGAGTGGGCCGTGCGTTGTCTTGCTGGAGAATGTTGACGTCAGTATAGGTTCGAATAAAAGAAAGAACTACTGGCCTCAGCACATTATCAATGTAACACTGAGCAGTGAGTGTTCCAGGCAATACAATAAGTGGGGTCTTGTGCTCCAAGAAATGCTACCCCACACCATGACACTACCACAACCCCAGCGCGCAGCCTGCCGAACACAACAATCCATATAACGTTCTCCGCCACGTCTTCTTTCGCCTGTCAAACATGTCCAGACAAAATCTAAACTCATCTGTGAATACAACACTCTGCCATTGCCTCTGTATCCATCATCGATGTCGATTACACCAATCGATGCGCATTTGGCGTCGATGCGGTGTCAAAACTTTTCCTGATATGCACAACGTGATCTCAAGTTTAAAAGTTTTGAAACGACGACGAACTGTTGATGCACTTATTCCGTTGTTAAAGATGTCACTTTTTCACGACCTGGGCGTGGCCTATCTATCACAGAGACTATCTGTTCATGTCTCCTTACCAGATTCGTTATTTTCTGATGTAAGCAGTCCATGCAACGAGAAATCTCACGAAATGAGAGCCCAGTGTCAGCAATGCCGAGAGCTTGGTGACGTTGAGAGTCTCCTAAACGTGGCATTTAAATAGCAATTGATCCAAGTACGACTGTTTTATCTTAGCCTGTCGACTAACTCACGTTAGAGACAAATGATTTACACAAACTAATGGATACATGTCGTCTTTACTAACACATCTCGTTTTGCCATGCAGTCCGGGACTCAAACATCTTAAATCGATTTTAAGCACTTATTATTTAGCAAATCATGTGAGATTAATATGATATTGTTTGCATATTTTAAAATCTTGGTCTATAAATTACGAAATCTACTGCCATATAATTGCCTAAAATAGAGGTCCAACATGGGATTTGTTGTTCTTATAGAACAAACCTCATGGAATACCCCATAATTTGTTTAATTTCACATGTGTTTAATGTGTTAAGATTCTAAGTTACATCACTTAGTTCAATAATGATAAACATCGTACGTCACGCAGGCGTTAAGCAGTCGGTGTTTTATTGATGTATTCCAGATTGTCGCAATACGATCTGTGATGTATAGACTTTATACATAGATTAAGTTTGAGGGAACTTTAACCTTAAATATTAAAGTAAAAGGGGAATAACTCGGAAAGTAATTCATCCAGAGGTATGGCCCTTTACAGTCCGATAGATGAAGACCTGGTGTATAAGCATTCCAACTTTCATTCAAATATTTTTGCAAGTACAAAAATATCCCATTAGGACAATTTTAATCTGAAATATTAAAGTATAAAGGGGCATAACTGAAAATATTTAATCCACAGTTACGTCCCATAGTTACGTTCCTTCATAGTCGTGTAAAAATAGTTCCGACAAATAAGTATACCAACTTTAAGCCAAATATCTTGATCAGTATTGAAGATATTATACATAGGAAAAACTTTAACCTCATATTTTGCAAATTTTAAGTATAAAAGGGTAATGACTAAAAAATAAATCATCCAGAGTTATCCCCTTTCACAGTATGGTTAATATAGTCCCATTAAAATAACGAGGATTGTGTTGAAGATGTAAGAGTTTAAAAAACTTAAACATGAAAACCAACGCCAACACCGACGCAAACGGCATCGCATGAGTGATAGCAATAGCTCTCATTTTCTTCGAAAAGTCGTAATGAAACACTATGGGTAGCAAGTATACTAGACTCTTTTATGTGTTTTATAATACAAGACAACGTAAATGAAATACTCACATAAACTGTAATCCCTTTTAGCCGCCATACTGCAGAATTTATCTGAAATTAAACAACAGTTTGCTGTTTATGCTTCATATAAATGTCAAAAATCTTGTCCAGAGTGGGTCCCGAAAATATATGATATTAGGTCACAATGATTGAGGGGATTTCATTTTTTACGTCGCATTCAACACATATTTAGGTCATATACACCACGGCCAGCTCTTCCTACTATAGGTTTACTGGACACTTTTTTATCACCAGTACTAACTTACCCTACCACAAGGCCGACAACTCATGTATAGGGTATGACCTGCCGCGACCGGGACTCGAACCCGGATCTCCGAATTCGAAGTCAGACATGCTAACCACTACGCCACGGCCGCGGATTTCATTTTCATAAAATGAAAATTAAATTATTACTTATAACATTAACTATTTGTTAATGTTTATTTATTTATTAGATTTAACGCCGTGTCAACACAATTTTACGTCATTTTACGGCGTCCAGTGCACCTAACCTAGCTTTCCTGGACCATTGTCTATAACCAGTACTCACCCACCATTCCACAAGGCCGGAAACTTCTCGATATTATCTAATGAATGGAGGGAAATCTACTTTATTGACAAATTTTCATGAAGGGTATAACCTCCCCAGGATTCGAACCCGCACCCCCTCAGGCACGAGTATCCAAATCTCGGCGCGCTACCAACTGCGCTATCGACCCGGGTTATTTGTTAATGATGGCAATACAATTTGCTCTGATGATCATTCTAGTGGAATTAAACAGTTATATCTATGATTTGGTAATTTATTAAGTGTGGGATTTTCGCGCGTATGGACCGAAATTGTACCGATTTTTGAAAAATAGGCGTTAATTGCACACTTACTCGTCCGAAAAACACTGTTAACAAAACCGCGTTTTCATTCACCAATGTCAATGAACAAAATCATGCTTTCTCACCTTTCACAATTTACTAATGACTTTGTGTTTACACACACATCGATAAATATGTAAGTTCGTTGAAAAATTGTTTGTTTGTTGACTTTTTTCCAGAGATATATGAACGGAAAGAGTAATCTTAAACTTTTTTAAAATAAAATGATAAAATTACGGGTGTCATAAATTCGATTTCCTGCGATCGCCGATATCGTTTTTTAGGCCATTACTTTTTAGCGAATGAAGTCAACGATTATAGTAGACTTATGATGATTACACAACGAGACATTGCAATTATGACTTGTTATGCGATCATAATCAAGCATCAACAAAGTTTGCTTAAATGCCGACACACATCATCAATTGACGTGAACAATTGCAAACTCATGTTTGTTATCAAACAAATGATTCTTTTTTTGTTTAATTTGCTGCAAACAATTACATTACTGCCATGTGTACGTGACGATTTGATGATTTTTAATTATGTAGGGCAGTTGTCAGTTATCAACGAAATTATGCGCTTAGTAGTTGGTTAACAGTTTAGCCTTTCCAGAAGGAGTAAAAGATTGACTGACTGCCATTAAATGACCTATAACATGTGTTGCTATGGCAACCCAACCAAGCAAACAAGACGATTTGTTAAGGAACAAAAACTGCCACCGGTGGCGAGAATAGCCCCACAACGGCAACATTTTAAGATGACAGCAAGTCAACATTGTGAAGTCCAAATGTTGTAAGAAGAATAAAACCATAAAAAGCAAATATCAAATTAGAAATAAACAGCATTTAGCAGTGTAATTCACTATTGATAAAAATGCAAAATAAACAGTAGTTGTCATATTTTAAATGATTTTATACATGAAAATGAACACCATTTTATCATTTTGAATTTCAATAGGGGGAAAACAACATAAAAGTGTCAGTACAACTTTATCGAATTGGCTGAAAAATGAGATGTTTGATTCATAAGATATAAAGATATAAGAAAACTTAACATGGCTGCCAGTCAGCCGTTTTGAATTTGACTTTAGGAAAATGCAAAGCACATCAACTTAAATAATTGCTTACTCTCTCAGTCTTAAGAAAAATATCAAATCATTTGATGTAAATAAAAATTATAAATGGCTGCCAGTCAGCCATTTTGAATTCGAAAAAATATCAATACATCAAATGAAGAGCTCAACAATAAGAATTTGATAAAAAGGCTAGCAGTACATAACAAGAGCTCCGCTGGGTGGGATATTATACGCCCGTGTGCATTCCATGCTGTGTTCTATCTCATATGAAGTCCCTGTGACCTTGACCAATGACCCCAGGATCTCAGAAAAGGTCCCATCATTAACTGGAGGGCCAATTGAGAAGCAAGGGAATTAGGATCTCAAATGATCTTATATATAACCAACGCAGACAACTAAAACTGTTAAATCAACAGGGCTACTATGGGTAAATGGTAAACTTTTTAAACAAAGAAATCTGATGTCCAAGACTCAACACGTGTTTTCAAAATAGTAAGCCGCAAACATATTGAACCTGAATCACATGAAGAAATAGAATCTGAACCTCAAACATGGCAACAATAGGATACAGGTCAAATCCATACGCAGGATTGTTCAATTATTTCCTGGAACATAAGCGGTTTACATAAAGATTTAAGTAATTCTGACGTTATTAATTTCCTCAGTAAATATGATATTATTTCAATACAAGAAACATGATTAACAGAATATGATTCTTGTTCTAATGCATCCAATGAATATGAAAGGTTTCCTTGTTTTTCCATACCCTCAGCTAAAGGTGGTAGAAACATGGGTGGTGTATCTATATTTGTTAAAAAAATGTAGCTGACAAAGTGAAACATGTATGTAAAAATTTCCATCATGGTGTATTATTGTTAATCGACATGTCAATATTTGGATCAGATAGTGGTATATTATTTTGTTCTATCTGTAATCCTTCTGAAAATTATCCATTACTGAAACAAGTACCTAGCACTGTTATGAAATTGTTGGTATTTTCATTGAGAATCAGCTTCTACATATACATTTGATACTATGTGGTGATTTTAATGCTAGGACAGAGAGCGATCCTGACTTTATAACATTAGATAATAACATTCCAGAACTGTGTGAATATCAAGATTTATTTTTGAACAAAAACTTAACTAGTAGATTATCTAAAGATGACAATGTGAATAAATATGGTGTTGAATTATTTCAATTCTGTATATCGCATGATTGTTTAATTGTAAATGGTCGTTTTGGGTCTGATAAAGATATTGGAGACTTAACCTTTAAGAATTCTAATGGCTGTAGCACAAAAGACTATTTTATAGTTTCTCAAAGTATAATAAATTATGTAAAAAAAAATGAAATTATCAATAGATCAGAAAGTGACCATTTACCTATTGTATTGTATATTCAATATAATTGATGATAATGACACTGTTGATGATACAAATGATACAGAGTCTTTATTGTTTAACTTTAATGTTGAAAATAACATTGTTTACTTAAATAATCTATCAGATTATATTATGTCAAACAAAGCTGATGAATTCGATGGAATGTTACGTGATCCATTATCTTCTGTTGATGTTGTTCTGAAATGATTCCAAGATATTCTTATAGAAAATAGTTAAGCTTTTTCTTTTCCAAAACAATGTAAGAAACTTAGAAAAATAAATAATTCTTGGTTTGACAATGAATGTAAAATATTAAAACAGCGATCAGTGAGAAGTCTAAGAAAATTTAGGACAAGTCGAAGTTTACAAGATTTAAACGAATATCAAACTATTAAAAAGGAGTATAAAACTTATGTAGAAAAAAAACCAAAATGATTTCACAAAGAAACATGTTAATAAGCTAGACTCCTCTGTAAAAAATCCAAAATGTTTTTGGAAAGTAATAAAAAAACTTAATCGTCATAAACCTGTTGAACAAAAACAATCTAAAGACTCTTGGTATGATCATTTTAGCCAGCTATTCTCTAGTAATGACATAAATGAGTCTGATAAGCAATTACAGGATGATATACTCATTGAAAATGAAATCATGAATGAAATTTCAGATCTAATATTAAATTCGCCTATTCAAGAAAATGAAATTATTGATAGTATAATAAGCTTAAATGTCAATAAGTCATCGTCAGGCATTCTACATGCACATCATTTAACAGTACTATTGGCTTATACTGTATTCTTCCTTTTTTAATCATGTTTTTAATAGACTTTTTGAATCTAGTGACTCGTGCCCGAAGGGGTGCGGGTTCGAATCCCACCCGGGGAGGTTATACCCTTCCATGAAAATTTGAGAATAATGTCGATTTTTCTCCATTGGTTAGATAATATGGAGTAGTTTCCGGCCTTGTGTAAGATTAGGTGAGTACTGGTTATAGACAATGGTCCTGGAAAGCTAGGTTAGGTGCGCTGGACGCCGTGAAATGACCTAAATTGTGTTGATACGGCGTTAAATCCAATAAATAAATATTCAGCCCACAATTGTATAAGCACATTTTAATGTTTTCCCTAAATATTTATTAAGGCTAATGTATAACATTATAACTACTAATTGGTTATTTGTATACAATTTGTTACAAGTTTGCTAATTATCTTCTTATCATAATGTACATGTATTTTATTGTATATATATATATATGTGTATGGGCCGGTGGCCTTTAATCACTTTGAAATAAAGTAAAGTAAAGTTAAGTTATTGTCCGGCCTGGTTTTACCATATGATGCCTGTGACCTTGACCTTTGACCCAGGGACCCGAAAACTTTAGGGTAAATCCTTGACACATAGGCTACCTTCACATTAAATTTTGGGAATCTAGGTATATTCGTTGTGGAGTTATCGTCCGGACAAGTTTTCATATCTTTATTCCAAGTGACCTTGACCTTTGACCCTGGGGTCCCAAAACCGATAGGGTACATCCCAGACACATGGGCTACCTTCACTTTAAATTTTGTGAACCTAGGTATATTCGTTGTTGAGTTATAGTCCGGACAAGGTTTTCATATTTTAATTCCCAGTGACCTTGACCTTTGACCCTGGGGTCTCAAAATCCTCTACCCAAGGGCTATCCACACATAAAATTTGAGAAACAAGGTACATCCTTTCTTGAGTTATCATCCGGACAAGCAATTGTCCACGGACATACAGACGGACATCATACAACATAAAACGTCCGGTTTTTTTTTCAAAACGGGCGCATAAAAATCATTAGTAGCAGAGAGAATGGCCATAGAAATAATTTCATGACCAAACTCCGGGAATCGAACCCACGACCTCTCGGTCAGTAGACGTGCATGCTACCAACTGAGCAAGCCGGGCGACTTTTCATATAAGTCTGATTATCAATGATACAATCATTAGCAATTAAGCGAGTCTTGATACCTCACAGTATTGCAATTCACAATAAGATTGAACCACTCACAAAACGTTTCCGATCAACGATGCACGCATCGGCAAAGCTCTTGACATGACATCAAACTCTATGTCTGTCGGCATGGCTTAGGTTCAGCACACTTTCGATGGAAACAAATCAAAATTTTAATCAGCTCATAGGGTGCACATGCAACGACGGCATCAATCAAGCCTTGCATTTCGACGGGTGAGGTAAATTTTGCCATGTACACTCACCAGCAGTTTCTATTACACTCTTTTTATTGACGAAATAATCTGTCTTAAAATGGTAAATAATACAATCGCTTATTTTAGTGTATTAACCTCCGGGTTCGAATTTAAGGCTTAAGCTCGCATACTTGCGAATTATAAGTGATAAAAAAACAGGACTTTTCAATCAAATTTTGCGCTTTTACATTGTGCAACACCAGGTCGGTTGTTTTATGCATGGTAATGCTATAGTGCTGCACTCATCGGAGTTATTTAAAAAGAAATCTTGATAAAGTTTCGTCCCCTCCCTGATTTCAATCCATTAGAACATTAATAGGATCTGCTGGGTCGGAAAACTATACAGTATCACGTCACTTACAAAATGCATGGTTTGATGGCAGGCTTGTTACATGAGTAGGACGCCACTTCTTCAGTCACCGTTAGATCTTACGTCAGGTTATTACGCTCACAACTAGTTGCAGTGATCCGTAGACGCAAAGGGTCCCGTTACACCTAACTAGTTCATGGAACGTTCGACCTCGTCCTTAAAATATCGCGAAACTGGTTGTGGACGAGCTAGGACGTGCCGTTTATGTCGGAAAATGTCAGTTTTACGACCATTGTTCGTTCAGAACCAGTTCCCGTTGAGGCATTTTGTTTCTATCCCTTCTGTGGCCCGTTTGTATCGGGATCAGATCGGGTAGATTTGCTCGTTCTCCTCACGAGGCACCGTCTCCAACTAGTCCAAACCGTTTGTGGTCCATTTTAACCGTTCAAAACTAGTTCTTCTAAACTCCTTTACTATTGACCATCCTGTTTAAGACAGTTCAATTCTCTCTAAGAACGTTTCCATCTTGTTTTATACCCCCGTTACACCAAACTCGTTCTCACTACGTTCTGGAAAAATTGGACCGAACGAGTTCCAACTGTGTGAAAACGGAATGGACGTAGTAGCAACTTGCTACAGTCTGTGTACGAACGTGATGAACGAGCTCGGACGGGGTTGAACGAGATGGGGTTTCAGAACTTTGAGTCGACTCAAAATTTTTCTGCGGCCACCCCGTTCTGCAACTAGACTGAGTAACAACGTACTGGCAACGAAATGGACGTACTGCGAACGAAATTGCCGTACTAGCATCGTACTCGGGACGTGACTTGTCGTAGTTCGATCGGGCATCAATTTGCAGTACGTTTACACACCGACCTGTTCCGTTTGTAACTCGGTTCATTCTGTTTGCACACAGACTTAACTCGTTTTGATAACGTCCATAGTGCGTTGTTATCCCGTCTAAATGTATGAAAACAAATTATAAAGTTCTGAACCAGTTTGCAACACGTTTACACGCAGTTCTTAAAGTTCGCAGTAGGTTTTTGGTACGTTCTACTCGTTTTTAATAAGTTTATTGCGTTCATATGCAGTTCGTACAATACAATAACGTCTACAGTACGATCTGGCAAGTTTTGGTATAAATACAGACCATTTCTCACCAAGAGATAGGTCTATGTCTTAGTTTTCTTCTTTTTTCTGGCTTCTGACTCTGCCCCAAATCTTCTCCCGAAACCTAGCTGTCTGAGTCATAAGAAGAAGCAGGAGATACAACACCCTCATTTTCATTGACTGGCTCAGGAGGCTCAGAATTCTTAGGCTTAATTAGATGCTGGTCTTCAAAAGCTTCATCTAAGCAGGTGCTTTTTGGAAGCGATTGTCTTAACATGCGCCGCCTGTCTGGCTCTTCTCTTTTTTGGAAGCATGTTGTGGTCACAGTGATGCTTGACAAATTGTGTCCTCACAGCTTATACCGTGGACGAGAATGCCAACGGGTAGAAACGTCCTGGACATTCATAACAATCGAATCAAAACGTGATGTCATTACGTTCAGAACGCTCTTAGAACGAGATGGGAACGTTCTTAGAACGAGTTGAACTGTTTTAAACGGGATGGTCAATAGTAAAGGAGCTTAGAAGAACTAGTTATGAACGGGTTAAAACGGACTACAAACGGTTCGGACTAGTTGGAGACGGTGTCTCGTGACGAGAACGAGCAATTATACCCGATCTGATCCCGATACAAACGGACTACAGACGGGATAAAAACGAAATGCACGTATTGGGAACTGGTTCTGAACGAACTATGATCGTAAAGCTGACATTTTCCGACCTAGACGGCACGTCCTAGCTCGTTCACAACCAGTTTCGCGATATTTTAAGGACGGGGTCGAACGTTCTGGGAACTAGTTTGGTGTAACGGGGCCCTTAGAGCGTTTTGGACGTAGTGACATCACGTTCTGATCCGATTGCTATGAATATCTAGGACGTTTCTTCCCGTTGGAATTCTCGTTTAATGGTATAAGCTGTGAGGACACAATTTGTCAAGCATCACTGTGACCACACCGTGCTTCCAAAAAGGAGCAGAGTCAGACATGCGACGCATGTTAAGACAATCGCTTCCAAAATCACCTGCTTAAATGAAGCTTTTGAAGACCAGCCTCTAGTTAAGCCTAAGAATTCTGAGCCTCCTGAACGAGTCAATGAAAACGAGAGTGTTGTATCTCCTGCTTCTTCAAATGAATCAGACAGCTAGGTTTCAGGAGAAGATTTGGGGCAGAGTCAGGAGCCAGAAAAAAGAAGAAAACTAAAACATCTCTTGGTGAGAAATGGTCTGTTATTAGACCAAACCTTGCCAGATCGTACTGTAGACGTTGTTGTGTTGTACGAACTGCATACGAACGCAATAAACTTATTAAAAATGAGTAGAACGTACCAAAAACCTACTGCGAGCTTAAAGAACTGCGTGTTAACGTGTTGCAAACTGGTTCAGAACTTAATAATTTGTTTTCATACATTTAGACGGGATAATAACGCACAATGGACGTTATGAAAACGAGTTAAGTATGTGTGCAAACGGAATGAACGAGTTACACACGGAACTGGCCGGTGTGTAAGGGCCCCGTTACACCAAACTAGTTCTCAGAACGTTCGACCCCGTCCTTAAAATATCGCGAAACTGGTTGTGAACGAGCTAGGACGTGCCGTTTAAGTCGGAAAATGTCAGCTTTACGATCAAAGTTCGTTCAGAACCAGTTCCCAATACGTGCATTTCGTTTTTATCCCGTCTGTAGTCCGTTTGTATCGGGATCAGATCGGGTCTCCAACTAGTCCGAACCGTTTGAAGTCCGTTTTAACCCGTTCATAACTAGTTCTTTTAAGCTCCTTTACTATTGACCATCCCGTTTAAGACAGTTCAACTCGTTCTTAGAACGTTCCCATCTCGTTCTAAGAGCGTTCTGAACGTAATGACATCACGTTCTGATCCGATTGCTATGAATATCCAGGACGTTTCTACCCGTTGGCATTCTCGTTCCACGGTATAAGCTGTGAGGACACAATTTGTCAAGCATCACTGTGACCACACCATACTTCCAAAAAAGAGCAGAGCCAGACAGGCGACGCATGTTAAGACGATCGCTTCCAAAAATCACCTGCTTAGATGAAGCTTTCGAAGACCAGCCTCCAGTTAAGCCTAAGAATTCTGAGCCTCCTGAGCCAGTCAATGAAAATGAGGGTGTTGTATCTCCTGCTTCTTCTAATGACTCAGACAGCCAGGTTTCGGGAGAAGATTTGGGGCCGAGTCAGAAGCCAGAAAAAAGCAGAAAACTAAGACATACACCCATCTCTTGGTGAGAAATGGTCTGTATTCATACCAAACCTTGCCAGATCGTACTGTAGACGTTGTTGTGTTGTACGAACTGCATACGAACGCAATGAACTTATTAAAAACGAGTAGAACGTACCAAAAACCTACTGCGAACTTT
This sequence comes from Mactra quadrangularis, assembly GCA_025267735.1. Lineage (NCBI taxonomy): Eukaryota > Metazoa > Mollusca > Bivalvia > Venerida > Mactridae > Mactra > Mactra quadrangularis. Next base: position 8,975,133 of record CM046300.1, read on the forward strand.
AAGAACTGCGTGTTTACGTGTTGCAAACTGGTTCAGAACTTTATAATTTGTTTTCATACATTAAGACGGGATAACAACGCACTATGGACGTAATTAAAACGAGTTAAGTCTGTGTGCAAACGGAATGAACCTAGTTACAAACGGAACAGGCCGGTGTGTAAACGTACTGCAAATTGATGCCCGATCGAACTACGACAAGTCACGTCCCGAGTACGATGCTAGTACGGCAATTTCGTTCGCAGTACGTCCATTCCGTTGCCAGTACGTTGTTACTCAGTCTAGTTGCAGAACGGAGTGGCCGCAGAAAATTTTTGAGTCGACTCAAAGTTCTGAATCCCCATTCTCGTTCAACCCCGTTCGAGCTCGTTCATCACGTTCGTACACAGACTGTAGCAAGTTGCTACTACGTCCATTCCGTTTTCACACAGTTGGAACTCGTTCGGTCCAATTTTTCCAGAACGTAGTGAGAACGAGTTTGGTGTAACGGGGGTATAAACGTACTGTAAATTGATGCCCCATCGAACTACGACAAGTCACGTCCCGAGTACAATGCTAGTACGGCAATTCGTTCGCAGTACGATCATTCCGTTGCCAGTACGTTGTTACTCAGTCTTGTTGCAGAACGGGGTGGCCGCAGAAAAATTTTGAGTCGACTCAAAGTTCTCATTCTCGTACCCCATTCTCGTTCAACCCTGTTCAAGCTCGTCCATAACGTTCGAACACAGACCGTAGAAAGTTTCTACTACGTCCAGTCCGTTTTCAAACAGTTGGAACCCGTTCGGTCCAATTTTTTCAGAACGTAGTGAGAACGAGTTTGGTGTAACGGGGGTATAACAGGGGTACAAGAGCATAACCGATATTGATCTTCTTGTATAATGAAACTCTTATAACTTAGGTCAGTACCAACACTTAAGCAAATTGAAAACAAAGTAAAATAGTAACTTTAACTTTTTACCTCTCTCTTTAAACGTAAAATATTCTTACTGTAAATTAAAATGAATTCATGAAGTTACTTGAGATCAGTAGCAAAATGTTTGCTAAAGAATGATACCAAACATGTCTAAACATGTACATTGTATTGAAATTATCTTTGTATGCAAATAATTGTCTCTTAGTGCGTCATCACGTTTGTTTGTCAGTACATGTGTATATACACCAAATATGAAAACTCTTGGCCCAACATTATAAGAGAGATTTTTTAACATTTCCTCATCAAAACTATAAGAAAAATTGTAACCACAGGGGCGGGACCAATTTTGACAACAGGAACACAGTTTGGACATTTTTTTGTCGAGTTCAGTGCCATAGCGACACATTGTAAAGGTTATATCACTGTGGTCGGTCCACCAACTCACTGTTCCTAGAGAGGCTTAATCTCTGGATTAAGCTGTTAACCAACCACTAGGCGCATACCTTTGTTAGTGACTGACTACTCCCTTACATGATTTTAGAATTAGTGGAAGAAGTGAGTATGGTCGAAGAAAATTATTACATTACAAAGCTCCACAGAAGTATGTCCCCCCCCCGCCCGAAAATCGAGCCTATGACACCTCTATTAGAAGACTTGTGTGCTAAAGACTGAGCTAGCTGGGCATCCTGGACATTATTCGTAGACGACAAACGCTGATGGCATATACCAACAAAAGCTCTTCTGTGCAGGTATTATAATCCCGTGTGCTGTCCATGCAAGAAACTGTATGTGATATAAAGCTACTAAAGTAAATATCTTGTGAACCTAGGTTAAAGCTGACATCATTTTATCATTCTAAGTTTTCCCATATAGAGTCTAGTGACCCTGACCTTTGATACAGGACCTCAGAATCAATAAGCCACACCCTTGACCCTAAGGCTGTTCACAACAAATTTGGTAAACCTTGGTGCAACCATAGTTGACTTATTGTCAGTGCAAGATTTTTCACATTAAGTCCAAGCGCCCCTGAACAAATAGGCCACGTTCTTGACACAGCGGCTATGTACAACACACATTTCGAAAACTTACGTACAGCTGTAGTCAAGCTATAGTCCAGAATTTTTTATATTAGCTTCAAAAGACCTTGACCTGTGAACCCAGGGCCTCAGATCTGCTAGAGCACATAATTGACCCAAAAGCTATCCACAATCAAATTTGATGAACCTAGGTTTAGGTGTTTTCAAGTTACCTTGACCTTTGATCCAGGACCCAAGAATTAAAAATGCACATTCTTAATCCAAATGCTATCGACAATCCACAACTAAAATTTGGTGAACCTAGGTATAGGCGTTGTCAAGTTATCATCTAAAAATATTTTACCATGTAAAGTCCTAGGGACCTTGACCTTTGACTCTCAGAACCAAAAGGGGCATTTTATTGACACAAGTGCTACCAACACATAAAATTTGGTGAACCTGTATACAGCTGTTGTTGAGTTTTCCTTGAGAAAAATCTTTCCCATATTAAGTTATAGTGACTTTGATATTTGACCCCAAGGCAACAAAACCAATAGGGCTCATCATTGACTCAAATGCTATCCAAGTATAGGCAATGTCAAATTATTGTCAGGACATTATTTTCCAATATGAAGTCCCAGGGACTTGTACACTCAGAACCAAAAAGACATGCCAATCCTTTACATAAGAGCTACCAACACATTAAGTTTGTGAACATCAGTACAGCCACTGTTAAGTTATTCTCCGAACCAAGTTTCCCCATATAAAATGACATTAATACGTTTGTTACTATATATAGTAACAAATGTGACAAGTCTACACGGACATTACGCGACTTTTTCCCGTATTATGCGATTTTGGCCGCCTGCAACTCGCCCATTATGCATAATAGGCGCCGAGTGCTTGCACGCGCATTGTTTACGTCATCAAGCAGCAGTTTCTTCAAACATGGCAGCCGAAAGAATTCTTGAGTCTTTGACTTTGTCAAATAGAATTTTAGATTTTGACGCACATATTCAACAAAACTATAATGCATAAAAAGTCTTATTTGTAATTTTACAAATAATTTCATTATAAATCACTTACTTCACCATTCAAATTCAGCAGACTTAACCGTTGTCGTTGACGCTGTAAAATACCAAACTCCGAAATTTGCACTCAATTCCTTTCCGTGGTTAATTTGACGAGTATCCAGCCATTATAAAGTATTTCCGTAGGTTGACTATTGTTTTACCAAAGTCAAGCCATGCATAAATTAAATAAAATGGAACTGGCTTCTAAAATCATCATGAACGTCCATGCCATTTTCGGTAAATCAATGAATGACTCCTCCCGCTGAATGTATGTGTTTCCATACATAATCCTTATCTCCATATCCTCAATTTCAAGTTTGAAAAACACATATACTGGTTCTAGTCTCCTGATAATATCGTTTTAATCCATGATAAATGAAAGTAAACTGGTTACAAACGTTTAAAAACACGACCGCCATTTGACAACAAAGTTTTCATTATATTCTACGTCATTGTTACATTACGTCATCAAAGTACTGATTCGTCCTCGGAAAATTCGCTAGTGATCTATTCGTCCCAAAATAATTGTTCTTAGTTTACTTAAAATTCGAGACCGGACTCTGAACAAACGTATTAAAGACGTTAATGATTAGTTGCTACTCGCCATTATGCGATAATCACCCTCGAGTCAATGATAGCCTTCGGGCCAAAGGCCCTCGGGCTATTATGGACGTCATCGGGTGATTATCGCATAATGGCGAGTAGCAACTAATCATTAACCTCTAAGTAACCTTGACCTTTGACCAAAGGGCTACAGAACCAACGGGCACATCCTTTAACCTATTGCTATTCTCAAATAAAAATTAGTGAACCTAGGTAAAGGAGTTGTTGAGTTACGGTCAGAAAGTAAAACTCCAATATAAAGTTGTATTGACCTTGACTGTTATTCAAGGGCGTCAGAACTTATAGGAAACACCATTGACCCAGCCGCTGAGCAGTTATAATCCACTTATCAAGTTTGGTGAATCTAGAATAAGCCGTTGTTGATTAGTCCTCTGGAGTATGTTTTCTCATTTGTAGACCTTTGACCCAGGGTCTAATAACAACTAACTCATTCTTGACCCAAATTGAAATGCTACTGGCCATCCAAAACTCAAGTCCGAAAAAAGTTTTTCCGTAGGAAGTTTCGTTGACCTTGATCTATGACCACAGGACCATATAAGGCACATTCTTGACTCAAAGGCTATCCACGTAAAAAAATTGGTGAACCTTGGTGCATCCTTTTGGAGGAATCGTTCAGACAAAAAATCCATTTGAAGTATCAGTGGCCTTAATCTTCAACCCAGAATCCTCAAGAAAGAAAGACCACATCCTTAACACAAGACTGGCTATCCACACAAAATTTGATGAAACTATTTAAAACCATTGTTGATGTATTATCCAGAAAAAGTTCTCACCAATGAAGTTGCAGTGCCCTTGACCCCAGGGCATCATAACCAATAAATCACATGCTTGATTCAAGGACTATCCAATTAAAATTTGGTGAAGCTAGGTAAAGCCTTATTGATTATCCAGACAAAGTTTTCTCAAATGAAGTCCAAGTGACCTTAACCTTGACCACGGGAACACTCCAAACACAAACAAATAAGGCATATTCTAGACACAAAGGTACAGCTGTTGGTGGGTTATCCTTAGACCTTCAAAATTACCATATGAAAATCCAATGACCTCGAACTTTGACCCCCGGGCCTCAGAACCAATAGGGCATACCATTTACCAAAGGTTAACCACACATAAAATTTGGTAAACCTTGATAAAACTGTTGTTGAGTAATTATAAGAAGAAAAGTTTTCCCAAATAAAGTTTTAATGAACTTGACCTTTGACCTCAGAATCAAAAAGGGCACATCCTTGACACAAGGACTGTCTGCATATATACTTAAACGCAAAAGTTTTGCAACGTTTTAATGGTCAATTTTAGGCACGAGTCAATGTTCATAAACCAATTTTAGGCGCGAGTCAATGTTCATAAAAATATGTCCTGACTAAGTACTGATGTACAGGACTTGCACAAAAAACATCGTGTGTAATTTTCATCGATATGCTCATGGAGCGTATCGGAATTGCACTTTCCTCCATTTTCTCACTTTGGACGTGCACAAATTCAAAATGTTATTTTTATTCAATTCTCTCAACAAATTAGAAAGATTAGAGTGACGTTGTATAAAAACAATGCATTATAGACGGGTTTCGGCTTTATGGTTACGTCATAAAGCTTCCAAATGAGCAACGTACACGTGCATTACGGATGTTGGAAGCTGGCCTTAATCAAGATGTTGTCGCTAGAGAATTTGGTGTGCACAGGTCGACTATAAGTCGCGTTTGCTTAGTTAATTTCCCGAAACTGACACAGTAGCTGACCCTTCACGTGCCGAACAACCGCGTGTCACCACGTTACGTCAGGGCCAGACTATACGTTTAATGCACCTACGAAACCGCAAGAAGACAGCACCACGAACTGCAGCAGAGATTCCTGGAGAAAACTGACCTCATCAACGGTCCTGGACGAGGGGCAGTGCGGCGTTACGGACGTGAACGCCAAGGACTCACTGCAAAACTTTACGTGGATGAGATTCTATGCCATGTTGTTTTACCATATTTTGCTGAATACCCCGACATGGTGTTACAACAAGATAACGCTCGACCTCATATGGCTCGTGTAACTCAGCATTTTCTTTCGGATAACAATGTTCCTACCCTTCCATGGCCATCATACTCACCGGATCTTAATCTGATTGATCATTAATTTTGTGGGACTACCTAAAGCAAAAAGTGCGTTGAATAAATGTACAGAACGTTGGAAAACTGCAGGAAGCTTTGCGACGAGAATGGGATGCTATGCCGCATGAATTTATCAGGAGGCGCGTGGGTTCAATGCGGCGATGATTCACAGCTGTTATTCGCGACAGATGTGGCCATTTACAGTACTGAGGTGCGTGCCATAACTAGGTTTACTTTGTGTGACGGACAATCAGAAAGAAAAACAAGTTGACATCATAACATGTTTATAACATAGATTATAAGAAAATCAAGTACAGTGCATGTCAAGGTAGTACAAGTATAATATCACCATGTGATATGTAGTAGTAATATTATAACTACTGTGCAATCCTGGTCTTTCATATTTTAATTGTTTCTAAACTGTGTAATAAGTATCTGTGATAGTAATTAAATTTATTCTTATCATTAACTAGTATTAAATCATCACAAATATATTTTATTAATATATCTTTAAATCATGCCTCTCTGTCAGTCAGTACATCAACAACAAGGACCACAATGGAAATAAGAGTCCATTACTCTTTTTTGTGTTATCCTTGGTGTTGATGTATTCTGACATGGTTTACTGTTTTAAATGCCATGTTATGTGTATATTGATACCAAATAGACATTTACAACCTAATCCGAATCGTAACTAGAAATCTACAATTGTAAAATATCAGAGGTTTTCTCAAACTAGTCAATACTGTGTTTATATACTATTCATGGTCAACAGCACTGTTGTGTAGTTATCACGATCGCCCGTCTGTATGTATGTGTATCGTAATTTACATGAAGCATGAGCGTATATAATGTGATTTGAAGGGGACATTTCCCATTGATGATACCTTTAAATTGATATTATCATTTAACTTTACCATTCATAATTAATCTATCTGTGTTTCACGTCCGTGTCTCATGTGGATGAACATTTGATAACATTTATTCGACATAAAATGATGTTACTGTATTCAATATTTGTTTTTCATGTTAAAATTGGAGAAAAGAAAGCTCCTTCATTCTTAAACCACCACCAGAACACAAAATCTTATTACCTAATGTACTTTTTCCGGCTGCTTAGGTATGGTGTTAATTCGTTTAAGAGTAAGAGACGCATTGGTTGACATTTCTGTAAAATCACAGGTTATACACAGGAGTCTCTCTTTAATCAACCCAATTACATGAAATTTAAAGAACCAAGACCATGTTATTTAAGCAGAACCGTGTGAATTGCATATTCTTTGGTTGAGGTATTATCCTACGTAGAATCTGTTGTCAGCCATGTTCGTTTTTTATTGTTGTAGCGTTGGAAAACGAAATCAAAACTTTAAGTCTTATATTCACGTCATAGTTTGATAAAACGGCCAACTAATGTGCCAAAAATGTTATTATGCCATCCATGCACACGTTTTTGTGGATATACATGGTGTACATGTAATTCTAAATGAGACGGATTGGAACGGATTAGAATTTTCCTGATAACTTTTATCTTTTAGGTGACAAAATGTAACAATCGAGGACCGATAATTACACTATACCTCTGCACTGTTCGTCCGGAAACATACAAGTTTGTGCCCGAAGTGTTTAAAATAAAAGTTAAAAGTTAAAGTGTGGTTTAAAGTCTGCTTCCATTTACATGTTCAGCCGACTTTACAATCTTCTATAATATCTCCTGGTCACTGAAATCCACCTCAGGCAGGTGATCCCTCACAGAACCCATTTACACCTGGGTGGAGTGGAACAATTTTAGGTTAATTTCTTGCTCAAGGAAATAAGCAGTACCCCTAGCGGGGATCAAACCCGGGACCTCTCGATCCTTAAGCGCGCGTCCTACCACTGGACCACTGCTCCTAAAACAAAATTACACGTAAACGTCGTGAATGCGCAGGACATATAATTGTGGTATTGGAATATTACAAAAGTATCGGATCCCTGAGCTCGATGATTTTTACATGGCTGGGAAATTTGGCGATCTAAAAAAACGTACCTCTAGAATTCCTCAGTCAGTTGTGAAAACAATTTTATAAAAAATACTGATAGCTTTTATACAATTTGTTGCGTATGATTACAAATAAAAACGTTCACAACCTTAAAAACACTCATTTTAATATCAAGTAATCCCGAATTATCTTTGTCTGTAAATAAGTGCGCACACGAATTTAAACTCATTCATATATACACCCAAGTCATATGTACACTTGATACGCAGCTGTAAGGCTTAATGTGTAATTACCAAAATTCGTTTGAGCAAACCCCCGTATTTATTTAATTTCAGAATTTCATATTCAACTTCGAATTAGGTTGTAAATGTCTAATAAAATATATCAATCAAAAAATTAATTGCTACAAATGTATTAAGCTTTCTGAAAATTGCGCCTGTGTTTTGATTTTTTTCTAATGAACATTCAACATTTTCAATAAAGGGACTTTAGTTAGTTACCTTTCCCTGATAAAATCTGAAGCAATCCAATTGGTAAGTAGGTCCTTACAGTTGGAATCATCGGATTTTTTCACTTCCTATGTAAAGATAACAAATATTTCATCTAATATCTTTCTTGTTGATAAAGATATTTACAAAAGTGATGAAATTAAGATAGTTCTTCATCCTAAAATTAGTTAGCTTGAATTTCTAAGAAATTGAATGATTAACAAAAAAGTTATTGAAGATTAATTTTGGCAAAATGGCATAGACAATTAAGGGTAAAATCCGAGTAATCCAACTAATAAGACCTACCTAATTGAAGAGTATATAAGGGAAAATAACTCACTAAAGTCAATTATAAAAAAATATTTTCTTCTTTACTATCGGTATTGAAAATCGTTGTTGCCATAGGCGGATCCAAGGGGGAGCTGACCCGGCGTACGCCCCCCCCCTAATATGACCCGAGCTTAGGTTTTTTCTTTCTTATAACATGATATTTATAGGAAAATATAATCAAAGTGCTGAAAGCACTGAAGTATAGCGCATTCAATTTTGGGGTTTAGGCACAATTATTTTTAAGACCACGAATAAAACCCTAGAGTGATGAAAATCTTCTTTGTCATGACTGAGAAAAAACTTGAATCATCTAGAAGATAGGAGTCTACTATAGTAATTACTGTTTCACATGAAGGAAGTTTACGTAAAATGTCTTACTGGTGTAATGTGAACTGTGGAAAGGGGTTTTTAACCAATCTGAGCAAGTTTATATAAGGGGAGTTTTACACTTCGCAATATTTGTACCTACCCAACAAATCTGGTATGGTTCCATACAATACTTGAAGTTATACCCACCCATTTAGTTCTAACATTTGTTTAAAGGGCACCCAAACGTAGACGTAATGCTTTAGGGAATTTAGGTCGGGTACCTATAGCAATAAGCTTTAAAAACCTGCTATTATATTTTGGTATGCTATAAAGTCATCCAATGATGAATCATCCTCTACACTCTATAAAATTATAATGATGGACTGTACTCAAAACAGTCACAACTATGAATCGATACACTCAATTATATCAATTTTGATGAATGCGGACTACACTATATATGGCTAATTCAATGATTTCATAACATTTACAGTCAGCAATACAAAATGTTTTGTCTGCCAAGTTTTTGCAAAAAAAGGAAACTAGATTTTAACACGTCAAATAAAAGTTTTAATTACAGATTTTACAAGGTCGACATTGTTTTAAAAACTATAAAGATATCATTATGGTATATTCAAATATCCTCACAAGCCGCCCAGTTAGCTCAGTTGGTAGCACGCGAGTCTACAGATCGAGGGTCATGGCTTAGATTCCCGGGTGGGGCATACTTTCATGAAGCTTGCCTATCCAAATACGTACACATTTTAGAATATTTCAAATACTGCAAATGAGAAAAATGTTTAAACTCGGAAAATGCATCACTAAATAACTAAGCGGGTTGTAGACCACATTCTCGCTTATAATTCGTAATCTCCATAAAACAGTTTGTTCCAAATAAATCAATCTTTCTCTTCTGTTCGTTATTTCATATCTAAACTTTCTATATAAGCTATATGTAATTCAGTTGGTTTACACTCCACAGTCATGTATATTTGTTTTATGTTATACGTTATATAAACATTACATGTAAATGTTTATAACCTCATTCCACACATTAGTATGTGCTGAGAATACCAAATAAACTGAAACAGTACTTCTTCTCCTGTTCTAAAAAATAACAATTACCACATTGTCTTAAAAATCATGATCTAGAATCATTAAATGAATGACTAATTTATTTATCAAATATTTTCATGTTAACTAAAAATCTTATGACAATCATTTGTCGACATATCAATTATATAAACTTAGATGATATTAATAATTCTAATTTTAATATGCAATAAATACAACCCGATTGACACTATTTTACGCAATCTTCATTTTTGTATTCATTGTTTTTAACAATGAATACTCTGTTACCAATAGATTAATAGTGGTATTCCGATCGGAGTCGTATATTGACCTTTGTTGACCTCTATCTAATCAACGAAACCGAACAGCATCCATAGCCGGATAATTCCACTTCAATAAAATAGTTCGCAAATAGTTCTTTTGTTTCATCGATCATCTGTGTATTCCTACGCGTCAATTTGAAATATGCATTTGTTGACAGACATCGGGAAGACAAAGGAATTGAAGGAAAGTACTCGAAACTAAATCTGTTTCTCTAAATGCAGTTTACAGTCATTCACATTATTGGAAGGAATTGTTTGCAAACAATGCCTTTCTATGTCAGCGCTCCCAGAAATTTGAAAAAGAACGAACAACAGTCAACACATAATTGAACTCTGTTGCGACCCACAAAATAATAAAGCAACAGATAAATGTGTATACTATCAATTGCAGACGCGTTGAAAAAATACAAATTTAAACAAATACTTAAAATTATGATACTCAATATTTTCACATTAATCAAACTTTATTCTATCTGTGTACGGAGAAAACTTATTTTGTGCATTGCGCTTTTTTATCTGTCATGTATATGTATATAAATGTAGCTGTGCTACACTCGACGTGTCAGTGGTGCAGTGGTTAGCATGACAGACTACCAAACAAGAGGTTGCGAGTTCGAATCCTAGGCGCGTAAGAGTAGAAGATTTTTTTTTTTGGTTTCGGCTACAAAAATTTGATCATGTTCGTCAGATTTACGCACTTAAAATTCAGAAAATGAAAAAAAAATGCTCTAGTTTCTTTTCACTTATAAAATGAAAACATCAATTATAAATGAATGCATGTTTACCATAAACTTTATCTTAACACATGATCATCAGTTGAACACTGACGTAAACTTGATGTTTTTATCAACTCTACACAGCTCTAGTTATGTGACGTCATGTCCCCCCTGCTGTGTAAAAATAATTCAAAATACTATTTACGACAAGCAGGTAAGACGGGGTAGAATATTTAACATTATAATTGTTAATGCCCCAAAATACTCGACTGACTTATTTTGATATAAATTTTGCATAACGTACCCCAAGACTATATTTATAAATCCTTAAGGTTTAGTCAATCTTTATTTTAGACGGGTTCTGATGTAATTGTTTTCTATCACATAATTTATGTATATTTACATGTTGCAGTTGTTGCTTGTTTAGTCTATTTAGCACAGTTAGCATAAATGACGAGCCTGTATTTATTCACTTTAAAGTTTACCAGTTTGGTCCATTTTTATTTTATAGGGATGCTGACTCTAAAATCCTCATACATGATGGCTTAAGTAATCTTAGTAATTGTTTGTTGTTTAGTTGTTCCCATATCATCCAAATAATATAACTTTATTTATACTCAAAAAGTCAACAAGACTCGTCCATTTATATTTACGGGGGGTGTTCAACTGGTACTCATTCTGTATTACTAAATTATATTGAGCAGTTGTATGTTGTTGAGTCATTCTCTTATTTACCCAATAACATTAAGACTTTACTAAAACACCAACATCAGCAGGTTTGATCTATCATGATGTTAGCCGAGCTGATTCTAAATTGTACAGAAATATTGGAAGTATTTAATTAAAGGTTAATATTGAATGAATTCACTTAGTGTATTAGCTATGAAGTATAGTAAATGCAAATGGAACAAGATACAGTCAATTATGATGTATGTACCTTATTAAAAGCATTTATGTATGTTAACAGCAAATAATCTTTCTTACAACAACCTGCAAAATAATCAGAACTATATACCCTGTACCCCAATATCAAAATAATAAAGTTCAAGTAAGAAAGATTTTGACATATTTCATCTTTGAATGTATATGATTGTATCACATCAATATGCTGAATAAATGACCAACTGGTATAAACACTAAAAAGTTACTTATTATACTTTTCTGAACTACATGCTATAATGTGATTTTCTGTATAAAGTTCATATTTAACATGTATTTTTCCATTTGTATAAAAATGCCCATGAAAATATCGCACATTTATTCCTCGCCTTTCGATCGCTTTTCAAAAAAAATTTTTTCGCTGGCTCGCTCTATTTTTTGAGACAAAATTCATAGAACATATGATCAATTCATTGAGGCCTTAACGCCATAGCAACACATATTGTATAGGTTTTATCACGGAGATCATTCCATCCACTCACTGTTCCTGAAAAGGCAAAATCTCTGGATCTAGCTGTTAACCAAAAAGAAATCGCATCGATGACTGAGTGGTAGGAGGGAGAATAACCGTAAAAATTATTTCATAACTAAGCTCAACGAAAGTATGCCCCGCCCGTGAATAAAACCTACGACCCCTCGATCAGTAGAATAATGGGCCTGTAAAATGAAATATGAAACACAGTTGACTATGAATGATAAGAAGGTAATGAGTGATATCGAAATAGTATCTTTGAACTCGTTGAAGTCATCACCATAATTAATGTTTGGAACATATATCACCTTTTCTAGTTTGTGTGTACTAATGAACTCGGGTATTAAATCTTAGCATAACACTTTGAATCTTAACATTTGTTTATTTTCTTACATAATATAGATAATTTGTGCATATAAAACACTTTCAACTATTTTCCAAAAAATAACATTAACCTCTTTGTTAAATCAGTTCATCGAATGAAAAAAAGAAATTTATCATACAATTAATTCTTAATAATATCTGCAAATCTTAACCTTCATCATTTAACACCATCAGTGCAGGTAAAATTAATTTCTAAGACATTTATGATAAGCAGAAATGGGATTTAAATACATTTCTTTCTATTCAGTTACTATATAAATCATAGAATAGCAGCAGGGTGTTAGTCCAACTTTACTAAAAAATGTGCACTACGTAGCACACATAACAGATAACAATTACATAGTTTTACGTAAATTAAATCATTCAATATTGTAAATGACTCAAGCAGATTTTTATTGTGGAGAGAGTTTGAAAAAAAACAATGTAATCGCTAGCATTAATAATTTCTACGGCCATTCTGTCTCCTTCCCCTGATTCTAAGTCATGTAGGACAGTCGTCAGTCACTGACGAAGTATGCACCCAGTAGTTTGTTAACAGCTAAATCCTGAGATAAAGCTTCTTCAGGAACAGTGAGTAGGTGGACTGACCGCTGTGATATAATCTATATAAGGTGTTGCCACAGCATAAAACCCAACAAAAATTGAATAAATCTAAACACAATGAATACCCCAGTACTTTCAGTGCTTTCATTAATGCTATCCCTACTAAATTATTTCACATGTTGTTACTTCATACATTTGTAAGAATGTAACCTATGTTTATACAACAAAGAATTTTTTTAGTTCAGAAAATCTGTAGAAATCTAACAATAATTGAATTTTGTTCACAAACATCTTCTTCACACAATTAAATTACTATTATAATCACTTCTGACCGGTAAAAGTACTTTTTATCAAGATCACTCAATTATTCATCAATTGCAATACAGAACGACTTGTCCGCGGGTTGAGTTTTTTCTCCAAAATGCATCAGCTTAAAATCTATTTAACATTTTAATAAATGTTAACATACACTAAATTCTTATTAGAAATGTTCTTAATAGACAAATTTAACATAAATCAATAAATTTGGTCGTTGTGGTTATTTAAATGGTGTTTACAATAATCAGAATCACTTAAGGGGGTGGGTCCATGAGGGTGCAAGACATTTCGACCCCAAGACGTTTCGACCCCAAGCCTTTTATGGAGACATTTCGACTCCACGACGTTTCGACCCCAGACTTGAGACGTTTCGACCCCAGATTTGAGACGTTTCGACCCCAGTTTATAGATAATATTATATGATAAATAAAATTATACACAAAATAAATTATGAATCGTTATATTATTGAAATTATGAAATTACATCATTTTATTTTGCAGCGTTTGTGATCGACGTGCAGCATGATGTTGTAGATGTATTTCAACCCAAGAGCAAAAATATGTATATTCATGTAAACATATAAACACTTAAAAGTTTGAAAATCAATAAAATTGAATTTATACATCTAAATCTAGAACTTTATATTATCATTATTTTACATACATGATAAATTAATAAAGTTGATGAATCAATATGTTGCTTGTTGATATGTTTTTACAGTAAATATGAATGTGTTTTCTGATGGAAATTGTTCAATAATTTCAAGACCTGATGTATGATGTATGAATGTAAAGATGAGTAGTACTCAGTACGTTGATTTGAATTATACTTTGATATTATGTAATAAACATACATCGGTCTATCATATAAAAAGGTTAAATACAATCAATAAATCTATTAAGTGTTTAAACTTCAAACGGGAATGTTTTGTAAAGCATGATATTATTTAGCCCGAATTTAATTATACTAGAATATTTTTGTATACGTTATAAGCGATAATTACCTCCAACTATCTCTATAGAACAGAAACAAACTTTGAAAATGAAAGTGTATATACCAAAAGTTCATAAAAGTACTATAGTTCAAAATGCATGTAATGCTCAAAAATCGGAATATACTGAAATCTTGGATCCAGTAGATTTACAATTTCGTCCTATAGTGGCTGGTCCCACTTGTGAAACGAGTCATTTGAGTAATTTGTTGGATATTATATTGAAACCTTTTTTAAGTATGGTTCCTAGTTACTTACGAGATGACATTGATTTTCTTAAATTTTTACCTCAAAATGTACCTAATTCTTTGCTTGTTTCATTTAATGTAGTTAGGGCCCCGTTACACCAAACTAGTTCCCAGAACGTTCGACCCCGTCCTTAAAATATCGCGAAACTGGTTGTGAACGAGCTAGGACGTGCCGTTTAAGTCGGAAAATGTCAGCTTTACGATCATAGTTCGTTCAGAACCAGTTCCCAATACGTGCATTTCGTTTTTATCCAGTCTGTAGTCCGTTTGTATCGAGTTCAAATCGGGTAAAATTACTCGTTCTCTTCACGAGACACCGTCTCCAACTAGTCCGAACCGTTCGTAGTCCGTTTTAACCCGTTCGTAACTAGTTCTTCTAAGCTCCTTTATTATTGACCATCCCGTTTAAGACAGTTCAACTCGTTCAAAGAACGTTCCCATCTCGTTCTAAGAGCGTTCTGAACGTAATGACATCACGTTCTGGTCCGATTGCTATGAATATCCAGGACGTTTCTATCCGTTGGCATTCTCGTTCCACGGTATAAGCTATGAGGACACAATTTGTCAAGCATCACTGTGACCACCATGCTTCCAAAAAGAGCAGAGCCAGACAGGCGGCGCATGTTAAGACAATCGCTTCCAAAAATCACCTGCTTAGATGAAGCTTTTGAAGACCAGCCTCTAGTTAAGCCTAAGAATTCTGAGCCTCCTGAGCCAGTCAATGAAAATGAGGGTGTTGTATCTCCTGCTTCTTCTAATGACTCAGACAGCCAGGTTTCGGGAGAAGATTTGGGGCAAAGTCAGAAGCCAGAAAAAAAGAAAACTAAGACATACACCCATCTCTTTGTGAGAAATGGTCTGTATTTATACCAAACCTTGCCAGATCGTACTGTAGACGTTATTGTGTTGTACGAACTGCATACGAACGCAATAAACGTATTAAAAACGTGTAGAACGTACCAAAAACCTACTGCGAACTTTAAGAACTGCGTGTAAACGTGTTGCAAACTGGTTCAGAACTTTATAATTTGTTTTCATACATTTAGACGGGATAACAACGCATTATGGACGTAATCAAGACGAGTTAAATCTTTGTGCAAACGGAATGAACCGAGTTACAAACGGAACAGGTCGGTGTGTAAACGTACTGCAAATTGATGCCCGATCGAACTACGACAAGTCGCGTCTCGAGTACGATGCTAGTACGGCAATTTCGTTCGCAGTACGTCCATTCCGTTGCCAGTACGTTGTTACTCGGTCTTGTTGCAGAACGGGGTGGCCGCAGAAAATTTTTGAGTCGACTCAAAGTTCTGAAACCCCATTCTCGTTCAACCCCGTCCGAGCTCGTTCATCACGTTCGTGCACAGACCGTAGAAAGTTGCTACTACGTCCAGTCCGTTTTCACACAGTTGGAACTCGTTCGGTCCAATTTTTCCAGAACGTAGTGAGAACGAGTTTGGTGTAACGGGGGTATTAGTTTATATTCCAATATTCTCCATGAGTTGGGCATAAAAGCAATTTCATTTTGGATGAATAAATATTCTGATTTAATTTCAGACAGATTTGATAGATCTTTTATTTTAGAAGGCCTTCGGATAGTTTTGGAAAATAACAATTTTTCTTTTAATGGAAATTTTTTAACCAAGTAAAAGGTACTGCCATGGGCACGAAAGTGGCTCTGTCTTATGCTACATTGGTTTTAGGTTACTTGGAACAAATTTTATATGACAAACTAGTACATGAAAAAGACAAATTATTTGCTGACTACATAGAAAAACAATGGAAAAGGTATTTAGATGATTGTTTTATGTTTTGGTGCTTTTCTTTGCAT
This sequence comes from Mactra quadrangularis, assembly GCA_025267735.1. NCBI lineage: Eukaryota > Metazoa > Mollusca > Bivalvia > Venerida > Mactridae > Mactra > Mactra quadrangularis. Next base: position 8,991,798 of record CM046300.1, read on the forward strand.
GATTTGTATATCTTTGAAAAAATACTAAATTCTTTACACGAAGATATTAAATTCAAAATGGAGTCCAATGATATAAGTTTATCATTTCTTGATGTCCTAGTTATCAAAGAAGGAGAAAAAATAAAAACGGATGTTTATTTTAAAACAACTGATTCTAAACAGTATTTAAATTTTAGGTCATGCCATCCCAAGCACACAAAAGTTAATATTCCTTTTTCTTTAGCACGTAGGCTTTGCACTATAATTTCAGATAGAGAAACATTAAAATGTCGCTTAATAGATTTAGCCTTAACACTTTTAAGTAGAAAATATCCTATGCAAATCATAAAGACAGGATTCATTAAGGCAATGAAAATTCCAAACACTTCTTTTCCAGGTTATGTGTAAATATCATATACTTTTATGAGTATTTATTTTTTAATGATATATATTTATAATATTAGTAACTGCTTATATATGTACACAAATTGAATTACTTAATATTTATGTTTGTTCTCAATATTTTGTGTATTTGTGAATCTGTATAATATGATAATAAAAAACTTCTTTTCCAGGATATGTATATATAAATAGTATGTGCTCTCATGAGTATTTAAACATATAATAAAATTATAAATTTACACAATATCAAGTTTGTTGTTTATTATCATTCAAGTTCCTTAAAATATTAATCTGTGTAGTCTAATAAGTAGTTATGTTTTTGGTGCAGCAGATCACTCTCCTTTCTCTTCCGTTTTCTTACGTCTGTTTTCTTTCTAGTAATAAATCGGTTTTTTTTTTTTTCATTTTAAAATCTTCTAAAATATTACATTCAAATTCTAAGATGTGATAATCAAACTACCTTTTATCAAAAATATACAAAATGTACATAAATACAATACAAATACGAAAATTAACCTAAAATACCATCTGGGGTCGAAACGTCGTAGGGTCGAAACGTCTTGGGGTCGAAATGTCTCCGTCAAACCTGGGCTCGAAACGTCTTGGGGTCGAAACGTCTGTAACTCGTCCATGAGATCACATTTTTTAAAAGGACTTAAATTTTGTTGAAACTTTGCACAAATGTTGTTCAATGTTTAAACTTTTTAAAAATGTAATAAAATTTGGGGGTCACCGAACTCGTTTTTGGGTCAAGGTCATTTGAAGGTCACCACCTCTGAAACTGCTGATTAGAGGAAGAATTTTGACAATTTAGAAAAGTACCTACAACAAAAAAATTATTAACCATCGGAATATTATTTTTTCGCTTGATTATAAGTAAATAACCTGTAAGAATTGTAGTTCAAGAAAATTAATTATCAAAAATTCCATATTTTTCCTTGTAGGCTCTTAACTGGTCTCCATCCTGTATGCCCAAAATTGGTTATTTTTCAAGGGATTAAGATAAATGTTCAACATATTTTTTATACATATACAGAACTTAACTTTTGCTTAAATTTTGCATCATAAATCAGACATTAATATTGTTTGATTTTATGGGGAAAAAAACATAGGTCACCGACCTTTGAAAAACGTTACGAGACTCTTTTTGATACATTATGTCGGTAAAAATCAGGTAAAATATTATAAAATACCACAAATGCGTTATAATAGTGTAAAATGATATAGTAGTTAATTTTATGGATGATTACGTGTGATTGTATGTATCATATTTCTTGCGTTTGTCCCTAAAGTAGTCTTTAGGTAACTCGGTTGGTCATTTTGCTCGAAAATCGTCTGTCAAATTACCCCACCAAAAAAAAAAAAATCTTTTGAAGCAAATATTCAGGGTTATGAGATTTTGTCAAAAGAGAGGTTTATAATTCATTTTAGAATCTTTGTGAATTTGTTTGGGCACATCTGATCAAATAAATTAGGGTCACCAAACATTTAAAAGGGTTATGGTCATTTCAAAATGACCCCCAAAAAACATGTTAATCCCCGCCAAAAATAGCATATATCAGACAGATGCATAGGAAACAGTCCATTTGTCATTAAATGATGAATACGTTAGTGACAAATGTTATAAATTCGATGAATCTCACTTTATCATGCATTTTTACCATTTTATTCAGCGAGTTCCGCAAAATGTATGATAAAAATGAAAAGTGCCCACCCACTTATAAAAAATTGGTCAAAAAGTCTTTTTTTTACATCAAGATAAATTAGTGACTTAGTAACATTTTTAATTGTGTTTTAAAGGGGCATAAATGGATTTGAAATCAAATAATTCATATCAGGTCGACAAAAGAATGATAAAAATATAATTTTAGCGAAAATTCCATCTCAAAATATCATTTCGTTGCCTAATAAATCACTAATTAAAATCGACCATTTTGCCGTGCATTTGTTTACATACGCACCGGTCGACTGTACTCGGTAGTTATCGATTTTTTCCGCGACTTGTCGGAGAACATCGTAAGCATATAGGTCACGTGATTATGTAAAACGTCAATCGAAACTGGGTTAATAAACATGTAAATCGAGGATTTTGTGAAGAAATCAGCCTTAGATCTTCAGGTTTGTAATTTTATTCGTACAAAATGTAATAATGAATGAAAGTATTCATAAACCATACCACATAATGGGATTATATCATCTTTTGCATTCGATTAATATAAATGTACCCAGTTTTCGCGAGTGAATTTACTTTCGTTTTGTTTTGTGTAAACTTGTCTGAGTTGTCAAATCGAGCGTTGTATGCATGCGATGTCTTTTGTTGCCGTGTTCCATCGCGTGGAATAGCTATGCTAACGTAGATTAATAGTACTGTCATTTCTGCTTCAATTATGGTTTCTTTCAAGGAGATCTAGGCAAGGGCCCTAGATAGTATCCTATAAAGTATTCTGTCATTACTGTTCAATATCGAGGTCTGTACTCTACAGACTGTAGCCTATGGTTGTTCACGAAGAACATTTGATGCATTCTGAGGGATTAAGACGGCTTTCTTCCAAATCAACAGTTGTGATTTTTCTGCTCATCATTCTATCATGAAATTGTCTTATAATGCAAGTATGCATTTGATAACAGGACTGTATATAGAATATCTTTGGTTTATTTGTAGGCAGCTTAACATTCAACAGAAATACCCATGAGTAATATGGGTCTTGAAAACATAGAAGAGTCTGTTTGGAGGAGAACAACTTTGGGAAGAGTAATGGAAGCAGTCTGATCTACAAGATATGATCTTGGACAGTTGATTATTTTAAACTCATGCCACGTTGATAACATTTGGAATAAGTTTAAACTCAGGTTTGTGTAAACATTATTTTCATCTCATGACAGTAAATTTTATATTGTTTTTGGGTTAAACACCATAGCAACACATTGTAAAGGTCATGTAAAGGCGTTCGGTCAACCCACTCACTTCTGGAAAGGCTAAATCTCTGGATTTAGCTGTCAATCACTACTAAGAGCATACTTTCGTCAGTGACTAACAACTGTCATAATAATTGAAATCATTGGTAGAAGGGTGAATGGGCTTAGAACTAATGACTAAGCTCATTGAAAAAATGCCCCTCCCGGGAATCAAACCCACGACCCCTCGATCAGTAGACTTATATGCTACCAACTGAGCTAGCCAGTGCCTTCTTTGTTACTGATATTGATTAAATTACCCTATATTTGTCTTATGAAATTAATGCACAGACTTTTAGAGGAAAAATGTTGTTTTTAAATACTAAATTGTCATATTTTGATAACTATTAATGATAGAACTGTCATTTAATATTATTTGCTGGTATACTAAGAATTGATAACCTGAATTTACTTAAATTGGAATTTTTATTTTATTTCTGTAAGAATTTTATGCCCAAACATTATTCAAAAATTATGAAACTCATAGATGAAAATTTATCATTTACCTTTAGATTAAAAGGAAGAAGATTGCACCAGCTGCTGCTTCAAGATACCACCCACCTGAATGGAAGTTCTCCACCATCTTTCCTTGAGATTAGTTGTTAGTGGGTAAGAATTATTGACAATGACTCGGCGTTTGAACATAAGCTGTTCATCAATAATCTCAAATACATTTAAATATTAACCCGAGTCGATAGTGCAGTTGGTAACGTGCCGGGATTTGGAATCTCATGTCCTGAATGGTGCGGGTTGGAATCCCAACCAGGAAGGTTATATCCTTCCATGAAAATTTGACGACAATGTCGATTTTCCTCCATTGATTAGGTAATATGGAGAAATTTCCAGTCTTGTGGAAGGGTAGGTGATAACTGGTTGTAGCCATTGGTCAAGAAAAGCTAGGTTAGGTGTGCTGGACACTGTAAAATGACCTCATTGTGTTTACACTGCGTCAACCCCCCTCAAAAAATAAAAATAATTGAAATATTTAAATATTGAGATTTATTGTATTAAACAGAAATATGACATCATGATAATGATGTGTGACAACTTCAGTAGAAAACATAGACATTCTAACATTAAGCAAAATTCAAGATTCTTAGAAAACCATTTTCTAATAATAGACATTGTTATATATTTTATTCAGATTTTCTAACCATGTAGTGTTTCATGTATTAGAGTGAGTTTGTGAACTTTCCTGTTAATGACATTGATGTTTTACTAATATTTTATATCTTTATTAGTGAATGTTTATATTAAGAATGTTAAAAAGTTTATGCTTTCTATTTCAGGACAAGCACCACAAACCATTACAAAAGAAAATGTCCCTGTTACTGTGTATAGAGAAAGTAAAAGAGAGGAGTTATTCATCCCATTTTAAATCTTGAAACCACCAACAGCTTACAGAATGTACATAAGCAATATTAAATATAATAGTTGCCACTAGAAGCAATGCTTTCATTTAAATATTTTGACTTATTTGTGTTATAGTTTTCAGTTTATTGTATTTTTTTCTACATTTAACATGTTCTACAGAGAAATTTTATTTTTAAGCACTCTGTATAGGTAAAAGAAATTTGTCAAAAAATTTTGATTGATAGTTACATAAATATTTGTTTACTTATAGCAAGTGTATTCTCAGTCTATGGAACCACCTTGTTTTCAGATCAGATCAGTGATGAACCTAATAGAGACTAGTGATAATACAAAACTCTTATCAGAATATGTGGAAACTGACTTCTTACATGAGTCTTAACTACGAACAAATCGTGTTGTTTAGAATGAATTGTAGATTGAATACTAGATAAGTATGAATTCAAGTAAGAATACTTAAGAAAACTAAACCACAAGAAGTGTAAATGATGAGTGTTAAGAAATTTCATAGCAATAGTATGACTAAATGAAGTCATGTCCTCATTTGTATGTAAAGTATTGTGCATTGTTTTACAAATGTTTGTTTAACTAGATTTTAATTATTTATTCAGTCTTGAAATATGAATACACTTTTTATACATTTAGAAAAAAACATTGGTTATTTTATTATCTGGATCAATTGTTTTAACTCCATTAATATACATGTTTCAACATTGTTTTAAATTTTGTTGTAATTTGTATTTAAGATAAATAATTAAGTTAATATTACAGCTCTTAAGCACCAGCCGATAGTCATAATAAATCATCTAAACTAATCAACTTTCATTCACTAGGTTAATGGCACAGTTAACAATCTAACACTTAAAGATTTTCAACATCATTTCTTTCAAATTCCTTCCCCTTTCTGGTCAAACTTGGCATGATGTTTTGCTTTGACATGTAGAATACCTTTCAGTAGACATTGGGTCAAAGGTCACCACACTGAACACTTAAATCTTTCATTAAGCACCATAGCTGGTAATAAAATAGTTACTAGTTTTAATCGTTTCTATGATAATGTTTTAACTACAAACAGGCTATGTGAGTGCCTGAGCATTATGTATGCATGATTGATGAGTGTTCAGTATTAATACTGATTTCAGTATCTTGGGAATAAATTAGTCTATGTAATGTATATGAATAACTATATGTAATGTATATGAATTACTATATGTCATGTATATGAAATCTGTCCATTTCACTGCTTTAAAAGTAGGTTTTCAGTATTTTCATAAGTTTCAACTTTCATCCATGCGTATGACAAACATTAATTTTTCTTGTTTCTTGCTCATTTGTTATTTTGTATCACTATATATTTTGAATGATTGTTTTGTTATTTACTACCATGTGTTCATTTTTATAAGCCCTTTTCAAAAACAGGACGTATTATGTTATGATGTTGTCCGTCTGTCTGTCTATCTGGGGACAATTGCTTGTCAAGATGATAACTCAAGAAATTATGTAATTTGATTCTTCAAATTCTATGTGTGGATAACCATTGGGTGGAGGGGCTTCCCTATTGATTTTGAGGGTCAAAGTCACTGGGACTTAAAATGTGAAATGTTTGTCTGGACAATAACTCAAAACAGACTGAACCTAGGTGCACAAAACTTTATGCGTGGATAGCCCTTGGGTTAAGGATGTGTGATATTTGTTTTGATACCCCATGGTCAAAGGACAAGGTCACGGAGACTTAATAAATAGATGAACCTTTGTCCAGACAATAACGTCTTAGATATAGAGTGTGCCCTATGTTTAGACAGCCCTTGGGTGTGCCCTATTGATTTTAAGAGCCTATGGTCATAGGTCAAGGTCACTGGGTCATAAGATATGAAAATTTAGTCAAGTTGATAACTCGACAACCACTTTCCCTAGGTTCACCAAATTTGTGTGTAGATAGCATAGATATGTAAGTGTGTGACGTTCTGTTTATGGAGATCCAGGGTTAAAGGTCACGGTGACTGGAATTCATATTAGATTTTTTTCTGGACAATTACTCAACAACAGATTCTCTTAGGTTTATCTAATTTCATGTGTGGTTAGCCTTTGTGTAAAGGATGTGCCCTTTAGGTTCTGAGGTTCACGGGTCAAAGATCAATGTCCCTTAGACTTCATAAGGAAAAATATTTTGTAGATGATAACTCAACTAGAAATTTACTTAAGTTTACCAAATTTCAAATGTGTATAGCCCTGGTTGCAAGTATGTACCCTATTGAATCAGTGGCACCAAAGGTCATGGTCCCTAGAACATTTTGTGGGGTCGATAACTCAAAATAAGCTTCACCCAGTTTCACCTAATTTTATGATAGATTGCCAATGGGACAGAAATGTGTCCTATTGGTTCTGAGGCCATGATGTCAAAGTTCAAGGTCGCTGGAAGTTTATATTGGAAACTTTATGCTTTTGATAGCCCTCCAGTCAAGGATGTGATCTATTTATTTTGAGTTCCCAGGGGTCATAGGTCAAGGTCACTGGTACTTTATATGGGACAGAACACAGCATGGATAGCACATGGGTGAATAATGTCCAGCCCAGGGAAGCTCTTGTTAACAATATTTTTTTATGTTGTAACTAATTTGTGCAATAAATTCAAAGAAAACACATTTTACCAGTTTGTTGTTCAGATATTGATAATTTTTCAGTGACTAGTTCCTGAATGATAAAGTATTAGCATGAAGGTACTTTAGACTCAATAACTTTTAATATGAACCAGTAAGATTGAAGTACAATACTGGTATGAAAGATTGGTGGCAACTTCAATACCTATTGAATGACTTGTAAATGTGTGGAAGGCTCTTTACAAACGACTCTGATTTCAGTATGAGTCGCCACTTGTTACAACAGTAGAACCACTTATGACAAATAACCCAAATTACCATTGATGATGGACTAGGTAAAGAAAGAGTAAACAAGGTTAAATTATCAAAACATTCATTGCTCTTCTGTAACAGAGAAGGTGAACCAAAATAGCACTACTTATGAGAGCAATGAAATGTTAAGTTGTGCACAAAATTATTGCTAATGGTTGCTAACATGTAATGGGGTGTAAACATGAAATATTAAAATTAAAAACAGTCAAATGACTGAAAATGTGGAAGACTAAAGAATAAATCTAAGCCATGTCAGTGAATCTGTTTTTATGATGTGGAGGCTAAATGATTATAGGCTATTTTGCCTTTGGAAAAGTAAATCACGTGTCTTTCTCATTTCATTACCTATTGTAACTGACTTGAACTTGGTACACTATACAGAGTGACACCACTTGTTGTCCGAAGATGGAACAGTCCATCATTCTAGGTGCTTAATTGTAATAGTAAACTGTTGCAAAATTCATTTCCTTGGAAAAGAGACACACTTCACTCAATATTCATGCTAAAGTTGACATACAGTGCCTACCAATGTTTAGAGATATAAGAAATTTTCAACAATTCATATGTGATCAAAAGAAATCAGGTTTCATGAATGCAGCATGTTTGTGAGATTCAGCATCTTAAATCTTAAAGTCTCAAACCATGTTTATTGTAATAACTTGTAATAACTTGCAATAACATAGTTTATTCTCTATTTCTGTTGATAAATGATAAACTGTTATCAAATCTTAAATAAAATCTATTCAGTGTGCCTGCAAAAAATGTCTTACAACTGTTGGTGGGTACTGTAGTTGTCACATCACACAAATGTATTGTGATACACAGTCTCAATGGTATTCTAAGAAAATCAACTCAAGCAAATCATAATTCAATTTTGTTTTCAAAGCAGTATTGTGCTTCGAGTTTGTAGCTAGTTAGTCATAAAGGTAATAATGTTCAAAAAAGTAGATCAGACCACAATAAATTGATCATATGTTTTATGGATTCACTTGCACCTTAATTTTGACGGTTTTTCAACAAAAAAAATATTTTCATTTCCTCGTTCGCTCATAAAAATTTGGTCAAATGGCTATATAAAGCAAGTGAATAAAGACTTTTTTTCTTCACTCGCTAGCCCCATTCCCCCCCCCCAAAAAAAATCCACAGAACTCATGACCAACTTGTTATGGCCTCATACTTATATATCCACCAATAAGTAGCTATTTGGTAGAAATGATTAAACCACAGATCTGAAGAATAATTCTAATTTATTATTTTAAAAAATGCGGCAAATTGTTACATAGAACAATAGTTTCAAAACATGCAATTTGCTGAAACTAATAATTTAAGTCCTATTTCATGTTGTCACCTTGGTGCAAGAACAATTGCAACTGATTCTTTAAAATTTTACAGGAGATGAAAAACTTTTATGTATAGCTTGAAAACTATCTGACCAATAAGACTGATATAAACAATCATGCATGTATTTCAAATGCCTTAAAATTGAATATTTACTAATTAATATTGAATACCAAACTTAAATAATTATGCTTCCCTGAAAACAGACCCCTACAGACGGCTATAATGTTCAAAAGATTTAACATATATTTTTTACATTGCTTCTTTCATTTTAAGTCATTTGAAATACAATCAAATTGTGACATAATATGATTCAAATTTATGTTTGAAAAAAGAAGACCAAAATGACAATGAGCGAATAAATTTGTAAAGACCTCTAGAAAAAATACATTCTTAAAATAGCAATCAAATTATTTATAAATCAAATGCAACTACAGAATGTGATCCTGATGGGTATAAGTTACAAAAGTTCACTAAGTCAAGTGTTTGATGTATTCATTTGACAGTTAGATCTTACTAAATATACTTCTCAGTATTGTAGCTTATTCATTATACATGGGGGAGACTTGGAACATTTAATTTCATACATGTTTAGTCCGTTTTTTTTCTCAAATGTCGAAGTTTGAATAATTTCACGGTGGATGATTACCCACTTTCTCATTATCACAAGTGTTAGACCAAGAGCACGAAGTCACCGTGAAATCATTCATGTTTTGACAGTTGAAAAAAAAACAACAGACAATAGCAGAAAAGAGAATGCAAATAAAGTAATTCCTGATTGGCTGAGACTTTGTAATTGAGTAATGGCATCAGAGTAACTGAATTACAAACAAGAACATGATAAATTTGTCCACTTAACTATTGGCATATTGATAATGGTAGGGCAAAGTCTTGAACAGAGACATCCTGTATTTTCTTAAAGCTTTCAGGAAAATTACTCAGAATAAATGAATACAATGATAACATGTCAACACTTTTTAAGTATAATATATAAGTACCAATGACTTTATTTTTAGGTAAATTGAATGAGTTGTTTCCCCTTACATATGACAATTTAGTTACACAAAGTCAAAGATACATGTAGTTTAATTTAAAACAAGTAAAAAAGGATGTCTATATTCAATTCAACACAACATTCATGACACTTGATGAGTGTAAGTTGGCAGTTTGATAATCACACATCACTACATGATGACAAACTTTAATGCATAATTACTGTTTGTTACTATAATTATATGACTACCATTGAACTCATTTTTATAATGTATTGTATTAACACTATGTTCATGGGTCATTTCTGACACAATAATTATATTATACTATGTTTTTATTGAAATACATTTGTAAACTCATAAAACTCTAGCTCTAGTCTATTTCACAGTGTTCTCTGTATTTATAAAGCACAAAATATTAGCCATCATTGTTAGCACATCCCATCTTCTTCTGATACCATGAGTGAAGCCTGAAACACAATTAAAATGTTTATGTAGATTTTATTATAAATACAAATGTATGTACTATTCTGCAAAATGTGCATAATGTGGTTTTGTTTCGAAAGTTTCGTGCCCCCAGAAAAAGTTTCAGACCCCCCCTTAAAAATCCTGAATCTGCCCTCCATAGTTTTGTGATCTTAGAAGTTAGAATTACACATCTGTGATTTATGTATAAAATCTATCTCTGTGAAACTTGCAGGATTTATGACCACCTTCATTGTTCACCACTTCTGACACAAATATTTTCAACTAATATCAAGTACATTTGTATGGTCATGATAAAAAGTCAGCCTTAAAATATCAGGCAGTAAATACCAAAGGTGAATAAATTTTGTAATATCATCTATTTCCATGTACCAAACAAATATATATGACTGAAATAGAATCCCTTTGAGCCCACAATAATTGTAGGTAAAATAGTAATGAAACAAATTTTCTACTAATGAAAAAAAATCTGCATTTGCACGACTTTTGGTAAGTTAGTTCCTATTACTATTAAAATGAAAATGCAAAAGTCCAAATTCTTATAATTTATCTATCATAAATATATTGATTCATTAGCATGTATTATATATTATGTTTTAATATCATTTTTGAATTTATTTTTTATTCACAGTCAAATATAAAAAATATACTACTTATTTTGCTAATAATTAACTTACGGTAGTATGTCTGAGGCACTGAAGTCTCATATTTTATGTATTTTTTTCACACAAAAATACACTTCATTTCACTAAACAATTCTTCCTGTCAAGCTAGTCAATGTTGTCAACAAAAAAGGATTAAGCCAGACCAACTTCATGATATCTTTGAATTGTAAACCTAAAATGAATACACAATAGAAGGAAGATTAGAATTCATTCAAATCTAAAAATCTATGACAAACTGCACTTAAGTTCAGGCTTCCAAAACTTTATAAGCCGCTTTTTTAACATTTTGATTTTCATCAGATGCTGCATTGACAGTAAAAACACTGGTTCCCTGGACTGAAGACCTTAAGCTAACTGCACTTTAGCCAGGCCTCTGCATTTTGATATTATATTTTGTTCACTTACAATTATATACATACAATGACTATCTCACAGAGTACAAACTGGCAATGAGGACAAGAGGCAGACTTTTAAGCACAAAAACAAACTATAAAGAAGTCTCAATTCAACTTCAGACACCAAGATACAAGGATGCCCTTGTTGCTATGTATAGCCCCAGAGGCTGCTGCACCAGCTCTCAGTATTATACCTCCAAGACCTGGAACTTATACAATGACCACTATCCCCGTGGCATCGGTTTTCGACGATGTAAGGAAAAGTCGGCCAATATGAATAAATGAAACAAAATATCAAATTGATTTACTTGTTAATCCTTTGATCAAGTAATAATTAGCCCAACAAACAACGTAAACATTAATTCCCTCCGTTTATGGCGTCATTTATTACATAAGAGTAACTTCCCTTGAAAATCGTTAGTTCGGCATTGCGTCATCTGATTTCGCCGAACTGTAGTCCTTTGTCTAAAAAGTCACACTGCACAAAATTAAAAACGCAACAAGCTATCATCGGTGGACTAAACGTTAAACTTAACATTTATTCGGGAGTTTAAGCAGTTTTTAACAAATTTCAATCATTTAAACAACCGTATATCTCGTGAAATTTCACGGTAATTTTATTTAAAGAGTCGAAGACAAACAACTATTGCACTCATGGCACAAAAAGTTATAACCCCTTCGTAGCACTTTCATTCTTGTGAAAAATCATATATGGACCAGCTTAATACACCTAACACATTTGCCTCAATTAAATATGTACAAATATGGTTACTAGTGAATGTTTGTTGAGGTGAAATTGGTGCAATCAATACACTTTTTGTCTAAGGCATCTGACCCATTGAGCATAAGGAACCGATGAAACTTAGTCACGTTTAAATAGTTGTGCAGTATACCACATGTTTCATTTATCACGTGATCTGTGTAGTAAACAGTAGGGTACGTCCGAGGACAACTGTGAAAATTTATCAGACGTATGAACTAGCGAGTCAGATTGAAAATAAAGATGCTTCATTTTGGAAATAGTCAAATTACGCAAAAATCAATGTATTGAAATATAATTCGTAATTAAATTACTTTTCCAACGTTTATTTGGAATGTTTTTATGCATTTCGGCAATTATTCTCCTTTGGCGTCGAAATAACACGTGACCGGATCCGCGCATGCGTGAATTACGTAAATAAACCGGAAATTCATAGTTCGGCGAAATCAGATCCTCGTCGAAAACAGATGCCGTCAGGATATGTCTACTGATCATCTACCAGTTATAAATGAACCAACGCCAGAGGATAACACCATGTTAACTAGTAATTACTCCAGTGATAGTGACAGTAGTGACAGCAACGTTACTGACGAATACAGTCGTGCCATGCGAAATATGGAAACGCGATTGTTAAAAGAGCGTGATAAACATTAGGTTGTGTCGGGAAATCCCAGCACTTTAACTAACAACAATAACATATCTGGGCATATTCCCAATCATATGAATGACACAACATCAAACCAATCTCCAATTCAGTGTTCAAATATTATCGAAGAAAAATTATTAAAAACAGCATGTCTGAATGTTTGTGGTTTAAAACGTAAAATATTGTATCCAGATTTTCAAACTTTCGTCTCTCAATATGATTTGTTGTTTGTTTGTGAAACCAAACTAGACTCTAGTGATATAATTTCAATACCTAATTATACGTTTCTTAGTAAACCCACAGGCTATCGGCATGAAACAGTCCCATCAAAAATATTGTATACACACACACACTCACACACACATATATATAGTAAAGGTATGTAACTCATCACCTCCGAAACCTCGAAAAAAATGACCTGTCTTATTCAACGGGCTCCTGTGTTTTTATTTCATGATCGATTTTCGAAAACTTGGTCTTATTTATCAACAAAATGGTTGATCTGTTGATTGCTTACAAAAGCTTATTAATTAAAAGCTATTGAAGAAAGTTATGAGACGTTAAACAGGAAAAATGTCCAGGTCGTTACTGTCTGGACCTACCGAAAACCGTTTCCTTCTCGAACGTAACTCATAGATGTGTACGTGGAACTCAGATAAAAATGAACTAAAAACAGAGAAAATAATATTTTAACTCACTAGCCTCTCTCACAGTCGCCTAAGGCAAACAATTTGATCACTATCATAACTTTTCCTTGACTTGTCGTGAGTTGTTTTCGTTGGTTTCCATTTTTAGAAGGCAGTGGCTAGAGTTACGGTACTGTAACTCTAGACCCAGGTTCTAGAGTTACGGAAGTTCCGTTACTGTAGACAACGCTACCAGGGTTGTCTAGAGTTACGGAAGTCAAATAACATGCGTATGGCTTCAACATTTTAACATAAAAAAAAACTTGATTGTATTCATTATTACTCGAAATAAACAAATATTTACCGTCGTGACTTATACCATTGTTATTACCCCCGCCATTTTGGATATGACTAATAAACTTACCGGATGTTTAACATACGGCGATATGACGTTGTCGTCTTCAAAGTGTCACATACTTAGTTTACTTTTCAAGAGCGATTTGTTATGTAGAGTTGGATTATAAGTTGGACCGAATATGTCTTATTTGGACAGAATTATCTTATACTAAAATATCTTTTTGTTAAATTGACGATTCTTTAGTATTTTCCATTAATTTGTTTTAATTGTCCTGTAAGAAAAAACGGCGATTTTCGAATGCAAAATCGACTATATTTTTGGACAGAATCAAAAGCAAAATGTCTTCGATTTGATAAAAAATGTTGATAAATGATTTATTTTTACATTGTCATATTTAAAAGCTGCGATCTTTACCCAAAGCATTGACCAATTCATTGAATTTAAAAATCTCGACAATTTTCTCCAAGATTTGCATACTATTTTAAAGAATCACGGCTTTTTATTTACGATAAGTATTTTGTTAAATTGAAAAGATAAAAAAATGCGATTTTTTTACTGGATAACGGCCGAAATTTTAGTAAATTGCTGACTTTTGGTTATGAATATGAATGGGTATTTTTTACGAGATCGTTTATATTTTCGATAAAATTTTAAAGATTTGGTGAGGAATGACAAGCTGGAATTTTTTACAAAAACATCAACTTTCTAACTATTTATTTACTCCAGTACTAAGCTCTTTTTATCAAGCTAAATTCCCTTTTTTGTTCACGAAATTTAAGTCAATTTAACGTTAAAAAATCGCCGACTTTCTTACCAGACACTTTCAAATATTTCACAATTAAAATTACCCTAAGAATCGACTATTTCCTATAAATATTTCCTTTAAATTCCGTACAAAATTATACATAGTCAGTCCAAATTATAATCACTTATCGCTCAAGTAAACTTAATATGTGACACTTTGAAGACGACAACGACATATCGCCGATTATTAAACATCCGGTAAGTTTATTAGTCATATCCAAAATGGCGGGTGTAATATCAATTGAATAAGTGGCGTCAGTAAATATTTGTTTATTTCGAGTAATAATGAATATAAACAAGTTTTTCGATGTTAAAATGTTGAAACATACGCATGTTATTCGACTTCCGTAACTCTAGACAACCCTGACAGCGTTGTCTACAGTAACGGAACTTCCGTAACTCTAGAACCTGGGTCTAGAGTTACGGTACCGTAACTCTAGCCACTGCCTTTTTAGAAAGAAGTCTAGGCTAAAACCCAACTCATACCGTTTTTACGGATCATACAACTCTACCAGAGGACAACTCAACCCGTTACAAATAAACGCATTTTTATATTCAAACAGCTATTCTGGACAAAACTTCATAGTTCAGAACTGAATCAATTTTAAAAGTGAGTTAATGATAAAGTTAATATATTTATTAGGTGATTATTGATGACTATTTTTCAGATACAGTATGTTACAATTAGAAAGGCGTAAAAATGAAGCGTATTACATTGTTAGTGATATTGTAGTTCTATGTATTATAGATTAAAATTACATAAAATGTTATGATAACTATTAATCTGTTTCCTGATAATTTATAATTATTCTTTATCTTTAGTTATACGGAGTTAATTTCATTTTAGAGCTCAAATTTACTAACGTGTTAATTGTCATGGGTTGAGTTGTCCTCGGGTAGAGAAGTATGATCCGTAAAACGGTATGAGTTCGGTTTTAGCCTAGACTTCATTCTAAAAATGGAGACCAACGAAAACAACTCACGACAAGTCAAGGAAAAGTTATGATAGTGATCAAATTATTTGCCTTAGGCGACTGTGAGAGAGGCTAGTGATTTAAAAATTATTTTCTCTGTTTTTAGTTCATTTTAATCGGAGTTCCACGTACACATCTATGAGTTACGTTCGAGAAGGAAACGGTTTTCGGTAGGTCCAGACAGTAACGACCTGGACAATTTTCCTGTTTAACGTCTCATAACTTTCTTCAATAGCTTTTCATTAATAAGCTTTTGTAAGCAATCAACAGATCAACCATTTTGTTGATAAATAAGACCAAGTTTTCGAAAATCGATCATGAAATAAAAACACAGGAGCCCGTTGAATAAGACAGGTCATTTTTTTTCGAGGTTTCTGAGGTGATGAGTTACATACCTTTACTATATATATGTGTGTGTGAGTGTGTGTGTGTGTGTATACAATATTTTTGATGGGACTGTTTCATGCCGATAGCCTGTGAGTAAACCTAGGAAGCAGAAATACGAACGAAAATCAGGTGGTCTAGGAGTTTTTGTATCTGACTATTTATTGAAACATGTTAGTTTTATTGAAACAATATCTGATTATGTTATATGGATCACACTCTGTAAGTCATATACCCACAGGCTATCGGCATGAAACAGTCCCATCAAAAATATTGTATACACACACACACTCACACACACATATATATAGTACTGTGTGTGGGTGTGTGTGTGTGTGTGTGTGTATACAATATTTTTGATGGGACTGTTTCATGCCGATAGCCTGTGCATATACCAGGACTCATGATATTATATTTGGTTTAGTTTATGTACCACCCATTCATTCCAGATTTTACAATCATATTGAATTTGAAATATTTGAATCTGAAATTAGACAAATGTCTTGTGACAATGAACATTTATACTTATGTGGAGACTTTAATGCTCAAACTGCTGAGCTGATAGATTATACCATTGGTGACACTTTTATAAATGACTATTTTGATATTGACTCAGATACTCAAATATATGTTAATAGTGTATCTTTATTGGAATCTAATAACATTAGACTTCATAGGAAATCCAGTGACTCTAATACGAATAATATAGGTTATAAACTGATAGATATTTGTAAAAATAATAACCTGATTATTGTTAATGGAAGATTTAATTATACCTCTTCAAGCAATTTTACATTTAGAAATATTTCAGTATTAGATTACTACATAGCTAGCATTAATGCCTTTAAGTTAATTAAGCATTTTCAAATCTCTGAATTAGACAATTTATATTCTGATGGACATTCAATGCTAAATTGTAATATTGAAATTAACATGCCTATCCAGCATGGTTAAAACAATATTCAAAAACACACTAACAAAAAATTGGTACATTCTGAGCAAGAAAGATTTGTTCAAAACATTGACACTCAAGAAATTCAAACTATGCTATTCGCGGCAGAAACCAGACCATCACAAACACTGTTAGATGACATAGGTAACAAATTATCAACTACATTCAAAGCTAGTGCTCAGAAATCATTCAAAAATACAAGTAATTCTATTTACAAACCTACAAACAAGAGTAAACATAAATGGTTTGGTAAAGAATGCAAAAATGCTAGAAAAATATATAATAAGGCACGAAAAAGATATAGAAGGTACCCAAGTAATCATAATAAAATTAATTTAACAAATGCCTGTAAAAATTATAAGTCTACTATGAACAAATTTATAAATAAATATAACAAGGAAAATGAAAAGTATCTGCGTTCTTTAAATAGTAAAAACCCAAGAGAATATTGGAAAATCTTAAATAAATTTAACAATAAATCTACAGTAGAACCCCCTGACCTGTAGGAATTGTATAATCACTTTAAAATGTTAAATAACGATAACTCGGAAAATGATCCCCAAATAAACATTGAACATATTATGACTAATGATAACCCAACCGAAAGCATAACATTGAATACACCGTTCACTGAAGCGGAAATTTTGAAGTGTATTGTAAAGCTAAAGAATAATAAATCTTCAGGTATTGATGAAATTATCAATGAATATATAAAAAGTACCAAAACTATAATGCTACCTATATATACGAGATTGTTTAACGTAATATTAAATACTGGAATTATCCCAAGTAACTGGTCACAGGGAATTATCATCCCAATTTACAAAAATAAGGGGAATACCCAGGACCCGGGTTGTTATCGCCCAATAACGCTTCTTTCGTGCGCCGGAAAATTATTTACTTCCGTTTTAAACGATCGGCTTAATAAATATTTGACTGAAAACTCTATCCTTGCAGAGAACCAAGCAGGCTTCCGGAAAAACTACTCTACGATGGACCATATTTTTACGCTTAATTCTATTATCGAAATACTACAATACTTTAAAAAGAAGTTATTCTGTTGTTACATTGATTTTTCTAAAGCATTTGACTCCGTTTGGAGATACGGACTGTGGCAAAAACTACTTAAATACAATGTTAAAGGCAATTTTTTTCGAGTCATTCACAGTATGTACTCAAATATTAAATCTTGCATACAAGTTTCTACTGATGGTAGTACTAAACGTTCTGATTTCTTTAATTGTTCTATAGGAGTAAGACAAGGTGAAAACTTATCACCAGTACTCTTCTCGCTTTTTCTGAATGACCTCGAAGAATCCCTCATTTTTAAAAATAATAATGGCATAAATTTAAATAACTATACGGATAACTTATTTGTTAACTTTAAGATATTAATTTTACTTTATGCAGACGATACAATCTTGCTAGCAGATGACCCGATCTCATTACAGAAAAGTTTAGATGACTTCATGGACTATTGCACACAATGGAAATTAAACGTTAATATCAATAAAACGAAAGTGCAAATATTTGGCTCAAGAAAAAACAATAATTATAGTTTTAAAATAGGAAATAATGAGCTAGAAATAGTCGATCATTATAAGTACTTAGGTGTCTTTTTTCAAGAACTAGGAATTTTAGTAAAGCCAAAAATTATTTAGTAGAACAAGCCAATAAAGCATTGCATGCACTATACTAAAAAATAAATAATATATCATTACCCCTAGATTTAATTTTTAAACTTTTTGACCATACGATTGTACCCATACTAACTTACTCATGTGAAATATTGGGAGGATTTGGTAACAACGATAATATTGAAAGAATTCATTACACTTTCATAAGAAATATCCTAAAACTGAAAAAATCAACACCAATTTACATGCTTATGGGTGAACTAGGCAGATATCCTATTAACATTACTGTGAAAACAAGAATGATTAATTTTTGGTACAACTTGTTGTCAGGAAATCAAAACAAAATTGCATATAAGCTCTATCAATTAATGTTATCATTACCTAATTTTGAATCCAAATGGATAAACAAAATACAAGACATATTAATAGAAACAGGAAAAATGGATCTATGGTTCAATCAGTCCAATCTCCCTCAATACTCAATTAAACATACTATCAAACAGATACTCATTGATCAATACAAACAAAATTGGCACAGTTCACTTCAAAACTCCTCTAAAGGTATACAATATTCAATTTTCAAAAATGAGTGTGTATTCGAAAAATACTTCTTGACATTAAGTAAGTCCAATTATCCATACTTAGTAAAATTTAGAACAGGCAATCATTATCTACCAGTTGAAGTAGGACGCTACTGAAATATCCCACTCAGTGATAGAAAATGCATGTTATGTAACACAAATGACACAGGTGATGAAATGCACTATTTGCTTCTATGTCCTTTTTTCAAACAAGAAAGACAAAAATTCTTAAAAAGATACTTTTACACCCACCCCAACATACTTAAATACAATGAACTAATGAACGAAACGTCTCCTAAAGTATTATGGAAACTGTGCAAATTTGTTAAATTGATAATTAATGCATTCAAACCATAGTTAATGAACTAGCAAATTAATAGACTTACCAATTAGTTTAAACATCCAATTGATTTAAATATCCAACA
The DNA here is from genome assembly GCA_025267735.1 of Mactra quadrangularis. NCBI lineage: Eukaryota > Metazoa > Mollusca > Bivalvia > Venerida > Mactridae > Mactra > Mactra quadrangularis. Next base: position 9,011,437 of record CM046300.1, read on the forward strand.
TAATTAATGACATGCCAGAATGATCAGATAACACAAAAACACACCACTCTACGCGCTAAATTAAACCACTGTAAAATTCCACGTGTTTTACATCCTTTACATAAATTTATTGTACCTGTCCATTCATAAAGATAAAATTGACCAATCAAAAAACAGCTATTTTTTATTTTTTCTATTTTTACTTCCTTAACACATTATACTATAGTCTGTTTCGAAACTACTACATAATAGGGATTACCCGCTTATAAAAACTGACCTCACGTATTCCGTACTTGAATTCATTCATTCATTAAAATGCCCCAAAAATATTCATGTAATAGTAATATAATACTACTAATTATGTTCTTTTTTATTAGCACTGTTGCGTACATGCCACGTGTACATTTACATTTATATATATTATATAATTTTTGTACTGTATACTCTTATATTGTAAGACAATTAGAGTTAATAAAGTTTAATAAAAAAATATATATATATATAAAAATAGCATCATCGCTTGCCTTTAAATAATAATTTATACATGTTTATCGATGACCTCCTGTATAGCATCATTATAGTAAGGTATACAGAGCTTGGAGTAATATCTTAGAGTAGATACGGGGCGAAAGACTCGAGGCCGAGTGGTCAATAAACGGATTTGCCGTGTTACGAATAAATTTGTAAAATAAAATACGAGTTGATGGACGTTTTCTAGTTATGCTAAATAAGTACAAATAATGCTATAACAATAAATAAGACAGCGCCAAGTAACGAAACATTGATTTCGGCGATTTTCGGAAAATAACAACCCGTAAACTCACCTGTCGCTAATGGTCCTTGCTTTCGCGTATATAAAAATATCAGCCAATTTCATCTTTACTCTGCGTGTGTTTCCTCTTCGTTATTTTCATTTCTGGCCTGATGCTTGCTCAATTAATGTTGCTATGTCAAATTAACGAGATTATGAGACTACGTACTTAAACAGTGTTTTGCACTGCATCCATCCGCTAACTCGGCTGTTTTTATTTACGTTACTTGCGATTGGTCAATGTTGTTATTCGAGGGCGGAGTTACGTCGAATGTATAGTGCGTACAAAAAAACAAAACACTGTTTATAATAACAATAGAATGAACTAATCCACTACGAGGGACGCTCAGGATGACAATAACATAAACATGTGTTATGTTTTACGATTGTCTTAGTTGTTAGTGTAATGGAAAAGATTTTTACCAACACAAGCACGATTTACCAACAAATGGTGGTATCCATCATGCTAATTTTGTTACAATGAATTACACACATTTTATTTTCATTACTGCCTACCCCATAAATGGATTGTCTCATTTCTAATGTTTACCAAAACACGTTTTGTTTTTTTGTACGCACTATATACAAACTTGTCGGTAATCTTCGGAAACTGTGTGTATGGCGCGAAATCTGAATGTAAATATTATTGTTTACAGTACATGGATGCGTCCTAGATTTTTAAATTTAATTTTTAGAAAGAGTATTTAGTTTGTATATTTGGCATTATCACCATGTGAATAACTCATGTATACGTAACTATTGCAATAGTTAACAGATTTTGTATCGATTTTTTAATCAAATCCAATCTAGACCCTTTAATGTCAGATTAAATGAATTCTTATCAGATAGAAGTGAAATAACCAATTCGTACATACTATGAAGGAAAACTTAGTGGTTGTGATAAAATAAAGTTCAGCAGAACTACTTTTTATATGACCTCAAGTGGCGAAACTTGAAACGACTGTCGAATGTTGATAATAAGTTTACGCTAAACTTAAGAATAAATGTCAAAATGTTTCAATTGCACGCGTAGCGTGCGAAACATTTTGACATTTATTCTTAAGTCTAGCGTAAACTTATTATCAACATTCGACAGTCGTTTCAAGTTATATATATATACATAACGTACAATGATTAAAGGACTGAGGATTTGTATGATTTTAAAATGATCCAACGGCTGTAAGAAATTATATGATATATATCTAGAATCTTATATTGAATACACTGGGAAAGGATAGTTCAAATTCTGTAAATGGGCATGAACCCCTTAGAAATGAGCTTTAGGGGTCGCAGCAACCCTGAACCCCTGATCAAGGCTTTGTCCAGGACTCATAGTGGGCCCTTAAATACGGACCCTACACACCCAGTTTGCTAGTTCATTTTCCGCCCCCCCCCCCGTAACTGATAATCCTGGATCCGCCTACGGTTGCAGTAAACTAGATATTTTTCGGAAACTTTTCCTTTAGTTTAACACGTTTGTATATCATTTTCTGAAAATCGTGTAAGGGTATAAATGAAGGAAAGAAACTAGAACTTAAAAGGTCGATCATTTTCAGAAAATATTATCATTGTGGTATATATATAAGATATTTCCGATAGAGCTAGTTTTTAGATTGCAGTTTTTTCTGGTGGAAAAGCATCAGATTTTTTCCATTCAAGCTTATCGCAAGTAAATCGCTAGTTTGCTTGTTCGTTTTCCGCCCCCGGTAAGTTTAATTTTTCGCCCCCGTAACTGATAATCCTGGATCCGCCTATGGTTGCAGTCAACTAGATATTTTCCGGAAACTTTTCCTTTAGTTTGACACGTTTGTATATCATTTTCTGAAAATCGTGTCAGTGTATAAATGAAGGAAAGAAACTAGAACTCGATTATTTTCAGAAAATATTATTCTTGTGGCATAAACATAAGGTATTTCCGATAGAGCTAGTTTTTAGATAGCAGCTTTTTCTGGTGGAAAAGCATCAGAATTTTTTCCGTTCAAGCTTATCGCAAGTAAATCGCATCACTTTGAAAATTGTGGGGGACTTAGCCCCAGCCCCCGCCCCCTCCGGTTTAGTACCTATGATCCACCAATTATTTTCATTGAACAAACTGTAAATATGCTTTCTAGTGATTAGCTACAGAAAATCTTCAGATCTAAGAGAAATTGATAGATTTCATAAATTTCATTGTAATATTTACGCGTTTTTTAAAGCGAAAGTACTTTCTTAAAATGATGAAAAAAAGACCGTTTATGCATGAGTAGGCCTATACATTTTTAAGTATTACATAAACAATGATTATATTTATCAAATTATTAACAGTAAATAACTTACCTCAAATATAAGGCCTCTTTATTACTTAAACCGAACGTTCCGATAATATTCAACCATAACAGCCATTGTTACATCAAGTAGATCCATTCAACGACTGATAACGCCTCTCCTTGATAACACAATATATATATAACAGACAGCACGTGACCGGTGAGTTTTGTAAAATTACCATACACATTCAGGCAGTTTTTAACTAGATGTTTATAAAACGTCCCAATACAGATTTGTGCAGCAATATTCTCTATAAAAGTATCAATTAATAGAATTTAACAAGAGCAGTCCAAGGATAGAACTAGACTTTTCGAGTGTTTTGCTAATTGCAAGGTTTATCGTACTTTATCAAACAAATAAATCAGTCAAAGAATAATAAACCAATTCATATAAATATAAAAGAGGCAGAACTGCTATGACATAAGTCCATAGTAACGTCCCTTTAAACTTAAGTAGACGTACCATCAATGAATTAGCACAGCTACATGTATTTTCATTTTGATATCTTAATTAACTTAAAGTATGTTAACTAGACACTTAATGATTATATCATTGCAATCAAATACCATTAAGTCAGAATTATGCTGACACACATCTAAAATTGGTTTTATCAATTTCCGAAACTGCAAACAAGTATTAATTAGTCCCCAAATCAAAGCACCGAAAGTACTGTTGCGGCAGTGACGCTGAAAGCTTGAAAGAGCAGCGGTGCTTTTCACAAAAATTCTTACGAAAAAGGTCTTCGTATGTGAAAAGCAAGAATCCTTAGTAATACGCTAATTGTTTGGCTTAACAATTCTAAAACTGTAGAATTGTGTATACCTTTATGTTTCATAGTTATGCTTATTATCTGTCTGACTTAGAAGTGCTAATTATATGAAACTGACTTACGAAAATTATTTTCATTAGAATGTTTGTGAAAAAACACCACTGATCATGACACAGTCATACATAGGTATTACCTATGAACAACACGTCAAACTTAATATTAACTCACAACTTTTGTGAAGGTTTAAACCCAGTCTCAACAAATTTTTCATCGCTAAGTTCATATTTGGTTAGGCCAGCAGAACAAGTCCATTTTTCTTCGCTGGCCTGTTTGCCAGTTACATGTACAGTCGCTCAAACAATGTGAAATTTAATAATGTTTGTCTCTAATACGACTAGAACTATTTCTATTTCTTTGTAGAACTATTAAACGAAATGGGTTTAAAGAGACGGACGGGCACAGAATAAACGAAAAGTCGTCAAAAGCCTGATCGATTAGAGACACGAACATAAAGTCCCTGGTCTGATATAGGCAAATAGCCATATTTTCGGCGAGTGAGCCCGACGGGCCCAATATACGTTTGACATTATGCCATTTGCGTACATAAGGGTGCATTTGCGCAATGGCGCGCTTTAGATTGAACACTGGATTTATACAGTTAAATCTCCGATTCGCCAATGTCTGTTCCATTTCGTCCATTTGCGCAAAATTCTCCATTGGGTGTTTAAGTCATATCCTGTTGTCTTATTGCTGATAATATATTAACGCCCAGAATAGTAATTTAACAATTAAAACTTCATTTCGCTACAGACTGCTCCATTTCGTCCATTTTGCCCCAAATTCTCTATTGCGTGTTTTAGTCATACCCGCAGTAAACCGTATCATGTTGCTCTATTGCCGGATGAAAAATCAAATCTATTGAAATAAGTAGCAAGCGATTATCAGGACAATATACTAACTGGAAACATCCGAATCAAATTTTGCAGTAATGATATGCGGAGTGGATCGGGGTTTTTTCTTAGATTCAATGCTTGGAGCTGAAATTACGGTTTGTTAACTCTGGAACGATGTTTAGACATCGTTCCAAAAATGACACTGGAGGTGGGTTTTTAACAGACTGTGCACAAATACAATAAAGCCGCAATCAAGATTTCACAGAAAAAAATCAAGACCCCGTCAAATTTTTATGGAAAACATGCAGTTGTCGTCCTTTGCTCGTTGACCAATGAAATTAGCAGAAAATATCACGTGACGCAGAGACAAAATAATAATTTCAGCCGCCATCTTGAAAGAAATGTGAATCGGACAGAGAGAAAATGGTAATATTTATGTCTTATTATTGTTTCTTTGTGTGTTAAACGTTGCTAATAAGTGTATATTTTATACTATACTCTCAGTAATGTAAAGGTATGCTGGTTTTGAATAGATTCTTTATTAATCCGTAAATATGACTTTTACAAATTATCTCCCTTTACTAAAATTGAATGTTTTTGTAAATTTTCTTCTTTCTCTGTCATGTTTAAAATTGTAATACGTTTTAATTTTCTAAAACTATGTAGCATTAAACCGTTTTAACTATTCATTTTTAATCTTGAGGGAATTCCATACCTTTATATTATCATTTTAAATCTACGTATAGTATTGAGTAAGGTCAGCTTGGAATAATATATTAATTACCTCCCTTTCTTGAAATTAACTTGTTTTACCTTCCGTGTTGAAAATGAATTGTTCTATAAAATAGACTCGTCCAATAGTATATAAATGCGTGTTAGCTTTATTTGGTAGCAGAAAGTTGGTGACTGCTTGTAGTGATGGTTGGATTGGAAGTCGTGGGTCTACTGTTTAATTGCCGACGCTTGGGATCAATGTGTGTGCTTCCATCGCACTGACAGCAGAGCATCATTGCGACAAGTTACAATATTGACAAATGGATTTATTTATATAACGCAAAATATTCAACAAGTATCTTTATGTGAAAGGAAGTGGCTAGCCGTACGGCTAGCCAAAAGTTCTTGCCGTACGTGAGTCACATACGACTAGACAGGACTCGCTGTATTGTCTAGTAGCCGTACGGCACTTTTCAAAATCATAAGGAAGTCGAACATGCATATATGTTATGTTGTGCCTCATGATTATGATTTGCTGTTTTATTTGCCTTCAACTTGATTATTCAATTGTAAAACAGTATACATACACCACAACTGTATTAGTAAGTGCAAAAACTGCATAGTGTCAAATGTTTTCAATTGATGAAAATTCTGTCAACGCTCTACCTTGCAATTGTGTTTCTTCTTCAAATATTTACACTTATAAACATTTACATGTAGCATAGTTTGTCGGTCCGCTGTGATACTTTGTATCACTGTTTTTCTTGTAACTATACTAAAATTATACAATAATCACATGGTTTTGCACCAATTTTACAGTAGGTGCGGTCTGACAGATTGTTTATACATTTTGAAATCTACTTGAATGCAAATATCGCTCTCGATTTGCAAATTACACATTTCGTTACAAAACTGACAATCAATAACGTTATATCTAAAACAGTTATCAAGAAAATAATCGTAATTTTAATATAAATATTTTGCAGCGATTGAAAGACACTCCTCACTTCCGGTTTAATCATGACGTGTAAACCGGCGTAAATTGATTGGTTTGTAAACTTCTCGAGATGAAGCGCGCCTAATTTAAACCTAATCGAACCGCACCGCCTGGGTAAACCTTTAAGTGTCCCATGTTCTATAAATAAAATATAAAGTATTACGTAGTTATAATAGTCCAGGGAGCCAGGTTAAGGTAAACCGGCGGTCAGTAGTGTCGTTGAATCGCTTCAAACTTTTTTTTTGAATAAAATTTATATCAATTTCAGTATCACTATTCTGAAATTGATATAAATTTTATTCAAAAAACGGTATTAGATGCAAACTTGTAACTTAGCATGATATTAGAGAAGTGTTTCATCTCTAAATCTAGAACTATAATATCTTTCAGATTTAAGTCGAATTGAAGAAAACTGTTAGAACCGGAAGCACTGTAGAAAAACGTTCTATACCATGTATATTATGAAATAAGGTAGTGCACAATGCACATGTATACACAGAGACTATATATGGGGTCATGCGATTCGATTATTTTATGATCATAAGTTATGGACTCGGTGCCAGTGGTGTGTAAGATCTTATTTAAATCTCGCGCATATGTTTATAGATTTAATTCAAGTTGATGGTTTCCACCATGACCATTATCATTGAGTGACGTCACTCATACAAATACAAATTTATGCTTAATGAAGTATCCGAATCACGGGGACCCAACTCTGTCACAACGTGAGTGGATTTGTGTCGAGCTTATTTCACGGATGCCTGTCGATAGTGTCACGGATTTTTGACAAGCAATAAGATACAGAACTGCCCGAATGACGTTATTATTGTAAAAAATATAAAAACATTGTAAAGGTAAGGACACCCTATGCTACATATCTAGTTTTTTTGCTCAAGCTTTTTCTTGTAAAATGCCATTGAACGGTAGTTTTCACTAACTTCATATCGTTATTTACATGTTATTTACTTCTAATGCCGTTTTGATATCATAAACCAGTTAAATGACGTTTCTTTGCTACTCAGACTTTTTCTTACACTTTGTTTTAAGATCCAATGTGGTTTGGTCAAGTCGGTAATCGATTAATAGCATTTTATGAATTTCGTTTGCAATATTCGATATGTCACGGAATTTATGACGAGGTTGTATGTTACGATCAACCTAGGACGAGAGACTGTTATAATACACACGGAACATTCTAGAAGATTATAGAAATATCAAGACAAAAAACAAAACACAAAGTACATTCAAGATAATTCATGAACTTTCTATTGACATAACTACGGTGGCGAACCCACGTGACTTCATCCGGGTATGTTTTTACCATATTTGGAAAATAGGTCGCTCTCCTAAGGTAGGTTTTTGCTCTTTTTGAACATATCATTTTGTGTTTTTTCACAAGAATACGCGCATAAACCCCCTGCTTACGAGATACGACTGCTGCAGTGATTTTTTTCTTGGAAAATTCAGCCGTTTTGGCATAAGTTGGGAAACAATTTTCGAATTGAGTGAAATTGCCGGGGTAGCGTTCATTGTGTTTCGAAAGTTTATGCGTATAAATGCATTAATTTGTGCTGCAAGTTAAGAACATGGTATAAATATGTCATATATTCTTCCAATAAGCCCTCGAGATACGATCAAAATCTTTGAAAAGAGCTAGTTTGTAAATTATAACAGAATGTGGATAATGATAACGTTCATTGTTCGTGGTTTACTGGATAACGTTCATTTCCTATGTCAAGTTGTCCAATTTTCTTACCACAGTTTCTCAAAAAATGAGCTTAATAGTGCATTTTATTTTAGTACTAAACACATAGATAAACGATTTTGATTTTCAAAAATAATACAAATGTATATGTATATACTTATATTAAGTGATCTACTTAACTCGGCAGTATCCCTTGTATATAGTATCTACCGAGTTAAGTAGATCACTTAATATAGTTTTAATACTATGACTTTTTGTGACGCGAAAAAGTAATAGACTGAAGGCACTTTAACAATAGGTCAAATATAACTACTCAATCAACAAAGATGAGTAGATTCAAAGCATTCAAAGATGACTCTTTTTGCATAGACATTTGAAAGTAAATTTACTTTAGCAGTTTTTCTTATTGTTTGACATTTTTCTTTATGTTGTAAATTTCAGAAATGGCCAAGTCAAAATTAAAAAAAGGTGGAAGAGTTAAAGTAGATCGTCACCATCAAGTCTGAAGAAATTTTAAAGTTGTCCAAAATTTTGGCCTGATACATTTGCTGAAATTTTGGAAAACGTAACACCAAAGCGTCATGGTGTAAAGCGACCACATAGAGTTCGTTTGAAGCACTCAAAGTTTTCAAACGGATCCCCTATTACTGAACCAGCGCATAAAATTATCAAAAAAAGGAAGCTTATTTCAGTCCACAAGCACTGATCTATCTGAAAAACGTGTATGAAATGATTAATAAGAACAGACTATTGTGTTTACAAAACAATTGTGTAAATGAACACAATAACATACTATGTTTTTTTTTAAATGGTTCAAGATATACGTATATAAGGACATTTGCAATATTTAATGTAAAATATAAAAATATATACTCGCTCTCAGCGATAAGTTTCATCAAGTGGGTACCTACATAGACATACTCTATAAATAAAATATTGGGTAACCTTGCTATTAAAACTATAGATTTGAAGAATTTTGTAGGTATAAGTAATAGTTCATCTGAGCGTAACGAAAGTAAGCTCTGACCCACGTTACGTTTGGGATTAGAATTAGACCATATCAACTGATATTGTTAGACATAATTATGTCATTTACGATTGTACTGACTCACATAGTTTCTTATATGCAGTATGGACGTGATCAAATTATCATTATAGAAATAAGATAATATTTTGTGCTGGCAATACTTGGACATTCTATTCTGAAGTGATTTTTTTCCGATTCACATCAATGTTACATTATGACCTAATAAGTATTAAGGTTCATTTTTTTAGCAAAGTTATATTAAATATGAGAATTCATAAGACTAATTTGATAGATTTCCAGAGGTATTATGCTGTTTGTGTTTGTATGGCACAAGGAATTTCTGCTAGATTCCATATTACATTGTATATACAATAAAATCCAAATTTAAATAATAAAGTTTTTATAGATCACATATTATTCTGTTTTAATTGTATGCATAAAGAACACGTTTAAAGTATAGATACAATTAATCATGACTATGCATGTTTTTTTACTTAAATATTCTGAGTGTGCATACACAAATTGGAAGACATTAGAATTTTGAAATCATATGAAGTGTCTCATATGATATATTTTAACACAGTTAATATATTGTTTGTTTTTGTGGCCTTTTAACCGTCAAAGTCATGAAATGGCTAGTTAACTTACCAAAAGTTCCAGTTATGCGTAAGCATTAGACAGCATTAGCCTTTGCAAGTAAACGCCATCGTCTGTATCTGGTTCGTATCCATGATCTCTATCAAAGAGAGGTTGCAGATGGAACTCTTACTCATTCGATCACGGAAGAAGTTAGTTCTATGTGGATTCCTTTTTTAGATTTGAATACATGTAGATGTAACGCCACTGCTAAAGCGTGGTCACATCGATCAGACTGTGATGTGGCACAATACAAACAACCCAGTTCGTTAAACAATATAAACTTTTATTACAGAAGAATCCAACATAATTATATCCGTTGAAAACGAGATATCCTCAGTGAAAATATTAATCACTGATTAATCGCAGACTTTTTTACATGAACGATCACAAAATAATGGATAAAATATCACCCGATTGGAGACATTTTTATGAAATCAAAAAATAAAAACAATTGAAAAAATGATATAATGAATTCTACACAATCAAAATGCAACACAAATATGAACTGATTTGAAGAGCATAGTTCGCAAAAAATTACATACAAAAATCCATCATTAATAATAACAAATAGATCACATGATTAATAAAACATAAATTACAAATAAATCAAATACAAAATCAAGAAACAATAAAAAACATTGTGTCACAATAAGTTCACCTGTTTGTATAAACAAGACAGTGAAGTTCTATCTATCTATCTATCTATATAAAGACCATTTTTGTTATTTCAAAATTATGCAATTCTTTGCAGACCCGAATGCTAAATTTATGAACAAAGGGGTCTCTAAAATAAGACCGTTTCGCTATTAACACCATCGACTCTGCTGGTCTTAATACCGGAACTTTATTGTAATAGAAAAAAATCAAAAACAAAAATCAAGAAACAATCCAAACCATTGTGTCACAAAAAAGATCATCTGATTGTCTGATTGTAAAAAAACCCCAATAATTGAAAAATAAATCAAATACAAAAATCAAGAAAAAATCATTGGTTGAATTTTCTTGCTCAGTGTTTGGACAAACCAGACCTGTACCTGTACACTAGCCCACAGTCAATTTCTATGTATATCTCTTTCTCCATTTTTATCCATGTGGTTCTTCAATGTAGAGATCGCATCGCATTTGTAACCACATTAATCGCATTTGAACCTTTTGGTATTGATTTCATGGCGCCTTTGATGTCTAGTGAGGTCTGACTGCAATAGAGTTGCCACATATCTGACACATATTTGCTTCTCCGTGATGAGAACATCTAAAAGGAAAAATAACATTATTGATAGCATTCCGCAATTTCATTAATCACGTCAATAAAATTTGGTCAAATTTGTTTAATGTGAAGGTTCTCATTCTTTATCAGTAGCAATTACTTGACTATTGTTTGGGGTAGATATTTATATATTATAGACAGTTTGTTATTCTACCTTATGCTTCGTCGAATTTGGATTAAACGGTACTTCTTAAATGAAGTCGACTATGGCAGATAATGAATGATTTAGTCAATAAAAATAATGTAAGTGATTGTGAACTCGTCCATTGAAATGGAATCTAGTGCCCCGAAAACGTTGCTGGTAATGCCTTTCTATGAAAATTTGACTATATTGTCGATTTTTCTCAACAGATAAGGTTTATTGAGAAGTTGTCGACACTGTGGAATGGTAAGTGATTACTTATGTTATAGGCAAGGGTCGATGAAAGCTACCCTATTAATCAAACTCGTCACATGTTAATTGTTAGATATACCTTTGTCTAACAAGGTCTACTCTGGATAAAACATCATTGCCGCAACAGTAGTATCTGTACTGGCCTCTGCACCTTCTCTTGCGGTCATCTACACATGTTTTGAACATAATACCACAGTTGTAACACATAACAGACATTGTCTGAAAAATATTAAAACATAATTGGATTAGTAAACCGTCGCAATTTTAAATCCATGTCATATATATATTTAACTATTTAGGCTCGTCACCATTCCATAACTATAGATTGGGCACCATAATTACCTCTTGTTTACGATAATATCTCAGCATAGTTATAAATCATAATAATTTGATGTTAACAACTTAGAATGCAATTAATTTGACAACGACTCATTCAGAATGAAGAAAAACAGAACGATGCTGACCGATTCAGAGCGTATGTGTCACGAAAGCGCCAGATTATAAAGGTACACTTTTACTGCTAACGTACGAAGGCATTAATAAGACGTTCACAGACCGATCGTATGTAAATCGTTAATCAAAATCGTTGTAAGATTTGCTAACAAGCTAGATGTTAAATAGGACGACAAATGGATTTAAAAATCCGTACATGATGATAATACCATGGATTGGACCTTGGTTCTGATTGTGAACTTAAATGACCCAAATCTGCAGGGTATTTACTTAATTGGACTAGTTTGCTCCCATTCCCATAGATAGATAGATAGATAGAAATCGTGGCAAGAAAATTGGACAGCTTGACATAGGAAATGAATGTTATCCAGTAAACCACGAGCAATGAACGTTATCATTATCCTCATCCTAACATAATTTACAAACTAGCTCTTTTCAAAGATTGTGATCGTATCTAGAGGGCTTATTGGAAAACTATATGACATATTTATACCATGTTCTTAACTTGCAGCACAAATTAATGCATTTATACGCATAAACTTTCGAAACACAATGAACGCTACCCCGGCAATTTCACTCAATTCGAAAATTGTTGCCAAAACGGCTGAATTTTCCAAGAAAAAAAATACTGCAGCAGTCGTATCTCGTAAGCAGGGGGTTTATGCGCGTATTCTTATGAAAAAAAAACACAAAATGATAAGTTGAAAAAGAGCAAAAAACCTACCTTAGCAGAGCGACCTAGATTCCAAATATGGTGAAAAATACCCAGATAAAGTCATGTGGGTTCGCCACCGTGATAACTAAACTAATATGAAACACTGCATACAATTGTAAACAACTATACAAGCACAAGTTGTTCCAGAACATGTCTCTATCTAATAAACAAATGCATTTGCGCGGAAATTCAAACATTTATGAGAAAACAACATCAAATCCCATAGAAAATTAAAGAAAGAATAGGTTCGTCAACTGCAAAATAAGAACGCTATTATTTCATTTTGATGACCAAAAGTACTCAGGAACAAGTGCCTTCATATGCTTTACAATAATAATATGCTTTTACATTACCATCTAAACTGCTTCTTATGCCACTACAGAATTAGGTAAGACAAACTCTCTTTTGCAGTTATCCAGAAACAATATTTCCGACTAAGTACAATTTGTCGACGAATAAGAGTTTTTTTCCAATTGCTTTTGTCCGCCGAAAAGAAAGTATTTCCAAGCCAAAAAAAAACACAAATACAAGTCGTTTTGCTATATCATAAAAGAAATAAATCACGGACGTTTGAATTTTTATTTTGCATAATCTAAGTTCACATGATGACAGTTATATTGTTGAACAAGGCATGTTTATAATCACGTATTGAGTCATAACCATTGAGTAATGTGAATCTAAATGTTGGTTACAACTAATAAAATCATTGTATAGCTATTATTGCTTATTTCTCATATAAATTGATCAAATAGACTAAAGATGCGGACAAGCAGAATTTTCAGTTCAACTTGTCTACGGGCTAGTGAAAAATATCTCGAAATTTTGCACCTCTGCCTTTCGATAATTTGCTCATTCGGTGTTTAAGCGCTCTTGTTGAACAATGTTATCAAATATTGTTTTATTTGTAGAGCAGTTTTGAAACGATGTTTATTATCGTTTCAATGGTATCAAGAGAATATAAATTTTCTCTTTCCACGCTTCAACTATTTTCAAGAAAGACAAAGAGGCTTAGTCCAAGCGTGACACCTCATTTTACTGTAAACAAGGCCGGCATATGGAATCCCCCTTTTAAGTTTGTTCACAAACGTATATTGTCCAGCAATGCCACAATCACTTGGTGACGATGTCGACCGATAATAGACCCGCCTTATTTCCATTATAGACTCCGCCTTCAATACCTTGATATATAGGACGGTGCTTGTCGATTAAAAGATTAAACAATTAGTTCTTAAGTTGTAATTTTATAAATGGATTTATACTTGCCTGATAAGTAATTTACTGGTAGGACTTCCCCATACATAATTTAAGGGATACCCACAGTAAATATGCTTTAAAACGTCACGTGATCTGTATGACTCGGACGCTTATAGGCTACATTAGCTTCTGAAATAAGTTGAAATGTAAGCTCTTAAACGTGTACATGACATGAGGAGGGGAGAAGTATAAAGTAAAAAATCCATTCTTAAAATTACAACCTGAGAACAAATTGGTAATTCTATTTCATGACTTTTACTTGCCTAATACCTATTTTACAAACAGAATATATTTCAAAGAAATGACGTTTCTAAAATGGTAGCGTCATGTATACTTCGAATTAAACATGGATCTTATCCTTAAAGTAAATATCACTTCCAGGTATTTACCATCACTGGAACTCTGTATGTTCTGCACATTTACAATATATATAAAACATATTCAACTTTCTGTAGAAGTATGTAAACTTTCAATACTCCAACAAGTCCACATGATCAGATCCATTGACAGAAGACCTTATTATGTAAAAGCACGTGTGTTCTTCAAATAAAACCTTCTAAAAGTGTTCTCATTAGACTATTCAGTTGCGTCAATTGTTGACTGAATGGAAGCTCCATGATGGTCTTACAGCTCTTATTGATAGAGTGGACACGAACTTTTTTACTATTAAATTTAACATGAATCCGCATATGCTTGTAAAACAGTTTTCAGAATATAAGAGCCTAAAGTCCTACCTGAGACTTTTCTATGATGTGAAATTACCGTGAGAAATGAACTGACTTCATCTTCCTAATCTTTCCTTCTAAATCGTTCAGTTTTCTAAGTAAACGGCGCTAAGGCTCTTCTGGGATCAAGTAATTTGTTCCGTAGAAAAGCTGGTATAAAAATATTAGTTCATAATGCCCTGGTCTATCTGGCTTAGATAAAACATGTCTAATTAAAGAAAGCCCTTTTTCTGTACTGAAACGGCTCCTTTGCCAATTCCTAATGCTTGGAGATCACTGCATTTTCTAAATGTCCAGATTGCTCTAAGAAAAACAGCTTCAAGTTACATATTTCATGGATGATTAAGAGAGAGGTTCAAAAGGATTCTTTGGCAATGCTTTAAAACCGGGGAAATTCCCATTCTTAAACTTACTTTAAACACACATTTTAAGAGTCGTATCATGTAAGGATGCTGCCCAATTACAATGTTATTTAGTTGGAACCAAACATGTTGACGGTGTAGACCTGTAGCCAGCAAATGTTCTGAATTGCAGGCCCTCATGAAAAAGAGAGGTCTTAAACTCTGCACAATCATTCAAAGAGACCGAAAACTTATCAACGTTCCTTTTACTGTACACCATTAACAAAATGGTCTTTCTGAATAATCTTCCTGTATGGCCGATCGCTAATTTGCTCTTAGCAATTTTCTAACGTTGATTGAAAAGCATCTTACTCGAAAAACAATGTCGACTTCTAGATTTGAATGAAATAAAATTGAGTCTGGAGTTGTTGTAATAACAGTTCTTTTGGAATAAGATATACAAATGTATAAAGAATTATTAAAAGCCATAAAACAATTAAATACAAATAAATCGGGGGTGGGGTCCAGATATAATGTAAAATGATTTTTTCATTCATGGTAAAAACACATTGTCTTATCAGAATTTGACTATTTTTAACAAAATTTATGAAATGGAATATTTCCCCTCAACCTAATGAGAAGGGTGCGTGGTTCCATAAAAAGAATAGTTTAAATGAAGTTAATAATTTTCGCGGCATTACGTTATGTCTTGGCAAACTTTTACAAGAATTTTAAATAGATTAACTAGTTGGGCTGAAAAATATCAAGGTTTTAAGGACAGGTTTAGGGACAGTGGATAATATTTTTGTATTGCATGGTATCATTAACCATATTTTTAATTCTGGTAAACAATTATTTTGTGCTTTTATATTTTCACCAAAGCCTTTGATTATATTACATGGGATAAGCTATGGGCAAAAATTATTAAATTTGGACCCAGGGGTAATATTCTAAATGTAATGAAATCCATGTACTTTTCTGTGAAATCTAGAGACAAATTGAGTAATAAATTAAGTGAGGGATTTGATAGCATGTTAGGAGTTCGTCAAAGAGAGGGTTTGTCCCTTTTGTTTGCAAAGTTTTTCAATGGTATAGAAGATGTTTTTATCAGTAAAGGTCTCCCTGGAGTTGATGTTGATACATTCGAATTGTTTTTACACGTTTTTGTGATTAGCCCCTGACTTCCGCAAAGATGTGTAATGAATAAGTTTTTAATACACACAAAATGGACGCCAAAATTTTTATAACAGAGCCCACTTATTTGTTTGTTCATATATGTAAATTCAGTCACAGATATAGAAAATGTAAGCCTCAGTGCATCTATAGTAATATTAGTGCATTCAATATCTGCATATGTATTCTGAATTTGTTCGCTAGAATAAAAGGAAACTTGCACAGAAAATAACGTATTTATTTCTGTATTCACAGGTGATGTGAAGTACCTACGATAACATTGCCTGGTCCAAAAGATTTCAGGCAAGAGGGATGATTAAACAATATGATATTTTTAGCACTGCATTCACCCTAACCAACTTTTTGAGGGCCGGTACTTAAAGGTACCTTTCAGTAATTTCAACTTTTACATAGTCCTTAAGCAGAATTGATAAAGGTTGGTATCTAGATATTCGGCAATGTGAAGTTAATAAATGTCATTTTACTCGATCCCTTGCTTGAAAATTGTTGATGTAATAGAAATCGAGTTGGTAAAAACCTGATTGAAAATCCTGGAACTTGGGATAACCCATATACAGCTGAAACTCTTTAAGATATGATATTATAAATATAGATATATTCCGCCGGTTGAAGACTTTCGCATTTCCTGCAATTGCTCACTGAGTCTTGTTAATTTTCGAATTTGAAAAAATTACCATATTATGATATAATAAAATTGATTGATATTTTTAAATAACTTCTTGAAAATTATTCATTACGTGTTTGGCTACTGCGATGTGTCTAAATTATTTCACGAATGTAAATATAATTTAATTGAAGTCTTTTGTCTCGGGTCAATTTGCTCAAGTTATAACTTATTACTACATAAGACAATGAATGTAAGATTTTTACAAAAGCTGCATGTGTATATTACTTAATATCTATATGGGTTATAAAAGCTGACTTCATATCAGTATATCTCTTTACTGATACAAGACAAGAGACTTAAGTCAATCTACATTTTATCACCCTTTGACATTTTCTCATGGAGCATTGATGTCTTGTCCTTGGAAAATTAGATAAAAACATGAGCTGTCTAATTCATATCAGTCTTGCTGTTAAATAGGTGACCATATTTAAATATTGTTAAACTCGAAATCTACGCACTACTTCTTAACTAACACTATTTACTTAAGTTTCTCGAGCTAAAACGCACTTTCAAGTTTTCTGCACTTTTTGATGACTTGCACCATTTTTGTAAAGTTATTAAATTCCTATTTTATAATTTTACCTGTCCGTAATCATGCAACATCGCAATGATAGTGGCCATAAAATAGTACATTGTATGTACATGTGTGACTTTTTAAGTCTCTGATAAGCTGCTGAACAGAAATGTTTACATAAATCATATGATATACTGATAGAGATACTCAACTGATAGTCATAATTGGTAAAGTCGGTCAATAAACTACATTGAAATTGTATGATAGATAATCATAACCCGGCCTCTTAAAAAGGTACAGAGACTTTGACTTTTCAAGTGCGAATTCAATTTGTTCAAGGGGTAAATAACCAGATATCCATATATTTGTTTAACCAAATACGATCATTATTGCTTTATCAATGTTCATACATATTTTTGTAAATTGTTGGATCTGCACCTCACAACCTCACGCTTAATTTGCCTTACATTATAAACTTGCAAGGGTTAAAATCTTGAACGTGAAATATCAGCTATTTGAGAAATATACTAAGCAAAAGTTATAACGCAAATACGTACAAAAACGTAAATATTATCCAAAGTTTTAATGTTAATAATATGAAATTTAACATGATAATACAACAACCATTTGCCATGAGTATTTAACAGCAAAACAATATGTAACGATTTCTGAAAAGATAATAATCACATAATCAAAAGCCCAGTAGGAGAAAAAAAGTTAACAAGATTTGATAATGAGTGTGTGTCTAATTTGATTTCACAACTGCTAAAACCCTAATGCCTCAGTCCCATAAAATCGTGGCTTGTTGCGGACCCGTACGTGCAGATAGCCGTAAGTCGTGGGAAGCCTTGAGTGTTAAGGTGACGGTACGTACATGGCACAAAACAACACACCCGTACGGAGCCGTAGCTGGAAGATATGCATGTATAATCCTTACTCGGTCACGATTTTGTTCACGATTTGACTCTGAAACTGATACGTGTATCCTGGGCTCATCTCAGGGACCCTGGTAAAAACGATACAGTCCGTACGGGTGCACAAGACTTCTTACGGGTCCTTGCGGAGCTTGATCGCACGGCGCCCGTATGGTGCCCTCGCGGCTATTTTTATGTTTATGGGACTGTAGCTTAAGTCTTAAAAAATCCAATAGGATGTCGTACAAAAAGAAGTGGGGTGCTTGTCAATTCCTCATGTAAAGCAATGTTTAGTTCCGGTAACGTCGCATACTATACAAGACGTTGGCGTATGCGTCTGTCAAACTCGTCTCAGAGACGTTAATTTGTAGGGGTGTAACAATACGGTAAAAACCGTATTGCAATATATTGCAATGCACGAAACCCGTATAGCAATATATTGTAATATATTGCAATACATATTGTTCTTTGCGCATTCATGCATATTAGCATTAATTAATGCACGTGCATCGTCTTAATTTTATCAACATTGTACATAGATATTTGTATTTTCAAATGATCTACACGTATTACGCAAATGTTTGAATAAGTTAGAAAAAAGGTTTTGAATGGACTTTCAAAGATATTTATTCTTTCACTTTACGAAAAAGATTTCAAGTTTCCGAACACATTTTAACATTAATTATGTTTGATCATTTGCAATTTTATGCAGAAAAATATGGACCTAAACCTTAAGATAAGTCGTGTACACAGTTTACAAACAAAGTATATATATTATGATTTAGCGCGCTAGAAATCAAGAGTGAAATCAGGAGGGCTTTCAACACATGGTACCTAATCGATGTATTGTTTTAGTCTTGTTCTTGTTCTGTAATTTTTCGGCGTAGATGTCCTAGCTAACTTTGTGACACTATTGTCTAATTTAAGATCTCTTTCTATTTCACAAACGCAAGATGACGTTGTGGAAAGTTAAGTTGGAGAAACCCCTCCTTCTACTGTTTGTAAAAGTCTGCGATAACTTACATTTTCTTCGTGCTCGTCGACATTGAAAAATTTAAAATCAAAGCGCCTAAGTTATATAATATTACCGTCGTTGTTATGAATGTAATTTTACTTTGAACGCGAAATTGTGAAAAACTGAGAACGTTCACTTTCCTTTATTACTTCATTAAAATGACACAAAAAGTGTGTACTTTTCAAAAATCGCGGTAAGAATTTGACCACCGTTCTGCGTTAATATGAAAATAAACGTTATAATTCGGCAATTGGTGAAACCTTTTAAACGTGAAAACACTGAATTCAGTGATAAAATGTACCATCTTTACGACTGACATGACATTTAGATAATCGGAACAAAATAATTGTATGCAACAACATTTCAGAAACATTTTGGTATAATTATCATTGGCCTCGGACATTCAATACTTTAAATATGTGGGTTTAATGTACTTGCTTGCCTGTTTATAGCGCGAACCAGTGTGACGTCCATGACGTCGTGAAAGAAACGACAACGTCGCTAAGGTTACCAGAAAAGCAAACGAGAAGCATGAAGGTATCTGCCTGCCAACTTTTATCATAATCGGTGAACATAATATTTTATTCATTTTTTTTCCGAGTCAGGTACCGACCCACCTTAACGGAATTGCTTGATTCTAGAATATCTGGAATAATATCCAAGAGTGATGAAAATCTTCTTTGTCACAAATGAGCATAATTAATTGGATCATTTAGAAAACAGGAGATACTATTAGTATAATAATTGGGGTTTCACATAAGAGAGTTAGTTAAAATGTCTTACTCATGTGCTGGTTACTGTGGAAAAGAGGTTAAAACAAATCTAAGCTAACTCATATAAAAGGGAGTTGTATACTTCGTAATAGTTGCACCCACCCAGTAAATCTTATCAATCTGGGATGGCTTAACACAAGGTAAGCGATGTTTCTTATTTTGGAGAACATAATATTAGCATCATGGAAGATTCTTTGTTAACAATGACTGCACACTCGGTCTAGTTGTTCAATTGATTGGACCTTCAGGTTCATGTACATCAAAGCCAGTGGACTACTCAACCGGAAGTATGGGCAACTCAGCCCGCATGTAGAGTCAACATAACAAGGCGTTTACTAACTCCGTATCATATATGATAGTGTAAAAATAATTGTCGTTTGGTTTATTGAGATTTTATAAGAAAATATTAGCACTAAAATAATATTTCGTTTAAAGTGTCAATCGCGTTGTATTTATTGCATGAGTATCATTAATAGTAGTTTAAGTTTGATTTACTGTTATGCCGATACGTGGTTATTCATTTAATAGACTGTCCACACAAAATCAGGCAGGATGCACTAAAATAATGCTACAATTGATTTCTCAAGTTTAAGCTTTTTCTAGTTTCAGTCGTTCATAAGCTAAGTCAAAAACATTTCCTGAAAATATTTTGGCTGTATTTTCGGAATTAAGTGCATTTCTTGAAAATTTCAGACTTTTTAATTTTTGCTTTTTATTTCAATGTGAAGTGTGTCTTTATAAATGCCTGTAACTCCTGATATGACGCTTGAAAATTATAGCAAGCATAAAATAACATCGAGAGGCAGATTGAATTTATATTAAGAAGAATAAAACAGAAGGAACACTCTCTCAATAAATTGTAATTACGTGAGTATTAAACCTATTTTTCAACTTTTGATCAAACGGATGCTACTCTGGTTATACTACTCTTGTGATTTTTATCACAGGGAATTGTCAAGTTACCTCCCTTTGATTTTTCCAACATACCTTTAATATACTTATATACAAGGGGTACAACTGCGTTTACTAGACCGATTCATCTAGATTTCTTATTTTGTGGCTCACAAAAAATACTGATACCCTAGTAGCACTTTAACCGCACGATTAAATTGATTCAACATAACTCTTCGAGCTATGAATATTAAATGTTTCATAGGGCAGATCATTAATACGATTAAAGTTTCAAAAACATAAAAAACAGACCAAAAATCTCAACTCGGACAAGTTAGTGCACAGTTGAACAGAATGAAAATTGACCAAATTTCAATGTTACGTCGTTTCAAGCATGATTTACTCCGTGTTATATTGTGTTTCTCGCTTCACTAGTTATAAAAATACAAAACATCGTGTCAATTATAACCTGACATGAAACAAAACGAATATATGTACACTTTTTATCTGATTTAACCTCAAAAAATTATTCTCACAACCATTTTCACTAATACGTCACTTACATAATAATCTAATTAGTTAAACAATTTCTGATTCGTCGAACCGTACGGGGTTTTTCCTACTTTCAAACGAGACAACCAAAATGCTATGAAAAAGTCGAAATCTTCCAAATTTGTATCAGTCAATTAGTCGGAAGTCTTGGCGATTTTCGTTTACAAAATTAACCAATCAAAAAGTTTCTTACAAGTTTCTTGAATAAATTAAGGATACCGGCTACAACATTGATTATCAAATAGAGTTTGTTAATTTCGCTTTTTATGGCTCGCAAGTGTTTCTCTCTAGGTTGAGAGTTATATTTATTACATTTTTATTCAATAATATTGTTTTTCTGTTATATTTTCTTTGATTGGGGTAAATATGTCATTTTGAAATATGAAAATAAAGCGATTTTCCTCGAGAAATGTCGATTTTATCTGTGCACTAACTTGTCCGAGTTGAGATTTTTGTGTTGTTTTTTATGTTTTTGAAACTTTAATCGTATTAATGGTCTGCCCTATGAAACATTTAATATTCATAGCTCGAAGAGTTATGTTTAATCAATTTAATCATTCCGTTAAAGCGCCGCTAGGGTATCAGAAATCTTTGTCATTCTCAAAATAATAAATCAAGATGAAGTGGTCAAGTAAATGCAGTTGTACCACTTGTATATAAGTATATTAAAGGTATGTTTGAAAAATCAAAGGGAGGTAACTTGACAATTCCCTGTGATTTTTATTGATTTGTAAATCCATTTTTTCATTGTTTGAATCAAATTATGTTTTATTCTTTTTAATAAATTACGATACATACTTAAGGCGAAAAAAACATGCAAAATAATTATAATCACATGTTTCTATCGACTAATTGATAAAAAAATCGTCTAACAAACTTTTCATGCATTAACTTCCTTGGTTTGTATACGACATATGCAATCTTTATGTCATAAAGCTATTTGTGTGGAGCAAGTGATTGTGTCTGTTACATCAAGTTAGGCTGTATTTATATAGATTGAAAAAGGAAAGTCAACTTACATGGAAGCAACAAGTTTCAAACACGCCAATACTTAAAATATATACATGTATTGTAAAAAAGAGTTTATTTTTGTCATCGTTTTATTCACACCTAAAGCACGCAGTAGATTATGGCTGCCCTACATTTTATAGTATACCCAGGGAAGGGATAGTTGAGGATCCATGAATGTGCCTAACCCTTAGGGAAGGCCAAAACTCAGAAGCTTGTTAAGCATCTCACGGTTATTTGAAATTGTTTGTGATTGAAAGCACTGTAATGAGATGACAACTAAACTGAACAAAGAAATAATAATTTAATAAGTTGGCGATACCAACTAAGTAATCATAACCAGTAACTAATGAGTTTAGTTTGATTTTTTTGTTTGTTGGGTTTAACGCCGTAGCAACACATTTTATAGGTCATATAACGGCGGTTACTCAACCTACTCACTCCTCCATGATAGGCTAAATCTCTAGATTTAGCTGTTAACCAACTCACGGTGTATAAACGACTGTACGACATCAGTGATTGCGATTGGTAGTGAATCTATACAGAAGTACAATTTAATAGTTTTTATTGGGATAACAAATCTTCTGGTACATAGACAGATTTTCAAAATAAACCTTAGCTTAGTTTCTTTTTGCCATGTTTCTAAATGATATAGAAGATGTTTTTATCAGTAAAGGTCTCCATGGAATCGATGTTGATACATTTAAAATGTTTTTAATTTTATACGCAGATGATATTGTCATTTTTGCCAATAGTAAAGAAGAGTTACAATCAAGCTTGGATATACTTTTTAAATATTGTCAGACATGGAAATTAGTAGTTAACACAAGTAAAACAAAAGTTATGATTTTTAGAAAAGGGGGTAGGATTTCATCTAGCACATGTTTTTATTATAATGATGAACTGCTGAAGATTGTTGATAAATTTACATATCTAGGTGTTGTATTTACTTCTGGTGGGTCCTTCTCCTATGCACAAAATGTTTTATCTGGCCAAGCTCTAAAAGCTATTTTTAAATTGAATAAATACTTATACAAGTTTACTGATATTACAGTAAAACACAAGTTAGACTTATTTGATAAGCTTATTTCTCCAATATTAAATTATGCTAGTCAAGTTTGGGGCTTTATACAAGGTAACTCAGTTGAACGAATTCACCTACAATTTTGCAAGAGATTACTTGGGGTTAAGAAAACAACTCAAAATGATTTTGTCTATGGGGAATTGGGGAGACTAAGTTTTCAGTCTATTCGGTTTATCAATATTATTAAATACTGGATTAAGTTATTACAGACTGATGATAACAAGTATAATAAAAAAGTTTATAACATGTTAAAATCAGATTTAGATATATATCCTCACAAACAAAATTGGTGTTCTTTATTAAGAGATTTATTAAGTAGATTAGGTTTCTATGATGCATGGTATTTTCAACAATTAGGTGATATAAAATCTTTCCTCTACCAATTTAAGCAAAGAATTAGTGATAACTTTATCCAAAATTGGAACAGTAGATTAAATGATTCTAGCAGGGCTTTATTTTATAGAAATGTTGCAGATTTTAAATTCCAGCCTTATCTGAATATTCTTAATATTAAAAAATTTAGGTTTGGGATGTCAAAACTTAGAATGTCTTCTCATAGATTGCATATTGAAACAGGCAGATGGAATAAACCAAGACCTACCTTAATAAATGAAAGAATTTGTAGTATCTGTCAAATCTTAGAAGATGAATTTCATTTTATTCTAGAGTGCAAACTATATACAGACATTAGGAAAAGTTATATACCAATTTATTTCTATAGGAATCCTAGTATGTTAAAATTTGTTGAATTAATGAATAGTGACAACAAAGCTCTGATTACAAAGTTAAGTGTTTATATCAAGAAGGCATTTGACATTAGAAATACGGTACATTACCCGATTGATACAAACACGCAATTGTAAGGTTCTATTATGATCTTTTTGTTCTTTATTATACTTTATCTTCATAACCTTTATATATATTTATACTTAATAGGTACATGTTTGTAAATAGATGATATTGATTAGTATCTATTTAGGACTTTGTTATATCTGTCATGTCTATGTATTACACACAGTAAGTTTCTATGGTGTTTATATATATATACTGGTAATTCTTTGTAGAGACATACCTGTCAGCCTGTGATGTAAAACATAGTTGTCTTGTTCTGTCACATGATTGGATAAATCCATTTGTAAACACTTATTATGCACTATACACATGGTTGTTTTCCCATCCAATATGTATCAAATACCAAGTTTGACTGGTTTAAATATCACAGCCAAGCACAGGTAAATAAGTAAATATTGGACTGGGTTAATCCATCAATCAAGACCCCTTGATATCTAGTGTCAGTCATCCTTATAGCTGAGAATTTAACGTTCTATGTACATCCATTGTTTATCCACATATTTACAGGTTATTTGTATAATCTAATGAAACATTTTCTTCTTGTATATAATTAAAAATGTTGAATCTATAATGACTAAATGCTGTCAATAAACCTCACGTTTTCATTTGTAATCTAGATCACAAGGCGCTTGAAATGTTACTGCAAACGCTCACAGACGATGAGTAAAAAGAATTGTTTTCGGCCCAGTTTTCGGCAACGGTCCGGTGTTTAGTAAATTATGTAAAGTAGTCGCCCTTTATTTATAGCGCTTAGTCGATAGTAAATGAATTGTCCACCTGTATTCTAGTATTTCGCTTTCGGACTAGAATACTAAATGTTGGTCAAGTCGTGTACTATCAAGATTCATGTACTACCAATATAATTATCTAAACTTTACCTATTCTATGTTAATATGTAATTTTTCTTCTAATGTTTATAGTGTTGTAAATGAGTTGATCACTTGTATTCTAGTATTTCGTTTTCGGACTAGAATACTATATGTTGGTCAAGTCATCTACGATGAATATCCATGTCCATACATTATCAATATATTTATACTCTATTAAGTTTATGTTGATATGATGTTATATGTAGTTTATTTTCTTATATATGTCACATTTATGTACATGTTTGACCGCATGGGTCTATGACCTTCCGGTTTGTAAATAAATAAACTTGTTAAACTTGTTAAACTTGTTGATAAACTATATTTGCAGCAGTTTTGCTTATTCCATATCGTTCTTTTACAGTAAAAACGTTAACAATCACTTCCAAATCACGAACTATTTTGCTTTGTTGACATCCATAGCTTGTCTTGTAAACTCGATTTCGAGAAAACAAATCACATTCATGTTATTGTATGAAGACTTTTTTGGTATAAAATAAATTATTTATTGTATTATATCAATAATTTATCAGAATGTTGAATGCAACTATGTGTAAACTTGACGTTTATGTCATGTGCATTCGCCGACATACTGTACGACTTCGACAAATGATTGTGTACGACTACTAACGATTTTATGTAAAGCCCGTGTCACACAGGCAAAAAATTTTACCGCGAGTTTTTGCGAGATCCAACTCGCAGCAACTCGGCTGGTATCGTGTATCTCGTACTGATGTTGATGCATCTCTCCACATGTCGCAGCGTCTTGGCTTGTCGCTGCGACAATTTTAAACCGTTTAAAATTCTCGCGGTGGGTCGCCGAACTTTTCATCTCGTGTAGATGTCGGGAAGATGTCGTATGCGTGGCGTGAAAACTCGTACTCGTGTCGTAGTAATGTCGTCACATGTCGCCGTGAAATCTACCACCGCGATATGTGCGCGAGTCTTTGCGAGTTTTCAACATCTTCAGTTTGCGCGACCTCCTTGCGACAATCACACGACATTATCGCGAGTTAAATATACTTCGGAAGAAATCTGTCAACATTCATTTCGATGAACATCTCTGGATGTAAACGCAGAAAGTTGGTAAACGATTTTTTGTCTTCCATTTTAAGCTCACGCATCAGACGGTCAGTATGTCCAACCCTTCTCATAATCCATGGTCTAACCCAACACTGTCGGCGCGCTCTGCCAATACTATCTCTTGTTAAACGATTTTAAATCAATCTTGATATTTCAAGTTCATCATCGGCATCTTCTTCATCAGCATGCGCCATCAATGCCACCAGTCTGATCATCCTGCATGTCTTTCACCTTTTGGTGCTCATGCGCTTTGCTTGCTATTTATACAGCCTTCGCAAGATGTCGTGTCATCTAAAATGTGTGTCGCACTACTCTCTCCACGGATCGTAATGAACTCGTTAACATGTCGCGTTTAAATCGGGATAAATCGTCGAAACTCGTAGTAGCTCGTATGAATGTCGTTAGATGTCGAGAGAATATCGTGTACATGTCGCTCGTATGTCGATCGCTATAAATCATCGCTGACCGTCGATGATCGTGGACGTCTCGTGTGAGTGTCGTACAACACTCGAGCAGATGTCGTGCAAGACTCTTTATAAACAAATGTCGTGACAACTCTTTCATTTTGGCCATGAGATTAAACTCGCCCATCGTCGCGGAAACTCGCAGTACCAACTCGCGAATATGTGACACGGGCTTTAAAGTATTGTACGACTTCGTTTGATTTAATTGTGTGATTTAATATGATATTATTGCGTTTTAAGAGTTTAGTCATCACTGCCGGTAATCACGTGGTTTTGTTATGATAGCAAGTACTATAAAATGGCGAACTGGGTCACCGGCTCAGGTAGGTTTTTTTAGAATCTTATACCGAAAACAGTTATACCTTGTAAAATCATTACGACCAAAGTACCCACGCTTACGTCCGATTTATTTCAATACTTATTTTATTTTCCTACGTCCACTAATAAAAAAGTTATTGAGAGTATTTAATCTGAAATTTGTTTGTTCGCCGTGATACACTGTACTATATTGATATGATTTTTGTCTATAAACCCCAAATAAATCGTCTAACTATCGCTACTACCAACAAGAAAACCTATAACATTGTTTTTTGGTTCTTGATAGGTTTTATTTAAAAAAACAAGGTCTTAATTTTGAATTTTAGACGAAACATAAAAATGATACACTGTACTATTGCAATTTTGATGATAAAGTGTACTATAAAATTCAGGTACTAACTGGCGATGATGTTAGAACATATTTTTAAAGCTCTGTTTCTTTTTTTTATAAACATTAAAGAGATAATTTAAAAACATATCTTAATTATCATTAAGAGTGGGGCGAAGTGTATGTATAAAATATGTATCTTTATGTATTAATAAGACATTTCTTTTCCAGATTTCAAGATTTTGTCATTGTATGTAATGACACAGTTTTACAAGAAAAGCATAAAAGTAATGTGTAAGGCAAGTTTGATATATGCTTATTTTGGTTTATCTCATAAATTATTAAGTACATAACCGGTTGTTTTTATCAAACCTTCGACTTTTCATCTTACTGATATATCAAATAAAAACTTAAAATGTTTAATATGGAATCTACCGAGCTTGAGGTTGAGTTTTTGTAAATAAATCAATAGAATCTTCAGTCACTTGCTTACGTGTTTCAGGGCCGATTTACGTTTTGTTTTTATTTCAACGTATCCAAATTTTCATTTAGAATGGGGCGAGATGTGTACGTATGCATGATAATATTTCTGCATGTATCGATAGTCATTTCTTTTCCAGATTTCCAGATTTTGTCAGTGTACAATGTGACAGTCTACCAAGAAAAAGTATATAAGGTAATTTCAAGGTATGGTTTTGTCCTTCCTTATGTTTAGTCACATATAAAGTACATAAGTAACCGACTTGACTTCATAACACCTGAAAATTAAAATGTATAATGTTGAACCGTCCGAGCTCAAGACATTTTTGTAAATAACATAATTGAGACATCAATCACTTGCTTCGGTGTCGAGAAACATTTGTTTAAGACTTGATCGGTTGAATTAATAGAATATCACTTGATTAATAGTAAATCATAAAGAGCAAGATGTCGATAAATACTTGGGAGTGAACTGTTCGAAATTAATGAAGCCATTTATCTACCTTTTCAGCATATGGGATAATTACTTCAATTTTGATGGAAATACTTGATATATTAAAAAGGAACAAATAAAAGCGGTCCTCCTTTATGCAACCTCATTAATGAGTCGGTTGATGTTCATGAAAACAGAAGAGAGTGTACCATATGTTAAAATAGAGTTATTGTTTACCCAGTGTTATTTTCCCCTTGAAAGTACCATTTATACAATGTGGCATTTAATTTAGTTTATTCATTACAGCAAATGTGTTGATATAACATAACGGACATTAACCCTGATCATACCTAGTTAAAATATATTAGACTTTCATTATCTTAAGAAGCCACTGTATATTAAGTATAATTAAGATGATAAACATTAATATTTTGTCTAGTATCTATTGTCGTGAACATAAATATTTTCTTAAGCCGTATTGTATCAAGCATTCCAATAAAATGAAATTGTATCATTCTTTGCATGTTTTAACTAAATCATCGTCATTCTAAAATTATTGTTTGGCTGATTAATTATTATTTAGAAATGTGCATTTATAATTTGTTTCCAATATGACTCATCATTTCTTTATCAGGAACCATGGTTTTGATTCAATCAAACAAGGTCTTCGTGTTGGGAGGAAAAAGATGGATATTGTGGCGACATCGAGAGCTGCTCTTCAACGATGTTCACCAGGTGTCCCCATGGAAAAGGCCAGAAGAAACGAGACAAAAAGGCTTCATTCTGATAAAATGGGCGTAACATAATTAACTTTAAGTTTGTTTAAATCAAAGAGACAATATAAGAACATCATTAGTAATATTGAAATATTTGTGGCATTATCCAAATAGAATTTGAGCAATCAGGTGTTGTATGTTTTTTTGTTTATTAACCAATTGTTAGCATTGATGTATGGTGTAAAGCACAATTTAAGCTATTGTGAAATATAGCACCAAAGTGTCAAAATTATAAGAAGTATACAACCATTTATTTGTTCTTAAAGATCTGTCGATGTTTATATATTATTTCGTGAAATAATCACCACTTTAGAAATGTGGCCAAAACAAATACAAAACTTTCATAAACAAGTTTAATCAAGTAAAATTATAACAGATTTAAAGACAGCATTCCAAATGTCGCAGATACTGTTGAAGAAAGATGTCTGATAGTAGATTCAGGTCGAGAATGTTGACAGCAGGTGCAGTATAAACCTGCAAATATATGCAATGGACTATTAATAATGAATATTAAGTAATATTCAGTAGGAGATTAGTAAAAAAAAATAATAAATATACAATAAGGTTAAGAATAATGATCTATAATAGATATATCTGAACACTCATACATAAGGTACACACACCAATCAGAAACGGTGACTAATGACCCAGTGACACAATATAATTTTAATTCTTATAAAAGTAAATCACATAAATTATTTATTCACAACTGTGGTTATTGAATTAAACAAGTTAACAAAAAGTTAACAAAAAACATAACATGCGTGTTATTTCTATTTGCACATGAAATAGATAATCAACACAACATAATAATCAAGCTAAAAAAGTAAAGAAAAACATAAAATGAAATGTTTTTTATGAAAGAATACAACAATGGCACCACGATGCAACTTCACAAATATGCCATGTAGACTTATAGAATATAGTATATTGGCAATTCGAACTAAACATTGTTGCTGCCGAGTAAGTATTTTATTTTATCATTTGAAATTTTAGGCATGATTTATACTAAATAAATGAAAAAATCTTAAAAAAACTACATAAGCCTATTTATCTATAACATAATCAATTCGAATTATGCAACAAAAATATTTAAACAAATATTTGTATCGTCTCTTCTTTCGAAATAGGTTCGAGGCCACTTTGACGCCAAGCTATTGCCAGTAGGGAATGCTTCCCGTTCGGGAAACAAGGGAATTTCCCTTCAGTGATTCCCGATCGGGCAGCAAATGTCAAAATCCTTCCCGATAGGGATTTTTGCTACCCGATCGGGAAGCACTGGAGGGGAATCCCCTTGTTTCCCGAACGGGAAGCATTCCTTACTGCTCTCTATCGAATCACGTAAAGTATAAATTGTATGAAAATGAAAAAAAAACTGAACACTTACATTACCAAAAATATGAAGCGTGCAAAATTACTGATATATTGTCATTTCGGTATTATAAATATCAGAATAATGATACCATTACATTGAAAAATATGATCGAGCACATAAGACAAAATGGAGGACCGTTTTTTCCTATTAAAAATTAGAAGAGTTTTCTATCAAAATTGCAGTAATTATCCCATACGATACAAGGTAAATAATTGGCTCCATTAATTTCGAACAGTTCACTCCCAAGCATTTATCGGCATCTTGCTCTTTATGATTTACTATTAATCAAGTGATATTCTATTAATTCAAACGATCAAGTCTTAAACAAATGTTTCTCGACACTGAAGCAAGTGAATGAAGTCTCCATTATGTTATTTACAAAAAAATGTCTAGAGCTCGGTCGCATCAACATTATACATTTTAATTTTCAATTGATATATCAATAAGATACAACTTTTGCAAGTGTGATAAAATCAAGTCCGTCACTAATGTACTTATTTGTGACTAAACATAAAGGAAGGACAAAAACATACCTTGAAATTACCTTATATACTTTTCTTGGTAGACTGTTGCGTTGTACACTGACAAAATCTGGAAATCTGGAAAAGAAATGACTATCGATACATG
Source organism: Mactra quadrangularis (assembly GCA_025267735.1). Taxonomy (NCBI): domain Eukaryota; kingdom Metazoa; phylum Mollusca; class Bivalvia; order Venerida; family Mactridae; genus Mactra; species Mactra quadrangularis. The sequence goes on from CM046300.1 coordinate 9,042,641, forward strand.
CAGAAATATATCATGCATACGTACACATTTCGCCCCAATCTAAATGAAAATTTGGATACGTTGAAATAAAAACAAAACGTAAATCGGCCCTGAAACACGTAAGCAAGTGACTGAAGATTCTATTGATTTATTTACAAAAACTCAACCTCAAGCTCGGTAGATTCCATATTAAACATTTTAAGTTTTTATTTGATATATCAGTAAGATGAAAATCGAAGGTTTGATAAAAACAACCGGTTATGTATTTAATGATTTATGAGATTATTCAAAATAATATCAAACTTGCCTTACACATTACTTTTATGCTTTTCTTGTAAAACTGTGTCATTACATACAATGACATAATCTTGAAATCTGGAAAAGAAATGTCTTATTAATACATAAAGATACATATTTTATACATACACGTCGCCCCACTCTTAAAGAAAATTAAGATATGTTTTTAAATTATCTCTTCAAAGTTTATAAAAACGAAACGGAGCTTTAAAAATTTGTTTAAACATCATCGTCAGTTAGTACCTAGAATTTTATAGTACACTTTATCATCAAAATTGCAATAGTACAGTGTATCATTTTTATGTTTCGTCTAAAATTCAAAATTAAGACCTTGTTTTTTGAAATTAAACCTATCAAGAACCAAATAACAATGTTATAGGTTTTCTTGTTGGTAGTAGCGATAGTTAGACGATTTATTTGGGGTTTATAGACAAAAATCATATCAATATAGTACAGTGTATCACGGCGAACAAACAAATTTCAGATAAAATACTCTCAATAACTTTTTTATTAGTGGACGTAGGAAAATAAAATAAGTATTGAAATAAATCAGACGTAAGCGTGGGTACTTTGGGCGTAATGATTTTACAAGGTATAACTGTTTTCTGTATAAGATTCTAAAAAAACCTACCTGAGCCGGTGACCCAGTTCGCCATTTTATAGTACTTGCTATCATAACAAAACCACGTGATTACCGGCAGTGGTCATGTACCACTAGCTTAAGAAATGCATAATTCATAAAACAGGTTATATTTAACTTAATTGTACTTTTGTACCCTTTGTTTGTGCCCACCTAATTAAAGTATACAGTGTCTAAAACTAATTTTACAGACAAAATATGACCAAACATCAGTTTTTCTGCATGGGAAGGCCGAAACATTACATTTTAAGAAGGGAGATAACTGTCAATTAAAGGAGTATATCAAATTAAAAAAAAATAAAGGGGTAATTTCCTTAAGGACCACAATTTCATAGGTTGGAAGGATTTTTTTTCAGTATTCTGCTATGAGGGGAGAGGGGGTAAAATTTTGTTTACTTTGGTACTCATCAATTGAATGAAATTCCTTGAAATAATGGTATTGGTAGTTATTCACTTTTGCTGACACTTATTTTCAAGAAGAAAAGTGATCAAGTGACTAACAATTGAACAGAGGGTTGAGTGTGCGGCCAAGTTCCAGCAAAGGGAGCTTGTTGTCAAGTTTGCCGAAGAAAGGGAGTAACAAGGTGAGGTTTTGCTTAGTATTTTCTTTCTTCTTTCACTTTCATTGTTGTTTTGACCTTAAAAAATCTTCGTAAACAGATGTCTAGTAGGGCGTTGTTGTCCAGGATAAGCGAGTATGCAAGTAGAAATTTGATTGGGTTATTATCAGATTGAACCTGAAACTTAGTGCATTACACTTTTGCCTATTTTCTATTGCAGAATGAGCAGTGAAGAAACCACTCCTGACAGCTGTTCATCGTGCAAAACGGATGGAATTTGCCAACAATCATGCAGACTGGACCAGGGTAGACTGAAGTGATGTACATATGTGTACAGATGAGTCAAGATTCACTCTCTTCCAGAATGATGGTGGGTTTTACTTTCGCAGGAGAATGAATGAACACATAAACAGAAAGAGAATAATGACATCATGGAACTGATATGTTGGCCCCGAAGAGCCCAGACTTAAACCCTATTGAACTCTTGTGGTTTAAGTTGAAAACAGCTGTGCGACAATATGGCTCACGTAACCTTACATGGCTGGAAGCTAATCTTTAATCGCACTAGTCCAGAACCACTGTGGAGAAGTACCAGAGCCTGGTTAGAGGTATGCCACGCAGGATTGTTGTAGAGGGTTACACCAAATACTAACTGTGTTTAAGTGTTATTTGTATTGCCGTCGTGGACAGGCCTTGACGGACCTCTCCTGTAATTTTGATTGAAATTTGATAATTCAATTATATTGAATTTGTTGTTTTTGTATTGAAATATAAATAAATGTTAAGCATGTTTTTTCCACTATGTAAAATAAAATTACAAAAGCAAAAGTGAAGATCATAAAATACTATATAATGAAAAAAAATTAATGAACTGTATACTTTTGTGGTCAGTGTATGAAACTTTTTGTGTATCTACTGCTCTCAAGCTTACAATTGTTATTGTACAAAATTAAAGTGAAATATCTCCCTTATCTAAAATTCTACCAGAGGTTATTTTCTTTATGCACATCTTCACAACATGGTCTACTTCTTTACTTCGGTGGCGGAAATGATAAAGCAACAAGTATATTATCATAAATTAATATCAATAGACATCGTACAGAATGTAACAAATCAACAATTTGCATCAACAGTAGTCGGACAAGCACATCAACAGACGTCGTACACATCATTTTACATCAAATCAACAGACATCGTACAGAATTTAATCTTATTTTACTTCAGTTTTCAGTGTTTAGGTTGGGTATTGAGGAAAATCATAAAATACCGATCAACAGCGATCGTACAGTTTCGTTTTGGTTTATACACCGTGAAACTACTAAGCGCATACTTTCGTCTGTGACTGACAACTGCCCTACATAATTAAAAATCATAGGTAGGAGGGAGAATGGCCGAAAAAATAATATCATGACCAAGCTCCACGAAAATATGCCCCGCCTGGGAATCGAACCCACTACCCTTCGATTAGTAGACTTACGTGCTACCAACTGAGCTAGCCGGGCGGCAATGAGTTTAGCAAATGCGTTGTTTTTTACCAAAACCATAAGTTTATAAATATGGTGTTGAAGCGTTGACAAGTCATTTACTGGTGGATATTTTTGATAATCGTTGACAATTACATAACTTAAATGACATTACGTAGCCAAATTTTTAATAACGTCTATACCACTGCCGGTAATCACGTGATTTTGTTATGATCAGCTGTACTATTAAATGGCGGCCAGACTCGTCACCTCAGGTAGGTTTTTCACATTTTTTAATTAGAAAACCACGGAATCTTGTTATTACATTACGTGCAGAGTACCCTCCATTGCAAGCGATTTATGACAATACAAAAATGTTTTTCCTACGTCCATAAATAAAAAAGTTATTGAGCGAATTATTTTGAAATCTTACGTACTTGTTGTGATCGGCTGTACTATATATATCTGTTTTTGCCTTTTTGTACTGAATGAAGCCATTTGTCACAAGAATTTACCCACCAGGAAACTCAAAACATTATTCTATGATACTTGTGTCATCTTTTCTGTCAAAGGTCAGGGTTTAAATGTGAATTTTGACGGAAAACAAAAAATGATAAGCTGTACTATTTGATTTTCAATGATAAGCTGTACTATTAGATTCCTGAACCAACCGACAATGATGTAACACGTATCTTACTACGTTAAATGTCGAATTCCTCGGTTGTAAATTTCAATTTTTTGGTAAGGATAAATGAAAGTAAACTATAATGTAAAGTTTGGTTAAATGTCACCGTCAAATTACGTCATTTTATGAACTTACAAAAATATATTTAACGACTTTACTTACTGAAATACGATCATAGATAATCATTATCTGATGACTTAAGTTTTTATGCAGAAGACGTTGTAATATAGTTACAAATTTACTGATTTGAGTTTTAATGTGTATAAAGCTCGATGAGTTTAAACGAAAATTCACCAGACTAATGTGATTTAGGGTCAATGTATTTACAGAAATACAGTTGTGTTTCCAAAAAACACTTTCTGAAGAGGTACATAGACCCTTTAACAAGTGGAATTTGTTTTGTACAATGCATTTTTTGCAAACAGTATTGTCGGTCACACATGAATTTACTATTTATATTCACATCGAATAATTACGTACATTACGTCTGTACATGCAATTATTTTAAGAATATATTGGCGTATTAAGGGGGCAATAAGTACTTCAGAATTTGGCTGTTTAAAAATCTTTTATTATACCAGTGTCTTCTAAGACGCACTGGGTTAAGCACACTGTTCCGCCTTTTGGCTACAATAGCACTTTATGTCCGTTTGAAAAGATTTGTGTATAACATGTTATTGCAGATGTTGTTTTCCATATACTTGTTTTTTTCTTTACCAGGAACCTCGATTTTGACTCTATCGAACGTGTCCGTCGGATGGGAAGGAAAAGATGGAGACTGTTGCGAGATCTAAAACAGCACTTCAAAAAAGATATTCGTCCGTCCGTTGAGAAAAATCCTGAGGGAAAGAAGCCAAAATGCCCTCGTTCGATAAAATGTGGAGTAACATGAACACTAATAGATTTATTGTTTTAAGATTGAATTCCTTGACACCACATCACTTGAAACTTTCTAACTTGATATGTGGATACTCAGATAAATAGAACGGAACTGAAACAAACACATACCGTGACATATACGATTTCATAATGCCTGAAATAAGTTCATTTGAGTAAACATTGTGGACATCAGTGACAGTGTTGTACTTACATGCAAGATATCAATTCTTTCTACTGAATTGTTTCCTGTACATGTAGATCTATATAGCAGGTCTCAGAAACAATTGATAAGAAACTTGTTTAGCTTCAGATAAATAGATAAACAGATAAATTTGAAGTTCTGATCGTCAAGGGACGTCATTGAAAATATGTTTAGAATTGGATATCAGAATCATTGTTTGTATAGATTTCAATTAGTTTTCCAATTATGTGTAAATTATGTGTTTAATTTTTTTTTGCTACATTTTCTCTCGAGATGACCAATGGAGACGAAAATTATGTAGTCATTATTGATTAAATGTAATGTTTTTGGATGTGTTTGTGCATGTACGAATAAATTGATCAAACATTTTTCCAGAAACTTGTATGTCTTGATAGATTATATGCGTATATATATACACTGAACAAAAGTTCTAACCGATCACTTTTCAAATTTTGATCATTTTATAACGGGCCAATGGATCCTAGATTTTTGCTGAGGGAATGTTTGTGTCATTTTCTACCGATTTTTAGGGGGAAAATACTTTGATACGGTCTGATGCACTCAATCGGCACACAGGGTGTGATTTACACACGGAATGTTCGTATAGAGAGTGGTGATTATTAATTTACACTTTGGGTGAATCCTTGTTAACTTTATAAATGAAAAAAAAAACATAAAAGATTGCACGAATGTCGATCTTGTCGGCGAGTTGTAACCTTTGTTCTTGGTATTCGGCGACCGATAGGAACGGACTGATGGATCCTTATTAAATTTTGCAGAGGTGATTTTTGGGTCATTTTCTACCGATTTATGGGGAAAATGAATTTCATACAGTCCAATGCACTCGATCGGCACACAGGGTGTGGTTTTCACATTTTGACTAGAAATGTTCATGGCAGAGAGTGGTGAGTATTAAATTTCACCTTGCATGAATCCTTGTTAACTTTATAAGTGAAAAAACATTGAATATTGCACAAATGCCGATGCAGGATCGTGGCGTACCCAATGGAGTGTTGAATACCGGAGCCTCTATCAAACAAGTGAGTGGCTGTTCATGGAAACATCTTTAAAAAATATCGAAAAGTATTGTTAAAATAGAAAAAATGCTATAATTTTATTACTCTTAATGTGTTCATCCCTATTTCAAGTTGCATGACACTTTAATCCGGTCTTTTCGACCATCGCGACTTTGGACGATGTCGCAAGGGACGGGAATCGTTTCTAACTGACGCCGAAGACCAAGAACAAAGGTTACAACTCGCCGACAGGATCGACATTCGTGCAATGTTTTATGTTTTTTTCATTTAAAAAGTTAACAAGGACTCATGCAAAGTGAAATTTTTTTACTCACCATTCTGTACACGAACATTCGTGACAAAATGAGTAAACCACACCAAGTGTGCCGATCGAGTGCATCGGATCGTATCAAATTATATTTTTCCCACAAATCGGTAGAAAATTACTCAAAAATCACCTCAGCAAAATTTAAAAAGGATCCATTGGCCAGTTATGAAATAGTCAAAATTTGAAAAGTGATCGGTTAGAACTTTTGTTCAGTGGTTTACTATAATTGCATGTCACTTATCATTTTAATGATATTCATTTTGTTAAGTTAGTGACACAATATCATTTCAGAAATGAATAAAACAACATAAATATGTTTCAAAAATAGTGTAATCATGTAAAACTTACCACAGAATCAATGCCATTATACCATAATTTAATTTTAAAAAAAGCAACAATATCACAAAAACTTACAAATCATTAAAATCTACAATCATTAATATGGATACTCTTGAGTATCTCAACTTTGTATCCAGATAAACACGAAATGTTGAACATTCTGTAATTCTCGTCTTATTTATGTTTTGACTGCAATGTATACATTCAACAGAAAATTGGTAAATGCAACTTCATTATACGTCTTGTTACTCTTATATGAAAATGAGTGTTATATGAAGTCAAATAACAATACGTGTCTTGAAAGCGTAACAAGAAGTAATAAAGTACAATTTAACTGCATTAATTCAATCTTTGTTTGATAAGGCCTTGTAGTCAAAACGTTAATACAGGACGAAAATAAAGAGTATTGTTTTTACTTATTGTAAAAATAAACATGTTGCTTTTTGCATTTCAAATACACATCATCGACAAAACAACTAAGCCTCAATTGGAGGTAAACACAATGCCGATGAACACAGTGTGGCATTATGCTAAACTGTTGATCGGAAATAACTTGACAAATCGAATGTGAGAAAACTATTTTCGGAGCATTTGCAAAAAAATTGCACACGTTTCTGGACATAAGAAATAACCATATCAGGTAACTTGCAAAGTAAATTGTTCAAGTTACAGCATAGTTAGAGCTATTATGTTAATGCGCTTTGAATGATTTCACAATTTGCATTATAATGTATCACCGAAGACGTGAATCAGACTATATAACCAATCAAATAGAGTAAAAAGAGAATTACAATTTTTACTAAGACTAGCTGATCTGAGCCGGACAAATAATGAAGGTGTTACAGTGGTCACTAACAAATGATGATAACGGACAATCGATAGACGTATTGTGATAAAAGTTCTCAGGTGAGCAATAAGAAAAGACAAGAAGAAACTAGATTACTAGACCATTTTCCACAAGAGTGAGATTTCTTGCCCACGTGTACTGCTTTCTGATGCTCAACCAAATGTCCTCTTCTAGTAAACAGTTGTTTACACGTTTCACACGTGTATTATTCCCATGTATTTCTTTCGTATCGTCGGTAAGGCTAGCTTTAATCGCAAACTTTTCTCCACAGTTGTCGCACACATACCGTTTTTCATCACCATGCTTATTGCCACTACAACGATAAATAATAGAAAAAAACAACTTTAATATATTTAATAGTGTATAAAAAATTGTTTTCAAGTGAAAGAAAACTGGTGTTTAAGATGAGAAACATTATGTACTCCTTGAGTTTTTGTCATAAAGTCCACCTCAGGAAACAGTGCCCGGTACAGACCAGTTTCAGAATGATGTCAAATGAAACCGCTATCGTATTGAAAAATAACTAGTTGGCTGAAACGGCTCGTGTTAATGCACCCAGTACAAGAACAGACTCTTTATTTGAAACATTTTTATAAGTTGGTCGATATCAATAGTTTTATTTGTATAGAACGGTTTAAAAGGACTGAAAGGTCTTCTTATTCAATTCAGAATTTGCATGTTAGGCGGGGAAACTGCATTCATCAATAATTATTCTACAATTGAGACATAAACATGTCTTGAAACAATTGCTACATTTATAATTCATGACTTTTTAAATTATTTAACATTAAAATGTGCATTCCATTATATTTTCATGCTTAGGAATAATATGAATGTTTGGTTAACATTGATAAAACGATTCCAAGACAAAATAACTATGTAACAGTGTGTTTAAAAAACGAAAATGTAACATAAAACTGGTCTATCGTTTTAAATGGAATTCTCGATACCAATTTAATTGAAATGCAACATCTCATTATTTACCACACGAATAATTACAAATAATTAGACATTTACCGATGCATACTGTACAAAAGAAAATGAAAAACATCCTCAGCAATTATACGGAGCCTTTCCAATGTGTCCTCTCTCGTGAATACTTAGACTTCCTTGTGGTTTGAAGAACTTTCCGCAGTATCAGTAAAAACTTTACCAGTGTCCATAATTCTGGAACGAATAAAACGTATTACAATGACCAATAAGATGAATATATCAATACACAAAACAGGAAGCGAGAAACAAATCACAACTTGTCTCACTCAATGACACTAAATAGATATTTAGACAGAGACATGCAATGTTACTTGAGAATATACACAACGTCTTCTGCATAAAAACTTAAGTCATCAGATAATGATTATCTATGATCGTATTTCAGAGAGTAAAGTCGTTAAATATATTTTTGTAAGTTCGTAAAATGACGTAATTTGACGGTGACATTTAACCAAACTTTACATTATGGTTTACTTTTATTTATCCTTACCAAAAAATTGAAATTTACAACCGAGGAATTCGACATTTAACGTAGTAAGATACGTGTAACATCATTGTCGGTTGGTTCAGGAATCTGATAGTACAGCTTATCATTGAAATTCAAATAGTACAGCTTATCATTTTTTGTTTTCCGTCAAAATTCACATTTACACCCTGACCTTTGACAGAAAAGATGACACAAGTATCATAGAATAATGTTTTGAGTTTCCTAGTGGGTAAATTCTTGTGGCAAATGGTTTCATTCAGTACAAAAAGGCAAAAACAGATATATATAGTACAGCCGATCACAACAAGTACGTAAGATTTCAAAATAATTCGCTCAATAACTTTTTTATTTATGGACGTATGAAAAAAAAATTGTATTGTCATAAATCGCTTGCAATGGAGGGTACTCTGCACGTAATGAAATAACAAGATTCCGTGGTTTTCTAATTAAAAAATGTGAAAAACCTACCTGAGGTGACGAGTCTGGCCGCCATTTAATAGTACAGCTGATCATAACAAAATCACGTGATTACAGGCAGTGAAATCCTCTTGACGGTTTTCTCGCGTATTCGGCTGTCGATATAAATATCTTGTCGGTGGCCATAAATTCATTTTTCCTCATGAAAATAACATCTAGGTCATTCAAATTACATTGTTTTGACAAATATTATAAAAATAATACTATTATAATGATTTTATTGTGCTATTTAAATAAATTTCTCTTCTTGACGGTTCTTGACGTTTCTTGTCTGTAATTAGGGAGACCACCAGTTGATCATCGGTCACGTGGTGTCTGCTATACCACGTGACCGATGATTTTCGGAAAATCACAATACACATTCAGGCAGTTATTTATTAGATGTTTGTGTAACATCCACTTACAGGTCCATTTGTGTACGCAAAATATTTTTAATGCAATTTTTTAGATTTTATTTAAATACCACGCATGCGTTACATGCAATATGTAAATCTGATTCGGAATTCATGTTTTGGGGTTTTTCCAGCAGGATAACTTACTTTATACAAGAACAAAGGTTGAAATAAAATGTTTGTGCAAAGAACGACAGGATTCAATCTGGGATGCTTTCTTTTCAGCAATACTATGTGAAAAAACTTCGCTCTGCACTGGTGCATCTAGTGCTAAAATACATAATGAATGTCGATCCTCTTAAGACCCGTATTATTGTGTGACGTTTAATTCTCATGTAATTAAATAAATAGAATAAAATTTCAATTAACTTGACCTGAACACAAAACCTTCGGATCTACGGTAGCATTCATGTAGAGGTACAAATCCGTTTAATAAAATTTCAAATATCCTCATCATGGTCGAGTTGTAGAAAAAAATAACTATGTTTTTTTAGCATTTCAAAATGAAAGTAGATTGAAACCGAAAGTAGAATTTGATTGTCAATATTTCAAAACATTTTAGAAAACAGGTATTTTATAAGTTGTAACCTATTGATAGATGACGTTTCCTCTTTATGGTATCATTTAAAACGGACTGAGCTCTTATCAAGAATCACATTTTTTTTGTGAAAATGGACACTAAATCGAAATTTATTTTGTGAATGTGTTGAATAAATATCCATTGTTAATTGTTATATTTTACGGATTTCTTAATTTTGAGACGGTTCTAAATCTGCTCTAAGTAGGTATTTTGTGAGCTTTAAGTTAAAAACTAGGTTCTAGTTGAAATATGAAAGAATCGTAGATCACAAATTAATTTACTTTAATTGGCCTAAAACATTGATTACATATGTAGGTCTACAGTCGTTTTCAAACGTGAACGAAAGATGTCGACGTGTCCCGGGTATTTACCTAAATAGATTTGTTATCTTGTGTCATAGTCTATCGTTAATCAGTTTACGAAAAACCAAATAATCTTCTCAAGGAGTTACAATGAGGGCAATACATTTGAATTGAATGCAGCAATGACTCATTGAATCGCTACATGCGTATTCGTATTTTTAGAAAATCAACGATTTAGATTTTATGCGAACAATATACACTACTTTATCATTAACTCGTCGATTCACTGTGTATGTTGACATGGCTGGACGTGTTGATAATTTCGATATAGTGCTGTCATTTGACACAACGGGATCTATGTACGATTGTATTGACTCAGTTAAACAACGTATGGGAGAAATCATGAGAAAACTTAAGAAAGACATTCCAGGTATAAAGATGGGCGTCATTGCTCACGGTGATTATGATACAGATCATACCTATATAATTAAGTATGAGAATTTAACCGATGATGTCGATCGACTATGTCAGTTTGTGCGTAACGCTGAGGGAACTGGTGGGGGAATTACAAGTTTTTTTACTTTAGATGAGGCATATGAATTATCACTGAAATGCACACGACAGAAAATGAACTGGCGCACAGATTCAAATAAAGTTTTAGTGATGATTGGTGATTGTCGACCTCATGAGAAGGATTTCAGTTTAAACGAAGAACGCATAGACTGGAATGAAGAGATTGTATTGTTAAGAGATATGGTAATGTTTTCTTTATTCATGTTTATTTTCTTTATTTATATGTTGGTGACGTCGTAAATACATTCACGTTCAAAGTTCTTTCACATAAGTGATTCACTAAAAATTAAAAAGAAATATTAAACTCCTTTAAAAATGAACAATATATAAAAGATTATAATCAGTGATGGTCGGATAATCCTTTTTTGTATAAGTGTCGCCAGTGCCTTCGTCAGTAATTTAGACCTCCCTCAATATTATCTATTCAATTGTGTATTCTATAAATTGACGAAGAAGACTGCGAAGATCGTACAGTTTAAACTGCAGTTAAGAAGAAATTTAAACATAACATAATCAAAGCGAGCTCGACGAATCTCAACTTATATGCAGAGACGTAACACACTTTTTTCAAACTCTAACTTGAAAGCCCATTAAAAACCAGGAAGCCGGAAATTAGTGGAGATTTAAGAGAGAACAGGGAAGATTCCAAAAGGCAATCTATTTTAGGGCCAATTATCAGAACACTAATTCTGATATGTATGTGAAGACAGCAGTAACTGCAATACAGCAGCACTACTGTAAACCATTACTGTTAGAATTTTCGGCGGTACAGCAGTAAACTCTTACTGTTAGAATTTTTGGCAGTACAACTGTAAACTCTTACTGTTAGAATTTTCGGCAGTACAGCAGTAACAACAGTAAATCTTTACTGTTAGAATATCGGCAGTAAACCCTATTTCTGAATACTTCAGCTGTAAATCAGCAGAGCTTTACTGCGACATATGTCTGTCAAATTGCTTGCAGTAAACTTTTTTTTTAAATCAAGAATCCTATATTAGAAGGATTCGTAACGGAAGGAAACTAACGGAAGTTCTCGGTCGTTGCGAGACGACGCGAGAGCGCCATTCCGTCTCATCCACCATTTTCATTTCTATCCACGAATATCCACTTGAAACTAATCCATCGAAGGATGTGTTATGTTCTCATTTAGAAAATTATGTCCAACAGTCATAAAAAAGTTGTTCGTTAATGACTAAATTGTCCAACTTTGATAAATTTCGCGTTTATTCTAAGGCATTAATTATCGACCCAAGCGTGACAAATGTGTGAAATGGCGACCAATTGAAAATGTAGGCTGCGCTATAGCGCAATATCTGAGTGAAATGGTCAATATATGACCATGTATTTGAGTTAGATTTATGGATAGATATGTGATGTTTGAAGTGATTAAGTAACTTAATTACTTCAAATTTAGCTAGCTTTGATAATCAATCTCATCTTCAAATATGGCCATTTTCGGCTAAAAACAACGAATTTCATGGATTGAAGTCCTTTATGGGCATTTTTAATTAGCATTTTTCGAGTACAACACGCGTTTGAATAACATTTTGTTTGCAATAATGTGGGAAAAAAATACATTGAAAATTGGTTTCAAATAAACCTTTTCCTGCATATGCATGATTAAACCTAAAACGCAACTATAAAAACACCCAATTTCCTTGCTGAATTTTACATAGATTTTAGAACTACCGAACTTAATCATGGACCCAGTTAATGTTGTATCCTTAACCAAATGCGTTCTATTGCACTGTTGTAATTACCAAAAAGCGATCGGTTCATTGTGTTTTGAAGGATAATGACTATTAGTCTGGATTACTAGCCCCTTACCACTATCGTTATCGGGTCAGGCAAACCGTAATTATGGTGGCCTCCTCAGTTATTATTCGGGTATTACGTTTCTTGATCTTGCGTGACCATTTGCTAACGATAGTTACTTTAGTAAGAGTTCGATACTAAATAGGTCATACGATTTCGATTTTTCTTATTACACGTATATTTAGCGAACGATTTACACAAACATGTCTCACTTGAACTCAATTCGGACGTGGATTAGTCTCGTTAGAATTTCGGATACTTTATTTAGCATTAATGTAACCGAACAACTGAAAAAGGTACTCACTGTAATTCTTGTACAATGATCCTTTGATTTAAACCTGATTTGTGAGAAATGTTCATTGAAAAAAAAAATAAAAAAAATATCCAATACCCTATTCACTACATAGCGCGCGGCCATTATCATGCTTTGCCTAACGTACTTATACAAGACAAAATACGACTGGGAACCAGACAAAATGACTATTTTTTAAAGTATTCGCCACTCTTGTTAGCCTTGGATATGATATTTTTCTCTATTAATAAGTCAGAGTTTTTGTTGTTTTGATAGCATAATGACTTGTATGATGTGTTCAGTCATTATATGAGGTTGAGCCCTATGCTAGTAAACCTCATAAACAAAGGCTATGTCATTGAAAGTCCCATCCTGCTAGCTAAGTAAGTAGAACACTGGACTACTGATTTGTTTTAATAATTTTTATAATTTGTTTTATTTTTCCATTTTGATGAACATTTTATAGTGGCATATTTCTGCCATCAGATAACCACATAACTAACTAGTTAATTAAGAGGTTAACTAGTTACGGTAACTAGTTTACCTCTTAAGTTTAGTGGTTAACTAGTTACCGTAACTAATCAACCTCTTAATTAGCTAGTTGGTTAAGTGGTTAACTAGTTATAGTAACTAGATATTCACTTATTTTATATTAGCTATGTTGCATTTATTAACTTTATATACCTATCATTATGTTTTTGTCTTTTGATTTACATGTAGTATAATCAGACATTTCTCTGATTTTATGTCTCTATGTTTGTCATTGTATAATCTTGTTTACCTGTGTCATTGTAATGTTGTCATGTCATTTTTATTTTGTAAATTTTGCATGTCATTATTATTTTATGATGTTCCTTATTCATGGTATGATCGTATTGATTGTGATGTAACCATTGTATTCGTATAATTGTAAATCACTCGAAACTGTAAAGTTTTTGTGAATAAATGTATGTTCTGTTCTGTTTACTAATTTTATAATGATAACATTATTTTGTAATCAGTTAATTCTTCCGATAATTAGGCCATTTAAATCAGAAATCGGACATCATAGAGCATTTTCTTCACAAACTATTAAATATTCAAAAAGATCAATTACTATTAAGATTTATTTTACATATAAATTTAATCATAATTGATCGGGAAGAATTCAAATAAAAAATTAATTAATTGGCCATTTTCGTCGATTAACGCCACTTTTAGGTTAAAGAAATGCTCTTTCCTCCAATTAATTAACTTTATGATTAAATTTGCTAACGACACTGAAACGACAGTAAAAAATCGATAAAATCTGGTTTGACGATAAGGCGTTAAATATCCTTCTAATATAGGATCCTTGTTTAAATGGATGGTTTTATGTGACTTTAAATTTATATGATAATGGTAATAATACTTATGGCGACAAATTTGAGTATCAAGTTGAAATATACGACGTATATAACCTGACTTATAAGATAACTTAAACTAAAAATAATCAAGCGGAAATATGATGTTTGTGAGTTGACTGAGAAGTCAATTACACTGTAAAAAAGGGTGTTTTGCTTTTAAACACTTTTTAAAACACTTTTCTGTTACACTTTTAAAACATGTTACCACTTTAAACATGTAACATGTTTTGCTTTAAACATGCTCGTGTTTTGTTATAAAACATTACACATATCAAAATAAAACACCAGAACGCATTGAAAACATGTAAAAGTGTTTTAAATTAAAACACTTGACGCGTTTAAAATCAAAACACTTTCTTGTTACACTTTTTGCACACGTAACGCCATATTAAAACACTTCATGTGTTTTCTTGATAAACACTGAACATGTTTGTATTTTTCACATGTTTTGTTGCAAAGCTGAAACTTATTGCTTTAAGAGCACTGTTCGCTAAGTCTTTCTAAAATGAAACCTTGACTAACTAACAATGTTATTTAATCAAAGACACGGCTGAAAATATGCAAATAAATAAAAAACATAATTTGAAAAGATTAAATTATCATTTATTTGTCATAAAAATGCAACCATAATTTACTTTGAGTGACTAGAATAATAGTAAGTTAAAATATTTAATTTGTGATTATTTCCATCATAACATACACACACAAAGCTATTAAATAGTGATAATGTGTCACTTATACATATAGTCTCTTTTCCAATGGGGTTTGACTCCCCTACACAAAATTTTGCAAAAACATAAGTGTACTTAAAACATTATTAAGATGGATTTTAAGTCATTTTTAAGTTTATGTATTAACTACTCTCCTCTTCTACAGAATATGCACTTAACTAAAGTGTAACAAAAGATCTCTGCATTAAACAATATCTTTGTGCTTATTGAAACTCAAAATTTTATAACACCAACTTAATGAAATACATTCATTTCATAAGTATATTGTTCACTAATTATTTCATTGACTTTTGTTCAATCTATAAACATCAAGAATCTTAAGACCAGTCACACCTACATGACTATGACTATTGACCAAGATGTAAACTAGTAGAAATTTACAGAAGAGTGGTCATTTTCACAAAAAAATTCATAAAAATCATTGTAAGTAAAAATCAGGAAAACATTTATAATACCTTTCTTCTTTGTCCAATAAACTTTAATTAAATATTCTCTAATATGGCAGAATAATGAATTCTTTCTTAAATTCATATCATGATAATTATTATAATATATCTTTTAGGCTTTGAACTTTAAATTTTTGAAATTGGCTCACGATACTTTTTTCTTTGAGATTTTCTTGTGAAAATGCCCACAGAATCTTAGTCAGTGTGATGAATCAGTATTGAAAAAATACAAGCAATTTATATCATTATTGTTCTTAATATCAAATGTATAATCCAAGGCTCTTTATATATCTTTTATCTGGTTATAAATTTATAGTTCAATTGTATTGGGATTAACTTTTGTATTCTACATCCTCTTTCTTCTTTCCCTCTATCTTATATCATCATGTACCATCTCTAACATATGTTTCAACTTCTATCGAACTTTAATGATGGATGTTTGATTGTTTCTGAAATATAAACATTAGAATTAACAATTGTAAAACAAATTTAAGGACTACTTTGTTGATAATTCTATATTATAGATAAACTTGACATGTGCTGTATTATTGTAAAGCAATTTCTATACAGTTTAAAAGATATATACCAGTATGAGTTACTCTCACTAATAGTAATATATTTAAAAATTTGCTGTTATCAAAATTTTTAAAAGGCAAAATAAGCTGTAACATTCCGAAGTAGTAGTTTAAACTCTAGTACCGGGTTATGAATAGGACTTCTGCACTATGCTAGGTTGAACCAACCAAAAATTATATTACTAACTTTCAGTGAATTAACTTACTTTATAAGACGGGTACATTTCAGTTTGCCAAATGCTCCATTACTCTCCCCAAACTCTAGGTATATATACAAAACTCATATATACACAACTCATGCAACAATATGGTTCCATTTCTCAGTTATTAGCATTGTCTCTGCCTTTCCTTCCAAAAGGTGTATGTAAAGTAAATAACCAACCTGAATAAAAATGAAAATAACAATGTCAAATTTAAGGATTCATGATAATATGGTAACACACTCAAACTCAATCATATTCTAGTCTTAAATTAATAAAATATAACAGGATAAAACATGCATGCTTAACCAAGGCCTAAAATGAGAATAGCTGTGCTTAGGGCAACCGACTACCTAAATAAGTTGCCGACCTTAGAGTTTTTATTTCAAAGTCAGCAAACTTTGGTGGTTTTTGTGTTCATAACTTTGGCGAAATTTACGACTTAAAATAAAATAGTGATTTCGTGAGTAAAAAGCAAAAACAAAAAACTACCTACTCCACCTCTAATTTCTCAGACTATTCCCCTAAACACAGAATTTTATCTTGGCCTAACCACCATGGAAAAAAGCCTGTCATGTATGTATAATGTATCATTTAATAACTTGTCTCACAGTCTGAGTATTATTTTCATAACACTTCTTCCAGCATCTGTTCTATTTCCCTAAAATACATAGTATAAAGTAACAACATTGAAAATTTAAAACAATTCGCCATCTGCAGTGTGTAATTACATCCCTTCCATATAGAAATAGAGCTATTTTAGGTGTATATTTTATAATTGCTATATGCTTTTTGTAATAAAGATGGGGTGACGAAATTAGGACAGGGACGAAATTAGGACCCCGGAAAATGTTTTAAGTGTATGAGTTGGGGTGACGAAATTAGGACAGGGATGAAATTAGGTACTAGCTATTGTATTAGACCAACAACAAACGCACAAACTAACAGTGTAAATATTAACAATATAAATGCAAAAGGGAATGCACAAATTGATACAAAAACGTTAACATTTTCTTTTTAAACAAATAGCTGTGTAGGCGCCTCTGATCCTAAATGACCCCAGCTAATACCAACGAAATTCAAAGAATGTCGCGAAAACTGATGACAAAATGTATCCCACGTCAAAAAGCTATTCCCTTGCATACATTTTATTACTAAATTTCAAAACATGAGACTGACAACACGACAGGTGATAAAGCAACCCAAGAAATATTAAAGTAATACATTACTTACATTAATGTTCCGAGGATTTTCTGGGCGCGAGCAGACAGCGCTTCAACCTTGAATTCGAACATTCCATAATCTCCAAACAAAACTACTTGGTGATTGGGACTATATAGTTTCCACGTTAACAATGTTAAATTACTATTAAAGAATACTTACGCATTCCATTCTTAATATATTTAAATATCTGTGTGTTTATAAAAATATCAAAGCTTCGCTAAGAGACTATAAAGTGTGTTCGTTTTGCACACTAGTGAAAACGCACGTGTTTTACGTTTCCGTTTCTGGTAAAAAAAATACGCAAAAATCCGTATTTTAATGAAGATGTTGGGTCTAATATATCGTTTTGTAGTTACATTTGTTTCTCCATTGCGATTATTAATTTTTCAGACGAAAAAATTTTAACGATTGAAAATAGTACCGTTTTAAAGTAAAACACTGCCGATTTTTTTAAAACACTAAAACGCTAAGTGTTACTATATTAAACGGATGTGTTACGAAAGTAAATTGCAGTGTTTTCGTTTTAAACACTTATAAAACATGTTACGAGTTCCCATTTTTTACAGTGTAGGTTCGGCTAAAATTTAACACCGCTATGGTCAGTTACTGCTGGTTTTTGTTATCCAATGAAATGTCAACATACTATTTAATACGCATAAAATATAAGAAGCAATCAGCAGATACGTCTGTATTGAAAGGTCAAGACTTTCCAGGCTGTGAGTCGCGTAAGATCTATATCTCAAATAATTTCGAGCCATGGCAACATGCTTATTGTGAGAGACCTGTCATGTTATTGTGATGAGTGTTGGAATCGACAATACGAAAAATATGAATACCGACGCCGTCGGTAAATATGAATGTCTCTCATTAAAGAAAAACAACAAATAGAAACAGCCCCAGTACAGTTACCCGCAAACATACCAATTCCTGAATTGGTGAACCGGAACGATGTGCTTGCTGTGAAAGCCTTTGACTAAGACTAAGACTATTACCTACTACGAGTGCTCGAACCAGCGTAAACGGTGCAGACCAATACCACGGATGATTTGATGGCAAGCTATGATTTGGGTATAAAAGTTATAAAGGGTCATTACTACTAAAACAATGGAAATTCAAGTCTTAAATTTGTCACTGATAAAAACACACGGCGATAGTTCCAGCATATTCCTTGATTTATATTTGTGCTAATTTTAAAGACATCCTATTCAATACACGGAGATGAACTGAAAATGTACATCTTTCCATGTTGGAAAATTCAGAATAGAAATGAGTACATTACTATTTGACTGATTGAATAATCAGTGCATGTGGTTTTTTTGAGAATATGTAAAAATAAAATAGTTATTATTTAAGGTATAGGTAAGAAATAAAATTAATCATATAATGTGAATTGGGTATTGTTGTTAAGAAGTAATCTAGGCGACGATTGAATGTAGTTCTGTTTTTTGGATTGAACTGTACTATTGAGGTTTTGGACAGAATAGGAACAGAACTGCATGCAATCGTCGTTCATGGTTTTGTTTGGGGATAAAGCGATATAAAGTTGAAACATTTATGGGCTATGGTCATATTGTTGATTGAATTATAACAAGCGTTACATGTGTTAAAGTAAAGGAACACAAGAAAATTAACAAACTTAATACAGGGATTGTTCTAATAGGCCCTGCATATAGTGGTTAGAAATTTAATAAGCAATATAAGGAAATGTTAAAAAATCTTCTTTTCTATAGGTAATAAGCATATGGCTTTCACATTTGGCATGTGGCATCACGTTCCGGTCTACTACAAAGTTGTTTAATTTTGACACTTTACTTAAATTCGACCTCGTCGTCCGGTCTATTACTCATGTAAAGCGATCTACTGTCATTAGGCCCCTCATGCTCGTCAGTTTGCTTAAACTATCATTGTTATATATTTTCAGGGAGTTAAAATCAATGCTGTACAATGTGAAGGAAGATCATATGCAGATTCTTTCTATCAGAAGATTGCCTCAACAACGTTTGGAAACCATGTACCTCTTGACGATATAAAGCAAATAGAAAAGGTATTGATGTCCATTTGTTACAGAGAAGCTGGTCTTGGAGGGACATTTGTAAGTTTTTCTTTATATCTTTATTCTAACTTAAATAACTTGATATCTAATCAAAATCTCGCTTACCAGAGAACACACTGCTAAATGTTGAGCTATTGTACAATGTAGCCGGTATATAGGGCATCTTTACTTGCGTACTAAGATATGCGTGTGCGTTTGATCATAGCCAATAATTCGCTTCAAATCTTATTGTAAAAAGCATAGGGAAAAGATTTTACATGTTTGACCTGTGGTATCACCTTACAATCCTTAAAGAATGTTCAGATTATACCTCTTCGGTCAATATTGACCTCTGAGGTCACGACCTTTCCTGTCTAAAACGATAAAGCTTAGAGCGTCCATATTTGGCATGTAGCATCACCTCAAAGAGCTTTTATGTTCAAAGATTTTCAAAGCATGTCCCTGGAATCATTATTGGGTTATAATTTCAAGGCTTTTGCAAAAGTTATTTTATTAAATGCATAGTACTACAATCCCGTCGGTTCGAATGATTTACCTGAAAGGACTTAATGACACAACCTATAAATCTTGGACATCGAAAGAAAATTGACGTATAGTGATTACATCATAATAGAGGTGAAAATTTCAAGTATTGCATGTTTCATAACTTTGTTGTGTTTGCTAGTAAGTGAAATAAATTGAGGCCCATGCATAGTTATTGATTATGTTACTTGTACTGTATTTATGAATATCTCTGACAAAATTGAGTAAGTAAATTGTTTTTGTGGCGGCTGGTATCAAACTGTTTGTCATTCATGCAGTATTTCCACCATTTTTCAAAACATTGAATAAAAGATTAATTTAGCAGACAAAATTTAATTGAGCAGTCGACAGTTTTCTTCGTAGCTGGTCAACGATTAGACATGTGCAATAAATAGGGAAATATTTTTCTATTTACAATTTCATCTACATTTGTCAATGGATATCAAAACAAAATCACAGAAGTATTGTCACCAAGTGCCTTAGTGTACCAAATCCTCTTTATCGTCCATATATGGATAACATATGGTTTTTCAAGGAGGATGAGAGATTATTACTGTCACTCGGGTGTCGGTATCCGATGTCCCACTGTTTGTGTCGGCAGACTTTGATCATTTCAGTTGTATCAAGATTTTAACTTAAACTCATACAGCAAAAAATAGGGGTGTAACGTTTAACTGATATACCGGTTAATATTGCAATACGACCTCTGACAGTTTTAAACCTGTTCGTTTTGTTCTGAACCGGTTTTTCTAGTTATGTTCCATACTTGTTGTTTTTATCAGGGTCTGAAATTTATATGTTTGAAAAGACGTTAAAATGTGTTCAGAAACGTGAAACATTTTCGTAAAGTGAAAGATTAATTATTTTTGAAGGTACATTCAACACATTTTTTTCTAACTTATTCAAACATTGGCATAATACATTCATGTAGATCATTTGAAAATACAAATATCTTTGTACAATGTTGACCAAATTAAGACGATACATGTTTATTTATTTATTTATTGGAGTTAACGCCGTATCAACACAATTTAGGTCATTTCACGGCGTCCAGCGCACCTAACCTAGCTTTCCTGGACCATTGTCTATAACCAGTACTCACCTACCCTTCCACAAGGCCGGAAACTTCTCCATATTATCTAATCAATGGAGGAAAATCGACATTATTGTCAAATTTTCATGGAAGGGTATAACCTCCCCGGGTGGGATTCGAACCCGCACCCCCTCGGGCACGAGTATCCAAATCCCGGCGCGCTACCAACTGCGCTATCGACCCGGGTTACACATGTTTATTAATTCATGCTATGCATGTATGCGCAAAGAACAATGTGTATTGCAAAATGGTTTTTATCGTATTGTTACACCCCTAGCAAAAAAAATGTTGTCAATAAGGGACATGTAAGTTATTTGCTGTTTGATACACAGATCTATAATATAAACACTACATTTGAACTAGGTTCATGCACCCATTGCAGGGTCTCAATTATTTTATCCATTCTACCTGTCACACGGAAATTCTATCATTTTGTCTAGTCACGAAAAAGCATGCACCATGATATATATAATATGGACGTCATCATTAACGTCACGCGAGGTTGAGTCATCGGGATCGCTCGATGCTGATTCACTCGGTCTATCCCTCTCCTTGTCTTTTTTTCAAATACAGACGCAACTTATATGTTTTAAAATCGAATTAATCGTATGAAGTCTCCTGCATGTACATTATCTTCGTCAAAGGTGACGGTTATTTTTTTTTTCAGCGTAGCTGTCTAAGGTGGCTTTCGGAATACCCGCTGTCTATTTATAAAACCTCATTTTTTTGGACAAACGAAATTTTCTTTGGCAACGTAGGAGGAAAAGATGCCACAAGAACTGAAAAGAGAGTTTTTCTGTGTTTGTCAAAATATATGCAACTGTCGTGTTTTCGCCTCAAATCTTCGTTTTTTTTTTGTTTCTTCGTATTTTCGTTTCTTCGTTTTGTTGCGTTCCGGTTTTACAAGCGCATGCGCACATCATTTACACATATGCATAAACAACACTGGAGGAAGATATCTGCAAAAGATTATCGGCTCTAGAATATGTGAGAGTGTCTAGTTAGGTGAAAATCCTTTTATTTCATGGGGCAAGAATTAATGATAAGGCCAAATCGACGTTAAGCGGCAATATTTGTAATTTAATTAATTTTGTTATCATGAGAGCAAACTGATATAGTTTCTTTTGTTAACGATCCTGCAGTAAATACGTAAAGCATGCAAACAAATTGTGTAAGAAAGAAATGTGACAACGATGTTAGAACCATTTATTTGGAATGTATCCATGAAAAACCGGAAAACAATGCAGTCAGAAGTAGATAATTTTTCAATAGATAACTTATGCTTGTCTCCTAATTGACCTTACGCCTGAAATTGATTGACAGCTCCTATTAGCCAATCAGCGTCCGGCATTTGATACGCTAATTAATGCTTATCTAAGATAAGAGGCTTCTCGGCCGCCATTTTGTCCGACATCTGTTCTTGACGGACATTAAATTTCTTATGTGATAGCATGGACCCTATCTACAGTTCTATAGGGTCCTTAGTGGAAATTACAAAATAAACTAAATAAAACAAATTAGAATGGTCAAAATATGTGCATATGGGGTCTGTAACACGGGCTCATAGTATCCAGTTAAGATTACGAACGGCAACTAATTTAGAAATGCCTGACACTGGCTTCGTCTATGAAAGACCACAAGAACAGTTCAACATGATTTTTGTCATATCATTCAAAATCTAAACGCGTATACGTTTGTTCAAGGTAGGGTTTTTATATAACATCTCTGTTCAAGGGTATAACTTGATTTTTACACAGTAAGGTTTAGGGAGTTTAGTAAATTTAAACGACCTTTACATGGACCGAACTGTTTATACCGGGGACAAACCTATATATTGAAAGAATTTTGGGACTGTTTAATGGATCCACCGCTTAACTTTCTTAATAATGAATATATTTTTTAATATGTAGGTTCTGTATGAAAGCTAAGACAATAAGCTTGATATAAGTATAAACTGCATAATAATCTGACAACAATAAATACATGTATATATTAAATCATGTTGATAATGACTTATAATGTTTATCCCAAAATGGATCCATGGATCCACCCGTTACTTTTTTTATTTCTCAGCATATTTTATCACCTATACACCATTTTAAGGATTATAATTATAGTTATGTATATGTAGTTTTCATGTATATCTAACCTTTTTTGGTAGATAAAGGATTTCTACAAAAGATGCATTTCTTGATAATTTTTGCGCATATATTTTTTGTTGGAGCAAATGAGCCTATCTTTTTTTAATTTATAAATGGATATTATTAAACAATGAATCATTCGAATGTTGTGACAATGCCATTTTCAGACAAGTAATTTATGAAGGAAATATGATAGTTCGTAAATGATGGGCATGCATTTGAACACAACTCCGTCTAGTGCAAGTGAACTAACAACTATAGGTCACCTTCCCCCCCCCCCAAAAAAAAATACCAAGACCTTAACTTCTTTTTTCTCGACATATTTTTTAAACTCTACAACATTTGATAGCTAAGGTAATGTTGTATTTTTTGCATGTTTTACTTTTTAAAATCCGTACATCCAAACGACTATTACCGGCGTTCAAATTTAAGTGTATTCTTTCAACTTGCTCATTTACGGAGCCCCTAAAAGGACATTTTGAAATACTTTTTATTTTCACAACTATTTCGTTTAAACGTAATATTATTTCGTTTTAACGAAATATTATTTCGTTTTTTCGAAATATTATGTCGATTAAACGAAATAATATTACGTTTAAACGAAATAATTATTTCGTTTTTTCAAAATAATATTATTTCGTTTTTTCGAAATAATTATTTCGTTTTTTCGAAATAATTATTTCGTTTTTTTTTCGAAATATTATTTCGTTTAAACGTAATATTATTTCGTTTTAACGAAATATTATTTCGTTTAATCGAAATAATTATTTCGAAAAAACGAAATAATATTATTTCGAAAAAACGAAATAATTATTTCGTTTAAACGTAATATTATTTCGTTTAATCGAAATAATATTTCGAATAAACGAAATAATATTTCGTTAAAACGAAATAATTATTACGTTTAAACGAAATAGTTGTGAAAATAAAAAAGTATTTCAAAATGTCCTTTTAGGGGCTCCGTACTCATTCTTTGCGCGTATATTTTTTGTCGGAGCAATTGGACACACCTTTAATTTGAATTTTTTTAATGGATATTCATAAACAATGTATCATTTGAAAGTTGTGACAATGCCATTTTCAGACATATTAAGTTGAATGAAATCGGATGGCTAGTAAATAATAAGCATGCATTCGAACCTGTTATTTTCGAAACATAGATAATGTCTAGGGACATAGATAATTCCCTGATAGTGTCGGACAATTTATCACGTGGCTCGGTGGGCGGAGCATAGGTATTCCGGTGTCAGGTCAATTCGACGCCGTTTGTCTTTGTTAAAGACATTTTTGTTTTAACTTTTAAGTAGAAAAAACATTTGGTCAGCTATGGCCTTCGCACAATAGTTGCGCACAGGATAACGAATCACCGATACCGTTTTCGGTTCTCGTCAGATAAATCAAAATGTATAGTAACTTTTCTCCGTTGATTGATTATATCCCCGCGTCGGGTATTTTCGTGGGTATAAGGACAATGTCGCTGACGTAACGGATATTTTTCAGAAAATTAATAAAAAGCAATAAAATTTAAATTAACCAATCATTTACCGACATAACAGAATAATTTTTAACACATGACCTAATTTCAATATAAAAATACGATGTACATACCTTCCGGTACTAAAGCAGAGCTAGCATTTTTCTACGAGGGGTATTTTCGTGGGTCACATTGTGTTGCTGATTAAACAGTTTTTAAAGAATTTAATCCATATTTTTTTAACATTAAATCCATTTTCAAACAATTATCCTTGTTTACATCACATTTAAACTGTCAGTAAACTTGAATAACAAAAACGGTAACGCAATTTTTGCACCGGGAACTAAACAACCCTCGGTGGGCCTCTTATTTTTTTCACTTAATTCGTCAGCGTTTAGTCCCGCCCACATACGTCACTCATTGACTGCAGCCATTTTATTCATAAAAATAATGCAGCAGACGAACGTTTTGCGAAATTCAGAGTGCTGGGCTCGGTTTTCTTTTAATAAAAGCAGTTTTTGGCGACATGGTGGTACGGAACATTAACGGGATTTCAATTATAATGATGGTTGAATAGAAAGTAAGTTTATTCCCAATTTAGACCGGCATATATCAATTTTTGATTGTTTACGTAACTGATGACGTGTGACCTACAAAATGGCGTCACTGCAATTATCGCTAGGTGGCGCATCGGGAATAACAACAACAAAGGGACAATACCGCGAAATTACCTAACCCGCGGACATTGGCGAACACGACTATACATTCAAGTTTTGTTCTACTTACCTTTCTAACTTCCATTTTGGAAAAAAAATTGTCCGTGTAAACATTATGGTGCAGACATCCAAAAAATCATGTGACCGGAACCACGCGTGCGCACAAAACTTATTTAAACCGGAAAACGGTGAAACCACGAAAATACCCCACCCACGAAAATACCCGACGGCGCGATAGTTATTGCTTCACATCGTTGTGGTAGTGGAGCAATGGTAAAAGAAAGTTGGTAAGGCAATTGTTCAAATTTTGTAAGCTGTTTTAAAATCTATCAAAGAGTAACAACAAAGTGAACTGTTGTGAATGAATGGAAACCCACATAGATATCTTAAAGGAAACTGACGAGTACAAACGTGTTATCCTACAATAAACACACTTTTGTGTATCGGTAAGTATGTAGCATTTACATAAAATTTGCTGAACTAATCACCTATACTTGTTGTAAATGTTAAAATTAGTCATACGTTAAAATAACAGTTTGTTCTAATGATTATAGGTAGCGAGTAATTCTCCCATTTCTGGGGGAACAACACTATCATCACAGGAACGAAAACCTGTTGATGTTACTGATGACTCCGATGATGACAGCAGTGATGGTGATGATGATAACTTTGGTGGTAAGTTACTGCAAATGGTAAGGGTGCTTCTTAATTGTGAGCTACAGTCGCAAATTTGTTTACATTTATATTGTAACTGTTGAACGACAACTTTAGTGACAAGAAACAAAGTGGTTGTAATTTGCGATGTACAAATGTCATTCAGATACAATACCAAGCTCTCGCGATCGACACACGTCAATTGTACGCAACCACACAAGTATTAGCATTTCCAAAAACGCTTGAAATCGCCGTTCAGCCATGTATTCTCCCTAGAGTAAATAGATTCGAGCAATATGCGTCAGCGTTTAAACCGTCCCAAGTCTATTTATAGAATACATGGCAACGATAAGTAAAACCGTTGAGTCTATTTATAAAATACCAGGAATTTGCATTATTAAGGTAGAATTTAAACTAAATGAACTTTTGGAGTGCCTTGCTCAAGATATGTAAAACATTGATGGCGTTTGATAAGTTCTACACGCTGTAAGGCCAGATTAAAACCATCGAATGAACAGATGCTGTCCAGACATATTCCGACCGCGCATGTACAAAAAGCATTATTATGGTAGACTTCACAATTCACCTGTTCATTTGGCATATAGAAACTATATTTTGTTGATTAGCAAACCGGAATATTCGATTTCAGAACATGTTCTGCCCGCATTCCAGCAGCTAATCGAACGTTCATATTTATTAATAAACTCGCTCAGAATAAGGGAAGATAGGATTGCTTTTTTAAACAAATGCGATTTTTTTAAAGAAATAAACGTTTATGTTACAATTAGTTATGCATATGTTTTCTGGTCTTATATTGCAACTTTCTTGAAATTGGTACTCCTTCATATATCGACAATGGTATTTTCTGGTAATACAAACAGGTAACCCGACAAAACACGGCGTCGACGAGTCCATACACGCACTCCTATTTTGATTGTTTGTATGTTTGGGTTTTACGGCGCAACAACACAGAAAGGTCATATCGCGCCCTCCTATTTTGACTACACGACGTCATTTTTTCATCACGTGACCGCAATGCATCGTTTTGATAGGCTTAAGGCAACCAGTGTCGACACAAAAATGCTCAAATTTTGATAATTGTTTAAATCGCCGGTCCTAGGATAACAAATCAGCTAAATACACATATGTCACTGAGATCGGAGCACGAGAGTTGAGAGCGGAGTTCGGTAATAATCGGGGGATTGTTTCAAACATATTTTTTAAGTATAAACCTGTAAGTGTCGAGCGACGTTTAAACAACGAAATACTATTTAAAGACATTTAGAACACAATTTCATACTAATTCATGAAGCAAGTTTATGTGCATTTGTAGAAATATTTCGCGTAGATTGTCCCGCGTGCGCTAAAAAGCCCACTTACCAGTCGATCAGCATCACACAATGTAAATTAGCTTGCTTAAGTGTTAGATGTTGCCAATCAAAATGTATACATAAATTATGTGAGTTTTTTTTAATTCCTCTATTCCTTGCTCGACTATAATCAAAGTTTGCATGCTCACACGTAATGATCTTTGAAGTTTAACCCCGCCGCATTCATAACCCGGGTCCATAGCGCAGCTGGTAACGCGCCGGAATTTTTAATATCGTGTCCCGTAAAGGGTACGAGTTCGAATCCCACCCGGGGAGGTTTTACCCTTCCATGAAAATTTGACAATAATGTTAATTTTCCTCCATTGATTAGATAATATGGAGAAGTTTCCGGCCTTATGGAAGGGTAGGTGAGTACTAGTTATAGACAAGGGTCCAGGAAAGCTAGGTTAGGTGCGCTGGACGTCGTAAATGAACTTAATTGTGTTGACACGGCGTTTAACAATATTCTTATTCATTCCGCCGCATTCATTCATAATGGGGTAATTGTGAAAGCTCTACTTAAATAGATCTTGTCAGCTACAATATAGCATGGTTGTAGAATAGTGCCTATTTGAGCCGTTAATCTTTATTGTTGAGCGCCATGAAGGTGTCCTAGGAAGTCATTGGAAATATGCATAATTAAACATAATTAATCTTCCCCAAACATTATCTGCATTTTTGCAACTGAAGATGCCAAGGTATATTGTACTGCCATTAGAAACCGTCCCCATTTACCATGGATACCAAGTCATTCAAGAATAGAATGCCATTTCAATACACACTGGCACGAAAAAATAAAGTGACATAACACGTCTACATGAGTCAGACTGCCTAATGCCTATTTCCCACTGTTCTTGTGTTTGCCCCCAGTGTGTCCCAGTAATTTGTAGCCGGTGGAAATGGATGATTCGTGAAGAAAATCGAGTTACCAGACCGGGGATCACAGTATCTCCATTTTGGATACAGTGCATGTCGGTTTACTACGGTTTCATCCCGTGGTCTTAATGTGGAGTTTCCGACCATGTCGGAAGAGCTACGGTGATGCACCGAATCTCTCTGAATAAACCGACTTGGGTTTAGCTCCCATATTAATCATGATTGTATCAAATTTTAAACGGCACCTTGGCCGCTCCCCGGTAATCGCAGAAACAACACGGTTTATCCTGATTAAATGCTGTTCCTAACGGCGTCGCTACGGTTTTGTTACGGTTTGTCCCGGAATGTATCAGGTTTGAACATCGGGACAGTGTGAACTAGGTAAACATAAAATTTGATGATATGTGGCAGGCAACAACGACAGATGAATACGAACAACAGTTAAAGAACCTTAACACCCTCCTAGCCGTAAATGATCGTTACGTAACTATATAAGGAAAAAAAGAAACAAAAACTGCAACAACTTAATGAAAAATGTCAAAAAGGACAATTAGAATGGCATGATATAAACAGTCTTATTGAATTGTGATATTCTTTTGGGTATCGAATAAAACGAAAATCATTTTATACCCTCCTTTTCTCAACCTTCGCTCTCCGACTTGGTGACACATGTCTTATAGGGCAAATACGTAAGGACAGTGTCCATATATACTCATTGTACAGCATTTTTGTAAGTCAATTTCAGATATATGTGAGGTAAATCAGCGGTTATTTTAAAACTGACTGGCTACAGACGTGTGTATCGTATGGCAATACTGCCTTTATCATTTTCATGTTCCCCTTCGTTAATACGTGTACATTCACAAATCATAATCGGTCTTATTTTTACAGCTCTCCTTTGTCCCATGTGTGAAGTTAAGAAGCCAGTTAATGAATTTCCGTACCAGACTGTCTCCGAACACTGTGAACATGCTCCATTGGAATGTCTAAGGGTATAGACCTTTTTTGATACATCGTGTCGTCTACTCCGATGTATATAAACTGATTTAATCGATTTTTGCTGTTAATCAACACGTTGGGTCAATAACATACATGACCGGCATTCACTTGCCTTACCCGTTTTTCTGAATGCTTTTCACAAGTATCTATCACAAGCAGCAGGCAGATTCTCTATTTAAAAAAGGAATATATTATTTTATAGGAAGTGATAATCTGCAGCAACCAAGAATCAATCTTAAAACCACTATTTGCGAATCTCAGCTCTTTTCTCCTTCACTTTAACAGAACTGCTGTATTGAATACAATGTATACTTTCATAAATGGCGGTTTCAAAAAATTTAGGTATGCCACCGTATAATTCTTTATGCAGATGAAATGATTGTTTTAAAGCAGAATATGACACACTCTCGGTCTGTACTTCATTGCCGATGAGCTAAATTCAACGAAGTTATTTATATATTCCCTGTGTGGAAAGTTATGTGCAGAAATACGAATTGCACTTGACTTATCAATTTCTATGGCACTGTCAGTGTTCTTAAACATTCATCTGCGTAAGAGTATTTGTGTCCGATGTATGTATAATTTCAATTATATGAGCATTAGTTCAGTGGTGGTTCGATTCTCACAAGGAACAACACTGATTTTATTCAGGTGAAAATGATTACGTTAGGTTCACCTGCTTGACGGTGATTTCGGTTATCAAGGTTTGGCGTACAAAGTGTAAAATCAACTGAAAATGCATATAGAAGCAGAATTTCATCTCAGCTTAAACTTTTGAACTCTTTATTTTCTTTCATTAGTGTGTTGTTAAGTATGTGAGCGAGCATGGAAAATGTCCTAACAAAGAATGTATCATTGAAGTGAGCTCAAATGATAAAATGATAAAATTCTTCCAAGCAAAGCTGGACACAATGTTTGTTGACTACAATAAGGTAACATTTTTATTGGCCTAGTAAATTTGCTACTTTTAATCCTAAATGAGATACAATCATGACTGTCTGATACGAAGAACTGTTATTTAAATTTACATAAGTCAACTTTATACACGAGTCTAGCCTTAAACAAAGCCGCCTGGCTAGCTCAGTTTGTAGCACGCAAGGCCACTGATTGGGTCGTGGGTTCGATTCCCGGGCGGGGCATACTTTCGTAAGTGTTGGTCATGAAATTATTTCTACGGCCTTTCTCCCTCCTACTAATTATTTTTAAATATGTAGGGCAGTTGTCAGCCACTGACGAAAGTATGTGCTTAGTAGTTGGTTAACAGCTAAATCCAGAGATTTAGCCTTTCCAGGAGGAGTGAGTAGGTTGACTGACCGCCGTTATATGACCTATAAAATGTGGTTGTGTAAAACTTTTGATTTTTATTTAAAATCAGGATATATAACTATGTGACCTTTAGAAAGTAAACATTTTTATGTAAAATGTTGCACAAGCCTATATAACGTATAATATATATTTTCAGTTTTAGCTCACTTGAGCTGGCTCAGGATGAGCTATCAGTAGGGTTGGGCAAATATTAACTTTTTTTAAAAGGTGCAAACCAAACGGGTGTTTTTTATGTCCAAATTATGTGCTGAGTCTGAATATCACAATTAAAATTTTCTACGATGACTTTTTAGGTTCACTTTTTGCGAAAATTCACAATGGCCGCCAAAATGGCCGATTTTGGTTATGCGGGACAATATAATGTTGTCACTATAGCTTGTAATATATCATTTTGTAGGTTTTTATGGTTGATAAACACGTTTTTGAGATTAAAATACCAAAAATAAGTAGTGGAAGCTTTATTTATTGATAATTTATACAATATTTCGGCAAGACAGTACATGTTTTCGATTACTCTGTAAGACAATTACAAAATATGCTACATGATCAAAGAGTTTGTTTTAAAACACTGTCATATTAAGCTAAACATCATTGTCTGGTTTTATGTTTTTGGTTTAATTTGTTTTCAGGAAGTATTTCCATTTTGAGTTTACTATCTTTTTTTATGTGTCGCATTTGGTGTAAATGCGACACAGTTGTGGCTCTTAGATATATTACTTCACATATCAATCGTTTTTCTGTTTGTGAATCCTAAGCAAATCAACTGATTTCCGCGTGAATGGACCGATATTAGTTTGTTCAAAATATAATTCAGCAGATAGATATCTTTTTTTTATCACTCCGTCAAGTATGTGAGCATATAACATATCTTAATCATGTAAGCTTTTATAGTTATTGCCTTTGCAAGTTTAACAAGTTTATCATTGTAAATTTTTTAATCTCCGAAGGCTCCTGTGATGGACAATTATTTTTTACATGTTACATATCAGCTCTCAATCAACTCAACAGATAACAAGCATATTTATAAGTCCATGCGGACAACAACAGGATAATCTTCAATATACAGGCTAGAATCCATCAAACTAAAACAAATCTCAACAACTTGACAGATGCTTAATAATATTTTAAATTGAATGATAACTTTAAAGGTGAAAATGAACCTATATAAAAGGAAATAATTGTGTATAAAACTACACAACAATGTCTAAATGGACCTTATATAGCATGAAAGAAGGTGAACAATGCGCAATACCTTTGTGTTATTATGGCCAGATCAATTCACCTTAATCTTACATCACAAAGGAGTATCAGCTTTCACATAAGCAATTACATATCTAAAGACTTATAATACATAGGCACTTGACACAGACATCAATGGAAGTATTTGTACATTGTCTTGTACACTCCACTGCCACATTGACTTTTGCATGGTTTAAACATTGTACTACCAGCCTACCAAATCAAAAGCTGCAACAGGTTCAAAATTGTACTGATAGAGTGGTCTTGATAACTCCATTAGAGCAGCCGGAACTGTGAAAAGATTTATAGGAAATTGATTTAATGCTAAAGTAGATATTATTCTACGAAATTGTGTGATTTTGGCTGAAATATTGTATAAATTATCAATAAATATAGCTCCTAAAGTCTCAATAGACTATCAATTAAAGTTAGAAGAATCATGTCTGAAGTCCTTCTAATGACCGTGCAACATGTTACTTAAGAACCTTTTCGTCCAAGTGAGATCTCGAGGTCAATTTTGGCTTCGATATCAAAGTTACATATGCAACTATGCTATTTTCGCCTTCGTCATTATTAATTTCTAACATATCCATTTATGGAAAAGGAATATATTTGTCTAAAGGTTCATAACTTTTTACACATCTATGAAATCAAGACATGTATATGTATAAATGTACAGATACAGCTAGTACAAGCTTGTTCGAGTTATAAGCTTCAACTTAATAGAATAATTTCAAAATTAATTTTTTATGATTAAGGAAAACATTTACAATATCTGCAATGCATCAAAATCTATAAACAGTAAAGCATTTAAAACCAGTAGATGGTTTGTGTTTTAATTAATAATAACAGTTTAAAGTCATTATACAATAAAACAGAAAGAGCGGCATAGCTCGATGAATGCAATTTGGCTATTGCCATTAAAGCTAGTATGTGTATA
This sequence comes from Mactra quadrangularis, assembly GCA_025267735.1. NCBI lineage: Eukaryota > Metazoa > Mollusca > Bivalvia > Venerida > Mactridae > Mactra > Mactra quadrangularis. The sequence continues at coordinate 9,075,751 of CM046300.1, forward strand.
CTTAATAAAGGTGATAAAATTCATTCTTAGTAGCATTAATATAATCAAAAGCAGAAATAAGTATCACAAAAGTAATATTTAAGCTGAAAAAACCTATGAAAAGATTTATAGGAAATTGATTTAATGCTAAAGTAGATATTATTCTACGAAATTGTGTGATTTTGGCTGAAATATTGTATAAATTATCAATAAATATAGCTTCCCATACATATTTTGTTATTTTTAACCTCAAAACGTGTTAATTATCCTTAAAAACCTACAAAATGATATATTACAAGCTATGGTGAAAATATAAAATAGTTGTACATAACCAAAACGGCCATTTTGGCGGCCATTTTGAATTTTTGCAAAAAGTGAACCTAAAACGTCACCGGAGACAATTTTAAAGGTCATATTTGGATTCAGTGCATCATTTGGCCATAAAAAACACCCGTTTCAAAAAAAAGTTGGTGATTTGCCCAACCCTACTATCAGGATCAATGAATGTCTGTCGTCCGCTACACTTAGTCCATTAACACTCTAGTGGTCACATTTTTTGCTCCGGTTGTAACGAAACTTTGTCAAGACGTATGTCACAGTAATTGCTCGGACGAGTTCAAATATGAGTCATCTGTCGTTAAAACATAGATCACAGTTACTAAAAATAGAAAAATCTGGTCTAGGCTGTAATTTTGTAATTTGTCATTGGACTTCAAAATAACCGTGCACAAATGTTTGCCATGACAAGGCGGGTGTAACGTACCATACTCAAGCCTGTTAGTCCAAGGTCAAGGTCATTGTTACAAAAAAGCAATGTCTTGTCTAGGCTGTACATTTGTTATTTCTCATTAGAATTTCAAATAAGTTGGTAAAATGTTCACCATATCAAGACGTTGGGTCTCATACAACACCCATGCCTGTAGGTCCAAGGTCAATGTCAATGTTACTAATAAATAGAATTTTTTGTCTTGGCTGTAACTTAAAATGAAATAAATTCAAAATAATTGCGCACACATGTTCACGATGAAAAGGGGATGTGTCTCGTACAATATCCATGCCTGTAGGTCCAAGGTCAAGGTCACTGTTACTACTGTAATTTATTTTTATTTTCCATTGCATTTTAAAATAACTTTGTATGAATATTCCACATATTAAGAATTTGAGTCGCGTACAAAAACCATGCCTGTAGGTTCAAGATTAAGGTCATTTTACTTCTTTTTTTCAAATACAACATTTGAAACTATGTATAAATTAAACCTATAATCACTGCCGGTAATCACGTGATTTTGTTATGATCAGCTGTACTATTAAATGGCGGCCAGATTCGTCACCTCAGGTAGGTTTTTCACATTTTTTAATTAGAAAACCACGGAATCTTGTTATTTCATTACGCGCAGAGTACCCTCCATTGCAAGCGATTTATGACAATACAAAAATGTTTTTCCTACGTCCATAAATAAAAAAGTTATTGAGCGAATTTTTTTGAAATCTTACGTTCTTGTTGTGATCGGCTGTACTATATATATCTGTTTTTGTCTTCATGTACTAAATGAAGCCACTTGCCTCAAGAATTTACCCATCAGGAAACGAAAAACATTATCCTGTGATACTTTTGTCATCTTTTCTGTCAAAGGTCAGGGTGTTAATGTGAATTTTGACGGAAAACAAAAAATGATAAGCTGTACTATTTGAATTTCAATGATAAGCTGTACTATCAGATTCCTGAACCAACTGACAATGATGTTGAACGTATCACAAACAACGTAAAAAGTCAAATTCTTGGTTATAATTTTCCATTATTTGGTATGGATAGATGAAAGTAAATCATAGTTTAAAGTTCGGTTAAATGTCACCGTCACATTACGTCATTTTATGAACTTATAAAAATATATTTAACGACTTTACTCACTGAAATACGATCATAGATAATCATTATCTGATGACTTAAGTTTTTATGCAGAAGACATTGTGTATATTCTCAAGTAACATTGCATGTCTCTGTCTAAATATCTATTTAGTGTCATTGAGTGAGACAAGTTGTGATTTGTTTCTCGCTTCCTGTTTTGTGTATTGATATATTCATCTTATTGGTCATTGTAATACGTTTTATTCGTTCCAGAATTATGGACACTGGTAAAGTTTTATGATACTGCGGAAAGTTCTTCAAACCACAAGGAAGTCTAAGTATCCACAAGAGAGGACACATTGGAAATACTCCGTATAATTGCTGAGGATGTTTTTCATTTTCTTTTGTACAGTAGGCATCGGTAAATGTCTAATTATTTGTAATTATTCCTGTGGTAAATAATAAGATGTTGCATTTCAATTTTATTGGTAGCGAGAATTCCATTAAAAACGATAGACAAGTTTTATGTTACATTTTCGTTTTTTTAAACACACTGTTACATAGTTATTTTGTCTTGGAATCGTTTAATCAATGTTAACCAAACATTCATATTATTCCTAAGCATGAAAAGATAATGGAATGCACATTTTAATGTTAAATAATTTAAAAAGTAATGAATTATAAATGTTGCAATTGTTTCAAGACATGTTTATGTCTCAATTGTAGAATAATTATTGATAAATGCAGTTTCCCCGCCTAACATGCAAATTCTGAATTGAGGAAGTAGACCTTTCAGTCCTTTTAAACCGTTCTATACGAATAAAACTATTGATATCGACCAACTTATAAAAAGTTTCAAATAAAGAGTCTGTTCTTGTACTGGGTGCATTAACACGAGTCGTTTCAGCCAACTAGTTATTTTTCAATACGATAGCGGTTTCATTTGACATCATTCTGAAACTGGTCTGTACCGGGCACTGTTTCCTGAGTTGGACTTTATGACAAAAACTCAAGGAGTACATAATGTTTCTCATCTTAAACACCAGTTTTCTTTCACTTGAAAACAATTTTAATACACTATTAAATATATAAAAGTTGTTTTTTTTTCTATTATTTATCGTTGTAGTGGCAGTAAGCATGGTGATGAAAAACGGTATGTGTGCGACAACTGTGGAGAAAAGTCTGCGATTAAAGCTAGCCTTACCGACGATACGAAAGAAATACATGGGAATAATACACGTGTGAAACGTGTAAACAACTGTTTACTAGAAGAGGACATTTGGTTGAGCATCAGAAAGCAGTACACGTGGGCAAGAAATCTCACTCTTGTGGAAAATGGTCTAGTAATCTAGTTTCTTTTTGTCATTTCTTATTGCTCACCTGAGAACTTTTGTTATCACAATACGTCTATCGATTGTCCGTTATCATCATTTGTTAGTGACCACTGTAACACCTTTATTATTTGTCCGGCTCAGATCAGCCAGGCTTAGTAAAAATTGCAATTCTCTTTTTACTCCATTTGATTGGTTATATAGTCTGATTCACGTCTTCGGTGATACATTATAATGCAAATTGTGAAATCATTCAAAGCGCATTAACATAATAGCTCTAACTATGCTGTAACTTGAACAATTTACTTTGCAAGTTACCTGATATGGTTATTTCTTATATCCAGAAACGTGTGTAATTTTTTTTGCAAAGTCTCCGAAAATAGTTTTCTCACATTCGATTTGTCAAGTTATTTCCGATCAACTGTTTAGCATAATGCCACAATGTGTTCATTGGCATTGTGTTTACCTCCAATTGAGGCTTAGTTGTTTTGTCGATGATGTGTATTTGAAATGCAAAAAGCAACATGTTTATTTTTACAATAAGTAAAAACAATACTCTATATTTTCGTCCTGTATTAACGTTTTGACTACAAAGCCTTATCAAACAAAGATTGAATTAATGCAGTTAAATTGTACTTTATTACTTCTTGTTACGCTTTCAAGACACGTATTGTTATTTGACTTCATATAACACTCATTTTCATATAAGAGTAACAAGACGTATTATGAAGTTGCATTTACCAATTTTCTGTTGAATGTAGACATTGCAGTCAAAACATAAATAAGACGAGAATTACAGAATGTTCAATATTTCGTGTTTATCTGGATACAAAGTTGAGATACTCAAGAGTATCCATATTAATGATTGTAGATTTTAATGATTTGTAAGTTTTTGTGATATTGTTGCTTTTTTTAAATTAAATTATTGTATAATGGTATTGATTCTGTGGTAAGTTTTACATGATTACACTATTTTTGAAACATATTTATGTTGTTTTATTCATTTCTGAAATGATATTGTGTCACTAACTTAACAAAATGAATATCATTAAAATGATAAGTGACATGCAATTATAGTATACACTGAACAAAAGTTCTAACCGATCACTTTTCAAATTTTGACTATTTCATAACTGGCCAATGGATCCTTTTTAAATTTTGCTGAGGTGATTTTTGAGTCATTTTCTACCGATTTGTGGGAAAAATATAATTTGATACGATCCGATGCACTCGATCGGCACACTTGGTGTGGTTTACTCATTTTGTCACGAAATGTTCGTGTACAGAATGGTGAGTAAATTAATTTTACTTTGCATGAATCCTTGTTAACTTTCTAAATGAAAAAACATAAAACATTGCACGAATGTCGATCCTGTCGGCGAGTTGTAACATTTGTTCTTGGTCTTCGGCGTCAGTTAGAAACGATTCCCGTCCCTTGCGACACCGTCCAAAGTCGCGATCGTCGAAAAGACCCGATTAAAGTGTCATGCAACTTGAAATAGGGATGAACACATTAAGAGTAATAAAATTATAGCATTTTTTCTATTTTAACAATACTTTTCGATTTTTTTAAAGATGTTTCCATGAACAGCCACTCACCTGTTTGATAGAGGCTCCGGTATTCAACATTCCATTGGCTACGCCACGATCCTGCATCGGCATTTGTGCAATGTTCATTGTTTTTTCACTTATAAAGTTAACAAGGATTCATGCAAAGTGAAATTTAATACTCATCACTCTCTGTCACGAACATTTCTAGTCAAAATGTGTAAACCACACCCTGTGTGCCGATCGAGTGCATTGGACCGTATCAAATTCATTTTCCCCATAAATCGGTAGAAAATGACACAAAAATCACCTCTGCAACATTTAATAAGGATCCATCCGTCCGTTATAAAATAATCAAAATTTGAAAAGTGATCGGTTAGAACTTTTGTTCAGTGTATTTGTCCAACTTTCTGATACTTGATAATTACAAAAAAGTAGCGCAGAAATATTCACATACCCACAGTGATTCGTTGTTCACATACACAATGGTTAAAAAAAGAGGTTTACTGCCTTTAATTGAACACTCATCTAGCATTGCAAGGCATGTGAAACTGAAAGGTAACATCTAGTTTCATTTAAACTGCACCGATAAATGGCGTTCAATGTACACCCTGACAATGATTGGTTCGATTACAAAGAATAGTTGTTAATGGCTTTTTTAAACAAGATTATCTTGGTAAGTATATTCTTGGCTCCTTTCATTACATACAATAAACAAAATCATAATCGATCATTTAGTTTTAAAATAATGTTTGGCTTATTGTTTTATAAAAATGAAAAGAAACTTGAGATGAGTCTAAAGCAATGTAATGAGCTTTTGAAAATTGGCCTTTACTTAAATAAATCAATTAGGCAAACAGTAGCTTAAAACTAAGTGACTATTTACAAATGTTTTTAATGTATGTGTTTGATATGTACAAAATGTACACTGAACACTGAACAAAAGTTCTAAACGATCACTTTTCAAATTTTGATTATTTAATAACGTCCCAATGGATCCTTTCTACCGATTTGTGGCAAAAAAATTGATACGGTCCGATGCACTAGATCGGGACGCAGGGTGATTTGCACATTTTGGCACGAAATGTTCGTGTAGAGAGTGGTAATTAATAATTTTCACTTTGAATGAATCCTTGATAATTTTATAAGTGAAAAAACACATCAATTATTGCACAAATGTCGATGCAGGTTCGTGGCGTAGCCAATGGAATGTTGAATGCTGGAGCCTCTATCAAACAGATTAGTAGCTGTTCATGGGAACATCTTTATGGAAATATCGAGAAATTATTGTTAAAATAGAAAAATGCTACAATTTTATTATTTTCAATGTTTTCATTCCTATTTTAAGTTGCATGACACATTAATCGGGTCTTTTCGACGATCGCTACTTTGGACGATGTAGCAAAGGACCGGAATCGTTCCTATCGGTCGCCGAATACCAAGAACAAAGGTTACAACTCGCCGACATGATCGACATTCGTGCAATCTTTTATGTTTCTTTTTCATTTATAAAGTTAACAAGGATTCACGCAAAGTGTAAATTAATAATCACCACTCTCTATACGAACATTTCGTGTGTAAATCACACCCTGTGTGCCGATTGAGTGCATCAGACCGTATCAAACTATTCCCCCTACAAATCGGTAGAAAGTGACACAAACATCCCCTCAGCAAACTTTTATAAGGATCCATTGGCCCGTTATAAAATTATCAAAATTTGAAAAGTGATCGGTTAGAACTTTTGTTCAGTGTATATATATACGCATATAATCTATCAAGACATACAAGTTTCTGGAAAAATGTTTCATCAATTTATTCGTACATGCACAAACACATCCAAAAACATTACATTAAATCAATAATGACTACATAATTTTCGTCTCCATTGGTTATCTCGAGAGAAAATGTAGCAAAAAAAAATTAAACACATAATTTACACATAATTGGAAAACTAATTGAAATCTATACAAAACAATGATTTTGATATCCAATTCTAAACATATTTTCAATGACGTCCCTTGACGATCAGAACTTCAAATTTGTCTGTTTATCTATTTATCTGAAGCTAAACAAGTTTCTTATCAATTGTTTCTGAGACCTGCTATATAGATCTACATGTACAGGAAACAATTCAGTAGAAAGAATTGATATCTTGCATGTAAGTACAACACTGTCACTGATGTCCACAATGTTTACTCAGATGAACTTATTTCAGACATTATGAAATCGTATATGTCACGGTATGTGTTTCTTTCAGTTCCGTTCTATTTATCTGAGTATCCACATATCAAGTTAGAAAGTTTCAAGTGATGTGGTTTCAAGGAATTCAATCTTAAAACAACACATGTGTTCATGTTACCCCACATTTTATCGAACGAGAGCATTTTGGCTTCTTTCCCTCAGGGTTTTTTTCAACGGACGGTCGAAGATCTTTTTTGAAGTGCTGTTTTAGATCTCGCAACAGTCTCCATCTTTTCCTTCCCATCAGACGGACACGTTCGATAGAGTCAAACTCGAGGTTCCTGGTAAAGAAACAAAAAAGTATATGGAAAACAACATCTGCAATAACATGTTATACACAAATCTTTTCAAACGGACATAAAGTGCTAGTGTAGCCAAAAGGCGGAACAGTGTGCTTAACCCAGTGCGTCTTAGAAGACACTAGTATTATAAAAGAATTTTAAACAGCCAAATTCGGAAGTACTTATTGCCCCCTTAATACGCCTATATATTCTTAAAATAATTGCATGTACCGACGTAATGTACGTAATTATTCGATGTGAATATAAATAGTAAATTCATGTGTGACCGACAATACTGTTTGCAAAAAATGCATTGTACAAAACAAATTCCACTTGTTGAAGGGTCTATGTACCTCTTCAGAAAGTGTATTTTGGAAGCACAATTGTATTTCTGTAAATACATTGACCCTAAATCACATTAGTCCGGCGAATTTTCGTTTAAACTTATCGAGCTTTATCCACACTAAAACTCAAATCAGTAAATTTGTAACTATATTACAACGTCTTCTGCTTCAAAACTTAAGTCATCAGATAATGATTATCTATGAGCGTATTTCAGTAAGTAAAGTCGTTAAATACGTTTTTATAAGTTCATATACATAAAATGACGTAATGTGACGGTGACATTTAACCGAACTTTAAACTATGATTTACTTTCATCTATCCATACCAAATAATGGAAAATTATAACCAAGAATTTGACTTTTTACGTTGTTAGTGATACGTTCAACATCATTGTCAGTTGGTTCAGGAATCTGATAGTACAGCTTATCATTGAAATTCAAATAGTACAGCTTATCATTTTTTGTTTTCCGTCAAAATTCACATTTACACCCTGACCTTTGACAGAAAAGATGACAAAAGTATCACAGGATAATGTTTTTCGTTTCCTGGTGGGTAAATTCTTGAGGCAAGTGGCTTCATTTAGTACATGAAGACAAAAACAGATATATATAGTACAGCCGATCACAACAAGAACGTAAGATTTCAAAATAATTTGCTCAATAACTTTTTTATTTATGGACGTAGGAAAAACATTTTGGTACTGTCATAAATCGCTTGTAATGGGGGTACTTTGGGCGTAATGAAATAACAAGATCTCGCGGTTTTCTATTCCAAAAAAGAAAAAAACCTACCTGAGGTGACGAGTCTGGCCGCCATTTAATAGTACAGCTGATCATAACAAAATCACGTGATTACCGGCAGTGATAATGCCAATTTTCGATTTCTATTGCATAGAAGTATGCAGTCTAAGTCTCGCACACAATAACTAGCTGGTCTGTTACAACTTAGTTATGGTGGACTCACCGGTTCTCGAACCTCTAAGGACTCAATGAGCCATTTCTAATTAATGCAACAATTCTTTCAGAAAAATACATTAAAAACAAACATTTTAATCTATATTCCATTTTTCTGTCATATACTTGCTGATATTTTATATTTAAAAAAAATCCAAATACCTCCAGAAAAAACACGACCATTTTCTGAAAATTTTTCTGTCATGGCGGTTAAAAATAGATGACCTAATTTTTCTACCGTATTTGGCTCTTTGTGAGGTCATAATTAGCTGCCACATGACAGTCACGTGACTTTATGAGCAAGGGCTACCTGCCATATGCTTTTTTTGTTATAACATACTTTTAAACAATATTTGATGGATTGTACTGACAGAGCGGAAAAAGGTAATAAGGATTTACTGAAAAATATTCACCATCACAAAATATTCATTCTAATTACCTGTTTCTTGCGCATTATTCTCGTTTCACAATTTACTTGCGTTTGATGTTTACCGAACTTTGTGCACACGAATTGATGACGTCATATGAAATAACGTAGCAAAGTAAACAACTTTTTTATGAAAGGTTCGAGATCAAATGAGGTCCGAGAACAGGTGCTTGTACGATAAAAGCTGTTGTACTGAGGTGAGCGTTTAAGGGCAATCATGACCCTCTTGTTTAAAATCGCCATTATCTTATCGTGACTTTCTATATTTCACACTGAATCATTTGCACAAAATGGTATAAAAAATAGTGTACTAACTTACTTAACTTTGTGGAGTTAACAATCAAACCTCACTGGCTAAAATGGAATTTTCTGAGGGAGGAGGTAGTGTTTGAAATAATTTCACAATAATGGGCATGTTGTTATTGTAGATCATGTGACTACAATGTAAATATCCTAAGTGAATATTTACCTTATCACGTGTAATACCCTGTGTATTGGTAGGTTCTGGAAAAACGTACTGAAATAATCAAATCTGCTGGTGAGTTCATAAGTGTCTCTACAATTACTGGAAGTACAGAATGGCTTCCATACATACCGGACATGAAGATTGCTGACTTGAAAAACGATGTGGCTAGTAGGTTAGAAATGAATGAAAGGCAAATGCGGCTGATTTACAATGATCAGAATTTAAAGGTAAGTGTTAATCTGTTTTAGGAAGTTGTACTCTCACGTACGGCGTTCGTCTCGTCTAACACGCATTCCTCAACTCCTTCCTTTTCAAGTGCTAACTTTCTCGATTAACTGGGAATGGTTGTAAACAGACCCCTTAATATATATTTATGTAATTTTTTATAAATGAACTAGTTTCGTTACCTCAGTCTTTAGGGCATCTCACTACGAATTTAAGTGTCAGGGATTTTATTCACATATTTCGTCTACATGCCTTCGTGAAGTTAAATCATTACTAGTAACTGTTTAACGAACAGCAGTTGTCAGCCACTGGCGAGGGTTTGTGATAAGTACTTGGTTTAGCTTAAGTCTGAAGATCTAGGTCTTATACGTACTGTGAATAGGTAAACTGACCTATGCAATGTGATTTAAACAGCGATTTATTACAACGTATAGCTCCATGATTTTGTACTTTTCTTTTAAAACATCCTATTACTTTCTTTATTGAACCAAATTTGTTTTCACTTTCTTGCTTACAATTTTAAAATGATAATCTTGAATATAAATATGAAATTTTTTGTTACATTTGCGGGTTTTTTTCAGTCTGGTGCAAAACTGTCAGACTACAATATTGGTCCATACGCCAACTTGTTTGTGATAGTGCCTTTGTACTGTGTACCTGAGCATTTGGACAATGTTGTGTTTGACCTGTCATGGGAGTTTCCAGATGTTAACCCAGATTTCCTCGACGCCACATGCTTTGCTTTCGAGAAGGAAGAGTTTGTACAAGTAATTGATTGGACACACCCAACGAACAAATATTACCTGAATGATTCAATCAAGCACTCTGAGAAGAACTTGACAAGTGCAGGACAAAGGACTGGACATCAAACAATCAATGTATCTTTGAAGGCTGTTCCAAGTAATATAACACATTTATATTTTACACTGAGCTCCTGGAGATCACCAAATTTATCAGCATTCAAAAATCCTTCTCTTAGTTTTTTTTGAGGCTGCTGCAAAAGGTGTCAATTTATGTGAAACTACAATATCCCATGCCCTGAGCTCCCAGGCAGTTATCATGTGCTCAGCTGTTAGGGAAGGTTTTCAGTGGCAGATATTTGAATGCAGTGTTCGAAGTGTAGTTGAGGGAAATTCTAAACGGTACAACCCAATTCGTGCCAGAATTTCTGAACTCATCCGAGATGGGTTGTAAAAAGTGTATTGCATTGATTATGTAAAAGAAATGTACTTTAAATGTATTGTACATTGGGTGAACAACTATATTTGCCATATTTTTATAAACAATGTATTTAAATGATTATGAGGCATATTTTATAAATCGGAGAACTTTCCTTAACTTTTGACAGCAATGTATTTTAGTACTTGTGTGGCTTATTGTAGTTATTGGATAATTCATATTATTCCTGCTTATTTTCTCATACCTATATTACATAAAGCACTGTTGAAACTTTTGAAAACAATGTATTGTAATCATGTAATTAATATTGTAATAATCGGATGATTCATATTTGATCAGTTTATTTCCTCGTACATGTATATTACATATAACATTGTAGTAAATTTGAAAGATAAATTGGACAAATTAGTACTCCCCTTGATCATCTAATTGAAATTTAATTGTATTCTTACTTTCTTTGACACTTAAAATATTTTGATATTTAGATAATTAGGACCATATATGATGTGAATGTTTAGTGATTTTACAAACTTAACAATGTGACAATATAAACTCAACATGAATGATAAATGGTGGATATAAGAATTATTAGTTCACTTTTATGATATGTTTATTATCATAGGACATATTTTATCCACCTTCCATTTACTCTCTCATTTATTTACAGTCATATTGTATCTTAAAAAAATTATTCCAGATATACTATGCAAAAGTTATCACGCTAACAATAGTTTACTTTACACATTTTTTATTTTATATAATACATAGAAATATTTGCCATCACCAAGGCTCTCGGTATGTTAACACATGATAGTTTGTTAAAATTTATCACGCGGTCACGCTTGAGTGCACAGCATCAGTAAGTTCTTTAAACTGAGTTTCATGAATCCTGTGCAGCACGTTGGTGCCAACACAAACAATTTAAGTTTGCTGAGAACTCTAGAAACCGCATGATATTGTAACACTCGTCATATTGGAAACAAGTCAGTAAATATGCCAAGATTGAGCATTGAAGACCGATAACAAGCCGTTGGACTGATACACCATCAACAATTACCAACATGGAGCAAATTTATTCATAAAGGTAATTGTGGAGTGATATTGATCATTCTGGCAAGCAGGGTATTATAGTGATATATGGGAAACACAACGTCCAACGCTACCAGGATAAAGTTCTTAGTAACGTCACTGTACCATACGCCAACGGACGTCAAGACCTTTTTCTCCCACAAGATAACGCAAGATCACATTCAGACCGGGCAACAATTTAATTTCCAAGGGCTTATAACATAAAGATTTTAGACTTGTCGTCATTTAAGTAGACAAAAATCCAAACGAACGTCTTTGGGACGTGTTTGACAGACGCATGCGTCAACGTCTTGTACAATATGTGACGTTACAGGAACTAAACATTGCTTTACATAAGGAACTGACAAGCATCTTACGATGCGTAAGGCTCAGGGTTTTAGCAGTCGTGAATTCAAATTAGACGCACGCTCATTATCAAATCGTGTTAACTTTTTTCTCCTACTGGGCTATTGATTCTGTTAATATTTTCTTTCTAAAAACCGTTACATATTTTTGCTGATGAATACTAATGACAAATGGTTGTTTTATTATCATGTTAAATTTCATATTATTAACATTAAACTTTGGATAATATATACGTTTTTGTGCCTCTTTGCGTGATAACGTTTGCTTAGTATATTTTTCCAATTTATAGGTGTATTTGGGACAAAGTAATCCTTACTTCTTAAAATTAAGTTGTATCATTTAAATCACCATTCGATGCAAATCGATCGTTATGTATTTCTTGATTTTAATTCAACGATTGTTGTTACTAAACATTACAAATCTTGTACAACAGTTATCTATTTACAGATATTCGATTAACCGATAATATATTGGTAATTGTCATCGAAGAATTTAATACATAACGTACAATCTTGCCTATTATTTGACATTTGGTGAGCCTCTGTATAAAGATTTAATGTATCCCGAAGACAGCACAAATCTTTAATTTTACTATTGTATTTGTATAGTAGGTATCAGCTATATCGGTGAATATAAATGCTCGGAAGGAGAGAATGGTTATTTTATTGATGTGAGCTTCTTAACTATAGGTATTTTACACAGCTTAGGATACATTATATCATACAGAAGAATTAATTAGTTCATTGAGAATTGATGAATTTATAGTTCGTGTATATGTGTCATTGAAGGACTATTTTCAAGACACATGCTTTGTCTTTAGATCATGTTCTAAAATTGGAGGCGAACTACGATGTATGTATAGTTTGGGGTTATATTTGCTATCATTAAAGCCCCATTATCAAAAGTTACACAATAATGTCAATTTTTCTTCATTATTAAGATATATGGAGAAGTGGCCATGTGGACGAGTAGGTGAGTACTGGTTAGAGACAAGGGTCCAGAAAAGCTAGGTTAGGTGCGCTGGACGCCGTAAAATGACCTAAATTGTGTTGATACGGCGTTAAACCCAATAAAAAATATATGTAAAGAAATACTCTAAATCTATTTTACTCCATGAGTCTTTCTTTTTTATTTAAAGTTATGAAAACAACGTTCCACATTTTAGCTAGGACATTAATACACTTAAGTTATTTACACATTAAAATTATTGATATCGTTATAAATGGTCTTTCAAATGAACTATTGTGCATCAACATTTGTCTTATACTGGATAGAAAAAAGTGCAATGTGAGCATAAAATTCGAACTTTTAGTCCGTTGTTGAAAATTAAAAAAAAAACAGTACTAAATCAAAAAAATAATGAAAATTTTTTTTTCAACTGTGAATCTAGTTAGGATCAGACGACCTTAATAAAAATAGTAATAAAAGTAAATTATTTAACTGGCAGTCTTTGCATAATCGGAAGTTTGAATAAAACTGAACTTACATATATATATATATATATATATATATATATATATATTATGGTGATATTTTAATGTTGTATTAATTAGTAAAGTAGAAATTTCCTTTCTAGGAATTGTGATGTCGTGATAATAGTCAGAAGAAAAATTACGACCATTTCATGGGAAATTGGCTTTTAATCCTTAATATCTATTTCCGTAGTTAAAACATACTTATATCACACAAGCCACTATTTTATCCGAATTAAATTTAACTTTGATCGTATTTTGAAATTAGGTAACAGTGTGTTCGACACAGAGGTCTTTCACGATTAACAAGCTTAATTATATCGATAATGCTATTTCTTTTAATTCTTAAGAATACCAATATTGATTTTTTATTCCATACTATATTGTTGAAAAAATTTAATCTTGAGCCTAGAAAATGACGTTTTACTCATTTCAACGACACTGTTAAAATATTTATTCCGAGCTTACTCGGTGAAAAAAAAAACTTATTTAAACATTACGACTTTTCTATGTATATAAACATATTGAGATATATTAGATTGATAGATTTTTGATATTATGCATCATTAATGTGCGCTGAAGATTTTACTCAAAATGTTTCATCCAGAACTTTAAAACTTTATATGTATCGCAGTTTTCATGTTGGAACGTTGAATTTAGAAATTTTTGCCATGTTGTGTTAACCATAATTATAGAAAATAAATTATGTTTGAACCTGACAATTTGTTCACTTTGTTTAGTTTATAAAACGTTTGGGTAAACCAAATCTTGTGATACATTCTAATACGAGTTGAAGGGGATTTACAAATGTTGGCATAGGTATCAAAATTGAAATATACACGGAGTTGGAATTGAATAAGACTGTTGCTCAAAGATGACCATAATGTTTTCTGAGTGATGCGTTCATAGTGCATGTTACAAATGAATATTTTCTGTTTACAGTGTTATAGTCCAACAGAATTTACCTGAGCTTGACCTTTGTGCAAGAATATATTTAACTCAATATTTACTATCTATTTTTGTCTTCGTTTGTAAATCGCGCTTTATCGGAGGCTTTCGGCAAGATACACATACTGAACAATTAATGTTCATTTCATAAGAATAAGTACTTTGAAACTCTGCCATATTGCTGGCTTACTTGTTTCCCCAAAAAAACTAATGTGTCCAAAATTAAAAGCACGTGTACAATAACATGCCACTTTAAATATTTTGATTTATAGTCACATCGGTTGTTATAAACACGTGTATAACAGTAAACACGCGTACGAAATCTCACCATTTAATGTAAGTGAAGTGATTATTATACTAGGTTGCTCAAGCTCAGGTTAATTCTGTTGGACTATAACAATAACTGTTGACCGAACGAACGCCAAATTTCTCTCCACTCGAGCGCACTTTATCAACACTACTGTACATTGCCATGCAGTCAGTAATGTAATGAGTATGATATTGATGTGTGGTGTTTCAGTTTCACTCTGAAAGCTTTGGGCATACATGTATCCCGAATGTATCTTGAATGTTGTATTGTTAATCAATTGTGCTGTGTATGCACTTAATACTTCTGCGTAAATTACTCTATAGGTTACCAAAGACAGCTTTCTGGAGTATCGTCCTTACCAGTGTGCATCTTATACAAGGAACTGCTTTAATGCCAAATGGTATGACCTGCCGCGATCAGAAATTGCACATATATAATACTGTACTGGAAGTTCGGCGAACCCATCGTTAAGACACTACCGGAAATTAGACTAAGCTAACAGTAATGTTTCCCAGTGGATTGATATAACAGCGTTGTAGGTAAATAAGTGTAAGTGAAAACTGGTTGACATACCAGTAACCTCTGCCCGACTTCACATACATCACATTTTTGTCAACTACGGTTTATGTGTATTTCAGTGATGCTATGAACCCGGGTCGATAGCGCGCCTGGATTTGAATTTCGTGTCCCGAAAGGGGAACGGGTTCGATTCCAACCCTGGAGGTTATACCCTACCATAAAATTTTGACAATAAGGTCAATTTTCCTCCATTGATTAGATAATATGGAGAAATTATCGGCATTGTAGAAGGGTAGGGGAGTACTGGTTATAGACAATGGTCCAGGAAAGCTAGGTTAATTGTGCTGGACGCCGTAAAACTACATAAATTGTGTTGACACGGCGTTAAACCCAGTAAAATAAATAGCGATGCTATGAACATACTATAACATCTAAGAGAGACAATCAATTTTTTCCTACAGAACTGTCATACACATTTGCTTCCCTTTCAGCTTTTGTAGTTAAATTGACTAACAACATTTTCATCTCTTTTCCAGATGGTACAAGGTTTAAATATTCATTGCTTAAATGCAGACATAAACAACATTTATTGGTTTAGTCTGTGCAATTAGACATGAGATAGATAATGCCTTAAAACATCGGTATTAATCCAACGGATATAAAGTTTGTAAATGATATTGAAATTTTGTTTGTCGTGTCAATTTGCACAAACTTATCCTTGCTATGAATTGCACTGATGGATTTATAGGACACACCAGATAATAATTCAATCATTGGAGCACTTTATCGACACTAAATACACTATACAAAAGCATTTACTAATTATATGCAAACTATATTGGTCAAAACAAAAACCGAAACTTGAACAGAGAGTGAAGACACCCGTTTAAGTCAACTATGCCACTTATATCTCTGCAACTTCAAAATGGAGTAAATTGAACAATTTTAACATAGCTGTAATATCCAGATTGTCTATGAACCAGCAAACACAAAGGTGGTGTCATAATGATGACATTAACTTCAATATATATAAAAAACAATAATATTTCTTACAATTCTTTTATTCAACTATTAAATTATAAACCGAACAATTCCATAGCATAGATTAAGATGTTAATCATGTACTGTGTTTATTAACACTGTTGTCTATTCCTTAATTAAGAATTCTAGTACAGATATACAGTCTTAATCATACTGAAATGATAATAATAATTTGAATGTGTTCCATGTTTTTATTGGTACCTCCACATGAAAAATTCTTCTGTTATTCTAAATCTTCTGGAAATACCAAACGGAAAAAATTAAACCTTTAACATTCTTATGTAGATGACACACAATCATAAGAAATATATGTCAGTCATCTAGTTTTTCAACACACGTATGATTGGAAATTAATATGTTTATCGAATTCTCCTTTCACACTTTATACTAAAATGGTGGCTAAATAAAATCCTCTTGCTAAAAACTCGATTTTTTCTAATGCACAAATGTCTAAGGGTATTTGCATTTAAATTACACGGTTTATTTTGATTAAATGCTCTTACTCTTTACAATCAACACGGGACAATTGCGCATTTTAGAATTGAACAGGCGAATTGCAATCATGCATCATTGTATACACATGTAGGAACACATTCGAAAAAAACATTTATATTATTAAATTATAAAAGATATTTCGCAACAAGTGAATATCAATTATATTAACTACAATGGTGAAAATCTTTCACAAATAAAAAAATAAAATAACTTATAAACAAATAAGTATCTTTGCTTACAAATTACTTTGTGGCCAAATGTATAAACGTTAGGCAAATATGTGCAACGTAAAAGTTTGGGTAATGTCATTTTAGATTATATTATTATATTCTTAATTACAAATTACTTTAAAATTTTGATGCCTTCAATCAGGGGCAGTTTTTGTAAAATCTTCACTTGAAATACAATGTAAATATAAAGCATTCTAAACATTTTTCAGACCCCCCCCCCAAAAAAAAAACAAAAACATTTATACAATTGGCATTTTAGCAACAACATTTTTAACTCGATTATATAAAACAAATAAATAATCACATATACATAAGGAAAAATAAATCAATATATCAAACCGAGAAAATGTTCTTTTCTAAGTATAATAGAAGATTTTGACTATTTTTAAATTTAATTACAAACAACGATATTTTTGTCTAGATAAGATTTAAACTTAAAGTATTTAAACCTATAATTGACGGTTTACGACGCTTATAGATCAATCTGTACTAAATGTATTGGTCCCTAATTGTAATGAACACAAAAAGTTTATTAAAATGTGTCGTGATGTAAAAGACACAGTTGACTAAGGTATAACAACAAAAAACTGCTTAAAGGACACCCGAATATGTATTAAATGGTATACACATTATATACGTTTGATTGGTAAAGTATGATTATACAGTGCGTATTAAGTTGTTTGTCTCTATAAATATAAACATATAAAAACATTTTCAAATATAAAGCTCTTTTCCTTGGATGCAATGTTTATAGCATGCGTCTTATCATTTATTTGCCATTGCAGCAAGCAATATATAAATCACTATTAATCTTAAGTCATTTTAATGATGAATACGGAATGCATAAATTAGCATTTTCTTATTAGCAAACACAGGTAGGTCATCGTTAACCCTTGAATAATAACCATCAAATGAAATTAATGTAACTTAACAACTGATGAATCGCCCTTTTCATTATATGAAGAAAATCAAATCATTTCTAAATGCAAACACAAGCAACTTATTGCAATTCAATCATCAAAATTCCTTTACATTTTAAAGCAAGAGCTATATGAAAAATGAAAATTAAGCAATCATGTACACAATTTATTCACTCTATTCAATCACAAAAACGTTATCATTATTTATCTGTATCTTTACATGTCATTAATTCACGTCGTTGAATACTTTAACAAAGTAAATATAGTTAAATGTATAGACATGGTTGTTAGAGAAAACACAATTGTTTTCTAAAAACTTGTCAACACTCTTTCCTCACTCAAAACATAATGAATAAAGTAAAAGAATATATAAAAAGATATACACTTGAAATAATATAAAACGATACATTGGTCAAACGCAATAAATATTCAAACAGATGTAAAAAGAATCTTCAAAAGAGAACAGTACAACTAATCTGAAATATTTAATAACATCTCTAGCGCCACTTACACAGTCATTAATATGTTGCCACTATTTTCCTTTCTTTACAGTTCAGTTGGTTTGTTGTTATTCTATAAATAATTTTTACTAAATTTACTAAAGCAAAAACAAACTATAAAGGACAAGAAAAACATAATTCTGAAGTATTTCTAACAACATATCTTACATGATATAAAAATCTATAGGTCTTATTACTTATCAGTACTTAGCATAAATTGTCCCAAGAAATGGTAGGCCACAATCACTAGATAGATGATTGCATTATTTTAAGTCACTTATAACATATAATTAAGAAAATGGTTGACCATTTAAGCTCTATAAGGCATATAGATGAGTCAGCGCAATCCTAGCTTACATTCGGTTTCATACAGAAGTACTTTAAACAAGATGTACGCTGAGGCGTCAATATGACTTATGATTCATAAAAACAAACAAATGATTAAAAACAATGTCAACAATTTCACAAATATATAACCATATTTCTAAAATATACACACCATTCTACAATCAATTTATCAATCATTCATTTGCTCATTTGAAATATATCCTAAAATATGTTTACATCACAGACGATTGTGATTGTCAAAACATGGAATATATAATCATAAACAATTAATTAGGTCACGCTTGGTGACATGATGCTTAGATACGAACCTACAAACAAAATGCAACACATAAAAATTGCGCATTTTATATCTAAGGCACAAATTTCATCCACACTATTAGGTCATCATTTGAGTGCAATATAATAAAAAATAAAGCAGATATATGTTGAAGCATCTTACTTCTACACTAATAAATTATGAGACTCAAACAAACCGTAAAATCACATTTATTTAGACCAATGACTCGTCTAGCACGCACTCCTAACAAAAATATAGCGAAATGAATAAATTGAAAATATATAATCTTAAAACTAAATTTATAAACTGAACAATTCAGACAGCCATCAGTCTTCATTGGAAAAAAAATATATGTTAATACTCGTTTACACCACGGAATTAATAACGCTTCAGTTATAAATGGCGGCCGGCTCACCCATTTAATTTCAATTATTGTCCATTAGAATAGTACTATTTTATTGTTCACTAAGAAGTTGATTGTTTCTAAACGCACAGAGGAATTGTTATTTTGATTAGGATTATCAGCCTCTGCTAGAAATCAAACCGAACAACTAATTTATAGTCTATAGTACAATTAACAAACTCAAAATCGTTAAATGTCTTTTAAAACATCAAAATACAACATGTTTGATAAAATATTAACTAAATAGTCAACAATAAAATTTCATTATAAAAGTTCAATATAGTGACATTAATATGCATACATTAGAGTTATATACAACTTTTCATAAAAAGTAAATATCCATTATTATATCATTAATAATTATTGATAGGTCAAATACAAACTTGCATTGCAAGACTTCTAATACTGCTTCACAAATATCTAAAGAGCGGGTGTGGCCGAGCGGTTATGACGTTGGGCTGGTAATCTTTGGATAGCGAGCTCCGCGTAGGTTCGAATCCCATCCAAAACCTACCCCGTTAATTCCTTGAGCAAGAAACTTTATCCTATAGTGTAGTATTGGGGAACAGGAAGCGGACTCGAAAGCGATTAATCTAAGTTGTAAGAACTAGTTTCACAATCAAGCTAAATTAAATTAGTATTAACTTCACAAATATCTACATAATACAAATTTTAACCTAACTAGAATGCTCAGAACTCATATTAACTTTATGTTCAACTGTTTCAACATAACAAAATATTTACAAATAACTAAATAAAAACTATCATGACAAAAATTTTAAGTACCGGGACATAACACATAACTATTTACAAATTGGTACTATAGAAACTACCATGGCAAGACGATTCTAGAGTTATGACACATATCTCTGCATATAAGCAAAATTCACATTTCATAAAAGGAAAAATTCCAGTATCGTAAATGACGTAGCTACAAAATAGCCACATATAAACTTCCATTGCTAGAAAACAGACCTTCTGTATCACAGTACCCTCAGACTGCTCCGCGATACAAATATATACATAAATGTCAAATACAAAATCTTTCACAAAAAGAATATTCTATACAAGATAATTTCAGTATAGAGACACAAAGAGCTACACAATGGTCCAAAAATAACTAATTTTGTCATAATAATACAATTCCAATACTGTAAAATATCTACATAATATGAAAATACAAACTTTGCATAAAAAATTATTCATTGCAGAAATAGGATACACAGTTTTGAATTATATCAAATTGCTAAAAGGGTCAATACAATCTCTTATAACAGTAAATATCCAGTTCTGAAGCACAGCTACCATCATAATTGTCATACAACAAGCTAACATCATAAAACAATCAAAGTGCTGTTACAAAATATCATCATAACAAGAACAATTCAAGTATTGTTGCACAAATATCCACATACTGATCAAATACAGATTTTCATAACAAGAATATTCCAGTTATGTGACAAAAAACCTATATAATGATCAAATACAGACATTTTATCTAGAAAATTACAAAACTGTGACACAAATATCTACATTATTATCAAATACAGACAATCACAACAAGAAAAATCAAGCACTAAGACAAAAATATCTACAAAATCAAATAAAGACTTTCATACCAAGAAAAATTCCAAAACTGTGACAAACATCAATTCAGAATAATAAAAAAAAGAATTTCATAACAAGAAAAATCCAGCACTGGCATAAATAACTCCAAAATCAAATCAAGACTTTCATAACAAAAAAATAACATTGTGACAAAAATATCTACATAATCAAATACAACATTACATAACAAGAAAAGTCCAGTACTGTGTTACAAATATTTACATAATAATCAAATACAGACAATCACAAGAAGAAAATTCCAGTACTGTGGCACAAACATCTACGAAAATTTTTAAATACATACTGTATTAACAAGAAAAATCCAGTATTGTGACTCAAATATCAACATGATAATCAAATACAGACTTTCACAACAAGAACTATCCAGCATTATGATACAAATATTTACATACAAATCAATACTGTTTTTCATACTGAATATTTCAGTACTATGACACAAGTGTCTACATAATAATCAAACACAGAATTTCATATCAAGAATAATCAAGCACTGTGACACAAATGTCTACATAATAATCAAATACAGAATTTCATATCAAGAATAATTCAGCACTGTGACACAAATGTCTACCTAAAAATCAAATACAGAATTTCATATCAAGAATAATTCAGCACTGTGACACAAATGTCTACCTAACAAATTAAATACAGAATTTCATATCAAGAATAATTCAGCACTGTGACACAAATGTCTTTAAAATACCTTAATAGTAGGAAAATTCCAGTACTAAGAAATATTTACAAAATATTATACAATACTGAATTTCATTACAAAGCAATTCCAACACTGTGGCACAAATATTTGCATAAAAAATAAAATAAAGACCTCCATACCAAGAATAATTCTGTACTGTGACAGAAATGTCTACATAATCAAATACATACTTTCATTACAAGGAAAATTTAGCACTGTGACACCAATATTTACAAAATGAAATACAGAGTCTGACTTTAATAACAAGAAAAAGCCATCACTGAGGTTTAAATATTTACATAAAATCAAATACAGATTTTCATAACAATAAAAATTCAGCACTGGGGTACAAAAATTTACATAAAATCAAATACAGATTTTCATAACAAGATAAATCCAGCACTGGGGTACAAATATTTACATAATAATCAAATACAGACTATCACAACAAGAATATTTCAGTACTGTTACAGAAATGTCTACATAATAATCAAATATAGACTTCCATACAAAATAAATTCCAGTACTGTGACACAAATATCTACATTGTAATCAAATACAGACTTCCATGCCAAGAATATTTCAGTACTATTACAGAAATCCCTTCATTGAAATCAAAACAAGAATTTCATACCAAGGAAAATCCAACACCATGACAAAATTATCTACATCACCAAATACTGACTTTCATGACAAAAAAATCTAGTTCAGTGACAAAAGAATCTAAATAATGATCAAATGCAGACTTTTATATCAAGAAAAATCCAGCACTGTGACAAAAATATCTATATAATGATTAAATACATACTTTCATGACATGAAAACTCCAGTATTGTGGCACAAATGTCAACAGAAAAATCAAATACAGACTTCCACACAAATATTTTTTCAATACAGTGACAATAATATCTACATAATAATCAAATACTGAAATTCATAACAAGACAAATCCAGCACTGTGGCACAAATATTTACATAATGATCAAAAACAGACCTTTTAACCAGAAAATGTTATTATTACTGCTGCATATACCTATTTAGTTTGTGAGAGAAAAATATTTACAAGAAATAAAAGTACTGTTGTTTAAAAAACTAAATAATAGTCAAACTATGTTTATTGTATGAAAGTTTTTTCTACTGCTTTTAAAATATCTACACCTTGTTTTTGTACATAAATTTCCAAATTCTCAATTACGCTCAAATGACAACACACGTAATGATAAGGCATGTTATAGTCTCAAGCACGTAATTACTTTTTTAAGGTATCTGTTAAACTCACTTGATAGTTTGGTATTATTCCCAATGTTAAGTGTAAGTTGACACACAGCCTATGGGAATATTTTCACAAATATCTGTTTTTACCATTTCCACCATAACCATTTCCATGTTTAATTCTCAAACATTCCTTCTTTGAGCCTACAAAATTTATATCCATACAACATAGCACTTACAATACATATATCATAAATAATAACTACATTAAACCTAAAATCACTACAAACTAGTGTTTGACGTCAAAATGTCTAGTCGTAATTAACCGGAACATACAAAATGCATTATTGCAGCTTGTACTATATCGTTAACAACAATTAAACAACTAAGCAAAATTTTTACACATAGGCTTTTACACATCCGTCAAAAAGGAAAACGTTATCAAATTTATGTAATTTGTCTTATTCTTCAATCACCAGCGTAAAGAGAAACACTGCAGTGACAGATATTTAAAACCCGTTCGTAAGCGCAGAGGGTAGCTCGCTTGACTTTAAGTCCATGTATCGGATATGATTCTTGGACAGAACAAACCTTTAAGAATTTGTAACGATTTTGTTCTGTAGCAACTCTCCCGCCTACCTCCTTGTACATCTTAGATGCCAACGAAAATATTTGCTTTAAAAATAATTTATTTCGGATGTACAGCATTACATTATCTTGATTTATTATTACAAACTGTATAACACATATGCAGTATGTTTCACTTTAACGTCAACAAGTCTACATAAGCCGATATCAAAGATTCTTTTAACTAGTCAAGGCAACTAGTAATCAAACTATTTCTAAGACAAATGCACATCCACACTATATAATCAAGTTATAAAGAGATAAAATACCAATACAGTAGCCGCACTTAAGTTTACTCATCGAGGGGTCGTTAGTTCGATTGGTGGTCGGGGCATACTTTTGTGGCGTTTGGTCATGGTATAATTTATACGACAATCCTCGCTTTAATTCTAAACGATTGTCAGTCACTGACGGAAGTTTGCCCCTAATAACTGGTTAGCAGCTACACTCAGAGATTTAGTATTTCTATGAACAGTGAGTAGGTTGACTGATCGCCGTGATAGAACCTATACAATATGTTGCTACGGCGTTACATCCAATTCAAAAATTCATTTAGCTTGAAAGTGATACATTTACCTGATTTTTAAAATTTCCTCGCATTAGTTGTTATTTTCTTTTTCTGTAACGATCTATTATTAGAAGCAGACCCAGTATTCTTTTTGTAACTCGAAGCAAAACGACTAACTTTTATATTTTCTTTAGAGCGTTTCTGAAAACGTAAATGCTAGAAAATTAAACAGCTTCCAAAAGGACAGTATGGACAATCCCAACACTTTATGTATTTCATTGTAAGAATATCATATAGTTTAAAGGTGTAAGAAACTTAGTAAATAATTTATTCATAATCTAAGTAACTAAACAAGAAGCGCCGCAATGCGACGAAACCAGGTTTTCAACGACCAAGTTTTGATGTGATAGGAATGATTCATTTGAAAGTAACAAAATCAATACATGCAAAATGAAGCAATAACGTGGAAACTGAATTTCTATTTTTAGTATCAGTGACCTTGACCTTGATCACAAATACCTAGGTAGCAATCCCAAGCTGCCCCTTGATATAAGCTACCCATACACGAAGTTTGGTGTCAATAGGTCAAAGCAAACTAAAGTTATTGAGCGGAAACTGAATTTCTATTTTTAGTGTCAGTGACCTTGACCTTGATCACATACACCTGGGTAGCAATCCCAAGCTGCCTCTTGATTTAAGCTACTTATACACCAAGTTTGGTGTCAATAGGCCAAAGCAAACTAAAGTTATTGAGCAGAAACCAAAAGTTGACGCCCGCAAGCCCACTCACCCGCAAGCCGACTTCGGCATTACAATAACCCGGTTTTCGCTGAAAACCTGATTAATAAACGAAATCAGAACACAACAAAAACTAACACTATCGACTGCAGAAGAATATCTTTCAATAGAGGACACGAGAATTATAACTTGCTTCTTTAAAACCAGATCAAGCTATGGTACTATACCGTACGAGTTAATAAAGCTTGCTAAATTAGAGCTATGAGATAGATTCAATAATCAAACATAGTAGTCTATGGTGGCAATTGTCGTCAGCTAAATCAGCCTGTACTTTTAAAGTGAGCTCATATATTACTAAATACCATATATAAACATTTTAAAACAAGTATTAATCTATAACGTCGATGCAATGCACTGCCGCTGGGCGGGGCATTATACGCCAGTGTGCAGTCCATGTTGAGTTCTATCTCATATGAAGTCCCTGTGACCATGACCAATGCCCCAGGACCTAAAAAAAGGTCACACCCATAACTGGAGGGCTATCCAAAGCAAAGATTTTGAGAACGTAGGTACAGCCGTTGTTGAGTTATCACCGGCACCAAGTTTTCCCATATGAACTTCTAGTGACCTTGACCCTGGGGCCTTAGAACCAAAAGTTCACACCCTTGACCAAAAGAGTATCGATATATAAATTTGGTGAACCTATATGTGGTTGTTGAGTTATACTCTGGACAAGGTTTTTCCTTATGATGTCCTTGTGACCTTGACCTTTAACGCAGGGGTCTCAAATCCAAAGGGGCATATGCTAGACATTTAGGCAACCCTTACATAAAATTTGGTGAACCTAGGTACAGTCATTATTGATTGTTGTCCGGACAATGTTTTAATATAAATTCAGTCCCAGTGACTTTGACCTTTTACCCTGGGGTCTCAAAATCAAAAGGGAACATCCTCTACCAAAAGAGTGTCAACACATAAAATTTGGTGAACCTAGGAAAAGTGGTCGTTGAATTATCGTCCAAACAAGGGTTTTCCATAAGATGTCCCCGTGACCTTGACCTTCGACCCTGGGCCAAAAATGAAATAGCATATCCTTGACACTATTATCACAAAAAATTTGGTAAACATAGGTACAGTGGTTGTTGAGTTATTGTCCAGACAAAATTTCATATAAATTAGTCTCAGTGACCATGACATTTGACCCTTTGGTCTCGAAATCGATAGGGTACATCCTTTACTCATACATACATAAAATTTGGTGAACTTAGGTACAGTGGTTGTTGAGTTATTGTCCGGACAAAGTTTACACATATGATGTTCCTGTGACCTTGACCTTTGACCCTGGGGCCCCAAAACCAAAAGGGCACATCCTTGACACATGGGCTACACTCGCATTAAATTTGGTAAACCTAGGTACAGTGGTTGTTGAGTTATTGTCCGGACTAGGTTTTTCCATATGATGCCCCTGTGACTTTGACCTTTGACCCAGGGGCCCCAAAACCAATAGGACACTTTATTGACACATGGGCTATTTTCACATAAAATTTGGTGAACCTAGGTACAGTCTTTGTTGAGTTATCGTCCGGACAAGCTTTTTATATTTTAAGTCCCAGTGATCTTGACCTTCGACCCTGTGGTCTCAAAATCAATAGGGCATCCCCTCTATCCAAGGGCTACCCACACATACAATTTGAGGAAGCTAGGTACTTTCCTTCTTGAGTTATCATCCGGACAAGCAATTGTCCACGGACGGACAGACGGACAACATCATAACATAATCCGTCCGTTTTTTTTTCAAACAGGCGTATAAAAACTATCAATTAACGAACAATCAGATCTATGAGCAAACACATACACAAACTTACAACACAAAAAATATAACTAATAAAAACAAGATGTGACGAACCTTGTTTTCTTCTTTTATTACAGTTACAATATCAGCAACATGTCGAACCATTAGTCCATCAGGTAATATGTCCAATAACAGATATTCTTTATCACACGTACATACTGTCCCATTTTGAAATTTCTCATTAGGCCAAAATGACACATCCGAAATGTAATGTCGAAGTGATTGTCTCGAGTCTGCTGTGCTAGAAGCTAAACATCTGTAAATGAATCTTTTCAGTGCTTTGAATAACAATGATGACAACTCTTCATCTTTCAGTACTTTTACTAGACGGTCACGTAATGGTGCATCAAGAGTCTCCCGATAAACGCCAGAAAGGCCATCTCTAATATTATCGGCACATAATTCCTCTAAAAGCTCACTTAATGCAACAATATGACACAGTTGAATGTTTGATGCTGGCTTAGGTAGTAATTCTTTTGGAAACTTTCTGTACATTAAGGATTTCCATGAATCTACAAACTCGACAAGTGGTTGCTCGGGGTTGGCTTTGATTTCTTTGACGATTGTCATGACTATCCCGAGATGAGTCAATAATTCGGATGGCATCCGGCTATCTTCTTCTTTCTGTCGCATTATACCATTACTTATATCAGCTGTCAATGGAACTTGATTAACATTGTTTCTAATTTCCTTCACAAGTGAGCTGTAATTTAAGTGCAGTTCATCCATGAATATAATATTTGGTAGCTTATCAAAGGAAGTTATGTACTTTTTACCAATCACAACTTCTTTGGCTAAGTATTCTTCAATTCTGTAAAAATCGTAATGGACTTTTGTACCGTGACCATACCGAAGATCAGATTGGGATTCTTTCTGTAAAATACTATCCAAGTCTATTTGAGCATCAAGCAAATCATCTTTCTTCACTTCAAGAAGGGGAACACATGGTACGTAGGCCGTTTTGTCCTTAAGCATACCTTTAAGTGTCATACTGGCATTTGCAATTCCTCCGACTTTATCAAGGAAACAGTTTTGAAGATCAATTAAAGTTACCAGTACTTTGAATATCACAGATTGGTCATCTAAAATTAAGCAATGTTCCATCTTTGTCTGATTATGAATTATAGGCATACACTGTTCAATATCTGTACCCTTCAGTGTTTTTCTTATGAATTCCCAAGACGTCTTGAAATTCTGAAATCGATTCTTCGGAATGTCTGATTTCACATTATCTTGCTTAAAATACATAAAGTCTAATGCTGTCATTTGAATGCAATCTTGTTTCTTAATCATATAACTTGCATGCGCAACTGTTGATGAATGCCACAATAATATGCTGATAATGTAAGTTGGTAGGGATAACATATGTTGATGTTGTAAGACTGCCATTAAGAAGGGGAACTGATGCTTTCGTCTGGTGAGTTCAAAGAAAAAATTGTCTTGAGTTGGATTAGAGGTTAACCTGTACAGCTGGGGTAGTTTCTTAAGACAATTATCCGCTGAAATGGTACTAAGATCGGTCAACTCGAACACTTGATCATTAAAATCTTTCATACCACCATGTCGCTGGTGTAATTCATTGTTCTTGAAGTATAACTTCCGAATTGCAGCAGTTTTCTCTCCGAAAACATTTTCTACAATAGTTGCAAATCCTTGATCGAAATTACTTGTACCCTCAGAAAAACGGCAAATCTCACACGTTCTAAACAACATATCATTTGCTTCTAAGAGCAATGCATTTATAAGAATAGCCGTATCATTATGATTTGTATTGACAAGTCGTCCTATAGTCTCCCAGTCCGTAACTACCTCATTTAACAATGCGTCTGATGTTTCCGTCCATCTAAAGCCAAAGGATGCATTTATGGTATTTATACCAGCATACTCAAATGCGATAGAACCAAGCAGGCAGGATTTAACAAGAAATTGCAATACGCAATCACTTAAAGATTTATTTTTCTCAGCTTGTATGGCTTTATCCAACCCAAAACATTTACCAATAATTGGGTTTTCATATTTGGCTAATTTGATTTCAAGTCCGCACATTTTGCATTCAACACTTTCAACATTCTCATGCACATATATCTTATTCCGGCAATCACAAATTCCTGTGTACATGGTTTCTAAAATTGCGTGAGTAAGATCCTGCTTACAAAATCCTGGTACTGAACTTAGTTTTAGACTTCCAGGTTCTAGAAGGACTTTTGTAAGGAATGATCTTCGTTTATGTGAACAAGAAGCATGCTTATCATTTGCTAGTACTAGAGCGATCAAAGTGACAATGGATGAAAACATGCAGATTTCTCTCTGAGATGAGCTCTGATCTATACCAAAATCACTAATGTAAAAGTTCTTACGTCCAATGAGACACTGGACGAAATTTATAACTTCATTTGTATGTTCTTTATCCATAATATCATTAACTAGTAAGTCAGCTACTGTTCTCTTTGAATCGTCTAGATCATTGATAGTTTTGGAAAGATAAAATTCACGTACAATAAATGCAAACATTTGAGTCATACCAGAGAAATTTTTCATAGATATCTCTACAAGTTTTTTTAATTCCTCATTATCTGAGATCTCTTGACAACAAATACACAAATTATTGTGTTCATTTTCATCAACGTGAGTGCATAAAGCGGAATTATGTAAATTCCGTGAACCGAAATCAAACACTTTAGCATCGTAGAAAGTCATACTTTCAGATTTAGAAACACAATATTTCTGAGTCTGCATAACTGTGCGTCTTTTCAACAATAACTTGAACTGGAAACATGTCAAACCATGCAATCCATCTCTTAACAGATCATTATGTACAATACTTAGAACATTCATCATTTTTATAACTTGTTGGGCATTCCCTATTTCCATGACATTAGTTGAATAATAAGTGAAGCGTTTGCAAAACGCAATGGATGCCAGATATTTTAATCCAGGCTTGTGATTTGTCAATGACTTTTGACAATCATAAAGTATTTCGATAAGGCCTTGTTCATCAAATTTATTTGAAACGCAACATTCGCCCGATACAGAACGAGAATCGTCTCCTGCACGCACGTTAGAAAATAAAGTTTCCTTGAATGTTTCCTCAAGAACATCAACTACAAGTGTTAAGACTGGTGTATCTAATTGTTTCTTCTCCAGAAGGCATTTGATCATTTGATCTACACTTTTAAGAAGATTTTTGTCTGATTTATCCGACTCAGACAAGTTTTCCACAATACTTGACTCGTCCAAACAATACTCATTCGAGAACAATGTAACAAACATGTGAACATCTATAGTTCGCAAAATTGTTTTAAAAGGTACTTTAAATAATCGAAAGTACTGTGCTGAAATTTTGTTCTCAACAACATATTCAAAGAACTTACTGAAAACGGTAGTATCTGGATTTGCTGATGAACAGCGAACTAAATACGATGATAATGTCTGATAACAGACCAGTATCGTCTGTTCATACACATTCAATTCAGATTCATCACTACATATCTTGTCTATGATACGTAAAAGAGCATCAAAAACTCTATCAGAGTCCAATGAATGATTCCACAACAACTGTCCAATATATGTTAACAGTTCGTCATCCAACCTAAAATAAATCACTAAATTTTCAGCAATCTCCGAGCTAACTTTCAGCGAATAAAGAGCACGTGGTTCTCTCGAAACTTGAGCAGCAAGTGGCAGCACTTCATTGACAATCGAAGTCCAATTACCAACTCCTTCGTGTCTGCTAACACACTTCCTTGAAGGCAGTAACTGCTTACACACAAAGTGTACCAATCTGTAATTCACAGACATACAGGAATATTTGTCTTCTGCTTCATACTCACTATCACTTGATGTAATTGAAACATCCGAGAAAGCTTGACTTTGTAAATTGTTAATTAGTTTTTCAGAACATATATCGAAGAACTCACTCAGGGTAAAAGAATCACCCTCTAATAAACCAACATCTTTCTCTGTAATTAATTCTTCGTCACAATCAAACACACTTTGATTTTCAATGTCTTGAGAATCCGTAGAACACGCATCAAAATTTTTCATATCGTCATCCTCGATAAGAACTTCTGACATTATTTGATATAATTCTGAGAAACATTCAGGCATTTTGCTCAAGAATTTGTCTACCAAAAACAGTTCAGAACGAATACAATCAAAATGCGCCCAAACTATGGTATGAAGTCGTAAAACGAATGCAAACAGGTCCCCCTTATAATAAATATCATGTCTGTCTAAAATACGCAATAAAAATGGTTTACATCTCAATTTGAATTTGCCAACAAGCACAGCATCCAATGTTAGACTACAGAAGTCTTCTATATAATCTGAGCTCCAGTTCGTGTAGATAAGCTCATTTAAGTCAGGTATTTTATCCACAATATTATGCTGATTTAAAACCTCATTGTACACTTCTAGTGGTAAGTCGTCTTCTTCCTGCAGCAGGCAATGCAATCTATATTTAGCTACTAAATCCATGAATTCATTTCTAGTTGTCTCAATGGCATTAAATATTGTTTGACTACATGGCATTTTAAGTTGCAAGTCGTGAGTAGTGCAAGTATAACACTGAGGGCCAGGGTCATCAACAATATCCTCAAGTGATAACGTACATTTATTTCGTAGACAATACATCCACTTACATCTCTTTTCCTTAATCATGTCTGGATGCTGTTGATTATTGTCTACAACGAAGAAACTTTCCAGCAGACCCATTGATTCAATCTGAAAAATCAATTTTGCAAAAGGTAACTTGATTGTATCCATTATGTGTCGTTCAAGAGCATCATTAAATCCGGATGACGATTTCAAAGAAGTTATATTAGACGCAACTTCAAAAGCCCAGTATTTGTTTCGTTCTAAACCTTGTTGACGTTGAACAAAATCAATGATTTCATCTTCAATGATTTCCATCAGGTTATCTGACTCCTCAATCTTTATCATAGCTTCAGATATACTCTCTATATCACGGCCAAATTGTTCGTACCGAATTCTTGAAAATGCCCATAACAGCTCTTCCTTCAAATCATCTTTTAAAGGTCTACGCTCATTGATGACATCTATGATGGACATTTGACATAGTTTTGGAAGAGGAATACGAGGACAATCTAGGCAGTCAAGCATAAACATATTCCAATCTGATAAAAAATTCAACTGCGACAAACCTTCATGCGATGAATTATTTTGGTCTATGTGGATAATTAAATAAACATGTTTATGTTCTTCATTTGCTTTTCTCAAGTATTCTTTTCTGCATCGTTCAACAACGAGTTTTGTAAGTAAAATATGGTGGCCTTCATCCTTCGCATTGCATTGAATGATAAGATGGTTCTTGTTACAGTCGTCCCAAAACATTTGGATTCTAGTAGAAAGTTGCTTTTCAGATTTGAAAGCACCAATTTTCTCTATCTGAACACGGATTTCCGGATTCTGACATTTTACTTTTGTATGAATATTGCTGTAAGTAAAAGCAACAGACAGAATGCCATTATTCAGAACAAATTCAGGTGTATTGTTCAGTTGATGATTAATCAAATGCTCAAGACCATTATGCAAAGGTAGGTCAAAATATTGACCAACTAATCTCTCAATATCGGATCTTGCTATTGAGGATGACCGTTGAAGACGAACAATAGCGTCAGGTTTCATAATTCGCAATAAATGTGTCTGACATTCGTCAATGATATCGCGTTCTTGTCCAATTTCTTGAGCATTGGATTCAATCTTTATAACAATTGATGCCAAAAGATCTTTGTTGCATATTGGAAATAACGCATTCATCTTTAAAACTGTACCTTCTTCTTTAGTTAATTTACCAACCCAAATGTTTAAAATGTCAATACACTTTTCTTGCTTTTCTTGAATGATATCACTGAATCGCAGATATTGTTTTTCAAAGCGATTGAGGAATGGAGGATCACTTAAATCTAACATACTTTCATCTACTAACACGATACATCTAAAATGATCAGCCACATGACATATGGGATTACTGTATGGTCCCAGGGCAACACGGCAGTTTTTCTTCTTGCCTATGATGGTATAATTTTGGTTAAGCATATCATACAAACTTCCATAAATATTATCCAGATCTTTTAAAATAAGTATCATGCCCTGTTCCATGCATAAAATGATTCTGCTTAAAATTCTATAGTTGTAATCATCGGTTAAATCTTCTTCAAATTGACTTCCGAATATAATTACCTTTTGTCTTGAACCAAGTTCATTAAGTTTTTGTTCTAATACTCCTAAAACAGATTCGCCAGTGGTTATCAACATTAAATGCCTAGCTATTGGATCTGTAATATTTTCTATCACTAGCTCAAGTAAAGGACTTTGCTGTGGATGATATGTTGAAATCAATGAAATGTGCGCCCCAAAAACTTCGTACAATGTACCAATTTCTTGAGGTAATCCACCAAAGTTTCTTGCTATTCCGTGCACGATAATATCAGTCAGCTTACTTTCAATAAATCCATTGCCAGTATTTGTATATTCTTTGGCAACATATTTAACTAATGAATAATAATCTCTGAGTCCATGAAAATGTTTGAAACGCAGTTTTAGTATGTATTGGAAATATGCTGATGCGATGCCCTTGAGTATTGTGTTAAATTCATTACTTGGTAGATGCCTTTCTAAATGAGTATCTTCGAACAAAGATGTAGGTCTTACATTAGTTTCTGATCCCAAAAAGGATTCACTTATAGATGTTGCTGTGTCAAACAACTCTTCTATGTCCATATCAGGTCGAGAAAGATGAATAGCTCTATTCATTTTTGACGCATCAAGAGCCCAATTAGAAATTCCAACCACGGCAACATTGGGTTGACTTTGTCCATCTGGTTCCAAAAGGCTATGGAGTACCTTAAGAGGGTTAAATCTTGAAATTTCAGCTAATCCAATCTCATCCAAGACGACAACGGACAATACATCACCACTTTTATTTGCTTCTTGGTAACTTTCTGCTTTTTTGAAAACTTTAATAATACCATCGGATGTCGATGATTCTGAGCCTTGAAATGAAACACAATATAGTTGTGGTAATGTCTTGAAAAAGGCATCTTCTGAATCTTTACCACGTAAATTACTTCTTATCAATTGCATTGCTAAAGATTTACTGCATCCTGGTTTACCTACAACAAATATTGGTATCCGATTGAAAATGCATACAAGTATAACAAAAACATTTTCTTGCAATGCTGTGTTGCGAGCGATACCGGTGGGTAGTTTCATTCTTTGCAGAATATCGGCTTGCTCCTCTTTGATGATCCTTTGTATAAAGCTTCCTTGGTCTTCATCCATCTTCCTTCCATATGTTGTAAATAACTTACCAATGTTCTGTCTGTATTCCTCTCTTACTTTCTTGCTTGAAAATCTAGCGTGGTAGCTCAGGGCTAAGGAAAGTATCATAGATTTTAGCTCAATATCAATTCTTGTGTTCTTTTCAATGTTATCTTTCAATGGAAGAACTTTTAAAAACCATTTGGCCAATATTCTACACCTTTGGACATCACGTAAACTTACCGAGTATTGTGAATGCTCATGGCTACGTACAAACATTTGAGATACAGATAACAAATCAGTGAAAATGTTATGACTTCTTGAGTCGTTCGGAAAAACATCTTGAATCATTCTACGAATGTACATTTTTTCGTCATTTTCATTTAGGCTACCGAAGTCCCATACATAGTCCACCATTATCTCTGGTAAAGGCAATACTCTGTATACTAATCTAGATAATTCATCTGTTTTTACTTTTCCTTCAAGTCCTGCTGTACTGATGTCTTTAGAAGTTCTAAGTTTATACGGATTGCATGCAGCCATGACAATAAGATTGGGTGAAAGTTCACATCCTAAGCAGGAATGATGACAAATTGCATCAGAAATCAAACCAATGCTATCTGATGTATTAATTTCATCTAGAAATAACCATCTTTCTTCCTCTATGTTTTTCTTTGCTTCAACATTATTCTTTAGAATATTTTCAACAACTACTTCTTCGGGAATGCCTGCATGAATGTTAAAAACTTCAAAGTTTACTTCACATACAGATGCTAAATATCTGATAAGTGAGGTTTTACCACACCCAGTCTCACCCATAACCAGCACAGGGATATTAGCCTTTATTCGAAGCATGATCAAAACCATTTTAAGTAGATTATCAGCAGTAAGTGCATAGTTCAATGATATATCTGCTAATCGCTTCTTTGGTAGTGGAAATGGGTTAACTCTGGCAATTTTCTGAAGCAGATCTTGGAAATCAATTTGATTTAGGACACTAAAGTCAACCATTTCTTTTTTCATTTGACTTTCGAACAATTGTTTTATATCATCAGGAACTTTTGACAGGTGTCTGTATAATGCAGAGAGTGTATTTATGTTTTGATTATGAAAAACAAACATCATGTGGTTGCTGTCTTCCCATCTTATCATTCCATCAGTGAGATTGACAATTTTTGTTGAAATGTCAGCTTTTGCAAGTGGCTGTTCTTCGGTGTCTCGAAGAACCGTTGTAAATTGTGTGTTACGACAACTTTCTACAGAAAGAGTAGCAAATTCAGTAGCTACTTCAATCATGGCTTTGACCAACTTGCTAGTGATACTTACAGGCGATTTATTTCCAACCATTTCACGCAATCGACTAACTTTGAAAAAAGAACTTTGCGACATTTTTTTTAATTGGTCAGCCAAGACATTGATAATTGCATGCATCACCGGAATAGATTGATCCTGACCTTTAAAGACATATTTCGATAGCAAGCTTCTGCAACGTCTTCCTGATAAAGGCTTCCAATTGATGCTATCGCGCGTGAGGTCAATACTGTCAAGTGTTCCTTTATCCAAATGCTTTAGGTAAAAGCATACTATTTGAATAGGACTGTCAAATTCTTTTGAAGCCACAAATCTATCATGTCCACTAAGGCTGATGATTTCTCTTCGAAACAAAACTGTTGTATGCAAAGATTTCCTTAATGTGTCTCCAATCGAATTGGCTAACTCAATAAAAACATGTTTCGATACTAATTTGACAGCTTTTCTTCCAGCAGACACATATTGTAGAACAACAAGCTCAAACAAAAATGTGTCAAGTTCACTAGGGTCATCAACATCACCTATATCAATATGTAACATATGGTGCTCCTTCATTTTAAGAGCATTTAGTCGATCAACCAGTACTATTTTCCCAACATGGCCGCTGATATGAAATCTTTTGAGTTCCTTTTGACTTTTCTGAGCAAATGATCTTACGTATGTTGACTTTCCCTGTCCAGCACGTGTCGAAGTCAATGTATAAACTTCCGGGCAATGAATTGAAAAAATTTCTTTCACGGTAGGATCTGTGGCAGATTTTACTGCAGATAAACAATCACTTAGTTCGTCAACGAATGGGTGATTTCTTGAGCCTCTACAAATAACAGCAAGTAAAAACTTAGAGCCCCGCTCAAGGTGGTGAAGCTTTTCAACAAGTCTGAATTGTAGCTCACCAGGTAAATTTTCAACATGAGCTATACAGAATAGTGTTTTCATACCATAGAACTTGCCTGCTCCTACACATCTTTTAACTAAAAGTTCTATTTCAGACCAAGCTGTATCACGCCTACAAAACAAAACTTGACTAGGTTCAGGTAGACATTGAGTAGTATTTACATACAAAGATAACATGATCTTGACTGTATGAAGACTACCTTCTTCAAGTTGGACAACTGTAAGTTTTCCTTGTTGAACAAGATCGGATATTCTATTCCTGTCAATATTTAATGTACGCTGACAAATTTTTAACCCATTATAGGCACAATGAATCGCATGACCGATATTTAGAAGCATACATTTGTTGTCGACATCAAGCATAGTTGAAATTTCATGTTCGTATATGTCTTTAACTCTAAAGGCATTTAGGTCAGGGTGTAAAAATGCCATGATCAGCTGGACTTCTTCTTTTACATTTTCCCGATCTTCTAAGAACCTATACAATATATGAAGTTGGTTTCCATCAATAAAATTCATAAGATAATGCGTGTGCCTAACATCGTCCAAAATTGTTTGCCATTTGTCTACAATGTCTTGAAGGCTGTCTTTTTTCTCTCCTAAACATTTAGCCTTTATTTTCTCTTTTATTGTCATAAAATTAATATGTCCAGCAGTATGTAAATTGAACAAAATTTCAATTATTTCTAAACAAAGATCTACATCCCGAACAAAGCTTTCCAGTTTAATTCCATCTTTATGTTCCTCACTATTTTCCTTTTTGAACGTGTTCATTAACAATAGAGCTCTGCTTCTTAAATCTATCAGAGTAGATTGTTTACGAGTATCATCTTTTGATAAAACTACTTCAAACTCAACAGAATTATAGTTGGCACTCATGCAAAAGTGATATTCTCCACTAAGTAAAATCTTGCTGACTATTTCCTTCGTTTGTTCACTCCTGTTAGCTAGACCGTTGTACAACGATCTTAAATTGTGAACATTTTGCACACAATCATCTATTTTAGGAGGCAGCAAATCAGCCTTTTCACCATAAAACAGTGATTGCTTATTAATCATTTTAAGTATGTCAGCACAGGTCCAATCATCTTTGAATGCTAGCATAGGTTGTAAGAATTGTTTAACTTCTATGAGTGCTGATACTGTTGAAGCCTGCACTTGCTGTTCCGATATATCTTCAACAGCATCAATTAAATTTTTTATATCCTCATCAACAATATCCTTTAGAAATTCTAATAATGTTGTTGCTTTGACAAGAACGTTCAAGATGTCAACAGAGCTACCTTTAAGTATACCTACAAGAGTAAATACAGTTTCTAGTGACTGTTTAACTTCTATAAACGTACTGTTTTCAGCTGTTCCATCTAACAACTGATGAAATGCTTTCAAAGACTCTTGACACTTTTCATCCATGTCAGTATCAATTCCAAACATTTCAAAAAACAGCTCAATATTTGTTACTGTTTGAGCAATAGAATTGATAGAGAATATTCTTTTTAATGCATTAACAACGTCTCCACTAATCTGTTTATGCAAAATGTTTCGTGCTAAATTGACCTCTTCTTTTACATTGGGATTTGATCCAAACATATGTTTTATCGCTCCCATCGTAAAAGCATCTTTACTTGTTAATTTTGACCACTTCTCGTGATATAAAGAACACCCTGTTTCAAACAAATTAAAAGCATAACTTTGACAAAGAAAAATTGACGCGATGTTATCATCAAGTACAAATGTATTTTCATATAATCCTCGTATTGACCAAAGAGGATCTGCTTGTTCAAGTATGCATTCTTCATTCACTTCTTTGAATACAGTGTCTTTACATATGTTCCAAAATACCATAGACTGAACATGATCAGACAATCCTTTACAACACGTAACAAGTTCTTCAATGTCACGCCAAAAAGAACTTTCAACACAGCCACGTGCAGTTAATGTTCCAGTTTTCAATTCACTGAAATGTTTTTTCAAACTAACCGAAAAGTCAGTAAACTCTTTGGCAAATCTAGGTTCGTTTTTTGTCATGGCATTTATGACCTTTGCGACACAGTCGCATATCTTCACCAGTTCCCTAAACTTCAATTCCAATTCCGACCATATCTTCTCTACTTCATTTGAATCTAGCCAGTATTTCATTAACTTTTTAGCTTCATCAGTCTGCCTTGGACTCATTGCT
The DNA here is from genome assembly GCA_025267735.1 of Mactra quadrangularis. Classification (NCBI taxonomy): domain Eukaryota; kingdom Metazoa; phylum Mollusca; class Bivalvia; order Venerida; family Mactridae; genus Mactra; species Mactra quadrangularis. The sequence continues at coordinate 9,114,394 of CM046300.1, forward strand.
GTGAGAAACCTGTAGCATATATCATGTCTTTGAAAAAGGTCAAATACTTCAACAATACATGTTTTAGCTCCGCCAAAGTTCAAATTCTGAGTGATAATATGTTTGAAATCTCCTTTAGAACTAAATATAAGAGTCCAGAATTGAAATTTTGAGACTAAGTGATTGAATCTTTCAACATCAGATATATCGTCAGGAATTGAACCAGATACATTAAGTATAACATTTATAACATCAGCCGACAATCTGAAAAGTAAACATCCAAACTCATTAATCAACCTGAAACCTCTATGAAAAAAATACACAGGGACCAAATAACTAATAGAATTGGCAAAACCATTCGATATAAACATAACTAATCCTATCAGTAATGTTTACTCAAATAGCAGAAATTAAATCAAGATATGTGTTATGTTTGGCCTCATAATCCTGCTAATATGTAAAAACAATAATTAAATCATTTGTATACATTCATGAATTCGAAAAATAGATCGTTCAAGTGATTATTGAAATAAACGTTTCAGCGAAGTGAGACAGTGATTATCATAAAGAATATAATATCAAATAATGATGCAGATGTTACTGTAGTGTGCATTAAATTACACCGATAGTACAGACAATTATTGCGATTTAAATAACAGCTACCAAGAAAAAAAGTCAGCAGGAATCATCATTGGTCTATTTGGTGGCACTAAGTGGATTGAGTTTTAAGGAACAATTCGAATTACTAGTAGTTTTTGGAGGGATACATAAGCCATTACATTATTCAACGTGTCTAATGAAATACGTGTGAAAATATTAGATTCTATTACCAATTGGACATAAATAAAACGACGCTAAGAAATTTAAACATATCAAAGGACGTGATTACGACAACTGAAATCTCGATATAATTCTAACAGTACCGTCATTTAGCGTAGGATCTACACATCACAGTATTATTTTTCAAGCTTAAAATGTAAATTTGATTAAACGCCTACCTCTATATTATATACTCCATTGCGTTGTACAAAAAGATTAACAATAACAATAATAAATAAGTTAAAACCCTCCAACATAAAATATATATAAACACAGTCCAGAATACGTTTGCGAATCCAGAAATCTTGCAAACTTACTTTTTTTATTTTTAATCCGATTTATTTCAAATTTTCAATAAATGCAGATCTACATATGGGTATAACACCAGTAAACTTTCATCCAGATATCTTTACTAGAAATATGTTTAATTTAAAGTCAAAAGTCAAAATTCCCATGGGAATCAGCAAATTCCCATGGGAGAAATGCTCTCCCATGGGATTTTCATGGGAGAAAAATGGGAATTTTCTCCCATTTACAAATATGGGAGAAAATTCCCATTTTTTTTCAAATTCATCCAAACTAACATTTAGAGTTAGAATTGGATAGATCTATTAGTACATAACATTATTCCAAAGAAAAAATGAATAGTTTGTCATTTTTAAAGCATTTAAACACCATTTAAGAATTCTCCCATATTCTCCCATTTCTGAATATGGGATTTCTCCCATGGGTGAATTCTCCCATTTCTGAATATGGGATTTCTCCCATGGGAGAATTCTCCCATTTCTGTATATGGGATTTCTCCCATGGGAGAATTCTCCCATTCTGAAAATGGGAATTCCTAATATAATTAGATTTTGCATATTTCATTGAGAATTTCAAAGGAAACTGTTATTTAATGAATAGATATCGCTGTTTTTTACTATTTGACTGTATTTTATGAGTAAATTACGCTGCATAGTTGAAAACAGTTTGACAGCCTTCTTTATAAACTAAAATGATTTTATACAATCAAATATAGCAAAAAACATTGTTTTAGATAGTTGAAAATATTCTACGTACGTTACTCAAAAGCTGTGTTTGATACATTTAGAAATCGACAAATGGGTACCTTTTCTTTTTCATTTATAGTTGACACTTTTTTAGTAAGATCATGTATGTATTGTTTTCTTGTAAGATAGTTGACTGGAAAAATGGTTAGTTGAATCAGTGACTAAAAACTTTTTCAGCAGTGTTTTGAACATTCCATCTGATTCCCGAACGGGGTATACATACGTCTGCAGAGTTTGTTCAAGAAATGATTTCTACCACTATTATCCCAGACTGATTCCTAACCATGTCGGGCAGTTGTCAGTCACTGACTCAGTTGCTGAGTATGTGCTAAGAAAGTGGTTAACTGTTAAATCCAAACTTTCCAGGAAAGATGATTATATGGGTTGTCTGACCGATAAGATGCGACCTATACAATGTGTTGCTACCACGCAACCCCACCCTCTAAAAACCCAACGCTAAACAAAAAAACTAATATTTTCAGAGTTTACTAAATCATACTGTAAACTAAATATTCATAGGCGGATCTAGCAGGGCAGGGCAGGGCAGGGCAGGGCAGGGCAGGGCAGGGTGAGAACTAATGGACTGTATCAACCTGTCCCGTGCATCAACCCACTCATGGAGTCTCCCTTAATATCATATTTCACGATTGAAAGAAAAAAATGGCATACACCGGGTCTGGTCCCCCTGGATTCACTTGCGTTTTTATTGATATTAGTTTAAGGGTTTATTTTATTATTGAAACAGTATACAAAAAGTTTGTTTTTACATGTTTGCATCTTAACGACAACGATCGTAGGAACAAATTAGTAATTGTTTCAGTAACTTTAATTCCTTAAGTAAAAACTCTGGGATGTTGTTTTTCATGTCAAATTTCGTCAATTAATAGATCTACAATCAAATGGATCTAACATCCCTAGCGATGATACAAGAGTGTTAAGAAAGGATTAAAAATACCCTAATAAAAGAACTTTGTGCATACTTTGGGAGTAAGTGTTGAAGTCCTCAACTGCGGCACAGGCCTGGACTTATAAGTGCTCTCTGTGCAGCAAGTGCTTCACATTTAAGTAGCAGTGCAACCGCAAACGTTGCAAAAATCGTCGTGGGACCGTTATCCGAGTACAGACTGCTACGCCGTCGCACTAACGGTCCCACACTGCATCAGCACAGCAATCTTTTGCGCTAAAGTAGGCTAAAACGGCAAATACGGCCCGTTAAACAACATGATATACTTAAATATACATAAATACATATTATAATAACATTGTATGGATGATTTCTATTGTTTATATCCTCATACACTATAGAAATAAGTAAAATACTTAAATGTCCGCAGATTAAAATGTTGATCCGTCTAATAGAATGAGCGTTGTTAATAGCAACGAACCGAAAACAGAATAATGAGTGACATGGGTTTGTTCAACGTGATATTTCTCGCTGGAAAATCGTTAATATCACGGTAAATAATTGGAATAAATTACTGAAACTTGGCAGAAATGTGAATTAACATACATATTACTGATTTAAACCGATGAAACAATTTTGAATTAACTGTCACATTTAAAAAATGGATACAAACAGTTGTTTACATGAACAAACGTAATGACAACTGCGGGATTGGAGGTTTGACAAATAAGCCTAGTGAAATCGGGAATCCTCTGAAATATCTTGGTAAAATTCATAGACCAGACATGATGCATTGTAATGATTATCCTAGTGCATCTGTCCAGATCTATGGGTGAAGCCAATGTTATCTACAATCTATATAGACTAAGTTGAACATAGAAATAAGCCTTACAGTTACAAGATACAGTTAACCTACGATAGAATGAAACCTGGCTGGACCATGAAGGTAAATTTATTATTATAGTTAAATAGTTTAATATATATTCTATTCTGGATGTGTTATTTTGTCTAAAAAGTGAGGATGATTTACATTGAAACTCATTATACTCATTGCATCTATTTCTGTGTAAAATCCAGTTCTACGTTATTTTAACTTTACCGTAATTTCTATTGAAGCCACACCTACTCGTAAATAAAAGTGACCTAAATTTCGCACAGAAAGATACTTTGCCAGATTTTGCTGAATGAACCACTCAGGCGGGCATACAACTGTCTTTAGATGCCTCGTTTGTGAAAAAGAAGAGTACAGTAAAACTCGGATTTAACATACTAGGTTATAACATACACTCTGTTACTACATACCAATTTTTCTGGCCTGTTTTTCATCCTTATATATAATATACTTAGTATTCTATATGGAATTAACATACCTCGGTTATTATAACATACCTTATTTCTATGGCCCAGTGAGTATGTTATTTCCGAGTTTTACTGTAGTACGAACAAAAATAACAGACCTGTATGAATGTTTGAGTAAACAATCCAGTTATTGTTAACCTTTTTACTAAATAACTTTTGCTATGATTGTGTGCTGACTGAATTCATGAAAAATTTTGAACTGTTAATTTATTATGTCAGTATGGTACAGACTATTTATACCGCACATCCAGATTTACTTCCCTTACGTAATGGTGGGTCACATGACTTGAATATTGCCGTTAAGATGGAAAAATGTAAACATTTGAGGTAATTTCTCTTTGCTACTCTAAAAATAAAAGATTGGTGGATGTATTGAGCTGAAAAGAAATGTAAGAGACTTTGTATCATAATTTTTATTATAGCGCATAGGAACGCAGAAATAGATGCAAACAGGGTAACAGTCATGAACATGATAAACATACTTTTGGGGATAGAATCAAGTTTAGCGGACCCAGCTAATGCGCATGCTGTATACAAAGTTTGGACCCCATTTTTGTTACCAATGCAGTTTTTTTATTCATTTCTTAAATGAATTATTTTCAACAACTATTTTTAATATGCTTTTTGCCATCCATTTTTATTATCAGTGGGGTGCTGGGGCAGCAGCCCCCATAATAACAGAAAATAAGCGACATTTATCTTCGTGGGTCTGCTCATAGAAACAGTGCACGCATATTTGTATTTACTTCCAGGGTCCGAATTTGCCAGTATTGAACAATATATAGCCCCTTTTCTATCATGTTTTGGTACTGAAAATGTCCAAAAATTGATTTTATTATTAATCTTAAACAGCCACTAAAAGAAAAATTATAAGTTTTTTATGCATGATTTTAATATTTTATTATATGAAACAAAATCACTTAAACCATTGCAATGTATGGTCATATATTTTAGGAAATCCCAAATGAAACACATGAGTAAATGTTTCAATTATACAATTGATGATTGATCGAAAAGCTTTGTTAGTTAATTTCCGATGGTCTATTATGATTTTTTTTGTATTTCCACTTTTATCTTCTGTAAAGTTCTTTTCAATATTTTCTAACATGATCCAAGTATCACATATAACATATAATATAATAGTTTAAACAACACCAAACTTCTAATAGTTTTCTTTTGGAGGATGATTACAGACAAAATTACATCATGCTTGATGCTATTCTATCTTACACATTTTTACTTTCATGTTCAACATTCATTCTTTGAACTTACATATTGCAATTTTATCATGCTTGATTCTATTCCGTCTTCCACATTTTTACTTTCATGTTCGACATTCATTCTCCGAACTTACATATTGCAATTTTATCATGTTTGCTTCTATTCTATCTTACACATTTTTACTTTCATGTTCGACATTCATTGTCCGAACTTACATATTGCAATTTTATCATGTTTATTCCGTCATTGAATGAAGATAACGAAATTTGTAATAAGCGATATAGGATGTAAAACTAGCGAGGATATAGTAAGCATTACGAATAAACAAGTTAGAATTAAACTTATGTACATTCATTATTACACTAGAGGGCGCTACTTAATGAGCTATATATAGCCCATTGCGTGGCTAGCGCATGGTTCCCGACCTGAACACTAATACTTTCGTTTGTCTCCTGTTGAACGTAGGAACTACGTAGTTGAAAACGCGCGACTTATCTTTTTTCGTCGTGTGAATGAGACTTCGTCTTGTTAACTGAGTGACAACGCAGGTAACGCAATTTATTTCAATTTTTCACAGGCGCATAGCTACTAGTACGCAGAGTACGCAGCTGCGTACAAATTGGTCCAGAAAATCGTATAAGCACAAACGCTAAAAATGCAATAAAAACGAAGGCCTGAGGGGGTATAGGATGTAAAACAAAACTGCTCATTATTTACTAACCTAATGTTAAGTTACTTTTCATAGAACACTATATTTGTGGCCGGAATTAATTATACAAACTCTTTTTTTAATAATTACCAAATCGCTCCTGAGATGATCTATTGAAAAACAAATTCGGGGATGGTATGCCCTTGACCCCCTAGAATTCAGCGTTCACATTAAAAAGCCTTTGCTACGCCTCTGATTCATACTTTTTTTTTATTTAATTCATGGAAAATACTCCTAAGCGGTACTTTTCGCCATCGTTATATAAGTAAAACAATGCACTGAAGCAAATGTTGCACAAATCCCTTGTTCTATTAAATTCCTTGTATAACAGTTGCAATGCTAAGTAGGAGTTGGATCAAATGGCTTCAGGTGTCGGATGCGTGACATGGATCAAATATGTACGATATATTTAACTCTCAAAGTAATAGATAGAGCAATATTCATTCACATAATATTAAGCCAATGTGAGTGATTTTATGATCATGTATTTTGACTGCATTCAGTTGAAAAATATTTGTAAACAAGACAAAATACTATAGTCTTGATGAATGTGAATGAGATAGTCGTAATTATAATCGTCTGCTATCTAAAAGTCTAGCCTAAAACGACATATGGGTTTTTACTTCTTGAAAAGCTCACACTGTCAAAATAATTAACTTATCTACCATGACCCATATTGTTTTACTCTAATATCAGTACAGAGTAATTCGGTATAATACGGAAATAGACAAATAGACCTCACGTAGCGACATCTGGTGTCAAAATAAGACTTTTCATATTATGCTTGATCCGAAATTTTACATTCTTCATTACTGATTACTTGTTGAAAATTGTAACTTCTTCATTCGTAATGCTTAGTTCATTCTCGCTAGTTTCACATGCTATCGCTTATAACGTATTTTGTTATCTTCATTCAATGACGGAGTAAACATGATAAAATTGCAATATGTAAGTTCGGAGAATGAATGTCGAACATGAAAGTAAAAATGTGGAAGATAGAATAGAATCAAGCATGATAAAATTGCAATATGTAAGTTCGAAGAATGAATGTTGAACATGAAAGTAAAAATGTGTAAGATAGAATAGGATCAAGCATGATGTAATTTTGTCTGTAATCATCCTCCATATTTTCTTAATGTAAACTCTCTTTCAAAGTATCATATCTATATGTTCTCTATAATCAGTATTGTATAATTAATTTTATAAGAAATGTATTTGGGGGTCAATAAAAATTATCCAATGAAATTAATCAACTTTGAAGAATAATACTTTGGGTTATCAATTAATCATGTAGTTAATGTTAATTTGTGACATCTATAAATACAGATGTCATGATAGCATATTCAATCTAACAATAGACAAAGCCAGAAGGTATTTTCAACTTAAATCATGTTGATAAGATATATTTTATCGACTTGATAAGGTAATATGTTTAAACAATTAAATTCTATTAAGAAAGAATAAATAGAAATATTGTTCGTAGAGAAATAAAGTTTAGAATTTTTTATGTAAATCCTACAAGTAAAGACATATTTACATAGACCCTATATACTAACATTTTCCAGATGACTGATTTTAACCTTGTTATAGGTCGTTAGCGTTAAAGCTGGACCCCTAAAATCATGAAATATCTCAATAACTATCGGATGGAATTAACTCAAATTTTGTATGTGATCATAACTAGCATTTTCCTTCTCAAATCCAAAAATTCAGAATTTTTCTTTTATTACATAACATACGACCCATAGACATGCAATGCAAATTTTGAAGCCAAAAAGAGACTTTTGTTAAATGGGTATGTGCCATAATCAGAACAGCCACATAACAGTTGATACAAAATAATAGCTAAATATGAGGCCCGGTTAGAAATTGCATTTGATAACAAAGTATAACAGTATATACAAACTCAAATATCATCATCACTGTCGTCTGTATCGTCAAAATCTATACAAATTCTACACGTACGATTTTAAAGACTGGCCTCTGCTTTACAATTCAGTAGACCGTCGAGTGTTTATTTAAGCGACAAATTTACAGTAAACGCACGGGACTTTGTATAAATACACTGGAAGTATGACAATGTTATAATCAGAACAGCTTATTTTACCTCCCGCCGGATTTTTGATAAAAAATTCCAAATATTTTGCATTATACCTTATGGAAAACTTTTTTATTTATCTATTAAAAATTCTGAAAATTTAAATCCTAGAAGGAAAAATTGAAATAAGATTGTATTAAAATTTTTAGCAAAATCGCTGTTATAGTTTAAAAGATATTTACGGCAAATAGGGGTCCAGCATTAACGCAAACGACCTATACATGTATATAACCCTCTTATCTGACTAGATAACATTCACACTAGGGGTCCTGCATTGAAGGAACAGTTTTGCTAGATATTTTATACACTGTTTGATTTTATTGGGTGCTGATTGGCTGATGTCTATAGTTAAGCTATGATATTTAAGGGAGGGGTCATATATGTTACTTAAAAAACAAAACTATGAAAATACAAATTACTTGTACATGTTTTCATAGAGCAGTTTATTATAAAGGCCAATAAATAAATTTATATATTTGAGTCTGAGAGAATCTTTGTTCATTATGGAGTAATTGGGCACTTAATATTATTTATTAACATTATTTATGTTTTAGTCTTTAAATACATAACACATTTGTAAATCAATGCCACTTTTACAATTATTATAATACTCTTAAAGGCATTAAAAGTAGATCTAATGTACCTAATTATGAACTAAAAATGTATTACTAGACTTATGTTCAGTGCATTCAAAACTAATATGAACCTAATAGTGATAATAGTTTGTTTATATATTGTTAAATAAGCTTCTGGCTTACAACCAAATCAAATGCATAAGAAAATCTGTAATTAACTTAGCAACTACCCAACTAATATGTTATACCAGTGGTTCCACTACTCTCCATGTATGCATTTTTATAACCTGGACCAGTGCCAAATAATAGGAAAGTAAGCATCATTTAAATTTGATATAGACTATATACATGTATAAAGATACAGACTAAATATGGCTAGCAAGGCAAAGATCAGATAAGAGGAATTGTTTTGTAAGAATGTATTTATAATATATTTATATTTTGAGGCTGAAAGAAAACCCTATCAGTCTAATAGGAAAATTATATATTCATGTGTATAATATAGATCTACATGTTATTATTTTCAATACATATATTTGATGTACAAAAAACTCAGAGAATGACTTTATATATTTATAGCATTTTATACAAATTACATAGCAGACAACTTGTATCTTGTGATATCTCTGAATGATCATAAACATTATAAATAATCTTAAGATATATTAATGTATTTTCTTACTTTCATTGATAATTCAGTAATTGCTCATAGATGACTATTATTATAATTTCAGTAAATGTAGAAAATTAATGAATTTCTTTTTTTTTCATTGTCTCATTTTTTCTTTTGATTTTTTACAACTACATACATCATTTATATACACATTATTATAAAATAACTAGTATTATGCTTTTGCTTTTTTTCAAAATTAGTTTGGTGTAAATCTTAAACGCTGTATATCAAATTGAACAGAATTGTAAATTACTGCAGAGACATAGAATCTAATTCCCTGATTACTGATATTAAATCTGCTCAATTAACCAATGAAAGAAGAAGCTGTCAAAATTGTTACTATGGCAACCAGCTGATATCCAAGGTTCAACAGTCTATTTATAGCTACAGATCTTAGATGAGATAAGCAATTAAGACTAATTGTTTAATACAATGTATAGATATACAGACTGTGTAATATTATGTCAGAGAGTTGATCTTCTTTAAAGATAAAGCAATAGTTTAGTCTTATTTTAGCTACTATATTTATTTAACTTATTGTTAGATAAACCCTATGATGATTAGACTGTTAGCCAATATGTGTTTATGAAAAAAAGAATTTGCTCTCACAAACTTAGCAGAATATTATATTATGCTATTATGTATAATTATTTTTTCTGATGAAACTAGAATTAAGTAAAATGTATACTGATATGTATTGGATAAAATTGAATTTGTTCAGAGAACTATAGTGATAATGTCACCTGCAGAGTGTAATTATTGTCTTCATTGGCCTCTCTACACACTACACTAAATAACACATTTATTTTTTCTTGTCTGAAACAATAGAAGTACTTGATTGATACACTTATAAACTAAAATATTATCTCTGAAAATGCACCAAACACACCTAGTAATTGAAACGTTTGGAGTACATGGTTTTCCGTACAGTAAAAACTTCACTTGTTTTTTTATAACATGAATTCCTGTATGCTTCTCCATTAACAACTGAATAGTTCAATTCGTGAATTGGTACACATGAATCAGGGTTAGGGTCAGATTCCCACTAGCTCAACAATCCACAGCCTTTATCTTTTTTATTACATTTTATAATTGAATCATTTGACTATTTCATTACCTCAACTTAAATTCTGTTAAATGTATTTTGTAAATTTATCATGATTATGTTTTATTAAGGTCCACAGTCTCAACAGTGAACTACTGATTTGAATTGATTCTCTACAAACCAAATCAGGTTTGTCTTACTTGTGTAAATAGTAGGCTTCTAGTACATTTAAAGGAGAAATTTACAAACATTGCCTTAAGTTAATTCAAGCACTAGCCAGAATAATCATGCTACTAGTGGGCTAGTTATAGTTAAGGTGAAGACTAATCTTGTAGGGAGTAATTATGCAAAATTACCTTAGAAAAAATATGTATTAGGTTTTCAATAATTCCTGTATCTATGTATGCTAGTCTCGGGCTCAGGCTAGTGGGTTAAGTTGATTTCTGCCATCTTAATTTTTTTCAAGCACTAGGTCTATTAATAATGCTATAAAGTTCAAGGCAAAATTATTAGCGGTAGTAAGCTTGATCGTATGAATAAAGTATATTTCACAAGCCTGTATCTATGATTCTAGTCCTGGGGTCAGGCTAGTGGGTTGAGTTGATGACTACCTTCTTTAATTTTCTTGAGCAGGTCCATTAATAATTTCATGAAGTTCTAGGCAAAATTATCAGCTAGCTTGATTGTATGAATCAAGTTGATTTCCCAAGCCTGTATCTATGTATGCTAGTCCTGGGGTCAGGCTAGTGGCTTAAGTTGATGACTGCCATCTTAAATTTTCTCTAACAGGTCCATTAATAATGTTATGAAGTTCAAGGCAAAATAATCAGCTAGCTTGATTGTATGAATCAAGTAGATTTCCCAAGCCTGTATCTATGTAAGCTGTCCTGGGGTCAGACTTGTTGGTAAAGTTGATGACTGCCATCTTAAATTTTCTCGAGCACTCGACCCATTATTAATGTTATAAAGTTCAAAACAAAATTATCAGCTAGCCTGATTGTATGAATAAAGTAGATTTCACAAGCCTGTATCTATGTATGCTAGTCTTTGGGTCAGACTAGTTAGTAAAGTTGATGACTGCCATCTGAATTTTTCTTGATTTTTCTCGATACATTATAAATGTAATGAAGTTCAAGGTAAAATATTAGCTAGCTTGATTGTATGATCAAGTAGATTTCACAAGCCTGTATCTATGTATGTTAGTCTTGGGGTTAGGCTAGTGGGTTAAGTTGATGACTACAATCTTAATTTTTTTCTAAAACTAGGTCTATAAATAGTGTTATGAAGTTCAAGGCAAAATTATCAGCAAGCCTAATTGTACTTATCAAGTAGATTTCCCAACAATGTATCTATGTATGCTAGTCCTTGGGTCAGGCTTGTGGGTAAAGTTGATGGCTGTCAACTTAAATTTTTTGAGCGCTAGGTTTTTATTTTGTTGGGGACGTCAATCCTGAACAAATTTATCTACTGTATTTTAGGCCCTCTCCGAGTTTAAAATTGAAGTGTTTTGAACCATAGCAATGCCATTCTACCTATCACTGAACTGTTCTTTGTGTACAAACATAGTTGGAGCCAGAAATCTCATTTTACTTTTTAAACCCAAACAAATTCAGTGCCTTCAGTGCTTTAATTTATTAATGTTTTTAAGTTCAAGACAAAATTATTAGCTAGCCTGATTGTATGAATCAAGTAGATTTCACAAGCCTGTATCTATGTATGCTAGTCCTGGGGTCAGGCTAGGGGATTAAGTTGAAGACTGCCATCTTATTTTATTCAGGCACTAGGTCCATTTTTAATGTTATGAATGTCTAGGCAAAATTATTAGCCAGCCTGATTGTATGAATCATGTAGATTTTACAAGCATTTATTGCATATGTTACTATAAATAGTAACAAAATCGACGTGGAAGTGCGCCAATATAGCCTCAATGTGGGCAATACATTCCGGTATTGAGCAAGTGTGCCAAAATATCGATATTTGGCCCACTTCCTAGTGTGCCAAAAATCGATATTGAGGCAACTTCCGGTCATTACGCACATGCAGTCCAACAACCGCAGACTTTCCGCACGTGAAATTCGTACGTAATTAGCAACAAGAAGCGATAATATTCAATTTTACGACGTGTTTTTTTTTCATAGTGAAAATAAATAAGATAATCAAAAATTTATCAAGACTTACGTTGTATAACAAGCGTTCATAAGATTCCGACGTTTCGACGTTGAATAAACAAAACAATACATGTGACGTAACGTCAACGTGCAAAATAGCGCGGTACATCGAGCAAAATTGTATTTTTGTTGTAGAAAAGTCATCGTTACATGTATTGGTCAACATATGCAATAAAAAGGTTATGAAACAGGGCAAGTGTGCCTTAAGTCGATATCGGCACACTTTCACCGGCATTGGCCCTCGGGCTAAAGCCCTCGGGCCAATACCTAAGCAAGTGTGCCGATATCTTCCTTAAGGCACACTTGCCCTGTTTAATAACCTATACGTATTCTATGTATGCAAGTCCTGGGGTCAGGCTAGTTGGTTAAGTTGATGACTGCCATCTTTAAAATTCTCGAGCACTACATCCATTATTAATATTATGAAGTTCAAGGAAAAATTATCAGCTAGCCTGATTGAATGAATCCTGAAGATTTCACTGGCATGTACCTATGTATGCTAGTCCTGGGGTTAGACAAGTTGGTTAATTGATGACTGCCATCTTCAATTTTCTCAAGCTCTTGGTCCATTATAAATGTTATGAAGTTATAAGAAAAATTATAAGCTAGCCTGATTGTATAAATCAACTAAACTTCACAAGCCTGTATCTACGTATGCTAGTCCTGGAGTCAGGCTAGAGGGTTAAGTTGATGACTTCCATCTTTAATTTTCTTGAGCAGGTCCATTAATAATGTTATGAAGTTCAAGGCAAAATAATAAGCTAGCTTGATTGTATGAATCAAGTAGATTTCCCAAGCCTGCATCTATGTATGCTAGTCCTAGGTCAGGCTAGAGGGTTAAGTTAATGACTACCATCTTTAATTTTCTCAAGCACTAGGTCTTAAATTAATGTTTTGAAGTTCAAGGCAAAATTATCAGCTAGCCCAATTGTATTTATCAAGTAGATTTTACAAGCATGTATCTATGTATGCTAGTCCTAGGTCAGGCTAGAGGGTAAAGTTAATGACTGCCATCTTTAATTTTCTTGAGCACTCAGTTTATTATCAATGTTATAAAGTTTAAGGCAAAATTTTTAGCTAGCCCTTTTGTATGAATCAAGTAGACTTTACCAGCCAGTATCTATGTATGCTAGTCCTGGGGTTAGGCTTGTGGGTTAAGTTGATGACTGCCAACTTAAATTTTTTTGAACACTGGGTGTGTTTTTATTGTTATGAAGTTCAAGGCAAAATTATCAGCCAGCCCAATTGTATTTATCAAGTAGATTTTACAAGCCTGTAGGTCAGGCTAGTGGGTAAATTGATGAGTGGTATAAGTGATAGAATAATAGTGTTATCTACTCCTTATTTTTTTATGAAACTTAAAATCTAGGGAAGTCTGTATTCAAGTTATTGCATTATGCTCATCTACAAAATGTATTCATAGAAGCAGGTTTACAGGTTAACAAATTTACATTTATGTAATATATTTACAACCAACAAATCATTATAAGTATTGTATTTTTTAAATGAAAACTTCATATAAGAAACGAAAAAGAATCAACTGTAAGCATTTACTATTTTAGACTTTAAAATCGTTCAAAAACAAATACAAGCCGTCTTTTGAAACTTCAGCCCAATATCAAATTTCCCTTATATCTTTGCAATAGTTTTTCATTGTGAATATTCTACCATTGAAAAAATTGGATTTCTCCCACGGGAGAATTCTTCCATATTGAAAATGGGATTTCTCCCACGGGAGAATTCTCCCATATGCGATATGGGATTTCTCCCACGGGAGAATTCTCCCATTCTGAAATATGGGATTTCTCCCACGGGAGAATTCTCCCATTCTAAAATATGGGAATTTTTTATTTTTGGACTTTTTTAATAATTTTTTTCACATTCTTGTTAAGAACATCAATATGATGCCAAATCTGTATTTTTACCTTGTTGTGACCTTTATTAATGGAATTAGAAATTGGAGAATTCTCCCATGGGAGAAAATTCCCACATTCTAAATGGGATTCCCATGGGAGAGCCATTCTCCCATGGGAATCAGCAAATTCCCATGGGAATTTTGACTTTTGACTTGAAATTAAACATATTTCTAGAAAAGATATCTGGATGAAAGTTTACTGGTGTTATGCCCATGTGTAGATCTACATTTATTGAAAATTTGAAGTTAATCGGATGAAAAATAAAAAAAAGTAAGTTTGCAAGATTTCCGGATTCGCAAACGTATTCCGGACTGTGTTTATAATAACACAACACTAAATTAACATTTATGACACAAGATGTTATATAGTGCCACCTGCTGACTAACCGCGCTGCTTGAAAGTCCTTTTCCGCGGTTATTTGTGTGTGATAGAGTATTCTCTGTTTTCTTTATATTTCACGTTTTGCTTTGACTTGATTCTGTTTAACCTTTCAGTGTAAGTCGGAACGAAAAAGAAATAATTTTATTAAAAATCAAGTGAGACTTCGTTTTACATGATTATGAATTTCATATAAGTATCACTTTATAACGTCACTATCATTCTACAGAATCGAATAGATTATGCGAAAGCTTTGATGTCTGTTGCCACATTTTGCGAAAAGCAAGTGCAATTAGAGTAGCTATTTTAAACACTTCTTCCTTGCAAGGTAGCTAATAAGCACAGAAACAAAGAGTATACAAAAATAAAACATACACACCTTGTACGCAAATATGGAGCCTTTGTGTTTTGTGCTTGTGACATGGTTGTAAGGATGTTTTCGGGTGTTTCATAATTATTTTTCAGTAGCTCATTTACATGGGAAACGATTGCCTCTACAATCAGATCTGCGTGTGATGTGACACGATCAATTTCATTAATACTTCCAAACAATTTCCTAACAGATAGTCCTTGGACCAACTTTAACGATGCGTTACGTACAGCATGTTGCAATTTATCACTTTGTTTTACAATAGAAAGTTCCCATATGTCACATAAAGCCTTAATCGGTACTTCAAGATCAGAACCACACTCATCCTGTCGTTTATAAGCAGCAATGTAACTATCACAAAATAATTTGAATTTCTCAACATCCAAACAATCTAATAGTTTTAGGTTTTCACATTGGCTGAAGAGCTCTTTAAATATACGTAGTACGTACATGTTCATTGGCGACTTTACACAATTTAGCAATCGCACGGCTGATTCAGATGAATTGAACAGGCCAAATTCCGTAATGAGCAAAATGCAACTATCATAGTGCCCAATATATTGATCTGACGAGCTTGACTCAATAATAAAGATAATACAATTTTCAATTTTGCCCCGAAATTGCAGGAAAATTTCATCATGTTTTGATAACACATCTACGAGCTTATGAAGTTCTCTAAACGCTGTTTCTGGATATTTTCGAAGTTCTGCCATGCGTTTGTCAACAGCAACGGTCATTGAACCATAAAGGCAAGTGTGCATGACGCAATCGGTTTCTGGCTTGTACATCGTCGTAAAAATGTTTACTGTTTCATCAAATGGTAGACGACGTAAAATAGAATCTACAGTTTGTTGAGCAACAGGCGACCCGTTTCTAAACAGTTTTTCCATTACACTGGAAAGTGCTGTTAGGGTCTGTTCATTAGTATCAAACGACTTGAATGCATTTCCGTCTTGTATTTGAGATAAGATATACTCAATTCCATAGAAATAAAAGCACATGTCCAATACCTGTATATCAGACGTTGAATTGCCGAATCCAACTTCACACAAAAATTTGCAAGTTCCATAAACGTTTTTCTTCGATGTTGCTGGCAACTCATTGACAACTACATGTGACTTGCCCAGGCTCCAAATGATTTTTTTTGCAGTCTCCGGACTTATATTATCTTTAGGAATGGCAGATGCAGTTTCATATAAATTTCCTAAAACCACAATAAATAACACATTGCTTATTGCTGAAGTATGTCCCAAATGACTAGCCAAACGTTTAATCAAAGTTGAAGCATATGATGACGATAAAACTGTTTTGCAAACCGTCTCTATTTGAGTACAAAGGTCAATGGGACTGTTCTTAACTGCGCTGTTGAAAATTATATCATATAAATGTGCATACATCCATTTTCCTTTAAACTTATGAAAATCTGTCGGGTTTTCGTTTTGCCTTTGCCACACATTTCTTTGAACATCACCATCATGTAGACGCATGTCACAACTATACCACTTAATTTCTTTATCAAAATATTTAGCTACTTTAGATCTAATGACAGCCCGACACACATACGTAAAAACGGGATCCAACTTTTTTATTGGCACATCAGTGCACAATTCGTACATATTCTCATTATTAGCTTGCCTAGACATTTTAATATCGAGTGGACCAATCAATGTACCCGAAATAAACATGTCAATGACCTTCATGTCTTTCTTAGGTGGAACAAAGAGCACGAATGTTTTCCTTGACATCTGCTCATTGAACTCAGTTACACATGAGCGATCAGATTGAGATAGGCTAGTTTTGTTGGTCCAAATTTCTGACTTTAGTTGGGTATAACTTCCAAATTGTTTCTCATTTACTGTGGTATGATTTAGTTGATCAACTTGTTGTCTAACATTTCCTTTGAACTAAAATGATAGATAAAAGTAATGACCAAAATTAGTATTAAATACTCTGTTTTAAAGACTAATTTTACATGTATATAGAACGTGCTGACTTTTGCAGACGACTAAGTATCGTCTGCTTATGAACCCCTAATGAAGAGCCTTGCTTGACGCCGTTTTAGAACGTTTGTCTTAGTGCAGTTGATGTATTAAAATCATTGTTATGCAGTTATAGTAATTATTAATGCAAATTATACGAAACATAACATAACATAGTTTTTTGTTGGATTTAGCCTAGAGGCCCATCGCCATGAACATATTAACATTTTATAATATTATATTACATATCAAATTACAATTGTAACATAATCATACATTTTATTAAATACATATATATTTTTATTATTAATTTTTTACACTCAAACGTTTAACAATTATAATTAGTGTATAATGAAGTTATATTTAACTATTCATTTATATATATAAAATAGATTACAAGTAATATTAATATCATGTCTAGTGAGAATATTGTATGTAGAGTATCATAGCGAATTTTATAATACATATATAATGAAGCTTGCTATCATAACCCATGATCGTCTCTCATTTTAAAAGCTTTGATACAGAAAATAGTTTATTAAGTACTATTTGTTTTGATTTGTTCAACAGTAAATTAATTTGTGTATATTTGGTCTACATCTATAAAATCTGGTAATGTAGGATAGTCTTAATTTCGTGGATAAAGGACAGATGAAAATGAAATGAAAAATGTCTTCTACATCATTCAATGAACAATAAATGCACGATCTTTTATCTCATTGAATGCTTAAGTGACAACTGGTTTAGATAACCAATTTATGAGAGGATAGTCGAACTTTGGACAGTGACATAAATGTATTTATATCAACAGATTAAAATTTTAACAAAACTTTGGAAAAACCTGAATTATCTAAAAGTTTCCGAATTTTGTATATCCACGTGTTTTTATATCCGTTGTAATTAACGATGTTAATTTGGTGTTTGACTATTGTATTATTTATACAACTATAATCTTTTTCATGAAAAGTTTCGAAAAATACTTTATAATTCATATTTGTCTAAAGTCTAAAACTACTCAATTTTAGGCTCAAAAAGCGATAGTGAATATGGGCCCTGCTGGTGTTTTTTTTTACTTTAATCACGTTGATAATCCCATGAAGTATGCAGTAGCAATATACACTAATCAAGAATATTTGTTTTATGACAGGATGTTTGACTGGTTATTATTATATTTATAACACTAATTAATGATATTATCAGGCGATTATTATACGCATGACACCCTTCATTTAACAGACTAATAAAGTCTGTACTCTTAAACAATGTCATGACTGACTAAAAAAATTAATTGATCAGTGTTAGATAGCTATTGATAATGATCTTAGAAATTCGCCGACTTTTGAGCTCGGAAATCCCGGATTAAGGATGAAGTTTTAAAGAAAATTTTTTATTGTGTACAGATTAAATAATGTTCATCATAGTTCTATAATTGACTTGTAATGCTTGTTGCAGCCCTAAGAAAAATAAACTCATATAAAACATATAAGATGAAAAAAAATTATGAAAGATTTTTATTAAAAATGTCTAATTTTAAAAGTATTCATTTAATAAATTGGTAAGTAACAAATAGCTTTATTATAATTATATGCCTTTTTAATAGAATGTAATAATTAGATGTCACATATACAAATTACATTCATATGATTTCAACTAGAAATTTAAAATGGTATGATTATTTCGGTAATGCAGTTAGAAAATATGCGAAAACTAACATACCTGAGCTTAATTGTTTAACAAGTTTAAATGAAATAGTGTTGACAGGCTGTTAGAATGGCAATGATAAGAGATGCGAAACACTGATTATTATTATTAACAATGTCTGTACTCGTAAAGAATATCATGACTGATTTTTTTATTGATTAGTTTTATTGATAATGATATTGATAATGATCTTTGAAATTCGCCGACTTGAGCTCAGGACAACAAAGAGCCGTGAATTAAGGATAAGTATTGGGAGAATATTGTATACTGATGTTTATTATATACAGTTTAAATAAATGTTCATAAAATCTAAAGAGAAAATTAACAAAAACAATATACAACTGTTTTCTAGTTTTTAGTGTGTAATGCTTGTTGCAGCCTTTAGAAAAAAATAGTAAAAATGTAAGAAATGTATGTGAGATTTTGACAAAATATATCTAAAGTATTTCCTTCGATTAATTGTAACAAAAAGCATTATAATTAAATGCGTTGTTGGTAGATTGTAATAAATAGATGTCACTTATACAAAATACAGTCATATTTAAAACACAATCAGAAAATTTAAATGGTCTGTTTTTTTTTTCTGAATTGCTGTTTGAAAATGTACGAAAAATAACTGACATGACTTTAACTGTTAAACAAGAAGAATATTTATGAAAATATGGCAATCAATACAAGAAATTAAAATTATGTGCTTTTATGTTCATCACTCCGATACTTCCTTTTGATTAAACGTTAACAACTTGATTGGATTTAATTAATTAAATTCCCTTTAAACATGCGACAAATTTTCAATGAAATTTTACACATCCAGTAGCAGTGTATGATGCAGTCAGCATGTTTGTTAACCGGCTATTTCAAAATGGCGTCCTTTCGCGGAATTTTTGTAACGCGTATTTCCATTGGTGTGTAAAAGATATCAAATGCGCATGCGGGCAGTCAGAATTGGCCGTTTGGCGCCTGAGGTTAGATCGAGAGTCTTGATTACCTCGGTGAACGAGAATGATCATTATCTAACGAAGAGGCTTTATTGGTTCCAAGATTCTTTGTTGCTTTAGAAATTTGTTGTATTGTTATAGGCATATCGAGTTCCGGGTATGTTGTTATATATTGGTTTCGTCACTATCAAAACTGTTCATGTATTCGGACGCTTCGAAGATATCATGGGAATTTCCTTTATCTGATAATGATTTAAAGAACATGTGTTAAAATGCTGAAAGTGCTGCCAAGGCATGTGTCCAACAGGGCAAAATCCGGTAGTTGATTTAAGAGGAACACATGCGGGGCGTATCGATATGAGTGTTACTTCTGAGTTTGATTGTAGCGCAATCCAGTACATCAGACAGGAATAAAGATGTAAATCGTGGGACTATCAAATTATCAGCCGACCCTCATGTAAGTCGCGGCCGTGGCGTAGTGGTTAGCATGTCTGACTTCCAATCCGGAGATCACAGGTTCAAGCCCGGTCGCGGTAGGGCATACATCTTACATAAGTTGTCGGCCTCGTGGAAGGGTAAGTTAGTACTGTTAATAGAAAAGTGTCCAGGAAACATATAGTAGGAAGAGCTGGTCATCGTTTATATGACCTAAATATGTGTTAAATACGACGTTGAAAAAGTTCTTCATGCATATATTAAGCGTTTCTTTCTTTGCAAAGGGCGAGCAACAGTTTAAACTATCCTGTCTCATATACATTTAAACTGTAGGAAATAGAAAATTAAATTTGTATTTTTTCTTTAAAATACCCAAGTCACATATTCACGAAAAACGACCCAGAAAGAGCCACGGATTAATTCCGGCATCGTCTGTAGCTACCCGTAATGGTCATTAGATCTCTGTATTGTAACCGTAATCACTCGTAGTAGTCTTTGTATACCCTTAACAATTTTTGAACATGCACAAAATTTTATACGGAAAAATCGACCGTAGCGAATCCCAACTAGTCGTTATTAAACTGTCTTTATCAAATAAAATCGTAATAAATGATCCGTTTGTATGGAGGGGCCTTAGATATTTTGATTAGTACAGATATTGATATAACTCAAAATGCTAAGGCAATGGTCGAGCTGCTTGATGACATGCATAGGTGTAAAATTTTAATTATGCCTTGTTAGTAAAATAATAACATTTAAGGTTACATATTTTACAAAACATTGGATAGGAAAATTAAAGTAAATGTATACATAGAACAAAGTGTCTCATAAGCTTAGAACACTGGCACTTTGAGTGATACAGTCAAACCTGTCTATAGCGGTCTGCTTAGGGGCTGGCTGAAAGTGACCATGAAAGACAGGTGACCACTATATGCTGTATCTTAAAACAAACAAAACACGTAAATATATGCAGGAAATACATTTTATTTATACTGTTTAGTCACAATTATTATACTATACTCGTATAAAAACATTATAGTTCATGTTACATATAAATTAATGTAAAGACATAATATTCATTGGACAATGAATTGTATTTGGAAATGAAATTATAAATCAATCTATTTAGCTAAAAAAGTAAGCCATTTTCTTTAGATTTGATACATTGTCGGGCAGCATATCCACAGTTGCACTAACTGCAATGGAAAGATTCAATAACTTGTCATTTTCCAATTGAAAAGCATATTCATATACAGATATTGCTGGCCATGTCGACGAAAAATCATAACATACTGCGGAGCAAATAATTTCGATACGAAAATATCTCTGTTGTGCAGAAAAAATAATTTAATAAAATCGTGCATAAACACCTAAATTATCTAATTTGATACATAATTTTCACACAAAACTTTTTTTAACAAACAAAATAACAATAATTGCCATAATATATTGCAGAAATATGTTTTTCACGCCTTTAGCGTGATAAAATGTTTATACTTTCTGTCAGCTGTTGACAGTGATCGTTATTTATACACGTTCGAGACAGAAAATTACTTGTTCCCCGGTCAATTGACCGTTATACTGACCGCTATACGACACACAATGGTCCGAAACTAGTGACCGCTGACCGCGTTAAGGAGGGTAACGCTTTATACAATGTAAAGGGTTAAATTATAACAAAACTGTTCGGGAGGACTCTGAACTGATTGTTATGGACAGGGTCATGCTATATAAAGGTGACCGTTAATACAGGTTTCACTGTAATAAGATAAACAAGTTTTTTACCTATTCTTAAAGCATAAACTTTTAAGATCATTAATGTAATTGTAAAATGAACAGCCAAATTCGAAATCAAAAGCGATAAAAAGCAGTATTGATGAACAACTTTTATAAATGATTGCGTATTTATTTAGGTAAGGCAAATGAGATCGTGGACTAGAGATGGGCTTTTACAAAGACCCCTTCATGGCCAGAATCGGCAACATACAGAAACTTCACTAGAATCGAACCTGATATATTTCAAGAACTTCAATTGGTTGAAGGTCCAATGATAAAGAATTACAGCTGGTTTTGACGGCCAAGCAATCCAGCATTGAAGATGGCAATTGCCTTGAGATACTTTGCAACAGGTAACAGTTACTGTTCTTTGAAGTATGGTTTTCGTGTTGCACATAATTATAACAATCTGTGGAATTGTAAGTTTGAAAATGGCAGTTTCCACACACACTTGTAGCCCTGGATTGAAAGCATGTGGTCATACGACGTTCCAAAAAAACGGTAGCTCATTATACTATAATTACAAATAATACCACTATATTGTGCTACTTGCCCTGGTAAATGCCGACTACAAGTTTAGTTGGGTGAATATCAGAGCACAAGGAGAATGTTCAGACGCACAAATCAGGAATCAGAGCGACCTCAAACTGGCAATCGAAAGGGGCTAATTAGCATGCTGGATGAAACACCCCTTCCGGGCGATGACATAAAATAGGATATTATATCATCGCAGATGATGCGATAGCCTTGAAAACTTGACTGATGAAACCATTCTCAGGGCGTAGCTTTCAGAAGGATGAACGAATGTGTAACTATCGCCTGTAAAAAGCCAGAAGAGTTGTAGAGAACGATAATGGTATTATCGCCAACTAATTCAGATGCCTACTCTCAGTTATGACTCAAATACCAGATACAGAATGTTCGATAGTTTGAAAATTTACCGTTGCATCTCTTTTTAATTCATAAATAACGTATTTCAGGTATGTTGTAAACTCGTTCGACCAATATTGTGTAGTACACGGTCTTCAAACTAATATACGGCTCCATTAATAACTAACTGAACAAAAGTAACAGTAAAAATGTTAACTAACATGTAAATGCTGTCAACTGAGGATGAGATTCAATATAATATAGCACATAACATATCTTAGTCTAGGTTACAAACAAAAAACCCAAAGAGTCAAATCAAATGTAACAACAATGAAGCAAATAACTAAGTTTATTAGATTATGAAGAAAGTCTGAAAATGCTGAAAAATAACTGTGCACTAATCTTATTTATGGTATCAATATTGTAAAACCAGTATGATTGAAAGAAAGTGAAGGAAGAGAACACTCATGTTAACTCAACTTAAATATATATGTTGTACTGCAATGTGACAAAATGGAATGCTGTTTCATGCACATATACACAAGTGGATCTTGAGTGCAAAACTAAGGGTCCTAGTCCAGAATAGAGACCCGATAGTCACAAGCTCTGTATGTGCCGCTTAACCTTATGTTTTATTTATGGGCACATAACAAAGTAATCTTTACATATCGGGGGTTGCCAGCAACTATAGTAACTCGCTCTTTAATACAATGAACTTACTACAGACTTGTGGACAACACATGATATGAAAGTCTCCTGCAACTGTAGACTATAGTACAGTTTTCTGCTTTTGCATCTTGGATTAGGGTTTTGAAATATCCATGGTGTTGGCATGTATCACAGAGTTCTGTCAAAGAATTATAAAAGGCTGAAACTATTTTAGCAAAATGTTTATAGGAACAAGCTCTTACATAATCTTAATATGATATCAAATACTGTCAGACTTGTACTAACATCTTTACATCTTAGCAACAATGTTGCATACAAGCAATACAAAATCAATAAGGTTTCAAACAGCCCTAAGTGTATCATTAAAAAAAAACTTTCTTTAACAAAATGATTGTTAAGAAATGTTTTACAACACTACTGAGAAAAAAATCCAACTACCATTTAGGGCCGATCATATCTAAATGAAGAAACTTAACTATGAGGTATGGTAGACTCATATGTTTGCAAATCCTGAAAATCATTAGTATAAGTTATATCACATGTGAATACTAAATGTATATCAGATTGATAGTCAAAATTCAAAACAGAAATAGAAAAACATTCTAGATAGGTGTTTTAAATAACCCTATTTTTAAGATTTGAATTTCTCCTTAGTGAGAAATAATAAACATTTCAAACCATTCTACATGTAGCAAATTTTATATTAAAATGACACAATGATAAAGTCCTAACACACATTGAAAACATATTATGAAGTGAACTTCATGATGACAATTACAAGTAAAATATAAATTCTTAACTTTTATTCACTACCCTCTTGAAACAAAATTTGATCAATTTTATATAATAAAGCTTTTTTCATTTTGTTTCAAATATTTGATAGAGGTTTAACTGAATTAGTAGTATATCATTTAAATCAGAAAATATTCATAAAAAATAAATATGATTAATTTTTGAATACTGAACAGTTTTGAATTCATAGTTTCATCAGTGTTAAACAATTTAGTTCAATTATTATTTTATCTGCTGGATTAAACTTATGCCCAGCTTTCAAATTGAATTACCTCACTAGTAACATAACTTTTTGTTAGAGCAAGTAATCAGAAATAAAATAGTAATCGTCTTGAACTGGTGATTTCATGAAAAGATAGTCAGGTAAACTGTCAGCCACATTTCTAAGGTCAGTTTACTAGGACTCAATATCTCTAAGTAACTTAATCGCAATCGCAAATTCTACCTTGGTACACAATAAAGGGTAACCAAACAACAATCATGTCCATTTATTCAGCGTTTTAAACATATTGCTTCATTGTCATTGCTAAAATATTTTTCAGGTCAGTGAACTTTATACTGAAACTTATCCATAGTTGACATAACAAGATATATCCGCTATAGATATTGAGGTATAAGTTTAAAAATACTGATATATAGCATGGCCACGGCTATCATTTCCATTTATCTATTTTTTTATACACAACCTAAAGGGTCCAGTACAACTCTAACACGGGACAAGTCTCGGTCCTCTCAACCCGGAGCAGGGGCAATTCAAACTGTCAGAAGAGACACTTCAAATATGCTATCCCTTTAAGTAAAATAGATATTCAGCACATACAGACTGTTTCAAATATTTATACTTTTCGACATTAACACCATTATGGAATAGCCTGACTATGTTGACTGTCTACTACTAGTACAGTGGAGTCTTTAAAGCAGGCTGTTTTGACAATGTAAGGTGTAATGACTTTGTACATATTTTTAACTAGATAATTAGTCTTTGATTTAAACAGGCTATGTCATCTACCTTTTATTTGTTTTGGTTTGTTTTTGTTTGGTTTAAAGCCAAAGCAACACATTGTATAGGTCATATAATTTTGAAAAGCTAAAATCTCTGGATTTAGCTGTTAACCAACGTAGCGCATACTTTTTTCAGTGACTGACAACTGTCCTACATAATTAAAAATCATTGGTAGGAAGAAGAATTGTCGTAGAAATAATTTCATGACCAAGCTCCATGAAAGTATGCCCCGTCCGAGAATCAAATCCACGACCCCTCGATCAGTAGACTTTTGTGCTACTAACTGAGCTAGTGGAGCAGCTTTTAATTTGTTAAGTATGTTCTGAGAGCTTTTTTGTTT
The DNA here is from genome assembly GCA_025267735.1 of Mactra quadrangularis. Classification (NCBI taxonomy): domain Eukaryota; kingdom Metazoa; phylum Mollusca; class Bivalvia; order Venerida; family Mactridae; genus Mactra; species Mactra quadrangularis. Next base: position 9,140,163 of record CM046300.1, read on the forward strand.
CCAAATTGTATTTCTGATATAATTTATTGTACATACACTTTGTTTCTTTTAACCCATGTGTCCACAATGATTAGGCGTGATCACAATTACTAAAGGAAGAAAGTAAGAATATAGCCGGGCCAAGTTGTCGTTACTTTTTAGTTATACAGGTTGTCTTGACTTGTCAGAATTCAACTTACCCAATATGCAGAGGGTGAATTTGGTCCGAGATTTTATAAAAAGGTTCATATCATTGAAGTACTGCTTATCTTGGTCGCCATAACATTTTGAGTTCATCATTGCACGATATCATGGCTTGGAAAATGGAGTCTATTGCTTGATCCGAGATCTACTGGAAGTAGTTGGGTCTTAGTGAAGTGCAGGTTTTGCAGCAAATATGGCTTGACTCTTAAATCTAGACAGATGTATCAGTAAATCATACAACACACCATGCCTGATTTAAGAATTATGCCAAGTACTCTTTTCAAAATGGACTAGCTTATTTCAAGTTCAATCATCAATTCAAGAACCCAAAATCCGTTGTCAATCCAATAATTTCTATTTACATTAAATAACGCAAACAAATACGTTGCTGTATATTCCTGCCATTGTAGATCGACTTAGGACAGGTAAAAAACGTGTTTTCCGAACTGTAACCTGCGAAAAACTTTAACTTTAAGTTATCGCCACTTATTTTGCTTCCGGTTTGATAAGAATTAAGTTTTGTCAGTAGTTAAAGGATTAATTGACTTACTTATGAACGTGGGCACGCCCACTTTAAGACCTCTCAATTATAATTAACGGATTGAATTTAACAATTTAAAACCCTATAAAAAGGCGCAAACTCATACGCAAAAATATCGACATGCACTATCGTACGCTTCGTAATGAAAGTATAACATATATCGAAAGCATCGCATAAAACGTATAACGTATCGTATAGATCTTATTATGACTTGCGTATACATTTTCAAGTAATTCGTGCGCCGTAGTGTATGACGCTTGAAAATTATAGAAAGCATAAGATAATATCAAGAGACAAATTGAATTATCACGAATAAAAAGATGGAGCACTCTCTCAATAAATTGTAATTACGTGAGTATTAAACATATTTTCAACTTTTGATCAAAGGGGGGGGGCTACTCTGGTTATACAGTCATACGTAATTTTTATTGACTCGCGATTCATTTGTTTCATTGCTTGTGTCAAATTCATGTTGTATTTTTCTTAATAAATTACAATACACATTTTAGTAGAAAAAAACATGTGAAATAATTATTATAACATGTTTCTATTGACAAATTGCTAAAACTTATTTCGTCTAACAAACTATTCATGAATTAACTCCCTGGGTTTGTATACGCCATTTGCAATTTTGCACATTGTTGACATCTGACGTTTGTTAACAAGTTGTTAGCGACAGAATTTGTTTAGGGGACCATTTTTTGTTTAAACTAAAAGGGTAAGTCAATTTCATTTAATTAGATTCATTTTCACCGGCATTTATATCTTTTGTTTCAAATCGGACGGAAATGGTGACGTAAAACAGTGATTGAACTGGAAGATAGCTATCATAACGTGGAGAGAGAGGACTTCAACCAAAACCATGATGAATAAAAACAAAGTTACATTGTATTAAACTAGATTGACCTTCAATTACTGATTGGAGATCTTTCCAGAGAACCTATATAATATTTAGAATTAGCCTTTTTGGGGGGGGGTCATAAGAGAATTTAGGGGAAATTATTGAGGTGTAGATGACCTTGACCTCAACAAATCGTTTTCATGATTTTATTTCTAAGCCATTGAGAGGCATAAGCCTGGCGAGTTTATTTAATACATGAAAAAAGCTAATTGTTGTCTAGTGTTGATTTTGTTATGTTATGTTAGAAATTTTAATTGGAAAATGGTCATACGTTGGCTTTTGTATATTTAGTCAAAGCCCTGTCATGGACTGTATCACTAACTCATTGAGTACTTTGTTGTATATTCCTTCCTTTCTAACCAGCAAAAATATGTATTTAGACTGAACAATTCATCATTGACATTATTAGTCTTTTTTCAGAAAATGATGGTGAGAAAGAGCACATTAGTAATCATAATGTTTGGAACTACCCAATGCAGTATATTATATATATATATTGCATTTTATAGTCAAGGTTTCATGCTTACGCACGTTCACCGACAGCTATACGACTATACACTGTACATAGATCTGCTACAATGATGATTAACAAATTCAAGCAGGTATGTTCTTCAACAAAAGCATGTAGAATCTCCTGGGAAAAATATTTATACCAAGGATGTAAATTTATGGTCATAATTCTTAAAAAGAGCAATTGTAAAACATCCACCATCACTTGCTCCACACAGATAGCTTCATGACATAAAGATTATGTACAATTAACAATAATTTTATTTTGATCAACATGTGATTGGTGCTTCACCAATTTGATTATTCTGAATTAATAAATGGATAAATTGTTTTTATTCTGAAATATTCTATTACAATTTTTGTTTTTAACAAAACTAAACACATATTTATTCATAGAATTATACTCTACTCTTCATTTTAGTAAAATGATTCATTATGAGCTTTAATATGAATCTTACATCTACAATCACTCAATCCATACACTTACACTAAATTAAGTATATTTTTGTTACAAGTTTACAATTTACTTGTTTGGTTCCCATGGCAACACTTACCACAACAATCAAAGATATACATAAAATATTTTTTTAAAAGACTAAGTATGCCATTCACATTGTTTACATTAAAACAATTTCATCGAACAATAAATAAATAGGCGCGCATTTTCGGCACATACTCTCGAACATCAACTTCTGAATCTTTTTGAAATCGTGAATAAAATCGTGAGATCCAATCAAAATATAATCGTCAAAACACACTATTTCGACATCATGTTACAACAAAATACTGTTATTATTTAGTTAAGCATTCTATTCCGTGAAAACGAAACTCTTTCTATCATATTGACGCAATGTCATATATTTTCGAGACACACGCTATCGCAAATTGACGTGAAATATACGTAAGTATTTACATAAGCTTATAATTTGCTTTATTATTTCTTATTATTTTGGCAAAAAATGCTTCAGGAAACAACAAATTTAAATATAAGTTCCCGTTTTCGCGCATATACGCGGTTGAATCAATGCCATGATTGACGGACATTTTTTACACGTCAATAACATACGTTTCAGTAAAATAAAGTATTTGTAGCGTTTTCATTGTTACAAATATGTATGTCTGCCACTGGCATCCTAGTTAAAAGTGTACGATCAATTTAAGTAGGGTCTACAAAAAATCGAGTTAGATTTTAACATTACTTAAAAAGAGGTTTTAAAAGTGTCCAGTTTATTCAGGAATTTTATAAAACATATTATATAAAATCCCTGGTTTATTGAACCTTCCGGCAAGTTCCAGTTATGTGAACTATAAAAAATGCAATTTCATGTTACCGCTTAATTTTCGAGGTTTAGTCTAGATAAATCGATTTCTGGAATAAACACTGACCAGGCAATAACATTGATAGTTGGATCAAATAGCTTTTCTACGAAAGCCAAATGGTGTCACATAAAAAAATATCACTATGTCGTAATAAAGAGATAACTAACTCGTAACAACGAGACAACTAACTCGTAATAACGAGATCATTATTTCGTAATAACGAGATAACTATCTCGTAATAACGAGATAATAATCTCGTAATAACGTTATCATTAACTCGTAATAACGAGACAACTAACTCGTAATAACGAGATAACTTACTCGTTGGCAAAAGCAACAATAGCAACACCAAATTAAAAAAAATACATTATTAGCACAAAGTAACATGGACAACATTTGTTGTTTTCTTTTTATATTTTAAGTTGCCAAATAATAGAGTCATACACAAATTTTATAGACATGGTTTGCTTAACAGTCCTTATTACTTTGATATGACTGTGTTTAGTAATATTTACTTTTTGTCGTCACAATTGTGTTTTAAATGAATAAGTAGTTGCAGAAACAGTTATATATGCTGTTATTCATTTTGTACTTGGTCCAGCACCATGCTTATTGAGACAAAAATATTATCAGGCAAATAAAATGCAAGTTTTCGAACATTTTAGTTTAGCAAAGTATACAAACACGTAGAAATGTAAATGCTCACATTGTGAAAGAAACTATTTTGCAATATCATACGGGATAAAAATAAATAACAGTATTAAAGTGACTGCATTCCTTGGATTTTGCTATGTTCAAAACTCCCTTCTATAATGTTTTATAACAGCCTTATGTAGGCTGTTTCAAATTTTTATTTGTTACATGGCAGTCGATTATGGACTGTCCATTTAAACATATATGTATAAAATGTGGTTATTCATGGAACTTGGTCCAGCACCATGCTTATTGAGACAATAATATTATCAGGCAAATAAAATGCAAGTTTTCGAACATTTTAGTTTAGATAATGTTAAAATATTACCTTAATATTTAGATCTTATAGACTCTCCATATATTATATATAATATTATATATTCTACTAGTGTGGTAAACTCGATATTCAATAAATTCAACGAAATTTATATTGTGTTATTACATATTTACAAAGAAATAAAATTTATTTTTTTAATCTACATTTGAGACGCATAAATTGAATAACTTGTCGCAGTGTAAACGTTTGTCTTTGGGCGAAAAAAGCCGAGATTCGAACAATCGTGTTAAACGTGTATCGAGACCCGGATTCGTGTATTTACCGCAAATCAAGCTATCTACCGTGTACCGTGAACTCCGTGTTTGTGTATCTAGCGTATATTGTGCGTAAATATTGACCCCGACCTGACCGTTATGCAAGAATATTCATTACATTGAATCCGAATGTAGTATTAATACTCGATTACACATTGACCGTGAGGATTATGAGTTAAAACTAAACACACAAACACACTTCTATAATTTTACGATCGATGCCGAAGTGTTGAATAGGTGTGGTACTGACTTTTGTCGGGATATGTGTAGATAATTATTAGATGCAAAAAGGTCAGGTCGGGGTCAATATTTACGCACTATACCGTACGTACCGTGTGACAACTTGCACTTTTCGAGTACTGTAATATAGGATCATGCTCTTCTGATGTGTCTGATGTGCACTTTTTTAAAAGTTATACAGATTTTCATGTGACCTCACAAATCAAGTCCAAACCTTTGTTAAATAGTTGTTTTTAACTATGTTCATCAACACGCTTTTTTTTAATTTATAAATACGTCCAGCTCGGCTAACCAGCTTTCATGGACACGTATCAATTTACCAATACTCGCTTATTCTATCGAATTCTTCTCCATGATAAAATTGTTTCAAAAGAGAGCATGATGATTTTTGCGTAAATAAATTTTCCTATAATATATATAGTTTTTCTCGATATCCATGGCAGCACATTTCCTGGCAACAACAGACAATTTTTTTGCTATTCATCTGCATGTTAATCCAAAAGCTTGTGAATTCGAAATACCAGCGATAGGCGCAACTGACTCTGAGTTATTTCGTGTTATTTCTAAATGAATATGCATAAGGAACTGAGTCGTATTGTCTTTAATTTATACTTTTAACTTAACTTTACCATTCACGTACTATGATAATTTTAGTGGTAATTTATATGGAATAGATAAAAACACGTTTGTAAACATGGTAGTCATAAAGGGTGTTGTTGGAATTTAAAACAATCACACCCTTGCAATTTAGAGCAAAGGTTTACTTAAGACAAGCCGTTTTAATCATTTTCATTTCTGTATACTTCAGTTTTGCCTTTTCTCTTAATTCATGACACAAACTGGAAAACTGTCAATATTTCAGAATCGTTCTTGCACTAATGCACTCCTAATACATGTAGCTTTCTCAATTAGTTAACATCAAATTCCTATAAAAAAGTACGGAAATGACGCCACCAATTATAAAAAACCATATGGAAATGCCATCATGAAAGATGCTAAGTTTAGCGGTTTTGTATCTTCAATATTAGTTTTTAGCAACAAATATACTATGACTAAGCGTGACCTAATTTTTTAATTGTTTACTACATGTTAAACAAATAATTGCCGGTAATGAAGGGAAAGGCTATCGTCGATTGCACAAAAAATGTTTGTTTAAAATTGCTGATACTTGTCATTCACACCGCTTTTTTATCGTTTTAATTTTATAAAGTTAAAAACTAACACTGTTCGTTCATATTTTGTGGGAAAAAACTAACCAACTATTATAGAACGAATAAACGTATTTTATCGATGAGCGTAGAAGCGCAATGTCAATTGCTAATCGTGAAAGGGTGAACGCATGACGTTGTCTATTGATATTTATGAAAGTAACGCATTATTGTCTTCTTTACAGTCATAGGATGCGCGATTGTCAGATTTACGCTAATATTTTGCGTTCGTTAATATCAGCGGAACCGTTAGTATTTCGGCCGTCAAAATTTTCGCTCTTTTTTGCTTTTCCGGGGAAATTTCGCGTTTTTAAATAGTTGCCAGGATTTTCCAAAACGCGGAAATCCGCCAATCCGCGGAAGTGTCACACCCCTGCTGTGATTTTCTACCGTGCGCCGGGTACAGCGTATGAGCCTAGATTTAAAAACAATATTAAATCAACATTGATTGACACAGTTACATGTTTCTTTCAATGTGTAATGATTACATTCTAAAATGTATGCTCATGAAATTTTTATTACAATACACCTTGACGCTCAAAATATATTTAGAAAGTCCACGAATTTTTTGATAACCCCTCGTACATGTATTGAAGATTGGAAAATTAAAGTAGGTGTTAAGTTTTCATTTGGTGAGTGTATTGGTCCATGCTGCCAACCAACAAAGACAAAGAAGCGTAATTGAAACGTCATTCCTCATCCAAAATGCAAATATCTATAAATTGTTGTCTCCTCTTTGGATCTATTAGTTGCAAAGTTTGCAAAGTTTGCAATGCAAACTGATGTAAAATATCGAACAATCAAAAACCAACACAAACGAGTCAAACGTAATCACTAAATATCGCTAATTCCTGGGGTTTTGAAAACGCATATTACTTCAACCGACTTTACATTTATATTCAGAGAAAGCCTCTTTGCCACTTTAAAAGACAGTCTGTATATTAGTAACTATCATTAGTTGCTATTGGCCAACAGGTATGAAAAATAGTTTTACAAAAATGACCAATTGTTATTCTATCTATCTAGGACATTATCAGCATAAAATATGACAAGATTCACACAGTATTATGATAAGCTGCTATGTAGTATACAAAGTGATGTATATGAGAGGTGCTCAACATAATATATTTGAACAAACTTTTGATGAAGTAAAATCACTTTTCGACAATGAATAACCACAGTTTATACGTATATGTTTAAATGGACAGTCCATAATCGACTGCCATGTAACAAATAAAAATTTGAAACAGCCTATATAAGGCTGTTATAAAACATTATAGAAGGGAGTTTTGAACATAGCAAAATCCAAGGAATGCAGTCACTTTAATACTGTTATTTATTTTTATCCCGTATGATATTGCAAAATAGTTTCTTTCACAATGTGAGCATTTACATTTCTACGTGTTTGTATACTTTGCTAAACTAAAATGTTCGAAAACTTGCATTTTATTTGCCTGATAATATTTTTGTCTCAATAAGCATGGTGCTGGACCAAGTACAAAATGAATAACAGCATATATAACTGTTTCTGCAACTACTTATTCATTTAAAACACAATTGTGACGTCAAAAAGTAAATATTACTAAACACAGTCATATCAAAGTAATAAGAACTGTTAAGCAAACCAGGGGCCACTTTCACAAAAAAACTTAAGTTTTTTCATAAGTCAAGACTTAAGCTTGGACTTAAGTTAAAAGTTGTGGTGAACTTAAGTTTTTACTAAATCAGTTTCTCGAAAAAACTTGAGACAATCTTATCTGTTCCTGACTTAAGTCTGGTCTTAAGTTTTGACTATATCAATGTTTCATAGCTGTTAATTTTAAACTGGTAACGTGTAAATCGTCAATAGTATGATGTGATACATATGCAATCTTTCAGCAATGACTTATATACACATCTTACAAACACATTAAATATCAATACACGATGTGCTCGTGTTATCCTTGTACAAACGGGGAACGAAAGTAAAACAAAAAGAGGTTGATGTAATATATATATGTACAGTTTGAAAAACAAAACAAAATCACTCTGCAGGCAAAACTTTCATGAGTTATTAGAAAGCAGCTACCGGGACGATAGCGCAGTTGGTAGCGCGCCGGGATTTGGATACTCGTGCCCGAGGCGGTGCGGGTTCGAACCCCGCCCGGGGAGGTTATACCCTTCCATGAAAATTTGACAATAATGTCGATTTTCCTCCATTGATTAGATAATATGGAGAAGTTACCGGCCTTGTGGAAGGGTAGGTAAGTACTGGTTATAGACAATGGTCCAGGAAAGCTAGGTTAGGTGCGCTGGACGCCGTGAAATGACCTGAATTGTGTTGATACGGCGTTAACTCCAATAAATAAATAGAAAGCAGCCAAATAATTGGATTTGTAAGGCTATCACTGAAAAGGTAAATCAATATTTTCTTTTTTAAATTCTGCATTTCGTTGCTTTTTACATTCACTGATGCATTATTTAGTTTGTTTGCTTTTATTTTGCATTTAAACCTCAATTTTGTTGTCGGGTAGCTTTAATTGTCATTACACGCATTTTATTTGTTCGCATCTTCATAGAAATAGTGTTACATATATGTATTTAAATGCCATTTATTCTATGAGTCATGTAATTTGAATTCTGTTATAATTGCTAGTAGCATAGAACTTTAATGCAACAAGAACTGTCATGTAAACTGGCAAACTATTTGACCTGCTAGTAGGTAACTTGCTGTTCTGGGATGACCTCTACATATTTATTAAGTATTGGTCGTCAAACACTTCTAATGAGTTAAATATATTCTAATTATTCGCGGTCTAATCAAATGACATCTCCGAATTAAAACATTTGGCGCAGCCATATTGAAATTTCTGACTTAAGTCACCTGTTTTAGACTTAAGTCACCTCCCTATGTGACTTAATTTTTGTCTTAAGTTTAGGTTTCAAAATCGACTTAAGTTTTTTTGAGAAACAGTGATAAGATAAAAACTAGACTTAAGCAACAACTTAAGTTTAAAAATGAACTTAAGTTGTTTTGTGAAAGTGGCCCCAGGTCTATAAAATTTGTGTATGACTCTATTATTTCGGCAACTTAAATTATAAAAAGGAAAAATTAAATGTTTTGTACGTTACAAAATTTGACCAAACCATGACAACTTTCTCTGACATATACTGAAAGAAAAAAGTTTAGCAAGTTTCTCACACCTATTATTTTATCTTTTTGAGCTTTCGAATGAAGACGTTTTTATATGTAAATGATGTACTTATCGATGCTCTTTACACATCTATTGTGTTTGTTCGAAAACTGTGTATTTTATCAGCGAAGCGTAAGAAACTCGAAAATCACGTGCAACGTAAGAACGGTAATTTCGGTAGCGAGTAGAGTCGTTACCACAAACAAAATTCCCAGTTTAAAACTCGAAGAAATTCCAATAGGGCGTCGCCAAGAAATGACGTTAGAAGAACGTCAAAGAGCTGTAGGTATGCTCCACGCTGGTATGACGGCAAGAGCTGTCGCTCGGCATTTCAATCGCCATGAGTCTACAATTAGTCGCCTTAGAAACCGTCTGAGGGAAACAGGACGAGTCAACGACAGACCCAGATCAGGCAGACCACAGAAAACAACGCCACGCGAAGACCGTCACATCACGACGCTTTCTCGACGTAACCGGTTTATGTCCAGTGGGTGGATAGCCCGAGATCTCATGAATACTACTGGGACTAGGGTGTGCCTCAGAACTGTGAGAAATAGGCTTCGCGCGGCAAGGCTGAAGGCGTGTCGGCCTTACGTCGGGATTCCGTTGACGCATAGGCATCGTCAGGAACGGCTCCAATGGGTTCGGGGGCATCGTCCATGGACACGCAGACAATGGAACAATGTGTTATTTACCGACGAATCGCGGTTTAATGAATCCTTCGCGGATGGCAGGATTCGAGTGTGGCGTAGACGAGGTGAGAGGCTCCACGCAGACAACGTTGTCCAACGTGATAGATACGGAGGTGGCAGTGTAATGGTTTGGGCTGGGATTTACCATGATGGTTAGACTGAACTCGTTACTCTGCCTGATAACCTTAATGCACAAAGATACTGTTATGAAATCCTCAAACCTGTTGCATTGCCATTTATGCAGCAACATAACGTGGGGATTTTCCAGCAAGATAATGCCCGCTCGCATACCGCGCGTCACACACAGGGTTTCCTACGTAGAAACAACGTGCAACTTCTCCCCTGGCCTGCAAGATCGCCTGATCTCTCACCGATTGAACACCTATGGGACCATTTAGGTCGTCGTGTAAGAGAGAATCATGACGTCGACGACGTGCGGGACCTTGAACGTGCTCTGCGAGTTGAGTGGGCCAGAATCCCTCTACGTGTTATCAGAAAGCTAATTTGTAGCATGAGACGTCGGTGTTCAGCAGTATTAGCTTGTAACAGGGGTCACACTAGATACTGAACTCCTTGTGAATTTTGACGCCTTACCCCTAACGTCTTTCAGGCTGTACAGTGAACTAAGGCAACAGGGTTTTGACAATTTATTGTTACAAACGAATTGAAAACTAAATGCTTTATTCAATTATGTACTTGGTTTAAGACAAATGGGTATAGTTTCAATAAACCAGTGAAATATTTCCGAACTTGCTAAACTTTTTTCTCTCAGTATATCTTTGAATTACCCTACAAAAGGATTTTTGATACCTTTAATACTTCATTAATTATTACATTCATTTCTATTTACATACATTGGACATAAATGTTTCGATTAGAATATGTTAAACCAAAAAATGTCAAATGTATTATCATGTAAAATTAATAAATGCATGAAATTGGCCCTATAGCACTAATTTCAGACTAATGTAAAAATGACAAAATGCATATTTTGCTATTTAAAAACGTTATTTTGTTAAATCAAATTACACATACTACTGGGATACAAAAAGGTTATTATAACACATCCAACAAGCGATATATATCCAACAGGCGATATCTAAATGGAAGGAAAATGTGGCAAAACTTAAAATGATATTTTTGGGTTGTCAACAAAAATGCTCAAAAATGTTTGATGAAGTCAGTTGAGATATTGTTTGTTAAGTAAACGTGATAAGCAATTTCATAATACATATTGAAAGCAATTTCTAGATGAAACAAACTGGTCATAGGTTTCAGAAGATTTTTAGATTTGTTCAAATAAAAGTTTAACACCTGTTGTACAAGTAGGCATGACACAATGTGTGTAAACATGTACATTATGTATTTTTGTTGGGTTTAACGCCGTAGCAACACATTGTATAGGTCATATAACGGCGGTCAGTCAACCTATATAACATTAAAAGAGGTACCTCATATGACTAACGTATTTTTAATAAAACCTTTAAAATCAATTAAACTATTAACTTCACAAACAGACTAATGATACAGGACAATACATTTTTACTATTGTATTAAAATGGAGTAATCACAACACAAGTTGTTAATGTTAACAACTGATATCTTAACACCAGTGTAGATCAACAATATATATATTTGGTGCAATAAATAAAACAGAATTTGAATCAGTAAATAAAAATTAATGCTTAAATGAAATAAAGAGCAACAAGAAACTCACGTGTAAGCTTTCAAGTTCTACCGTACCAGATTGTTTCGTTGACGACTGATCCCTAACAAACAGAAATAGATTAAAATCGTTACTATTACTCAATTACAAACATAATAAAACATAAAGGCAAACCAAATCAAGCAATATAATTTAGTTAATTTAGCCAGAGACATGTTCAAATAAACATTTTAAACATAATAACTTTAACTTAAACGTAATATTATATTGAAGCAATTGTTATTCCTTGAGAATGCCACAAAAAAAAGCATCAATCTCATAACGTATACTAACAAGCAAGTATATAACGATACGGACAAAACAAGAGTTGCAACATACCAAATATGAGAGCTCCTCTCTAGGCTTTACAAATTCCAAAGAGACGATTTTTAACATTTCTTTATACAAAGCAAATTTAGTTCCAGGTTCATAACTTGAACAAACTATGCGTTGGTGATAAAAGGTGATAAAACAAATTATAGTCTACCTACGATTTCAAAAAAAAACTCTAGAGAATGAAAGCGTAGGACATTTTTGTTAATGCAAATCTAATGGTTGATTCATGTAGCTGGATGCCTCCCTGATATCGTACGGGGAATGTATAAAATCTAGTCGCAATTAAGTCCGTAATCTACGTCAAAGGTCAACCAGGTCCATTCATTTTTTATTAGACCCTATGCTCTTTATACTGAAATTTCAAGAAATTTAATCGGGAAAGTGAAGATTTTCTTTGTTGAAAACTAATGTATTATGATTAAACATTATTTCTATGACAAAAGGAGTGTTTGATTACATGATTACTTCCCATTAAGCCTTTTTTGTCGCGAAAATAGATGACAATAAAAAATCATCTACAATAGTTCAACGAGTGGAACTACAGATAGTGTTTATGGTTTAAATCTACTTGAATAGTGTTTATTGATGCTTCGTGACATTTTAAGAATACATTTTATACTCGATAAGGTTAAAATAATGTCACAGTAAAATTAAGGATAAGTAAGGAGAACAGTTTTTCAAGATTGTTTGACAAATGTGGAAAACTTTTGAAAAGGCAGTTCATTATTTAATTCACGTAGCTGGATGACGTACTGAGCCAAATAGAGAATGTTTTTAAAACGATTGTTTGATAAAAATGTGTTTTTAGGTCAAAGGTCAACAAAGTGCATTTTCTTATTATTACAGCTATGTGATCATTGTTCAGTGTATTACTTGCCAAAAGTCAAGTAAAGTTATTATAGAAAACTTTTAAAATACTTTCAAATTGTTAAAAGATTGTTACTTGGTTTGTTACGCTTGGTTACATGAATACGTCACTTTATGTAAGATTTGTCGCGTAAATAGGTAAAATACAGCTCAAAGCTAACTCAGAAGGTAGCACGCTAGTCTGCTGATCGCGAGTGGTTTTTTTTATTCCTGGGCAAAGCATACATTCATGGAGTTTGATACTGAAATGATTAAATGGAAGTTCTCCTTCCAACCACTGATTCTTAATTATGTCAGTCACTGAATAAAGTACGTGCCTAGTAACTGATAGAGAGCTCAATACAGAGATTAAGTTTTTCTAGGACGGCCGTAATATGACCTTTACGATGTGCTGCTACGGCGTTGGACCCAACACCCGTAGCAAACAAATAAATAGACAATAAATCAATCCTGACATGACAAACATTGAGTTAAAAACATATTTCGACTTCTATGTAATGTTTGTAAAATGTATCATAATCTAAATGGTACAAATCCAAAACATCTAGTTTCCCAAAAGACGAAACAGGATTAGCACAATCTTGTACTTCACAACCACACCCAAACCTGCATACTTGGCCAGCTTTATAACATTTGCATGTTGCAGAAATGCATTTGGATTTAACACAACAGGTCACTAGTTGCAAGCATGCCGAATGATTCAGCGGCGTTTGAATCCAAAAAGGAGATATAGTATTATTTTCATGTGACCAATATCCCATAGTGACTTGATCTTTAGGTTCAAAGTCAATATTTGCAGCCTGTATCAAGATTTCTGTTAGATACATGGCGCTTAAAACATGAAGCTGTTAAGCGTCCTTGGTAGGCGGACGCATACATTGGACTTCTGTGCCTTATAGAAAGTATTAATTGACATTAATATATGTCTGGACTATGTAGGTTTTTAGGATTGCAATAATAAAGTGCAAAAAAGAATCTTTCAATATTTTCAGTCTCCTCATCGTTACCAATTGATAACGAAACAGATACCTTGATGTACCAAAACCATTTATATTTCAATCTCAAGATTGTAATATATAAATAAAAGTAATACATTGGTATTTGATCTTCTTACGTTTATGTCCATTATCTACAGCATCCGTGACGTGTAATATAATGCGATTGTCAAAGTGTTTTGCTCAAGCATTGATATAACCGGATATCTTTGAAATTCTCTTCTTCTTTATAAAAGCACAAATTTGGGGGATTGAACATTGCATGTAAAAAACTACGCCTCTGTGTTGCTATGGATGTCCAATTTTGAATGCACTTACCACTGAACATGATGTTATCGTTCCAACAAAGGTATCTAACTCAGGAAGACCTACATCGAATATTTTAGATGGTTATGCTTGATTAATCTTTTCGCAAGCCTGAACATTGTCAGATATTTGATGACCATGCTGTTATATTTATCAATACTTTTTTCTCAATTTAGTGAGCAAACTACGCTTGTTGTTGTCACTTTTGATAGATATCTTAGTTGCAATTCCAGTAAATGCTTTACAAAAACAAAGCAAATTGGCAAAAGACGACATGTTAGAAAACAAATAACTTGTCGACTTGTGCCACTACTCCAAGTATAGGATCAATATTATAACATAAGCTGACAACAAAGCCCACCTTGCAGGATGCCTTTCTTTTAATGCCATGACGCGCGGAATGTTTTACCAATTAATTATTTAATTGTTACAGGTGGTGGGTTTTCTGGTGTTTTCACTGCGCTAGCAAATGACTTTAATGAAGACAGTTTGTTCGCAAAGCACGAGGCTGGCACTCACATTATAATTCACATAAAGATGCTTTGGAAAATGAATATATATGCGATACGATTACTTGTCAGTAGTACAGATACTGATGAATTACTTCTGCTTTTGCGGCGTTGTTGTCATGTTCATTCTATCACTGAAAAGTTAGGGGGTGATATCAGAAGATTCACAATTAACTGGGTGCGATACCACGTCTTCATTTCATGGATTCAGCAAGAAGACATGTTGGAAGGAATTTGTTCAAAATCCTTGCTTGTTTCATCAATTGGTCACAATATAAGGAGATTAAGAATATTGAAAGATTCAATTGTGCACTCTATGGTTGCAATTCTGAAAACCTACTTAGCCCAGATGTACATTTATGTTAAAACGGACTTTTTATGAAAACAAACAGTCCTTTGATTTGCTACCGCCTACCAAGGACTTATCACAGCTTCAAGTTTTAAGCGCCAGTTATCAAACAGAGATCTTGATACAGGCTGCAAATATTCACTTTGAACCTAAAGATCACGTAAAGTCAATACGGGATTTTGGTAACATGAAAATGATACTTTATCTCCTGTTTGGATTTGAAAGCCGCAGATTCCTTCGGTATATTTGCAACTAGTGACCTGCGGTGTTAGATCCAGAAGCAATTCTGCTATATGCAAATGTTATAAAGCTGACCAAGTATGCAGGTTTTGTGTGGTTTTGAAGAACAAAATTGTGCTAACCCTGTTTTGTCTGTTGGGAAACTATATGTTTCAGATTTGTACCATTTAGATTATGATACATTTTACAAACATTACATAGAAATCGAAATATGTTCTTAACTAAATGTTTGTCATGTTAGGGTTGATCTATTGTGTATTTCCCCGTTGTGTTGAGTCCAACGCCGTAGCAGCACACCGTAAAGGTCATATCACGGTCGTCCTAGAAAAGCTTAATGACTGGATTAAGCTCTTCACCAGTTACTAGACACGTACTTTCGTCAGTGACTGACATAATTAAGAATCAGTGGTTGGAGGGAGAATTTCCATAGAAATCATTTCATGAACAAACTCCATGAACGTATGCATAGCCCAGGAATATAAATAAAACAACTCGCAATCAGCGGACTAGCGTGCTACCTACAGAGTTAGCTGGGAGCTGTATTTTACCTATTTACGCGACAAATATTACATAAAGGGACGTATCATGTAACCAAGCGCATTAAACAATCTTTTTAACAATTTGAAAGTATTTTAAAAGTTTTCTATTATAAATTTACTTGACTTTTTGCAAGTAATACACTGAACAATGATCACATAGCTATAATAATAAGAAAATGCACTTTGTTGACCTTTGACCTAAATAACACATTTTTATTACAAAATAGGTTTTAAACATTCTATATTTGGCTCAGTAATTCATCCAGCTACGTGAATTAGATAATGAACTGCCTTGTCAAAAATTTCCCATATTTGTCAAAAAATCTTTAAAAACAGTTATTCCACTCGTCCTTTATTTACACCACTGTGACATTTTTTTAACCTTATCGAGTATTAAATGTATTCTTAAAATGTCATGAAGCATCAATAACACACAATTCAAATATATTTAAATCATAAACACTATCTGTAGTTCTACTAGTTGAACTATTAGAGATGACTTTTTTTATTGTCACCTATTTTCGCGACAAAAAGACTAAAAAGGGAAGTAATCATGTAATCAAACACTTATTTTTATAGAAATAATGTTTAATCATAATACATTAGTTTTCAACAAAGAAAATCTTCACTTTACAAATTGTCTTGATAAAGAGCATATGGTCTTATAAAAAATAAATGGACCTAGTTGACCTTTGACCTAGAATACGGACTTAAACGCGACTTAGATTTTATACATCCCGCCGTACGATATCAGGGAGGCATCCAGCTACATGAATCAACCATTAGATTTGCATTAACAAAAATGTCCTACGGTGGTCAAAATTTCAGTAAAAGATAGGTAGACTATTAACAGTTTTTGAAGATTTTTAACAATTTCCATTTAAAGTATTTGCGATATTTAACAAGTGTTGTTTTGTAATGACATCTGTGGTTTAGCATTGTCACTCATTAAAATTGTGTGTGCAGCCTCGTGTATATAGTATTGAATTATACAGTATCGTGACTTTTTTCATAATATGATTTGCTTATCCCCTAGTAAAACGGTATCCCGGTCGTAAGATTTCAGAACGTAAGAAGAACGCACTGATTATAAAATGTAGCATTTAAATAAACAACATTGGCATTATCAAGCAAATTTGAAACAGTGCAACTGATACACCGCAGCCCGTCAAGTTAGGATAAATGAACAAAATGCACTAAAGTTTCGGGCACAATGCACTTGACTAACTCAAGTTAATAGAGGTCATGCACTCAAAGACAAAAACCATTTAAACAAACTGAACATAATCAATAATGACATCTTAATCTAAAAAGATGGACATGATAGTTATTAATCACTAACTCGAGTACTTAAGTCAATATTGATTTGGGTTTTATGCCGTGTCAACACATTAACGTAAAGTTTAGCTTAAAATAGGGCTAAATGATACATGTTCTTTTAATAGCAACAGGGTCATGATTGCTCTCTATCGCTCACCTGAGTACAACTGTTTTTAACAAACATAACAAAGTTACAGCCCGGACAAGGACATTCTAATTTTAGCAACAGTCACCTTGATCTTGTACCTACAGGCGTGGATGATGTACGCGACCCAACGTCTTAATATGGTGAACATTTATACCAAGTTATTTTATGTGAAAAAATAAATTTGATTTTTAGTAACTGTGGTCTTAATCTTGTACCTACATGCGTTGGTACTCTACGAGGAAATTCTATCTAAGTGACTACCTTGACCTTAGACATACAAGCATGGATGTTGTATGTGACCAAACGTCTTGATATGGTGAACATTTATACAAAGATATTTCAACATCCAATGAGAAACAACAAATTTACAGCCCAGAAAAAAGAAATTATATTTCTAGTAGCAGTGACCTTGACCTTTTACCTACAGGCATTGTGACACACCGTCATGGTGAGCATTTGTGCCAGGTTATTTAGAAATCCAATGACAAATAGCAATTTTACAGCCTGGACAAGATTTTTCTATTTTCAGTAACTGTGATCTAGTTTTTAACTCTTGATAACATATATTCCAACTCACCCGAGTAACAACTAGGACATACGCCCTGACAAAGTTTCGTGACAATCAGACCAAAACTGTGACCGCTAAGGTGTTAACGATATACATGTAAGTGTTGACGGACGACAGACGACGGACGACGTAAGACGTACGACGGATTTTCATCGATCCTAATAGCTCACCCTGAGCCAACCCAGGTGGGCAAAAAACAATATGCCGAAAGAGTATACTAGAACAATCCTTAACACAGCTGGTTGCGACTTGGGCGACAAGTAGCCATTTCACCTTAGCACATGACATTTTGCTCTTATTCATCTCAAACGTAACAATTCATTCGGTAATGTTTATTTTGCAAAAATGAGGTATAAAGTGTTATGACATTTAAGAGACTGAAAACATGCTTATCAACTTTCTTAAAGTGTAATTCACTATATCAGTAAAACACCAAGTTCCAGGCCTATGTTGTCCATTTAGAAGGAGGAGTCAAAACACGTAGAAATGCTGGATTGACGACTTAATGATTATACACAGTACAAAATACCAAGTAAAATCAATAGACTGTATTCAATGTTATGATTAACAAAATTATGCATACCCAGTAAATGAATCCTCTTCTGATAACAATTGCGCTCGAAACGAATGAAACTGCTTTTCTGACATACAGATATTACAAGATAGTCTTGCATCTTTTTTCAATCCAGCTGCTACTTCTAGTGATTGCTCGCAAATATGTGTCAACAAATGTTTGGACAACTTATTTTCCTTACTTTTCAGGCATTTATATAGTTGTTCGAGTTGCTTTGCACTGTTCATATAAAATGAAAGGAGTATATTTCCTTTATCATGCTGAACATCTTGAATACAAACACAATCTAGCTCCTTCGTTTTCTTCAATTTGTCGCTGAGAAGAAACAAATTGTCCTTCAAGTCTTTGGCTATAACTGCAGATGCTGCTTCTGGTATAGGTTTCTTTTCACAAAAAATGAACAATTCCAAGTTAATACCTGTAATAAAATTCAAATGAAAGATAGTAAGTATAATCATTCATGTTTAAACCGCCCGAAAGAAGTAACGTTAAATTCTTTTACAGCAGTCGACAGTTTCACAGACTAAAGTCCAATTGAACATCTACAGGGCAAGTTATACAAACGCATACATTGACAATTTGTGCAGCCTGTGAGTTTAAACGAAATAACAGTTGCTTTACGCTAGAATTAGACACACATCTTCTGCTTTGTGTTTATACACTTAACAACTTTTCATTGCATACACTTCCCCCCTCCAGATATGTTTAACAGTTGTTAAAATATTAAAACGAAATTTCGTAAGTCAACTATGGGATATTATATATTTCATGTGACTTTAAGTGCGTCAATATCCACCGTGTAGTTATCGGATTCTACGTTGCACGTGCATTTCGTGTTTTTACTTAATATATAAGCCAAACAGTTTACTCTTGCAACACGTTTATTATGTGCATGCCGATATATGTAGCGATTAACACCTTGAAAGAACATCTAAACTTTCAAAACTCGTAAGTATGAGCTGAATGACCTTGAAATGAAGAGGCAGGGCTATCGGAATGATACATGCTGGCTCATCAGTTCAAGAGGTTATTAAATTTGAATTACTATCGTATGTCTTGCGCGCATCATATTCATAGCTGAGATATTTAAGCGTAGCTGCTGAAATACAGAAACCTGCAACAATCGTAACAAAGTGGAACATGTTTTCAGCTTTTCCATACTTTCCAGCGTAGCCTTATGACTGTGATCAAAATGTTAAGAATGATAGAGCAAACCAGAAGGGTTACAGACCTGCCTAGGCAGAGTATACGACCGTGGGGCGGCACCATCCAGTGTCTGCAAACCAGGGAATCTTTCGACTAGAAACAAAGAAAGCTGTGCGGTTATAGCTTGCAGTTATACAAGCTGCAGATGGCTAACGCGTTATTGACACTTGTTGTGAATTTGTACTTAGTTGGTGCAAATATTGCTACTGCTAATAAGAAGTCAGTTTTTTTCCATTTAATTATCGTTACGCTAATAAATGAAATACAATTGATGAACATTTTCTACAAATTTTACATCAGTAGCTTACATATCAACCCAGTTATGTCTAAATTTAAAGGTGTATACTTAGAAATTGTTAAGTGTATACATAATTATATGAAATACGTAGCATATTTATGAAACATGGTTAAACGTTTATCAATTGAGCAAAAACTTAAGCGTTTCGTAACTGTTTCGCAAACGTACAGGACGACGGGCGTCTACATGTAAAATTTGACAAACAAAAATTATTTATATAGCATATGTAATTTTTGATTTAGTATTGGTGATCAGCTGTTTTAATAATGTCTTTCCGAGGAAGAAAACGTAAGTTAAATACAGAATCAAAATAATTTAGTTTTAAATTCGACATAGTTATGAGACCAGCGGCTCCATTGCCAAGACAATCGTCGCAGAAATAATTGACATATAGCGTTCTCAAGGCTCATTTTAATCGGCGTCGACGGTGGGTAAACAACTGAAAGCGAAATTTTCATCATTTTAGTTCACACATATACCATGGTACATCGTTTAATCTTGCCGTCACTGATTCTGTTAAACATTACTCTGATTTAGTCATCTTTTGGGACAAATTTAACTCACTCTACCATTTTTTAGTAGTTCAAGTTTTAGTATGAACCAAAAAAACCATGAAAGAACCACATGAAATCAGGTGACTCTGTCTTCGCAACGCAGTTGAGGCTGTGTATCAAGGTTATGGCTCAGTGCTAGCCTCTTTGTCATCCTTCACAGCTGACAATAATGCTCAGGCTTCTGGGCTTCTAAGATACCCCAAGGTTTAAGTCAATATTATTGGTTGCATTTATGCTTAATGTACATGAAGTCGTTGGTAGTCAAAGTCTTAGTCTCCAGAGAGATGAAATTATTTTTGTGAGATTCGGGCCTTAATAGTTGGGACTATTAAAAGACGTGAGACAATGAAGAAAAAAATAGTTAGGTCTTTGAAATATTTTAAAGAATGCATTGAAATAACGCATGAAGATGACAAATCCTCCGCTCCTCAATAACTTTTCTCAGGAAGTAGACTCACAATTTGTCAAATTCAAGGTAAGCTATCGGTGGAGTTTACAGAAAACCTAAAACACAGATTGAGGAAGCAAGCTGGTGATATATTTAGAGATTTAAGTGTACTCTTTGAGCCTTATGTTTTGAATTCTGCTGAAGAATTGAAACTGTGAGATTGAAACTGCTTTTGAATCCATTGTATCAATGTATGGTGATGAAAAGGAGACAAATTCATACTGGAGATGATTTTGATGTAATAAGGTAACTGCTCTTTTACATAGAGGCAAGTAAGAAACTGATTGGCTAATGTTAAAAGGTAGTTGAATTGTGCCTATAGTAAGCGAAGCATGAAGTCAGTTTGTAAAAAATATGTTAACTGTCCACAAAGATGACAAGCTTGAGAAATTATGCAAAATAGCATTGTCAGTAGCATTTACCAGTGAAGTGCGGGAAATAAGTTTTAGCAATCAAAACAGGTTTAAATCAAAGTACAGAGGCTCTCTCAAAGATGAAGGTTTTGATAATATCCTTCCGATTCAGATGTGTGGCTATGATCCAATAACGTTTAACCCCACTACGTCAATCAAACCCAAGGGCTATCTACACATAAAAGTTGGTGAAGCTAGGTAAAATGGTTGTTGAGGTATGGTGCAGACAAGGTTTTTTTCATTTGACGTTTGACCTTGACCTCTGATGCTGGGCCTCAAAACCAGTTGGGCACATCCTTGACCGGAGCGCAACCCTTATATAGAATTTTTGTAAACTAAGGTTCAGTCGACCTAAAAATTGACCTTAAAACCTTGGGTCTCAAAGTTAATAAGGCACTCCTCTACCCAAGGTCTATCTACACATAAAATTTGGTGCACCTATGTAAAGTGGGTGTTGAGTTATTGTCCGGAAAATATTTTTTCATATGATGTCCCTGCGACCTTGACCTTTGACGCTGGGGCCTCAAAAGCAAACAGGGCACGACCTTGACCGGAGGGCTACTCACACGTGAAATATGGTGAATCTAAGTACAGTCATTGTTGAGTTATTCTCCAGTTTTAATATAAAACTAGTATCAGAGACCTTGACCTTTACCCCTGAGGTCTCAAAAGCAGTAAGGCTAATTATCTACCTAAGGGCTATTCATACATAAAATTATAAGTCATTGTTGAGATATCGTCTGGAAAAAGGTTTTTTCATATAATGTCCCTGTGACCTTGACCTTTGACGCTGGGGTCATAAAACCAATTGAGCGCATCCAGATTATTTATTTGATATTTTGTAGAATGGACCATGTCTTATTCACTGGTGAAGAAAAAACATAGGTCAACGAACTAACCATCAATTGACCATGCCCAAGCAAAGAATTGAAGCTCTATTTCTAGTTGATCTGGGCCCCCAATGTAATAATGAATAGCAAGAAAAAAACAAAACACATGTCATGCTGTATTTTTTATTTCATAACACATACTTAGTCCAAACGTAGCTATAACAAATAAAAAATTCATATGTACAACTAGTATCTTTTTCTGTAATTTGAGGTTTTTAAAGATTATGCATAAAAAAGTTAAGAACAATTTCTACTATAATTTTGTATAAAAAATAGAATTAAAAAAACTTGCGACAGATTTCTTTTTAAAATTTTAATATGTTTCACAAAAATTATTAAAAGAAAAATGTAAGATCAACAAATTCGTTTTATGGTAAAACTGCCATGAGTATCCCCTAATATATTTAAAAATATATGATATTTTCACAGAAAAATATAACTGCATTACAAGATATGATTGCTTTTGTATTTCTAATTTTGATTTCTGGTATGAAGTGTAAAATAATAATCTTAATAATAACATGACAAAGTTCTTACAGATTTTCATGAAGCAATTTCATAAACACTATGATCATAACCCCACCCACCTTTTTTCAACATTAAAATAAAAAATGAAAATTTGATGTGTTCTAATTATCAAATCATACAGAAAGTAGCTAATTTATAAGATACACAACAAGAAACATAATTTTGAACTTGTTTATTGTTTCTAGTATATAGTTGCCATGATAATGACTATTTTCTAGAAATGTACATTTAATATTGTTTTCAGAAGTTAATAATACCAAATGATAAGGTCTAAAAGTTGAACCATTTATTAATTTGATTTGCTAATTTTAATCATAAACTGAATAGCATTATTTTTTATTGGATTTAACCTTTTTATCAACACATTCTAGATTCATGTACAGCAGCCAGCTCACCTTACTATGGAATTTACTGGATTCTTATCTTTAACTAGTACTGCTTAGCCTTTCACAAGGACCTGACAACAAATTGATATTAATATCAAGTTTTCCTGGACAGATATGACCTGCCATGACTGAGTCCAGGATATCCAGATTTGTAATTCTAAGCTCTAACACTGTGCCACAGCTACAGCTACAGCAGCAAATACACCTTTTTCACCACATTCTGTCCACAAGATTCTAAAATAAGCATTATATTTATATACAAACGAACCATTTTATTCCATTATAAATTTATAACCACCTTTCATTCATATACAGTTTATACAAAAAGGCAAACAAGACATATAAATTGAATTTCAGAATATAACAATTCATAAATAAAATGTATCTCAATCATAAAAGTTATGTTTTAAAAAATGTAATCTACTTTAGATTATCATGATATAAGTTTGTCCTACATAACAACCAACAAGTATGTTGAACTGTAATGTTTTAATTATGGTCAGACAAGTAAAGTTGACACGCTTGACTATCATAGTACATAATGCAGTAACTACAAGACCCCTCAGAGGATGGAATAGTCATCTCAATCTCCTTTATAATTTCTCACACACATTTCTCAGGTTCTATGTATGTCATTCTAAAATACAAAATGGAGGAGAAAATTATAATTTACATAAATGAAACTATTTTTTTATTTCAAATTTATTCAAATAAATGATAGATATGTAAATAAAGTATTTGTAACTTGTGTACTAGTACATCAACCTTTAGAATCTGTTCTAGATCTGCTAAGGTGTCAACATTTAGGAAGTCCAGCGTTACAATCGAATACCTGCTTCCGAGAGATAAAAAATGAGACCTGCTGCCGAGAGATAAAGAGGAGACCTGCTGCCGAGGGATAAAGAAAAGACTTGCTGCCGAGAGATAAAAAGAGAAGACTTGCTGCTTAAAGAAAAGAGCATATCTGCTGAAAAAAAGAAAATACGGGCTTGCTAAGAAAGCAAGTCCACTCAAGTAAATCAGAGAGACTTACTTGGGAAGCAAGTCTCTCAAAAGAAAACAGGGACTTGCTTGGGAAGCAAGTCCCCTAAAAAAGCAAAGAAAATAAAAGGAAGGCTTACTGAGAAGTATGTCTTCTGAGGAAACCCAGGACTTGCTTGGGAAGCAAATCCTGTAAAGAAGCAGACCTATTCGAGGAAGCAGACCTTTTCGTGGAGGCAGACCTTTTCGGGGAAGCAGACCTTTCGGGGAGGCAGACCTTTTCGGGGAGGCAGACCTTTCGGGGAGGCAGACATTTTTGTGGAGGTAGACCTTTTTGGTGAGGCAGACCTTTTCGTGGAGGCAGACCTTTTGTGGAGGTAGACCTTTTTGGTGAGGCAGACCTTTTCGTGGAGGCAGACCTTTTGTGGAGGCAGACCTTTTTGGGGAGGCAGACCTTTTTGGGGAGGCAGACCTTTTCGTGGAGGCAGACCTTTTTGGTGAGGCAGACTTTTTCGTGGAGGCAGACCTTTTGTGGAGGCAGACCTTTTTGGTGAGGCTGACCTAGCAAAGACCTAAACTAAAAAGATAGTCAAAATATACGCATCACAAATAGCTTATTAAAGTATTTACGCCAAAAATCTTGACATAAGGATGGGGTTCTTTTAAATTCTAAAGATTACATAATTGAATAAATAAATTTCAAAAGTAAAATGCCATGTTGACCGTTGGTGAAAATGGTGAAAAATAACATACATAGATAATGCAGTGGTTTATGTATAAGGTTGGTGCCAATATCTTCAGACTATTTGATCATGGTCTGATTAGAAAATCTAAAGCCCTGTAGCTGCCTCTATAACACTCTAGCATATAAGTATGATTATTTATGTTCCATTCTTTTGCTGTATGTTTGCTGAAATCTGAAAAAAAAATAAAAAACTTAAATAAGATGTTTAATGTTCTATTCATGAAATATAGAACTATGGATCTACACTCTTAACAAGTTGAGGGTGGTTTAAAAATTTATTTGTAAGGATCACATGCAAAAAAAGACAAAAGTCACCTCTTAATTACATTTGTTTCTTCAAAAGAAGATGCAATTTTACAAAGTATGTAGATTAGATGCTGTCAATTTAGGTTTGTTCATGTTGCTAAGTTCAATGCAATGACAGTACCAGCAGGTAACCAATATTCCTGAACAGACCAATTTTGGGTAAATTCATTGAAATGGTATTCCAGGCGATAGTTTTCGACTCTAGACCTCGCTTGAAAGAATCTTAGAATCCCGCTTGAAACGAATCTGGACACGCCCCTGCAATTCAGTCTTAACATTGTCAACATTATAAACTTTTTAACTTTTTCCAATATGCTTCGAACAATGACGCATGCAGCATGTAAATTGAAATATCAAAAGAAAAAAACGTTATTTACGTTCTCAAACGTACGTTGTCGTCGACACTTACGAGTTCATTTTTGACGTCAAAATTAGATCCTAAAACAATTACAGACATAAAATTAAATGATATACGTAAACTATAATACCTACCTAATTAAAAAACACCAGCATTTTACTATGAGTAAATTGCCAAAATTTCAACTCGTAAACTTGCTGCCTATGGTCCAAAAATCGCGCTTCAACGAGTCAAAAAGCAAATGGCGTACTCCAATATAAGGAAGAAGAAGATTTTATTTTCAGATCAATAGGTCAATAGACCCGCGTGAACATACAATGAATTTCATAAAATATACAATCACGTGACAATGACATTACATGTAATCAATAACATACAGTTGAAAAAGAGAGAACATTCGAGATCAATGTACACTTAAATATATATATATATATGCAGTGTAGTACTTTTGTATAAAGCTATAAAGGATTGGTTTTATGAAAATTCAATCAAACTTGAGCAGGTATCACAGTTAACAAAGGTTATAAAGGTAATATATTATAAATTATATCAAAATATCTTAGACAGATACGCAGGAGAAGGTGACTTATACTTGTTTTGTATCGCTGTTATAAGCAGAAACGAGTTGCTTGTGGGATATCACACATTTGTACATATTTACAGACAAAATAATACCAGTACTAATATATAATACTCGTAATTGGCATATACCAAAATAATATCAGTACTTATATATGATACTCGTAATTGACATATACCAAAAATAATATCAGTACTAAAATATAATACTCGTGATTGACATATACCAAATAATATCAGTACCAACATATAATACTCGTAATTGACATATATCAAATAATATCAGTATTAACATATAATACTCGTAATTGACATATATCAAATAATATCAGCACTAATATATGATACTCGTAATTGACATATACCAAAATAATATCAGTACTAATATATAATACTCGTAATTGACATATACCAAATAATATCAGTATTAACATATAATACTCGTAATTGACATATATCAAATAATATCAGTATTAACATATAATACTCGTAATTGACATATATCAAATAATATCAGCACTAATATATAATAATTGTAACTGAAATAAGGCAATTTTCTGCAAAAACAATTTTGCAAAAGGAAATCGTACATTTATATATACTCAGAGTTATTTTAAAATTTGCATGTTCAAGTTATTTGTGACAAACAACAATACACATTTGTATGTGTTTAGAGACAAATACAAGAAATCATCATATATATTACTCAGAAGTTTTAACGGAATAAAATATAAAATCTGTTGATATGTAATAATCAAACTTCGACTTAAGGAAGTCTTTAAGCAAGAGAGTTGTTTTTGATAGATTACGTATTCTGCAAGAGGCATGAGGAGTATAATACGTGAAGTACTAAACATAATATATTATACTCATAATTTAATATATGACATGTATTTGGTAAAAATCAGTTATTTGTGAACAATCACGTATTTTGCGACGGATATAAAGTCTTATATTTGCGCATTGTATGATTCATGTATCTTAAAAGCTTTAAAAATATAAACACTTAGGTTTCTTATCTTAGCATCGATTTTGCTTTCGAAAAGTTGCTTAAGTTTAAACATACTGGGATGAAATCTATAGTGTCTGTCAATATACGTTTGTCTTAAATCATTATATAGAGAACATTCTAGTATGAAATGATACTCGTCATCAACTTTGTTACATTTTGTACATAACCTATTCTCTCTAGGGATTTTATGAGGCTTATGCCAGCGACCTGTTTCAACTCTTAATTTGTGCGATGATGTTATAAGCCTTGTCATGGCTGTTCTGTATTTAATTTGATCTATGCTAGTTAAATAAAATTGACACTCAAAATTTATAATTGTACGAAAAAAATCAGCTCTGCTAGAATTTCAAAGTCTTTCATTCCAGTTTTGGATACGAGTGTCTTTAAGTCGTTGTTTAACATTGATAATAAATAACTCATTGTTACCAACGCTTTGCGCATCCCACGCATCATAAAATCCTAGTGTAGACAGAAGATTTCTTACAAGTGTAACCCAAGAAGTTTTGTTCGGCATTTTTTCGGCTTCATATTTTAAAAGTTCATAAATGATTTTGCAGTATTTAGAGTCCGGGCAAGAGATAATTTTTAACCAATATTTGACAATCTTAACAAGTCTGTAGTACATTAGGTCAAAACGACCCAAGACACCATATACAAAGTCATTATGTGTACATTTTTTTACACCAAGTAATGTTTTGCAATATTGGATATATACGCGTTCTAGACTATTGCCCCTATGAAACCCCCATACTTCGCACGAATAGGTTAAGATAGGAAGTATGAGTTTGTCAAAAAGGTCTAGTCTATGGTTTATAGAGACATAAGGAAAGTTAAGTAAGTATTTGTTTAGACTAAAAATCGCTTTGAGTGCCTTGCCCGCAAGAGTGGATTGCGTCATATTGAAAGAACCACTTTGACTAAAAACAATACCCAAGTAATTAAAAGAACTAACAATTTCTATGGGTTCGCCATTATACATGAAGCAAATATCTCTAGGCAATGTACCACCTTCACGAAAAACAACAACTTTAGTCTTAGTAACATTGATTTTTAACTTCCATCGAATGCAGTATTCGTATAATATATCAAAACCTTTTTGTAGTCCGGACGCGCTTTCCGAGAATATAACTATATCATCTGCATAGAGTAAGATGAATATCTTGGTCATTATAATATCGATACCTTCAAACTTGTTAGCTATTAGTTGCTCTTCTAGATCATTTAAAAACATACAAAAAAGAAATGGAGATAGACTCTCACCTTGTCTAACTCCTAATGAACAAGTAAATTCATTGCTTAACATGTTATTGAAACGAACTTTTGATTTGATATTTGTGTACATGTCTTTGATTATTGAAAACATTTTACCACGTATACCTAGTTTTATAAGCTTGTACCATAAAGTATTTCTTTCAATGTAGTCGAAAGCCTTACTAAAATCAATGAATCCACAGTATAACTGCTTACCATTATTTATCATGTGGGTTAACAGACCATGTAATGCAAAAATATTATCTGTAGTACCCATATTACTACGGAATCCCGCTTGAGCCTCAACATAGACGTTATATGTTTCAGCCCAAAGGTTCAAACGATTATTTAAAATACGCGTGAATAATTTGCCTAGAACGCTTAATAAAGTTATTCCGCGATAATTCTCTGGATTGTGTATTGAATCCTTTTTGTGAAGCGGAATTATGTACCCTTCGGACCAAGCATTCGGAAAATTTCCAGTGGTAAAAAACAATATTAAAAAGATTTACTAAATATGGCATTAACTGAAATGTGCCATGTTTAAAATATTCGTTAAGCAAATTGTCGGGACCTGCACTTTTACCTGATTTAAGCTCTTTAATAGCGGTTTTCACCTCACGCTCAGAAATACTAGTGTCTAATTCACTGAACATGAGCTGGAACTCGCCATTAACAAAGCGTTCATTAAAATACATAATGTCTTCATCAGGATTAAAGAAATGATCGTTTGGATTATTGACTGCTTTGAAATAATTTTCAAAGCTTGATAACTGTATATTGGGGCTTTTAATATGGGATGACTCGCGTAAAAGTTTCCAGTATTGTTTAGCATTCTTTAATCTATAGGATTCTAAAGTTTTAGTTCTATTTGTCAAGTGTAATTTTCGATAACGCTTAAGAGTGTTTTTGTACAAGCTTCTTGCATTGACTAAAAGAATACGATTTTCATCGTTAGGACTTTTTCTGTAATGATTTAACGTTAATAAAAATTTGTTTCTAAGTTCATCACACTCATCGTTAAACCAAATATTGTCACGACGAACTGAGTGATTATTGTTGTAATTAAGCGTGTGTTTAATTGAGTGTCTACATATATTGCTCGTTACATCATTCATAATAGTCGAGAATGAATCTAAATTTGACGTTATGTTCATTTTTGACGTCAAAATTAGATCCTAAAACAATTACAGACATAAAATTAAATGATATACGTAAACTATAATACCTACCTAATTAAAAAACACCAGCATTTTACTATGAGTAAATTACCAAAATTTCAACTCGTAAACCTGCTGCCTATGGTCCAAAAATCGCGCTTCAACGAGTCAAAAAGCAAATGGCGTACTCCAATATAAGGGAATTAATCTATTTTGGAAGATAAAAAAGTGAATTCCCTTGTTTATACGAAATGTTTAGTTATCGGAGAGATTTTAGTTTCGGATTTTTAATTGAAAACAGCCGAAAACACCACCCTTTATTGAAATAAAATTTTTGTTTCAACGTTGACGTCGTTTTTGAGAGACGCGCAGAACGAAGTGCATACAAAAACTTCCGAAATCGACTTAAGTTCCTGACATTTAACACATTAAGTGTTTCGTATGTTCTGATTGCTTTTTTTTCAACACAAAAAGTGTTATAAAATGTTTTATATTACAGACTGTAATTATGATTATTTAAGTCTTTACGAAAAGAAGTGCGTCATTAAAATGAATAGAAAGTGAAAGATCTTTGTGAAAGTAAGTAAAGAAAATTACATTCTTCTCAAATTTATGTATGTTCTATTGTCTTTTGGCGATTCAAAAGTGTTTCACTCTTAACAAAAATGTGTCCCTCTTTAATTTTCTGGAGCTCTGATCATCCCAAGAGATTATATGATTATGTGAAGAGAGACGGTCAATTTGTCTAAGTATCCTTATGATGTCATGTGTCTGTGATGAGCATTTGTATTATCGCAAAAAAACATTTTATATTGGAAATAGGAAATGCATGGTGAATATGTAATATAGTTATAATTTAATGCTATATTGTATGTATGCTCCTTGTGTGTTTCTGTAATTGTTTTTTATAAAATAAGAATTAACACACATTAATGACTATGGGTAGCAAGTGCAATGGTCTCCGTAATTTGTAGCATAATATAAGATAACGACAATGAAATACTCACATGAACTGTAATCGCATTTAGCCGCCATGCTGCACAATTTATCTGAAAGTTAACAACGGTTTAGTTTATATATTGACAAAATTATTACATTTAAATTGCATATTTTTGTTGGTTTCATACACATTTCATCAAATGTAACACATAAAAAGGGGCAAGTTTTGACACACAATCGTCACCTGCATGATTGACAGCAAATTATGGGTTTAATAGACGCTGACAGCTACGTAATACGTCTCATCCTTAAAAGTTATACGTACAGAATGTTTCGTCCCGGTTACTTATATGACCTTTTAACTGGAACGTATGGCTTACTGTGGGTAAAATTCGGTCAACTTATCAACTAACAACTATTTGCACATCTTACATCAGCTAGGTTTGCTGTTACATGTAAGACGATAACTAAACAAATACTAGAAACTATAAAATGTGCACTTTTTATTTTGTCTGAGTATATTACCTATGTCCATCTATGCTTATAGAAAATCAGTAAAGCTAACGAATATAACTTTAACTAAAGACGGTACTTGTTATACGCGACTTAAAAAGTTGTCTGGCTCATCGCGAACACTTATCAATATTTTTAGCGAGACTGAAATCTACAGTCGAAGCTATTAGCGGCATTCCAGCACTGCGACCAAGTTTGTGGTCCATTTTTCCGCTCCCCAGCAAATAGTTCCATAATATTCAAAACTTGATATATATCTGCTTATACATTTCCTTTCTACATCTTTCTTCAAATAATCATAGTGACACCAAATATTGACAATTTAGTGAACAAATTAACATTAGCAGACAAATAATTACATGACTGATTACCGCGGATGTATACATTGATTTCATTCAAGAAAAATTATGAATGAAAGTATTTTACTCTTTCCCGTATTAGTCACTATAGTCACGTGATTCACCACAATGAACTTTGGAAGACTTAATCGCTCTACTTTGAGAACATTCGCAGCCAGATTAGTGATGTTTTTTAAACGTGGCTAATTTGACGTACATTCTATTCCTAAATAAAGAAAATAACCAAATTTATGACCTAAACGCTTGTAATTTTTCATTTTCGTTCTAATTAGTTGGGAGAATAGCCTCTGTCTGATCTATTTATAGCCATGGATTTTTCTACTAGTCGGCAGACCTTATTTATCACATGACTCATGTGACGCATTAGTCAAACCATTCAACATGGCGGGTTGTTTGGGGGGTTTTTTTGGGGGGGGTTACGGCACACCAACACAAAATGGTCACATCGCACCGAAAGCAACCGATGATACCATTAATACAATCGATAGCAATAATTTAAAGTCCTATATTTTATGATAAACATTATTTCCTTTAAATAGTATAAATAAGTATCGCATGTTATGGTACCGACTCAAAAAGCTCTCTAAGTGAGTTAATCTTAAAATGTTTTTCATGGATGTATATAAGATCCTGAAAGTCAAGGAGAACGTGTCTTACACTGAAATGCTCGTCACATAGTATACATTTAGGTCCTTCCTCTCGTTTGAGAAGGTATGAATGTGTTACTCTGGTAGGACCAATTCTATATCGCGTAATCACACATTTGTCGATAAAGTAAGTACATGTATGTTTTATATTCGTTGTTTTAACATGAATCTGAATAAATGTAATTATTCTCACATTGATTAGAACGTCCATGGTAAGATACTGCAAAATGTACGAAATTACCTGTCTGTGGTTAAGTAAAAAATGGAAGTTTTTTGTCGTGAAAATTGTGAGACTTGTGGATATTAAAAAGCTATCGTTGTTGCTATACAAAATATTTCTTAACAATAATTAGACTCAACTCGTCTCTTAGATCGATCGTCTATCATGTAATATAGTGCAATGACATAGATACCATTAAAACAAAAGTAAGGAAAATGTAAAACTTTTTGACAGATGCAAGAGTGATGGGTTCTCACGACCCGATTTGTACTTTCACTTTAGTTTTTCATTAGTCTCAGTTTTGTATTAACATTTAATGGGGTTATAAATTTTGTAGTATCTTCATTGAAATATGAACTAAAATATGTTGTTAAGCACTTAATGTTGAATTTTGTTTTAAAAAAGATTAATACCAGAAGGTCCTGCATAGTATACATTCAGATTCAGATTAATATATTTGAATATTTTTATTCATACATTACAAATATGCAAATACATTTTTGTGAAATATTTTGTAGTAACTGAAGACCAGCATCACAGGCGGGCATAGGAATGCAATATCCCTGCCACATAGAACTTATATTCATGGATGGAGAGTTAACATTTAAATAACATATAAATAATCAGTGTAAAAATCGAAGGTCTACAAATCTAAGTCTTTTCAGTGCTAGTGTTTACTTTAAATATTCAATATCACTGCACTATGTATATAACATGACTAAAACATTATGGTGTAAATGTCACGGAACTTACCTGTACACATTGTGGGAAGAAGGGTATGTAAGCAGCTGGGGAAGCTCAGTCGGGAGAGCACTGTAAGCGAGAGGTCTCGGGTTCGAGTCCCGGTCACTGCGGTCAGGCTGCATATTTTTCTTACCCTGTGACATTTGGCGCCCAACGTGGGGCACCAAATGAAACCCAATAAAAAATCCATGGTCCGAACTGAGATTCGAACCCACGACCTCTCGAGTCGTAAGCGGACACTACCACGTCGCTATAAGAGCTTGCTTGAAGGCAAGAGAGTACACGTGCCGTACTATACGTCTGCTACAAACACCCATTCCTTAACAGAATTTGTTCTCAAATTCTTGGAGCTTGGTTGTTATCTAAGGATTCAATAACACAATTCTAAGTGTGTTAATGATGTTGAGCGCCAAACGTCACAGGGTAAGAAAAATATGCAGCCTGATCGGGACTCGAACCCTAGACCTCTCGCTTACAAGGCGATTGCTCTCCCTACTGAGCTTCAAGCCGCTTACCTTTCTTCCCATAATGTGAACAGGTAAGTGCCGTGACATAAAGCATCAATAAGAGTAAGTCTGTGTCAGATTATTCATTTCAACTTTTTTCAGATTGATTGCATTTCCAACAACAAAGAAAAATCCAATTTGTGGATAGGGAACTAACTTGGCTGAACCCTTTATTAACCCTCACCATAGGGTATGATGCAGCAAAACGTCTATTTAGAATGGCATTTTTTGAAAGTGGAACTTAAAAGAAGAAACTTAAGGTTTGTGTAAATCACTGCATTAAAAAGCAGCAAAATTTGCATGAACAAGAACTGAACCTAACATCCTATTAGGATGCAGAAAAGTACCAGACACTAAGATGGAATATGATTCCTCTTTTGTGCAAGTCAGTTGCTTCACTATATGAAATCATAGAACTGATGAATATCACATGATGTTTACCTAAACAACCCTTTAATTATACAGACAAGTCTTACCATGACTCATCAATATTCTATTGATTTGTATTAGACTTGAGAAGCTGTACCTATCTGACATACTCTAGCCAAACTATCAACAATCATACACACATTCAAAACTCATTGATGGGAACTAATTTTAGTACTGTATGTTCTAGCTACATAGTTATTTTTGTACTCTGCTATAATTACACATGCATGGGTGAAAGTGTTGAAAATAATGAAAACATTCTTTCAAAATTTCTGAAATTAGCGGAGTTTTACAAATTACATGCGAATATGTATTACAATTACCAGTATTTAAATCTATGACTGATTTCTAAGTTGTTGAACACTTTATTTTTCAGGAAATTCATATGGAACAGATCACATAGAACAAGAATAGACATTGTTCCAGGTCCAGAGATGCAAATCCTTCTCTCTTTTGTAAAATATATCCCAGTATGACTATTTTTGGTTTGCATATTATCCAACCATTGTAAAGTTGAAGTCATATCATTACACAGAATGTATTCTGACATGTGAAAAGAATGTGATTTTCTTTACAACATTACATAACCATGGAGAATTTGATTAGTTACATTCTTTGATTTGCCTTTTGTGAAAATAAGATGGGCTTGTGAATTCAGAATGTGTAAATTTACAAGGAATTTAAGGAAAAGCTCATATTACAAACATCACAAATGTTCACCCTTAAACTATTAATGACTTGTTTGCCAAACAGCGCAATTATTTATGTATCCCCTGCTGATCATGAACGAATCTCAGATAAAGAAATTACTGTGACTGTGGCTATCTGGAATGTGATATGACTTCAACTTTAGATATTTACATCTCTGGCTTTAAATGACTGCAACATCTTATTGTGAGAAATGCAAGATTGGCTTAAGTAATGGCCATTCCTAATGTTTTTATATAATTAATGTATGAATAATGACTTTAAAATATGGAATGTGTCGTCCTGCATTATTAGCAGTTTTCAAGAAGAAGCTGTTCCATGTTACATTTGATATTGTGCTGTTACATTCACAGTTGTGAGTTAAAGGATAAAGATCTATTTTCATTTCACATGTCTTCCATTTACATAAAATGCAATTTTAATCAAGCGATAAAAATGCATGTACTTGAGTAACATGTACTTTAAGCTGATGATCCAAACATCATTTAGGTATAACATCCATTGTTGTCACACATAGTGGAATCATTAATATATTGTGCTTTAAGCAGTCTTCAGCTTAAATTTTCACGAGCACTGGCCAGTGCATCAACGAATTCAATCAGATTAAATAAAATAATTCCTCTAAGTTAGAATGATTTTTTCTCTATTTCCCTATCACCTAAAGACTAAGGCTAAAGACTTGTGAATTAAGATGAGGACTGGTTTACATTAACACCACTAGAAACAAAAACCACAGGGAATA
Organism: Mactra quadrangularis; assembly: GCA_025267735.1. Taxonomy (NCBI): domain Eukaryota; kingdom Metazoa; phylum Mollusca; class Bivalvia; order Venerida; family Mactridae; genus Mactra; species Mactra quadrangularis. The sequence goes on from CM046300.1 coordinate 9,175,593, forward strand.
TTCATCATTCAAACTTCAGTTTTATTTCAAAATTGTCAGGTATTTAAATATCAACTAACAACAATTTGATTCATATACAAACTAAAACATCATACACACAGTGTGAGTACATTAGTAAATTCTGGTAAACAATATCAGTTTTCAATAAATCTAGCAACATACTCTGATTGATTATGATATAAAACAACCTATAATATGAATAATTTCTCTTGATTATTTATGATTTTAGCTGCTAAGGATTCAAAATTATGTTTACATTTTTATCTTGTTTCTAATGATCACTGCTTTTTGCACTCAAAACATATATAAAAATAAAATCATGCATACTATCATGATCAGCTGACGGCATCAAAGAGAAAGGGCCTGGCAACAAAATAAAGGTATTCTGAACTCAAAAACAACGTGTTGACTGTAAAATGCATAGCATATGCTAACTAAGAATTGTGAAGTTTGAAGATGAAGTTTAAATTCAAAATGCATGCCTTGATTCTTATTTACCGGTTATCCCATTATGATTGAAAAAAAATCAAGCATTAAGAAATGAAAATGTTAAGTGGATAGGTTATTGTTGCAGTGTAAACTATCATTTTTACTGAAATTATGATATTCAAACATATACAGTTCTGACATTAATTTGATTCTAAGCAGCCGCGGCCGTGGCGTAGTGGTTAGCATGTCTGACTTCGAATCCGAAGATCGCACTGGCGATAGAAAAGTGTCCAGGAAACCTATAGTAGGAAGAGCTGGCCGTCGTATATATGACCTAAATATGTGTTGAATACGACGTTCAAAACAACCTAGGTAAATCCGGTGTCTAGTTATCGTTCGGAAGAAGTTTTCCCATATCAAGTCCAGTGACCCTGACCTTTGACAAGAGACCTTAGCCAAAGGGCTATTAACAAGTAAAATTGAATGAACCTAGGTATAGGCGTTGTTAAGTTATGGTGCATTGCTTTTAAATAAATGCCCGGTGATCTTGACCTTTGATCCATGGCATCAGAACCAATCCTTGATAAAAGGGAAATTCGCCCATAAAAGATGTTGGACCTGAGAACATCCTTTGCGATTATCAGCCGGACGAAGTTTTTCCTTATGAAGTCCTAGTGACCTTGATCTTTGATCCCGGGGCCTCAGAACCAATAGGCCACAAGGTCTATCCACTGAAAAAAGGTGAACCTAGGTACAGATTGCTGATTTATCATTTGGACAAAGCTTTCAGATATGAAGTCTCAGTTTTTTTACCTTTGACCCCGAACCATCAGAACTGATAGGCCAGATCCTTTAATCAAGATCTATTCACACATAAAATTTGGTGAACCTAAGTACAGTTGCTGAGTTATCGTCTAGACAAAGTTTTCTAATATGAAATTCCAGTGATCTTGACCTTTGACTCTTGGGCGTCAAAACCAAAAAGGCACACCCTTAACACAGGGATTATCTCGCATAAAATATAATAAACCTAGGTGCTGGCTATGTCAAGTTATCGTTCAGACAAAGTTTTCCTAAATGAAGTCCCAGTGACATTAATTTTTGGCCACGACACTATATAACTAACAGGGCATATCATTGACCCAACAAATATACCAACACATGAAATATGGTGAACCTAGGTACAGCAGCTGTTGAGTTATCGTTCGGACAAATATTTCCAATACGAAGTTACAGTCTCCTTGACCTTTAAACTCAGGGCATCAGAAGCAATAAGGCACACTATTGACCCAATGGCTGTCTACACACAAAATTTGGTGAACCTAGATAAAGCCTTTGTTTATTAATCATCCGAACACAATTTCCAGTATGAAGTCTCAGTAACCTTGATCTTGATCCGAGGCCTCAAAAGCGACATGGCACATCCTTGACACAAGGAATATCTTACATAAAATTTGGTGAATATAAGAACAGCCATTCTTGAGTTATCATCCGAACAAAGGTAAACCAATAAGCTTCATCCTTGTTCCAAGAGCTATCCACATAAATTTTGTTAACATAGGAACAGCATTTCTTTAGCTGTTATCATGACAAAGTTTTCCACAATGAAGTCCCAGTGACCTTGACCTTTGACCACAGGGCATCAGATTCAATAAGGCACATCCTTGACACAAGGGCAATCCGCATATATAATTAAGTACCTAAGGACAGCCCTTAACTAGTTATCGTGCGAACGATGATTTCTCATAATGAAGTCTAAATGACTTTGACCTTCAACCTACGGGCCTCAGAACCTAAAAAGCGCATTTTTGACATACGAACTATTCTCACATAAAACTTGGTGAACCTTGGTACAATTATTGTGGAGTTATTGTCTGGATAAAGTTTCTCATATGAAGTCCCACTGACCTTGAGCTTTCACCAAAGGGTTTCAGAACCAATATCATCCGTAAGGGCAGTTGTCCACGGACGGACAGACAGACGGACAACATCATATAACAGAATGCGTATAAAAATGAAATCTTTCGCCCTTCAGTTAGTGAGAAGAAAATGTTAAAATGTTTCCAACCCAGTAAAATAGTTAACACATTTACGTGATGTTGATTCAGTTGGACACCGGGTTGTTTGGGTCGTTTTTCTATTGAAAGTTTGAAAATCAAGCATTAAGATTTTTCAATTGTTTAAGAAATTCCTTTTCATGCTTAACTCTGATTGCCGATGCAACTGAAAAGAAAAATTCTTCTTTATTACTTCTAAACCTAGTGCTAGAATAAGTGGGTTAAAGCATCACCCAAAGAACTTTCGCAAAGATCGTTCAAGATCGTTTCTGATGTTTATGATAAAATTTCCGATATTTACAATTATAAAATTCAATGAAAATTACTGCATTAAACTTGTCAATTATAAGCTAGTTTTTCTTCATAAATACCTATTTGGCAATTAGATCTTGTGTATTATTCAATAAAACAATAATATCTACATAATTTTACACCATAACGGCCATTGAAATATCAAACATTAAATTAAATTGCCAATTTCACTAGGAAACATTCAATCTTCTCGTCATACGGACAATCGAAGCGTTGTGAAATCTCGTTTCTATCGGACTTCTCGGTTATTAGTGTCAGCGAAGAAAGCAGAGGAATTTCGATTGATTCCGGCAAATTTCCATTCATCTCTTTTTTTAGAATTTATTTGTTAACGAAGTAATTCAGTTTCTAGATTTACAAACGAAAAAACTCGAGGCGGCCAGATTTAAAAACGCTAAAATGTATTGGAATATGCTAAAAAGTAACGCAAATGTAAAACAAACTAACGTTACACTATATAATTTCGAAGAGTATTTTAAATCTATAAATAATCCGACTGATCCTTTTTTCACGCCTGACGAAGATATTTTACATTTTATAGAGAGATATGAAAAAAATGAATTTAATGTGATGTTTGATGAATTAAATGTTCCTTTTGAACATAACGAACTTATTAAAGCTATAAAACAATTAAACGGTAATAAATCAGGTGGTCCTGATATGTTTTTAAATGAATTTTTTATACACGGAAGGCATACTTTGTCTCAATACCTACTATCTCTTTTTAATAAAATTTTTGAAATTGGATATTTTCCTAAAAGTTGGTCGGAGGGTTTTGTTGTACCCCTCCACAAACGTGGTAGCTTAAATGACGTAAACAATTTTCGATGCGTGACGTTACTGAGTACTTTAGGCAAATTATTCACCAGGATTCTTAACAACCGCTTGACCGGCTGGGCAGAAAAATATAATGTATATATAGAGGCGCAAGCGGGGTTTCGATCACATTTTGGAACAGTGGATAATATCTTTGTTTTACATGGGATTATAAATCACGTACTTAATACAGGCAAACAGTTATTTTGTGCATTCATTGACTTCACAAAAGCTTTTGATTATGTAACAAGGGATAATCTATGGGCAAAATTAATTAAACTGGGTATAAGGGGTAGTATCTTAAACATTATGAAATCTATGTATTCATCTGTAAAATATAGGGTAAAATTGAATAACGAACTGAGTGACGAATTCGATTGTATGTTAGGTGTTAGACAAGGGAAATGTATTTCGCCTTTCTTATTTGCTATGTTTTTGAATGATATTGAGGATATGTTTATTAGTAATGGTCTTGCTGGTATTGAAGTCGATATGTTTAAAATATTCTTAATTTTATATGCTGATGATATAGTTATTTTCGCTAATAGTAGAGACGAGCTACAACTAAGTTTAAATGTTCTGGAAGATTACTGTAAAAGATGGAAATTAGTCGTTAATACTAGTAAAACTAAGGTTATGATCTTTAGAAAAGGGGGCAGGATTTCAGATAATACTAAGTTTTATTATAATGATACCGAATTAGATATTGTTGAACAATTTACATACCTTGGTGTAGTATTCTCATCAGGGGGATCGTTCTCTAATGCTCAAAATGTTTTAGCTTGCCAAGCTTTAAAAGGTATTTTTAAAATGAACAAATATTTATACAAATATACAGACATTTCTATAAAACATAAATTAGATCTTTTCGATAAATTGATATCACCTATAACTATGCTAGCCAAGTTTGGGGGTTTGTACAGGGAAATTCAATAGAACGAGTTCATTTACAATTCTGTAAACGATTACTAGGGGTAAAAAAGAACACTCAAAACGATTTTATCTACGGAGAATTAGGGAGGTTAACTTTTCAAACAATCCGCTATTTTAACATAGTAAAATATTGGGTAAAATTATTACGAACAAATAGAAATAGATTTAATAGAAAAGTATATAACATGTTAAAATTGGATACAGATTTGTACCCCAATAAAGCTAACTGGTGTTCTTTGTTAAAATCATTTTTGTGCAACCTTGGTTTTTATGATGCATGGTTTTTTCAAGATATTGGTAATGTTGATATATTTTTATGCTGTGTCAAACAAAGACTTAATGATAATTTCATACAAAATTGGAACAATAGATTGGCTAATTCTAGTAGAGCGTTATTTTACAAGAATATATATCTTTTAAATTTTTAAAGTTTATCCTGATGAAGACTTAAATGTCGAAACGTCGATTGAAATAAATACAGTGCAGAAGTTAGAATTCTTATATTATTTATTATCTTATTGTACAAGAATATATCAAATTTTAGATTTCAGCCATATCTTAACATTTTAAACATTACAAAATTTAGATATAGTATGGCTAGACTTAGATTGTCCTCCCATAGATTACACATTGAAACTGGTAGATGGAACAAACCAAGATCCACTCCAATTAATGAACGTCTCTGTACCAGTTGCCATGTATTAGAAGACGAGTTTCATTTCATTTTAGAATGTACATTTTATTCAGAATTAAGAAATATTTATATTCCTACATACTATCGTAATAACCCTAGCATGTTCAAACTGATTGAACTCATTAATACTGAAAATAAAGCTTTAATTATTAAGCTTGGTACATATATACATAAAGCTTTCGAAGTAAGAAATGCTCTTATATACGCTTAAGATGTCTAAAATATGTTATATTTTATAGAAAATAATTGTTTATAAATGAAAGATTGCACGATGTATGTTGTTTATGTGTGTGTGTGGGTGTGTGGGTGTGGGGTGTGTGTGTGGGTGTGTGTGTGTGTGTGTGGGTGTGTGTGTGTGTGTGTGTGTGATACACATATATATTTGTGTGATTCTGCTTTGAATATGTATGCGTATATCTAAAATTAGATGGATACCCGAGAGTTAGTTTACAAAGATGATCGTGATTGCATTTATATATATATTTATATATAAGCAATATTTATTGCTTTCTTTCAATAACGGGTCTTGAAAGAGGTGATTAATTTTTGTTTGTTTGTTTTGTTTTGTAATTTGTTTCTTTTTGAAACACCTATAACTTATACATATATAATGATATGACTATATATTGCAATTCGGTAATATACTATCTAGCTATGATACTATGTATGATTAGTTAGATCTATTGTATTTTGTTCTGTTCTGTATTGATAATCCATTATGATCATCTATATTGTACTGACATGTCAATGTACTTGTGTTTGCCGCTTGGGTCTAAGACCTTCCGGTGTTTATATGAATAAACTTGTGTAAACTTGTGTAAACTTGTGTATCTACATAATTTTACACCATAACGGCCATTGAAATATCAAACATTAAATTAAATTGCCAATTTCACTAGGAAACATTCAATCTTCTCGTCATACGGACAATCGAAGCGTTGTGAAATCTCGTTTCTATCGGACTTCTCGGTTATTAGTGTCAGCGAAGAAAGCAGAGGAATTTCGATTGATTCCGGCAAATTTCCATTCATCTCTTTTTTTTAGAATTTATTTGTTAACGAAGTAATTCAGTTTCTAGCAATATAAGAGTTTATTTCATATTTATTTCTTATATTACTGTCAGTGCGTAAATCAAATCATATAGAATATATAACAATAAAAAAAAAATGAAATAATTTGATTATTTTCAACACAAATATTTGAAGCACATGGTTTTGTTTTCATGGCTATCAAGGTCGATCTCGAGGTCACAAAGTCAAACTTTTTTTCAAGATGGCAGCGGAGTACTGAATTTTTTAGACGTATTGGAAACTTTGACGTATTTAGTGTTCTGAACAAGCATTTTATACATTGAAAGTTGGCAAATTAAAAGATTACACATTATTTTAATGGGAATATTCTTCAGATTTCTCCGATGAATGTATGCGAGCGTGGCAGATTCCTGGCACGATTATTGGTTGACCTTTATCATACACTTATCTTCAGCGTACCCGTTCATTATCGCCGCGCCTACGCAGCGATATATACAAAAATCAAGAATTGAGCATTTTGTAGTCGCCTTAAGCCAATCAAAACGATGCATTTGATGTCACATGATGAAAAATGGACGTCGAATAGTCTCATAAGGGTTGCCTGTTGGTATTACCATAAAATATCAATATATAAACGAATACCAGTTTCAAGAAAGTTGCAATACAAAACCAGGAAAAACGCCAAACTAATTGTGTTGTTTTTTAAAAAAAAACTCGCATTTGTTGGAAAAATGCAAACTTATCTTCCCTTCTTTCAGGCGAATCTAAATATACTACAGGAGATTGACATGCTGTATCGTTGTTTGAAAAATTCCCTCCTTATAATTAAAACTTCCATTACAAGAAGGGAACTTTTCAAACTACGATACAGAATGTCAAGCTCCTGTGAATATACATATCGGCGAACGTTCGATTAGGTGTGGAATTTTTGGCAGAACATGTTCTTCAGTCAAATATTTCGGTTTGCTAATAAATTAAATATAGTCCCTTTATGCAAAATAGACGGGATAAATTCTACATTCTACCAAAAAAATGCTGTTTTACGTGCGCAGTCGGAACATGTCCGCACTATTAAACAAAATAGTCCAAATGTTTTACATATTTTTAACAGAGATACGTTCAACAATGCGAGTGCTCGAACGAGCGCTTGCCTCGCGAATTGTTGGGTTATTGAACGACTGCAAGCACTCGCTGTAAAGTCTAAGATGGCGTCAAACAGCACATTATTGAAAATAGCGGGTGGGTAGGAACAATTATTTCTGCTGGTACATGAGATTTTCACATCTTTTATCATTATATGAATCATTATGATACAATTTACAGTACCAAATAAATTACATTATATGCATTGCGTGGAGATGTTATGTAAAACAAGAAACAAACAAGTTTGCGTCCCATTTTCCAGGGATAACTCTTTGAGATAGAAATTTAAATTTTTCCTGCCGCCATCTTTGATATCTAAGCGAAACACCTCTCGAGCTGAAACGAGAGCGCTCGCGAGCACTCGCGCGGGCGCCTGCGTTCAGAACGAGAGCGCTCGATGTCGCCCCAATCTCGGTATTCTCTAAATAGACATGAGACGGTCTAAAACGCTGATACATAGTGCTTGAATGTTTTTACTCAAAGGAAAAGATGTAATACACGGCTAAAAGGCGATTTTAAGTTTTTTAATCGCTTATACTTGTTAACAGTGTACACACCGGTACTGCTGAAGACCATGAGCTAAATAATATGTACCAATTTTTGAAAACGAAAGTACTTTCTTAAAATGATGAAAAAAAAATCGAAAATGCATGAGTATACATTTTTAAGGACTATGTAATTTACGAATGTGTGGTTGCAATAATTGAAATTTACAAATAATTTTCATAAATTTCAGTTTTCATTTAAACCCTAATGAAATAAAAAAGTAAGTTCAATAGAAAAAAAGTGATTTATTAATATTTATTTTGTATGAAAAAGTGAGTTTAAAAATGTAAACTTTTGTGCAAGTTTACATGAAGTACAGTGAAAACAGTTAAAATAAAATCTTGCAATCAGATTGTGTACACCCCCGTACAGAAGCACTAAGAGTTAAAAATACAAATTAATTTATACAGTGTCTGAAATCAATATAATAAATTATCTCTTTAAACTAAAATTCATAATTTCCAAAATGTCTAAAATACAACTTTACACAAAAGAAGTAGTACAAACAATAAGTATGGTGTCCAATAATGGACACAGGTAATGTAAGGTACACACTTAAATTAGGTATAATTCACTAATGTAAAATTGTGTTTTCGACCACAGATTCTTTTCAGGAAATGTGTCTCTAATTGAACACTGTATTTTCAATATGGAAAAGACGAAGGTCTTTTCCACTCAAGGTATTGCGAGAGATTTTGGCGGATTAATTTCAATATACTACCCAAACTAAATTTTGTGTCTACCATCACTTGCGGTTTATTACCTCCCTTTGCTCCACACAACTCATATGCAGGAACGATAACACACTGCCGTTTTTACTGGACTAAATTCGCACGTTCGGAACGCTTCTGCTACCGGTATTGGATTATGGGACATTATAGCCTCTACAACCAAAGCAATTATAGTCTCTACAACCAAATAATTACATCACTGAATTATCGCTTTACGTCTTTAATTCTTTTTATTAATCATATAATGCTTTATTTTCAACGATAACTGCAGATACAGGCGTAAAATCAAAATAACAATGTACGAGACGTTCGCTCTAAATGTGGGTCACGTTCGAAGCTTCTATGTATATTGCATAGTCAACACATCGTTTACGAAATCAGAACAGAAGATATCCGATCGCTTTTTATTCCAGAGAGTTCGAAATTTATCAATAAAATATCGCACCTAAGCAGTGTAAAAGTAATCAACAGTTCTAAAAATAAAATACAAGACCAAAAAGGAGGGACTATTTCTAGCGCGCCCCGATAATCACGCGGTGTAAATAGGTCTTGTTAGTCACAGAGCTCTGTCGTTATCTCGTTAGGATTTGGAGTGACGATTAAAGACTTACTGTGTTGATTTCATATTGTAAGGGGCCTAAAATCAGAATAGCAACGGTTAAATTTACGTAAGGGAAGTAACCGATACTACTTTTCTGATAGATGACTCAGCTTAGAATGACGTAATCCCACGTGAAATGTTGCATCATTTAGACCACGGGGAGCCATGATGTTGACAACTCAAGTTCAATGAAGAAATTATCTGTAATGCTGGATTAAATCTTTCAATTCCCGTTCAAGGTAAGATTTCTTTCATTTTGTGTTGTATATTCACTGCAGTTATTCACCGTAAATGCGATTTTCAAAGTAGTCATCGTCATAACGCATCGTCTGTTGACATTTTTCATTTCTTATTCTTGATTATTTTCGTAAAACACAGATTTATTGTTAAATTATTAGTATTTATGAATAAAAAACAAGTTGCAAAAATGTTGTAGTCCCAAATTTGAAGCAAAAGATGCGTTTCGTAATAATTGAGAACGAACTAAAATTGATGTATGACATTCGTACACTAACCGATTCGTAGACGAATCCTGAAATGACCTTTAGCATCATGAACGTCCTTTGTAAATCTGCATTATCATAAGTATGCTGTACGGAAGTTGTCATTATATGTAAATGTTTTCGTTCAATAAGTTTTTAATACTTGTCTTATTTTTTATTTGCAGGTTAGTTGTGATGGGGTATGAAGAACATTTGTATGGAGGAAAAACTTGATGATATGAAAATAACATTAAATAATAAAGAGGTAAACATACTGAATATGTTGATTTTGTTTTCTGATGATTTGATTATTTCATTGATATTGTTTTATTACTTGCTTATAGTTACATATAAACTTATTTTGAAGTGTAAACGCATTATGATGCACCAAATGAAATACTCTGTAGGCCTATGTTCCTGTAAATTTTTAAAAGTTTTTATTCAGATTTGAATAATCATTCCTATTACTAAAATGGGCAGATCAAGCGGGGGGTCAGGGGGGCCCGGACCCCCCCCCCCTAGAATTTGGAAAATCTACATGCCCGTCAGTATACTTCTTGCTTGTAAGTCATTTTTAAGTAGTATGAAGCAATTTTTCTTGGAGCATAACATTGGTTTAATGGTTATATAGTTTTTATTATCAGTATCATCTATGTTGCATCTTTTTCTGCAAAATGTGTATAATATGGTAGTGTTTCGAGGTTTCGGATCCCCACTAGAAAAGTTCGGACCCCCCCCCCCTTGAAAAGTTTGGAGCCCCCTAGAAAAAAATCCTGGATCTGCCCCTGATTATATACAGTATTGAATAAGATCCATTTACTCTACTTAAGAACTACAATGTAAATGGTTATTTTATTTAAATGATTTATAAAACTTTCATCAAATTCACTTTTCAAAAATTATGACATAGATAAAAAATCTTCACCCAGATGCTTAATTTATAAATCATGCATACAAGTAGTTGCAAGTATTGTGTTTGCTTTCCTCACTAAAAGTATTTTGTATTTTAATATCATTTTTCTAAGCAATGGTGTTGTATATTTTAGGTGATGCTCAAGAAGCTGTAAATTATGGCAATTTATGTGGCGGTTATTGTCCTGCAGTGAAAATAACATTTTTCATTTAAATTTATATGTTTGTTATTATGCACATGTAGATATGAGCAATGAAAATAAATCAAAGTATACAACATACATGTAGTTACTTCGCTTTCCACTTTTGTTATAAGTTTTTTTTTCTGTTCAGAATTCTGGCCTAACCATAGTACTAAAAATAAGACCCTATGTAACTTTTTATCATTTGGACATTTTTTTTGTTCTACATGATATAAATTATATGTAGCGTCTTATTATTAGGACAGGCCTAACCCAGTTGGTTGCACAGATGGAAGAGGGCAACGGAAGAGTGCCTAGATAGTTACTCTTGTGTCCTGAAGGGTACTGGTTTGAATCCAACCAAAATGGTTAAGCCCTTACAGGCCCGGATTTACCGGGGGCACAGGGGGCACGTGCCCCCCCCACCTGGCCCCACAGATATTGACTCTAATACAAAGAAAAAAGCACAAAATCGGCACCATCAAAGCAGTATCAACTCGACTTTTAGATTAATTTTAATATGCAATCATCCATCCGAGCTATTAAAAAAGATAATGATCTAAATTGATACATTTAAGCATCTCAGGGTACCCAGATCGGGCCTTATCAAGCGTTCATTGATCGTGCAAGTGTATGGTCCCTCTATACAGACACATAGATACCAATTGTTTATTGTCTATATTACACATACCTCAACAGTATATTTAAGACCGTCACCAGTGAAATTACCATGGTAACTAGCTTACGAAGCCTAAATTTGGTTATTGTGCACTCTCTAATCTTATTTACTAGCGGATATCATCGGCGTTTTCATAAGTTAGACAGAGAAAAGACGAGGACAGCTAGTCAAGTGCATTTTATACGTCACTACTATGACACTCGAACTTAGTTAATTTCTAAAACATGCACGATCGTCTGATGATTTTTATGGTATTAAAATTCCGAATAACTTTTAAAAAGTGACCGAGCCTAAACATAAATTAAGTATTTATGGAGGACATCGGAGTTTTTCATATCAAGTAATAGACTGAAAAAAAGCCGAGTATAGTCGAATGAATGTTTGTCATTAAAATGAGTTAATTAAAAGTTAGATCTAGTTAAAATCGGAAAAAACGAGCGTTTTATGTTGTAGATGTATTTTTAGAAAATAAAAGTAAAAAAATAAAACTTTCAAGTAACTTTTCAAGAGTGACCTACCCTACAACAAGTTTTCTAACGAAAAAGAAGACAAAAATTAATCAGTGGTTAAACATTTTTTTTCATCCAATCATACATTAATAGGCTTGTGTTTCGTTAATTTTTAAATCGTTGCTTTTATTTTATATCATTTTACGTGTTTAAAATACTTGTATTCCTAATGATTTTTTCCAAAGGGCTCGAAAAATGTGATTCTTCGAAGGATTTTCACGTTTTGGATCGTCCCAACAACCATTCTTGTAAATCCACTGAAACGACCGAAAAACTCACAACAACGCTGAATTTCAACACAATAAACTAAGCCTCTTATTTTAAAAAAAAGTATAATAAACCGGCTTTTTTGAATGTTAAATCGGAGAATTTTCTCATTGCATTCGGTGATTTTATACAAGTTACCAAGTGTATTTTTTATAAATTCTCGGCATTTACATGATGAAATTGCTGATTTTTTTGTAAATCAGGATTTTATCCATTCTCGTTCCTTGAAAACTTCGGGGTACGAGAATGGGATTTAATAAGCCAACAAATTAATTCTAAACGAGCAAAACGACAACATGCATGAAGGATACCTCAATTATAGCGCTCAATATTTCCTAGGTAGTGCCCAAAAGTGCTTAAAATGTAATGATAATTTATCAAATTTCAGCTTCATTTTATCCTTTTAAAGTGTGATCAAAAGTGCTCTGATTTACACCTTTGACATGCAAAAATTCAACATTTTTCCACATCTTCGGGAGGGGATACCCCTCCCATACCCACCTCAACCGTACTCCCCAATAACCACTCCTCTGTATCAGGCCCTGTGATCTAACTCACATGAATGCATTTTCTTTATTTATGAATATTTATAACAAGCTAATCAATTCACATGAATCTGAATTGTTACGCATTGCATTACTTTTCTACAGAAAAAAATGATAATTAACTTAGTGTTAGCTTCATTCAATTTGTTTAAAAGAGCATTTTAAAGTGCTCAGATTTGCACCTTTGACATGTGAAAAACTCAAAAATTTCTATACCGTCGGGAGGGAGCACCCCTCCCGAACCCACCCCCTGTGCCCCCACTTACGACCCTTCTGGATCCGGCCATGACAATTTTACAATAATGTCAAGTGTCCTCAATAAATATGTATATGGAGAAAATTCCAGCCTTCCAGTTGAAGCACAAGAGACAATCAAGTATGTACAGCTTGCATATGAGAAAGGATTTGAACTTTTTCTGTCTTCAAGTAGAAGAGACCAATAAGATAAACAAGGGTGTATTAAACTGTACTCATGGAGAACTAAAACCTGTCAAGCGGTAGACAGAGACTTTCTGATTGTGTTAAATCACCAATGTTGCCATCATTAAGGCAGATCAACGACATATATAGATAAAATACATGCAAGAAACATTGTCTTTTCCATCAATAGGCCGTGCCTATAATTATATTATTTTTACGATGTCATAATTTATACGCGGAAAACCCGAGCGGGTTTTGAGCGCTTTTAGATAACGTGTATGACGTACGTTAATTCTTTAAAATTGAAAAAAAACTGATAAAATCAATGAAAAATTGATATACCTATGAGTTTGAAAAACATCTCCAGACCATGGGCGCCGCCATTTTCATCAATTTTATCAGACGCTTAATCAAACATCTGTGAATCAAGATTAAAGACGCTCTATAGAAAATTGCACTGCAAGCGTTCAACGATACGGATCAATGAATGAAGCTACTGGCGGCTTTTCATTGGATAAAAATATTTGCAGATTCCTCGTGACCGCTTACAAAATATTTTCAAACGTGTTTTTTTACGATGTTTTTTCCATGATAACAGTTCAAAATATATTTGGTCGTTTTATTCGTTCATTTCCTCATTAAAATATTTATTTATGACTTTTTACATCGGAAATACTTACCAACGCACCGTTCGTGACGTCGCTAAGAGACATTTATGATAAAACCGGCACGTTACCGTAACGTAACGTTACCGGGCATTGTTTAAAGAGGAAAACATTTCTATCTTAAAAAATGAATGTTTTATCGAGGCTTTTTTTACCTTCATCTCTATTCATAAGATAAATAGATATGTACAATACATTTTTTTCAGAATTTAAATATGATTCTGACGTAAAAGAATGACATGTTGTCAGATTTTTCTGAATGCAATAAATTACGCAGTTATCTCCCCTAGCTTATCTAATTAATAGGCCCTCAAACAAAATAAATCCTTCACAGCGCCGAATATCTTTACTTTTATTTTGCCAAAGTCACAATCTTATTTTTTTATTTTTAAGTAATACATATAAGTGTGTTTTCCGCGCCATAGGTAGCACCTAAGTTCATATTAAATTATATTACTAATTACTTTTTACGGATAATTACCATTACACTATTTTCATATAAAAGTAAGATAATAACTCACTTTCATTAAACATTTTTATTAACAATTTTACATCAGAATGTTGTTTTATAATTTATAGATCTAATCCAATGGCATGCCAAATGATTAACGTGATGTAATCAAGGAAAGGTGTTCAATTGTGTTTCCAATTTTCATGGTTTACAAATATATTGATGTTAGACCATAGGGGAATTTTATCTAACCACATAGTACATGTAAATGAAATTACACATTTTAACTAGTCATTGTAGGGCGTTTCGTAACGTTCACTTACAGTAATTATTGAACGGCCTGTTAGCGGAAAACGTTTAAGGCCAACAGCTAACGGTTTTAGTATATAATCCGCGAGTATGAAACAATCTGAAACAAAATAGTTCCAGTACATTTTGCAAATTAGTAACTGCCATTGCGAATAGACTATATCCGGTATTAAAATATTTGGGTTTTCCCCTCCGGTACAAACAAATGTTCACTGTTACAATGAAAACACCTGTAAAAAGAACAATAGGATTTAATCCATAGTTCGTGCTATTTAGCAATAATGTGTAAAAAAACTTTGTTTGTACCGCCTGTGCACGGACGGGAAAACCCATACATTTGAATTGCGGATATGGTCTATTCAACGAAGTCGGCGGTGTTACTCCCGTTGATTTAGATCAATACATTGACAAAAAAAACAAGTAAACAACAAACAAGTCCTCCTCCCAAGTTCTTCTAATAAATTGAAGTAAAGACAATCTTGTCCACCATCTTTAAACTTTCGCACTTCAACGGATCGTTTAATTAACCGCTCATAACGGTAACAGTGATTGGCTAACGTTAAATGCTTACTGAACGCGGGGCTAATAAAGAACTTGGACCTTTTCATAAGAATCTTACGTAAGATAGCGAAATTTCCGTAACTTAGTTACTTACGTTGAACTTACGCTTACGATGAGAGAATTTCAAAGACGCTCTCAAAACTTGAAAATATTTGCTACAATACGATTTGAATTAAGTCAACGACAAATTGTGAAGCCCTCAAATTTTGGTCCCATGATTTGTTGTCAACAATATATTATAAACTACAATACATTTAAAGAATACAATATGTTCCACACACTTCAAAGAACAATTACACCAACGAAGATTAGAAGCACTTGAAGAAAATGCACGAGGGCTATACCGAGCCACCATACTCTTAATTTTTCAATACATGTACACGGCCAACGCAAACAAAGGTGGTATGACACAATTAAATGGTCATCTGCTAACAAAACATCGGTCAATTTAAGACGTAACCGATGGATGTCAAAATTAAGTAATTAGGCACAAAAAAGTTCCCACGTGGCGTCAAATAAATACCTTAAAACAATGAATTATGAAAACTACAGACATATAAAATAATAACTTCATAAAAAATAAACCATTCTCACGACATTTCATTGAAATCTTGCAATCTTTAGATAAAAGTTTAGTTCGCGTATAAACACACGTTTTTGTGATTAGCCCCTGACTTCCGCAAATTCATATATGTAAATTCAGTCACAGATATAGAAAATGTAAGCCTCAGTGCATCTAGAGTAATATTAGTGCATTCCATATCAGTATATGTATTCTGAAATTGTTCGCTAGAATAAAAGGAAACTTGCACAGAAAATAACGTATTTATTTCTGTATTCACAGGTGATGTGAAGTACCTACGATAATACTGCCTGGTCCAAAAGATTTCAGGCAAGAGGGATGATTATACATAATGATATTTTTAGCACTGCATATACCCTAACCAACTTTTTGGGGGTCGGTACTTAAAGGTACCTTTCTGTAATTTCAACTTGTACATAGTTAAGTATTTCATAAACAATGATTATATATATCAAATTATAAACCGTAAATAACTTACCTCAAAACGTGTATTATACGACTTCTTTACTACTTAAACCGAACGTTTCGATAATATTCAACTATAACAGCCATTGTTACGTCGAGTAGATCCATTCAACGACTTATAACACCTCTCCTTGATAACACAATATATATAACAGACAGCACGTGACCGGTAATTTTCGGAAAATTACCATACACATTCAGACAGTTATTAACTAGATGTTTGTGTAACCAGGGTGGAGAATCATAACCAGTTCGTATCATATAAAACGTAAACAAACGGACGCCAGTTTGGAAAAAAATCAGATATTTTTTTCTAATTTACACTTTTATTCGTCTACCAATGAAAAAACGAAACTTACCATAACACGCTTCTCATTTTTCCGCTTCTATTGATGTATATACCATACAGATTCAAGTAGAATTTCAACAAGTTATCCCGGACATTGGAATCGAAGCAAGCAAGAATTGGGTCGTATTTGATGAATGCGAACTGGTTCAAATTAATACTTTTGTCGAATTTATCACAAAATTGCATTTATTCTCCTTGAATTTGCTATGTATAACCCACGGAACAAATGTGTAGTCTTGTAGTAAAGTATCAACACTTCGAGAAATAATTTTGACATAAAAAATATAATTTTCAGAGAATGATTCAAATTTATGTTATTTTACCATTTTATTTTCATTTGCATACACTCTTTGTCGTTGTCTGCTTCGTTGCATTATTATTCAAATACTGCACACTTTCGTTTGTTTACAAGAAATTGTGATCATCATTTTGTCTAAATTTTACAATTTTTGACAACGTTCTGACTAAATTGGGAGTTTTAGCTGAAATTGACTTCATACTTAACCATTTAACTTCTGTATTTTTGATGATAAAAAATTCAACTTTCCGTTCGTATTTCCTTTGCCTGCATCAGACAATGCATCAGTCCGCTGTCATGTAATCATAGAAGTAACAAGTTCAAGTCACAATTTGAGTAACCAGTTTACAGTAAGACGTTACATTGGTCACCATTTAAGTCACCATTGCACAAGAAACATTTGAATTGGGCACCATATTTATATAAGTCACCACTGCACAGGCAGACGATGTATCGATCACCATGCAAGTCACCATCACACAAAAAATACATCTCATCGTCGCCTTTAAATCACGTCTTGAAATGAACACGATATCACCTTCCTCCAAACGAATGCATTTGTGGTGACAATTAGAGGCATCAGATTGCCTTTATTCAGACCATGACAAATCTCATAATTACCCAAGTGTCTTAGTGTTAATGATAAACCTACAACAGTACTTGATAAATGATCTGGTTATGTTGTCTTGAAAACTTTTATTTGATTTTTGTCTTCTTTAAAAAGTTGGTTTCTGAGATGTTGGAAGACATATTTTTGTCACACAAAATATATTTGGTACTGGTATTCGACTGAAAAACAGTGATATAGCATAACACAAAAATGCCAAAAAATTAGTAATTCAGCATAGTTATGAAAGAAAATTTTTAATCAAGTAAATAAGTGATTCTAGGACGTCATCATTTTGGCTAGGCTGACTATTTGTGGAATATAATTATATTATGTATAATTTGGTTAGTTTAATCAAACTATTAAAAAACTACATATTAATTAAACGTTCAAATCATAATCATATAACATAGTGTGATTGCAGCATTTTTTATGCATAAACAAACAAAATGTTATAAGTGCAAATTCATGCAACATTGATAGGGTTGACAAATATATTTTGATATATTCTGTTATATAGTATTATATTTTAATAATAAGGAGCTTAAAGTTTTTTGTTTAATTGAATGCATGAGAGTCTTGATTAAAAGATGGTTTTCATAGTACATGTCGTCATTCTCAGTACGAAGATTCATTGGACAAAATGTTACATAACTCCTTGCTAGTAGTAAGAAAATGAATTTTAGTGTTTCGTCCATTGCCTATAGTAGATGTCCAAGTGTAAAAAATGATAAAAATAGGACTGTTGATAAAATCGTAACCTCTATTTTAGACCCTTATTTTAAATTTCCGTTACTGTCGCCAGTCCATCCCTGTGTTGTTTGCAAAAAAAATGCACAGAACACGGTCACTGAAAGAGTTAAATTTGCATGCATATGCATTGGTAAACAATTGAAATTTGTACTTAAAAGGCTCCGTAAAGCAGTATGTTAGACATTTTTGAAATATCTTTTGAGTGCATGTCGCCAAACTTTATGGTTTTCTTAAAATTTCCGATACCGAATCTGCCACAGCTAGTTTGGAAAGCAAAATATCAACACAGAATTATAAAAAACACCTTAAAGTTATCTTAGTTTCGTTGATTATTAAACAAATTAACAAACCTCTTTGGTATGAATGATATATGAAAGTACATGTATGTGACTGAAAAATGTGAAAGGGGTCAATAAAAAGTAAATAAGCAAAATTTACGTTACCGGTGCTGCTGAAAATACCAGCTATATTGAAACGGTATAATGACGATAAATACATCCATTGACTATCACTGTAATAACACGGCATTGTAAGTTTGAAAATGATTTCAAGTCAATACTATTTTTACCAAAGGTTAATAAAATACACGTGTTAGTCTCGAACAAGTAGACCAAGTACCATAAGACAATAGTGTTTAGCAGATTTTTATATTATAACTCACCAGAGCCAGAGCACGATCTGTTCAATGTGATCTATTCTGATTGAGATGTTTGTCCGTCGTCCGTCAAAAGTCTCTTAAAAATTGTATTGACCACAATTTAAAGCCATTGATTATCAACTTTTGCATGATGCATCTAATAAAAGACAGCCACCTTTTTTCAAATTTAGCCCCTGGGTTCTATATTAACACCGCCTCAGGGGTCAACATATTTGAATATTGGTCCGCTAAAAGGGACTCAATTAAGACTAAACACGGAATTAAATAACGAAATATTGAAAATAAACTCGTAAATTGTATGGCCTAGATTTTTAATGTTTGCATTGCCAACTCAAGATCATAGTTTTATACAGATAAATATAAATTAAATGTATCAATATATTTTGTGTCAGATGCCCTTACAATCTATTTCTCATGTTAGTGGCCATGACTCCTCGGGACCCTCTCTATATCCCCTATATATCATATATACATGTATATCAGTTTACTGAATTAAAAAGACACGAACATATAAAATCACGTACTCGTCATTTTGTAAAATATTATTGCAGGGATCAAATAATGTCAGGTGGCAGATATCTCGGTGAACAAAATTTTCGTTACTATATTGTTTTTGCGGATAAGCGTTGTTTTACCGAGTTCCCAGCCAACATTCTATATCGGCCCGACATCAAACCTATATGGTTTTCATGACGGCCCGACGTCGGATTTAACCTCGGCTGCAAATAGGAATGATGTCGACCCGACATCGGTAGTACAATATCGGGCCGAGGTCTACACAATATCGGCCCGATATTTCTTGCCTACATCGGGCCAACATCAAAACAATAGCGGTGTGATGTCGGTCAACAGTAGAAATTATTCTTTATCAGCCTGACATCAAACCTATATGGTTTTCTATGACGGCCCAACGTCGGATTTAACCTCGGCTGCAAATAGGAATGATGTCGACCCGATATCGGTAGTACAATATCGGGCCGATGTATAAACAATATCGGCTCGATATTTCTTGCCTACATTGGGCTAACACCAAAACAATACCAAATGAAGTCAACACGCATTTATATACTATTGGACGAGTCAATTTTACAGAACAGTCCATTTCCAACCCGGAAGGTAAAACGAGTAGGGAGGTAATTTATATATTTTCCCAATCTGACCTAACCAAATATTATATATAGATTTAAATTGATAAAACAAAGGTATGGATTTCCCTTAAAGTTCTAAATAAATAGTTAAAAAGGCTTAATACTACATGGTTTTAGACAATTAAAACGTATCACAATTCTAAACAAGAAAAAGAAGAAAATTCACCAAAACATTTAATTTTAGTAAAGGGAGATAATTTGTCAAAACCATTCAACAAAGAAATTGTTCAAAGGCGATCTTGCATACAAAGAAAAATGCTCTCGACAAAGTCGCTGAACAAAACGACAATGCCGGTTCGTTTCAACAGTACGTAAATATAATATAAAATAACAAAGGTGTTTCATTGGAAAAAAAAAAATTCATGATATTTCAACGATTTAACAAAATATGGACGTGTAACAGAAAATGCAATGTCGTACCGTTGTCAATGCGATATACAAAATAGTTACATTAATTGATCATGTAGGCCCGACGCAGACCCGATATACTTTTTTGGTGTAACATGAAATGGGGTTAGTGTGGTTCTGGAAATTGAAATCATACACAGGACTATTTATTAACAAAATTAAGTAAACAATGCAATTGCATTTAGAATTTCAAAATATTGAGTATGTCGGCACAGCAGCGGTCCGATGTCGGCCCCAAAATAGGCACATTTTGACGGTATGACAGTACGTGAATATAATAAGTAACTTACAAAGAAGTTTCATTGGAATAATTCTATTTCATAATATTTTAACGATTTAACAATATATTGACGTGTAGCAGAAAACGCACTATCGTACCGATGTCAACCCGATATACAAATAGTTGCATTAATCGATCATGTAGGCCCGACGCAGACCCGATATACTTTTTTTGATGTAACATGAAATGTGGTTAGTGTGCTTCTAGTAATTGAAATCATACACACGACTATTTATTTACATAATTAAGTATACAATACAATTGCATTTAGAATTTTTCAAAATATTGGGTATGTCGGCACTGCAGCGGTCCGATGTCGGCCCCAAATCGGAACATTTTGCCGACATGCCGACATTAATTGTATATCGGCCCGATATGGTCATGCTGGCTGGGTTATGATCTCGCTCATTCTTAAGCAGTGTTTTAGTTTTATGTTTCAACTGAACCATGTCATCTGTTTGGACAAAAGCATTCAAGTTTTCAAATTATAATGCGTTTGTTATATTAGTCGTATTTTTGATTATGTATATAGAACATATGATATGAAAAATATGTTGTATTCGTGTAAGCTGTTTGACTTAGAAATAAAATGCAACTACATGTATAAAGTAACACATTTGTTGGTTCAATTAAAGATTTGGTGGGTTTGACTATATAATCAATATCAATATAAAATTTCCGTTACCATTGCATCTGCTAAGTATGCGGCTTATCACGGGTAATATGTACATTTTTTTGTATCGGCAATGATCAAAGTGAAGTATAAGAAACAGGGGCCACTTTCACGAAACAACTTAAGTTCATTTTTAAACTTAAGTTGTTGCTTAAGTCTAGTTTTTATCTTATCACTGTTTCACAAAAAAACTTAAGTCGATTTTGAAACATAAACTTAAGACAAAACTTCAGTCATCTATGGAGGTGACTTAAGTCAAAAACAGGCAACTTAAGTCAGAAATTTCAATATGGCTGCGCCCAATGTTGTAATTCGGAGATGTCATTTGAGTAGGCCGCGAATAATTAGAATATATTTAACCCATTAGAAGTGTTTGACGACCATTACCTAATAAATATGTACAGGTTATCCAGACCAGCAAGTTACTGCAAGGCCATTTCGTGCGACCTACAAGCAGGTCACATAGTTAGTCAGTTTACATGAAAGATCTTGTTGCATTAAAGTTCTATGCTACTGGCACAGAATTCAAATGGCATGACTCATAGAATGAATGGCATGCAAATACAAATATGTATCACTATTTCTATGAAGAGGCGAACAAATAAAAATGCGTTTAAAGACGATTAAAGCTATCCTACAACAAAATTCAGGGTTGAATGCAAAATAAAAGCAAACAAATTAAATTATGTACCAGTGAATGTTAAAAAGCAACGAAATGCAGAATTTAAATAAGAAAATATTGATTTACCTTTTCAGTGATAAACTCATAAATCCAGATATTTGGCTGCTTTCTAATTAGGCATGAAAGCTTTGCCTGCACAGTGATTTTGTTTTGTTTTTCAGGCTCTACATACATGTATATATTACACTAACCTTTTTTTGCTTTACTTTCGTTCCCTGCTTGTACAAGGATAACACAAGGACATCGTGTATTGATATTTAATGTGTTTGTGTGATGTGTATATAAGTCATAGCTAAAAGATTGTACATGTATAACAGCAAGCTATTGACGGTTTACACATTACCGGTTTAAAATTGACAGATTTAACAGCGTAGCTTTGAAACATTGATAAAGTCAAAACTTAAGACCAGACTTAAGTCAGGAACATATAAGATTGTCGTAAGTTTTTTCGAGAAACTGACTTAGTAAAAACTTAAGTTCGCCACAACTTTTAACTTAAGTCCAAGCTTAAGTCTTGACTTATGAAAAAACTTAAGATTTTTTGTGAAAGTGGCCCCAGGTTACTATTGTGACGTCCACAAATAATAGAAAACAATTGATTGTCACCAATGATTACAGTCTTGATTTTACCCTTAGCATTGAAAAAGTGTTCCTTAAGTTCAGTGGGATGTAATGACTTAATTAAGAAGTCATTGTAGTCGATTTTTTTAGACAAAGACATGTATAATTGTTGAAAAGCAAACCATTTTATTTGGTACGAAAGAAGATATTTGTGTGAACGCCTTTTCTGTCCGCAATGAGGGTACAAAATCGACTGTTAAAAGCGTATAGTCAGATGTTTACACCTTACCCTTTTTATATGGCCATAACACTGGCAATAAGATAGTTATGCATCCAGAAAATTAGATTTACATCTCTGATACATGCATAATAATGAAAAAATCATTTACAACTGATTTATTTGAAGCTTATTTTTCACATATTCACATTCCTAGAAGGACCATCGTATTGAGAATTGCCGATGTACATTAAGTTAGACCCAAATAAAAATGTTTGAAATAGATTGTGTTATGCTGTTAATTAATACTTTTCAAAACATGGAACTTTTATTGAGAAACAGAACTGATTAATTGAAGCACCAATTAAGCTATACATCATAAACCACTAACTTAAGCATAATGTATAAAAATGGACTTGAGAACTTGAATTTGTAACATTTAAATGGTCCTCTATTTTAAATGAATGTTTGTTTGCTCTTTCAATCTAAACTTTGCATTTCATTTAGTTACATTTTCCCAATGAGGTCTGAAGAGCAAGTTCTTTACAGAGACTAAAACATGATTTATTCTCACCATTTTCTGACCTGAATGGTTCCGATTTTTTCTGGTGATGAGGGGCGCTGTGTCCGTTTCAAATCTCAGCAACACAGGGAAAAAGCCCCCCCCCCCCCCCGAGTCATCTTTTGATGGGGATGACTCGGGAAAAAGATATATTCTTTGACAACTTTCTTTCGGTGAAATTCATAAATTTAGTTCAAAAAAACTTATTTCAAGGCCTGTCCATGGCGTTCATTTTGAAGGGGATCCAGACACGTAAAAATGCGATATTGACCAGTTTAGGGTTAAGCCATGTCGATACAGTAGTTGAAATATATATTTTCTATTAAAATAATCAAAATAAGCCATTTTAATTTTAATTTCAAATCATTTGAAGTATTTATATCATTCATTTTTATTATTTAAAAGGTTCGACGAAAAACATTATCTAATTTGTACGAATGAGAACTCGGTTTTATCTATGGGATTGTTAAAAATTTCAAAATTGCTTGAGAACAAGGCCATACACCAACGAATGTGAACACAGTTTTCATGATTAGAAAAAGAGTATTGTCATAGTCGTAAAATTTTGTGAATACGTTGTTGACTGTATAACTCACTTTATTATCTATTTGTTTCAACATGTTCAATGTCACGTACATTTATCATCATTATTGTTTTATACAACTTAAATTTACTTACTGTCAGCACAATGTATTTATTCGGTGTATGTTTAATATTCTGTATTATGCCTCAGTCCCATAAAATTATGGCTTGTTGCGGACCCGTACGTGCAGACAGCCGTAGACCGGTAGAAGCCTTGCTAACGGTACGCGTATTAAGGTGACGCTAGCTGGAAGATATGCAAGTTTAATCCATACTCGGTCACGATTTTGTTCACAATTTTACTTACCACGGCTCATATCAAGGACCTTGGTAAAAACGTAACAGTCTGTAAGGGTACGCAAGAATTCGCACGAGACCTCGCGGAGCTTGATCGCACGGCGCCTGCACGGTGCCCTCACAGCTATGTTAATATTTATGGGACTGTAGCATATTTTAGATTATCCCTAATATTAGCCATACATTTGGTAGCTAGCAAGTCAACTGATCGAGGGCTCAAAGGTTCAATACTCAGGCGAGGCATACTTCCATAGAGTTTGACCATGAGCTTATTTCTACGGCCATTCTCCCTCCTACCACAGACTTTTAAATTATGTAGGCAGTTGTCAGTCACTGACGAAAGTATGTTTAATACCCGGGAACAGCTAAATCCAAACATTAAGTCTTTCAAGGAACGGTGATCGAATAGATTGACTGAGGATCTAGTTATTTTTGGTTCAAGTCCCACATGGGGCAATACTAATTTTCTTGAGATAGTAATTTATTTCAAATCGTTCCTCTCCACCAGGTGGTAAAATGTACTGTGAAGATCTCATATCTAAAGGTGATTTCAATAATCAGGGGTTATCATACAAAATTGTTAAGCCTGCTGAACGTGTACATAGAAGCAGACTTTAAACCAATCTTTAACCAGTTTATTAAATAGGGCAAACCCTTGAAAACAATCAAATGTCCATAAGATAACACTAAAAAGACCATACGCACAGATATGATACTTCACATGCTCCTTATTCTAGGAAACAGTTATATTTTGCAATTATAATCTGTGAAGTGTCCCCAGTGTCGCATATTGAGTGTTGCCCGCAAGTCTAAGGCAAGTGCATCGCGTAAAAGAGCGAGTTACTACAGTCTTGCGGACAACCCTCGATATGATTATGTATCATGTATTTTGTCATCTTAAATAATCAGTAATCTGTGGCTGAAGTGTCCTTAAGAATATCTTGAGTAATAATATGATCAAAATGAGAAACCAACTAACCCATGTTTCGTCTGTCAAATATTCAAGAGCCTATGTAAAGATACAATTGAATGCATGGATGTAACTTAATAGATTAACTTCCAAGAACGGAAGGAATTTAATCGTGGTTTAATATCCCATCCCGTCAAGAGATGTTTTGGGTCATGATAAGGCCTAAATTAAAATTAAGTTTGTTTGCCCTTTACCAACCGACCCGAAATAATGCCGCCGACTCAACAGATTTTATTTTTTTACTTTCCGGTAGTCTTTTTATGCATATAATTCTGCTTTAGGAAGAAAAATAACATATTTCTCCTACGTACCGACCTAACCCAAAATTTTAGGGTCGGTAAAGGGCAAACAAAGTATTTTTAGTTTAAGTCAATTTATTATGATGAGATTGCTAGTTTGAGATTCTATTGTGTGGTTCGATTTTATACATTTTTACTTTTCATTATTTTAAATTTCAGTGCTTTAATAATATAGAGAGGGGAGGGGGTACACAAGTGACTCAAATTAAGGAAACCCTGCTACAGTATTTACATTTTATGGGGCTTTTAATTTTCTGTACTTTACTTTGAGGTTAGAAGCTGTAGTTTAATTGTAGTACTAAATTTTAAATCAATTCAGATGAGATTTCTAAACCCATACTGTGTGGCATACATTATTTACATAACCAATAAATTTCGGGAAATAAGAGTTTTGAGTATTTTTCTCAATTGCATCTTTCACAAAAGTTTCACGTGGAACTGAAATAATGGTTGAATTTCATTCCTATTTGCTGAAATTACTTGCAATACGGATTTGTTCAAAATATAGGGAGTATTTTGTCTACTTTGCAATGACAAAAAATGGATGCAAGCTTACCAAATCAAAATTTAATATGTAATACTCAGTCTATTTTTTATTAGTATACATAAAGTTTAATTGTTATCTGTAATTATTTGTATTATATATTCAAAGTTAATGTTAATGCAAGGTTTTTGAAGTCTACTATTAGTATCACTATTAAATCGACTTTTGACATTAACAATCCCGATCATCGAGTAACACACCAACTGCATGCAATGCAAGATCCGAACAGATACCCATTTACAACTGGGCGGAGTAAAGCAATCACATGTAAATTTCTTGATCAAAGAAAATTAGCAGTGCCTTTATGGAATTCGAACCTAGGATCTCTCGATCACTATGCGCGTCCTGCTACTGGAGTACTGCTCAAATATTATGTATTTAAGTATATGATAAAAAGTCTTGTAGAAGGTCAATGAAACATATTAAACACAGCGACTTAAACACTTTCCGCAGAGCAAATATACGAGATTCTATGTGAGTTGTGGTGATCTTTCATGTCTGCTCATCAATTTTTTTAACAGAACGCATTTTTCACAACCTGTGAAGAACACGTTTATGAAAAACGAGGTTCAACATGGCAAACTTGCACAATACTGGAATATATTTTCCGCCTTGAGGCTTTATCGGCAAACGTTCACAGCAATTTTTGATTCTATTCATACAACATATGAATTCCAGTATTGAGCGACGGTTAAAATCTAACAAGGAAAAAATTTACCTCTGAAATTGACCACTGTGTTACAATTCACAAAATATAACTCACAATTGACAAATGTTTGCATAAATAAAAATACAATGACCTTTAATTTTATATATCAATTATTTAAGCTATGTACAATCATATTTATTTAAGTTTAATATGCATGCATCTTCCCAACATGTAAACCTTTTTTTACCATCGGTATATCTTACCAAAATATGAAATACTGCAGAATCTTCATGTTGCCATCTATGCATAATAAATAAATATTAGTATCAGGGCGGATAATGGGTTATATGCTTCATGCTTCATGTCCCAAGAGTTGCTAG
Source organism: Mactra quadrangularis (assembly GCA_025267735.1). Classification (NCBI taxonomy): domain Eukaryota; kingdom Metazoa; phylum Mollusca; class Bivalvia; order Venerida; family Mactridae; genus Mactra; species Mactra quadrangularis. The sequence goes on from CM046300.1 coordinate 9,202,833, forward strand.
TTTGAGTCTTCTCCACTTAAACGACTTAGGCTCGATAGAAGTTGCTATGGACATTAATGTTAGCATGGATATTTGTGCTGTTGCTAGGGAGCGTAACGTAGGATACTAGGGTCAAAGCGTTTGCTAGAAGCATAAGGGGAAATTACTATGGACAATGAAACTGTTGCTAAGTGTGCTTGAGCAGCTGCTATGGACCTCGAGGCGGTTGCTTTGGATTCGAAACTTGTTAATACGGACATTATAACAGTACCATGGGGCATGTGTGCTTACTATGTACCTTAAGATGGCTTTTCTATGTGCTAAAGTGGTTGCTTGTACCTAAAGGTGGTTAAACAAGGGACACTACTGGCTTGTTGAAGACCTTAGGGTGGTTGCGACATCTTGCGTCCATGTTGCGACGTTAACCATCTAAATAAAATATTTGAAAATACCTGAAACATTAGTTTTGTTTATCATATACTTTAAGATATACTATGACATTGACCCATGTTGTGAAAATTGCGTTAGGACTAAATCGAAAAATATATCTAACGTAATTTTCACATTGTTCATTTCTGAAAAACGCGTACGCAATTTTCACAAGTTGTGAAAATTACTAACGTGTTTTTCACAAGTTGTGAAAATTGCGTACGCGTTTTTCACAAGTTGTGAAAAACATGGGTTGTGAAAAATGAGGTTCAACAGTGGTTTATCCGCCGCAATAATTTTGTTTAGATAAACTTATAACTTTTTTGTAGATACTGTCCTACCTCTAAAAAGAAATAATCTTTACAGCGATTTATCGTGGTGGCAATGAATTTGCATTGAATGCAGCAATGACTCATTGAATCGGACAACGACGATTTAATTTTATATGAACATTTTGTTTTTGAATAGAATGAATTATCATTAAGTTTCTCAGGATTATAGATATTCATTGTGGATACAATATGGCTGGAAGTGTTGATAATTTTGATATAGTGCTGTCATTTGACACAACGGGATCTATGTACGATTGTATTGACTCAGTTAAACAACGTATGGGAGAAATCATGAGAAAACTTAAGAAAGACATTCCTGGTATAAAGATGGGCGTCATTGCTCACGGTGATTATGATACAGATCATACCTACATAATTAAATATGAGAATTTAACCGATGATGTCGATCGACTATGTCAGTTTGTGCGTAACGCTGAGGGAACTGGTGGGGGAATTACAAGTTTTTTGACTTTAGATGAGGCATATGAATTATCACTGAAATGCACACGACAGAAAATGAACTGGCGCACAGATTCAAATAAAGTTTTAGTGATGATTGGTGATTGTCGACCTCATGAGAAGGATTTCAGTTTAAACAAAGAACGCATAGACTGGAACCAAGAAATAGTCCTATTAAGAGATATGGTAATGTTTTCTTTATTCGTGTTTATTTTTATCAGTTCTGATGTTGGCAATTTACTCGCTTTACAGTTAACTTCTCTTGTTTGTTATATTACAAGAGCTTTGCTCCTTATATGACGCCTCATCTGACGCGTTTATTAACACAGGTTTTCCCTTATGCAGGAATAATGTTTCATTGACGCAATTTTAGATCAAATGACCCTCAAAATAATTTCAGTGCGTCAACATGGACGCAATTTCGTTCAACCCATTACAAGTACTTTGATTTATGATATGATGCATATATTATGCATATTATTAACACCAAATCAGACTGCGTTTATTTGGTGCGTAATGTACCCAGAAACAACGAAAATTCGTCATGAGGTTGACAAAATCGTAAATATTTGAAAATTGCGTATTTCTTAGGCCGTAGACAATTCTATAAAACTGTACTGTATTTACCTGCTAAGCGTCACATTATATAATGTGCGGAAAAAAAACCATTCAGAGAACAAGAGAAATAAAAAAAATCAATACATGTATACAAACTTGTCAAGTGTCAATCGTTAAATTTTTTTGAAAAGAGTAACTTAATTAATATTGTCTTAAAGTATCTCATACCAAACTTTTAGACCCATCAAGATTTTCGCTGTTTGATACACCCATATTGCTCTGACTGTAGATACATCAGTTTTGCGATAACATAATCTACAAGCCTTGACCCCATGTTGTGATCGATAATGTAAGATAAGGATCATAGATCACGATCATAACCATATAGATTTCACTTTATCATTAGGGATTAAATTTGTATTATTGTCCATTGTGCATGAGGTGTAAATTAACAAATGAAGATGTCACTACTTAAGTGGTGACATTTTGTATACACGACAGTCAGTTGAAACAGGGATTTTGTATATGTTATATAAAATATATATAAATATTTATACATATCTCTATATATAAAAATATAAAATCCCTGGTTGAAACAAAATTAACGATTGAAATATTTGTTTGAATGTTAAATTATATTAGAAATGAGGAATATATTACTATATTACATCTTCTTTTTTTTAAAATTAATTTAATGCCTGTCCGTTTATTTTGACATGCTATATTTTTAATTGTAACAAAAGCTTTAAAGTTAATGATAAAGTTAAATTGCAACAACTCATTTTATCCTCATCGTTATTGTTAAGTCGTCAATAACTATGTTTTTTTTTTCCGTTTGTCCGTTGCAATATTTTACTTTGACTAAAATGTCCATGCATTCATTGTTAAATTAATCTCACGTTTTAATGAAATTGTTTTACATGAATGAAAAAAGTTTTCAAGGTATCTTCGTTTAAAGAAATAATAACTGTAGTGGTGAAATTAAAACAATTATACATGTCTTTCTTTCACTTATTATTTGGCCGCCAAAATAAACTATGTACAACACTTAATTAATGTGTGAAGGTATTCATTTATCAGAGAGATATGATTACATTAAAAAGCAACAAAAAAAAAACACAAATTATATGCATATAAATTTATCATAAGCAATAAAGGAGTATTTTTTCAAGTAAAATTGTTTTGAAGTAATATTATTTTTATAATACTGATTTGAGTGGTTCTTATAGTCAAGTAATCGAGTAAATCTACCAAAAAATAATAATTTCTCAACAGTCGAGAATAATATTTTTTCTAAACCTTTATTGCTAGATCATTTGACACATACAATTTATTATCAATGCAATAGAGACAGGAAGGTTATCCTGTCATAAAAGTGTACCAGCTGCGGTTTGCTATACACAGTGTATTATACAATCACACCAGGGGTCCCTATATCCAATAGCACACATTAAAAAATTAAGAAAAAAATACATTAAAAATCCAAAACTTTTGGAAAAAAGTGCAAAACAGACCAAAACTTCATTTAGATATTTTAAAAATAAATAATGATCCGGAACCTAGAAACATTTAGCTTTCTCAAGTCGTTTGCACAAATTTGATCAAAGAACCGGAAAGGCTTTATTTTTAACTGATACCAACATGGGTATTTCTTTTCCTTCTTATTTTATAGTAACGTGAGTAATCAAATAAAACCTTAAAACAGACCAAAACTTTACAATTTTACAAAAATATAAAAACAACATTATGAAAGAAGAAGGTTTAAACTTTTAAGCATCATTTGCACAAAATTGATATCTTATACTTTTCTATTGAAAATCGAGCAACGTCTTGAAATCATGTATGGGTCTAAAAGTTTGACATGTAAAAGTATACATCTTCAGTAATTCTACTTACAAAGTCTGCTTTATTGTTAAGGTATTCGCAATATTTTAGTGGAAACATAAACCTTATATAATCAAATTACCCCTAATATAAAAGTAAGGGGTCCGAATGCCATCTCCCTATTTATCTCGATTACATGAGAAAATCCTGTTGTCAGTATCGGCACGAGTTCGCTTCAGTCCTTAAGCTGAGCTAGTGAGCTCGGGCTTATCTGTTGTGCGTACATTTTTAGACTTTCGGTGATATCGCCGGAAGGCTTAAGTTATACCACAAATCGAAAACTATCGAAAATGCCTTACCAGTGGAGTGATACATGTGTCTCTGATTAACTTCGCAGTCAATTTCTAGGCGATCAAAATAGTTCCGTCATCTGACCCGTCTATTTAATGTTAAGATACTGCGTCCATTCATTGTATTACTTGAAGTGTAAAGTGTTTTACAGTATTGTACCATGATTATCATATTTAATTACAATAAACCTACATAATTTGTATGCAAAGTGTAATGGGGAAAACTGTACTTTTGTATGTCAAGAAGAGGAAAATACAATCTTTATAATATTTGCCAGTAATGTAGGGTAGTGTAAACACTTCGCCAGCATTTTTGCCCTGCTCTGTTCGTACTTGAATCTAATGTGTAAGGAGTAATCATTAGTATGGATTTGTTAGATTTTAATGTGCACAAAAATGTTTTTCATATACCGTAGTTTTGTTTCAACATTTATTGGGATTATATATTTTGGAGTACCTTCATTGGAATATAAACTATAATGTTCTGTAAATCATTTAATGTTAAATTAGTTTGTAAAAAGAATTGAATGTCTTTTAGTATTTTCATTTTTACAGCATCAATTTTGCAAATGCATCTTTTGTTAAATGTTTTCATCTAAATTAATTGCCAGCACCACTTTGTATGTTTCTTAAGAAACATTTTAATGTATAAAACACTGTTCTTGATGAAAGTACGACAGAATTAGAGCATTTTTATTTTACTATTAAATTCTAATAAAAACTTTACTTGAACCTTAACGACATACCGTCTTTTTTGTTAATAATAATTGTTTTCGTTATTTAGCTTACATGAGCTTGAAATACTCATGATGAGCTAGTGGTAGTTCTAGCTAACTAAACTTTATGAGCCGCTTTTTTCAACATTTTTGTTCAACTTAAGGTAGAATTCCCATAATAGCTGCTGTCAAACTTCGCGCGATATCGGGTCATGTCGACAAATTACGTGGTCGGTTTTCGTAGACGTCGTAAAATTCAATAAAGATCGGATATACGTTTTTAATGTAAAAATGCTTCCTTTTTCAAATTTCATCAACACTATTCTTATATAATATCTACAAAGATTATTAATTCTTACAATAATTTGAGATATTCACGGAAGCATAGAGGTGACATTGTCGATATTTTTTCTAACTCATTCCCACAAGTTAGGAGAGTAGGTAATTTATTTCTAACTCGGTCCCTCAAGTTAAAAGAGTAGGTATTTTTTAAACTTGTTATATATATTATACAAAATCGCCCTAAGTTTCATCCAGTCGCCATTCGATCGATATTTACTTAACTTAAAAAGTCTGATCTTTTCAAATTCCCAAATTTACGAATAACATAGATAACAGCAAAGCAGCGATTGACTAATTTTTTTGAGGGAACAACTTACTAAGTTGAGAAAACAAGTTAGAAAAAAATATCACCTTTCGTAAGTTGTGGGAACGAGTTAGAAAAAATAATACCTACTTTCCTAACTTGAGGGAACGAGCTAGAAAAAAATATCACCTCTCGTTAGTTGTGGGAACGAGTCAGAAAAGAAATTGCCTACTCTCCTAAATTGTGGGAACAAAGTAGAAAAAAATCCTCCTCTTCTAAGTTGTGGGAACAAGTTAGAAAAAATTACATACTCTTCTAACTTATAGGAACAAGTTAGAAAAAATATCGATCATGTCACCTCCATGCTTCCGTAGATATTTGATAGAAATCGTGTTTAAAGTTTAAATCGGAAGTTCATAAATCCAATTCAAGCAATGGACGAAAAGATTTGCCCCTAACAAATTCGCCCCCAAACAAATTCGTAATCACTTAGTTGTTGGTGATTTCTGCATTTAGATCGTAAAAAAACGATCGTATTATCTTTTAAGGTTCTGGAACTGTAATGGTGACCTTCCACAATCTTTATTATGATATTGTTTCTTGAATCTATACTATTAAAGACATTGAATGGTGAATTTTTGGGGAAGTTTACCGTTCGTAACTTAAGTTATGTGCATTTTTATAACGTGACCCTTGATTTTCGAAGAGACCGTAAATTGTGCCGTGACAAAAATGAAAAAAAAAACCAGTTTTTTTTCAAATTTTGCAGTTTTATATTCACATTTTAATCAATTTTTCTGTTACACAATCATATCATGATAATCCAGGACAATCAGATTACACTTTAGACAAATACGTATAAAAATATAGTGCTTTGTATACATGTACCCCCCGAGCAAAAATCCGAGTTTTTGAGAGTGTTCAAAAAATACTCTATCTTTAAAAGCTTATATCTCAAGTCTAAAGTTAGTTAGACACATGCAACCAGTTTTAAAATTTTTTGCAGTCTTTTCTGCCCATGATATGAAATACTGAAGAAATTTTACCGTTTCTAAAAATTTTTATAAGAATCTGTATAAGATTACTATAATGAAACTGCAAGAGAATTTATAGCGAAGAAAATACGTCAAAATGGCAAATTACAGATAATACGCTTTTATTGAAATTTATCATCTAAATTTGTACTGGATATAGAAATTAGAATGTAGAATGTAGAAATCTGGATTATCTTATAAAAACCCTCTCTTTACTGATTTTTGCTGGTTTGAGGGAAATATTCGAAACTTACAACTTAACACGTTTTTCGTAAAAAATTCTAAGTTAGGCATAACGGAGTCAAACACTTTTTGTATTAGAGACTCTTGGTTGACTTTCACAGTTTTGACTCAAAAACACATTTAAAAGTCTATTCTGACCAGCCAGAGAAATATCAGATGAAGTTCAGCAGGCGTGTTAAACCTTATTCTGTCGTGTTTTCTGCAATAGTTTTGCATACACATTTTGACACCAGACTTAGTTATGTTGGCATATTTTTAGCCTTAGCTTTTCAAATAATGCTGATAATTGTATTATTTACTTTTTAAAAGACAGAAAAGTACAACGATATAGTCTTCATATGCCTCACATGGGCGGATCCAGCGGGGGTCAGGGGGTCCGCCCCCCCCCCTAGAATTTAGAAAATGTACTAGTCCATTAGTGTATTTCTTGCTTGAAAGTAATTTTTAAGTAATATGAAGCAAATTTTCTCGGTGCTTAACGTATGTAAATTGGTTATGTAGTTTTATTATCATTATGTTGCTTTTTTCTGTAAATTGTGTATAATGTGGTTGCAGTTCGAGGTTTGAACCCCCCCCCCCTAGAAAAGTTCGGACCCCCTAGAAAAGTTCGGACCCCCTAGAAAAAAATCCTGGATCCGCCCCTGCCTCACTTTATTCTACCGCAGTCCAAATTGCTGAATATGGCGATGTGTTGTGCGTCATAGTATTCGTACCGGTATATGAGGTGATATCTTCTAGAATCTAGCGGTTGTGATGGCAAATTTAAATCGCAAATACAAAATAAAACAGTGCATTTTACTCCTGCACACACAGAATTAACCCAATAGTTATGATCCTATACGACGTAACATTGTTTTGTCGATAAACCATTACTGTTACATTAACGACCTCGACGATCAATCGTATCAATTTTCTATTGGATCTCCTATGATTAATTTGCTTTATGTATAAAAGTATCCAGGTAAAGTAAATACAGTTGTTGTATTTGCATTCATTGAAGTACTGTGATTTTTATAAAACCTTTTTTTATGAAAAAAACTTGATTATTGATTTTTACATTTTAAAGATACATACCCCTTCAAATTTATGGCTTGATTCTTTCTCATTACTCAATTTTCAATAAAATGTTATAAAATCTTATTTGTCGCTTAAAAGGTTAAAAACTTTACCTGTGAATTTGTACTATAATTCTGATGATAGAAATAGTAACTAAAACCTAGTTCCTTGATATGTCTTTCATGGGAATTCCACCTTCAGCAAATCCGTTTGTTTGTTTTGTCGGGTTTAACGCCGTAGCAACACAATTTAAAGGTCATATAACGGCGGTCAGTCAACCTACTCACTCCTCCTGAAAGGCTTTATCTCTGGATTTAGCTGTTAACCAACTACTAAGCACATACTTTTGTCAGTGACTGACAACTGCCCTACATAATTAAAAATCATTGTAGGAAGGAGAATGACCGTATAAATAATTTCATGACCAACCTCCACGTGAGTTCCCCCCCCCGGGAATCGAATCCATGACCCCTCGATCAGTAAACTTGTGTGCTACCAACTGAGCTAGCCGGGCGGCTAAGCGAATCCGTGTGTATACTGTTAATTAACGGTAGGCTGGTGCTTAGACTATAGATTTTTCAAAAATCGAGATTTTTAAAGTATTATCATGTGCCGAGATTTTGAGAATCCCCAAACCGTGCGAGGAACCCCTGTGATTTAATAAGGGAATTCCTTTGGGATCCCTGAAAAATTGCCATGTACCTTAAAATGAATTTAAATTTTAACGACTGTATTTGTAATCGCAATTTTCAATTGCAAACCTGTATCCATTATTTTTCTTTTGCTTGTGGAAACACTAATGCTAAGGAGGAATAACTGAATAACTGACTAGAGATTTAGGGATCCTTTTTAAAACAGTAAGTGTTAAACATTGTCATTTTTACGACAACTATAATTCTGGCTTAGATATTAATTTCTACAAACGACTGAACCCAATAATGGTAACATTGTTGAAAATCTCTCTTCTTTCTGTCTCGACAAATAATTCATTTAAAGATATCAGAATGAAAAAATGAACTGAAATAAGTGAAGAACTAGGACCTTTCAGAAACACATATATTATACTGTTCGTTTCACCTTATTCATAGTAGTATGATTATACCATATAAGGCGTTGTTTACCCGTTTACTTTGTCAGGTGATCGTTACAATCAATGAAAATTGAAATTTGGTAAACTTGCATTGGTTGTTCAAAGTTTCATAGTGAAGGTCAATATCATAAATCGACTCGTTTTAATGCAGTGGGTGTATGTATTCACTGAGCTGGAAGGGGATCGTATCTGGTTCAACAACCATTTAGTGTTTCATTAATAAAAATTTCCACTGTTTTTCAAAAGACTGTTTAGCTATAAAACTAGGAAAACAAACAAACAAAATCCTAAAATATATCAGTACGATTGTTAAATCACTCAACTTGTATATCGTCGTGGCAAAATATGTTTACAGTTTAACAAGCAATCGCCACAAAAAAAAATATTTTACACAAATGTCCATGTACAATTATACTAGGCCTTTTTTACTCTTAGTCTTTCATTCTTATTTATACCTAAATAAATGACTCAAAGTATGACCAAACCAATTCATGAGCAACTGATGGTTATTGAAGTTTCACAGCTTACAACGCTGTATTGCTCAGTGTTTTTCAGCACTTTAATTCATCTATTTAACAGTGTACACAAGAGTTTGCAGCCGATCTTAAGCTAGCCTAGTGGTAACTTTGACGACTTAAAGGCGCAGCGAACGCCTCCTAAACTGATGGCACAATGTTGTAATAGATATTGGTAAAATGTTTCTAGCACGACGCTTTTTAAAAATTATTCAAGAAAATCAATGCATATATGCCATTGCACCCGCAACGAAAAATGAATACAAATATTTTCAGAAATTGCAGGACCCAGAGCTGTTAAATGTGGGTAAAAGAATCGTCTAAACACGCTTTACAACATTAGCTCATTCCATGCCACAAGGTTTGATTACAGCTAAATATAGAAATGAACTTCTATTGTCTTCAACATGTAACTCTTAGCTTCACGTTCCAGGGCCTTAAGCATTATGCCTCAGTCCCATAAAATCGTGGCTTGTTGCGGATCCGTACGTGCAGACAGCCGTAGATCGTGGGAAGCCTTGCGTATTAAGGTGACGGTACGCACATGGCGCAGAACAGCATCCCCTACGAAGCCGTAGCTGGAAGATATGCAAGTTTAATTCATACTCGGTCACGAATTTGTTCACGATTTGACTTTGAAACCGATACGTGTATCCTGGACTCATCTCACGGACTCTGGCAAAAACGTACGGGTACGCAAGAGTTTGTACGGGTCCTTGCGGACTTTGATCGCACGGCGCCCGTACGGTGCCCTCACGGCTATTTTTATGTTTATGGGACTGAAGCTTTAGAACATTTTGTTTATTAATCGACCTAACGCCTAAGTTTCGTATCTATTTCAGGGAGTTAAAATCAATGCTGTACAATGTGAAGGTAGATCATATGCAGATTCTTTTTATCAGAAGATTGCCTCAACAACGTTTGGAAACCATGTACCCCTTGAAGATATTAAACAAATAGAAAAAGTATTGATGTCCATTTGTTACAGAGAAGCTGGTCTTGGGGGAACTTTTGTAAGACATAAAAATATTTACAATAGCATTCATAACTATTTCATAATTACATTTTTATTTAAATGATTTTAATGTTGACACCTTTGATATTAATGCAAGACTTTTGCTCATTGATTGCTCAGTTATTATTTGAGGAATTATATTGAAAAAAAAGAACCTTTTATTTATCGCGTCATCCACAGCACAGGGTTATGTCATGTGACCTTCCTTTGATACTGAAACATTCCGTATATAGGTCACATGACATATCGCTATCGTCCACGGCAGTGGATCGAAGGTTGTGCTTAGAATTTCGAATTTGGATATCCTGGATTCGACTCACGGATTTGTTATCTTATGCCATTTCATTTTAATTTTTGTCCGTGTATGGTGAACGTCTTGGAACTACGTGGAAGGGTAAGCGCGCACTGGATAAATGTTGCTTAAGCAATTATAGCAATGGCTAAACGGTGTATTTACACTACGTGTATTAACAACCTTACAACAAAACAGATTTCATTGATCTTACGATCAAGATATAGAATAATATATAAAGACAATAAACGCGTACAAACGTATTATCCTGTATATAAAACATACGTTTGTGCGTTTCAAATCAGGGAAAATAACTGCTGTGGCGAGTTTGTTTTTGTAAATGTTAATGTTGTTTATTCGTTGATCACACATTTTGTCCCAATGACTATAGGTAGCAAGTAGTTCTCCCACTTCCTGGAGTCCATCTCTAACACAGCAGGAATCTAAACATGTTGTTATTACTGATGACTCCGATGATGACAGCAGCGATAGTGATGATGATGATAACTTTGGTGGTAAGTTTCTGCAAACGGTAAGGGTGAATCTAAATATAATGCAAATTATTTTTATATCTACAATTGTCGACGCAAGTACAATCTCTGCAGTGTCGCAACTGTTAAGAAATTGTTTGAATCAATGTGGCAGAAGACGAAAGCCATTTCTTTTATAAAAAGCAAACTGTTGTTATTTTATAGATGTAGGCAGCAATGTAAATGTGGTACATATTATACAAATTGTCTTGAGATAGACACACATCATTTTTATACGCCCGTTTTGAAAAAACGGTCGTATTATGTTATGATGTTGTCCGTCTGTCCGTCTGTCCGTCTGTCCGTCCGTCCGTCTGTCCGTCTGTCCGTCCGTGGACAATTGCTTGTCCGGATGATAACTCAAGAAAGGATATACCTAGGTTCCTAAAATTTTATGTGTGGATAGCCCTTGGGTAAAGAAGGTTCCCTATTGATTTTGAGACCCCAGGGTTAAAGGTCAAGGTCACTGGGACTTAAAATAGGTAAAACTTGTCCGGACAATAACTGAACCACCAATGTACCTAAGTTCACCAAATTTAATGTAAGAGTAGTCCATGTGTCAAAGATGTTCCCTATTGGTTTTGGGGCCCCTGCACGAAAGGTCAAGGTCACAGTGGCAACATATGGGGAAAAAACTTGTCCTGACAATAACTTAACAACCAATCTATCTAGGTTCACCAAATTTTATGTGATAGAAGCCCATGTGTCATGGATGTTCCCAATCGGTTTTGGGGCCCCTGGGTCAAAGGTCAAGGTCACTGGGACATCAAATTGAAAAACCTTGTCCGGACCATAACTCAACAACGCCTGTACCTAGGTTCACCAAATTTTATGTAAGAGTAGCCCATGTGTCAAAGATGTGCCCTATAGGTTTATGGGGCCCCAGGTTCAAAGGTCAAGGTCACAGGGGCATTATATGGAAAAACTATGTCCAGACAATAACTGAAACACCAATGTACCTAGGTTCACCAAATTTTATGTAAGAGTACCCCATGTGTCAAGAATATGCCCTATTGATTTTGGGGCCCCTGGGTCAAAGTTCAAGGTCACAGTGGCATCATATTGAAAAACATTGTCCGGGTAATAACTCAACAATGACTGTACCTAGGTTCACCAAATTTCATGTGAGAGTAGCCCATGTGTCAAGGATGTACCTTATCAGTTTTGGGAAAACAGGGTTAAGTTTAAATCATAAACCAGAAGATATCAAATTACCAAGCTGTGACTTCAAATGTTCTATCAATATGTTTATAAAGTCAAAACGGCAAACAATGAAACACTTGTCCAGACAATAACTGAACCACCAATGTACCTAGGTTCTCTAAATTTTATGTGAGGGTAGCCCTTGGGTAAAGGTTATGCCCTATTGGTTTTGGGGCTCCTGGGTCAAAGGTCAAGGTCACAGGGGCATCATATTGAAAATCCTTGTTTGGACAATAACTCATCAACTACTGTACCTAGGTTCACAAAATTTTATGTGAATGTAGCCCTTGTGTCAAGGATGTTCCCAATAGGTTTTGGGGCCCCAGACCCAAAGGTCAAGGTCACTGAGGTATCATATGGAAAAACCTTGTCCAGACAATAACTAAACAACCAATGTACCTAGGTTCACTAAATTTGGCGTGAAAGTAGCCCATGTGTCAAGGTTACGCCCTATTGGTTTTGGGGCACCTTGGTCAAAGGTCAAGGTCACAGGGGCATCATATTGAAAAACATTGTCCGGATAATTACTCAACAATGATTGTACCAAAGTTCACCAAATTTCATGTGAGAGTAGCCCATGTGTCAAGGATGTACCTTATCAGTTTTGGGAAAACAGGGTTAAGTTTAAATCTTAAACCAGAAGATATCAAATTATCAAGCTGTGACTTCAAATGATCAATCAATATGTTTAAAAAGTCAAAACGGCAAACAATGAAACACTTGTCCAGACAATAACTGAACCACCAATGTACCTAGGTTCTCCAAATTTTATGTGAGGGTAGCCCTTGGGTAAAGGTTATGCCCTATTGGTTTTGGGGCTCCTGGGTCAAAGGTCAAGGTCACAGGGGCATCATATTGAAAATCCTTGTTTGGACAATAACTCATCAACTACTGTACCTAGGTTCACAAAATTTTATGTGAAGGTAGCCCTTTTGTCAAGGATGTTCCCAATAGGTTTTGGGACCCCAGACCCAAAGGTCAAGGTCACAGAGGCATCATATGGAAAAACCTTGTCCAGACAATAACTGAACAACCAATGTACCTAGGTTCACTAAATTTTATGTGAAAGTAGCCCATGTGTCAAGGTTGTGCCTTATTGGTTTTGGGGCGCCTTGGTTAAAGGTCAAGGTCACAGGGGCATCATATTGAAAAACATTGTCTGGGTAATTACTCAACAATGACTGAACCAAAGTTCACCAAATTTCATGTGACAGTAGCCCATGTGTCAAGGATGTGCCTTATCAGTTTTGGGGAAACAGGGTCAAGTATAAACTTTCAACCAGAAGATATCAAATTACCAAGCAGTGACTTCATATGTTCTATCAATATGTTTATAAAGTCAAAATGGCAAACAATGAAACTTTTGTCCAGGCAATAACTGAACCACCAATTTACCTAGGTTCATCAAATTCTATGTGAGGGTAGCCCTTGTGTCAAGGATATGCCCTTTTGGTTTTGGGGCTCCTGGGTCAAAGGTCAAGGTCACAGAGGCATCATATTGAAAAACCTTGTTTGGACAATAACTCAACAAGGACTGTACCTAGGTTCATAAAATTTTATGAGAATGTAGCCCTTGTGTCAAGGATGTTCCCAATAGGTTTTGGGGCCCCAGACCCAAAGGTCAAGGTCACAGAGGCATCATATGGAAAAACCTTGTCCAGACAATAACTGAACAACCAATGTACCTAGGTTCACTAAATTTTTTGTGAGAGTAGCCCTTGTGTCATGGTTATGTCCTATTGGTTTTAGGGCCCCTGGGTCAAAGGTCAAGGTCACAGGAGCATCATATTGAAAAACATTGTCCGTGTAGTAAATCAACAATGACTGCACTTAAGTTCACCAAATTTCATGTGAGAGTAGCCCATGTGTCAAGGATGTTCCCTATTGATTTTTGGGCCCCTGGGTCAAGTTTAAACCATCATCCAGAAGATATCAAATTACCAAGCAGAGACTTCAAATGTTCAATCAATATGTTAACAAAGTCAAAATGGCAAACCATGGAAATAATGCTATATTTAATAAGTAAAATGAATTTAGTTCACCAAATTTTATGTGAGGGTAGCCCATGTGTTAAGGACGTTCCCAATTGGTTTTGGGTCAAAACTGGGTCAAAGATCTAGGTCACAGGGGCATCATATGGACAATCCTTGTCCGGACAATAACTAAACAATGATTGTACCTAGGTTAACTAAATTTTATGTGGATCAGCCCATTTGTCAAGATGTAATGTGTTGATAGCTCTTTGGTATTTGATGTTCTCTTTTGATTTGGAAACCCCAGGGACAAAAGTCAAGGTCACAGGGACTTAATTCATATTGAAACATTTTCCGGACAGTAACTCAATAATAATTGTACCTACATTGTAGGTTTTCCAAATCTTATTTAAGGGTAGCCTTAATGTCTAGCATATGCCCCTTTGGTTTTAGGTCCCTGGGTTAAAGGTTAAAGTCAAAAGAAAAATCATAAGGAAAAACCTTGTCCAACAACCAACTTTACCTAAGATCACCAAATTTTATGTATCAATACTCTTTGGGTCAAGGGCGAGAACTTTTGGTTCTGAGGCCCCAGGGTCAAGGTCACTGGAAGTGTGTATGGGAAAACTTAGTGTCGGTGATAAATCAACCATGGCTGTACCTAGGTTCTCAAAATCTTTGCTTTGGATAGCCCTCCTGTTAAGAATGGGACCTATTCTGAGATCCCGGGGTCATTGGTCAAGGTCACAGGGACTTTATATGAGATAGAACACAGCATGGACTGCACACGGGCGTATAATGCCCCGCCCAGCGGAGCTCTTGTTACAGTTTCACAATCATAAAAGTTTGCCACATACATCAGAACGGTGTCCATATGTTCACTGTTCGGCATTTGTAAAGCATTATTAGATATGTATTAGGTACATGAGCGGTTGTTTTAAAATTGACTTGCTGCTGACGTATTTTGCATGGCTTTACCGCCATATTATTTACCATGTGCTTCCATTTAAAAGCATGTATAGGCACACATCATAATTCTGGATTTATTTATTTACAGCACTACTATGCCCAATGTGTAAAGTTAAAAAGCCTGCAGATGAATTTCCGTACCAGACAGTCTCCGAACACTGTGAACATGCTCCACTAGAATGTTTGAGGGTATGGACCTTTTTTGTAACATCATGTCACTAACCCCGGCATAAATATTACTCATTTTAATAAAATGTTTGCTGTTTATCAACACGTTTTATTAGGTAATATGATTGTGCGGCAGTCACTCCCCTAGCCAGGTTGTCTGAAAAAAGGAAACTAAGTTTTATAGTAGGTGATAACATACAGCAAACAAGATTCGAACTTAAAACCATGATATTCAAACCCAGCTTTTTTCTTATATTTTGATAATGTTTTACCTTAAATACAATGCGAACTGTCATCAATGACAATTTCAACACATTTAAATATGGACAATGCTTACTGCATAAAAGTGATACCATCCGGTATGCAGACGAAGGGTTAACGAAGTCTAAGAACGGTAAAGAGAATTGATATTTCAAATGAAATGCATATTGCCGCACAATACTTTCCAAACAGAGAATGAATGAATACCTTCGCTGAATTAGAGAAGACAACGGGCCATTCCATCTCAAATCAACCATTTTTTTTTAACTTTTCCTGGGTCACCCTCTTAGATCTGCTTGAAACTTTAATCATGTAACTTTGCATCCAATTCATGGACAAAAATGCAATATAACGTTAGTAACTTCAGTATTTTGGAAAAATTGGCTTTTTAAGTAAAGGGGAGTAATTTGGCAGTTTTTGAAATTCGTTCTGAGGCCATGTTTAGACACCTATTTCTCCTTAAATATTTCATTTCTATACTTCTTAAAGTGAAAAATATCATGTACTTTTTACCTGTAGAGTACAAAAATAGTGCCCATTCAAGTGTACAATTGTTTATTTTTGTCCATAGACCTAAAAAAGATCGAAAAAATCGTTAATTTGTCATGAAGTCAGTCAAACTTGAACATTCATATTATCATAACCGTTCTATATTTAGATCTCACATTTATTTAACATTTATTTACTACATATCAGATTATTTTAAAGCAAATTTAAATAAAAAATCTCATTTGTAGAATTCACAATTTTTTAAAGGGATATATACAGGCAAATGACTGTGCCAAAAGTATAGAACCAAGTTTAGTCTTTAAAACATTATAAAGAACGTATGAAATCACTTACCAATAACATTTGTCACTAATAATACATAACTGAACAAATTAAAACATGTGGCATACGCACTGTTGAAAACGGAAGTAGGATACTGAGGGAATCACCAAACTATTTATAGATTTGTTATAATGTCGTCCTGGATAAAATTTAATATTTTCAGTGGTCGCTTTGTCTTTTAAACATTCTGAGGCAGTAATGGTATCTTTGTAATAGAATTATACTAATGTTGCGCAATATCAAACACTAGTATCAAACTCATCAGTAAATGCATATTTTAACACTAATTTATTTCAGCCAACCTGGCCAACGTGGGTCTAGATAGAAAACACCCCAAATATTACGAGAAAATAAAGAAATATTTTGCCAAGTAATATAATAGTGTGTCTGTTGCATTCACAATTATAAAAATGTGAAGTTCAAGTTTTACCTTGCAATTCCTTTAAATTGAGCATGATCTCAAAATTATGCGAAAATTGCCTATTTTGAACACCAAAATGGCCATGTCAAGAGTTCGCTATCATTTTATATTTAATGCAAATAAATTTTCAAATATTTTTTCTGTGTGTAATATGAGAACCGGTAAGTCATTTCCAGGCACATACAGTCACACCTTGGAACAAAACCAACTTTAAGATTTACTGTAATAGAGTTCGAGAACTGAAAAAATCGAAACATCTTACAATCCAGAGAGAAGCCCATTAACAAAACAAATTTTTGACTGAATCGCCTTTACGTGTTTAAGAATTTATGTACAAAATTTGAAAATGATAACAAACTCTAAATGGCAATTTGGTGTTCAAAAATAGGTAATTTTCGCACAGTTTTATGATCATGCTCAATTTAAACAAATATTGTGAATTCTACATATAAGATTGTGATTCTTATTTGCTTTAACATAATCTCATATGTTCTTAATAAAGGTTAAATAAATTTGAGTTCTAAAAATGGAACGGTTATGATAAAAACAATGTTCAAACTTGACAGATTTTGTGACAAATTTTAAAAGTCTATGGATAACAAATGAATAACTTGACGCTTATTTGGGTACCATTCTTGTACTCTACAGGTAAAAAGGTAAAAGTACACAATATATTTCACTTTCAGAGGTATAACAATTATATTTTAGGAGAAATAGGTGTCTAAACATGGTCTCAGAACGAAATTCAGAAACTGCCAAATTACCCCCCCCCCCCCGCTCTTTACTTAAAAGCCAATTTTTTTCAAAAGTACTGAAGATACTGACTAAATATTTCATTACTGAGCATGAATTGGATGTACATATACATGGTAAAAGTTGTAGCAGATATGAGAGGGTGACCTTGGAAAATTTCCAACAATTGGTTGATTTGAGATGGAATGACCTGTTGTCTTCTCTAATTCAGCGAAGGTATTCATTCATTCTCTGGAAAGTATTGTGCAGCAACATGCATTTCATTGAACTATCAATTCTCTTTACCGTTCTTAGTGTTCGTTAACCATTCATCTGCATAAGATCATGTGTTTCCCGTTCATGTGTTATTTCTTAAAATGAGCATCAGTTTAATTGAAGGATGCTAAGGAACCAATGGTGTCCAATCTTTGATTCTCATTACGGACAACGCTGATTTTATTGAGCAACACATTAGCATGTTATTGCCTCTTTACATTCGGGATTAAATGATTATTTTTGGTATCACCTGCTTAAATGTGACTTGGATCATGATGGATTAGCATATCAGGCGAAAACTCGTATAAAAATGCACATGGAAGCAGAATTTAAACCCAAGTTTTAAATTTTGAATTTTTTCTTTTCTTTCATAAGTGCGTTGTTAAGTATGTAAGTGAGCATGGAAAATGTCCTAATAAAGAATGTATCATCGAAGTGGACTCTAATGATGAAATGATGAAATTCTTCCAAGCAAAGCTTGACACAATGTTTGTTGATTACAATAAGGTAACGTTTTTTATAATTATCTTTATTTCCATCAATAATGTATACATCAAATAAATAAATTTTTGCGCATAGCGACCATTTGTTAGGAATAAATAATCTGGAAAGTATTTTACTTTAAAAAAAATAACAGCTGAAATAAGAACAATGCAACATACATTAGATGCATTTCTTTAAACAGCTTAATAACGGAATAACTGAATGAATTGATAAATAAATTGATTGTACGCCCTGACACATTGGAAAAAGAATACATTGTAGTACAAAATAGTGTCTACTATTGATGTTGCCATACAAATTCAAATTTTTAAATATAATGAGTATATACTAATCTTAAATCAAATTTAAGGTTGTGTAACACTTTGGATTTTAAGGGTAAAATCAGATTATATAAATACAAGACCTTGAGAGGATAAACATTTTTTCGTCACCTTTTGTACAAGCCTTGATTTAAAAATTTAAAAAAATACAAAATAGCCCATTATATAAATGACTATCTTATCGCAATTATTTACACGTGAATTTAAATATTTCACTCTGACTCAACTGCAACAAAATGGTTTTCAAACAAATTAGTTTACTATCTGACTCGACGTTTGTTGAGTTAACGATCAAATACCACAGGGCCAGTAAATATATTTGGGGAGAGAAATGCAGTACATGAAGTTATTTTATGCACAATTTGTTTTTTGTTTTGTTGTCTAAAAAGTATTCACCGAACAACAAGTGTATGTTTACCTTATTGAACAAAATGTTGATGAAGTTCATATGAATACAATATATTTTTACCCAGGGGAAATATTTGACTTATCACTTGTATAACCCCGTATATTGGTAGGTTCTGGAAAAGCGTACTGAAATGATCAAATCTGCTGGAGAGTTTATAAGTGTCTCTACAATTACTGGTAGTACAGAATGGCTTCCATACAGACCAGACATGAAGATTGCTGTCTTGAAAAACAATGTGGCTAGTAAGTTAGAAATGAATGAAAAGCAAATGCGGCTGATTTACAATGACCATAATTTGAAGGTAATTGTTTATCTATTTTAATTACAAACATGTAAACGGGTTTTGATAGGACATTACACGTAATTTCGGCTTCTAGCTGACCGAATGGGCGTTTCAGAACATTTGCAAGCAATTACTCAGCCGGTTAGCTTTGAAAGGTTGTAAACAGACCCATTTTTTATATATGTGTACAATGTTATGAATGCGCTAAGTAACTGTACTAAGCCTGGTTTCCTGTCTACCATGTGTCTGGTAAGGCAGTTGTCAGCAAATGGCAATGGTAAGTGCTTAGTACCATGTTAAAAGCTTCAGTATAAAAATCTTGGTCTTCCTAGGAACTGTGAATAAGATAACAGACCGATGCAATTTGATTTAAACAGCGATGCATTACTAAGCTTAGCTCCATGATTTTGTACTTTTTCATCTTTGTTGCTTACAATTTTGAAATGATAAATTTGAATATAAATATGTCATTTTTGTTACATTTGCGGGTTTTTTGCAGTCTGGTGCAAAACTGTCAGACTACAGCATTGGTCCATACGCCAACTTGTTTGTGATAGTACCATTGTACTGTGTACCTGAACATTTGGACAATGTTGTGTTCGACCTATCATGGGAGTTTCCAGATGTTAACCCAGATTTCCTCGATGCCACATGCTTTGCTTTCGAGAAGGAAGAGTTTGTACAAGTAATTGATTGGACACACCCAACGAACAAATATTACCTGAATGATTCAATCAAGCACTCTGAGAAGAACTTGACCAGTGCTGGACAAAGGATTGGACATCAAACAATCAATGTATCTTTGAAGGCTGTTCCAAGTAACATAACACATTTATATTTTACACTGAGCTCCTGGAGATCACCAAATTTATCAGCATTCAAAAATCCTTCTCTTAGTTTTTATGAGGCTGCTGCAAAAGGTGTCAATTTATGTGAAACTACAATATCCCATGCCCTGAGCTCCCAGGCAGTTATCATGTGCTCAGCTGTTAGGGAAGGTTTTCAGTGGCAGATATTTGAATGCAGTGTTCGAAGTGTAGTTGAGGGAAATTCTAAACGGTACAACCCAATTCGTGCCAGAATTTCTGAACTCATCCGAGATGGGTTGTAAAAAGTGTATTGCATTGATTATGTAAAAGAAATGTACTTTAAATGTATTGTACATTGGGTGAACAACTATATTTGCCATAATTTTATAAACAATGTATTTAAATTATGAGGCATATTTTATAAATCGGAGAATTTTCCTTAACTTTTGACAGCAATGTATTTTAGTACTTGTGTGGCTTATTGTAGTTATCGGATAATTCATATTATTCCTGCTTATTTTCTCATACCTATATTACATATAACAATGTTGAAACTTTTGAAAACAATGTATTGTAATCATGTAATTAATATTGTAATAATCGGATGATTCATATTTGATCTGTTTATTTCCTCGTACATGTATATTACATATAACATTGTAGTAAATTTGAAAGATAAATTGGACAAATTAGTACTCCCCTTGATCATCTAATTGAAATTTTAATTGTATTCTTACTTTCTTTGACACTTAAAATATTTTGATAATTAGATAATTAGGACCATATATGATGTGAATGTTTAGTGATTTTACAAACTTAACAATGTGACAATATAAACTCAACATGAATGATAAATGGTGGATATAAGAATTATTAGTTCACTTTTATATGTTTATTATCATAGGACATTTTTATCCACCTTCCATTTACTTTCTCATTTATTTACAGTCATATTGTATCTTAAAAAATATTCCAGATATAATATGCAAAAGTTATCACGCTAACAAGTTTTCTTTACACATTTTTTATTTTATATAATACATAGGAATATTTGCCATCATCAAGGCTCTGGGTATGTTAACACATGATAGTTTGTTAAAATTTATCACGCGGTCACGCTTGAGTGCACAACATCAGTAAGTTCTTTAAACTGAGTTTCATGAATCCTGTGCAGCACGTTGGTGCCAACACAAACAATTTAAGTTTGCTGAGAACTCTAGAAACCGCATGATATTGTAACACTCGTCATATTGGAAACAAGTCAGTAAATATGCCAAGATTGAGCTTTAAAGACCGGTAACAAGCCGTTGGACTGATACACCATCAACAATTACCAGGTCATGGAGCAAATTTATTCATAAAGGTAATTGTGGAGTGATATTGATCATTCTGGCAAGCAGGGTATTATAGTGATATATGGGAAACACAACGTCCAACGCTACCAGGATAAAGTTCTTAGTAACGTCACTGTACCATACGCCAACGAACGTCAAGACCTTTTTCTCCCACGAGATAACGCAAGATCACATTCAGACCGGGCAACAATTTAATTTCCAAGGGCTTATAACATAAAGATTTTAGACTTGTCGTCATTTAAGTAGACAAAAATCCAAATGAACGTCTTTGGGACGTGTTTGACAGACGCATACGTCAACGTCTTGTACAATATGTGACGTTACAGGAACTAAACATTGCTTTACATAAGGAACTGACAAGCATCCCACTACGTTTTGTACGACGCGTAAGGCTCAAGGTTTTAGCAGTCGTGAATTCAAATTAGACGCACGCTCATTATCAATTCGTGTTAACTTTTTTCTCCTACTGGGCTTTTGATTCTGTGAATATTTTTTTTTAAAAAATCGTTACATATTTTTGCTGATGAATACTAATGACAAATGGTTGTTTTATTATCATGTTAAATTTCATATTATTAACATTAAACTTTGGATAATATATACGTTTTTGCGCCTCTTTGCGTGATAACTTTTGCTTAGAATATTTTTCCAATTTATAGGTGTATTTGAGACAAAGTAATCCTTACTTCTTAAAATTAAGTTGTATCATTTAAATCACCATTCGATGCAAATCGATTGTTATGTATTTCTTGATTTTAATTCAACGATTGTTGTTACTAAACATTACAAATCTTGTACAACAGTTATCTATTTACAGATATTCGATTAACCGATAATATATTGGTAATTGTCATCGAACAATTTAATACATAACGTACGATCTTGCCTATTATTTGACATTTGGTGAGACTCTGTATAAAGATTTAATGTATCCCCGAAGACAGCACAAATCTTCAGTTTTACTATTGTATTTATATAGTGGGTATCAGCTATATCGGTGAATAAAAATGCTCGGAAGGAGAGAATGGTTATTTTATTGATGTGAATTTGTTAACTATAGGTATTTTACACAGCTTAGGATACATTATATCATACAGAAGAATTAATTACAATGTCCATTGAGAATTGATGAATTTATAGTTCGTGTATATGTGTCATTGAAGGACTATTTTCAAGATACATGCTTTGTTTTTATATAATGTTCTAAAATTGGAGGCGAACTACGATGTATGTATAGTTTGGGGTTATATTTGCAATCATTAAAGCCTCATTATCAAAAGTTACATTAGAATGTCAGATTTTCTTCATTATTAAGATATATGGAGAAGTGTCCGACCATGTGGACGAGTAGGTGAGTACTGGTTAGAGACAAGGGTCCAGAAAAGCTAGGTTAGGTGCGCTGGACGCCGTTTAATGACCTAAATTGTGTTGATACGGCGTTAAACCCAATAAAAATATATGTAAAGAAATACTCTAAATTTTTGTTTAAAGTTATGAAAACAATGTTCCACATTTTAGCAAGGACATTAAGGGCATTAATACACTTTAATACACTTTTAATACACAAGTTATTTACACATTAAAATTAATGATATCGTTATAAACGGTCTTTCAAATGAAGTATTGTGCATCAACATTTGTCTCATACTGGATAGAAAAAAGTGCAATGTGAGCATCAAATTCGAATGTTTAGTCCGTGGTAGAAAATTAAAAAAAACAGTACTAAATTAAAAAATTAATGAAAAGAGTTTTTTAACTGTGAATCGAGTTAGGTTTAGACGACCTTAATAAAAATAGTAATAGAAATAAATTATTTGTTATCGTTGCATTCATTATGAAGTGATTATTATTTAACTTGCAGTCTTTGCATATTCGGGAGTTTGAATACAATTAAACTTAGAACGGAAAAAATCCACACGTTGTAAATATAATTAACTGTGCTTTCGAAATGTATTGTAACTTGCGTTACCCATAGAGCAGTGGTTAAACCGTGAAGATAATGTCTTCATATTACCAGTCCTTTTTTGATAGGAGGTTAAAATCGCGGAATTCTTATGGTAAATATATTGTTTTCAGTTTGTGACCCCGTTTAGAAAAAAATAAAACTTTTATTATAATTGCGTGTACCAAAAAGGGAGATATAATAAGCCAATTTATTTTAACTGTCTTTTGGTAATACTTGCTTAATCACATGATTCCTCAAGAAAAATAAATGGTGTAAGATTGACAGTTGGCAAACCAGCCATTATACATTTTAAAAGACAATATATTGAAACAAAATGTTTCTGCCGTGAGATAGGTGTATATTCGGCGGCCTCACTCTTTCAAAACCACACATCTAACTATTGTGTTACTGTCACTTCGTTTTGAGTAGCGTTACTTGCAATTAAAACCTAAAATAACCGACAGTTTTCGAACTAGTAACAAGAAAAACTTTTTTGAGTGCTAATTTAATAGTTACTGACAATTCTATAGTTTGTTTTTGTAGAGTACTTATTTACCTAATGTTTATGTAGATTTATTCATTTGTGTGTTGGAACATAAGCTGGCCTCCAAACGTTCCTTTACACATTCACAATTTATAATGTACTAAAAAGAATTTTAAAAAGTTGAGAAAGAAGTCTGTCGTTTAATGATTTTCATTTTTGCTTTTTCAAATCAATACATCTGTCTGATGGATATGAAATCACAAAATATCTCAAACTTGATATTGGTTCATCGAGATAAATTGACCATAGTTTTGAAGGCTGATAGACAACTGTTGCTGCAACTCAAAAATAAATAAAATGTACCAATAGATATTCCATTACCGTTTCATGAATAAAGAATAAAATAAACAATGCTATAAAACTCTTCCAATTTGAACATAGACATAGGAGCAGTTTGATAAAGTTTACTGCGAAGAATCTTTTGGCGGGCAGTTTAATATTTTGGCATATAAATCCTTTTTTATAACTATACTGATGAAGGAAGGTCATATCACAGGTAGAACGGTTTAAGTTATTTTTTCGTACGACTGGGAAATACGATGGTCGATCGTACGATCTTGATAGACGCCTAAGAATGGTTATCAAAGAATATATACGTGGTGGAAAATTAATGAAAGTTTCTTCAACTGTGAATCGAGTTAAGATTAGACGACCTTAATAAAAATAGTCATAGAAATTAATTATTTGTTATCGTTGCTTTCATTATAAAGTGATTATTATTTAACTAGCAGTCTATGCATATTCGAAGGTTTGAATAAAACTGAACTTAAATATATTTGTATGTATATATATATATTATGGTGATATTTTAATGTTGTATTAATTTTGTAGAACTTAGTTACAGTTGTTTGTAAACTATTTTTGTAGTAAAGTAGAAATTTTCTTTCTAGGAACTGTGATGTCGTGATAATAGTCAGAAGAAAAATTACGACCATTTCTTGGGAAATTGGCTTTTAATCCTTAATGTCTATTTCCGTAGTTATAACATACTTATATCACACAAGCCACTATTTTATCCGAATTAAAATTTAACTTTGATCGTATTTTGAAATTAGGTAACAGTGTGTTCGACACAGAGATCTTTCACGATTTACAAGCTCAATTATATCGATAATGCTATTTCTTTTAATTCTTAAGAATACCAATATTGGTTTTTTATTCCATACAATAGTGTTGAAAAAAATTAATTTTGAGCCTAGAAAATGACGTTTTACTCATTTCAACGACACTGTTAAAATATTTTTTCCGAGCTTACTCGGTGAAAAAAAAACCTTATTCAAACGTTACGACTATTCTATGTATATAAACATATTGGAATATATTAGATTGATAGATGTTTAATATTATGCATCATTTTTGTGCGCTGAAGATTTTACTCCAAATGCTTCATCCAGAACTTTAAAACTTTATATGTATCACAGTTTTGATGTTGGAATGTTGAATTTAGAAATTTCTGTCATGTTGTGTTAACCATAATTATAGAAAATAAATAGTGTTTGAGTACCTGACAATTTGTTCACTTTGTTTAGTTTATAAAACGTTTGGGTAAACCAAATCTTGTGATACATGTTCTAATATACTGTCTGTTGAAGGGGATTTACAGATGTTGGCATAGATATAATAATTGAAATATACACGGAATTGGAATTGAATAAGACTGTTGCTCTTTTTAAAGATAACCATAATGTTTTCTGAGTGATGCGTTCATAGGGCATGTTACAAATTAATATTTTCTGTTTACAGTGTTATAGTCCAACAGAATTTACCTGAGCTTGACCTATGTGCAAGAATATATTTAACTCAGTATTTATTATCTATTTTTGTCTTCGTTTGTAAATCACGCTTCATCGGAAACTTTCGGCAAAATACACATACTGAACAATGTATGTTCTTTTCATAAGAATAAGTACTTTGAAACTCTGTCATAATATTGCTGACTTACTTGTTTCCCCAAAAAACTAATGTGTTCAAAATTAAAAGTACATTGACAATAACACAACACTTTTAATATATTGATTTATAGTCACATCGGTTGTTATAAACACGTGTATAACTGTAAACACGCGTACGAAATCTCACCATTTAATGTAAGTGAAGTGATTATTATAATTATAGTCCGATTTTATGCTGTGAGCCGTGACAGGTTGGACGAGTCGAATCATAACCATGACGATAGGTATAACCAGTGAATACTACACTGAAAATCAATACAAACTATAATATCTCAAGTATATATGCATGATATAGTTGTTCAATATTCATTGTTCAAAATAGCGCAGTCAGTTACGAATCGTAATTATGTGCCAGATGCAATACTTTTTCGGCAGTGGTTCGAATCTCAACGCCTCCATATTTTTTAATTTATTCTTAAATTCATGCATAGTTGTACGTATCATATCATGATTATTGCACTATAATTTGATTTTGTTAAATTATTTATTTCATTTTCTTGGCATTTATTTTATATCCAGCAATTTACATTGTACCTAATAGTAATGCATTTATATTATGCATTTCGCTTCAAATGCAAAGGCTGAGTGGAAAACAGACAAGGATACTATCGAAAGAATATGCTAAAGTTATATGCATCCCATTCTGCTTTTCATCCTTGTAAAATGCGTGTAAATTTTGTACAATAACTTCATTCCTGTAAGACACGGTCGAGACAGTTTAGAGTATGACATCGAAGCAATAACTAAGCACTCAGTCAGACTAATATGCATATTCTATTTTATAATCATTTGGCTTGGTGTTGCACAGAGATTTCGAGTTGTACGTTTCCATGATGTCAAGAAATAAAATAATGATAATAAAAAATAAAGGATACCAAGCAGGATTCGAACCCGGGGCAACAAAAGTAATGTTTTATCAATCCAAGTGTCTTACCGCCACGACCACGGAGTAACATAAATAAATGTAATATAATTAAAATATAGACAGT
This sequence comes from Mactra quadrangularis, assembly GCA_025267735.1. Classification (NCBI taxonomy): domain Eukaryota; kingdom Metazoa; phylum Mollusca; class Bivalvia; order Venerida; family Mactridae; genus Mactra; species Mactra quadrangularis. The sequence goes on from CM046300.1 coordinate 9,229,785, forward strand.
AATCAGTTGATTTGTTAAATAAGCTGTGTTACCTTTTTGTAGGAATGTTCCAAAAATCTATAAATACAAAAGTGCAGTCACGGCTCACCAGATAAAATCGGACTATAGGTTGCTCAAGCTCAGGTTAATTCTGTTGGACTATAACAATAACTGTTGACCGAACGAACGCCAAATTTCTCTCCACTCGAGCGCACTTTATCAACACTACTGTACATTGCCATGCAGTCAGTAATGTAATGAGTTATGATATTGATGTGTGGTGTTTCAGTTTCACTCTGAAAGGTTTGGGCATATATGTATCCCGAATGTATCTTGAATGTTGTTTTGTTAATCAATTGTGCTGTGTATGCATTTAATACGTCTGCGTAAATTACTCTATAGGTTACCAAATACAGCTTTCTGGTGTATTGTCCTTACCAGTGCGCATCTTATACAAGGAACTGCTTTAATACCGGAAATCAGATTAAGCAAACAGTAATGTTTTGCAGTGGATTGATATAATAGCATTGTAGGTAAATAAGTATAAGTGAATAAGCTGGTTGACATACCAGTAACCTCTGCCTGACTTCACACACATCACATTTTTGACAACTACGGTATATGTGTATTTCAGTGATGCTATGAACCCGGGTCGATAGCGCAGTTTGTATCGCGCCGGGATTTGAATCTCGTGTCCCGAAAGGGGTACGGGTTCGATTCCAACCCTGGAGGTTATACCCTACCATAACATTTTGAGAATAATATCAGTTTTCCTCCATTGATAAGATATATGGAGAAGTTTCTGGCCTTGTAGAAGGGTGGGGGAGTACTGGTTATAGACAATGGTCCAGGAAAGCTAGGTTAATTGTGCTGGACGCCGTAAAATGACATAAATTGTGTTGACACGGCGTTAAACCCAGTAAAATAAATAGCGAAGCTATGAACATACTATAACATCTAAGAGAGACAATCAAATTTTGCCTACAGAACTGTCATACACATTTACTTCCCTTTCAGCTTTTCCCTTTTCAGCAATAGTTAAATTGACTAACAACAATTTCATCTCTTTTCCAGATGGTACAAGGTTTAAATATTCATTGCTTAAATGCAGACATAAACAACATTTATTGGTTTAGTTTGTGCAAATAGACATGAGATAGATTATGCCTTAAAACATCGGTATTAACCCAACGGATATTAAGTTTGTAAATGATATTAAAATTTTGTTTGTCGTGTCAATTTGCACGAACTTATCCTTGCTATAACGCACCGATGGATTTATAGGACACATCAGCAAATATTTCAATCATTGGAGCACTCTATCGACACTTAATACACAGTACAAAAGAATTTACTAATTATATGCAAACTATATAGGTCAAAACAAAAACCGAAACTTGAACTGAGAGTGAAGACACCCGTTTAAGTCAACTATGCCACTTATATCTGTGCAACTTCAAAATGGAGTAAACTGAACAATTTTAACATAGATTTAATATCCAGATTGTCTATGAACCAGCAAACACAAAGGTGGTAACATACTGATGACATTATCTTCAATATATATAAAAAAACAATAATATTTCTTACAATTCTTTTATTGAACTATTAAATAATAAACCGAACAATTCCATAGCATAGATTAAGATGTTAATCATATACTGTGTTTATTAACACTGTTGTCTATTCCTTACTTAAGAATTCTAGTACAGATATACAGTCTTAATCATGCTGAAATGATAATAATAATTTGAATGTGTTCCATGTTTTTATTGGTACCTCCACATGAAAAATTCTATTATTCTAAATCTTTTAGAAATACCAAACGAAAAAAATAAAACCTTTAACATTCTTATGAAGATGACACACAATCATGATAAATATATGTTAGTTATCTTTAGTTTTTCGAACACACGTGTGATTGGAAATGAGCTTCATTTAATATGTTTATAGATTTCACCTTGCACGCTTTATAAATATCAAAATGGTTGCTAAATAAAATGTTCAAACTTAAACATTCGATTTTTGAAATGCAAAAATGTCTACAGATGTTTAAATCGAATATATAAATACAACATTATATTTATTTCTTTTCTGGGTACAATAATACGTTCTCCATTATCTATATATAAAATTATCTTACTAGCATTTAAATTACACCGTTTATTTCATTCAAGTGCTCTTACTCTTTAAAATCAACACGGGACAATTGCGCATTTTAGAATTGAACAGGCGAATTAAAATCATGAATCATTGTATACACATGTAGGAACACATTCAAATACACATTCATATTATTAAATTATAAAAGATATTTCGCAACATGGTGAAAATCTTTCACAAATTTAAAATAACTTGTAAACAAATTAGTATCTTTACTTACAATTTTTTGTGGCCAAATGTATAAACGTTAGGCAGACATGTGAAACGTCAAAGTTTGGATAATGTCTTTTTAGATTATATTATTATATTCTTAATTATAAATTACTTTACAATTTTGATGCCTTCAATCAGGGGCAGTTTTTATAATCATATTGTACAATCTTCACTTGAAATACAATGTAAATATAATGCATTCTAAACATTTTTCAGACCCCCCCCCCCCATTAAAACATTTATACAATTGCCATTTTAGTAACAACATGTTTAACTCGATTATATAAAACAAATAATTAATCACATATACATAAGGAAAAAGAAATCAATATATCAAACCGAGAAAATTGTTCTTTTTTAAGTATAATAGAAACTTTTTGACTTTTTTTAAATTTAATCACAGTCAATGATATTTTTGTCTAGATAAGATTTAAACTTGAAGTATTTAAACCTATAATTGACGGTTTACGACGCTTACAGTTCAATCTGTACTAAATGTATTGATTCCTAATTGTAATGAACACAAAAAGTTTGTTAAAATGTGTCTTGACGTAAAAGACACAGTTGACTTTGGTATAACAACAAAAAGCTGCTTAAGGACACCCGAATATGTATTAAATGGCATACACATTATATACGTTTGATTGGTTAAGTATGAGTATACAGTGCGAATTAAATTGTTTGTCTCTATAAATAAACATATAAAAAACATTTCCAAATATATTTAGCTCTTTTCTTTGGATGCAATGTTTATAGCGATGCGTCTTATCATTTATTTGCCATTGCAGCAAGCAATATATAAATCACTATTAATCTTAAGCCATTTTAATGATGAATACGGAAATGCATAAATTAGCATTTTCTTATTAGCAAACATAGGTAAGTCGTCGTTAACCCTTGAATAATAACCATCAAATGAAATTAATGTAACTTAACAACTGATGAATCGCCCTTTTCATTATATGAAGAAAATATAATCATTTCTAAATGCAAACACAAGCATCTTATTGCATTTCAATAATCAAAATTCCTTTACATTTTAAAGAAAGAGCTATATGAAAAATGAAAATTAAGCAATCATGTACACAATTTATTCACGCTATTCAATTGCACAAACGCTATCAATATTTATCCATTCTATACATGTCATTAATTCACATCGTTGAATACTTTAACAAAGTGAATATAGTTAAATGTATAGACAATGGTTGTTAGAGAAAACACAATTGTTTTCTAAAAACTTGTCAACACTTTTTCCTCACTCAAAACATAATGAACAAGTAAATCTGTGAGCTAATGCTCACTAGTGATACCCCCGCCAAAATCTAAAAGTATGCGACAAACAGGAAGTAGATGAGCAAGGAGCATGAAATTGCTTTACACCACATAGGACTATGGGTTGAAGCAATATGCAAAGAATTAGGCTGCTGCATGTTATAGTTGCTGAGAAAACTGCGACGAAAATTTTGTAACGGGCGGACGCACGAACGAACACACGCACGCACGGACAAGGGTAAAACAGTATACCCCCATCTTCTTCGAAGCGGGGCTATAATAAAGTAAACGAATTTAAAAAGATATACACTTGAATTAATATAAAACGATACATTGGTCAAACGCAAATAAGTATTCAAAAGAATCTTCAAAAGAGAACAGTGCAACTAATCTGAAATATTTAATAATATTGTTGGCGCCACTTACATACTCATCAATATGTTACCACTATTTTCCTTTCTTTACAGTTCAGTGGGTTTGTTTGTTATTCTATAAATCATTTTCTGACATAAGCATGTTGTCCTCTAAACACTAAATATAATGTAAGTATTCACAACAGATGCATGTATACAAAACGATCATTCATTGCTTAATTTACTAAAGCAAAAACAAACTATAAAGGACAAGAAAAACATAATACTATTTTTAACAACATATTTTACATGATATAAAATTCTATAGGTCTTATTACTTATCAGTACTTAGCATAAGTTGTCCCAAGAAATGGTAGGCCACAATCACTAGATAGATGATTGCATTATTTTAAGTCACTTATAACATATAATTAAGGAAATGGTGGGCCATTTAAGCTCTATAAGGCATATCGTTGGGTCAGCGCAATACTAGTTTACATTCGGTTTCATATAGATGTACTTACACTTGATTTGCGCTGACGCATCGATATGACTTATAATTCATAAAACAAACAGAATATCAAAAACAATGTCAACAGTTTCACAAATACATGAACATATTTCTAAAAGTAGACACACTATTCTACAAGCAATTTATCAATCATTCATTTGCTCATTTGAAATATATTCTAAAATATGTTAACATCACAGACGATTGTGATTGTCAAAACATGGAATGTATAATCATAAACAATTAATTAGGTTACGCATGATGACATGATGCTTAGATACGAACCTACAAACATATGCAACACATAAAAATTGCACGTTTTATATCTTAGACACAACTTTCATCCACACTATTAGGCCATCATTTGGGTACAATATATTATAAAAAAAGCAGCTACATGTTAAAGCAACTTACTTCCACACTTATTACTTATGAGACTCAAACAAACTCTAAAATCACATTTACTTAAGACCAATGACTCGTCCAACACGCACTTCTAACAAAAATATAGCGAAATGAATAAATTTAAAATATATAATCTTAAAACTAAATTTATAAACACTAAACAATTCAGACAGCCATAAGTCTTCATTGGAAAAATATATGTATTAATAACGCTTAAGTTATAAAAGGCGGCCGGCTCACCCATTTAATTTCAGTTATTGTCCATTTATAAAGTACTATTTCATCGTTCACTAAGAAGTGGACTGTTTCTAAATGCACAGAGGAATTGTTATTTTGATTAGGATTATCAGCCTCGGCAAGAAATCAAACCAAACAACAAATTTATAGTCTATTGTACAATTAACAAGCTCAAAATTGTTATATGTCTTTTAAAAATTAAAAAAAAACATGTTTGGTAAAGTATCAACTAAATAGTCGCCGATAAAATTTCATTATAAAAGTTCAGTATAGTGACAATGATATGCATACATTAAGTAATATACATTTTTTATAAAAATAAAATATCCATTACCATATCATTAGTAATTACTGATAGGTCAAATACAAACTTGCATTTTAATACTTATATTACTGCTTCACAAATATCTAAAAGGCGGGTGTGGCCGAGCGGTTACGACGTTGGACTTGTAATCATTGGATAGTGTTGGTTTAAATCCCATCCAAAACCTACCCCGTTGATTTCTTGAGCAAGAAATTTTATCCTTCTAGTGTAGTACTGGGGGACCAGGAAGCGGATTTGAAAGTGATTAATCTAAGTTGTAAGAACTCGTTTCACAATCAAGCTACATTAGATTAGTATAAACTTCACAAATATCTACTTAATACAAATTTTAACATAACTAAAATGCTCAGAACTCATATTTACTTTATGTTAAACTGTTTCAACATAATAGCATAGTATAACACAATATCTACAAATAAGACAAATAAAACTATCATGACAAAAAAAAGTACCGGGATATAACTATTTACAAATTGGTACTATATAAACTATCATGGCAAGATGATTCTAGAGTTATGGCACACATCTCTTCATATAAGCAAAATTCACATTTCATAAAAGGATAAGTTCCAGTATCGTAAATGACATAGCTACAAAATAGCCACATATAAACTTCCATAGCTAGAAAACAGACCTTCTGTATCACAATATCCTCAGACTGATCAAATTTAAACTATCAACTATCATATTATTACAAGAAAGTTCCTGCTCCGTGATACATATAAATACATAAATGTCAAATACAAAATCTTTCACAACAAGAATATTCTATACAAAATATATCAGTATATAAATCAGTATAGTGTCATAAAGAGCTACACAATGGTCCAAAAATAACTAAATTTGTCATAATAATACAATTCCAATACTGTAAAACAGATATCTACATAATATGAAAATACAAACTTTCATAAAAATAATTCATTCCAGAAGTAGGATACAAAGTTTTGAATTATAACAAAAAAAATGCTAAAAAGGTCAATACAATCTGTTATAACAGTAAATATCCAGTTCTGAAGCACAGCTATCATCAAAATTGTCATAAACAAGCTAACATCATAAAACAATTCAAGTGCCGTTACAACATATCAACATAACAAGGACAATTCAAGTATTGTTGCACAAATATCTACATAATGATCAAATACAGACTTTCATAACAAGAATTTTCCAGTACTGTGACAAAAATATCTATATAATGATCAAATACAGACTTTTTTAACAAGAAAATTCCCAAACTGTGACAACAATATCTACATTATTATCAAATACAGACAATCTCAACAAGAAAAATCAAGCACTAAGACAAAAATATCTACAATATCAAATAAAGACTTTCATACCAAGAAAAATCAAACACTGTGACAAAAATATCTACATAATCAAATAAAGACTTTCATAACAAGAAAAATCCAGCACCGAGACACAAATATCTACATAATGATCAAATACAGACTTACATACAAAGAAAAAACCAAACTGTGACAAAAGTACAGAATAATAAAAAATAATTTCATAACAAGAAAAATCCAGCACTGACATAAATATCTCCAAAATCAAATCAAGACTTTCATAACAAAAACAACATTGTGACAAAACTATCTACATAATCAAATACAAAATTACATAACGAGAAAAATCCAGTACTGTGTTACAAATATTTACATAATAATCAAATACAGACAATCACAAGAAGAAAATTCCAGTACTGTGGCACAAACATCTACAAAATATTTTAATACATACTTTATTAACAAGAAAATTCCAGTATTGTGACTCAAATATCTACATAATAATCAGATACAGACTTTCACAACAAGAAATATACAGCACTGTGACACAAATATTTACATACAAATCAATAATGACTTTCATAACAGAATATTTCAGTTCTATTACACAAGTGTCTACATAAAAGTCAAACCAAGAATTTCATAACAAGAACAATCCAGCCCTGTGACACAAATGTCTACATAATAATCAAATACAGAATTTCATAAAAAGAACAATCCAGCACTGTGACACAAATGTCTACATAATAATCAAATACAGAATTTCATAACAAGAACAATCCAGCACTGTGACACAAATGTCTACATAATAATCAAATACAGAATTTCATAACAAGACCAATCCTGCACTGTGACACAAATGTCTACATAATAATCAAATACAGAATTTCATAACAAGAACAATCCAGCACTGTGACACAAATGTCTACATAATAATCAAATACAGGATTTCATAACATGAACAATCCAGCACTGTGACACAAATCTCTACATTAAAATCAAATACAGAAATTCATAACAAGAACAATCCAGCACTGTGACACAAATCTCTACATAATAATCAAATACAGAATTTCATAACATGAACAATCCAGCCCTGTGACACAAATCTCTACAGAAATTCATAACAAAAACAATCAAGCACTGTGGCAAAAATGTCTTTAAAAGACTTTAATAGTAGGAAAATTCCAGTACTAAGAACTATTTACAAAATATTATACAATACTGAATTTCATTACAAAGACATTCCAACACTGTGGCACAAATATTTGCATAAATATAAATTAAAGACCTCCATACCAAGAATATTTCTGTACTGTGACAGAAATGTCTACATAATCAAATACAGACTTTCATTACAAGGAAAATTTAGCACTGTGACACAAATATTCACAAAATGAGTCTGACTTTAATAACAAGAAAAAGCCAGCACTGAGGTTTAAATATTTACATAAAATCAAATACAGATGTTCATAACAAGAAGAATTCAGCAATGGGGTACAAAAATATACATAATAATCCAATACAGATTTTCATGACAAGAAAAATCCAGCACTGAGGTTTAAATATTTACATAAAAATCAAATACAGATTTTCATAACAAGAAAAATCCAGCACTGGGGTACAAATATTTACATAATAATCAAATACAGACTATCACGACAAGAAAATCTCAGTACTGTGACATAAATATCTAAAAAATAATTAAATACAGACTTTCATACCAAGAATATTTCAGTAGTGTTACAGAAATGTTAACATAATAATCAAATATAGACTTCAATACAAAATAAATTCCAGTACTGTGACACAAATATCTACATTGTAATCAAATACAGACTTCCATGCCAAGAATATTTCAATACTATTACAGAAATTCCTTCATTGAAATCAAAACAAGGATTTCATACCAAGGAAAATCCAACACCATGACAAAATTATCTACATCATCAAATACTGACTTTCATGACAAAAAAATCTAGTTCAGTGACAAAACAATATACATAATGATCAAATGCAGACTTTTATATCAAGAAAAATCCAGCACTGTGACAAACTATCTACATAATGATCAAATACATACTTTCATAACATGAAAACTCCAGTATTGTGGCACAAATGTCAACAGAATAATCAAATACAGACTTTCACAACAAGAAATATCCAGCACTGTGACACAAATATTTACATACTAATCAAATACAGACTTCCAAACCAATATTTTTTCAGTACAGTGACAGAAATATCTACATAATAATCAAATACTGAAATTCATAACAAGAAAAATCCAGCACTGTGGCACAAATATTTACATAATGATCAAAAACAGACCTTTTAACCAGAAAATGTTATTATTACTGCTGCATATACCTATTTAGTTTGTGAGAGAAAAATATTTACAAGGAATAAAAGTACCGTTGTTTAAAAAACTAAATAATAGTCAAACTATGTTTATTGTATGAAAGTTTTTTCTACTGCTTTTAAAATATCAACACCTTGTTTTTGTACATAAATTTCCAAATTCTCAATTACGCTCAAATGACAACACACGTAAATGATAAGGCATGTTATAGTCTCAAGCACGTAATTACTTTTTTAAGGTATCTGTTTAACTCACTGGATAGTTTGGTATTGTTCCCAATGTTAAGTGTAAGTTGACACACAGTGTATGGGAATATTTTCACAAATATCTGTTTTTACCATTTCCACCATAACCAATATATTGATAACCATTTCCATGTTTAATTCTCACACATTCCTTCTTTGAGCCTACAAAATTTATATGCATACAACATAGCACTTACAATACATATATCATAAATAATAACTACATTAAACCTAAAATCACTACAAACTAGTGTTTGACGTCAAAATGTCTAGTCGTAATTAACCGGAACAAACAAAATGCATTATTGCAGCTTGTACTATATCGTTAACAACAATTAAACAACACAGCAAAATTTTTACACATAGGCTTTTACACATCCGTCAAAAAGGAAAACGTTATCAAATTTATGTAATTTGTCTTATTCTTCAATCACCAGCGTAAAGAGAAACACTGCAGTGACAGATATTTAAAAACCCGTTCGTGTGCGCAGAGGGTAGCTCGCTTGACTTTAAGTCCATGTATCGGATTAGATTCTTGGACAGATTCTTGTTCTGTAGCAACTCTCCCGCCTACCTCCTTGTACATCTTAGATGCCAACGAAAGTATTTGCTTTAAAAATAATTTATTCCGGATGTACAGCATTACATTATCTTGATTTATTATTACAAACTGTATAACACATATGCAGTATGTTTCACTTTAACGTCAACAAGTCTACATAAGCCGATATCAAAGATTATTTTAACTAGTCAAGGCAACTAGTAATCGAAGTATTTTTAAGACAAATGCACATCCACACTATATAATCAAGTCATAAAGAGATAAAATACCAATACAGTAGCCGCACTTAAGTTTACTCATCGAGGGGTCGTTGGTTCGATTGACGGTCGGGGCAAACTTTTGTGGCGTTTGGTCATGGTATTATTTATACGACAATCCTTGCTCTTATTCTAAGCGATTGTCAGTCACTGACGGAAGTATGCACCTAATAACTGCTTAGCAGCTACACTCAGAGATTTAGTATTTCTATGAACAGTGAGTAGGTTGACTGATCGCCGTGATAGAATCTATACAATATGTTGCTACGGCGTTCCATCCAATCCAAAAATTCAATTTAGCTTGAGAGTGAAACATTTACCTGATTTTTAAAATTTCCTCGCATTAGTTGTTATTTTCTTTTTCTGTAACGATCTTTTATTAGAAGCAGACACAGTATTCTTTTGGAAACTCGAAGCAAAACCACTAAGTTTAATATTTCCTTTAGTACGTTTCTGAAAAAGTAAATGCTAGTAAATTGAACAGCATCCAAAAATGACAGAATGAACAACCCCAACACTTTATTGATTTAATTGTAAGAGTATCATATGGTTTTAAAGGTGTCAGAAACTTAGTAAATAATGTTTTCATAATCTCCGTAAATAAAAAAAAAACGAAATCAGAACACAACAAAAAGAATCCCTATCAGCTGCAGTAGAATAACTTTCAATAGAGGACACGAGAATTATAACTAGCTTATTTTAATCCAGATTAAGCTTTGATACTATTCCGCACGAGTTAATAAATCTTGCTAAATTAGAGCCTATGAGACAGATTCAATAATTAACCATAGTAGTATATGTTGGCAATTGTCGTAAATTAAATATGCCTGTACTTTTAAAGTGAGCTCATATATTACTAAGAACTATATATAAACATTTTAAAACAAGTATTAATCTATAACGTCTTACGATGCAATGCACTGCAAGTAAATGACAAAAATTATCAATTAACGAACAATCAGTTCATGAGCAAAAGCATAGTACATAAACTTACAACACAAAACGTGTAACTAAAAAAAACAAGATGTGACGTACCTCGTTTTCTTTTTCTATTACAGTTACAATATCAGCAACATGTCGAACCATTAGTCCATCAGGTAATATGTCCAATATAAGATACTCTGCATGTGAGGTGTGTATTGTTCCATTTTGAAATTTTTCATTAGGCCAAAATGACACATCCGAAATGTAATGGCGAAGTGATTGTCGCGAGTCTGCTATGGTAGAAGCTAAACATCTGTAAATGAATCTTTTCAGTGCTTTGAATAACAATGATGACAACTCTTCATCTTTCAGTACGTTTACTAGATGGTCACGTAATGGTGCATCAAGAGTATCCCGATAAACGTCAGAAAGACCATCTCTAATATTATCGGCACATAATTCCTCTAAAAGCTCACTTAATGCAACAATATGACGTAGTTGAATGCTTGACTCTGGCCTAGGTAGTAATTCTTTTGGAAACTTTCTGTACATTAATGATTTCCATGAATCTACAAACTCGACAAGTGGTTGCTCGGGGTTGGCTTTGATTTCTTTGACGATTGTCATGACTATCCCGAGATGAGTCAATAATTCGGATGGCATCCGGCTATCTTCTTCTTTCCTATGCATTATACCATTACTTATATCAGTTGTCAATGGAACTTGATTAACATTGTTTCTAATTTCCTTCACAAGTGAGCTGTAATTTAAGTGCAGTTCATCCATAAATATAATATTTGGTAGCTTATCAAAGGAAGTTATGTACTTTTTACCAATCACAACTTCTTTGGCTAAGTATTCTTCAATTCTGTAAAAATCGTAATGGACTTTTGTACCGTGACCATACCGAAGATCAGATTGGGATTCTTCCTGTAAAATACTATCCAGGTCTAATTGAGCATCAAGCAAATCATCTTTCTTCACTTCAAGAAGGGGAACACATGGTACGTAGGCCGTTTTGTCCTTAAGCATACCTTTAAGTGTCATACTGGCATTTGCAATTCCTCCGACTTTATCAAGGAAACAGTTTTGAAGATTAATTAAAGTTACCAGTACTTTGAATATCACAGATTGCTCATCTAAAATTAAGCAATGTTCCATCTTTGTCTGATAATGAATTATAGGCATACACTGTTCCATATCTGTACCCTTCAGTGTTTTTCTTATGAATTCCCAAGACGTCTTGAAATTCTGAAATCGATTCTTCGCAATGTCTGATTTCACATTATCTTGCTTAAAATACATAAAGTCTAATGCTGTCATTTGAATGCAATCTTGTTTCTTAATCATATAACTTGCATGCGCAACTGTTGATGAATGCCACAATAATATGCTGATAATGTGAGTTGGTAGGGATAACATATGTTGATGTTGTAAGACTGCCGTTAAGAAGGGGAACTGATGCTTCCGTCTGGTGAGTTCAAAGAAAAAATTGTCTTGAGTTGGATTAGAGGTTAATCTGTACAGCTGTGGTAATTTCTTAAGACAATAATCCGCTGAAATGGTACTAAGATCGGTCAACTCGAACACTTGATCATTAAAATTTTTCATACTACCATGTTGCTGGTGCAATTCATAGTTCTTGAAGTATAACTTCCGAATTGCAGCAGTTTTCTCTCCGAAAACATTTTCTACAATAGTTGCAAATCCTTGTTCGAAATTACTTGTACCCTCAGAAAAACGGCAAGACTCACACGTTCTAAACAACATATCATTTGCTTTTAAGAGCAATGCATTTATAAGAATAGCCGTATCATTATGATTTGTATTGACAAGTCGTCCTATAGTCTCCCAGTCCGTAACTACCTCATTTAACAATGCGTCTGATGTTTCCGTCCATCTAAAGCCAAAGGATGCATTGATGGTATTTATACCAGCATAATCAAATGCGATAGAACCAAGCAGGCAGGATTTAACAAGAAATTGCAATACGCAATCACTCAAAGATTTTTTTTCCTCAGCCTGTATGCCTTTATCAAACCCAAAACATTCAACAATAATTGGGTGATCATATTTGGCTAATTTGATTTCAAGTCCGCATATTTTGCATTTAACACTTTCAACATTCTCATGCACAAAGATCTTATTCCGGCAATCACAAATTCCTGTGTACATGGTTTCTAAAGTTGCGTGAGTAAGATCCTGCTTACAAAATCCTGGTACTGAACTTAGTTTTAGATTTCCAGGTTCTAGAAGGACTTTTGTAAGGAATGATCTTCGTTTATGTGAACAAGAAGCATGCTTATCATATGCAAGTACTAGAGCGATCAAAGTGACAATGGATGAAAACATGCAAATTTCCCTGTGAGATGAGGTCTGATCTATACCAAAATCACTAATGTGAAAGTTCATACGTCCAATAAGACACTGGACGAAATTTGTAACTTCATTTGTATGTCCTTTATCCATAATATCATTAACTAGTAAGTCAGCTATTGTTCTCTTTGAATCGTCATGATCATTGATAGTTTTGGAAAGATAAAATTCACGTACAATAAATGCAAACATTTGAGTCATACCAGAGACATTTTTCATAGATATCTCAGCAAGTTTCTTTAATTTCTCATTATCTGAGATGTCTTGACAACAAATACACAAATTATCGTGTTCATTTTCATCAACGTGAGTGCATAAAGCGGAATTATGCAAATTCCGTGAACCGAAATCAAACACTTCAGCATCGAAGAAAGTCATACTTTCAGATTTCGAAACACAATATTTCTGAGTCTGCATAACAGTGCGTCTTTCCAACAATAACTTGAACTGAAAACATGTCAAACCATGCAATCCATCCCTTAACAGATCATTATGTACAATACTTAGAACATTCATCATTTTTATAACTTGCTCGGCATTCCCTATTTCCATGACCTCAGTTGAATAATAAGTGAAGCATTTGCAAAACGCAATGGATGCCAGATATTTTAATCCAGGCTTGTGATTTGTCAATGATTTTTGACAATCATAAAGTATTTCGATAAGGTCTTGTTCATCAAATTTATTTGAAACGCAACTTTCGCCCGATTCAGAACGAGAATCGTCTCCTGCAAGCACGTTAGAAAATAAAGTTTCATTGAATGTTTCCTCAAGAACATCAACTACTAGTGTTAAGACTGGTGTATCTAATTGTTTCTTCTCCAGAAGGCATTTGATCATTTGATCTACATTTATAAGAAGAATTTTGTCTGCTTTATCCGACTCAGACAAGTTTTCCTCAATACTTGACTCATCCAAACAATTATCATTCGAGAACAATGTAACAAACATGTGAACATCTACAGTTCGCAAAATTGTTTTAAAGGGTACTTTAAATAATCGAAAGTACTGTGATGATCTTTTGTTCTCAACAACATATTCAAAGAACTTACTGAAAACGGTAGTATCTGGATTTGCTGATGAACAGCGAACTAAATACGACGATAATGTCTGATAACAGACCAGTATCGTCTGTTCATTCACATTCAATTCAGTTTCATCACTACATATCTTGTCTATGATACGTAAAAGAGCATCAAAAACTCTATCAGAGTCCAATGAATGATTCCACAACAACTGTCCAATATATGTTAACAGTTCGTCATCCAACCTAAAATAAATCACTAAATTTTCAGCAATCTCCGAGCTAACTTTCAGCGAATAAAGAGCACGTGGTTCTCTCGAAACTTGAGCAGCAAGTGGCAGCACTTCATTGACAATCGAAGTCCAATTACCAACTCCTTCGTGTCTGCTAACACACTTCCTTGAAGGCAGTAACTGCTTACACACAAAGTGTACCAATCTGTCATTCACAGACATACAGGAATATTCGTCTTCTGTTTCATACTCACTATCACTTGATGTAATTGAAACATCCGAGAAAGCTTGACTTTGTAAATTGTTCATTAGTTTTTCAGAACATATATCGAAGAACTCACTTAGGGTAAAATAATCACCCTCTAATAAACCAACATCTTTCTCTGTAATTAATTCTTCGTCACAATCAAAAACTCTTTGATTTTCAATGTCTTGAGAATCCGTAGAACACGCATCAGAATTTTTCATATCGTCATTCTCGATAAGAACTTCTGACATTATTTGATATAATTCTGAGGAACATCCAGGCATTTTGCTCAAGAATTTGTCTACCAACAACAGTTCAGAACGAATACAATCAAAATGCGCCCAAACTATGGTATGAAGTCGTACAACGAATGCAAACGGGTCCCCCTTATAATAAATATCATGTCTGTCTAAAATACGCAATAAAAATCGTTTACATTTCAATTTGAATTTGCCAACAAGCACAGCATCCAATGTTAGACTACAGAAGTCTTCCATATAATCTGAGCTCCAGTTCGTGTAGATAAGCTCATTTAAGTCAGGTATTTTATCCACAATCACAATTTCATGCTGATTTAAAACCTCATTGTACACTTCTAGTGGTAAGTTGTCTTCTTCCTGCAGCAGGCAATGCAATCTATATTTAGCTACTAAATCCATGAATTCATTTCTAGTTGTCTCAATGGCATTAAATATTGTTTGACTACATGGCATTTGAAGTTGCAAGTCGTGAGTAGTGCAAGTATAACACTCAGGGCCAGGGTCATCAACAATATCATCAAGTGATAACGTACATTTATTTCGTAGACAATACATCCACTTACATCTCTTTTCATTAATCATGTCTGGATGCTGTTGTTTATTGTCTACAACGAAGAAACTCTCCAGCAGACCCATTGATTCAATCTGAAAAATCAATTTTGCAAAAGGTAACTTGATTGTATCCATTATGTGTCGTTCAAGAGCATCAATAAATCCGGATGACGATTTCAAAGAAGTTATATTAGACGCAACTTCAAAAGCCCAGTATTTGTTACGTTCTAAATCTTGTTGACGTTGAACAAAATCAATGATTTCCTCTTCAATGATTTCCATCAAGTTGTCTGACCCCTCAATCTTTATCATAGCTTCAGATATACTCTCTATACCACGGCCAAATTGTTCGTACCGAATTCTTGAAAATGCCCATAACAGCTCTTCCTTCAAATCATCTCTTAAAGGTCTACGCTCATTGATGGCATCTATTATGGACATTTGACATAGTTTTGGAAGAGCAATACGAGGACAATCTAGGCAGTCAAGCATAAACATATTCCAATCTGATAAAAAATTCAACTGCGACAAACCTTCATGAAATGAATTATTTTGGTCTATGTGGATAATTAAATAAACATGTTTATGTTCTTCATTTGCTTTTCTCAAGTATTCTTTTCTGCATCGTTCAACAACGAGTTTAGTAAGTAAAATATGGTGGCCTTCATCCTTCGCATTGCATTGAATGATAAGATGGTTCTTGTTACAGTCGTCCCAAAACATTTGGATTCTAGTGGAAAGTTGCTTTTCAGATTTGAAAGCACCGATTTTCTCTATCTGCACACGAATTTCCGGATTCTGACATTTTACTTTTGTATGAATATTGCTGTTAGTAAAAACAACAGACAGAATACCATTATTCAGAACAAATTCAGGTGAATTGTTCAATTGATGAATAATCAAATGCTCAAGACCATTATGCAAAGGTAGGTCAAAATATTGACCAACTAATCTCTCAATATCGGATCTTGCTATTGAGGATGACCGTTGAAGACGAACAATAGCGTCAGGTTTCATAATTCGCAATAAATGTGTCTGACATTCGTCAATGATATCGCATTCTTGTCCAATTTCTTGAGCATTGGATTCAATCTTTAAAACAATTGATGCCAAAAGATCTTTGTTGCATATTGGAAATAACGCATTCATCTTTAAAACTGTACCTTCTTCTTTAGTTAATTTACCAACCCAAATGTTTAAAATGTCAATACACTTTTCTTGCTTTTCTTGAATGATATCACTGAATCGCAGATATTGTTTTTCAAAGCGATTGAGGAATGGAGGATCACTTAAATCTAACATACTTTCATCTACTAACACGATACATCTAAAATGATCAGCCACATGACATATGGGATTACTGTATGGTCCCAGGGCAACACGGCAGTTTTTCTTCTTGCCAATGATGGTATAATTTTGGTTAAGCATATCATACAAACTTCCATAAATATTATCCAGATCTTTTAAAATAAGTATCATGCCCTGTTCCATGCATAAAATGATTCTGCTTAAAATTCTATAGTTGTAATCATCGGTTAGATCTTCTTCAAATTGACTTCCGAATATAATTTCCTTTTGTCTTGAACCAAGTTCATTAAGTTTTTGTTCTAATACTCCTAAAACAGATTCGCCAGTGGTTATCAACATTAAATGCCTAGCTATTGGATCTGTAATATTTTCTATCACTAGCTCAAGTAAAGGACTTTGCTGTGGATGATATGTTGAAATCAATGAAATGTGCGCCCCAAAAACTTCGTACAATGTACCAATTTCTTCAGGTAATCCACCAAAGTTTCTTGCTATTCCGTGCACAATAATATCAGTCAGCTTACTTTCAATAAATTCATTGCCAGCATCTGTATATTCTTTGGCGACATATTTAACTAATGAATAATAATCTCTGAGTCCATGAAAATGTTTGAAACGCAGTTTTAGTATGTATTGAAAATATGCTGATGCGATGCCCTTGAGTATTGTGTTAAATTCATTACTTGGTAGATGCCTTTCTGATTGAGTATCTTCGAACAAAGATGTAGGTCTTACATTAGTTTCTGATCCCAAAAAGGATTCACTTATAGATGTTGCTGTGTCAAACAACTCTTCTATGTCCATATCAGGTCGAGAAAGATGAATAGCTCTATTCATTTTTGACGCATCAAGAGCCCAATTAGAAATTCCAACCACGGCAACATTGGGTTGACTTTGCCCATCTGGTTCCAAAAGGCTATGGAGTACCTTAAGAGGGTTAAATCTTGAAATTTCAGCTAATCCAATCTCATCCAAGACGACAACGGACAATACATCACCACTTTTATTTGCTTCTTGGTAACTTTCTGCTTTTTTGAAAACTTTAATTATACCATCTGATGTCGATGATTCTGAGCCTTGAAATGAAACACAATATAGTTGTGGTAATGTCTTGAAAAAGGCATCTTCTGAATCTTTACCACGTAAATTACTTCTTATCAATTGCATTGCTAAAGATTTACTGCATCCTGGTTTACCTACAACAAATATTGGAATCCGATTGAAAATGCATACAAGTATAACAAAAACATTTTCTTGCAATGCTGTGTTGCGAGCGATACCGGTGGGTAGTTTCATTCTTCGCAGAATATCGGCTTGCTCCTCTTTGATAATCCTTTGTATAAAGCTTCCTTGGTCTTCATCCATCTTCCTTCCATATGTTGTAAATAACTTACCAATGTTTTGTCTGTATTCCTCTCTTACTTTCTTGCTTGAAAATCTAGCGTGGTAGCTTAGGGCTAAGGAGAGTATCATAGATTTTAGCTCAATATCAATTCTTGTGTTCTTTTCAATGTTATCTTTCAATGGAAGAACTTTTAAAAACCACTTGGCCAATATTCTACACCTTTGGACATCACGTAAACTTACCGAGTATTGTGAATGCTCATGGCTACGTACAAACATTTGAGATACAGACAACAAATCAGTGAAAATGTTATGACTTCTTGAGTCGTTCGGAAAAACATCTTGAATCATTCTACGAATGTACATTTTTTCATCATTTTCATTTAGGCTACCAAAGTCCCATACATAATCCACCATTATCTCTGGTAAAGGCAATACTCTGTATACTAATCTAGATAATTCATCTGTTTTTACTTTTCCTTCAAGTCCTGCTGTACTGATATCTTTAGAAGTTCTAAGTTTATACGGATTGCATGCAGCCATGACAATAAGATTAGGTGAAAGTTCACATCCTAAGCAGGAATGATGACAAATTGCATCAGAAATCAAACCAATGCTATCTGATGTATTAATTTCATCAAGAAATAACCATCTTTCTTCCTCTATCTTTTTCTTTGCTTCAACATTATTCTTTAGAATATTTTCAACAACTACTTCTTCGGGAATGCCTGCATGAATGTTAAAAACTTCAAAGTTTACTTCACATACAGATGCTAAATATCTGATAAGTGAGGTTTTACCACACCCAGTCTCACCCATAACCAGCACTGGGATATTAGCCTTTATTCGAAGCATGATCAAAACCATTTTAAGTAGATTATCAGCAGTAAGGGCATAGTTCAATGATATATATGCTAATCGCTTCTTTGGTAGTGGAAATGGGTTAACTCTGGCAATTTTCTGAAGCAGGTCTTGGAAATCAATTTGATTTAGGACACTAAAGTCAACCATTTCCTTTTTCATTTGACTTTCGAACAATTGTTTTATATCATCAGGAACTTTTGACAGGTGTCTGTATAATGCAGAGAGTGTATTTATGTTCTGATTGTGAAAAACAAACATCATGTGGTTGCTGTCTTCCCATCTTATCATTCCATCAGTGAGATTGACAATTTTTGTTGAAATGTCAGCTTTTGCAAGTGACTGTTCTTCAATGTCTCGAATAACCGTAGTAGATTGTGTGTTACGACAACTTTCTACAGAACGAGTAGCAAATTCAGTAGCTACTTCAATCATGGCTTTAACCAACTTGCTAGTGATACTTACAGGCGATTTATTTCCAACCATTTCACGCAATCGACTAACTTTGAAAAAAGAACTTTGCGACATTTTTTTGAATTGGTCAGCCAAGACATTGATAATTGCATGCATCACCGGAAATGATTCATCCTGATCTTTAAAGACATATTTTGATAGCAAGCTTCTGCAACGTCTTCCTGATAAAGGCTTCCAATTGATGCTATCGCGCATGAGGTCAATACTGTCAAGTGTTCCTTTATCTAAATGCTTAAGGTAAAAGCATACTATTTGAATAGGACTGTCAAATTCTTTTGAAGCCACCAATCTATCATGTCCACTGAGGCTGATGATTTCTCTTCGAAACAAAACTGTGGTATGCAAAGATTTACTTAATGTGTCTCCAATTGAATTTGCTAACTCAATAAAAACATGTTTCGATACTAATTTGACAGCTTTTCTTCCAGCAGACACATATTGTAGAACAACAAGCTCAAACAGAAATGTGTCAAGTTCACTAGGGTCATCAACAGAACCTATGTCAATATGTAACATGTGGTGCTCCTTCATTTTAAGAGCATTTAGTCGATCAACTAGTACTATTTTCCCAACCTGGCCGCTGATATGAAATCTTTTGAGTCCCTTTTGACTTTTCTGAGCAAATGATCTAACGTATGTTGACTTTCCCTCTCCAGCACGTGTCGAAGTCAATGTATAAACTTCCGGGCAATGAGTTGAAAAAATTTCTTTCACGGTAGGATCTGTGGCAGGTTTTACTGCAGATAAACAATCACTTAGTTCGTCAACAAATGGGTGATTTCTTGATCCTCTACAAATAACAGCAAGTAAAAACTTAGAGCCCCGATCAAGGTGGTGAAGCTTTTCAACAAGTCTGAATTGTAGCTCACCAGGTAAATTTTCAACATGAGCTATACAGAATAGTGTTTTCATACCATAGAACTTGCCTGCTCCTATACATCTTTTGACTAAAAGTTCTATTTCAGACCAAGCTGTATCACGCCTACAAAACAAAACCTGACTAGGTTCAGGTAGACATTGAGTAGTATTTACATACAAAGATAACATGGTCTTGACTGTATGAAGACTACCTTCTTCAAGTTGCACAACTGTAAGTTTTCCTTGTTGAACAAGATCAGATATTCTATTCCTGTCAATGCTTATAGAACGTTGACTAACTTTTAACCCGGTATATGCACAATGTATTGCGTGACCAATACACAGAAGCATGCACTTGTGGTCTAAATTTGCAATAGTTGAACTCTCATTTGTGTATATCTCTTTAACTCGAAGGGCATTGAGGTAAGGGTGAATGAAAGTCATAATCAGCTGGACTGTTTGTTTTTCATTTTTTGGCTCTTTTAAGAACCCATACAAAGTATGCAGTTGGTTTCCATTGATAAAATTCATAAGATAATAAGTTTGCCTGACTTCATCTAAAATGTCTTGCCACTTGTCTAATATGTCTTGCAGCCTGTCTTTTTTCACTTTCAAATGTTCAGGCTTAATTTCTTCATTTACTGACATAAAATCAGTATGTCCGGCCATGTGTAAATTGAATAGGATGTCAGTAATTTCTATACAAATATCTACATTCCGAACAAAACTCTCCAGTTCAATTCCATCTTCAAGGTCTTCACTTTTTCCCCTTTTGAACGTATTCATTAACAGTAGAGCCCTACTTCTCAAGTCTATCAGAGAAGATTGCTTACGGATATCATCCTCCATTAACCAAACTACTTCAAACTCAACAGAATTATAGTTAGCACTCAAGCGAAAGTGGTATTCTCCACTAAGTAAAATCTTTCTAACAATTTCCTTAGTTTGTTCACTCCTGTTAGCTAGACCATTGTACAAAGATCTTAAATTGTGAACATTTTGCACGCAATCATCAATTTTAGGGGGTAGCAAAACGGCCTTTTTACCATAAAATAATGTTTGCTTTTCAATCATTGTAAGTATATCAGCACAGGTCCAATCATCTTTGAATACTAGCATAGGTTGTAAGAACTGTTTAACTTCTATGAGTGCTGAGACTGTTGAAGCCTGTACTTGCTGTTCCGATATATCTTCAACGGCGTCAATAAGATTCTTTATATCTTCATCAACTATGTCCCTAAGAAATTCAATTAATGTTAATGCCTTTACAAGAACACTAAGAATTTCACAAGCACTTCTTGAAAGAATACCAACAAGTTCAAATACAGTTTCTAAAGACTGTTTAACTTCAATAAACGTACTGTTTCCAGCAGTTCCATCTAAAAGGCGATTGAATGCTCTTAAAGCTTCTTGGCACTTGTTATCCCTATTAGCATCAATTTCAAATATTTGAAATATGCGCTCAGAATGAGACACCGTTTCAGCAATAGAATCAATAGAATATATTCTTTCCAGTGCATTTACAACAGCTACATTTAAGCGGACATGCAAAATAAATCTAGCCCATTTTACCTCTTCCTTGACATCAGGCTTAGATCCAAACATGTGCTTTATATCTTGCATTGTGAATTCATCATCCTCTTTAAGATGCAGCCATTTCTGATGATATAACGTGCATCCAATTTGGCACAAGCATGAGGCATAAGTTTGGCAAAGACAAATTGATTTAAAATCATCATCCTCGTAAGACAAATTGTCATATAAATGACGAATTGACCAAATTGGATCCTCAAGTTGATACAGAGAATGAACTTTGTCAAATACTTGATTCCTACAAGTATTCCAAAATACCACAGACTGAACAGGAGTGGATAATTCTTCACAAGACTCAACAAGTTCTTCAATGTCTTGCCACAGTAAGTTCTCACGAAAATCACGAGCATTTAAACCTCCTGTTTTCAGATCGTTTGAGTATCTTTTTAATAGTGACAAGAAATGAGAAAATTCGTTGGAAAATCTCGGTTCATACTTCCTCGAAACATTTATGACATATTCAATAGTGCTGCACTTTTTCAATAACTCGTTAAAATTTCGTTTAGCCTCCGACCATATATGTTCCACTTTATTGGAATCAAGTATACATTGCATTAAGCGCTTGGCATCCCCACTCTGTCTGGCATCCATTGATTTCAGAAAGTCATAACAAATTTCATGTCTTTGGAAAAGTTGAATAACTTCAACAATACACATTTGTGCTCTCTGGAAGCTCAAATTCTCAGAAACATTCATTGAAAACGTTCCTTTACAGCTAAAGATCAATATCCAGAATTGAAATTTTGAAACCATGTGTTTGAATGTTTCCACAGCAGATATGTTATCAGGCAATTCTGACCAATCAAGTATAGCATTCACAACACCTGCAGAAAGTCTGAAAACAGACAAATACATATTAGAAAGAGAGCGAACACATAAGTAATGAATACTCCAGCCTGACACCATGTCAAAGAGAAGGACATTTAACTCCATAAATTGGACACGCTCTTTGAAGTATTGACACGATTCATGCAAGCAACACATTGTCACGTCACGATTAATTTTTGGGTCAAATGATTTTAAATTCCATGGGCTGATTGTGGAGATATTACTCAGACGAACCAATTACGACAATATTTGAACTTTGACCTCATTAATTGGGCACGCCTTTTTATGTTTTGACACGGTGCTTGCAAGCGACACGCCGTCTTGTAATGGTTCTTATTAGTGCCAAGTAATTTTAAAATCCATCAGTCGATAGTACATATACCGCCCGAACAATCCAATTTTCCACAATATTTGACATATGATATCATCCATCGGCTTCGCCCTTTGCGATTTTGACACGGTTTTAGCACGCGACACACAATTGTGAGACAATAAATTTGCCACATCCTTTAAGAATCGACACGGTTCTTTCACGCGACACACTGATTAAACAAGGTAAACAATTATTGGGCTATGTTATTTTAAATTTAACCAACCTGTGGCCTACTTTTGCCCAGAAAACCAAATTTTAAAAGACCCAATTAATTTAAAGTATCGACACGGTTTGTACAGACGAAAGACCGACTCGACACGGTTAACATTTGTGCCATGTTTCTTTTTAATTCTTTAATCGATAATGTAGATTCCGCCCAGACAAAGCAAATTCACAAATATTCGATATCAGACCTCATTTTATGGCCACGTCCTTTAAGGCTTTGACACGATTATAGCAGGCGACAAACCACCTCGCCACGTTCAATCATTGTGCTAAGTGCATAAACATCCATTATTGGCCGGACAAGATTCGGACGGAAGGAGGGTCGGTTGAACGGACAGACAAACAAAGTGATCCCATTAATGGAGGGGGTATAATTAGGAATATAACATAAAATGAAAAGAAAATCAACAAGAGCACCACAGGGCTGAGCATTATATGCCCGAAAGTGTTGTGTTTTCTTTTAGTTAAGTTATGCTCTGAAAACTGTTTTCAGTTTTAAGGTAATAGTGACCTTGACCTTTGAACTTGTGACCCCAAAATCAATAGGGGTCTTCTACCCGATATGGACGATCATCGTATGAAGTTTGAATATTGTGGACCAAATGGAACTTAAGTTATGCTCCAGAAACTGTTTTCAGTTTTAAGGTAATAGTGACCTTGACCTTTGAACTTGTGACCCAAAAATCAATAGGGGTCTTCTACCCTATATGGACAACCATCGTATGAAGTTTGAATATTGTGGACCAAATGGAACTTAAGTTATGCTCCAGAAACTGTTTTCAGTTTTAAGGTAATAGTGACCTTGACCTTTGACCTTGTGACCCCAAAATCAATAGGGGCCTTCTACCGGATATGGACAATCATCCTATGAAGTTTGAATATTGTGGGCTAAATAGAACTTAAGTTATGCTCCAGAAACTGTTTTCAGTTTTAAGGTAATAGTGACCTTGACCTTTGACCTTGTGATCCCAAAATCAATGGGGGTCTTCTACCCTATATGGACAACCATCGTATGAAGTTTGAATATTGTGGACCAAATGGAACTTAAGTTATGCTCCGGAAACTGTTTTCAGTTTTAAGGTCATAGTGACCTTGACCTTTGAACTTGTGACCCCAAAATCAATAGGTCCTTCTACCCTATATGGACAATCATCGTATGAAGTTTGAATATTGTGGGCCAAATGGAACTTATGTTATGCTCTGGAAACTGTTTTCATTTTTAAGGTAATAGTGACCTTGACCTTTGAACTTGTGACCCCAAAATCAATAGGGGTCTTCTACTCTATATGGACAATCATCGTATGAAGTTTGAATATTGGTGGCCATATGGAACTTAAGTTATGCTCTGGAAACTGTTTTCAGTTTTAAGGTAATAGTGACCTTGACCTTCGAACTTGTGACCCCAAAATCAATAGGGGTCTTCTACCCGATATGGACAATCATCCTATGAAGTTTGAATATTGTGGGCCAAATGGAACTTAAGTTATGCTCCGGAAACAAAATTGCTAACGGACGGACGGACAGACGGACGCCAGGAGGTATAACATAATATGTCCGAAATTCTTTCAGTTTGGAAGTTACAAACCGCGGATCTGACATCTGACAACTAGCACAATGACTTCCTAAAGTCATAACTAACTAAATTAAAACAACATTTTATTTTGTAATAGTTTGCCTATAACTTGTACGCGCCCTTGCACAAGAGCTTCAAACTTCTCCATATATCTTATCAATTATAAAGGAAATTATTGTCCTTTCATGAGATCGAGTATAACGTTCAAATCAGTAACATATTTGGGATACTAGATTCAAAATCATGTGCGTAGTCTTCAGTGCCTTAACCGATGCTATCAAATAAGCTAATGAAACATTTTAGCACATCAAGACTTCAAAAAAAGATTTTTGACAATTGTGTTACCTTGTTTGTAAGTTAGGAGCTTCCGACTCTGGTGACATTTTTCTAAGAAGATCTTCGGGTGTTTCGTGTTTGAGTCGCAATTGCTCAGCAACATGAGAAAGAACTACTTCTGATACATGAGGATTTGTTGATGATATACTATCAATAACATCAATGCTTTGGAATAAACTCTTGAAAGGCTGGTCTTGCAGAAACTTTAATGTAACATTACTCAGAACTTGTTGCATTCTCTCATTGTGTTTTACAAAAGGAAAATCCCATAACTCACACAAAGTCTTCATAGGAGTTTTAATATCACCTCCATGTTTTCTTCCTCGAGATTTTGCAGCAATGTAGCTTTCACAAAATGATTCAAATGCCTCACAGTTTAAACACTGAAAGAGGTCAGTATCCTGCCAAAGTCTACATAGGTCTATAAATATTTCAAGCAAATGCATGTTCTGTGCCAAACACAAGCTGCTCAATAAAAGTTGTTTTGCTTTAGTTGAGCTAAAAAGCCCATACTCCGTCACAAGACTTATACAAACATTGAGGTTACTAAATGCCTGATCTTTTGTACTTGATTTAATGACAGAAATGATGACGTCTTCTAGCTTTGTGCTGAATAAGCCCAATACATTTTCACGTTTGGATAACTCACCCAAGAGGTTGTTTAGTTCATTGAAAAATGAAATAGGATATTTCTTGATATCTTTCAAATGAGTAGCAATTCGTATTAACATTGTTCCATATAGACTGGTCTGCATGCTGCTTTCGCTGCTTGGAATGTACATTTCAACAAAAATGTTTATAGCACTTTTAATTGGCAAACGACGCATGATACATTCCATAATATCTTGTGAATAGGTGGAACCACATTTGAACAATTTTTCAAATAGACTACTTAATACTCTCTGTGGTTGTCTATTGGCATCAAAATATTTTAATGCATTGCCCTCGCGTATCAAAGAAACAATATACTCATCCCTATAGAAGTTAAAACATGCATCAAAAACTTCAATATCAGACGCAAATGCACCTTTTGCAGTTTCGTAAATACCTTTACACGTGTAATGTATGTATTTTCTGCACGAGTTTGTTAATTCATTCATAGTAATACGAGATGTAGTAAGGCTTTGAATGATTTCTTTAGCACATTTGGCAGAAATGACACTGTTCAAATTACGACTAGAAATGAACAAATTACCCACGACCACGACGAATAACACAGTAGATATTGCTGGAAACATATCCAATTCCTCTGCCAATAATTTAGTTATATTTGATGCATAGTGAAAAGGGAGCACAGTAACAGAAGCCATGGACTCTATTTGAATACAGCTATCAGAAAGATTATCTGACATTGAACAATGAAAAACTATATCTCGAAAATGAACATACATCCATAATGTATTGAATTTGTGCATATCTTTGTTAAGTGTTCCTTCATCTTTCCACACATCTCTTTGTATTTCTGCCTCCTTCATGATATATTTAGTGCTGGTAATTTCATACTTGCTATGAACAAATCCAACTGCATCAGCAATGCTTCTCATCACTGATGTATTCTCAACACTGCAAACATACTGATATGAAGAATTACTTTGATTTATCGGAAATTCTGCCGAATATTCGAACATATTCTCATACGTAAAATGTGGTGACATTACTGCCTTCAATCTATTATCATACACACTCTGAATAAACACGTTTTTAATAATCAGGTCTTTTTTCCTTGGAATAAACAGTAAGAACTTCTTTTTTACAGAAGGAATTTTGTCCGAAGACGGTGTAACCTGAGAAGTATTTAAACCAGAACAAAGTTCTGTAGATAAGTTATACTGACCATCAACGGATTTATACTCAACATTTTGTTCAACCTCAGGAGGTTCTTTATCCGGCTTCATATTTCTTGAATGTGGGTAGCTTCCTGGTTGTTTCTCCGTTGACAGGTTCTGATCGTAAAAATTAACCTTATCCCTAACATTTCCTTCAGACTGAAATGTACACAGCAAGTGAATAATTTTATAAATGAGGAAATCAAATGAACCATTAGACCAAAGAATGCTTATCTGATTTCAGACATATAAGCTTATATTCATTAACCCCTAATGCAAAGAAAAAACATTATTATGGTATTTTTAAATAATCCTTTTAAGATTAAACATTTGATTTGTTCATTTGACATTATGTCATAATACGTATATCTCGGCGTTACGGCTGTAAAAGGCTAGTCTTGATTTTTTCTATATAAGTCTATGTCAATTTCTAGCGCCTTGGTCGAGTCTTATTGTGATCAAGAAACCTAATAGAAGAAATTATTGTGTCACCTGAAATTCTAGAACCATTTTTCATTGTTTATACAAGACGATTATAAGACTTTGTTTAACACGGACGCACGCACCGTTGCACTCTAGACACAGACAATCCAGACGCAAAATTTACCTTTCGCTCAAAATCTCACGCTAACAATATAAAAAAGCTTACGGAGAAACAGGTTTGAAACTTAAAGTTTCAAAATTACGCAATTAGACAGATGTTTAACCTGAAGTACAGTAAAAGGCGTATTTAACTTTTATCTTGAGTATAGCGTCCATAATTTTCCTTAAATGGTTACAGGACGAGTAACATCGATTGCACAAGACAAACTATCTTTACATTAATGCTTAAACATCTCGTACTTGCCTGTGAAA
The DNA here is from genome assembly GCA_025267735.1 of Mactra quadrangularis. Lineage (NCBI taxonomy): Eukaryota > Metazoa > Mollusca > Bivalvia > Venerida > Mactridae > Mactra > Mactra quadrangularis. The sequence continues at coordinate 9,258,034 of CM046300.1, forward strand.
TATAATTATTATTTGTAAACACTCTGGTATCATTATTTCTAATTCAATACTTCAAAAACATATATGTGGACATTGCATATACATAAAATGTCAGTTAAACTCTAATCAGCGGTTATGCCACGAATTATTACATCAAACACTCATCGCCTAAACGATTGTAGATTTGTTTACTTCGACACCGGTCAAAGCATTGTTTGGGAATGTGACAGTTCCAAAATGATGTCTAAATATGACCGAGATTATTCGTTGCGAATGGCCGAGGAGTTCATTGGGAATCAAAAGCGGAGCCCTGCGTTTTATTCATATCACGACAACTTAACAAACATATTATACACAAAATAATCTTATACGAGTTTATTTTAGTAAATGTTGGATTATTACATTTAAAATATTGCCGTTTCTTAATAATAATGGAGTCAATCGTTGGGATTATTTCTTGACACGCAAACTCTCATTAGACCGCGTAACATAATCACTGCGCATTCAAATCAACCATCTGAATTTAAAGCATGTTAAACGCAGATTTTTGCGGCTCGTCTCAAAAGGGGGTTTTCGGCTTGGCAAGCATCGCCGAATAAACTTTATTCCAACTTGCCGGATAAACTAAGTACAGATTGACAATAACTTTATATTCTCTATTTACTTTATTCTTAAAATATATGATTTATTTTCATAAACTTGTTTGAAAAGATATCGTGTATTGACCGCTTATTCAAGCAATAGCAATATATTTATTACATTTTCATACACGGTTGCAGCTCGTTTATCGTTTAAAATCACCCCTATACAGAGTGGCCAAACGATTTCTCTTACTTTCTGGCAAACATCAAATATTTGATAGAAATGTTCAATGGTGCCCCCCCCCCCATTAAAACAAGAGCAGTCGGGTGTTCGTGGCAAAGCTTATTTTTAAACAAAAATGTATACAAGATAAGACTTTTTTCAAAGGAACTAAATCAGTCAAACAATAATTACCAATTTATATTTGTAAATTATAACAAGAGCTCCGCTGGGCGGGGCATTATACGCCCGTGTGCAGTCCATGCTGTGTTCTATCTCATATAAAGTCCCAGTGACCTTGACCAATGACCCCGGGATCTCAGAATAGGTCCCATTCTTAACAGGAGGGCTATCCAAAGCAAAGATTTTGAGAACCTAGGTACAGCCATGGTTGGTTTATCACCGACAGAAAGTTTTCCCATACAAACTTCCAGTGACCTTGCCCTGGGGCCTCAGAACCAAAAGTTCTCGCCCTTGACCCAAAGAGTATTGAAACATAAAATTTGGTGATCTAGGTACAGTAGTTGATGAGTTATTGTCCAAACAAGGTTTTTCAATATGATGCCCCTGTGACCTTGACCTTTGACCCAGGAGCCCCAAAACCAATAGGGCATAACCTTTACCGAAGGGCTACCTTCACATAAAATTTGGAGAACCTAGGTACATTGGTGCTTCAGTTATTGTCTGGACACGTGTTTCATTGTTTGCCGTTTTGACTTTATAAACATATTGATAGAACATTTGAAGTCACAGCTTGGTAATTTGATATCTTCTGGTTTAAGATTTAAACTTAACCCTGTTTTCCCAAAACTGATAAGGTACATCCTTGACACATGGGCTACTCTCACATGAAATTTGGTGAACCTAGGTACAATCATTGTTGAGTAATTACCCGGACAATGTTTTTCAATATGAATCCCCTGTGACCTTGACCTTTGACCAAGGTGCCCCAAAACCTATAGGGCATAACCTTGACACGTGGGCTACTTTCACACCAAATTTAGTGAACCTAGGTACATTGGTTGTTCAGTTATTGTCTGGACAAGGTTTTTCCATATGATGCTTCTGTGACCTTGACCTTTGGGTCTGGGGCCCCAAAACCTTTTGGGAACATCCTTGACAAAAGGGCTACCTTCACATAAAATTTTGTGAACCTAAGTATAGTAGTTGATGCGTTATTGTCCAAACAAGGTTTTTCAATATGATGCCCCTGTGACCTTGACCTTTGACCCAGGAGCCCCAAAACCAATAGGGCATAACCTTTACCCAAGGGCTACCTTCACATAAAATTTGGAGAACCTAGGTACATTGGTGATTCAGTAATGGTCTGGACAAGGGTTTCATTGTTTGCCGTTTTGACTTTATTAACATATTGATAGAACATTTGAAGTCACAGCTTGGTAATTTGATATCTTCTGGTTTAAGATTTAAACTTAACCCTGTTTTCCCAAAACTGATAAGGTACATCCTTGACACATGGGCTACTCTCACATGAAATTTGGTGAACCTAGGTACAATCATTGTTGAGTAATTACCCGGACAATGTTTTTCAATATGATGCCCCTGTGACCTTGACCTTTGACCAAGGTGCCGCAAAACCAATAGGGCATAACCTTGACACGTGGGCTACTTTCACACCAAATTTAGTGAACCTAGGTACGTTGGTTGTTCAGTTATTGTCTGGACAAGGTTTTTCCATATGATGCCTCTGTGACCTTGACCTTTGGGTCTGGGGCCCAAAACCTTTTGGGAACATCCTTGACAAAAGGGCTACCTTTACAAAAAAATTTGTGAACCTAGGTACAGTAGTTGATGAGTTATTGTCCAAACAAGGTTTTTCAATATGATGCCCCTGTGACCTTGACCTTTGACCCAGGAGCCCCAAAACCAATAGGGCATAACCTTTACCCAAGGGCTACCTTCACATAAAATTTGGAGAACCTAGGTACATTGGTGCTTCAGTTATTGTCTGGACTAGTGTTTCATTGTTTGCCGTTTTGACTTTTAGACATATTTATAGAACATTTGAAGTCACAGCTTGGTAATTTGATATCTTCTGGTTTAAGATTTAAACTTAACCCTGTTTTCCCAAAACTGATAAGGTACATCCTTGACACATGGGCTACTCTCACATGAAATTTGGTGAACCTAGGAACAGACATTGTTGAGTTATTACCCGGACAATATTTTTCAATATGATGCCACTTTGACCTTGAACTTTGACCTAGGGACCCCAAAATCAATAGTGCATATTCTTGACACATGGGGTACTCTTACATAAAATTTGGTGAACCTAGGTACATTGGTGTTTCAGTTATTGTCTGGACAAAGTTTTTCCATATAATGCCCCTGTGACCTTGACCTTTGAACCTAGGGCCCCATAAACCTATAGGGCACATCTTTGACACATGGGCTACTCTTACATAAAATTTTGTGAACCTAGGTACAGAAGTTGTTGAGTTATGGTCCGGACAAGGTTTTTCAATTAGATGACCCAGTGACCTTGACCTTTGACCCAGGGGCCCAAAAAACAGATTGGGAACATCCTTGACACATGGGCTTCTCTCACATAAAATTTGGTGAACCTAGGTAGATTGGTTGTCAAGTTATTGTCAGGACAAGTTTTTTCCCCATATGATGCCACTGTGACCTTGACCTTTCATGCAGGGGCCCCAAAACCAATAGGGAACATCTTTGACACATGGGCTACTCTTACATTAAATTTGGTGAACTTAGGTACATTGGTGATTCAGTTATTGTCCGGACAAGTTTTACCTATTTTAAGTCCCAGTGACCTTGACCTTTAACCCTGGGGTCTCAAAATCAATAGGGAATCTCCTCCACCCAAGGGCTATCCACACATAAAATTTTAGGAACCTAGCTATATCCTTTCTTGAGTTATCATCCGGACAAGCAATTGTCGACGGACGGACGGACAGACGGACAACATCATAACATTATACGACCGTTTTTTCAAAACGGGCGTATAAAAAGGGCATAACGCCAAAAACATTCATCCATAGTATCGTCCCTTCAAAGTTGAGTAGACATAGTATCAATGAATAAACATATTATCTTTATTTAGCACTATAAATAATTCAATTTAAACAAATTATAACATTTAAGTAAAGGGGCATAACTCCAAAAAATCATCAAGACTTACGTCCCTCTTAAGTCAAAAAGATGTAGTACTGATGAAAAAGCATACTTACTTTCAATCAAAATTAATATATTCAGTTTAAGCAAAGTTTAAATCTTAAATATTGAAGTACGAGTATAAAAGGGAAAGTAACTAATTCAGAGTTATGTCCGTTTATAGTCCATTAGACGAAGAACTGATGAATAAGCATACCAACTTTCATTCAAATATTTTAGTAAGTACTAAATATATCCTATTTGAACAAATCTTAATTGTTTAGGGGCAGAACTCCAAAACAAAACATCCACGAGCAACTCCAAACCTAATGACATAATATAAAACAATCGATTGTCTTACAACAAAGAGACATACACTCCATCAAAGGACGTTTGAAATCTAAATAAACAACAGGGCACAGATGATCCATGACCACTGACACAAAATAAATAGTTTAACCATTTTTATAATCAGTCGTATGAAAACTGTGACCCCTGGAACAGGGACAATTGTATCCCAAGGAACAAAACTTGAAAAAAACTCAGTAGATGGCTTTAATGTCATGATACTTGCTAGAAATTAAAGCTCTGTGGTTTCCAACATAAAGATGTTTTGGAAAGTCGTTGACGCCAGACACACGCAGAATAGATCACTCACATGAGTTCATCCTGAGCACTTTTTGATCAGGTCAGCTAATACAAACTAAGTCTTCATAAAGAGATATTGGAAAGTATGAATGATAATAAAAAGAAAACTTACACTAAGATTTTCTTTCGGACCAATAGTAGACAGTTTCCTAAAATACAAAAAATAAACATCATAACTAACGTTAGTGAAATGCTAACGCCTTGAGCAAAACTGTAAGATTTATGACGACTGTAAACTCATATTTGATTACCAAATTAATGTCACTACCATCTATCATTTATAACTTTTGTACAGTATAGTTTGCCAGTTATAGAGCAATATTTCAATACTAACACACACACACACACCCCCACACACATACATATATTCCGGGGTGTTCGAAAGAACCAGCATAAATTTGTTGCAAACATGATAGATGAATATTGTTACAGTGTCATACATAAATAAATTAATACATTATATACCTTTAAACTTGTAAAAAACTAGTTTTTCATTGTCATAATTAAATTTTACTTCAGATGTAAATACCCATACAGATACAAGAATAGATAGTTGCATTTGAAAGCGGAGTAATGGTATCTATGTTGTAATAATTTTATTGATACACATGTACATGTGTCTTAATACTATGTTCGTTTTATTTCTCAAGTATAAGTAAAATTTAAACAGGTTTATCATTAACAAAAATTAAATGTACGAGTACATAGTAATTATCAAATTATTATCATCCGCTGTAACAATCCCTAGGTGCTTTGACATTTGCCAATACAAGCAAAGTAAAGTGTTAATGAAATCCTTATAAATCATTGGGAAGCAGTTTTTTGGCGTTTCAGTGGCACCTATTTATTATTGGAAGGTACAAAGTGGGCGTTGTGTTGTACAAACCGCAAAGAACATAATAAAAAGTAAACGTTACTAACTTCTCATATAAAGAATTTTAAACATTCAACAGTCTTTAAAGTACTTAAAATACTCTTAAGTAATGTAAACTGAGTTTTGGGTAAAAGCTGAATGTCATACTAAGTCATAACATCTAATATATTCGTGGATATTGCTTTATCTTGCAACCATTTTAGGAAACATGAACACTAAAGCTGTCAATGTGTTCTAGCTTTGCATTACACGAAACAACTTTTTGTAGACGGTGCTAAATGAGAAATTTTCTAACAAATTACAAAAAAAAACGAAAAGAGTGGTAATATCCGAGCTAGTAATCTTCAGTTGCTGGTAATGGACACTTCAATTTCCTTAAAATCAGAACTGAACTTAGATGTTGTTTATAAATTATTGTTTATTATCGTAATCGAGTAATTACCATTTCAAGTAATATATGAACTGATTGCTAGTGCTGCAACGATTCACCGGAAAGTCGATTCGATGCGATTCGATACTTTTTTTTTCGATTCGATTTTTTTTTATTCGATTCTTTTATTAATACAATTTACTACAAATATGCATTTATACATATATTTGAGCTTAAAACTAAATAATATTAATTAAACGAAAGTGTTACTAAAATTGGATAACACGAAATTCGAAAATCTGATAGTTAATATTTGCTTTATTCAAGTACGAAATGGATTGGGTACGAATGTAAAGGTCGCGAAAATGTATTATTAATGTAATATCGACTTAAAATGTAAAGAAAGCATGGGTCATAAATTGTAGAAAGATGCAGTTCTTGGTATACTATTGTACATATTAGTTAAACATTCACTGTGCATGCGAAACTATTTAAATTTGAATAAACTAACAACGAAACTTGGCTTGCTCATGCGGAGTCTAAAATCTTCCAGTTTGTCAGAACAGGAAAAAAATTCAATCACACCGACCCAATTGGCGGAGGATCATGGCATATACTATAGAATGTATAATTTTGGAACAGAGTTTCCAATCATGCTACATAAAATCGTAATGGAAATTTAACAGAAATGTAACAAAGTGAAACTCAGTTTCACTGTCAACGTATACTTTGACTTTTAGGTGCGCCTTTGCTTTTATCGTTATAACTTATATAGACACTTTTAACAGTCAGTATCGAATCAAAACTCGCGGGTCCCGAATCGAAATCGAATCGGCGACATTGCAATCGAGTTTCGATGTATCGAATCGAATCGTTGCAGCCCTACTGATTGCATAAGTATGATTAACTTTTTTTCTGGCATACAAAGAAGGTAATGTCTTTTATAAAGTTGAAAACAATATTAATAAGTATGATTGTAGAATACCATAATGATACAATGAGGAAAAAACGTGCACTACTAAATGTTATTTTATACTGAATAAGCTCAATTTAATTGGGAAGTTTCGGAAAAAAAAGTAACTCGGGCAATTAAAATTGAAAAACCTGATTACAAAAAAATCAAATACTTATAATGTGTACCCGTTCTTCCTTACACACGAACACATTTGAATCATCACACCATAATCGCATGTGTTTTATCATCGAGACAGATGGTAAAAGCATTTAGAACAATACATGATCAATGGCAAACAATGATAAGTAAACTACATAAAAGTACAGTAGTTTTTTCTCAATTGTCAAAGTTTGAATAATTTTATGGTGAATAAATACACACTATTGCAATATAACGAACGTTAGACATGGAACATTTTTAACACACAAAGTCACCGTGAAATTATTCCGGTTTTGAAAGTTGAGAAAAAAACTAAACATAAACTTACTGAGAATTTGTAGGTGTCTCTGAACGCAAGGCTGTCCTACACTGTTGGAACTGCGTTTGTGTCATACATATGCTACAAAGTAATACTGTGCCAGTTGTCACATGTGCAATATTTTCAAACTCCCGAATAAAGAAATAGTCTGATATATGCTGAGCCAACTTGTTGTCTTTACTATTGACACATTTATAGAGCTGATTAAGTTGCTCCTCATTTACCAATTCAAAAGTCATAAACACCCTTCCATTATCATGAAAAACACCCTTCAAAAACACGAACTCTAGCTCTTTTGTTTTCATCAAGTATTTGTCAAGACGAGAATAATCTTTCTGTAACTCTGTCGCAATTGCTGAAATGGCATCTTCAGGCAATTGTCCGGTCTCACAATAAATGAACAACTCCAAATTTAACACTGCAAACAAATTTAAAATATGTTAGGATCAATTGATAAATCGTTCATATAGTGTTAGAGAATTTAGTCTACGATCACTAAAATCTCTTTTCCATCACTTTTTACATAATATAAACTTATTATGAAGTATTCATTGCGATAAATCTTTAACACATATGTTTTAGTAGGCAGAACTATGTTCATGCACTAGTTTTTTCAGTTCAATACATAATCTTGAAGTTCTCAAAATTAGTATGTATTACAAACTTCTCAAAAACATATATATAACATATTTTCAAATGGTTAAACATTATTTTCACATAGATTAACTGAAGTGGAGAAATTGTATGTGTTACAATGCTTTATAATGTGATCAAACCGTTTGCCATTAGGGTTAATGCATTAAATTTAACTTGAATGAAGAATGTTTTTATGCGTAATTTCCATATAGGTTTTCATCACAACAGACAGAAAAACAGTATGTAAACGATTTAAATCAACGTTATTTTGAATAAATGGTTAATATAATTTACTGTATTTACGCACTTGGTATTGGTATTGGTAACATACGTTAACTTAAAGCGCGGAATTGCTCTAATACCTTGGCAAATTTACTATAGTCTATCACAAGAGATTTAATCTTTCAATTGATATAAGGGCCGATGACACTTAACTTGAATATCCCCGGAAAGTTAAATTGCTAAAAACGCATGAAGTCATCGATCAAGGGTACGAATTTGCTCTCATAAGCTAAGCCCCAGCTAATATTCTTCGAAACAGTTCAGCAAAATTACAAAATATGTAGCCGTAGGAGACAATAAGTGATAGCATGTAAGGACCCATGAAATAAAATATACATCACAAATAAGATGTATAAATACAGTATATAACGCATAACCCTCATTCATTCCGCGTTGCGCTTTTTGGCGGAAAAAAACTTACGAAGACTACAATTTTCATGATACATGGGGGCATTATGTCTTACACAATCCGTCCATGATTTAAACTAAAAAAAAGAAATAAACAAGAAGTTTATATCAGTTTGCATACTGACTATCTCACTACCAGGCCGCACGAATTACGATACACATTGAAAATAACATTAAAGTATCGTTGGTACCTGCTAACAATTAGCTCTCCGTAAACTACCAGAGTTCATCGAAGCATTAAACATTCATAATTATCTAACACTTCGTTATTATCATCACCATGATAACAAGTACCAAAATTATATGTAAATACTATAGCGAAGTCAAGTAGAGTAGCGTTGAAATGTTACTTTAAGCAAACAATGATCGGCTCACGAACATGTGTTAGGGTCTCATTAGGCCCAATTCCTTCTATATCATAAGGCACATATCGATGTTAATAAGATAAAGTTTCTTTTGTTAACGATACTGCAATAAATACGTATTTTATTATTAACACGCAATCAAATTGCGTAAAAATGATATATGACAACGATGTTGAACCATTTGTTTTGGGCATATCAATAGAAAACCAAAAATGTGGTCATCAGTAAATAACCTTCTGAATTGCTGACTTGAACAAACTTACTTGAAATGAAATAATTAATAGCACATGATGCAGATATTTCATTTATTCACTTTGCCATATCATGCTTGTCTCCTAATTCTACGCCGTTTGTCTGTTTTAAAGACATTTCTTGTCTTTGGGGTATAACAGTGTCAAATAAAAAACTCATGTAACATTATACATGTAGCAAGAAATTATTTACCCTTTTACAATGATTAAATTTTTATTATAACGTGAAATACTCACAATAACTGACACTTTCTTCTTCCTCTGCCATAATGAAGAAAATATCTGAAAATTGTTAAATATTGTTTATTAAAACTACATTCAATATAAATTGTTTTGCTATAATTAAAGAGAGAAGTGCCGGTTAAAATGGCTTACAAATTGATTTAAGAAAACTTTGCAAGGCAAAAATGATTGCGTTGAGTTTGTCTTGAGTAAAAGGTCATTTTCAATTGGAAAAATCCATTAACCTGCATAAGCTAATCGCACCTTTTAAGCATAAGGCAAGGCACAAACGTAAGTAAACCTCAACCCGAGCGTACATAAACATGTTAACGTGTATTTGAATTAACATTAAATTTACACTAATACGTAAACAGCACACAAGTCTACTGACCGAGGGATTGTGGGTTCGATTCCCAGGCGGGGCATACTTTCGTGGAGCTTGGTCATGATTTTTTTTCGACGGCCATTCTCCCTCCTACCAATAATTCTTAATTATTTAGGGCAGTTGTCAGTCACTGGCGAAAGTATGGGCTTAGTAGTTGGTTAACAGCTAAATCCAGAGATTTAGCCTTTCCATGAGCAGTGAGTAGGTTGACTGATCGCCGTTATATGACATATACAATGTGTTGCTACGGCTTTCGCTATTGATTCAATCGCCTTTTCGATTACGTAATCAGTACAAAATAAGTTGCTAAATACTTGACCAATCTGTATATATTTTCTACCTATCAAACAAGTATCACTGAACTATCCTTTGTATACAAATGTTGAAGCTCTTAATCTACTTCGAATTTCAAACCCAAACAAATTCAGTGCCTTCAGCGCTTTGATTTAACATGAGATCGTTATTATTCTCTTATTCTCGTTATTTTTTTAATGGTGTAAATGACAAGCAGATTCTTTTCGCGAAAAACATTGACTTTCTAACAATTCAATTAACATTTTGACCCAAGCTAAATTCCTATTTTTGTTCACTAAATTTAAGTCAAATTTACGTTCGAAAATCTCCGACTTTCTTACATCAAAATTTGCAAATTATTCACAATTAATATAACTCAAGAAATCGTCTATTTCCAAACAATTTTGGCTTTAAATTCCGAACTAAATTAAGTTCAGTCCAAATTGTAATCTAACTCTATAACTTATCGTTCAAGTACACTTAGTATGTTGTACTTCGAAGACGACAAGGTCATATCGCCGTATATTTAAGCATCCAGTATGTTTATTAGTAGTATTCAAAATGGCGCGTGTAATAATAGCAGACCAATAATAGATTACGTCGGTAAACATTTGTTTATTTTAAGTAAAAATGAATATTAACAAGTTTTCCGACGTTTAAAAATTGTAACATGCGCATTATATTTGACTTCTGTAACTCTAGCCTAACCTTACAAGAATTGTCTACAGTTACGGAACTTCCGTAACTCTAGACCCTGAGTCTAGAGTTACTGTACCTTTACTCTAGCCACTGCCTTTTGTTAAACATGTGCTAATTAAATTATGGGAATCACCCCAAATAAACTGTGTAAACTTAGGAAATTAAAAGATGATAAAAATGCCGTCCTTCACAGTTAACAAATATAATTGTTGTATAACACATGTCAATTAATTTAAGATCCCTAATTAACGATCAAAACTTGGAGTATAGACTGTATATTTCTGTGCAGATTGCACATAAAGTGATTGTGACGCTGTAGGTTGCACGTCACAGTTTTAAAGCCGCCTCGGGGAATTGGCCAGGGTCATATGTTTACAAATAATAGAAACCTTGGCAGTTGGATTGCATTTTTGACGTTTAAAATATACTGACACCAAAAAGAAACTGTGCACTTGTTTTAGTATCAAATTTCCGTAGAATTAATACACAAACCTTATTTAATTTCGAACCAAATTGTTTGAAAATCGTTCTTTAATATGTTCTGTCATGTTCCATTCAAATCGATGAAGTCAGATTTGCATTGTTTTAGTTTAAATTAAGAAGGGGTCAAATTAAAAAATTGCAGATCTCTAATTTTCTTACAAATGATTGGTTTGCATAGTTGTTAATCAAGAAATGTAACAATTATTCAATATCTGTTATGTCCTCCTTGTCTGCGCATTAGTACAAGTATTCTGGAACGCATTGACCTGACATAGCGTCTTATGACGTCATCAGGTATGGCGTCCCATTCATCAATCAGTGCTCTTCTGAGATCGTGAATATTGTTAATTGCATGGCGTTTTCTAGCCCTCCGTCCAAGCCAGTCCCAGAGATGTTCGATGGGATTCATGTCTGGTGAGCATGCAGGCCATTCTAAGACATTGACATTATGTCTTGCAAGGAAATTTCTGGTCAACAAAGCCGTGTGTGGTCTTGCTTATTATGCATTAAACAACCGGGATATTGCCTCAAAAACGGAACGACTACTGGACGTAGCACTTGGTTATCATATTCCTGGGCATTTAAATTTCCTGGAATAACTACAAGTTCCGTTTTTCTCCCACCCATAATACCTCCCCATACCATGACACTTCCCCCTCCGAAACGGTTTTTCTTCAACAAACAGTTTGGGGCAAAACGTTCACCTTTACGTCTGAACACGCGAACTCTCCCATCAGCAACGCTCAGATTAAAACGCGACTCGTCACTAAAGAGCACCCTTGACCACATGGCACGGTTCCAACGAAGATGACATCGGGCCCAGCCCAACCGAAGGTTGCGATGACGATTGGTGAGGATCTGACCAACATAGGGTCTCCTAGCCCTTAATGGATAAGCATTGGCTCGAAGACGGTTTAAAACGGTTTGCCTACTCACCCCAAGCTCTACAGCAGTACTTGTTGCTGTTTTGAACCTATGACGTAAGTGCGTCAACGTCATGTATCTGTCCTGACGTACTGTTGTTACCTTTGGTCTACCGGACCGCGGCAAGTCTTTAACAGCGTCAGTTTGTCGGTAGCGCTGACGCAAGTTAGTAATGGTGTTTCTATGGCAATTGAATTGCCTGGCGACGTCAGTGACGCTGGCGCCAGATGCAAGTTGCAAAAGTGCTTGAATTCTCTCGTTTTCTCGAAACCGTGGCATCTTTAAAACTAGTGAAATTCAAATGACTAGTGATTTTATCATTTGGTAACCTATAAAGATATCGGTCAGTAACAAACTGTCCTTGTACACACACGGCACGGGCTGCACGTGCCAAAATTGCATAATAGCGTTATGTCATTTACAAGGACGACCTCTGGCTGAAAAAGTCGGTCGAGTTGAGCAATGTGTAGACCATGGCTTTAACACGCATGGTTGAAAATTTTATTTTTCCTTGTTAGGAAATAAAAATGTTACAATCGATATAAAAGTGCACAGTTTCTTTTTGGTGTCAGTATATTTTAGTTTGTTAGATTTGAAGTTTCAACAGCTAGGATTGTATTTTAGTTATTTAATAGGTATAATTACGTTTTAACGGTACTGATCGAGATATTTCGAAAATTATATGTCAGATGCGAATGTATCTATTTGCGGAGCTAGCTCAAAAATCAGCTGTTCATTTTCAAGTTACCTAAGAAATTGCAAAATTAGAGCTATAAAGTCATGGTGGACACCCTATTTCCTTATTTTCTGATGTTACATTGTTAAGGGTACCTTAAACAGTGAAGTATAAAGTGCTATCATTGGAATTAAGGTTTCTGTGGGACTTTGAGTATAGGGGAAATTGGTCATTTGTCACCTATCTTCGCGACCCTCAAAACAAAGAATTAAAGGCCCCTCAGACAGAAAAGAGTGTTTTGATTATGTGTATTTTATTGTTTTTATTGAGAAATATATATTTATGCTAGTTTTGAAAATCATTTGTTTCAGGTGTGTGGATCACAGGCTAGTGTATGAGCTTTTCACTGCAGGGCAGGGTATTTTCAGCCGAGGAAACTGTGTAGTGCCTCCGTAGTATGCGGTCTTTGTGTCGGAACACAATTGATAATTGCAGTTAATAATAATTTTGAAGTGCAAAACGTAAATCTATACACCAGACTCGATTCACAAGAACAAGGCATTGACATACTTATTTAAACGAATATTGGAATATTCAAAATTTCACCATTCAAAAGTCTTGAGTGGGACAAATGTTCGCCCATCAAAAACCTTAGAGGGCAAATGTCCGCCCTTTCATAAGAAATGAGGGGGTAAATGTCTGCTTCGTCAAAAAATGGGGGCAAATGTCCAGGGGGCAAATATCCGGTTACCGCTTTTTCCACTTATCAGATTAACAGTATCTATACTCTTAAACAATGACATCATTGACATAAATGAAAATTTTAATTTATCAGTGTTAGGTAGCAATTGATATTGATCTTTCAAATTCGCCAACTTCTAAACTCGGTTCAAACAAGTAAATCTGTGAGCTAATGCTCACTAGTGATACCCCCGCCAAAATCTAAAAATATGCGACAAACAGGAAGTAGATGAGCAAGGAGCATGAAATCGCTTTACACCACATTGGACTATGGGATGAAGCAATATGCAAAGTATTAGGCTGCTGCATGATATAGTTGCTGAGAAAACTGCAACGGAAATTTTGTAACGGACAGACGGACGGACAGACAGACGCACGGACGGACAAGGGTAAAACAGTATACCCACCTCTTCTTCGAAACGGGGGTATAATAAGAGCCTAGGATTCGGAGAATATTGTATACCGAAGTACATTAAATGTTTCATAGTAATGAATTAATAAAATCTTACCAGAATTAATAGATAAAAACATCATTTTTTTCAAGTTTGATGAGTACTGCGTGTGGCAGCACTTTGGAACATTTAAAAATATAAACACATACATGTTTATCTATTATCGTACTCACAGGTTTAACAAGATCCTCTGTTTTATGTGTGGCCATTACTAAGAGACTCGGACACATTTCCAGAATCTAAACTATCTCTTCCCAGGGTATACGATAAAACAAGAAGCGCAGTAATGCGACGAAACCAGGTTTTGAACGACCAAGTTTTGATGTGACAGGAAGTGAAAATTAAGAAGATGGCAGTGGAGAAAAATGATGCTGTTAATTTGGTTGCATGCATATTGTGATCTATATAGGGTTAAGTAATGCGCAGCCTTCACATACAAACACACAATGAGAAACAGGGGTTAAATGACAATATCAACAAGCGACTATTTGCACTCAAGCTTTTAGTAAGGTGGTTACCAGTACCCACCTATGGGAGGTAAGTCATATTTGCTGAATTGATACAGATGTAATTATTGAATAAAATAGATTAAAAAAAGCTTTAAGCTCCTTTATTTCTACGGACAAGATAGCTTGTTTTCTATTGCAATAAGTTGATATTGATCAATTCAGCAAGGGCACCGTAACAAATGCATGATATACATGGGTACCACACATTTACACTACAAAACGACATGGATACAAAACATTCATTTGAAAGCAACAAAATCAATACATGCAAAATGAAGCAATAACGTGGAAACTGAATTTCTATTTTAGCAACAATGACATTGACCTTTATCACAGACACCTGGGTAGCAATCCAAAGCTGCCTCTTGATATCAGCTACCAATACACCAAGTTTAGTGTCAATAGGTCAAAGCAAACTAAAGTTATTGAGCGGAAACTGAATTTCTATTTTGAGTGTCAGTGACCTTGACCTTGATCACAGACACCTGGGTAGCAATCCCGAGCTGCCTCTTGATATAAGCTACCCATACACCAAGTTTGGTGTCAATAGGTCAAAGCAAACTAAAGTTATTGAGCGGAAACTGAATTTCTATTTTTAGTGTCAGTGACATTGACCTTGATCACAGACACCTGGGTAGCAATCCCAAGCTGCCTCTTGATATAAGCTACCCATACACCAAGTTTGGTGTTAATATGTTTGTTATGCTCATTTTTATCAGTATGGTAGAGGTTTTTTACAAGTTATCTCCCTTTGTCTATTTTCGCGCGAGAAAGCGCACATGGAACGCTGGTAGCATGGAGTCAAGGACTCTCGTTAACAATTTTAGATTTTTTAGCCTTCATTGTGGCTCAAAGCGTAAGTTTATTATTTTATAATGCCATCTACTGTATAATTCTTGGCTTAATATGTTTGCAAAATTTTCTTAAGGGAATTTTAAGGTTTTATTTGGTTATTTTTGTGAAACGGATAAAACCCAACGTGTTCGTGTCAACATTTTGCTTAAGTTTTAAGTAATATTTTGTCCAAGTGTTTTAACAGAGTGTTTTTCACTTATAAATCTTCAAAGTAATTATTTTTGTTGTAGCTTCTACAGAATGGTCTTAAGCTTATTTTTAGTACCAGAGTTATCGTTCTTGAACATTGATTTTTTAGATATTCATACACGTGGTCTGAAAGAGTTCTTTCCTAATAAACCAATGCTTAAAGAAAGCTTTATTATGTATTTATAAGGTTGTTTTTGTATTTTCAGTTATTTACTGGTTAATATGGTTACTATATGTGTGAAATACAGCTTGAATTCCACATTTATTCAGTCGTTTGTTTGCTTTATCCACTTTCCATATCATCAAGTGCAAGGACTTGAAAATGTCAAAGCAAACTAAAGATATTGAGCGGAAACTGAATTTCTTTTTTAGCAACAGTGACCTTGACCTTGATCACAGACACCTGGGTAGCAATGCCAAGCTGCCTCTTAATATAAACTACCTATACACCAATTTTGGTGTCAATAGGCCAAAGCAAACTAAAGTTATTGATCGGAAACCAAAAGTTGACGCTTAATCCGCCCACCCGCCCGCCTACTTCGGCATTACAATAACCCGGTTTTCGTTGAAAACCTGGTTAATAAACGAAAGTTGTAATCTACTGTGTGCTTATGGTATGAATCAAACAATGATAAAATTAAAATATGTATTTGAATGTTTGCGTGTTTCCCACTTGGTGCACCCACAAGAAAATATTAATGGAAGAAAGCGAAAGTGGGCATATCTAAAATACAGATACATATTTTACTATGAACATGTCAACTGAATTCAAGAAAGATTTTAAAAAAATATAGCAAACACAAACTTATGGACACAATCGCATTTTGGATAAGGGAGGGGGCGTAAAATTTAACAACGATTTATATACATATACATTATTGTTTTCATATAAAAAGGTCTTTATTATTGACTGAACATTATACATGTATTTTATTAGTCTGATAGTGGATTGAGCAGCAGCAGCAACCGTGTTTTTTGCAAACATGTTTGTCACGTCTTGAATGCCAATTGCTATGTGCTTGTGGATAAATATGCTAGTGCATTAGATCTTTCCCCTCCATTTGACGACCTTGCCATGTAGCCAATTTCGCTCTTTATCCTGAACTCGAAGTGACAGAAGTGAGCAACAGAATATGCAAGATGGTATTTATGTTTGGGTACATGATAAACATTTTACTCTGCCAAAGATGCTTGAATCGTATCTGACTGTACGTGTTAGGAATACCATAATCCTTGCCACAGACGAAGTTCTTGACGGAATTAGACGGAATCTTATTGGCGATCAGGGTTCGTACAGAATTTTAGTGACAAAATTCAAGCACTTTTCAAGGACAAAAGTGCCAAATTCAAGGACTATTATTCATTATATTTTATGTGACTGATTAAATGTAATATTCTTCGTCCCTAACTTTTCAGTCTATCTCCTTTCATTTTCCAGCCTAAAATTAAAATTAATTACACTATTCAAGCACTATTGGACCGAAAATAAGCACTTTTTAAGCACTTTTCAAGGTGGACCATAAATTCAAGCAGTTTTCAAGGTCTGTACGAACCCTGGCAATGGTAAATCACACTTGATTTTTTTAAAAAGTGTTTTACCTGTTTCTTCGTAGATCATAGAAAAATGTTTGTTTGTTAAAATGAAGGCCTATACCACCTGCTTAGAGAGACTCGAACCTCATACTAACTTGACTCGGCAATGCATCGCCGAACAATGGTAGGTATACAGCCCTGTGGATAATACACATTTGGAGTGGACGACAGGATGTTACTTTGTTTGACCGCCCACATCTTCTATGTGGTTCAAATGTAGTATAAATATATTATATAATGTTCTTATAGCTGTATGATTATGTTAAATTACAAGAAAATAGGGAATGTTTGTGAAATGATTGCTATGTTACTGTATTACTGTATTCCCGGTCTCATAACTTATGACATGCCTGGCGCCCTAAAAGTTCATGACATTTATATTTTTTCCTATTAATATCATATACATGACAGAAAAAAAACTTTGCTTGTGTAATTATATGGGGGACCAGCGTATGCCTCCTCCCCCTAGATACGCCATAATAGTGTAATATTATTATACATGTATAATTTGAAATACAATAAAATGCAATAAACTATTATTAAATTAAACGAGTATATTATGCCCATTGACAATGCCATTGATCATAAACGTAACAGTATTAATTCAATGAATATGAGTCTTTATGTGCTTTCAGTACTTTGATTTTCTATCTATCGCTGCTCTCAACAATCGTTGTCTAATTTCAGTAAATAACTTGTACGCAAATTAACTCGATCATTTTCTGAAAATAAAGATCGACTTCTTTTCGTCATGACCTCACATAAATTTAAAAAAATATACGCTCTCGGGTGTTAATAATTAAAAAACATTAAATAATTGAATTTCAACAGCAATTAATTTGAGAACAAATTGAAACCTTTAGGAAACATTTTATAGAAAGTAGCGTGCAAACAATTAAATTATTGAAATCGAAAGTACTTTTTTTAAATGATCAAAAAATAGCAGTTTACTCACAAATATAACAATTTAAAATGATCTAAACAATGCGTGTTTGTATCAAATAGTTTATAAAGTTTACATACCTCAAAACGTGTAATATAAGACTTCTTTATTACTTAAACCGAACGTTCCGATAATATTCAACTATAACAGCCATTGTTACGTCGAGTAGATCCATTCAACGACTAAACACACCTCCCTTTGGTAACACAATATATATAGCAGACACCACGTGACCGATGATTTTCTGAAAATCACAATACACATTCAGGCAGTTATTAACTGGAAGTTTGTGTAACGTCCCACTACAGGTCTGTTTGTGTACGCATTATATTTTTAAATGCAAGTTTACAAGATATTGTTTCAAATTCGCGCATTTCTTTCAGTACATGTTATAAATTTGATTCGGAATTCAAGTTTATGGGGTTTTTCCCAGCAGGACAATTTAATTTGTACAAGAATAAAGTTGAAATAAAATGTTTGTGCGAAGAACGGCAGGATTAAATCCGGGATGCATTCTTCTCAACAATACTATGCGAAAATTCTTCGCTCTGCACTGATGCATCTAGTGCTAATATACTTAATGAATGTCGATCCTCTTAAGGGTAGTATTGTGTGACGTTTCTCACGTAATTAAATAAATAGAATAAAATTTCAACTAACTTGACCTGAACACAAAACCTTCGGATCTACGGTAGCATTCATGTAGAGGTACAAATCCGTTTAATAAAATTTCAAATATCCCCATCATAGTCGAGTTGTAGACAAAAATAACTATGTTTTTCTAGCATTTCAAAATGAAAGTAGATTGAAACCGAAAGTAGAATTTGATTGTCAATATTTCAAAATATTTTAGAAAACAGGTATTTTATAAGTTGTAATCTATTGATAGACGACGTTTCCTCTTTATGGTATCATTTAAAACGGACTGAGCTCTTATCAAGAAACCCATTTTTGTGTCGGAAAATGGACACTAAATCGAAATTTATTTTGTGAATGTGTTGAATGAATATCCAATGCTTGTTATATTTTACGGATTTCTTAATTTTGAGACGGTTGTAAATCTGCTCTTAATAGGTATTTTGTGAGCTTTAAGTTAAAAAATTAGGTTCTAGTTGAAATATGAAGAAACCGTAGATCACAAATTAATTTACTTTAATTGGCCTAAAATATTGATTACACAGGTCTACTTTCGATTTCAAACGTGAACGAACGATGTCGACGTGTCCCGGATATTTACCTAAATATATTTGTTATCTTGTGTCATAGTCTATCGTTAATCAGTTTACGGAAAATTAAATGACCTTCTCAAGGATTTACAATGAGGACAATACATTTGAATTGAAATTTGAATGCAACGATGACTAATTGAAACGCTACCTGCGTATGCGTATTTTCGGAAAACGAAGATTTAATTGTATGTGTACAATTTGCAATATACTATTTTATTTCTCTGTCATCAAGGATTATAGAACATTCATTGTGTAAACAAATATGGCTGGAAGTGTTGAGAACTTCGATATAGTGCTGTCATTTGACACAACGGGATCTATGTACGATTGTATTGACTCAGTTAAACAACGTATGGGAGAAATCATGAGAAAACTTAAGAAAGACATTCCTGGTATAAAGATGGGCGTCATTGCACACGGTGATTATGACACGGTTAATAAATACACAATTAAGTACGAGAATTTAACCGATAATGTTGATCGACTATGTCAGTTTGTGTCAAGTGCACGCGGAACTGGTGCTGGACAGCGGCTCAATTTAGACGAAGCCTATGAACTGGCACTGAAATATACACGAGAGCGAATGTCATGGCGCACAAATTCAAATAAAGTTTTAGTGATGATCGGTGATAGTAAGCCACATGAGAAAGACTATCCATTAAACAAAGAACGTATTGACTGGAATGAAGAGATTGTCCTGTTAAGAGATATGGTGATTTTTTAATACATATATAGTTTATTTCCTCCAAAAATTTAATAGCATATAATTATTTACAGCAAATATGACATAATATACATGAAAATATAATTGCGATGTTAACATCTCTATGATGTAATTATAGGGATATTCAGGCAAAAGTATAACTTCATATTTCCTGATTTTGAATTATATTTTTTATATCTGTGAATGCAACAGACACACTGTTATATTACTTGGCAAAATATTTCTTTTTTTCTCGTAAAATTTGGGGTGTTTCCTAACTAGACCCACGTGGGTCAGGTTAGCTAAAATAGATTACTGTCAAAATATGCATTTACTGATTAGAAGAAACTAGAGCTTGTTATTTTGCAACATTAGTATAATTCTATTAAAAAGATTTCCTAACCAACTAAGAATGTTGAAAAGACAAGAAGCGACCAATGAAAATGTTTATTTTCAACAAGTACGACATTTAACAAATCTATAAATAGCTTGGCGATTCCCTCAGTATCCTAGTTTCGTTTTCAAAAATGTGTATGCCACATGTTTTATTTCGTTCAGTTGAATGTTTTAAGTGACAAATGTTATAAGTAAGTGATTTCTTACGTTCTTAATACTGTTTTAAAAACTAAACTTGGTTCTATACTTTTGCACAGTCATTTGCCTGTACATCCCTTTAACTTTAGAGTAAAGTTAAGCAATAAATGTATACTTATTCTAACAACATTTTCATCGATAAATAATATATCCATTGGTATGATAATAAATCATTATCATGTGAAGTGGCTAAGGTTACTAGTTCTAAACATTGGCCCTTGTCACTTAAATTGATAAACCATGCGTTCCACTTGTAGACAAACTGCCTTAACTCTTACAATGTTGGAGCCAAATATGAAAAGCCTTTGCCACTAGCAAAAAGCCAGGTCAGCGGACATATGACATGCCAGCTGACCTGGCTGTTTGCTGTTGGCTGCTCATTGTCCAATTTTTATCCTTAAGTCCCTAAAATGGCGATGAATAGGTCTAAAAATTGTAGATGGACTAGTCCATTTTTGAAATTCAGCATTGAAAGGGTTAATAAAGTATCCCACAGTCTTAATCTTGCTGTATGTAACTTATGACAATAACAGAGTGTATGTATGGTTGTATTATCATTCATTAGATCACATTTTATACATTACCTATTCGTTAATACACTGGCCTCCAAATGTTCCTTCACACATTGACAGTTCACATTGTACTTTACAGAATTACAAACAAGTTGTAAAAGCTGTTTATTGTTAAATGATTTTAAAGTTAGCCTTTTGAAATTAGCACGTTTTCCTTTATGGATAAAAACAAACAAACTGTAATTGTTCTGGTTAATTGAGGTACATTGACTGTAGTTTTGGAGGCTGATTGGTAACTTTTGCTGCAACCCAAATGATTACCGCCGCTCCTGAGCTGCGATTTACACAATTGTCAAGATTTGAGCATTTTTGTGTCGAGACCAGTTGCCTTAAGCCAATCTAAACCATGCATTTGAGGTCACATCATGAAAAAATGGACGCCGAACAGTCTAAATAGGAGTGCGTTTATGGACGACGCCATGTTTTGTCAGGTTACTTGTTTGTATTACCAGAAAATAACATTATCAATACATGACCGGGTACCAGTTTCAAGAAAATTGCAATATAACACCAAAAAATATGCATAACTAATTGTTACATGTTATTTTTTCTTTTTAAAACTCACATTTGTTAAAAAAATGCAAACCTATCTTCCCTTCATTGGGTCGAATCTAAATATATGTTGATCACTCAATGGTTTTACAAATCGTTAACAGGACACGTTAAACCCTGGTATTCTATAAATATACTCATTGGTTTTACATATCGTTCACAGGGCACGCTAATTCTGGTATTCTATAAATATACTTTGGACGGTTTAAAACGCTGACGCATATTGCTTGAATGTTTTACTCAATCTGATTAAAACCCAATCTAAAATGTTCCGCTCGCCTACTCGCTAATTTTAATCGGGCCTTTTCAAACGAAGGTCACGTTCAGGTGACATTTTCTCATCATAATATTAATGGCGTAATTGTTATGATACGTACGTATATCTCCGACAATTTCTTTTAAACAAACGTATCGAAAATTCATATATTTACTACTTAATTGGATTTAATTCATTCGCTTTTAACACACAACACATGATCGATGCCATTTTACACATATTAAAAAATATTAAATGCACGTGCACTTGCACGCACTCGAAATTGACCGTGTGGCACCAGAGGTTAGATCGAGAATCTTGATAACCTCGGGGTTCGAGAATGACATTTACTAAGAAACAAGAATTAACATGACTTTATTTAATTGAAGACTTAAGTTCTATTATTTAAAAAGTCATAACAAATAGGACTCATTTGAACCAAACAAATGACTTTTTCCGCTCCAAGAAAGTATTAGACTCGATAATTGGACCTTTAAGTTGACCTAATGTTATTGGCCTTTTGTCCGTCAGGTTGCCATAGCCACAGAAATGAAATTTAAAAAATCTTCTCAAAAAGTGCTAGGCCTATAGCTTTAATATTTTGCATTAACTAATGGTCCTCAACAAGATTGTTCAAATTATGCACCCTATGGGTCCTACTTGAACCCTCCTATGGGTTTACAAATTTTACATAATGGTATATAAGGATATGTTAAATTCCCTTTCTAAGCTGTGGAGCTTCTATTTGACGCATGTCATCAAGTTCAGGTCTTCTACAAAGTTGTTTAGTATTTGTTCCTGTACTCAAAATTCGACCTCGACGTCTGGTCAAGTCTCAGGTAATCAGTCCAGGGTCACCTCATGATCACCAATCAAGTGAATGCCTCATCTTTATATCTTTTTCCAGGGAGTTAAAATTAATGCTGTGCAATGCGAAGGAAATTGGTATGCAGATTACTTCTTTCAGAAGATTGCTTCAACAACGTTCGGACACCATGTACCCCTTGAAGATATACAGAAAATCGAGCAAGTATTGATGTCCATTTGTTACAGAGAAGCTGGTCTTGGAGGAACTTTTGTAAGTTTATATCGTTAACATATTGACAATACTTTGCATAACTTATATAAATTCATATTATCTGAATATAATACTGACATTTTAATACACACATATCATTGAAAGACTTCATTGATTAAACGCATATGTTCATTCTAATTTTATGAGTTTTCTTGAATGAATATCACAAACCTTTTCGAATATTTTATTTATCGTGTCAGTACTGGCAGGGGAGCTATGGTGACGCCTAGGATTTCGAACCTGGGTATCCCAGGTTCGATTTACGGTCTTCAACGGTTATACCATTCCGTTCTCAATTTTTGTGCACTGGAAAATGAAAATTTGGCTGGGCATTGGTTAAATTATTTATTTTATAAATACGTATACATGTATAATCAATGTAATAACAAAAACCTAATTGATAAAGGAAAATTGAAGATATATAAAAATATTTTAGGTAGCTAAACGTTAAAGATGTATATAAAACAGACGTTTTTATAGTATATCATTCTCGTACCCCGAGGTTATCAAAATTCTCGATCTAACTAGTATTGAGAATCCTACTAGACTTTGGGTACAAGAATGGTAGTATATTTGATACTGCGCACTTTAAATCAGGGGAAGTAACTGCTTTGATGAGTTAATTGTTTTAAGTGTTGATGTTGTTTATTCGTTATCTCATATTTCGTTCTATTGATTATAGGTAGAGAGTAGTTCTCCCACCACTTCTTGGAGTCCACCACTATCACAGCAGGAACCAAAAAGTGGCGTTATTACTGATGACTCCGATGATGACAGCAGCGATAGTGATGATGATGACAACTTTGGTGGTAAGTTTCTGCTAATGATAAGGGTGCATCCTAACTGTGTGCGTCTGTCGCATATTTTGTTTGATACAATGTGGCAGCTGTTGAAAAACAATTTTTGACAAAAAGCTGCTGATATTTTTGTAGTTGTGTGCAGCAGTACAGATGTCGTACAGATACAGTACAACGGTCTTGAGATAGTCACACGTCATTTGTTCAGTTTTCTCTACCATAAAATTTAATGGCTGCCACATCAGTACCATGTCCTTATGATCGCCGTACAGCATTTTTAGATATCTGTGAGGTACATGAGCGGTTGTTTTAAAATTGACTTGCTGCTGACGTGTGTTGCATGGCTTTACCGCCATATTATTTACCGTCTGCTTTCATTTAAAAAACATGTAAAGGCACACATCATAATTCTGGATTTATTTTATTTACAGCACTTCTATGCCCAATGTGTAAAGTTAAAAAGCCTGCAGATGAATTTCCGTACCAGACAGTCTCCGAACACTGTGAACATGCTCCACTAGAATGTTTGAGGGTATGGACCTTTTTTTGTTACATCATGTCACTCACCCGGCATAAATATAACTCATTTTTATAAAATGTTTGCTGTTTATCAACACGTTTTATTAGGTAATTTGATTGTGCGGCAGTCACTCCCCTAGCCATGTTGTCTGAAAAAAGGAAACTAAATTTTATAGTAGGTGATAACATACAGCAAACAAGATTCGAACTTAAAACCATGATATTCAAACCCAGCTTTTTTCTTATATTTTAATGTTTTAATAATGTTGTTACCTTAAATGAAATGCGAACTGTCATCAATGACAATTTCAATACATTTAAATATGGATAATGCTTACTGCATAAAAGTGATAGGACAACCCTCCGGTATGCAGACGAAGGGTTAACGAAGTCTAAGAACGGTAGGAAGAATTGATATTTCAAATGAAATGCATATTGCCGCACAATACTTTCCAAACAGAGAATGAATGAATACCTTTGCTGAATTAGAGAAGACAACGGGCCATTCCATCTCAAATCAATCAATTTTTTCAACTTTTCCTAGGTCACCCTCTC
Source organism: Mactra quadrangularis (assembly GCA_025267735.1). NCBI lineage: Eukaryota > Metazoa > Mollusca > Bivalvia > Venerida > Mactridae > Mactra > Mactra quadrangularis. The sequence continues at coordinate 9,283,036 of CM046300.1, forward strand.
AGATCTGCTTGAAACTTTAATCATGTAATTTTGCATCCAATTCATGGACAAAAATGAAATATAACGTTAGTAACTTCAGTACTTTGGAAGAATTGGCTTTTTAAGTAAAGGGGGTAATTTGGCAGTTTTTGAATTTCGTTCTGAGGCGATGTTTTGTCACATATTTCTCTTTAAATATCATTTCTATACTTCTTAAAGTGACAAATATCCTATGTACTTTTTACCTGTAGAGTACAAAAATAGTGCCCATTCAAGTGTACAATTGTTCATTTTTGTCCATAGACCTAAAAAAATCGAAAAAATCGTTAATTTGTCATAAAGTCAGTCAAACTTGAACATTCATATTATCATAACCGTTCTATATTTAGATCTCACATTTATTTAACATTTATTTACTACATATCAGATTATTTTAAAGCAAATTTAAATAAAAAATCTCATTTGTAGAATTCACAATTTTTTAAAGGGATATATACAGGCAAAAGACTGTGCCAAAAGTATAGAACCAAGTTTAGTCTTTAAAACATTATAAAAAACGTATGAAATCACTTACCAATAACATTTGTCACTAATAATACATAACTGAACAAAATAAAACATGTGGCATACGCACTGTTGAAAACGGAAGTACGAAACTGAGGGAATCATCAAACTATGTATACATTTGTTATAATGTCGTCCTGGATAAAAATTAATATTTTCAGTGGTTGCTTTGTCTTTTAAACATTCTGAGGCAGTAATGGTATCTTTGTAATAGAATTATACTAATGTTGTGCAATATCAAACACTAGTATCTTCTCATCAGTAAATGCATATTTTAACACTAATTTATTTCAGCTAACCTGACCCACGTGGGTCTAGATAGGAAACACCCCAAATATTACGAGAAAATAAAGAAATATTTTGCCAAGTAATATAATAGTGTGTCTATTGCATTCACAATTATAAAAATGTGAAGTTCAAGTTTTACCTTGCAATTCCTTTAAATTGAGCATGATCTCAAAATTATGCGAAATTTGCCTATTTTTGAAAACCAAAATGGCCATGTCAAGAGTTCGCTATCATTTTATATTTAATGCAAATAAATTTTCAAATATTTTTTGTGTGTAATATGAGAACCGGTAAGTCATTTCCAGGCACATACAGTCACACCTTGGAACAAAACCAACTTTAAGATTTACTGCAATAGAGTTCGAAAACTGAAAAAATCGAAACATCTTACAATCCAGAGAGAAGCCCATAAACAAAAAAAATTTTTGACTGAATCTCCTTTACGTGTTTAAGAATTTATGTACAAAATTTGAAAATGATAACAAACTCTAAATGGCAATTTGGTGTTCAAAAATAGGCAATTTTCGCACAGTTTTATGATCATGCTCAATTTAAACAAATATTGTGAATTCTACATATGAGATTTTGATTCTTATTTGCTTTAACATGTTCTCAATAAAAGTTAAATAAATTTGAAATCTAAATATGCAACGGTTATGATAAAAACAATGTTCAAACTTGACAGATTTTATGACAAATTTTAAAAGTCTATGGATAACAAATGAATAACTTGACGCTTATTTGGGTACCATTCTTGTACTCTACAGGTAAAAAGGTAAAAGTACATAATATATTTCACTTCCAGAGGTATAACAATTATATTTTAGGAGAAATATGTGTCTAAACATAGTCTCAGAACGAAATTCAGAAACTGCCAAATTACCCCACACTCTTTACTTAAAAGCCAATTTTTCAAAAGTACTGAAGATTCTGACTAAATATTTCATTTCTGAGCATAAATTTGATGTACAAATACATGATAAAAGTTTCAGCAGATCTGAGAGGGTGACCTTGGAATATTTCCAACATTTGGTTGATTTGAGATGGAATGGCCCGTTGTCTTCTCTAATTCAGCGAAGGTATTCATTCAATCATTCTCTGTTTGGAAAGTATTGTGCGGCAACATGCATTTCATTTGAAATATCAATTCTCTTTACCGTTCTTAGAGTTCGTTAACCCTTCATCTGCATAGGCATATGTGTTTCCTAATTTCTTAAATTGAGCATCAGTTCAGTGGTAGGATGCTTAGGAACTAATGGTGTCCAATCCTTGAATCTCACTACGGACAATACTGATTTTATTGAGCATCAAATTAGCATGCTATTGCCTCTTTACATTCTGGTTTTAATGATTATTTTTGGTATCACCTGCTTAAATATGACTTGGATCATAATGGATTAGCATATCAGGCGAAAACTCGTATGAAAATGCACAAGGAAGCAGAATTTTAACCCAGGTTTTAACTTTTGAACTCTTATTTTCTTTATTCATAAGTGCGTTGTTAAGTATGTAAGTGAGCATGGAAAATGTCCTAATAAAGAATGTATCATCGAAGTGGACTCTAATGATGAAATGGTGAAATTCTTCCAAGCAAAGCTAGACACAATGTTTGTTGATTACAATAAGGTAACATTTTTTATAATTATCTTTATTTCCATTAATAATTTATGCATCAAATAAATGATTTTTTGCACATAGCGACCATTTGTTAGGAATAAATAATCCGAAAGTGTTTTACTTTAAAAAAATAATATTTGAAATAAAAAATTAAATGCATTTCTTTAAAGTGCTTAATAACTGACTAACTGAATAAATCAATAACGAGTTAAGAGTCATTTCAACCTGTTTGCCTCTTTCCACAAGAAGTAAATTATCATGATTGCGGTTTAACATAGATACCAACAACGTACTTTGAATTTCCCGTTTTGGTAAATGATAAATACAAGCCAAACCAAGTAGAGTGATTTATGTTCCTAACTGACCAAGTTGGCGGAAATCACATGTAATAAATGTATTGTGAAATAGAACTTACCAGTGCCCATTAAACAAAATAAATGACTTTCATCTTTTTACCCATCGACGCATTGAAAATAGAAGAGTATAATAGTATAATATTGTCAACTGGTAAAAAGGTCCATTGCTGTTGCAATACTATCTCAAAATTTGAATAAGGGGAGTGTTAACCACTCTATATATAATACATGACCTTAAGAACGTTAACCTTTTTTCGTCACCTTTTGCATCAGCCTTTATTAGAAAAGAACCAAATAACGCATGAAATAACTTGTCATTTTTTAAATCGCCATGGTTGACACGTTAATTATTATATTCCACCTTATATCATCTGCACAAAATTTGCAAATTATTTAGTTAATTATCTGACTACTTTTTTCAAGCTAACAATCAAATTGTTGTTAACCTCAAATTGTTGCTGTTACTCATGTTACAAAATGTACTAGTATGAGTTTACCCTGAGCGAATACTTACTTAATCACATATTATACCCTGTGTATTGGTAGGTTCTGGAAAAGCGTACTGAAATAATCAAATCTGCTGGTGAGTTTATAAGTGTCTCTACAATTACTGGTAGTACAGAATGGCTTACATACAGACCAAACATGAAGGTTGGTGACTTGAAAAACAGTGTGGCTAGTAAGTTAGAAATGAATGAAAAGCAAATGCGGCTGATTTACAATGATCAAAATTTGAAGGTAATAGTTTCTCTTTTTTATTATACCGGTTTATTAAGACATTATACAAAGCTATGTACGACGTTTTACTGACCTAAAGGGTGTTTCAGAACACTTTTCGTTACAAGTAATTATTCATCCGGTTAGCTTGGTATGGTTGTAAACAGACCCTTTGTCATATTTACTTAACAACTTTTCTAACTTCACAGTTATTTTTCGAGTAAATTTTACATGATGCACTGATATTTTATAAAAAAAACATTTTTCTACATTTGTTGCCTGATTAATGTAATTTATTATAAATCTATTTGAATGTACTTCATGCATTTGTAATAGATTTAATGTCATGGCGTGACGTTTGCAACATCAATTTTAATATCGGATGTGTCCACCTTCTGCCAACAGCACTTCTTCTATATTCCACTGACATCCTCGCCATAACTACAGCTTTGGTTTTTATAATGAAGTGTTTTCCTAACGTATCTATACTGACAGCCTAGATATGTGTAGTTTTCTATGTATTATACTCGTTGGCAGCAGTTTCCAGGCAATACACGTGAAACGCCCGTGCTTAGTATACCTAGCAAACTATGTGTTTCACTATCAATTTTACACACAATTTCCGTGTAGCAGATAGAATTTTGAAAAAAAAATATATATTCAAAAATATTACGACTAAACGTAAAGTATTGGCAAGTGTTTAAACGATGTGGAGTTAAAAAGTTGTTGGGTATACATGTAAGTTACATTGACTCCAAGCTGTGGAATAACTTGCCTGCAGATATTGCTAATTTAATAGAATATAAACCTTTTAAAGATTCTGTAAAAAAACTTTTTACTTCCTAAAGTAGTCTAAATAATGTGTCCCTGTAAAATTCATTAACTATTTTTATAATTTCACATCCACTATTTATCATTTCCTACATAAGTAATGTGTTTTTATGAACGCACTAAGTTACTGAACTTAGCCTGGTTTCCTGTCTACCGTGTATTTAGGTGAGCAGTTTACAGCAACTGGCGAATGTAAGTGCTTAGAACCAGGTTAAAACGTGAGTCTAAAAATCTAGGTCATTCTGGAAACTGTGATTGAAATAACAGACTGATGCCATGTAATTAAAACAAACAGTGATGAAAGACTATGTAAAGCTGTATTTGTTTCTTTGTACTTAACATTTTTAAAAAGTCATACTTTCTATATTCAACCCAACTAATTTTCATCTTTGTTGCTTACAATTTTGAAATGATAATCTTGAATATAAATATGACATTTTTGTTACATTTGCGGGGTTTCTTTTGCAGGCTGGTGCAAAACTGTCAGACTACGGCATTGGTCCATACGCCAACTTGTTTGTGATTGTACCATTGTACTGTGTACCTGAACATTTGGACAATGTTGTTTTCGACCTATCATGGGAGTTTCCAGATGTTAACCCAGATTTCTTGGATGCCACATGCTTTGCTTTCGAGAAGGAAGAGTTTGTACAAGTAATTGATTGGACACACCCAACGAACAAATATTACCTGAATGATTCAATCAAACACTCTGAGAAAAACTTGACCAGTGCTGGACAGAGGACTGGACATCAAACAATCAATGTATCCTTGAAGGCTGTTCCAAGTAATATAACACATTTATATTTTACATTGAGCTCCTGGAGATCACCAAATTTATCAGCATTCAAAAATCCTTCTCTTAGTTTTTATGAGGCTGCTGCAAAAGGTGTCAATTTGTGTGAAACTACAATATCCCATGCCCTGAGCTCCCAGGCAGTTATCATGTGCTCAGCAGTTAGGGAAGGGTCTCAGTGGCAGATATTTGAATGCAGTGTTCGAAGTGTAGTTGAGGGGAATTCTAAACGGTACAACCCAATTCGTGCCAGAATTTCTGAACTCATCCGAGATGGGTTGTAAAAAGTGTATTGCATTGATTATGTAAAAGAAATGTACTTTAAATGTATTGTACATTAGGTGAACAACTATATTTGCCATATTTTTATAAACAATGTATTTAAATGATTATGAGGCATATTTTATAAATCAGAGAATTTTCCTTAACTTTTGACAGCAATGTATTTTAGTACTTGTGTGGCTTATTATAGTTATCGGATAATTCATATTATTCCTGCTTATTTTCTCATAACTATATTACATATAACTCAACATGAATGATAAATGATGGATATAAGAATTGTTAATTCACTTTTATGATATGTTTATTATAATAGGACATTTTTTATCCACCTTCCATTTACTCTCTCATTTATTTACAGTCATATTGTATCTTATAACATTTATTCCAGATATGTTTTAGATTAATGAAGATTCTTTCACATTGTGTATACAATACATTGGTTTTTTTCTTTCTTCCATGTATATTTTCTTGGTATACAAATTTAAACATATTATTAAGTCTCATTAATTTGACTTGTTTTGTGTAATAATTTTATTAAATAAAAAGTCGAAATCATAAAATGCATTTGTTAATTTTCACTGGTAACAGCAGCAAGTAATAATATTTTCTTTTCGTTTAGGTTTAACGCCGAAATACACATTGTATAGGCCATGCCTTGCCGGGAATCGAACCTACGACCCCTTGATTAGTAGACTTGTGCGCTATCGTCTGAGCTAGCCGGATGGCTAGCAACAAGTATTTAGCCGTCTTCAAATCACTGTAACAAATCCCTGACTTAGAGATAGTGAATTGGAGCCCTTGTTCAACAAATTAATAATGTGCGTGTACAGTCAGATCTCGATACAACGACACTCTCGTTATACTGACACATTTTATGGGAACGAAAACTTTTGTACGTTATCTTTACTCGTTACATCGGAAATTCATGTTTCCGACACTGACACTCAAACTGGCCCCAAGCCCCATTTTACTGCACAAACTTGATCCGTTACTACGACAATCAGGTGTAAACGGATATCGATTGTCTCACCTTAAGGTTTTTAGCAAGTAGTTTAAGTAGCTAGACTACCTGTTTTGTTTACCTTTTGTTTACATTAATATCATATACATGTAATTCACACGTTTAATCCGATTACGACGGGTAGTAAGTTTCAACACGGGGTGATATCTGTAATGCTGAGTGCAAAACTGGATTAACTCAGGTTTTTATGAGTTGGTGCAGTTTGGGGCTGTAGGTTCCATGAGTTAATCCTTAAACAGAATGTACCTTTCTACAAACCTCGTTGACATCATTTCGTACAGATAAACTGTTTTCAATGGACACCCTCCAGCTACATGCAGGTGCACGAATCTGACGATCGATCAGAAAAGTGAAATAATTTCTGTTAATTTGCTACTGTAGTCTTTATAGTATAATTATGTAATATGTATGTAGACGAATACTGTTCTTGAAATGAAATTAATATTGTAAATAAATAATCACCAGTTGCCTTGAATATACATGTACACTTGCTGGTAATAGTATACGTTCAGTATATATATACGTATGCTCATGTGCATAATACCACTAACTTCATGAAACCGATACCAACATTGTCGGAATAATTCATTACACTGACATATGCGTCATAACGACAATTTTCCTGGGAACGAACGATGTCGTTGTATCGAGACCTGACTGTATCGATTGTGCTTGTCTAAGATTTCATTCGAAATTAATTGAACCACAAAAAAACATGTCAGACCAAATAGTTGGGGTTAGTCGATAGGTATGTTAAACATGTTTACATGTAAAACATGAAGATTGAACGTATTTTGCAATAAATCATACAATCAAATGCAATTTGTCAATAGTCATTATTAAACGCAGTGGTTAAATCAACAGTTTAACTTGGGATTCACGTTTTTGCGCTAAATAAGCGTTGAATGGATGTTTCATGACTTAATTGTCAATTTTACATAAATTTTGTCATTGATGTAAGTGTTAATCAAAAGATTAAATAATCCATTCCGAAACTTAACTATAGATTTAATTTTCTGAGACGCTAAGTACACGGCAATAACAATATTTCGGTCTTATTCGTGAAAAAGTGTGCTTCCTTACAAGTTTTAGTATCTTACAATAAAAAAACAATGTCTACATTGTTCCTTGCAAAATAATATACGTAATATTCATTGACTTTAGTTTAAGACAGTTTAAATATAGTTGTAAATGGATATATCAAAGTATGTATAGGTTAACATCTTATTGATTTTAGTCACAATACCTATGTTATCTTGTAATAAAGATTACCCATGAACAATTGTGTCGATGAACAATTTTATGACGATATTAAAAATCTTAAAACGTGTTTTAAATTTTTCCTGAATATTGAAACAGCTAAGTGGGAGAGTAGCGTCTACGGTTTGGTATATTTAGAAATGAGACCTTAGTATTTTCGAAATATGCATTAGGCAATATTAAGATATACATGCACAGTTTTGGAAAATACACTTCGCCATATTTGGGTAAACATTTATTGAACTCGTATACTGTATAGAGTGATCACATTAAACTTACTTTGTGTAAGCTATCGAATTATATAAAATGAAGTAGTGTGTTATACTTATTCATGTTTTAAACTATCGAGGATTATTAACATTATCGTGGAGATTTTAGATATGGCTAATAGTGTTGATATGTTCGATATTGTACTGTCCTTTGACACTACCGCATCTATGCATAATTGCATTAGTTCCGTGAAACAACGCATGAGAGAAATCATGAAAAAAACTAAAGAACGACATACCAGCAATAAGAATGGGTGTTATTGCACACGGGGATTATGACACGGAATATCTCATTGAATATGAAAATTTAACCGATAATGTTGATCGATTGTGTCAGTTTGTGACAAACGCGACACGAAATAATGGATACACTTGGGACGAAGCATATGAAGTAGCTCTCAGATATGCCCGACAGAAAATGAACTGGCGTGCGGATTCGAATAAAGTTTTAGTGATGATTGGTGATTGCAGACCTCATGAGAAGGATTTCAGTTCAAACAAAGAACGCATAGACTGGAACCAAGAAATTGTCTTGCTGAGAGATATGGTAAATATGTAACATATTGGTATGATACAATGCAATAATTGATATGACCATGCCATGCTTAACATACTGGTATGGAGTACGAAATAAATCATAAAGTCATCCGGTTTGTCTTAATATGCATATATGGTGCCATACCTCTCCTTTCAGTGTTAGCAAATAATACTAAATTCTAAGAGCATCTGATACAATAATTTTCTTTCTTTCATGTTCAGTTGTATTAAAAACTTGACCCCTTAAGCTGAGCCAGCTTTGGACCCATGAGCATAACCATCTTTGTAGGGAACGGTAAAATCATGTCGAGTGCAATATATGGAAGCTGTATGACTTAAAATTCTAGAAAAGAATATTTTAACATTTGCTGAAATAAATCTATGTAAAACGGGTGACCCATTTGATGCTCTAGGTTTAACAGTTTTAAAGATGTTTTAACATTATCTTAATAACACTTGGTACAACCTGTGATCCTTAATTTGGGCTAATGTTTACCCCAGACGTAAATTAAACACTCATTAGGAGACCTTTTGGTGACGTTTTAAGCTACATATACTATTTCTAGGCTTAATAATTTCTGATAATAATTATTGTGTTATAAGTTTCCTCCCGGTTAACTTTCGGCAACCAATGTTATGCAATAAATACATGCCATAAACATGTCTGTCAAGTTGTAGCAACATTGTCCCGAGGATTTAGGAGATGATGTTTTGAGTCAAAATGTTTACGCACGGCGAACTAGGTTCTGTCAGAGTAGCTTACCTTGATCACATTGAGCTTATTTAGAGGTTAATGATTAGTTGCTACTCGCCATTATGCGATAATCACCCGATGACGTCCATAATAGCCTGAGAGCCTTTGGCCCGAAGGCCATTATGGACTCGAGGGTGATTATCGCATAATGGCGAGTAGCAACTAATCATTAACGTCTTTAATACGTTTGTTCAGAATCCGGACTCGATTTTAGTAAACTAAAAACATTTTATTTTGGGACGAATAAATCACTAACGAATTTTCCGAGGACGAATCAGTACTTTGATGACTTAATGAAACAATGACGTAGAATATAATGTAAACTTTGTTGTCAAATGGTGGTCATGTTTTTAAACGTTTGTGACCAATTCACGTTCATTTATCATGGATTAAAACGATATTATCAGGAGACTGGAACTTACTAGTGTTTATGTGTTTTTCAAACTTTAAATTGACGATATGGATGCTAGGATTATGTATGGAAATACACAAGGCGCTGAAGTGAAGGAATGCGTCATTCATGGATTTTCCGAAAAAGGCATAGACCGTTAGACGTTGCTGATGATTTCTAGAAACCAGTTCCATTATATTTAATTTATGCATGGCTTGGCTTTGGTAAAACAATAGTCAACCTACGCATTTACTGTATAATGGCTGGATATTCGTCAAATTGAACACAGAAAGGAATTCGGAGTTAGGTATTTGAGAGCGTCAACGGTTGAGTGTCAGTTGAATTTGAATGGTGAAGTAAGTGATTTATAATGAAATTATCATAATGTATATAATTGATGCGCAACGTGAGAAAAGGGCCCTTATGGTCAAATTTTCGGAAATTGAGATTTTTTCAGAAAGTGAAAGAGTAGGGTTCGTAGTTTCCAAAAATGTATAATTTATTAAAATATCTCAATTAATAACGTTGCTATGGCGATTTGGAATTCGATACTGAGTCCAAGAAAAAAGCGACGTCATGTTTAACGTCGCGTTTTTGTTGGTCATATAGCAACTGAATAACATAGTAAACTGACAGCAAAAATCATTTGGAATTAGTTTTATCGAGAAGTTTTTTTTTTTAATTTAACATTCTTTACGTTTATACTAAAAAATATCGAATTTAAATTGATTTTCAGTTTACAATAGGCTTAAAGAAAGTCTACATGTACGAGTCCTAATAACTAGTCTATACCGACAGTTTTATTACTAACAACCATATATTTATGGTCCCGACAATTTTTTTCACTTTCATTAGCATTATTAAATCTGACTGTGGAAAAAAATGCATTGATACATACTGCATTGTTTTATCTATGGTACAACAAAACAGTGTAAAGGTCTATTTTATCGTGGTTCATCGACGCCAAATTTCCTTTGAAATTGTTGTTAGAGCGTTTAAATTTAGCAAACTGTTATCATTGGCAATTTTGTTTGTAAAAGTTCGAGTTGTCACGAAATATGTGTACTACAGTGTATACTGATAATACAGGATACAGCTAACATAATTTGATATTGAACTCATTTTTACATATGTTATACACGTACATGAATGTACCAATTTGTACAAGAACATATTAATCGTAAAAAATCAGGACCCTGTAAAATGTATATGTCCGTGAATATTTTTGAAAAGATATAAATATGAGTCTCAAAATGTTAAAATAATATTCAACATGTGAACTGCTTTTAATGACAACGACAGATACATTACTCTCATAGCCTATTTACATGTCAGCATTGTCGTAGCTTACACACGCATTGTAATCATGCAATACATGTAACATAGTAACGCTAATTTTGAATTTTACTCCATTTTCACCATCTTAAATTTGCAGGTATTCATAATGACGGGTTTGCAAAAATTACAGTCTAAATAATATAATTGACATTTTTAGAATAAGATAAATACACTATTTTTCCACTAGAGGTTCAGATAAATAGAAGTTTATTTCACATTAATACACAGTCACGTAAAATGTAACAGAATTTTCAAGCAAAGCGATGCTTACTATTACTTAATATTCTTCCTTCAGTAACATCGTATCACAGCAGAATTTAAAATACATGTACTGTTATTGAGGTAATTTGACCCTACGTCAAAAGTGAGTACAATATTTACTAATAACTTTCAATGTCAATTAAATAGTATTTTACACATAGTAAGTCCAAATCCAGGTGAAAGATGGATAAAAATATTTAGTTAAACATAAAATGGGAAATTTACGTAATACGGAAGTAGCTAACCTTTTCTTTGAAAGATCTATGAATGCCGACATAACAACGCTTTTGGTAGGCATCATTATCAAAGAAATTTTGAGTATTAAAGTTTGGAGATGATAGTCGGTAATCCTTTGATATTTCAATTGACCCAAGGAATGCATGAACAGTAATAGTTGTGGTCAAGTTGAAGAAACTGAGCATAGATCTGGAAATCTGGCTCTGAATCACGGAAGTTTCATGTATTTCAAATTACATTAAAGTTTGACATACGTTCTTTGGATGGACGATGACCTGTGTATAAGTTGTGGGCTCTGTTAATAACGAGGGTTAATGCCATTTTATGACAAAATCAGGCTGCATGATAACGCTTCGATACCGCTAATGGGTTAAACAGAAAACAACGGGAATAAAACGCGTTTAACTTCTAAGACCTAGGCCCTGTGCTCATGTGTGGGTCAGATTTAAACACAAACTAAGATAAAAGATCACTGTAGTACCATATTGCACTTAATAATCATAATGATATTGCCACCATTTTGTTTTCAATAAACTCTTAATAATTATTCTTAACGAAATAAAAAGTATTGACAGTTTCGTATGACGATAATGAGGTGTAGGCCTTCTAACGAACTTGCGATTAGTTATACTTGTAATTAAGAAAGAACAATCTTTATCTTAAACCAATTTGGATTTATTATTTATTTATTTTATTACAATGATTTATTGGTAGATGGAAACATTATATGTTTCTAATACTTTTATTTCATACCGCGATACGCCCTTTGAAAACTTATTCACGAAGACAGTCTCATTAGCAACAGGTTCACATTGATTCACAAATGTTATCTTGCTCGGCAATTGTAATAGATTTGGTAATTAGACTGAGGTACAATTTGCTTACAATAGATCTATTTTTTTCGATCATAGATGTTGATGGAACTTTATTTAGAGCTAGTCAAATTATGAAAAGAATAATGAATGCCGATATCTAGCCAGACCAAACCTTTATATGTACATGGTGACAGCTGGGGCCGCTATTCAAAGTAGGCTTACAGACTGGTGATCAATAATTTGGTAACAAATTCCATATTTCAATTTGATTTACCGTTTTAATTATAAACGACAGCAATACATTAGAGCAATAACATATATAATGGTTAATGCATGATTGCATTCGATGCATATTTGTCTAAGAAATTAACAGACCTAACTAAAAGTCTAAAAGCCCGAGGATATTTCAGTTTAGAAAGGGACGATTTTTTTCTAATTTTGCAGTTTCTATTCACGAAATTTCCCGACCATGCTAACATTATATGATGAAATGAATCAAAAATCAGAATAAAAAGTACAAGTCCGCATTTGATATTATAGCGTATGCTGTATTCACGGGTGTGCATGTGTACCCGTAGTTACGAGTAAACAATGTGATGGCGACGCGTGTAGAAGCTGTATCCATCGTCAATTTAAATCAATGGTACCGAAATAATGCGTGTAATTCTCCCGAAAAATCTGATTGTAGATCTTGATTACCTTTTTAGCAATCCAATTTTAAAGCACAAATAATACAGAATTTCTAAATGTCAAGTAACAAGTTAGAGTCAACACCATGCACACGGCGGCTCGGCACGTTGACGAAAGTTGGATAAAAAACACTCATGACTGTCAACGATCCTTATTTTTACGCTATTTGATATTGATTTCTTGATACATTGATAATAAGTCAGTCATATTTTACAGAACATACATTGATTCCCTTAAAATAATGCAATAGAGCCAATTAAATCTTCAGTATAAACAATGCAATAATCACTGACGTGACACGTGTACGCTAAAATTGACCTCGATAACGTTTTTGACGTTTACCGCAAACGACGTCAAAGAGCTTAAGGGCCCTTTTCTCGCGTTGCGCATATTATGTAAAAGTTCAGATAAATCTTGTGCCTTATATAATTGTTTAATCTATCCTACAATTCTAATTGACAAAAACTCATGAATGCATTCGGCCGCCATCTTCGAAGCTATTGCTACTTGTTCAAGTTGTTGACGTAATCAGTGCGCGTGCACGCACTCGGCGCCTATTATGCATAATGGGCGAGTTGAAGGCGGCCAAAATCGAATAATACGGGAAAAAGTCGCGTAATGGCCTTGTTGACTAGTCATATTTGTTACTATATATAGTAACAAACGTATTAAAACATGATAAGAGGCTGCCAACTTGTTACTAACTTTAACAGATAAAGCAGAGTCACTCACATTCTAATTTTGATACTTTGCTGATACAAAAGCTACCATCGACCGTTCTAACTATGTACAAATAATAATAAACAGAGAGATCACTAAGACATTGTTAAGTTTGATTGTAATGAAACCATGTCGAAATATTTTGTACATATGACATGTCGACTTCAATTAAATATTTTCTTACACCCAGTGTTTATTTTAGGGAGTTAAGATCAATGCTGTACAATGTGAAGGTAGATCATTTGCAGATTCTTTTTATCAGAAGATTGCCTCAACAACGTTTGGACACTATGTACCTCTTGAAGATATTAAACAAATCGAGCAAGTATTGATGTCCATTTGTTACAGAGAAGCTGGTCTTGGAGGAACTTTTGTAAGTTTAAATGTGTATCACGTTAATATAATCACACTAGTTTGCATAAATTTTATAAAGTACATTTTTTATTAAAATGATTATGATGTCGACATCTTTTGATATATTTGCAAGACTTTTACTCATTGATTGTTCAATTATTGTCAGAGAAATTATATTGAAAATATTAGAAACATAATGAAAATGTTTCAATCGTGTCATCCACGGCAGTGGATTAATAGTATTATAGTAGCGCTTAGAATTTCGAATCTAGACGTCCCGAATTCGACTTACTGGCGTGGTATATTATGCCACCATTTTCAATTTTTGTCCATATATAGAACTATTTAGCCTGTGAATAAAACACACGTTTCATGTTTATTAAATACTTTTCACACCAAAGTAAGGAAAATTACTGCTGTGGCGAGTTTGTTGTTGTAAATGTTGGTGTATTTTATTCGTTTAACGCATTTCCTTCTAATGGTGATAGGTAGAGAGTTGTTCTCCCACATCTTTGAGTCCAACTCTTACGCAGCAAGAATCAAAAAGTGGCGTTATTTCTGATGACTCCGATGATGACAGCAGCGATAGTGATGATGATGATAACTTTGGTGGTAAGTTACTGTAAATTGTAAGGGTGAATCTAAATAGTAAGCAAATTATTTTTATTTCTCCAATTGTCAATTGAAGCACAATCACTATGTACAGTGTCGCAACTGTGGCAGCAGATGAAAGACATTTTTTATAAAAAGCAAACTGTTGTTATTTTATAGGTGTAGGCAGCAAAGTAAATGTGGTACATATGATACAAAACGGTATTGAGATAGACATGCGTCATCTGTACAGTTTTCACAACCATAAAAGACTGCCACATACATCAGAACGATATGTTCACTGTTCGGCATTTGTAAAGCATTATTATATATGTGTGAGGTACATGAGCGGTTGTTTTAAAATTGACTTGCTGCTGACGTGTGTTTTGTGTGGCTTTATCACCATATTATTTACCCTGTGCTTCTTTCAAATTCGTGGCACAAATCATGATTCTGTCTTATATTTTATTTACAGCACTACTATGCCCAATGTGTAAAGTTAAAAAGCCTGCAGATGAATTTCCGTACCAGACTGTCTCTGAACATTGTGAACATGCTTCAATGGAATGTTTAAGGGTATGGACTTTTTCTGTTACATCATGTCACTTATCTCGACATAGACAAAACTGTTTTAATAGAATTTTATCTCTTTATCAACACTTTTTATAAGGTAATAAGAATGTGCATTAGTCATTCGCTTTTATGGATGATTGCTTTACAAGTATTGGTTATCCTATCTCAAATAGCAAGACACTTATCACTTTAATTATGAAGTGGGTGATAATCTGCAGCAACCAAATATTCAGTCCTAAAATCTCCATATTTGAACTTTGACTTTCTTCTTCATCATTTTAATTAAATTTCTATATGAAGCGTAATTATACATTCAGCAAGGACGTCGCTGATTAACATGCGATTGCTTAACTCTTTTCAGGCCTAACTGATTTTGTAACTATCACCTGCTTAATTGTTACTGCGATCATCATGGATTAGCGTACAAATATAAAAATTCACTTGAAAGTGGGATTAAACCCCAACTTTTTATTTTAACTTTTAGTTCCCTTTTCTTTTATAAGTGTGTTGTTAAGTATGTAAGCGATCATGGAAAATGTCCTTACGATGAATGTAACATTGAAGTGAACTCAAATGATGAAATGGTAAAATTCTTCCAAGCAAAGCTGGACACGATGTTCGTCGATTATAATAAGGTACATTTTTGTTCATTATCCTAGTAAATATGCTACAACAAGTCTTAATCAGAATCATCATGACTGTCTGATGTAACGAACTGTTAATTTTTATTTACATAAGTCCAACTTCGCACACGAGTCTAGTCTTTTGCAGTTATGCTTATAACACCTAGAAAGTTTTTAACTTTATCAATAGTAGCATGTGAAATAAGACCAATAGAACAGACATTAAAATGCATTTGTTTTCAAGATCTTAATGGTGAATTAATAAATTAGTTTATAACTAGTTTAAAGCCACTTCAACCTGTTACCTGTTTGCCTCTTTCCACTAGAAGTAAAATCATCGAAATTGGTGCAACACGAATAATGGTATTTTGCGGTTTCACACAGATACCAACAAAATGCTTTGGATGTGCCTGTTTGGAATTTGGCGTATAGATGTCAAATCAAGTAGAGTGATTGCATTCCCTAACCATACAAGTTGGTAGAAATCATATGTAATAAATGTTTTGTGAACTAGTACTTACTGGAGCCGATTAACGAAATAACTGATTTTTATCTTTTGACACATTGAAAGTTAAATAGTTAATAATATTATCAACTGGTAAAAAGGACGATTGCTGTTCCCATATACTAACTCAAACTTTTAAATAAAACGAGTACTTCGCCACTCATAAGTCGACTTTTAGATTGTTTGTAAGGGAAAGTTTAATTTAAAATGTGTGTAACACTTTTGAATTAATTGCAAAAACTCTTGGTATATAAATACGAGACATTTAGAAGGTAGACATTTTTTTCGTCAAAATTTCCACTAGCCTAAATTAGAAAAGAACAAAATAGCCCATAAAAATAAATGTCCTTATTGAAAAATTGCCATCATTAACGCGTGCAAACGTCTGCAAATCTGGTTTTAAATAAAATTAGTTTACTATCTGACTTAACTTTTGTTGAGCTAACGATCAAATAGCTCAGGGCCAATAAATATATTTGGGAGAGATATGAAGTTATTATGAAGTTATTATATGCATAATTTGCATTTGATTTTGTTGTCTAATAAAGGATTAACCCAACAACAAGTATGTGTTTACCTTATTGAACAAATTGTTGATGTTGTTCATATAAATACAATGTATTTTACCCAGAGGAAATATTTGCCTTATCACATGTATTACCCTGTATATTGGTAGGTTCTGGAAAAGCGCACTGAAATAGTTAAATCTGCTGGTGAGTTTATAAGTGTCTCTACAATTACTGGTAGTACAGAATGGTTTTCATACAGACCAGACATGAAGATTGCTGACTTGAAAAACAATGTCGCTTGTAAGTTAGAAATGAATGAAAAGCAAATGCGGCTGATTTACAATGATCAGAATTTAAAGGTAATCGGTTTTCTATTTTAAAAAAATACTGGTTTTGGGAACATAATACAATTTTCTGTTTAGCATCTCACTGACTTAAAGGTTACATACCACTAAATAAAATCCTTCTTTGTTGTTTATAAAAAGTCTCATTTTCAATGACAAATTACACTATGACCCAGGGGTGTGAGATACCCCAAACCATATATAGGCTGAAAGATCTATCTATTCCCCTCAAAATGATCAGTATTAGAAAAAAAGTTACGTTACTTATAAGAAAATAAATTTCGATTGAAAGTTCCTACCCTGAAAATGTCCTGGTTTTTAACTCTTCACCAGTCGTACAGAGTCATCTCCCCTTTTAACCAGTTTTCGCGACTAAACTAACCAGATCCTTTGATTTTTTGCATACTTTCATAGGAAAAGCATTGTCAAAGACATACATACTCTTCAATATTAAAAAGCACCACAAATGAGGTATCCATGCACTCTCAAAAAATAAATAAGCACCATGTCACACTTTCTATTTCCGGTAAATGCTCACTTCCGGTTACCATTTAGTGGTATGTTACCTAAAGGGCGTATTAGAACACATTACAAGTAATTACTTACACGGTTGGCTCTGCTTAGCTATAAACTTAACAACTTTTCAAACTCCACAGTTATGTTTTGATAATATTTCTATGATGCACTGATATTACAAACATTTGTTTTTAAATGTGTTGCCTTGTTTATGTAATTAGTTGAAAATTGTTGTAAATCTATTTGAATTTTCTTCATGCGTCTGCAATAGATTAAATGCCATGGCGTGATGTTTGCAACTTTGAATTTTAATATTGGGTGTGTCCACCTTGTGTCAACAGCACGTCTTCTATAGTCTACTGACATCCTCGCCATAACTATAGCTTCGGTTTTTATAATGAAGTGTTGTCCAAACGTCATATACTTACAGCTTAGATATGTGTAGTTTTCTATGTATTATACCCGTTGGTAGCAATTTCCAGGCAATACACGTGAAACGCCCGTGCTTAATATTCCTAGCAAACTACGTGTTTCACTATCAATTTTACACACAATTTCCGTGTAGCTCATAGAATTTTGATAATATTATATATTTAAAAACATACCGACTAAAAGTAATGTAATGGAAAGTGTTTAAACGATGTGGAGTTAAAAAGTTGTTGGGTATACATGTACACTTTTATAAACGCACTAAGTTACTGTACTTAGCCTGGTTTCCTGCCTACCGTGAATTTAGGAGAGCAGTTCACAGCAACTGGCGAAGGATAGTGCTTAGAACCAGGTTTTAAAAACGTGAGTCTAAAAATCTAGGTCATTCTGGTAACTTTGGTTAAAATAACAGACTGATGCCATGTGATAAAAACAAACAGTGATGAAAGACTATGTAAAGCTCTGTTTGTTTCTTTGTACTTAACATCTTCAAAAAGTCAAACTTTCTATATTCAACCCCAACTAATTTTCAGCTTTGTTGCTTGCAATTTTGAAATGATAATATTGAATATAAATATGACATTTTTGTTACATTTGCGTTTTTTGCAGTCTGGTGCAAAACTGTCAGACTACAATATTGGTCCATACGCCAACTTGTTTGTGATAGTGCCATTGTACTGTGTACCTGAACATTTGGACAATGTTGTGTTTGACCTATCATGGGAGTTTCCAGATGTTAACCCAGATTTTCTCGATGCCACATGCTTTGCTTTCGAGAAGGAAGAGTTTGTACAAATAATTGATTGGACACACCCGACAAACAAATATTACCTGAATGATTCAATCAAACACTCTGAGAAGAACTTGACCAGTGCTGGACAAAGGACTGGACATCAAACAATCAATGTATCTTTGAAGGCTGTTCCACGTAATATTACACATTTATATTTTACACTGAGCTCCTGGAGATCACCAAATTTATCAGCATTCAAAAATCCTTCTCTTAGTTTTTATGAGGCTGCTGCAAAAGGTGTCAATTTATGTGAAACTACAATATCCCATGCCCTGAGCTCCCAAGCCGTTATCATGTGCTCAGCAGTTAGGGAAGGGTCTCAGTGGCAGATATTTGAATGCAGTGTTAGGAGTGTCGTTGAGGGGAATTCAAAACGGTACAACCCAATTCGTGCCAGAATTTCTGAACTCATTCGAGATGGGTTGTAAGAAGTGTATTGCATTGATTATGTAAAAGTAATGTACTTAATATGTATTGTACATTGGGTAAACAACTATATTTGCCATATTTTATAAGCAATTTATTTAAATGATTGTGTGGCATATTGTCGTAATTGGATTTTTTGCCTTAACTTTTGGATCAATGTATTTTAGTAATTGTTTGTGGTACATAGTTATAATCAGATAATTTACCTTTAACTTTTATAAATAATGTATTTTAGTAATTGTGTGTGGTTACAGTGGTACATAGTTATAATCAGATAATTTACCTTTAACGTTTGGAAACAATGTATTTATGTAAGTGTGTGACACATTGTAGTAATCGTATAATTCTTTATACCTATATTACATATTACATTGTTGTAAATTTTGTCGTGAAAAAAATGGACAAATCAGTCTACATTCGCATTGAACATGGATTTTGAGTGCTGGTTTTAGACAATGGTTAAGAAAAGTAAGGTTATGCGAGCTGGTCGCTGCGAAATTACCATAACGCCAGATAGTTAAACTCAAAGAAGCGATCTCATTCATACAATCCTATTACATGTACATGATATATTCAAAACTTTGCAGAGATTCTATCACAATTTGTATTTTATATGTATTGCTTTTGTTTATTTATAATTGTCTTGTCAATTTGTACTTTTTTTCAGATCTAAAAAATACTTTATAAGTCTATTAAATTGTAAGACATTCGTCTGTGCTTTTTTGCTGTTTGATAGATCTGTGTTTTTACTGTTGTTGTGCTTCATATTTATTTGCTTACAACTTTTTCATATTACAATCTACTAAATTAGAATATTAAAGTAGTTGCCTGAACAGATCTTTTTATAGAGCAAGTCCTATATCTATTTTGCAGAATGTTGTTTGTGTTTGCCCAAAAGAAATTTTTGGATGTCCGAACTAAAAATGGTTTTTCGGGCAACAGGACTCTCACTAATTTTGTAGACTGATATTATTACATGTATATATAATAATGTCTTATAGTTGTTGAAGTGTTTTATGATTACTGATTAATTCGTTTATTAAACATACAAGTAAAATATAAGTTCATTGTTTGTTGTTTTTTTTTTTAAATTGTTGTCTATTAACCACATAATCAAATTATGCATTGAGATAGTGGATTGTAGCCTTTTTTCTTAGATAATGTAACTCAATAGTGTCTTAGTTCAAAACTCTGCCAAAGTTTTTTAAAGGTTTTAGACACAATCACGGAGCAAATACGATACATTTGTTATTCCCGAATTTCAATCTAGTAAATTCCATCTTGTTCTAACTGGTTTTATTTAATTTGCAAGATAAATATATTTTATGACATAATGTATTATGTTGAACTGCTAGAGGCCGAGATTAAAATTGTTTCCTATGATAGACTCTGGTAATGTTAGAAAGTAGACCATTCCATGTGATGCACAAAGCGTCTAACCATTCGGAACACCTCGACCTTGCATGAATGAATCATTATTCGTATCGAATGGCCGAGGAGTTCCGAATGAACGTCTAACATGTATAATAGTTATACATGTATATATAAGTTTTTTCCAGGAAATATTACTGGGGGAATTGTCTGAATCTTATTACGCTAACTGTTGAAACAAACGCACCAGATAGCTCAAGCGTTAGGGCCTCTAACTTACTTTGTTATATAAAGATATATAAAGAGGCAATGAGTGTTTAGTCCTGATGCATATGTTATAGCTACAGTTCTTGACCACAAAATATGGACGTTTTTTTTAAAGGTTTTGGCCTTGTTTTTTGTCTTGTAAAACTATGTAATTAGTTAATAGTTTTCAAGGTAATATTTTCCATTTTTAATTCATAATATTGTTTGATAGATAACTTTGAACAAATAATTTTAAGAACAGTCTCAACTTGCACCAATGAACATGTATTCATCATGGCATTTGTGTAAACATATTTGTTAAGCATTTGGTCTCAAACTTGGACTGTGTCAATCCCTGTGCTTAATCTAACCTACGTTTAACATGGTTACGGCCATTGATAAAGATTGGGCGCAGTGTCCCCGGGTTAGGTAATGCATTGCAAGTGCCAATCACTCTCTAACTGAATGAGTACCACCTAATCTCACGTGACGACTTATTCTCACTTTATATGTCTTAACAATACATTTCCTGAGAATGCTCTCACTATTTCTTGTACTGGGGAAATAAAAATTCTGGTAGTTGACAAAATAAAGAAACTGAACTATTTGTGTTTCATTAAAAAATAGTTTTATATAAAGCATTAACAATGTATACGTAATTACGTTCATTTTTTAAAACAAAAACACAACGTTATAAGTATATTAAAGCACAATTTTAGTCAAATCAATAATATTGCAATCACATTAAAAATTAATGTAATTCATTTCATGCTGCACAATGAAATGTTATGTTTTAGATAAAATGTAAGGCAAAATATAAAGTACGTTTTTACCCTATTGAAAATATAAACATATATGTACAGTTGACTATACTTACACAGAAACAAAATAACAGATACGGGATATTCGTCAAATTAGGAACGCCACCCATATAAATAGTCGGTGTAATTAAAATCGAATTCGCACCAAAATTGACGAACACTCCTTCCGTCAAGAAAATAAAAAGTATGTTAAATACATATATTATATTAAATAATATCTACCGTAGGCATTTGATTTTATGACCGTAACTTATTCGATTACAAAATAAACAACTTTGACTCAAGAATCGGTCATAATTGTGTGAATAATATAAAATAACTGTAATGGATTACAGTACGCTCGGTGTACACATTCAATGGGTCGATTGCAAAATTCTAGTTTAAAGATAATCTTGAGTTTAAACTCGAGCCATTGCATGAATATAGTTTAACTAGTCGCAGTCTAAGGAAAATCCTGGATGGATTGCTTAAATACAGATTAGACCAAACCTGAGTTTATATTTAGTCTTATACACCATAAAAATTAAACCTGCCATGGGGGTAGTTTAAAGCCGAGTTTTAGAAAATACATCAGTTTTGTAAGTTGAGAAAATGTCGCTTGCATATAAGCATTATGTTTGTTGATCATAAATAAGTATTGTGTCATTGTCACGTGATTGTATACTTTTTGAAATGCATTTGTATGTTTCACTCGGGCCTATTGACCTATTGTTGCAGAAATGAATTCTTCACTTCTTCTTCATATTTGCAGAGGATAAATTTCAATATAATGCGCAATTATCTAAGAAATTAACCTTCATAATGAAACAAATTCTCACAACTAAGATTAAACCAAAGTAATGGCTTCTAAACAAGACTCGAACCAACACAGAGGGTGAAAGTCTACTGTCATAACTGATCTGCTACAAACACCTCAGAGTGTGATATCGATGAAATATCAATGAAGTTTTTTTCCTCATAACTTATAATATAGTTTTATGTTATTTTTGCATCAAAGAAATTTTATTTTGTAATTAAATTCTGATCGCTTTATGTGAGCTTTAAAGGCTCAGGTCTGAGATTTTTCGATATTGTAAAACACTGACAAAGAGCTATTGTTTAACTTGGGATATGTCTAAATCCCCCAATAACCAAATACATGTAGTAACATTTGTAATTGAAGCACAAAATAACGACAATAACTTCAATAATGATAATGTGATGTTATTTTGGGCTCACACACAGAAGTATTTTTGTCATATTTATATACTATATTGTACGGTGATGTGGCTTTTACGTTTTGATTATCACACTGTTGAGTATAGTGTTTCAAATCAAGTATCTGTAAGGGGATAGTAGGAAGTTGCACTAGCGATATTTTGTGGAAAACAGAGCATAGTATATATTTGTATTAATGCTTGTATTTATTGAGAGCTATATACGTCATGTATTCAATAGATTAAATTCTGCACTTGACAACTTCTATCATTCTGCAGATAAGTCGCTCCCTGTATGATTATTATAATCATTAAAAATTTAAAACATGAATGCCTTTCAAATAAACTTAAATAAACTCATTTGTAGTTAGACTATACTATTTTTCAATATTTACTTCACATGAATCAACATTTATCAATACCAAAGAATTTCTTTTCTGTCACAACTCATCGAAACAAAGTTGATATTGAATAGAAAGGAATGATCTAATTTGTAAGACAAATGCCTGAACAAACAGAACAAAACTGAAAAAAAAACTGGAAAAAATACAAAAGCAATAAAACTTAATGCAAGTTCACAATAAAAAAATTGGCCGAATAGACGAATCTATACCATATCTTTTATATAATAAGTGGCACTTATCTACATGAAAGTTTGAAAAAAGCGTAACTATGATTTATAAAGTGACATTAGGCAGTTTAGTAAGTCAAGTTAGGCATAACTGCATGTCAACATCCAAAAAAAGTTTGATCAGAGCCTTCACCTGAGGAACCTCAAAACATTTAATATTATGAACCGAAGCTTTCTGACTGTGCAAGTAAACTGATTAAACACCATACATGTACAATACATTTATTTAATTTACTAATCCACCAATTAGATCGCGAATTATATACAGGAAATATTATTAAAGTTCAGGGGCCACTTTCACAAAAAATCTTAAGTTTTTTCATAAGTCATGACTTAAGCTTGGACTTAAGTTAAAAGTTGTGGTGAACTTAAATTTTTACTAAGTGAGTTTCTCGAAAAAACTTAAGACAATCTTATCTGTTCCTGACTTAAGTCTGGTCTTAAGTTTTGACTGTATCAATGTTTCATAGCTACGCTGTTAAATCTGTCAATTTTTACCGGTTATGTGTAAATCATCAATGGTATGATGTAATACATGTACAATCTTTTAGCAATGACTTATATACAATTCACACAAACACATCAAATATCAATACACGATGTCCTCGTGTTATCCTTGTACAAGCAGGGAACCAAAGTAAAGCAAAAAAAAATTGATGTAATCTGTGTAGAGTTTGAAAAACAAAACAAAAACACACTGTAGGCAAAGCTTTCATGGCTAATTAGAAGGCAGCCAAATATCTGGATTTGTGAGGCTATCACTGAAAAGGTAAATCAATATTTTTCTTATCTAAATTCTGCATGCCGTTGCTTTTTAAAATTCACTGATACATAATTTAATTTGTTTGCTTTTATTTTGCATTCAAACCTCAAATTTGTTGTCAGATAGCTTTAATCGTCTTCACACGCATTTTATTTGTTCGCCTCTTCATAGAAATAGGGGTACATATATGAATTTGAATGCCATTTATTCTATGAGTCATGCCATTTGAATTCTGTTACAATTACCCGTAGCATAGAATATTAATGCAACAAGAACTTTCATGTAAATTGACAAACTATGTGACCAGCTTGTAGGTCGCACTAAATGGCCTTGCAGTAACTTGCTAGTCTACATAACCTATACATATTTATTAAGTATTGGTCGTCAAACACTTCTAATGGATTAAATATATTCTAAATATTCGCGGCCTACTCAAATGACATCTTCGAATTAAAACATTGGGCGCAGCCATATTGAAATTTCTGACATAAGTCACATATTTTTGACTTAAGTCACCTCCCTAGGTGACTTAAGTTTTGTCTTAAGTTTATGTTTCAAAATCGACTTAAGTTTTTTTGTGAAACAGTGATAAGATAAAAACTCGACTTAAGCAACAACTTAAGTTTAAAAATGAACTTAAGTTGTTTCGTGAAAGTGGCCCCAGGTCTGATAATCACACTACTGATCGATTTTAATTTTGTGCAAAAATTAACGTCCAATCACGAAATTTTCATGAATATGTGGTATTTTTTTTGTGCAATGAAAACAAAAACAGGCTATAATTTTCTAACCTGAAGACTAACTGTTACAGAATAACAAAGCTGAAGGATTGTTATCCTCTGGACAGGTAGTCTTAGGCTAGCTAAATCAAAATTAAACTTGAATTATGCAATTGAGAGATAAACTCGAGGCTAGTGAGTCCTGGACTAAGGCTTAAACTAGACTAAATTAAACTTGAATTATGCAATCGACCCATTAGTATGTTTATTGAGTACAATCATAGTAAGTGTCTTTTAAATGCAATACGCGACACAGTTGACTATGGATGACCTAGAGCAATTGGTAAGAAAAAGGGAAAATAACCGAATACATCCGCCTGCATTGATGTATTCATTCTCGTATCCAGAGGTTCGAGAATCTTGATAACTTCTGGGTACGAGAATATGATGGATCATGTACAGAGCCAAGGACTTACAATAGTACAGGAATGAATAAGAAAATTGATTTTTAATGTGGTAACATTGAATCCTTATAACCGTTCAATAAATAAATACATATACAAACATGTAGTAAGTGTGTCTGAACGACAACTCTGCACAAAATAGCATTTGGAACACCTCTACCATTCATTGAATGAATAATTATTCGTTGTGAATGGCCGAGGAGTACCTTATGCAAATGAGATTATTTTTGGGGTTACATGAAGCATTACCAATGTTGTTTTAAATGCGAAGTACATGTACACTACTCGTAATTTGCGTATAAAAATAATAATTTAGTGTTATATCTATAGTAATCATAAAGCGTTGGTCATGAAATCAAAATTTATGTCTAATATATGAACAAAATGGTTAAAGTCAAGAGTTCAGAGAACTTTAAAGCACCACACGATAGCATCATTGTTCATATAGTATCGTGTCCATGTGTTACGTGATACCAATGTCCATTTCTTCTCCTTTTCCATCTTGGTCAACAATGGCGGTAATTTCTCATATGGATCGCCAGGCCCTATCAAATTTGTTCTACAAATCAGGACGATAGTACCACCTGAAAATGCAAAGAGAAAGTTCGTCATTTTATGCAATACATGAAAGACATTAGCCGAATCCGAGAACTTTAGACTTGTAGTAAGTTGTCATCTGACGGTGGTTTTCTTGTAATGCATTAGGAACTCCTCGACCATTTATTAAATGAATAATACCTAGTGAACGGCAGAGTTTTCCGATGCTTATAACGGTCTTGACGTTATTTAGGCCATTTCGGTTGGTAATATCTTAAATAAATATATAGAGCTAGTTTACTATATATTCGTAGCATTCGTACCGCTATCGATAAACTACATTGTTGTTTGTTTTTACACCATGCACATGTAGACATTCCTGTGATAGACAGCACATAAAATCATTTACATGAAAAAATATTGCAAACCGTTATCTTTAATTTAAATATACCCCTAAATGCACAAATATTCAAATCACTATGCTAAAATCGATCGTAGTTTTCAAATTTATATTTATTTTATGCTGGAATATAAGAACTAAGTAAAAAGTTAAATAAAATGCATAGTCTCTTATCATAAGTTAAATGTTAACTTTAATTTTCTTTATGGTAGACAACTCTGGCTTGGTTTTGGTTTGTTTTTAGTTTTGGATTACGTCCCTTTCTACATACAAAATCAAATGCAATGCAATGTATGGATGAAACGGACTGTCAATGAAATATTTTTTTCTTAGTATTCACCAAAATTGCAAGCATATGGAAGAAACTACCACCTTTTTTAAATAGAAAGTCGATGTCGCAGGTGAGTTAGTTCAAGGACCCTGTATAAACATAGGGCTCTTGGTTAAAAGAGTTCAAAGACCTCTTCCAAATGATGTTAAATGAGAGAAAATAATGTCCATTTTCCGTCAGCCGTGTTATTAGCATCACGCAAAAAGGTGACGAAATATGTTAATATGTTAGCCGAGAACCACTGTTGATCTGTGAGATTTAAAAGAAAATGAAACTGGATAGAGGTTTAATGATTTTCAAAACGTCCACATATATGCTGGATGAAAATATGCCTGTTGCTATAAAAGGGTTGACCAAAAAACTGAACTTTCCAGTTGAAATGGAAAGTAAATAATTATTTTTAGCAATTTGATACCAGCAACAATCAAGGCGTTGTCATAATACATGTACATATATCTTTACAGATTATAGGGTCTATTAAGCAATTCATTTCACCAAATGAATAGAATTAAGATATTCAAATTCTTTGATGCAATTTGTATAAACTTTTCGCAAAAAATATCTCAAACTCGAAGCAATGACCCTGTATAAACATAGGGTCCTTGCGCAAGGGAAAAAACTTGAGAGCCTGTCAAGCTAATTTGATTCGAACCATTACTCGAGTCATGATGACTCGAGTAATGGTTCGAATCAAGTTAGCTTCATGAGTGACTATTTCGGACAACCTTTGTTACTCGGCACATTCGTTTTTCATATTATTGCATCTGTGTAAAATATACTGAAACAAAAATCATATAAAGCGAGAAATGTTATGCCCACCTGGTTTCACTAGTCTAATCATTTCTTTAATTGCTTCACATGGCACGTGAGCCTCTTCTACAAATATACCACTTCCGGTTATGACGTCATATGTATCTACGAATAAAATAATTTTTAGATGACAATAGATAATGGTGAGATAACGAAACAAAGAGATCAATATAAAATAAGATTACTAGTTTTTACTGGAGTGGCAGGTATCAAATATGGCGTCAATCAATCTCCGTAAACAGATATCCTGTAGAGCGTTGTCGTACAGGATCTCTACTTTCTCCATGGAAGGTCACGTCGAGATGAACTTTGTTTCGACCAATCAATGCGTAGCTTTCATCTAGACGAAAACACTATTAATCACATTTTGATTTAGTAATTTCTATTTTTAGACCAAGTTTTGCATGCTAATTTAACAGCGGTATTATTCACAGTCTGCGATTGGGCGGCTCATTTCAAATTGCGTGACGTAGACGATGTAAACAAGTTAGGTATCATAACAATTTCGTCATGAATATTATGATGAGAAAAGGTCGCCTGAACGTGACCTTCGTTTGAAAAAGGCCAGATCTAAATTAGAGAGTAGACGAGCGGAAAATTTTAGATCAGGTTTTAATCAAATTGGGTGTCAATAAGCCCATGTTACTTCACAAGGTTTGGTGTACGAAGTTTTACGGAAGTTGCGTTGTACAAGATGACAGAAACACCATCATTTCTTCATTACGGTGCCCCATACAGGCTTCCGTAAAATCGACATAATTGCTACATTGTTATAGAATGGCATCATCTACCGCGGCCGCGATGGAACCGGGACAGAATATTATCAAAAATTTTACGATGATTTAGCAATACAATAAAGTGCAGTTTACGATAAAAGTCGGTCGTAAGAGCTTTGATAGTATGGGCCCCGGATCGCTAGGCGCGAAGTCAAGCTTACCACTGCTGCAACACGATCGCGGCTACAAGTTCGTGTTATTTATTTTAGATACTAAGCCAATACATACGGAGTAAGCTTGAAATGAGTAATGATCAAGTTAAAATTAGACTAAAAAGAATTTGAAAATGTGAACTTACTCTCTGGAATATCTAAGGGGTTTCCTGTTATATATTTGATAATGTATTTATTATAGAGATTGTCTTTCTTAGCTTGATTCAACATAGATTCTGATGGATCTAAGGCATCAATATCTGTAAACCCTTCTTCCCGTAACTGAAAGAATAATATCACGATAAGAAATTATGCCGTGTGTCATCTTGGACCGTCATGGATACAAGCTAATATATACTAGGACGATAAAGAAACGCCGGGTAACCTATAATGATTGTTTTAAGGGATAAATTGTATTATTGGATTATTATATTTATTTTTGTATGAAATGTCATCTGTATGGAACCAGCTGTTGAAGTTTCAATCGATTTCCGATGCTGATTATGTGAAAAAATACCCCCTTTTAACGATGACCCTTCTTGTTTTGCGAAACACGGCCGGACATGTGTTGCATATTTTATGTACCCGGCGTTTCTTTTTCGTCCTAGTATATATGCTAGCGTTATGTTTCTAGAGTGAAACCGCTAACAGGGGCAGATCCGGGATTTTTTCCTAGGGGGTCCAAACTTTCGAACCACAACCACATTATACACATTTTGCAGAATAATGCAACACATCAATAAATCTATGTTAAGCACCAAGAAAAATTGCTTCATGCTACTAAAAATGACTTACAGTCAAGAAATACACTTATGGACAGGTACACTTTGGAAATTCTAGGGGGTCTGGACCCCCCTGAACCCCCCCCCCCCCCCGCTAGTTCCGCCTATAGCTGGGAGATATAATTTCTACGAATGGAATCTTTAATATTATCCTGTGGAATCATTGCTGTCAAGTGTATTTTAGCTTCAGATGTAAGACGTTGAAAGCTGTAAACAGGTGGGTGTTTAGGCCCCCAATGGGCTCGGGGCTACACCGTGACTAAGAGGCCGGAGTCCCCGGAAGCTCCTGAAATATAATATCCATGTGAGAGCCCGTGTAACTCTACGAGGATACATGCATCTACATATGGCTATGCGAACAGTTACCGTTCAAACGTGATAGTCGTAGTTTCGAAGCGCATATAATTTATCTCCTGCTAAAAATTATTTGCAACTTGCATTTTTTTGGAGGTCAAAGTTTAAACATGTGATGTGCTACAGAATAGAACAGAACAGAACGTACACTTTATTTAACCCAGGTTATATACAGTATGTGATATAATAGATAACTGTGCGAGCGTGATTCAACGCTCAAATGCGTGTGACACGCGTGCTATGCGCGTGACTTGATAGGTATGTTCTACAGGAATGTTGTTAAAACAAAACAATGATAAATCATTATGAGTAAATATAATTGAAAAATAACAGTTTAAGCGACGAGACAAAGAAACGGTACCAGTAAATTGCATTGAATAAAACTTACCTTTTTAGCTACAAGCCCAGTGCCTGCCCCAACATCTAGTACTCGAACACAATTTCTCTTTTCTTTTGGAACATTTTCACATAATGTTTTACACACAGCTATATGAGACGAATAACCATGTTGAAGTAAGTCCTGGAAAATATGTTTAAAAGAGTGATTAGTGGATAACTCGCTGTCAATGGAAATCTCTGGACCCAAGTTTTACGGAAATGAATTCAATATTTGGAAAACCTTCGTCTTTATCATTCTTCTACAACTGTTTGAACTCGGCTCTGTTCGTCACACACAATTTTTGTAGTAGGGGACTAACTTTCATAAATCGTTCATATAGTGCTGTGATTAAACAGTCGATCAGTAGCCTGTTCAATTACCCTAAACGTTCCAAAAAGTTCCGTGACGTAACATTCAGAACTCCTCGACCATTCGCTGCTAATAATCTAATCTAATAAACAAATATACGATCGTTAAGGCAATGGGGGATGTTTCAAAATTTATGGACAAAAATGTTTGCCCAAAAACGAAACATCACTCATTGCCTAAACGATCGTATATTTGTTTAGTTCAACACCGGTAGTTTCAAAATAGCGTCTAAATATGTCCGAGATTATTCGCAGCGAATGGCCGAGGAGTTCCAAATGTATCGTTACAGAACGTTTTGGAACGTTCTGGGTAATTGAGCAGGCTACAGTTGCGCTACTCAATGTCCCTGAACAGATCCCTTCATCCAAGCTTTCTTATGAAGGGGAATGGCTTAAACACGTAATGGTCCTCGTATATTCGTAGCGGTCCATGACAATTTTTTAACATGCACAAAATTTATTACGGAAAAATCAACCGTAGGGTAGATAGAGAGATTCTTTTTAATTTAGGTTTGATATGTAGAACTACGTATTTGTGCGGTTATCCTACATATAAGCTTTAGGTTTAAAGACCCATTATCAAAAGTAACATTGGTTTTTGGACTGCCTGGAAAACAGACATTTGAATTATCAAACACCTCAAATGAACAAGGTTTGTTAATTAAATGGAAATATTGCTTTAATATGTTTTTATAATTCGTTTTTTCTCAACTGTCAAAACATGAATAACTTCACGGTGACTTCGTGCATTTTGTCTAACACTCGTGATATTGAGATAGTGTGTAATCATTCACCGTGAAATTATTCAAACTTTGACAGTTAAGAAAAAATGGACTATATACGTTTATTGCATTTTAACGTGAAAGCTGATCGAAGCCGAAAGTAGAATTTGATTGTCAATACTTAAAACAATAGTTTTGATCACAGTTTGTTAAAGAAAAAAACTGCTTCAAGTTACATAATTATGCTTTAAAAATATTTTGGATAAGGTACATGTTAGCGTATAAATTAATAGAGTGTGCTCTTATAAAAGTATCTCGCGTTTTAAAGAAGTCAACATTTAGTAAAACTCAAATTTAGATAGCTAAATGGTTTAAACTGTTTATTGTGTATCTAATGCATGTTATATTTTGATAACTTCGTGGTTGTAAAATAATTTTCAAGGCTACTGTTGATGAACATATCTTCATTATAGTGGCTTTAATACGGATTAATACGACATTGTGACAGAAAGCCACGATCGTGGTACGTTGTACTTTAAAGGGGCAAGGATAAGCACAATCTTATCTTGAGGTTTATTACGTCGCAGCACTAAAAACAGCACGAAATGGTACGATCCACCACAGTAAAGTACGAATGAATTAAGAATCATGCACTTTTTCAAGGGTATAAATACTACATTCTTGTTAAAACAGACACGATTGCGTTCTCATGCTGTGAACATAATCATGAACACTCAACAAACGATGTTTGCCATTAACTGGCTGCAATTGGCTATTGAGCAATTGGCTATTGATGTGACTCAGAATGTAGAGGCAGATGTCAAGATTCCTAATGACGTGCATAGATGTAAATTATATTAATATCGTACTACAATGCACTAGTAATAAAACAATATTATAGCAGAGGTGTAATACGGTACATGTACTTGTATTCCCTTGCCTTCACGCTAGCTTGTATGACGATGCTGTAGAGTGTCCGTTTACGACTCGAAAGGTCGCGGGTTCGAATCTCAGTTCGAATCAAGGGAATTTACCGGGTTACATTTCAATATTCATAATTTACAAAACATTGGATCGGGGTATTGGAGTTAATTTGTACATAGAACGAAGTGTTTCATAAGTCTCAGACGCTGGTCCTTTGAGTGATGATAAAAGTAATAAGCTTCTTACTTATTGTTTAACTATATTTATACGCCCTCGATGATGAGGGACTTTAGTCAGTTATTTCCCCTTTTGTACTCTCCAAATAGGTAGGTCCTATTAGTTGGATTACTCAGATTTTCCCCTTACTTTTCAATGTCAATTTGCCAAAATTAATATGAACTAACTTTTTTGTAAATGTGCATTTTTTGCGAACTTTGTCATTTCATTTGTTTGAAATTCAAGCTAAGTATTTTTAGGGTAAAGAACTATCTAAATTTAATCACTTCATTCAATGTCTTTATAAACAAGAAAGATATTAGTTGAAATATTTTGTTATTCTAACATAGTAATTCAATGATAAAATCCGAGGATTCCAACTGTAAGGACCTACTTACCAATTGGATAGCTTAAGATTTTATCAGGAAAGATAACTGACTAAAGTCCCTCATTGGGATTACTGGGAAAGTAGGGGACTACGGACTCTGACATTTCCGTAGTAATCCGTAAACGATAAGACTAGGGGTGGGCCAATATATACTTTTTCTTAATCAAAGCACTGTAGTGCTGGAGGAACGATGTCCTGAACTGATTTAATAAATAAAGATTATAATTATGTAAAAAATCAAACTTGTGCAGCAATATTATCTATAAAATAATGTATGAAGTAACAATTAATAGAATTTAACAAGAGCAGTCCAAGGATAGAACTAGACTTTTCGAGTAATTTGCTAATTGCAAGGTTTATCTTACTTTATCAAACAAATAAATCAGTCAAAAAATAATAAACCAATTCATATAAATATAAAAGAGGCAGAACTGCTATAACATTAGTCCATACATGTAATAACGTCCCTTCAAATTTAAGAAGACGTACCATCAATGAATTAGCACATCTATTTTCATTTTGATATCTTAATTGACTTAAAGTATGCACATGTTAACTAGACACTTTATGATTATGTCATTGCAACAATTGTTTCATTTTGAGAAAGAAGTCTAGGCTAAAACCAAACTCATGCCGTTTTACGGAACAAAACTCACAACAAACCAAGGAAATTTATGATAGTGATCAAATGATTTGTCTTAGACCACTGTGAGAGAGGCTAGTGACTTTAAATAATATTTTCTCTGTTTTAGTTCATTTTTATCGGAGTTCCACTTGCACTTTTATGTGTTACGTTCGGGAAGGAAACGTGTTTTTGGTAGATCAGATAGGGTACGATTAAACGTTTTTTCCTGTTTAACGTCAAATACCTTCCTTCATTTGCTTTTCATTAATAAGCTTTTATATGCAATCGACAAATTTAGCATTTGTTTGATAAATAAGACCAAGTTTTTGAAAATCGACCAAGAAATAAAACACAAGAGCCCGTTGAATAAGGTCGGTCATTTTTTTCTTGGTTTCTGAGTTGACCAGTAGGCTGCAGTAGCATACCTTTACTATAAATATGTGTGTGTGTATAAAAAGATTTTTTGGGTGGGGGACTGTTTTGTGACGACAGCCTGTGAATTGTATGCGAGAGAACTTATCTTCTTAAATTAATCGGACACCTGCAGTCTGCATCGCGTAATCTTGGGAACTTTACTATCGAATCTATTATTTTGTAAACTAGTCAATCGCTGTTGTCGTTTACTATTCGCTACTGACTGCATTTCGTCCATTTTGCCCCTAATTCTCTATTGCGTGTTTTAGTCATACCAGCAGTAAACCGTATCATGTTGCTCTATTGCCGGATGAAAAATCAAATCTATGGAAATAAGTAGCAAGCGATTATCAGGAAAATATACTAGCCGAAAACATCCGAATCAAATTTTGCAGTAATGATATGCGGAGTGGATCGGGGTTTTAGCTTAGATTCAATGCTTGGAGCTGAAATTACGGTTTGTTAACTCTGGAACGATGTTCAGAACATCGTTCCAAAAATCAGTAGCTCTTCCTTGGCGTTATCCGTGAATAAGTGACCGGGACATTAGCGATAAATTTACAGTACGCTCAAAGGGTTTAGTGTAAATACATTGTATGTTTAACAATGTTATATAATTAGTTAAGCCTATATTATTATACCTCCCGCCAGATGTTTTGATAAAATCTTATTAATATTTTGCATTACACTTTATGGAAAAGTTTGTAATTTTTCCATTAAAAATTTGGAATTTTTTACCAAAAAGGAAAATTGAAATAAGATCGTGTGCAAAATCTTAGCAAAAATCGCAGTTGTACATGTATTTTATTGATAATTACGCTTAATAGTGATCAATTCATAAACGTTTGGTTAAATGTGTTTGTTCTAAGTGGCCAAACGGCGATCAGATTAGGTTGAAATCGACATCGCGTAGAATTTGAATCCGAACCATTTAAACGTGACAGTCCTAACAAAACTTTCCAATTAACTGAAATATTTTTGTAGAATTTTCAGATTTCAAAGGGAAACAATAAAACAGACAAATTAGACTTAAATTTTCCTTTTTGTCCATAAACAGTGCCACTTTTGCAATAAAAAAGTATGCGTGCAGTATTTCATCTAAGAAATAGTAATTAAACTGTAAATCTGCTTCAAAAAAGAAATCCTATAACTGTTCGACGATATTTTATTATATTTTATTATTATATCTGACCATAAATATATAAATACTATGTCTATGTATCTGACGATAGTTTAAAAATAAAGTGGTAAATCTGTTTTGCTTTAAATACGTGTTATCAGAGTGAAATAAATCGTTTTCAAAAACATTTCAGTCGCTTTAAATCCATGAACTCTTAATTACGAACCTTATAAACAAATTACGAATTATTAGAACAGAATTCAAGTATTCAAGTGATTATAAAAAGTAACAGTGAATGAAAAATTAATTAAGACATCAAAAATCTTATAAAATGTTACCCTTATACAATCCGTTCAAGTTAATTGAAAACTCGTTCCTGAATTATTGCATTAAAATTCAAATGTAAAATTAAAGGTCATTTTGGAGATAATTTAAGTAAAATATGTTTGAACGTCTAGATTAGTATATCTGCTCGCGTGTAAAATAAGATAACGAATATTAAATAAATAATAATTGAATGAAAAATAAAAGATAAAAATAATAAAATAATAAAAGTTACAAATGATGAAAAAAATAAAATGATAGAAATTAAAGATAGAAATAAAAAAGCGTAAAGTTCCGCTAAAGAACCCATAAGTTCCTGCAAAGACATGCATTTTTTTAAGTCCCAATATTAAAATCATTTATATAATTAAGATCCATATTGACGGTCCTAATAGTGAAACTTTGCTGTAATTTACTAATAAAATAAAAATAAGTATTGTACATAGAATATACCTGTACATAATTTGGAGCCCATTTTTCATACGCCCGCTGAGATTCTTCGAGTGTTATATTTTTTAAAGCTGTAGATTTAATGCGATTTCGCAATTCTTGTTCATCGATGATCACCGTGGCAGACATTTTGATGTGTACGCTACGAAGACTTGAAGCATTGTGTCTAAAATATCATTACTCTAACCAGAACAGTTGTAATAAAAATTTTCCTACTGAAAGATAAACTTCACATTGTAACATGTCACAGTCACGTATTGAATGGGCAAAACTTTCCAAATTATACATGTTCTGAACAGGCCAGATCAGATGTTCAACGTCTAGCGGAAAATATGTAAGTATAGGTTAAGGACGCAGAACTAGGCCTTTCCGCCTGCGTACATTTTCGGTACAATAGACATACTAAAAACTATAGGCCAAGGCTATCATCGTACTACTAAAATGAAAATGATTTTCATTGAAATACATGTGTATTTTAAGTTCTATTTTTACACTACTTCTACGTATTTTTTATTGAGTCATTACTTGGGATCTTGTTTTATCTGTATTGCTGAGTCGATTGTTTTTGCCGGGATCGACTGACTTATGGGGCCCGATTGAGTGACAACCCGCGCGACCGACTGACTGACTGTGTACATTATTGAATGATTTTTTATGAATCGGTTGTTTCGTGCAACGATCGGATAATACGTGGATCAATCGACTTGCCGCCCACCAAAATAATTAACTGATTGTTGATTGATTGATGATTGATGATTGATTGATTGATTGATTGATTGATTGATGATTGATTGATTGATTGATTGATTGATTGATTGATTGATTGATTGATTGATTGATTGATTGATTGATTGATTGATTGATTGATTGATTGATTGATTGATTGATTGATTGATCGATTGATTGATTGATTGATTGATTTTTATTTTTAGCCGGATTTTTAACGAAAAATTCGGCTTATTGTTTGGCGAAACACGGGCGGCCGGCTTTTTGAGCGGGTGGGCGGTTTCGGTTGGACGAGCGGGCAGGCGGGCGTCCGGTGTCGTTAACAACTGCGTAAAAGTTTTCAACTTAGCATATATCTCTGCCATTTGTTGTCAGATATTAATGAAACTTCAAACAATGATTACATTTTATGTGATGAACAGAATTTAAAGTAACCACAACTCTACCTGGCTTTATTATGGATTATTTCCCTTTGTAATTTTTGCGTTACAGTTTTTAATTTCGGCTTTAATGTGGTTTCCACATTACATTTCTTGTATTGATTTTTATTGATTTTTTTATTGATTTATTGATGCATGCATCAGTTTATTGGTGCTTCGATCGATTGTTTTATCGGCTCATTTGTGGTTTAAATATACTGTACAAGTAACTTAATACATTTGATGTTTATTTCATTCTGAGTGGAAGCAATACGAATTGTTTTGAATTCTAAACGCTTTGTTCAATGTTAAACAATCAAATTTATGTTTGTGTATATTGCACAGAAAGCAGACTTGAAATGTAAACGTACTTAATGAGGACATTTCTAAATTTAAATGACATGCATGATATAAACCTTAAACATGCACTATATTAAAATATGCACGTGTGCGACTAGTGCATGGGTATTAAACAGCATGCGGCGAGTCAATAGGGGAATAAGGAACCAGGTCTAATTGATTTTAGTAGTCAATCTCCATGCAAGAAACGGCGAAACAAACGTGATTCTAAGCACAGACTGTCGGCATGAAAGAGTGTGCCAAACATTTTTACTAAATACTCATATAATAATGTGTGTGCATGTTATATAATATTTCAATTTAGGGGTCGAGACCATAGGCGGATCCTGGATTTCCAGTTACGGGGGGGGCGGAAAATTCAAGTTACGGGTGGATAATGAAAAAGCAGACTGAGGGTCTAGGGGCCGTATTCAAGGGCCCACTATGGGTCCTGGACAAAGCCTTGACCAGGGGTTCAGTGTTACTGGGACCCCTAAAGCTCATTTCTAAAGGATTCAGGGACATTTACAGAACCTAAACTATCCTTTTCCAGGGTATACGATAAAAGCATCTAGACTACCATGTAATATTTTACAGCCATTGGATCATGGTAAAATCTTACAAATACTTAGAAGTAATTGTTCTTGAATTATTGTACGTTATGTCATTGTATTAGTGTAGTTCCAGTCTTGTTATTAATTGCATGCATATATAGCGTGCGGAAAGTTTTGACATTTATATTTATATATTTGACTATAAATATGTATCTTATTTTATGATTAGAAAAAACTTTGCTTGGGCAGTTTTAGGGGGGGGCGTACGCCGGGTCGCCCCCCCCCCCTGGAACCGCCTATGGAGACTCCTTCATTTCGACAGCCTAAGATTCTAGATAGGCAGTAATAGTGTCCCGGTCCGATCAAGGAAACTTAAACGTCTTTATTTGATTAAACGCCTATTTCTATATTACATATTCAATGACATTGTACAAAAAAAATAATTATAACAATAATAATTAAGTAAAAACCCTCCACCATAAATATGTACAATTACACAAAACAAAATTTTTTATCACACATGCTGTAATATAGTGTGATTGTGCATTTTATTTTGCATATATCAAGTATATAAGCCCTACATTAATCACAGTTCATGGTTTGACTTTATTTTTACATTTGTTTTTATTTATTTGATATTGAAAGTTAGGGCTGCAACGATTCGATTCGATACATCGAAACTCGATTGCGAGGGTGCCGATTCGATTTCGATTCGGGACCAGCGAGTTTCGATTCGATACTGACTTTTAAACATGTCTACAAAGGTTATAACGATAAAAGCAAAGGCGCACCTAAAAGACAAAGTACGCTGACTGATGTACGGAAGTATATCAAGAACTGCATCTTTCTACAATTTATGCTCCATGCTGTCTATACGCTTTTAGTCGAAATTACAATTGTAATACATTTTCGCGAACTTTACATTCGTACCCAATCCATTTCGTACTTGAAAAAAGCAAATATAAATTTAGCAGATTTTCGAGTTTCGTGTTATCAAATTTCAGTAACACTTTAAGTAAATCCATATTATTTAGTTTTAAGCTCAAATAAATGTATAAATGCATATTTGAAGTAAATTATATTAATAAATGAATCGAATCGAAAAAAATCGAATCGAAAGAAAATGTATCGAATCGCATCGAATCGAGTTTCCGGTGAATCGTTGCAGCACTATTGAAAGTTGTTGTCTTGAACCGTATATAACGTGTTGCTACTGTTAACCGGACTTGTCCTGAACAGTGTAACATAACGTCACTGTTAACCACAATTCCTAAAGGTGTCGAAACGTCACCTTTAAAGGGGCCCCTTAAACACTATTCACTTGAGCTCCTTATTTTACGAGTTTTATTATCCGAAGTTGTATATCAAGCATTAAATGATATAAACTGGGTTATTTATACATAGGTAAATGAGTGTGTTGTCCGATTTTTAGGGCATTACTGATAGTTATACATACAGGCTGACCTATATGTTGACATGAGGGACAAGTTTACATGCAAGGGCTTGTTGATAATATTTTACATAAATATAACCTAAATCATGTGACCCCCCTTACTAAACACATCGTTTTTCCAAATGCAGAATCTTGAGGTAATATATTTGACCATCAGAGAACGTGTGTACTTATTTAAAGCTACTATATGAAGATATGTTCATCAACAGTAGACTTGAAAGTTGTTTTACAAGCATGAATATATCAGAATATAGCATGCATTAGGGACACAATAAACAGCTCAAACCACTGTGTCCTCTAAATTTGAATTTGACTAAATGTCCATTTCTTTAAAAAATGAGGTACTTTTATAAGAGCACTCTATATTCAATTATTTGTTCAATATACCTGATCCACAATGATTTAGAGATTAATTCGGAGTTTTTTTATATAATATCACTTTAACTTAAACATACTGTGATCAAAATGATTGTTTCAAGTATGTACAATCAAATTCTACTTTCTGTTTCGATTTACTTTTGCTTGGAAATGCATGAAATTACATTAACATATTTAAGCAATATTTACATATATTTATAAATATTGTTCATTAGAGATATGAAATAGATAAATGTTTTTTTTCTTTGCAGTTCAAAAACAGTGTTACTTTTAATAATGAGGCTTCAAGGATAGGGTCAATCGTCGGTTAAAGTTTCAACTGACCTTTCAAAAATGTCATCTCCTTTGATTGTATACGTAATAGAACAGGTCGATGTGAACGGTTAGTGAAAAAAGGCCAGGCAGTATTCGTGGTAGCTAGATAAGTACTAATAAGTGCACATAACCTTTACTTAACAGTTCAACA
This sequence comes from Mactra quadrangularis, assembly GCA_025267735.1. NCBI lineage: Eukaryota > Metazoa > Mollusca > Bivalvia > Venerida > Mactridae > Mactra > Mactra quadrangularis. The sequence continues at coordinate 9,323,043 of CM046300.1, forward strand.
TAAATCAAAGCACTGACAAATCTTAGTTTTCAGTGACCTCGTTCTAGTATCACAAAACCTCTACACAATGCAAATGATCCTAGGGCGTAGATACTGTGAGGCTTATAGAGACGTTTGTTTAGGAAAAAGAAAACCGTGCTCATACATAAAATTATAATATCTTATGTTGTTATGCGACATTACAGATGCTGTTCCCTCCCTGCGTCTGTTCGTCCGTCTGTCCGTCCGTCCGTCCGTTCCTCCCTCCCTCCCTCCCTCCCTCCCTCCGTCACTCCCTCCGTCACTCCCTCCGTCACTCCCTCTCTCCCTTGATCCGTCCGTCCATCTCTCCCTAAGTCAATCCGTCCGATCCTCCGTCCGTCCGTCGGTCCCACTCCCCCTCCCTCCCTCCCTCCTTACCTCCCTCCCTCACTCACTCAATCACTCTTTCAATCACGCACTCATTTACGCCCTCACTCACACGCGCATGCACTCACTCTTTATTAGTCACTAAGGTTTTCGTTTTTGTATTTTATCAGTGCAAAAGTTGAATATTTGAATCTACAAGTTGAGTAAGTACAGAATTTGTCTGTATTTGTGAACATTTCTTAATCGTTCTGATATTATGTTCTATATATTGTTACTATGTACAGCTCGTCCACGTAAACATTGCGTATATAAACATAGCCAGTTTCATTACACACCAATATTTAGGGGTGTATTATTGTTTCAGTTTTATAGTTTAGTTATTTGACACTTATTTTATAAACATACCGTTATATAAAATTTAAATGTGCAAATACAGTATTCAAAACAAATGTTAAATATCAAATTTGCATGTTTTAATCCATAAAATGCTGTTCATATATCAGTTTATTCATCTATTCAGTGGACAAGTCCAGTGTTTAAAGTACAAAAACACGCATGACCTATATAGAATACGACCTGTACACGGATAATGTCATTAAAACTCTTCGTTTACTTTTTTATTTCTTCAGATTTCATGTTTAAACTTTTCTATGTGGTTATTCATTAGGAAAAGCTTTCCTAACCAGCTTTCCTGGACACTTTACATTCACCAGGTATCGCTGACCCTTCCATGTCGAGGATGATGATTGCGGTTGAGTTTTTCACCAGGGTCAGTCCGCTCAATATGGATGCATTATAATTAATGTGCAGACCCTGGCTAGAATTTTATCTCCGAGTTAAGTTGTCTAGAAGACAATTCGTAGAGAAGTACTTCTTCTTCTTCTGCTAGCTGTGCTTCTTACGACATTTGGTGCAGTGTTGTGCCCTCTCCAAATCTCAACCGGGCTTGGGACCGGCTACGGCTAGATTTATGTTCCACGTCGAGACAACGATATCTTCTTAAATTGAGGGAAGTTGTAAGCATTGTTGTCTGGTTCTTAGTCGTACTTTGACATGTATAAGTACGTCAGGCAAAGCAAGATAATGGCGGCGCCCAATGTAATGTATTTGATATTGGATATTTATCTTTTCAAATGAACATTTCTCACTACGCAGGCTTAAATCAATAGATCATTGTACACGAATTACAGTGGATACCCTTTTTAGTTGCTCGGTTACATTTATGTTAAATAAAGTATCCGAAATTCTAACAAAACTAAACAACGTCCGAATTATGTTCACTTTGCAGACATGTTTTAAGTTATTCGTTCGCTAAATATACGTGTAATCAAAAAAATTGACTTCGTATGACCTATAAAGTACTGCTACCAAAGTTTCTATCGTCTACCAACATGATCATGTAAAATAAAGAAAACGTTAACGAAAATTTTGTAACCGTTGAATAGTAACTCAGGTCGCTGCCATTATTGTGCTTTGCCTGACCCGATAACAATAGTGGTAAGGGGTAGGTAATCAAGACTATATGCACTTAATTTAGTGGTATTTAAGAGCATGCAGCCGGGAATCGAACGCTGATTACCAAGTGTGAAGCCCGTTCACCGATGCATTTATTATTACCCGAGTTGGGGAGTTAAAAAAACGCGAGTAAAAAGTTTACTCAGTCTATACGATCTTCCACCTTGATCTTCTCAAAACAAATTTTTGGTATTAAAGTTAATAGTTTACATAGTTTTTGTCTCAACTGACGGCCAAGTTTGTTATCAACGAGCCATAGCTAATATATATCAATGCCTCTTGTCACATCTTACTTCGTCAAAAAAAATAAACTGGATCCATACCAAACATTTTATATATATGCGTGAAATATAATTATACTCATTTCGTGCATTCATGAATTTATGTGAATTCATACATTCATGAAACGGTGTTCTCAATTTTGTCTCTGTATATATTGCGTACTCGTAGTCCGGCCAACACCAAGGATGACCTTGCAAGAAATGATGTAGAAAATGTTATTCAATTTATTGGTAGACATGGTCCTACTGATTTCAAATCCGATTGATGCCACTTTGTCATCCTTGGGCAACTCCCAGAATCCAAGATGGCGACCAAGATGGCGGCTAGAAGCTAAATTATACATGCAAAATGTATTTTTACACATTATGGTCTTACAATGAAGGACAAAAGTGATTTTAACATTTACAGATCGAGTTGGTTAAACTTTGTTATTCTTATACAAACTTTTAAATTCAAAATGGCGGTCAAAATGGCGGGTATGGGCTATTTTCCCAGTATCTAAAGAACAAACTGGCAGAAAGAGACTGAGTGTTGTAGAAATTTATTTACCTATAGAATAGTTCATGATATTAAAGCAACCGATTGATTTCACTTAGCTATAATTTATTATTAACAATTATAAATCCAAAATGGCGGCTAAAATGGCCGATATGATCTAATAGTTCAGTATATAATATACGAGTATATATACATGGACGGAAACAAACACATTTGGTTAAAGTTTCAATGTTTGTTATATGAATTTTTGAATCCTTATAAACTCTCAAGTTCGTAAAACTATTTAATCCCACCTGATAATCAATAAGCAACTCAGATACAAGGTGGGAGTCAAAGATTACGATTACGAAGCAAATTCAACCAGTTCTTTTTTTAGCAATAATGTATTGTAAATTATGAAGTGTTTTCATAATGGCCAAGTTATTTGGCTGAAAACAGTCATATTAGCCTTTGCCTGTGGCCTCGGTTTATAATGACTGTCTTCAGCCGAATACAGGCCGTTATGAAAACACTTAATTCACCATTGTCGCAGATAGGGTCCCAATAAAAAACGCTCAGATTGTACCAACATTCATTTTTATGGAAGAAAAAATCACGGTCTTCATGAGAAAACTCGGCCACTATGAGATTCGGAAGCAATCAAAATGCCTGAATCTCATTAAAGCCGAGGTTTAAATGAAATGAAAATTTGATAAATAATTTGAGGGTTGCCCGCAAGATAGTAGCTCTTCAACACAATGTACTTATTACAGTTTTGCTGGCAACCCTCAAATTGTGATGGACAAACAAAATTTCCAAAATATAAGCCATTTAAATAAAGAAAAACGGGAAAATAAAATTGGAATAATATACAATTTACAGTAGACAATTTAATTTAGGATTATTATGAAGTGCTATCATTTTGTTTAAGATTGCAATATGTGTGGATATTTGAAAAGCTTATAATCCTTTTAGTTGAAATATTTCGATGCAGTGAAAATAAACTGAAACATGTCAATAGCAAAATAAGCATGTGCCAAAAAAAGAGGAAGGCACTAATTGACTTAGCTCTATCGATATCATTACACAAACAATGATACAGTCTGACTTGACTAAACTTGACATAATTATAATATGTGCTTAAATGTTTAAGTTTGCTTCTGTCTAATAATATTACATGACGGTAGCACAATTTCTCTGGTCGTTTGGTATGTTGATAACAACATGTTCAAGTGACGACACAAATTATTGTTGACAGAGTATTTTGAACCCAACACTCTAAGCATACGCAATGGTAAACTATACATATTAATGATTATTATCTTTAGAAAGTATCCAAGCGGGTACTAGCTTATGGCCAAAATATAATATAAATGTCTTCACTTTTGTTGTAGAATATGTGAACTAGCCTTAAAAGCATATTTTACACCCATGCTAATAGTGTACCTTCTTTACATTGTCAAAAACTGACTGACTTGTAACATTACATTTTGGACGAATGTCAGTTGACCGCATTGTTAAAGTGTCACTCCAACAAGATATATATCTCAAAAGAGTATCAGCACACCAATGTCATCAGATATTTATGGTGCTCAGCAAATTGCAGCAGAAGTGATCATTTGTTGAACAATTTTGTTGTCTGTGCTTCTCGTACCAAGTCTTAAAGGTTTATGCGATTAAACATATATGTAATGTTACCGAAAAAATGAAGAATCACCATATCTTGCAATTCATCGTCTATAATGTTTGGAGTGGAACATATTTAAATATTGCATACAAGATCGACAAGTTGTCTCAACGTACCATCCTTCTTTGGGGGAGTCTTTGATAGTGAATATACTCCAAATGTGTTTAGTAATCATACATGTTTAAACTTTTGGCACCGATACATCAGATCTGTTATGTGTTCTTCCAAGATATTTAGTGTTAAGTGAAACAATACATTTTTAAATTTTCTACTTGGCCATGTTTTGCAATTAATGAATCCCTTAAACCACCATCTTGCACAGTGTAACACTATTTGCTAAATCATGAGCTAGACACTGGGTTCAAATAGCAGTATATACACTTATAATAAGAATTGGCATCTACGTCACGTAATTTCTCTCAATCCTTGTAAATAAAACCAAATTCTACTACACACTTTTGATGGAAATTTGCTTTTTTATCTCTCCATTTTTTATCAATGGCAAGAGTCATTTACAATGAAATAAAGAACATTCATGATTCAGTTGTGATATCTGATGTCTTGATCGGACTTGAAATGATCCCATTGCAATTTCTTTTATTTACTATCAAAATGTGTTACAATGTCAACAGAATTTCTATCAATTGATTTGGCATAAATATACTCTTGAAAGATAATAGAACATGCACACAATACTTACAATGTCATAAGTTTTTTTTTTCGTTTTTTATAACCTCCTTTAAATACATATTGATTATTATTTAAGTGGCAAACATATTGGAAAAGTGGTCGCTATTCTAAGATTATCACAACATATGTTGTTCAATTAATTAAATATTACCAGAATAGTGTCAATAAATTGCCATCTTAGAAACAGTTTGCTTCCAGAGTCAACTGACAAGCTAACAAGTATCAACGATTTGATATACGCAAGACCAAGAGATATTAAAACCTAAACATAATGCTGTATACCCATTAGTTAGCAGTTATGTCTTTCAATGTGAATTGAAATTAATTTTCAAACTCTAATAATTCATTTTGACCACCATCTTAAATTCTTAAAGTTATCCAAGAACACCAAGTTGGCATCAATCGGTTACATATACAAAAAAGGATTAACTACGAAATAAAATGCATTGAAATCATTTTGTATACCCCAGTCTATGACTTAGCTCATTGTGGTTGATATATACCCGACAGCTAGTTATTAACGCCATTATAACCGCCATCTTGAATTTTGGAAATTGCCCAATGATGCCAGTGTGGCATCAACCACTTTTATGAACTATACTAAAGAGTAATTCCTACAAAGATGCATTAAAACTTTTTTGAAATGCCTGTATGTACGATCCTGCTCATTGTAGTTGATATATCTGACAAGTGTAGTTTCTATCCGCCATTTTGTCCCCCATCTTGGATTGGATAATGAACGAGGGGTACCAAAATTGCAAAAAAATAAAATTGCAGATAATGTTAAACCAATTTCAGCTATTTAAAATTAGACAATGATAAGGATGGATTTATTATACATTAATCAGCTTTCCTCCGCCATTTTGTCCGCCATCTTGAATTTTGGGAGTTGCCGAAGATTGCAGAGGTGACATCATCCAGTTTCGCAAACTACAATGTCTTAGCTTCAAGAAAATGCAAAAACATTTTTTACATCCTTCCATGTACGGTTCAATTGATTTGTGTAGTTTATATACGACAGTTAGTTATTTACGCCATTCTAGCTGCCATCTTGGATTTTGGATATTGCCCAATGATGCCAGTGTGGCATCAACCAGTTTTGTAAACTAAACTCAAGAGTTATTATTTCAAAAATGCAATAAAACTTTTTTGAAATGCCTCTATGTACGATTATTCTCATTCGGGTTGATATTCCCGACAAATGTAGCTTTTATCCGCCATTTTGTCCGCCATCTTGGATTGGATAATAAACGAGGGGGACCAAAATTGCATGAAATAAAATCGCAGATAATGTTAGACTAATTTCAGCTATTTGAATGATCAGACTGTGGTAAAGATGGATTTATTATCAATAATCAGCTTTCCTCCGCCATTTTGTCCGCCATCTTGAATTTTGGGAGTTGCCCAAGAGTGCCGAAGTGGCATCATTCAGTTTCGTAAACTACAATGTCTTAGCTTCAAGAAAATGCAAAAACATTTTCTACATCATTCCATGCACGGTTCAGTCGATTTTTGTAGTTTATATACCGGACTATAATTGATACTTAATACATTATTTTATAGATAATATACATAATAATATATTCTTTAATCAAAATAAGTTCAGGACATCGTTCCTTCAGCACTCCAGTGATTTGATTTTTATTGTGTTCGTAGCCAAAATATAATTATTTAAAGCATAATCGTATTTTTAGTATTGAAAGCCTAAGGTGCCAGTGGATCAGAGCACAATGCAAAAAACGCGTTATGATGTCCGGATAGAGATTGGTCCGGATGAAATGAACTTTATCATTAGCTGACGTCATCAGTTTCTGCGTAAATACACATGTGGAAGAAAAGAGAGCTCAATTTGAATGAAAATATTTAAACAAAATAGTAATTTCTCACTATGTAATAATGGAATACAATATTTTGAAATCCATACTTGTAAAACAGAAGAAAGAAGAGATTTTTCAAGTCGTACGACGATGGAATTTTCTTAATAGGGACGAATTGCTAACATTGAGCGATGAACTCAACGCAAGACAGCGTTCGGTGGGGAAATCAAGTTTGGCGAGCTCTGTCGCAGAATGCTGTCAGGTTCCGTACTCATTTATTACATTTCCACTAAAAATGAACTCTCCCAGAGCCACTTATTAGAGTAGCAATGAGTGATGTCCCGAAATATATCAAACAATTGTGTTGGTGATTTCGGACTTTAGGATTCGGACCACATTAATTTCGTCCTCGAACTTAGTAACATTGCGGATTTGCCTTGACTTAGGTCGTAGATAAGCAAGTTTTGAAGAAGGACTTTCTTTTTGCACTCATATTAAGTATTTATTATGAAAAAAAGAAAACTTTGTTTAATGATCTTCTGAATGTAAACAAACACTTAAACAAAACAGTGGCTATAGTTACGGCAGTGTTTCTCCAGGGTCAAATTTTGGGGGTCACACATGTCCCCATGTTAAAAAATTGGGGGTCAAATGGGAATATTAAGGGGTCAGCACTTATCTGTTCTTTGATCATATTGAAATTCAAGTAAATCGACAAATCCATTACATTCTAGGTTTTTGTTTAGAGCTAAGCTATAGAAATTGTCTTTTTTAGTGTAAGAAAGTTGGCTGAAGAAAAAATCAAAGAGCCTAGCAAGGAAGCACATGCTTTAAAACAATTCATGATGTTTTTATAGTTAAGACAGCAGGAAAGTAAAAAAAATATTAATTAGGTTTCCTTGTCATGTGACCCAGTTTTACAGCAAAACAGTCCTATGTGTCTTGTAACATATTTTTATGTTGGATAGGCTTAATAACGACTGCTTGAGATTGGCCAGAGCTTGTTGTCTAATTAATGCTTAAATTTTGTAGTCTTCGACGCAAGTATCTCGCCCGACGCCCAAGACAAGTAATTTAATATCTCCGCAAAATTTAGGTCAGTAGCAAGTTTCATTTTCCGTGTCCGAACACTGTTGATATCTGAAATTTAAGTAATTAATACCATGATTCCACTGATTTCCTTACCAAACATTCTCGTATCCAGTGGTTATCAAAATTCTTGATCTAGATCGAGAATGCCTCCTCGACAATTGCGTAAAAAGCGTTGTTAAACGACGCTGTTTCAGAGCAGACATCGCGAAATATGACGACACACACTCAGCATCGTTTAGGCGCTTTATTAGATAATGACATTAGCTCTGACAAGCGCCGGCTTGACATGGATGAAAAAGGCTAGTATAATCCGCTGACGTCTTTCAGTGCGTCACAGCTGACAAAAAGTGCGCCAAAACGCAAAAAGGTCTTTGGAGAAAACACTGTTACTGTACCTAGACTCTAGTTACTATTCCCCTGTTAACCTAGAGATTCAGTAACTGTATATTTTACAGACTACAGTATATATATATTCTCTTTTTATGCAGTGTAAGAAATAAGCATTTGCCGGCTTAGCCTGCCAAGTTGAAAATCAAGTTGATTTCAGCTGTTCTGCCTGGCATGTCAGCATTTCTGGGCTTAAAATCCTAATTATCATACAAAGTCATTGTTCAAGTTTTGTCAATCGTTCTGACTGATTGCAATATATTTTTTCTTCTGAATCCATTCAATCTTTAATATTTTAAGTATAACAGAAGTAAAACGTTTCTTATAACAAAGGGAAAAAAATAAGATAAGTGTTTATTCAGAAGTAAAATTAGTTAGAATAGATGATAAATGTTGGGGCAACCGAAAGGTACTGGGAGCTAGTATTAGTCAGGTTCAACTTGCCCAGCGGGCAAGTTGGTCTGAAAAAATTAAATCTTACACTGTTTATGTAACTACTTGTTATTGTACTACAAATAATCTTCTACAGTGCTCCAGCTAGCCCTTTTTAGCAGGGCGCCGCGCCCTGCCCTTGAAACCTGGCGCCCTGCCCTTTTTCAAAGCGCCCTGCCGTATTTTTGACCCAAGAAAATTGAAAACCATAAAATTCAAAGATCATCATCAGTTATTATCATGCATACACGAATAAATTCGTCTGTTGTTTACGTCATTGTCGATGACAATAGACTTTGCCAATTTTAATCTGTTAAACGAGGGGATTAGTGTCATCCTGTATAACAGTCATCTGATAACATCAGAGGTGTGTGTAATTAGTCTTTCACACATTTATTGTTACTTATCAGCAGCTAATCAGTGAAACATTATAAGTCAACAATCAACTCTCTTAATTCGTCGGAGTATATGATAAAGTCCAATTCCGGACTTTTCCGTGCATAAATATATTGAGTTAAATATATAAAATTTTACATTTAATTTCCAAACCATGAGGTCATTATACAAAGAAATTAAATTACTGTTCATTTGATAATTATTTTTTCATTATTTAGTTGAAAAGACCATTCATTAGAAGTTTTAAATGTCCACTGTGTTTGCATTCGTCCTCAAAAATTTTCGTACGTGACTGACGATTTTTGTTCTTGATTTTCCTTGATCACTTTGAATCATATACACCTTACTAATGTTAGAATAAAACAATTTGATTATTTGAATGTAATAATAGCCCACTACTATCATAAATTAATTTATTTTGATCATCTAACTTTTACAAAAGTAGACTTCTTTTCGGATATGCATAATTTCGGACACATGAGTTCATAGGTAGAATGCAACCAATTTACTTGACACAACTTCTAGACATCAAACTTGAACTTACAATGAGCTGAAAAAACAGCGATGTCTTCCAAAAATTTGGTTAATATAGAGCCCTGATATGCACATTAAAACCTTAATTGAGTTGTCCAAAATGCCAAAGGAACACTTTTTTTTAACATAAGCACAAAGAGTTATGTTATTTGATAAAGTAAAAGTGGTACAAGTAGAAGAGCCATTGCAAAGCTTATTATGAACTTAGAACAATTGTTTATATTTTTTTGAGTTTGTACTGGCTAATGCCCAGGAAGCACTTACCACAGTAAACATTTTATGACACAGGTCCACTCGAATCTGTTCATAGAGAACACCTATCCACAAAGGACACTTTTGAATTTTTCTGTGACTGTCTACATGCATGTACACAGACTTAGAACTTAAGAGTTAGACTCTGTTTCATCTAAATTACATAAAGATTATCATAGGTAATGTATGAATTATTATAAAAGGGAATTAATAACAAACACTTTGTTGTAATGTTTTTTTTAAACACAGAAATAAACTGTACTCCGACCACGCGTTAAAAAGTGTCCTGATTTCCTAGAAACGCCCTGCCCTCCCCAAAGTCTAGCTGGAGCACTGTTCTAAAATGCAGTGGTCACTGAGTATGTCATATATAAATTAAGGAATTTATGTAATAATAACTGTTGTTTTTTTTTTAATTTAGTGATCTGTAAAAAACATTTTATTTTTTATTGTATTACAGGATAAAGGTGGTTTAACAATGGAAGCAGTAGGAGAACTAGACCTATTCTGTAAGTGAGAAATCTAATTGATTTGTAATGTTTTTTTCAGGACTTTGAAATAAGCATTTTTCTGACTTTTTGTTAGGAAAACATCAGACTTTATTTGTACATCAATGATACTACAAGACGACATACTTGATTTATTCTTTTAAATATATTATAGCAAAATCGACTGTACAAACTCGCTGAGACGACCACTATTCAAACCCTAGATTCATAGAATGCTCTTGTTCTTTGATTACAGTTTTGCTAGCTTAGCTAAACATTGTGTGTTATTCTCTACTGGATTGAGAAGTTGTACAAAATTAGACTGGAAAGTTTTTTTTACTGTACATGATTTCTTGTGTGTTTCTTAATTTCACTGAGAAAAACCATTTATTATATGCTTCCCAGTTGAAAACCGGGATTTATCAGTGAAATAAAAATCAATATTTTACGGTTTTTAAACAATGAAAGTAAATTTGTTGTTTTTCACTGTTTTGATGCGCCGTTCTGATGACGTTCTGATAAAAAAATATCATATAAAACTGATTCATAGGATTTGATGCCTAATTTTTTCATGTATAGTAATAAATATAAAATATTTGAGTTTGAAAATTATCTTTTTTACTTTTAATTTCAGGTCTACATATGAACTCTTTAAAGAAAGTATGGAGTGTTTATCAATTAAAAGAAAAACAAGGTTAGTATTTCACCCTTACATATGTGCCAAACAACAGATATTTATGTCATGTGTGCTGAAAATATTGCAATCTGATTGAAACCTGATCATCTCTTCCATATTTCCTTCATTTACATCTAACAAGCCCTTTGTAGGGTCAAATTTTGCTGAACTTTGATTTTATAGTATTCATGATGCAAATTCACAACAAATAGATCAATCATAGCCCATGAATAATATGCATTGTCAAACTAGCTCTAAACCCTGACAATATTAAATTTATATATATTTATATGGAATTTTAGTGGGTTAAGTCGATGAATGTAGCTATGGGATATTTAATATGAACAAACCTGTAAGAAAAGATGTTTTTATCTGTACACAGATGCTATTAGTTCTGTCATTGATTCTATCGATATCGATGTATCATCAATATTTTATTTTTGATCAATGAATGATCAATATGAATTTTGAAATATCAATAATAAAGCCTATGTAGATAAATTTTAATATAAAAGTGTCAAAATTTTCAAAACCATCTTTCTATAGTGAGCTGAAACAGGTGCACTGTCATAATATAAATGGAATTTAGGCAATCAATTTGTGATAGATCTTTTTATTGAATTATTTTCAATACAAGTCCTTTTTACCAAGTACTTACCAGTTTTATGCAGGATATCAAGGTATAACATTTATGACAAATTTATATCTATTATGAGTTTATGACAAAATAAATGGTCTGTAAAGTGAATGCATCGATATATATCATATGGGTGTAAGGTCGATATTCATTTTGCGATATATCGATATCCTGGATACGCTTTGAGTCCAATCAACAACAGCTCTAGATGCTATTGTTTTGATACCTACATTGTGTTTATGTCTATATTCAGGTTCTTCAAGTTCCAAGAATGTAAATATTCTACCAGCTAAGATCAAGTCAAAACTTATGAAACAAATGAGAATATATTTTAACAAGGTAATTTTTCTTTATCTTTTATTATCACTGTGACTGTGACTTCATACTAAGCTCAACATTAAGTTTAAAACTAGGTTTGACAACCCTAACCAAATGTCAATCTGATTAAAACCCGATCTAAAATTTCCGCTGGCCTACTCGCTAATTTAGATCTGGCCTTTTTCAAACGAGGGTCATGTTTAGGTGACCTTTTCTCATCATTGAAGAAATTGTTATGATACGTAACTTGTTTACATCGTCTATGTCACTCAATTTGAAATGACCTGTTCAATCGCAGACTGTGAATAATACCGCTGTTAAATAAGCTTGCAAACCTTGGTCTAAAAATAGAAATTACGAAATCAAAATAAAAGTAATAGTGTTTTGTCTAGATGAAAGCTACGCATTGATTAATTGACAAAGGTCATCTCGACGTGACCCTCCATTGAGATAGTAGAGATCCTGTATGACAATGCTCTACAGGATATCTGTTTACGGAGATTGCATGACCAAATGTTTACTAGCAGTAACATGTTGACTTGACTCAAATGTCAAGCCTTGCCCTACATAATAACTTTATTTCAGTGTAATAAGATGTTTGCCTGATGAAGACATTAAGTCAAATAACTTCATGTTTTCGGCTTACTCTTGAACTTGAGATGAGGTGTGGATGAGTCTCTAACCATTGTAGTGCATGCTACCTAAAGACTACTTGTCAAATATCTCTCAGTCATGGTTCAATAGTAGTACTGAAGTTTGATGAACCCCAATGATCTATTTTGTGTCCAATACAAGCCCTCAGGAATGTACGATACTACACTCAACCCGTCCGATACTACACTATTGATTGCAATGTAAAAACAGACCATTTCAATGCATTACTGTCGTAGAAAATGAATATTTCTTAGCTGGTCTCCGGTTCAGTTTGTACAGTAACCTGAATGCCGTTTATTATATAGATACCACAAGTGATAAGCAAATCAGGAACAAACAAGACCGAGAGTGTCCGATATTACCCGGTTCTACTCTAGTTTGGCGAAATGTGGGCAGTCGAGCATTGGGTGTTGTTAACAATTGCGTTAAAGTTTTTTCTTTACCATATATTTCTGCCATTTATTGTCAGATCTTTATAAAACTTCATACAATGATAACATACCATGTGATGAACATAATTAGAAAGTAACCACAACTGGTACCTGCCTTTATTACGGATTATTTCCTTTTGTAATTTTTGCATTAAAGTTTTTAAATCAGGCTTAAATGTGGTTTCCACATGACATTTCTTAATTATATTTTATTCTTGTCTACTAGGATTGCTGTGTATCATTACTAATGTTAGATGGTTTACTATGGGGAAGATTATATTTACCAGTAAAAGGAAAGAAAGGATATCAACCTACAAGATGTTTATATTTTATACATTATCCTCTATCACCTGTCATTATATTTAATGGTATGAAAGTATCATTTGGAGAATTTGTTACACAGGTATAGTATAAGACTATTCTACCAAAATTCATGTTTTAAGGATTTGAATCAGTATACAAAATAAGCATATGAAAGTGGTTGCCGGAACAGGTCATTTTAGCAGCTAGCACTGTAATTTGTTTTTAGAAATTTGGTTGCCGGAACTAGAAATTGGTTTTCCCAGGCAACCTGACACCCACTAATTTTTTATACTGATTTGAGTCTATATGGTCTTCTAAAAAATTTGAAATTATGTCGTTTTTGCAAATTCATGTTTTTATCTGGCTTCTGTGTGAAATTCACACCAAATGTTTACTAGCAGTAATAGGTTGCCCGAACCCAAATGTACATCGTCAGAAGCATTTGGATGACCTTTAATGTTGAGCCCTAAATACATACAACAAGTGATGTCCTATACAAACATGTATATGTTGTATTTAAGGCTTACATATTTTTAACTTTTTCTTCAACACAAAAAACAGATACATCAATGAACTCAGGGGACATAACTCTAATATACATCAGACAAATTCCACCTTAAATGGCTGAACTAGTCTTCTAATAAAATGATTTACATTTAATTTTAGTAACCAGTCTGACAATTATATATTTCAGTGTTTTGTTGTTGCCCTTGGTTACAAGGAATTAGAAGATTTAGATTTAACAGGACATCATTATCCATCACTTGCTGAGTTAGCATTAAATAAATTTTCAGAGGTGAGTATGATTTCATGGTATTGATCTTCTATTGGCTGTTAAAATGGGTCTGTAGCACAATTTGTAGCATGCCAGGATTTCAAACCTTGTTTCCTTAAAGGGGTACTGGCACCTGGGACGGCTATACCCATACATGAACATTTTACAATACATGTATTATGTAATGTCAATTTTCCTCCTTTAATAAGGTATATGGAGAAGTTAGCGGCTAATCTCTGTAAAATATCCTATAAAGTGTTGATACTGTATTAAACCCAGTATAAAAAATGTTTTTTAAGTTTATATTATAATAATATTATTTCTGTATTATTTTATTCCTTGCTCAGACTTTCACAAAAAATTTTTGAATTCAATGCTGAAGTGACATGCTTGGTTTATTGACTGCTTAATTGAGCATCATTCAGGTTCAGATATCTTACAATCTGTACTGTTAATGGAAGTGTATTAAATCAGAAGCAACATAAATGTCACACTACAGGATAATATATACAATTTCTTTCATGCTTTACAGTAAAATGTGGTTCTATTATATTTTCATTGGATAATTTCAAAATGATGTTATCTTAAAGAATAAATGATTTCAATAAGAATCTAAATGACATCATGCTATGATGGTATTAAAGTATCTATAAAAAGGTTAGGTTAAAAGGGTAGGAGAAACAGAATTTTTGTCAACTTTGGTGTAATATCTATTTATTTCCTCTTATGAGCTCAGAAATTGACATTAATTTGCCGATTTTGAAGATTCGTAATCTATGCTTATTTGGTGAAAAAAAATTGTATTTTTATAGGGTGGTTACTCTAGGTACCAAGAAATACAAAGTCATAGAGGTCCACTGAACAAAGTTACTTCAAGAAAAAGAAAAGGTATTTCATTTAAATTTGATATAATAAACAATTTAACAATGCTGGTTGTGCTAGCGTCCATTTGCGATGTTTGTCAGCCTGGTAAGCACAGTTTGTGAACAAACAGAACTTTGGTAGTCTGCATTTTATGCTTAAATCTTACTTTTATATAAACATATTTAGGCAAAAAATAATGTGCTTGTTAATGAAAATATAATAACATTCAGCTTTTACAATTTTTTACACTTTCACTGTCTATTTGATGAATACTTTTATTCTTAGAAATTCTTAGTTCTAAGTTTTGCATTTTAATTTCATAACTTCAATCAATTATAGTATTAACTTTTTCCTGGTTTTACATTTTATAATTATGATTATGGTTACAACAGACACACTGATACATTGCTTTTCAAATATTTCTACAATTTCATATGATAATATTTGGGTTTTTTTCTAACTTGAATCACATGGTTGAATGTTTGTTATCACTAGTCTTCAACAATAATCTAGAACTAAAATCTGTCCTTTTAACATTGACAACACAAATTATTTTATACTATTTTAACAATAAGATCACTTGTGGTTTAAAAGGTCTGTTTAAATCTCTATGCACTATTAAATAAGTTATATTGCAATTATTTGCATGCTCAACTTTGAATATTTATTATTATGATAGAGTAAGCAAATATTTAATTGACTGAGTTATTTGGGTAGATCATCAAATGAAATAATGTTAATAATGATATTTGTAATGATTGAGTAGTAGGGTGCATGTTAGACTTGCTTAGTCCATGTCCTGACTAGTTCCGTGCCAATTATTGGTACACTTCAGAGGAATTTGTCTAATGGTGACTAATTTTATTTGTGCCAGTATGTTTGCTAATACCAATTGGGATCAATATAGCCATCTAGTGCTCCCCAGTCACTGCATTATAATGTTAATAATTAGGTAAAAAATTAGTTAACACAATTGTTATCATGTTTTATTTGTCACATTGCAGCACCATGTTTTATAGAAGATGAAAATATAATTGATTTAAACAGAGCTGAAAAGAAAAGAAGACTGGATGTTCTTGAGAAAAAGTTTGGAGAATATGTTATGCCTACATTAGAAAAAGTGGAATTTAGGGTAAGATATTTTAATGATTTGTTGTTAAAATTCTATGTGATACATTTGTATGTCATACAATGTGGTTGTTTTCTGAATCAGATTATTATGACACACCAAATAAGCTCAGTTTGTTCATTGCTGACTACAATGGTCAAGCGGGTGTCCGGTGTCGTTAACAATTGTGTTAGAGTTTCAATTTAGCATATATATCTGCCAATTTTTGACAGATCTTTATGAAACTTCATACAATGATAACATACCATGTGATGAACAGAATTAAACAGTAACCACAACTCTACCTGGCTTAATTATGGATTATTTCCCTTTGTTATTTTTGCGTTAAAGTTTTTAAATCCGTAAACTGGTTTCCAAATTACATCTCTTGTAATTGAGTTGTGTGGTAAACTGATTTGATATGCCAATGATGGTACTTCTAAAAGTACCTTGTTCCACTTTTAGTAACATATATAAGGATAATGCTAAAGGTCTGCAGCAATTTTCTCAAATTTGCAAAATTGTTATGATTTGAGTTAAATGTACTCAAAAACATATATGCATGTACTATACATAACTTTAAATCATATCCCTCATTATTATGTTTGCAGGTTGAATTACCCTACAGAAGTAAAGAAATTGTACCAGAGTTGTCAAAGGATGGTGAAGTTTTTTCATGTAAAGTTAAATTTCGTGGTACAAGTGTGTTAGAAGGATTTAGAAATCTTGCTACTGCTGGATTTGCTAAAGTTCCTTTACCAAAACATTTAACATGTGTAACTACTCGTGCAAAAAATAAATTTCTATTGATGAAACCTCAGAATAAACAAAATAAAACACAAAATATGTCACAAAATAGGACTGTTCAAAGATGAGGGTTTTACTTATTTTGTAAATAGGGAATATTATGTCACACATTACATATTTGACTTAAGGTCACTTTACATGTATTAATCATAGGTGCCTGTCGCATCTAAAAGTCATTTCATTGGACGTCGCCTTGATCCAGTTCAATGAAATGACTCATAACAAACGTTATGCCCGTGCATCTTCATTCACAAAAATGGTCAAGTACTATTCGAGTAAACTGACAGGTACAATCTTACAAAAGGGAGTGAAAAGTTAGACATTGATGCTGGAAGTCCATTTTTTATTTATCTAACATGTCCGTATTCGATTTTAGCCCATAACCATTGGGAAAAGGGTGTTTAGTCTTGGAAATGCGACCGGTCACATCTCTTCCAAATAAAATTCTGAAGGATTTCATCGAGTTGGATACCTTATATTTTTTCACAAAAAAAATGTTGGCTTTTGGCTGGAACTTTTGTAATTGGTGTTTTTGTGATAATTGGAGCATGTTTAAGTAAAAATTAATAAAAATTAATAATAATTTGGTGTTTTGTAATGTGATGGGCACCTGTAGTATTAACCAGGCTTATATGAATAGCTATACATGTAGATAATTCATGTGAATGATTTTCAAGCTGTTTTCACATCTGTCTGGAAACTACAGTTTTGATACATGTATGCTATTTGTCCACTCAAACTTTACTTCATATTTCAGTTAAGTTCTGCTATTGGATCATCAAAATTGATGGTCTCAATTGGAGAGTGGTCTTATTATAGGGACATTTTTCTACTTGAATTCAGCATTTGAGACTTAAAAAACTTCAAAACTTGCACAATTTTGCAATAATCATGTTATTCTTCATAGCAAAATATTACTGCATAATTTACATATTTTTTCTTCATATAAACAATTATTAAAATGGGTGAGTTAAAATTTACAAAAATTCTTGAAAGACATTGATTAATTTGTTTTTATCGCATTTGTGGGATTTCCACAGTTTTATTTTTGATGTATTAAGATCATTTTAAGTTGTCATTATTTTAGTTCAATTTATTATCTATAAAGTATTTTCAGTAACTGTATAATATTGTAACATGAACAACTGATTGTTGGACCGTTTTTATTCTCCATAAACAGATGTCATATGACAGGTCCAGATGAGAGTGGTGTCTACCAATCAATGCATAATAATCATCTAGACTAAACACTTTATATAGCATTGAAATATTTTAATTTCTACTTTTATAACAAATTAGAGCTAATTTGACAGTGTGTATTATTCATTGGCTGTGATTGGACGATTTTAAGCAAGTTCTGTCACTTTCTGTACATAGATGACGTAAACTATCCTGTAAACACAATGATTGCATCATGACTTTTATGAAAGCTAAGGTCAGCTGAATGTGACCTCTACTGCCAGCTTGTCAGATTTAAAATTGGTGTGAGTACTTTAGATTGGCTTTTAATTAGATTTAACTGATAGTTAATTTATAAAAAAGAAATTTAAACTTTTGTTATTTCATTTTTAGCTCGACTTTACGAAGTAAATGGAGAGCTCTCCTACTCACCCTAGCGCTGGCGTCTGCATCCACATTTCTGATAAGAGTTTTTGTGCAGTAAAATATTTTTTACTATAACTTTTTTATTTCTTAAGGTATCAACTTCAAACTTTAAATAGATGTTCCTTTTTCTCAACCTCATCTCATGTGACAAAGTTCACAACTCCAAATACATTTTTTTAGAATTATCTCCCCTTGAACTTAAAGTTTTCTTTAAAAAACTCTTTGTTTTTACTGCAACTGTTTAATTTCTTTAGGTATTCATTTCAAACTTTAAATATATGTTTCTTATTATCAACCACATCTCATGTACTTAGGTTCATAACTCCAAATACATTTTTTAGAATTATCTCCCCTTGAACCTAAAATTTCTTCTTTTTTTTTTTACTTTAAATTTGTTAAGGTTATGTTTTCAAATTTTAGAATGTTTATGTTCCTTATCATCAACCACATCTCCTGTGACAAATTCTTACTTAGTCGAGCATGCTGTCTCCTCTGACAGCTCTTGTAGGTAATATTATACAAGTATTTATTTAAGGGTTTTTTTATCTTTTTTTTTTAGTTTTGCTTAGTTTCTAAGTTGAAAATTTTAATTACATGGTATCTTAAACTTTGATTGAAATGTACATAGAAAAAACGGTTAATACTGTTGGCATTTAAGTATATGAGAATTAAAACAATATTAAAACATATCTTGTTCTCATCTTGGTCATTTTTTTACAGTTTATTCCATTAAATATTCATTTCAACTTATAAATATTTTATGAAAACTTTGTGACTGACCAGTTATGAGAAAATACCCTAGAAGTTGGAGACTAAATGTACTGGCTTCATATTGGTGTTGTGTAACTAGATACTAAGGCCACAACTTGTTGATGATTTGTTCTACGGATTTTTCTGGAAAAAATTTGTGCGAGCAATGAAAAAAACAAAAATCTTAATTCTGTTATTATTCAGTTGCTTTATATAGTGGTTTGACCAAATTTTTATTAGCAAGGGAGGAAATAAAAAAATTTCTTTAAATTTGTAAAAAATGTCAAAAATAAGGTGCGAGTGAATCCATAGAACACATAATCAACTTGTTGTGGCCTCATGTATTTGCATAATAAGTGAAAGTTTTCAGCATTGGTTCTGAAGTTCTTGGTTTTTGGAGCCAGAGAAAAAGTTCTCTTACTATGTAATACAAATTCTAAAATGAAGGAACTTCAAGATTTTGAACTTTCTTTCATGTGTTTACATCACTATCTTGATCATGAGATTTTCATTTGGAACAAAACCACTCTGCTCAAACCTGTACCAACCATTGTGAAAATATGGGTAGTAGCCAGCTTCAATTATGGTTATTGTCCCCTGCTTTAATTGGTATTAAAAACTATTCATTGGTAGTGCAGGGAAGCTGGAAGAAAAATTGCAGCTTTTTCCAGCATTTCCGGGGGATGAGGGGTGCAGGTTAAAAAAAAACACCAAAATACCTCTTATTATCAAACTGGTATCAATAACTAGTTTAGTCTATGTACAGCCATAGGCACTATGCTGCCTTGAGCAAGAAACTTATTTGCTTAATTGCTGGATGACTAAGAAGTGGACTTATGAGTGAGTAAGTGTATACTTAAATTAATATATATAGCTTGATTTTCGAAACAAATTGTTAAAATTTGTACTAAACACTCATGGTCCCCCATTGCTGAGCTAGTAGAATAAAGTTAGCCAAGGATTACCAATCTAACGTCATAACCACTCAGCCAAGACTACTCTAAAATGAGTTATTGTACATAGTAACAACATGCACCTGCATGAAAATATCTTTCTCATTATCTGTAGCATAATCCTCGGGAGTTTTTGAATGGTGTTTTCGAATTATATTCAATAGAGATGAATAATTCATATAAGGGAGACAACTGTTGAGGGAATATTTAATATTCAATCAAGAGTTATCTTCCATGCATATCATTTCGTTGTAAGCACTTTTAATGTTTTTTCAAACTAATAGTTGCTCTAATAAATTCTCGATTGAGATCTAGAAAGAACCGGACTTTTATATATAAAAGATCTAGGAAGATTTTTTCTCGTAACACAAGGGGAGATTAATGGTATTTACTAGTGTTTTGTTCAATAATTTATACTACATACAGTGTTACCTCCCTTTGCATATAAGGAGAATTTTCAACTCTGAGACTTCCGGTCATACAAATAGGCAGTTTACTATTTGTTTTAGAAAGCATAGAACCATTAAGCAACAGAACTTAGTATTTTGTCACAATGGTTACTTCGGCTTTAATGCAGTACGTGTGTTTTAAATAGTTTTTTTGGTTATTCAATTAAGGCACTAATTGTATTTGTTTCCTGTGGAAGAAAATCAGAGTTCGATGTAAGTTTAGTTAAAAATATAGAAAATGTAAGAATTCTTCATTCGTAATACTTTAAATATTAATACAGTTTTCAGTATTTTGGGAATAAATGCTTGATGTTGACAATATTAAATACATGTGTATGTATCTTTTAGGTTGTTTTTTTAAAGTAGGTTTTCAGTATTTTTAAAGAACTTTCAACAGCCACATTTCCAACGCCATTTTGCGAACACCCTGGAAAACATACCAACGATTTATCCTATTCAAAAAAGATTCACGACATGTCACTGTAACACTCTGAAAGGAATAGTCTTCCAGGGTGTTAGCAAAAGTATGAAACTGGCGTTTGAGATGTGATCCACAGCAAATAGTATTCACTTTTCTGCTTAGCCTTGTGCAGGTATGATTGAAATCTGACAATTAAATTATTAAAAGACTAACAGCTCTTTAAAATTTTGAGTCATGGCGGATTTTCAGTTTTCTTCTTCTAACCGTAGCATTTGTGGTGTAATAGTACGTGACTATGTGAGTATCAAACACGGTACAAAAATTTAACTCGAACAAGTTGGGATAACCGGAAATCGACAGATCTAGAGTATTTGCAATTTTGAACCATCTTTACAATTGCACAAAAAGTGATACGTCACGTTTACACATATTATATAATTGGCTTGGCGAATCGTTTCTCTACATTATCGTTGTCGGTGCATTGAATGATGAACTCATTGTACGGGAAATTATGGAGGAAATTCATTGTGCAAAAAATGCTCAAGATGTTATTGAGTTTGCAGATAATTTAGCATTCATTGACTGGTAAAGCATTAATATCACAAATTCTGCAAAAATAAAGTTCTGTCATCAAGCACCGGGATGAAACCGAGAATAAATTCTCGTTCAAATTACATCGTGTCGATCACTCCACAAGTCGGTCGGCAATCCGCTAAAAACCAATTAATCATTAGGAAATAAATTAGCACTATCCCACACATTGGAACGGTAAAATTAATTCCCGAAATATAACTTCTCCATTATAAAATTCCCAACCTAGTATGACACGTGCCATATGCTTTCAAAGAAACCGATTTCTGGTTTCGTACCAATAATATCTGGAAGAAACGAGCGGAAAATCTTGAAAATGACATAGAGTCGAAATAACTTTTATTTGATTGCTTTTAAAAAGCGACCAGACCCCCTAGTAACTCAATAAATTGTTTGTTTGTATATACAATACTTTCTCTTAATGCTTTCTGTCCTAGACAAAGCGTCTACCAGTTCTGCTTCTAAGGAACCTCAAGCGATTGTAATCCTAACGTGTCCTTCACTACGGGCAAACAATCATGTGCCATTACAAGTACATTAAAATTAATGAGTGTATTAAATAAAAGATCAAGTACTTGCTGTTCGTTCTTAATTGATTGGCTTCAATTATTCTCTTTTTTCTACTATAAATCCATCCTGCCACGAAATATTTTACATTTTCATAGTGGTTGTTCGCCCACTATGATGTAAATATTTTTTCAAATATGCTGAACAACTTGTGAAAGCAGTAAGAAAGCACTGTACACTATATAATATATAATCGATGCAGTAAGCACCATTACTATTTTTTTATGTTTTAAGAAACAATTAATTCACCTGTCAGTGGCGCATACTTTAACCCCCTGATTTAAATACTCACTACAGTACTTCTGTCCTCACTATCGATAAAAAATGATGTCCGAGCTCATCTACTGGGTTTACAAACAAAAATCGAGTATTGAATTTTAGTTTATACTAATTTATTTTAGCTCGATTGTGAAACAAGTTCTTACAACTTAGATTTATCACTACCGAGTCCGCTTCCTGGTCCTCCAGTACTGAGCTAGTAGGATAAAGTTTCTTGCTCAAGGAAACAACGGGGAAGGTTTTGGATGGGATTCGAACCAACGCGGAGATGGCTATCCAATGATTACCAGTCCAACGTCGTAACCGCTCGGCCACACCCGCTCCTTTTAAAAATGTATTTAAATCTGTGAAAGTAATGCATGCCCCAATAACTGTAGAATAAAATGAATCTATTTTTAATGTTTGTAGTCACGCCCAGAAAGTACCCGTATGAGACTTGTATCGATGTTATATCATCATAGTAGGTCGTCGCAGGTATGCATCATCATCATAATTTTGTTTTTCTACTTAGATCTACTAAATGTTTTAGCCACGCCCTAAAAGTACCTGTATGAGACTAGTATCGATGTCGGACTATTGCAGGCCATACCTTAAGTTAATTTTTGTATGTTTATTAAGTATTTGACTGCATGTTTTAATGTACGTATATCTCCAAACGTAAGTCATGATTTTTGCAGGATTGAAACACTCTTTGATATTCTAGACAATGAATGTATAATTATATCATAACATGAATAAAAATAAGATAGTACGAGGATATAGTCGCCAAGTTTGTTGTAGAATCTATTTCTTTCACCAACTACGCTCAGATAAAATATAATTTCAAAATTGGCTAGCCGCATGCGAAATTACCGTTTTCTTGGCTTACGTTGAAATTTAAACGATCCTATTTCAAAAACGTAAGAATTTCTTTTATATTTATTTTTCAGTGATGGGAGGGTTATTACAGTGAAAAAATATTTTTATATTTTCTCCGTATAGTTTTATATAATTTCTTCTCATTTCTTCACAAATGATCAAAAACAATTAGCTAATTCATATGAAATTGAAATTTGAATGAAGTAAACTCTTCTCTATTGCTCTAGTCTGATTACGTCCCTTCTTGTTTCTATAGAGGCTATCAAGATTCTCGATACTAGTTTTTTGTTAGATCAAGAATATTGATAACCTCTGGGTATGAGAATGGGATACGTCCTATTTAAATCGAATAAAATTGTCTGGTTATGTCCTGTTTAAGGAAGAATTAGGGACTTTTGTCAGTTATCTTCCCCTGATAAAATCTGAAGCAATCCAATTGGTAAGCATTCTCGTACCCAGAGTCAAGTAGGATTCTCAATACTAGCTGTTAGATCGAGAATCTTGATAACCTCGGGGTAAGAGAATGATTGGTAAGTAGGTCCTTGCAGTTGGAATCCTTGGAATCATTGTAGTCCTATGTAAGGATAACAAATAATATCATCTTATATCTTTCTTGTTATATATTAACAGAAGTGATAAAATTTAGATAGTTCTTTACCCGAACAATACTTACCCTGATTTTCAAACAAATTAAATGATTTACAAAAAAAGTTATTTAAGATTAATTTTGGCAAATTGACATTGAAAAGTAAGGGTAAAATCCGAGTAATCCAACTAATTGGACCTACCTATTTGAAGAGTATACTAGGGGAAATAACTGACTAAGGTTCCTTATTCCCGTACTACAAAACTATAGGTGCACAATGAATGATTACAGAACACTTCCAAGAAAACTAGTTTTTAATTACATACATTGTATTTCTAATATTTTCAACATGACATAATATGAAATATAATTGACTAATATTTTTATAGAGAAATTACACTTTCACTACTCGCATATAAAAGGGAGATAATAATTAACTAACTTTTATTAAAACATTAGTAATTTTGCAACAAAGTTTTGTTTTATAGATACAATCCATGGTAACGTTTATCATAATGTAATGAGCGTAAAATATTATCTTTTGTATAGTAATCATTTATCATAGTTTCAAAATATATCGATGTCAACAATTGGCACAAAACGAATTCCACCTCAAATCAAATAAATTTGCATGGATATAGGTTTTTCGGACAACTTCTGAGTTCTGAATTTTCAGAGTTCCAAACACCTTAAAACTTAAACTAAACTTCTTCATTTGATTAAGCGCCTATTTCTATATTACATATTCAATGGCGTTGTACAAAAAGATTAACAATAACAATAAAAAATAAGTAAACACCCTCCACCATAAATAATATTATATACAATATATAACATGAAACAAAATAAAATTTATCACACATGATGCTATATAGTGTGATTGTGCCTTTTGTTTTTAATACATCAAGTTTATAGGACCTACATCTTAGTTCATAATTCGACTTTATTTTTATTTAACATTTATTTATTTATTTAACATCATCGGTTTGTATACTCCAGTCTATGAAACTAGAGGGTGTCCGGTTGCCCGAGGCAACCACTTTTCAGTTTGGGCAACCAACAATTTATTTAGGGCAACTAAAATTCTGCAAATGAGATATAGTGCAAGGGCTGCTAGCTCTTAAAATGATCTGTTCGGGCAACCATTTTCATATCCTAATTTCGTCGACAGATATTCATTAAAAAATTCCATAAAAAATAAAATTTTCTTCGTCGTTTTAAATATAAAAAAACGTATACATAATTTTCATACATTTGAATTCCATGCCTGCCAATTAAACGTTAAGTATCAGATTAAAAGTTTCTGATGGAATTTTGTAAATCACCATAAAATCTGACATCGTGGTCTTATCCTTCTTTCAAAATATCCCCCGTCATTTATGACATGGGTGGGGTCGTGTTGAAAGTATCCAACGTCTAGTTGTCAGGGATATTTATTTTTATTTCTATAACAAAATTGACTAACTTGACAGCAACATTACAGCTGTTTGACCGAAAAATATATTAAATCAAAATGTTAAATTATAATCGATTTGCTTAAACATATTTTTATGTCCAATATTCATGTACATTATAACGAACTTAAAAATTAATCTACAACAAATAAAAATACAATTGAAAAACGTTTTGTTTGTGCAGACTGGATGATTTCATATAAATAAAAAAAAATCTACTCCCCTTCTCGCTAAATTAAGCGGTCTATAGGATATCTGTTACGTGGATTGGATTGAGCCACATTTTAAGTACATGTATTTTAGTAACGACCCTCTCCTTTATGCTGTTCTGCTCTGTTCTGATTCTTAAACATATTGCTCTGTGCTACTGCAGTTAAGTTACATTTCTATATAAACAGTAAAGTTCCGCTATAAAGACCATTTTTACTATTATTGTTCGTTTTTTCTCAACTGTCAAAACATGAATAATTTCACGGTGAATGCGTTTGTTAAAATTATTGTCGTAATACACCCATGAGTTTCCGAAAGTGTGTATTATGATTGAGTAAAGCTTCTTATGCCATTTGATAAGTTTTAGTCCAGATATTTTTAATAAAAATTAGGCTGCAAGTACAAAAACAATGCATTCAGTCACCGTGAAATTATTCAAGCTTTGA
This sequence comes from Mactra quadrangularis, assembly GCA_025267735.1. Lineage (NCBI taxonomy): Eukaryota > Metazoa > Mollusca > Bivalvia > Venerida > Mactridae > Mactra > Mactra quadrangularis. Next base: position 9,349,182 of record CM046300.1, read on the forward strand.
CAGTTGAGAAAAAACGAACAATACATAAGCATGTGATTTTGATGGTTTTTAGTCGCAAATGCTTAATTTGAAAGAAAACAATCCATGGTGCTATTACAATGAAGTGAAACTATACAATAACTGTATTGTAGTAACTTACACTTATAAGCGATAATCTTGTTGAGTTTATAGTTCATTATAGTTATCATGTTATTAGCAAAAAAAACGGAATTTCGGTAAAGAATGCATTGGCAGACTTAATTAGCATATAATGCAAATTGCATAATGGTAATAGGATGTCATAACCTGGAATCTTAGTAAGTATCAAGTATTGAAATTACATCAAAACTTTATTGAAATTACATCAAAACTTTATTGAAATTACATCAAAACTTTATTGGGACATAAATGCACGGTTCATCTCTACTACTGCTCTTTTATAATTGTGGTAAGAAAATAGAGATAAATTTGAAGATACTCATAGTTAGTGGTACTTACATGTATATAAATGTTTCAACAATGTATACTCTGTATAAAATGATATATATGCACACCTATATATGTCAGTTGGAAATTTGAAAATAACCTCTGCTAAAAAGTTCTGAAAAGAAGTCATACATGTAAGATAGCATCGATTTAGTGATATCTGAATTTCCTGATATATATTTTCCCCCACTATAACTAGTCGTTTATACGTTTATATTTTGTATTTATATGGATGATGAGCATACCACAAGTTCTGTCCTGTTCTTACATAATTTCAAATTAATGTACCCTATATAGCTTAATACGTTATTGCTTTGGTCGCCAATTTAAGAAGAGTGCATTGCCAATAGTATTTTATGCATATAATATATAATAAGAAATTCACGACACTGTTTTGTTGACTTTTGTTCATTCAATACAGAAAATCAGAAGCTAAATTAATGCAGAAATTCAGACTGTTTGTGTCTGTGAAATGAAAAGGATTCTTCTTTTTAACAAACCATGAACAAAATTAAAAAAAGTTCTTCCGTATTTTGCAATGCAATATTGTGTTGGTTAATGAAAATATACTGTGAAAATATAAAATCTTATGTTGCTCAATACTATCGATATGTATCGATTCATGATCACAATCATATCAAATGCATATCGATCCAAAGAAATCGAGAATGAAAAATATCACATTTACAATAAAATAGAGTATATATGCATGTACGAGTATATGTATATAGCAGATAAAAATACTGTCCATAACAACACATGGTTACACTTTTAAGACGCGAACTAAATTTCGACAATGTTTTGGTCGGCATTGAGACTATCATTAATTAATACCGTAGAACTTCCCTGTGTATTTTTTGTTGGGTTTAACGCCGTAGCAACACATTGTATATGTCATATAATGGTGGTCAGTCAACCTACTCACATTTTCTGGATAGGCTGAGTCTCTGGATTTAGCTGTTAACCAACTACTAAGCGCATACAATGTACTTCCGTTAGTGACTGACTACTGCCCTTCATGATTTAGAATTAGTGGTAGGAAGGAGAATGGCCGTAGAATAATATTTTATGACCAAGCTCCACGAAGAATGTCCCGCCCGGAAATCGAACATTCAACTGGCTCCCTGTGTAATCAACTCGAATCCGAGCTGATTGTGCAAGAACAACTTCATTACATGAATTTTAAAACAAGTCCGATATCTAAACAACAGGTCGTCGATTATTGTTTTTTCTTAGAAATTACAAACATTTTCTTTGTATTTTATTTTAATAAATAATTTTCTGTGATAGGATAAAACATTGAAATCATTGTCTATTGTGTCGTATATTGTGTTTACAGCAAAACACATCGATATTGCACATGTGATTCGTTGTTCCTCCATGAAAAAAAACCTGTTTGATTTATTTTCATTTTTTTTGGCTATTAAATAAGAAAATTTAATTTCCTTATCCTAATTTACATTAATTATCATCAACGTTTACGCCTGACATATGCGATGAGTATAATTTGACGGTAAATCAAATATCTGGGCGGAGCTTACAATATTTGATTTGTATTGACTCCGCCCTCCTAAAATGTTTGCTCCGCCCAGTTACGATAACAAGAAGCTTGTTGAGATGTTAACCAGATAAGCCTGACATGCGTGGTTACCATAGAAACATAAAGTAAACATTCTGACACTCTATATCGCACAGAGTACTTTGATGTTATTTTAGAGATTAATTGTAAAATTACAGCGTCTATCGGAACTTTCATCTCCCGAAACCCATTCGGACCATTGGAGATTTTCATAGCATATTTTGACAGAATGTTTTCTTTGGCATTCTTTCGCAAGGACAAAAATCCGGCGAAACGCTCTTGGCTATCTCTAGTGAAAATCAAAATATTCTTACCTGCATTAGTGCACGTACTGCCAGCGTAATTGTTTTTATAACCTCTAGCTAATGTACTTAGTTATATTGAGCAATCAGAAAATTTCGAGAGAGTTTTTTTTGTACAGAATTATGAATAGATTGTTTTAGAATTTGGATGAATGAACAACGGTTGTAGTCCGCGGCAGCATATTATCAAAGATCTTACGATAATTTAACAATACAACATAGAAGGATTTACGACCTAAATTGATCGTTAGACGCTTGATAATACAGGCCCCTGAGCAGTGTTCCAGTGGTAGGATATGCGTTTAATGATCGAGAAATTCCGCGTTTGAACTCTACTAAAGGGACTGAAAATTTCATCGACCAAGAAATTAACATACTACAGTTGTTTTACTGCATCTCGGTGTTGAATAGAACTATGAGGGGTCACCTGCTTGAAGGTGATTTTAATGATCACGGGTTATAGTACAAAATTTAAAGTCGGTTGAATATGTACAATATTTGTACAATGTATATAATAGTAACTCTTAAACCACATTCTTTTTTAACTTCTTATAGATATCCATTAACGTGTGACACGTGTAGCATGATAATTGCTTAAACTTTATGTTCCATTTGGTCAAAATATAAGACGTTTTATTTTTAGACAATGCCACTTTAAAGTTTTGGAAAAGCAAGAAAACAAATGGATTGCAGTTAGTTCTATTATGAATCAAGATTTCCCAACACTTTTGGTAGATATTGAGCCTGCTTCCTTGTAGCTTCTTTCTCCCAACCAGTACCTAAAAATAATGGGAATGTTTATTTTTCCAGCAAACAGAGAGAATAGGTTTTAAAAGCATTAGAACATAAATTATCTAGGTATAGTCGTCTAAAGATTATGAAGTGAACATTGTTAACCCTGTACAATAAAAGTTCCACCATAGGTCCGTCAAAATTCATTTTAATAGCATAATGGTCTTGTAAAGGGACCCATGTATTCACAAATTAAGCATTAGGGACTGAAAGTCTTCAACAGAACAGAACAGAACAGAGCAGAAACTTTATTTGACAAAAGCACATACATGTAGTCATAAATCTAAAAAAACTACAATATAATTTACAAATAGTTATATACAAGTACAAACTACATAATATGAAAAAGTAACAACAGCCGCGGTCGTGACGTAGTGGTTAGCATGTTCGCGGATTCGAGCCCGTGTCCAGGAAACCTATAGTAGGAAGAGCTGGCCGTCGTATATATGACCAAAATTTGTGTTAAATACGACTTTAGACACAATTTAAAAAAGTAACAATTACATGATTTTAATAACTAACATGATATTTACAGTGGAAATTTACTGCATTTAATTTGATTTCTTTTGTCTCTGGTAAATTTTTTACTGGCTATATCTAAACTTCTTTCACTGATGCACTTGTAGACACACGACCAACTAGTAAGATGTTTTATCATATCTGGGAATCAATCATTGTTCACACTATACTGTAAATGATCTCCTATGTAGAATGAGAAGGTTTTCTACAGGAAACATGATGCGGCTAATTGGAATTGCAAGTGTCTGTGACAAAAGGGTGTAAGATTATGATTAGAATGTCAGTCAAGTTGGTGTGAACTGTCTAGAGAAGGAGAGATGAATTAGAAATATCTCAATTGTCTAATTTGTTAATCTTTATCTATATGATGTACATGTATATGATGTTTTTTTTTCAATCCCGGAAGTAACTGTAAGGGACAACTTAAAGTTTCTTGAATACGTGCGGACACTATATTTAACTTATTGAATTTATTGATTGACAAGGTTGACAAAGATTTACTCCAATTTTCACAAACTCCACACAGTGGTTATTTCCATTAATTGTATATGATTGGCGTAACCGCTGTGAGAAGTTTGCAATTAGCATTGCCACATAAACCGACACTTGAGATTCAATACCTATTTCTGAACGCCATTAGTCCATGGAAAACATTGCTTATTTTACATTCTAGCAAGAAGGCATTTCCAATTCAACATTTCGCTCAATGCTAGGATAATAAGACTTTCTCAACAAGTTAAAGCCACCATACGAAGATAATTTATACTCATTTACAGCAAACATGGACACTGTTTTAAAACTATAAAGTCATTAATATAAAACATGCATAAGAGACACAATAAACAAGTAAAACCATTTTGATTTCTAAGTTTAAGTTTGAAAAAAGTGCCAATTTCTTAAAAGATGTTGCCCTTTTATACATCCACGCTTAATTCATTTTGTTAACGTTGGATATTTATGATCCAAAATCGTTTAGAGATTATTAATGCACTTTTCTTATATAAGTTTTTTTCACTATCTTAAACATATTTTAATCAAGTTACTGTTGCAATTTTAACAACCAAATCATGCTTTCGACTTCGGTTTTTTTAACTTTGTAGGGCGATAGAAATCATGAGAATAATTATTTATGTGAACATGTAGTTTATTAAAAAGACCTTTTTATTAGTGGTCTAAATTGATGCTAGTGGTTGAATAAGAGCACATGCAATTTGCCTAACTATTATGCTTGAAAATATTACTATTTTAGCAAAAAACAAAGGAAATCGGTGTAATTCTTCGCAGGAAACGTGCAAATGAGCTGATGATTGATTAAAACAAGACAACTACGCTAAAAAACCTGCACACTTCTTAATAGCTGCTTAAAATCCTTAGAAATGAGAGTCAAACAACTAGAAGTGAAATTAACAATAAAAAATGTTAGCAAGAGGTTTAAAAATGAGATGGATTTTTTGGCACAAAATGAAAATGTCCGAAATTATGACGTATCAAGAATCCATTGCGTTAATATAGATAGAGTTTGGTGAGAACCTCTCCCGGTTACAACATTGACAGAATGATGATAGATACACTACGTTTAAAACCCAACTTATAAGTATAAAATGATAGAAGTGTCATTTGATGTTTATAAAGGCAAAACGTGTCCATATATGCTCTGATCAGCGTTGGCATTATAACATGTTGTTTGGTCTAATTGACCGTATGTTTATAAGTATTCCGGGCATATCTGGTTAAATTGCTTTTCTGGCAGTAGTGGTTAAATAAGAGCATATGGTCAGCTTTACCATTATAATACGTTGTTTAGTCTAATGTCTAGTTGACTATTGAAGTGAGTGTTCCGGGAACATTCTTGCTACATTGCTTTTCTGGCAGAAGTGGTTGAATAAGACCAGTTGCAATTCGCACAACTTTTATGCTTGAAAATTTTACTTTCTAATAAGTCAAAACAAAGGTATAATTCTTTGCAGAAAACGTGAAAATGAGCTTATAATCGATTAAAACAAGACAAATCTGCTCAAAAACCTGCATACTTGTTATTAGTTGCTAGAAATCTGAGTCAAATATCTACACGTGAAATGAACAATAAAAAATGTTGCAAGAGGTTTAAAAATGGGATGGATGTTTTGGCACACAATGAAAATGTCCGAAATTATGACGTAGCAAGAATCCATGGAGTAAATATACCTAGAGTTTGGTGAGAACCTCTCCCGGTTACAGCATTGACAGAACGATAATAGATATACTACGTTTAGAAACCATTGTATAAGTATATAATGATTGAAGTGTCATTTGATGTTTATAAAGTCTAAACGTGCATTTTGTCCATATATGCTCTGATCAGCGTTGGCATAATAACATGTTGTTTGGTCTAATTGACTATGTTTATAAGTATTCCGGGCATATCTGGTTAAATTGCTTTTCTGGCAGTAGTGGTTAAATAAGAGCATATGATCAGCTTTACCATTATAATACGTTGTTTAGTCTAATGTCTAGTTGACTATTGAAGTGAGTGTTCCGGGAACATTCTTGCTACATTGCTTTTCTGGCAGTAGTGGTTGAATAAGACCAGTTGCAATTCGCACAACTTTTATGCTAGAACATATTACTTTCTTAGCAAGTCAAAATAAAGGTATAATTCTTTGCAGAAAACGTGAAAATGAGCTTATAATCGATTAAAACAAGACAAATCTGCTAAAAAACGTGCATAGTACTTTGTTGTTTATAAAATGAAAACGTGCTATTTGTCCATATTTGTTCTGATAAGCCATACCATAATAATATGTTATTTTAATATAATCTTATTGACTATTTTAAGAAGTGTTCATCGCATATTCTGGTCAAATTGCTATTCTGGCAGTAGTGGTTGAATAAAAGCATTTGCTAATCGCCAAACCTTTATGCAGAAAATATTACTTTTTAGCAAATCAAAACAAAGAAAATCGGTGTAATTCTTTACAGGAAGCGTGCTAAGGAGCTGCTAATTGATTAAAACAAGACAAATTTGCTTAAAACCTGTATGCTTCTTAATAGTTGCTAGAAATCTTAATCAAACATCTACACGAGAAATGAACAATAAAAAATGTTGCAAGAGGTTTAAAATTGGGATGGATTTTTTGGCACACAATGAAAATGTCCGAAATTATGACGTATCAAGAAACCATGGAGTAAATATACCTAGAGTTTGGTGAGAACCTCTCCCGGTTACAGCATTGACAGAATGATGATAGATACACTACGTTGCGTTATCGATATATTACACCTTGCATACTCTAATTTATTGAAACACACTGGAACATAACGGAGATTTGATATCAGAAAACTTATAGCAGTATTTCCCAGCCATACTCAAAGAAATTAATTAAATTCATTTCAACACGTAGTTATCAAATGCATGAATTGCTGGGGAGTTTTCGGTGTGGAAGTATTTTTTGATGTTCCTTCAGACGGAGACAATACATTGAGGGCTCTTGGAATAGAATAATTCCTTTTCGTTGCACTGGGAAAATATTCAACTTTAGATCAAGATGTACGATAATATGTTTGAGAAAATTTCTTTTAATAGTTTAATGCCTGATGTTAAAAAAAATGTAATTTTGTGAATTTTACGCCATAGAATGTTAATAGTGTTGAAACATATCTCGAGGTTCATGAGAATATAATGTTTTGTACCAACATGTATTCTGTCAAAGTCAATGGTCTTTTTGAGACCTGATTTTATACCAAGGTTAGAGAAAATGTCACGTATAATGTTCAAGAACCATTCAGTTATTTTAAGGTTAGGGAAAAATATTGAAAACTCAGCGTCCACCTCCGAGCTCTGCCTTACGATGAATGCCCAAAAACTAAGTTGTGAAGATATGCGGAAGGACCTCCTTGACATTTCGTATTTAATGTGTAATGTGTAATTACGAACAATGTTCATGTTTTCAATGAGATAAGCCTAATCTATCTGTTTCTTAAAAACGAAGTCATATGAGCTTAAACGTATCTGTTGATTTGGTATATTCAATTGTTTTATTATGATTACGACAAAATAACGCTGGAATTTTACACAACAAACAAACTTATACAACAGAAAATGTGCTTTTATGATTGTTTTAAACTAGAAAAAGACAAATATGAAGTAAATTGGAACATGACAGGATGTGAAGCAGTGGGGTAACAGGTGTCCATGATGATATTTCAACGTATTGCCTTTTTACAGGGTCTTGTAAGGGAAGAAGGAAATCAAGAAAAGAAAGCAGAGTACTGCTAGATCAACCGCTATACAATTTATGTACACGTAAAATTATGTGACTTAGTCATGCAGATGATATTGTTACAATTATAGTTGATACCAATTCATTATAGCTCGAGTGTGAAAGAATTTCTTACAACTTAGATTAATCACACTTGAGTCCACTTCCTGGTTCCCGAATATTGAGCAGAAGGGAAAAAGTTTCTTGCTTAAGGAAACAACGAACAAACGTTGTGATGTGGAATGAACCCGGGCGGTGTAGGTATCCAATGATTACCAATCCCACGACCTCTCCAAATTAATTAATAAAGTGCGCCAATGATATCCACTATATCTTGAAACACAATGATCCGACTGTCATAAAATTAATCGTTATGTCACACAATCTTAGCCATCAAAATCTCCACTAGCCACCTGTATAGCTACCATTGTCCCGACTATCAGACATGACAACATGACTTACGATATCACTCTACCAGCGTACTGTAAGAGTGTCAGTTAGCCAACCCCCACCCACTTGGTGGTCGTAGAAGTACTTGATTCATTAGTGCACAGCTACAACTCATTATCTTATATCACCATGTCTTTATTGTGCTCGGTAATTAGATAAACGTTATACTGTCAATGAGCACTAAGTGGCTTCGATACGCTTTTGACATTATCGCGGATTATCTCGGATTTTATCATAGGAAATCATATGCACTTAGCGGTAAATAGACACCAATGACAAGTTCCAATGCAATCCGAATATACAACATGGTGGGCTCAGTGTAGATAAACAAAACAATCTTATGTCTACTAACTAAATCTACTTGCATATTGTTGACAAAATCGTTAAAACACATTGTACATCATTGACATTTAATTTGTATGCTTTCGTTTTCACTCTGTATTCAACGTGATACATCTGTGTTAATTTCTAATATTGAACACATACACGGCTGTTGAAATTTACCACCTCATTTATAGATCTAAATGAAAAACTTAACAATTTTTCAATGTTAGAATCGAAATAACATACAGTTTTTTATAGTTTGTCGTAGAATAAAACATAGACACTTGTTTAATGTGATTATTAAATAACTCGCGATATTTAATTTTGGCACTTTAAAACTCGTACTGTTGTATTCAGCAACAAAATATGGACAACTGTATGTTATTTATTGACTATAACTCTCTGATAAAAACACTATGGAAATAAAGGATATTTATTCCCTTGTTTAATATTAATCTACGGACTTCTCGCTGTCAACGTATTCGAAATTAACTTCTTGTTTGTGTTTAAACTTAGCAGAACCGTTGTATTACAAGACAAATTCATGATTCTTAATTTAACTACATTAATGTGTGTATTGTACGTTTTTTTCTCAACTGTCAAAGCTTGAATAATTTCACGGTGACTGAATTCATTGTTTTTGTATCGGTGGCCTAATTGTAATTAAAAATATGTTGACTAAAACATATCATATGGCATAAGCAGCTTTACTTGATCATAATACATTCTTTCGGAAACTCATGGATGCATTACGACTATAATTTTAACAAACGCATTCACCGTGTAATTATTCATGTTTTGACAGTTGAGAAAAAAAGATCAATACAGGTCCACGTAAACATTGCGTATATAAACATAGCCAGTTTCATAACACACCAATATCTAGGGGTGTATTACGAGACAGTTTTATAGTTTAGTTATTTAACACGTATTTTATGAACATACTATTATATAAAATTTACAAATCGCCTATACAGTATTCAAAACAAATGTTAAATATCAAATTTGTATGTTTTAATCCATAAAATGATGTTCATAGATCAGTTTATTCACCTATTCAGTGGGCAAGTCCAATGTTTAAAGTAAAAAAAACGCATGGCCAAGAATACGACCCGTACATGTCTTTTTTGTTATTTATGTACGTGGGTCATACAAAAGACTACATTCGGAACTCAAATATTTGGGTTAACTTTCACCGTCTCAACGAAACTATGTGTAACAGAACAATAGGGTTCAATCCGTATTTCCTGCTTTTCAGCAACATTGTACCGCATGTGTATGGATGAAAAATCCCATAATTTGGGTCCACATTGGCTTTTTTCACAAAAAATCTTTCGATTAAAATCGTCATAAGGCTAAAGCAAGAGACATAAATAACACAAATTTTATTGAATTAGGTAGAATAGCGTATTTCTTTTGAATATCATATCATACTTATGTTTATTATCCTTCTGACTTTGAACTGCAAAATTTATGAAATTGAATTAGTACGATAATGGTTTTCGTAAGATTTATCTTGTAAAAAAGGGCCACTTTGTCATATTAGCAAGAATGCAGTTGTTAAAGAAAAAACAAGTATATTGCAAAAATGAATAAAAATGCTATTCCAAACTATTTTCTCTTCCATCCTTTGTTGAATACTTCAGCCTCATCAAATATTTATACAGGCACTAAATGAACAGCAACTCTTAAAAACCGTACAGTTAATTTAAACAAAAATGTCGGTATTGCAATGGCAATGCATCTCATATATTCTAAATATCACAACTAGGTAGTTCTCACGATGTACCGGGATATTTGTTATAATTGATATCATACCAAAGTAAGATTACATTATACCTGTTGCATAAACTCTAGTTAATTAACCATTACCAGGTCTGTAACTGATCAGTACTTCTAAATTATCTTATTACTAGAATTATCTTCCTTTATTGTGCCTTTGTACACTACAACACCTCGGACGTCTTGTTTTTGTTCTTAAAAGCAATACGCGCATTTTGCCACTAAGAAGCCAGCAGCTAGACAGCAGGAGTTAGTCGGTTAGTTAACTGAAGTTTGTCAGCAGAAGTCTGTCAGCTGAAGCAAGTCGGTTGGTTCGCTTGAAGTTAGTCAGCTGAAGCTAGTCGGTTAATTTGCTGAAGTAAGTCAGTTGAAGCAAGTCGGTTAATTTGCTGAAATAAGTCAGCTGAGGAAAGTCGGTTAATTTGCTGAAGTAAGTCAGCTGAAGCAAGTTGGTTAATTTGCTGAAGTAAGTCAGCTGAAGCAAGTTGGTTAATTTGCTGAAGTAAGTCAGCTAACGCAAGTCGGTAAGTTTGCTGAAGTCTGTCAACTGAAGCAAGTCGGTCAGTTTGCTGAAGTTTGTCAGCTGAAGCAAGTCGGTTAGTTTGCTGAAGTTTGTCAGCTGAAGCAAGTCGGTTAGTTTGCTGAAGTCAGTCAGCGGAAGCAAGTCCGTTATTTTGCTGAAGTTAGTCAGCTAACGCAAGTTGGTCAGTTTTATAAATAATTTTGGTTCCTTGCATGCACACAAACATTTCATAACTCGATTCATTAGAGCTTTTGTTTACTATAGATTTGAAATCTAGGATAGCTTTTAACTGCGTTATGGAACCGGGTTAACATTATGGGTGTAACGGTTAACCGATATACCGGTTAATATTGCAATACGAATTCTAATTTTCCTTGAACCGGTTTTTGCAATTTTATGTCGTACTGTTTGTTTTTATCATAATCTGAAAGTTAAATGTTGAAAAATGCTAAAATGTATTGAATACCTAAAATGATCCTATTACATGTATAAACATTAAGTCAAATGAGATAAAAAATGTTTTCGAAATTCGTTTAAAAACAAGCATATAGAACATTTTACACTAGTAATTCAAACAATTGAATAAGAGATCATTTAAAGTACCCATATGAGTGTTATGCTGATCCAATTAAAACGAGGTACATGCATTAATGCGTGCTTTGCATGTCTAAGCAAAATAAAACCGGTACGTATTGCAATATGGGTTTTGAATATTGCAATATATTGCAATACGGTTTTGACCGTATTGTTACACCCCTAGTTAACATGGACTATGAAGGTATGACTCCTATAACCCTACACACAGTGTGTTTAAAGTTGTACTGGTTGCTACATTATTTGATGAAAAATAGTCTTAAGTTGTATGTGATGTACCGATCTGACGGAAACTGTTTCAAAGAAAAGAATGCAAATATGAAACACGTAAAACGGAGGATCTATGACAAATCTGCTGTAAAACTTACTTTAAAAACCGTTAGATCGAATTTTAACAGATCTTACAAGTAAACAGCCTGTGTATGTCTTAGATAGAAAATAAGCAATAATGTATCTCTTACCTACAGTATTGATAATAATATTACGAACTTTGAAGAAAATTTGAGATTCTTGATTATAAATCTTGACAAAATATTTAATGACAACTCGAATGTGCGTAGAAATGCTGAAACATCAAAGTTCCGTAAAGTAAACACATCCCCGCATTTAATTCCACATTTGTCGTCTGTTAAACTCAAAATCTCGTGAAATCTTGCCAGACGAACTACTAAAACGTGATCTATGGTTGGTCTGGTATTGCGCTTCATGGATCAAATTGAGCGATGATGGATCTTTGATAAGTTTACAAACGAAGAAATTGCCTTATAATTGTCGTACAAGTTCTTTGATGTCGGTACGGCATTTAGTGTTAACTTTCATCACACTAAAAACCACACGCCAGAACTTTCCGTGATAAAATTGACGCTATCATGCTTCAAACTAACTACTCATGTTCCATCACATTTTACATGAAATGCAAAGTAATGTAAGCTTGCTTTATAATCTAACTTTCTTAATGAACCCACGTTCTTTATTCCATTCTTTTGTAACATTACATTGTCATGACATATATCATACATTTGTCACAAAACAAACACATTTGATCTATTTTATGCAGGCAATACATTTATTGACTCGATTAAATCTTTTGTGGCCTAATTTTATTTAGTTTTCTAAGAAAGGAACGCACTTTCAGTCACTTCTACAAGACTAGAAACTTCTCCATATACATGTAACTTATTAATAGAGGAAAATTCACATTATTGTCAAATTTTCATGGAAGGGTATGATCTCCCTGGGTGGGATTCTAACTCGTATCCCCTTCGGGACATTAGATTTGAAATCCAGGCGCGCTACCAATTGCGTTACCGACCCGGGTTTGATCCCGTTTGGATAAACATATTTATATTTTGCCATGAAAGACACACTCTCCGTAAACAGAGATCCTGTTCTACACGCGTTGTCGTACTGGATCTCTACTTAGTCAATGCAATGTCACGTCGAGATGAACTTTGTATCGACCAATCAATGCGTAGCTTTCATCTAGACGAAAACACTATTACTCACATTTTGATTTCGTAATTTCTATTTTTAGACCAAGGTTTGCATGCAAATTTAACAGCGGTATTATTCACAGTCTGCGATTGAGTGGCTCATTTCAAATTGCGTGACGTAGACGATGTAAACAAGTTACGTATCATAACAATTTCGTCATTAATATTATGATGAGAAAAGGTCACCTGAACGTGACCTTCGTTTGGAAAAGGCCAGATCTAAATTAGCGAGTATGCGAGCGGTGAAATTTTAGATCGGGTTTTAATCAGATTGTGAAAGACAGAAATAAAGATTCATGTGATCAAATTCCAATATCAATAATAATTAGTGTAAAAACATATGATTTGTACTATGTTATATAAAAAGCTTAAATTACCGTAAAATCACTTCCATCATGCATTATCACATTTCTAATGAAACATTATTAGCTCAAAGTCTTTTAATGGATACTTGTGTTCAATTTAAGAAATGCAAGAAAACCTTTGACATTGATTTTACACAATATTTATTTTCAAAAATATATTTGGAAATACTTAAAGGATTTGATTTGACCAATACATAAAGAATTGACATCATCTGATTTTTGCTTTGTTTTGGGCAAGCTCATCAATCTCGTTTGCCAAAATAATGAAAGCTGACGTCTAAACTACGGACACCGGGACTTAATCTGCGGGACCCGGTGTCAATGTCCGAAACGAGTGGATTAAAAATAAGATGAAGTCATAACGAGATCTGCCATACTTTTGTTTGTACAGATATCTAAATCAGATTTCATTAGAGTTTGATATATGACCACCTTGTAGATACAAGTACCATCTAGTTAGTGTTACGTTATGCATACAAATAATCGCAGCGTTCCTAGAGGGCGCCACCACGGGGAGGCTTGTTACCAGTGGCACCTTAAGTGAGATAGAACAGCGATCTTCTATAAAGATTAAGTGGATAAATACGATTATAATTTGTTCTTGTTTTTACGCTTGTAGTAATTTGTGTTTTCTATGTTCCTATGCAAAAATAATATATTTTTTGCCATTCCATGTTCATTTTTATATACTTGATAGGCTCTACCGTGAGAAGACCGTGGACTAAAGCTGAATGGTTTGAAATACAACTTGATAAAGATAGAATAATGACTTTTTACACAAGTTGCGACATAATACATTTCATTGTGAATAATGCCAGAAAATAAAAACACAGAGAGGGCAAGCGTTTAAACTATATATTTCATTACCTTGTATTTATATAAAAAACTAACAATTTCTTTTTGTTATACTGTGTTACTCGTGTCATGTCATGGAGTGAAACTAATTTCTTAAATAGTTATAAGTTATGGGTCCCATTAGAAACAGATTATAATTGTATAAAACCAGAGAACTGGTCCATCGCTCGAAACACAGTTTCATTCTGAATGGAATTCTTTGTAAATATGAGACAAGCCAAATACGACTACTGGACTATCTTTTTCGGATATTTGCAACGAAAAATCTCGACCGCTATAGTTTGGCGAAAAACATGCGGTCGGGCGGTCGGGCGTCCGGTGTCGTTAACAATTGCGTTAAAGTTTTTCTTTACCATATATTTCTGCCATTTATTGTAAGATCTTTATGAAACTTCATACTTAATGATAACGTACCATGCCATAAACAGATTTAGACAGTAACCACAACTCATCCTGCCTTTATCATGGATTATTTCCCTTTGTAATTTTTGCGTTAAAGTTTTTGAATCCGGCTTTAATGTAGTTTGCACATTACATTTCTTGTTTTTATTTTAAAACAGTATTTAATACTGTTTGTATGTTAGATAGATAGATTTATAGATAGATTCATATCGGCATTATGTAACATAATGGTACAATAAATATAATCTGACAAAATATGAATGTAAAATATAGTTCTAATTACAAAGACACTGATTTAAAGCAGAACATGCAAAAATGCATTTGAAAATAGTAACATGACATGTTTCACAGGACAGCACAAAAAAGAACTATTGTCTTTATGTTTCTATGAATAATGTAAATACACTTTTATTAGCAATAGACCATAGGCATATAAATAAAACTTTGCCTATGTTATTAACCATTTAAAGAAACATACACGTTGCTTGGACAATTATCTGAGTTTTGAGTCTTAGGCTAACAAGTTCATCATCAAGATTAATAATCTCGGTACCAAGACAGCATTCTATCAAAATTCTTGCGATAAAATACTAATACGACGTACATTTACGACTACAATATATCGTAAGACTATTTGTAATGCAGTCACAAGGCATTGGCGATATCGATAAATTTTATTCATCTTTCAGTGTCGCATTCATTAACTCCGCTGATTTAATTACTTACTACAGAGTTTTAGTTAGGGCTGTGGATTGTTGAGCAAGTGGCGATCCGATCCGAACAACGATTCATGTGTAACGATCCACGAATCGAACCACGATTCTCTTGTTAATGGAGAAGGATACATAATTTCACGTAATAATACTAAATGGAAAACCATGTACTCCAAACATCTCTATAACCAGACGTTAAATGGGCATTTATTCAGTGAAATAATTTTTGTTTAAATGCGAATCAATATAATGTTTGAGTTTACATAAGTGATGCGGCTCGTTTTCAGTGGAAGTAACCTAATTCCCCCCCCCCCCAAAAAAAATAAAATAGATCGCGATCCGACGATTTCGGACGTGACGAATATATACGTACTCGATTTTCTGGTCTGGATCGCGAGTATCCAAGTACTCGGATACTCGCAGCAGCCCTAGTTTCAGTACTCACTATCGATAAAAATAGATACTCGTATAATGTATGTGGGTTATCAAACAAATATAGAGTATTTAAATCATTAGGATCTTAATAATATAAGTCTAAATTATATGTCTAGAGTTATGATGTAAAAGGGTACCATCTTTAATTCGTGCTTCATTTTGAAATCATTCTACAATGTATAGTTAAAACTGCGTTTTTTGGTCTATGAATAGAATTAAGGCTGGTACCTCGTATACGCACGTATTGTTTTCATAAATTAGTGTTTAATTATAAATTCTATAATGGGTTATAATGTATATTGTACTTGAGTGAAAGAAATTTGTGGCGCCCGAAATATTGTAGAAAATGTACGCCACATGTTGGACAATACTAGCTGAAGTATGTAAAACTCTAGAATAATTTCGTTATGATACCAATCAAAGTGCTCCTGCTGATAGCAGGTGACTGACCAGATTAGCTTAACAAATTCTTCTCCCTAGAAAACTATAAACAATTTATATTATAAGTAATTATAGGAATCAGGTACTTATTAAATATATGCCGCAGGTTACTCTCCTGAATTCCATCCTGTGTGGCTGTAATTGTACCGTTATCCGGTTTGTTGTCCGTCAGTGCATCTTTTCACAAAAAATCTTACGAAAAAAATCCTAGTAAGTCAATTTCATAAATTTTGCAGTACAAAGTCAGGGGGATAATAAACGTAAACGTAAAACTATGATATGATATTCGAAGGGTATACAATATTCTACATAATTTAATAATATTTGGAATTGATTGGCCAAAGAAATCTCCACACTGAAAATGTTTCAGCTTTTGACTTACGATGATTTTTGTCGCAAATTTTTTTGTGAAAAACACCACTGTTTTTTTGTCGAGTGTTTGAAATGCATGGCCTGTACATTAACAATCTTTAAAAAAATCGAATTTAGCCATAGGGCTGTGGACCGACTCCACAGAAATCGACGTCGTTCTAATGACATTAAGAATGTGAGTGGTCTGACTGTCTATATCAACTTTTTACAGAAACCATTTTCCATATTCAATAAACAATCACTATCTTGTTATATTGTTTATTTTATTTAAAGGTCATTAAAATGGACTGCAATTATTAAACAGATTGCTAAGAATGATTAGGACCAGTAAATTTTAATTTAGTCCAGTACAACATTTCATTTGGTTGCACTGAATGTTTAGTGTTGGTGACGGGTTTTTTTGAAGACAGCATCTATTTTATATTTCAAACATAACATAGCTTTCCCGAATAATATTCTGTAACCATGAGTCACCTACCTTAACTGTCGAAATTTCATGGAAGAGTATAACAAACAGGGCTGAGGCTTAAACAAACAACCCCATTGGGACACTAGATTCAAAATCCTGCCAAAGCCTATTGCACCCAATTTTGAAGTCAGCAATGCAACAATATAAATAAATTAGGTTAATATTTCATTGTATATTTGCATCTCTATGTTGCAAATTGAGCAAGGACGTTAGTATCGTGTAGTAATTTATTTGCACTGATAGTCACAGTAACCCTAAACTAAACTGAAACCCCAATGCATGGGACTTACCCTGAGGTTTGGGGTTTTCGAGACATTTGATAGGAAATAGTATTATGTTAGTGTTGCTGATATCATGAAACTCTGGAACTCATGGAATTTGAAATATTGAATATTTACTTATGTCTAAGTCTATACGTTCATTTATGTAATCAATATTTTTCAAATTGATTCGATATTTTCAAACCACATGGCTGATTTTTATTTTTATTTTGTGGAGAGATTTTATCCTCCAACACTAAGATATATATTTCACCCAGAATGTGTTGATTTCAAATTATCGTATACAAAACACTTCTGTTATTTATCCAACGTACTTCTGTCAAAAAATGGGTCAGAGGTCGTAAGATGCATGCTTTCTTAGACGCTTGGATCGATACCACCCAGACGCTTGGAAAAACTGATGCTGATTGAATGACGTCAAGGGTTGACTTGCCAATTATGATTAATTGCATTTGGAAGCAGCACTATCATTGCAAAGTTTGAAATTTGATTTCTTGGTTGGGACATTCACTGTAATTCTCTAACATATGAGACGACTAATGTCGTCTGATTTTAATCGTTCAATACGTGTAAGTTAAACCTCTTGTTTCAATTTCAAACGATTCCAACACAAACTTTCTTTACAGATCTGGAAACAGTTTTAAGAAAGTCTACGTAATCTTTTGGGTAATTAAAGCATTTTTTGAAACATAAATTTTAACTCTGATTTTCCACCTAGATTAAAATGAGCTGAATCTAAAAACTAGCAGGCGTATGTAGTTAATCTGATTGGCAAATACAGCCGCTGGCGGGCCTATCAGTCTTCTCCAATCACATTATCCGTGTCTCGATTTACACGAGATATAATGAGATCCTGATTTATCTACTGGTAAAGGATGCTGGGATACAGACTAACAAGTGTGAAAGAAAGTGGGCGGAGTCGACACACAGATAATTATCGCGTAATTACCCCACCCACCTTGTCATACACTACATACCCGGAGAAAGCTGCGAACATTTACGCACGTTTCTGTTTCAGATTGACTTTTGTTTGTAAATTATTTCTCGGATAATTTAGATAAGGACATGTGAGCTATTGGAAGCAAATCGCCACTTTGTATATTTTTGTGAGTTTTTGTGTATTTATATGATTTTGTTTTCGTTGGATTTTTATTTCATATTTACATTTGAGGTGTTTATAGTATTTACTATTTGTTCAAAACCAACAGACAAATCTTTGAAAACGAGTTACTGTTGTGTAAATACGGATAAATAAAATAATTAATCAGATAAACGTATTCTATATTAGAAATAAATAGTATGACAACGATTTGAGTGAACTATTCGTAAGCGTTTTAACATTTACCCAAAATGGACGGACCACATCTCGCGCCGGAAATCAAGCCTTTGGATGCTCTAGATCACTTAGACGACATTGACGAAGCTTCATTAACCAATTTACATGATCAATCTCATGATGACGGTGAAGAGGAATCTACCCACTCGACAAATTTGTCCGAGTCATCAGAATGTCAAAAATCGGCTAAGAAATCAACAGTTGGAGTGAGACGACAGGAAAAGCCACCGTACTCATACATAGCGTTAATAGTGATGGCGATACAGGCCTCACCAAATAAAAGATGTACTTTAAGTGAAATCTATCAATTTTTACAACAAAGGTTTCCTTTCTTCAGAGGTACCTATCAGGGTTGGAAGAATTCGGTTAGACATAATTTGTCTTTAAATGAATGTTTTATTAAGTTACCCAAGGGACTTGGCAGACCCGGAAAGGGCCATTACTGGACCATAGATCCATCCGCAGAATTCATGTTCGAGGAAGGGTCATTCAGACGACGCCCAAGGGGATTCAGAAGAAAATGTCAGGGATTAAAACCTTTTGGAATGTTCAATATGAATGGAATGGGGAGCTCCTCGTCGATGTTAACGCCACATTACGATTTATTTCATCAAAACAACATGGCCGCCATGAATATGCCATATGGTATGAGTCCGGCTCCTAATTATGAAAACAACTCACTTATGCCTTCAAATTCAAGCTTTCAACAACCGGGTTACAATTCAATAAATACAATGCAGCAGCATAGTGCTAACTTGGCAAGCTGTAGTTTTAATGTAAATGTGAACGTCAATGGACGCTTTGGTCCTAATTGTGCAGTGACTAATGGTATGGGCAACATGAACTCAGAATATGCTCATATGAGTAATGTTAATTCATTACCGCCGGTCTCCAGCTCGTTACCCTCAATGTATGACAGGGAACCAATGGCAGCCAATCCTGTCTCATCAAATTTGTCATCTCAGTGGGCACCACAGAGCCAGCGGTACATAAAACAGCCACCAATGAGCCCTACTGGAAGTACAGGCTCTGTCCCTAGTATGTCACCCAACAGTAGTGAACACTCACCATACCAGGTTAACAATTCTACGACAACTTCTGAACCTGTTGATCTCGCTTTAGCTGGTAAGTTATTGGATGCATGAGAATTAGTATGTATTTCTTGTTAAGAGGGGAGAAGTGCATGGATTTAATATAACTGATTGTTTTAGAACTTAAAAACAATATATTTTGTTCAGTTAGTGATTTGTAAAACTATGTTGTTTTTTATTGCACTTTTAATAAGGTTATTTAAAAGAAATTTACTGCGGGAATATGTCTTTTGGATAAAATATGCGGAGCGTATGTGTCAAACAGAACATGGACACATTTTTCTGTCGTATTCAGATCTTAATATTAATCAAACCAAAACCAGGTTGTATTAAGAAGGTTATATTACAAAATGACCGGACACACGCCGTAATAAATAGATTATTTATTGTTAAGATTTATTTTATAAGAAATTCAAAATACGTTCATTAGATGCAATTTATTATGTTTATACAAAATGAATATGTTTTTTATTAATTGTGTTTCCTTCAGAATTTTGTTGACAAATTTGAAAGTTAGAATAAGTTTTCAAGACTTTTTTAATATCATTTTTGAAAATAATGTCAATAAAACCCGACAAAACACGAAAGAAACTGGCTTTTCGTCAATTTAGACGTAAGAACATTCTTATTTCAACTCGTAAGCCCAGAAAATATACATGTATATTATCACCAGTTAGATCACCTAGGTAATACTCACGAAATTTTGATTTCTTAGCCAATTTCGGAAATAAATAATCTCACACAAAGTTGACGTACGTTCATAACATCATCTGATGGATTTCAATCTGAATGGAAAAAAACTCACACAAATTATATGACCAATATACAAAACATTTTAATACGTACCACAGCTTTGATGTCCTACAACAGTTGAATTGTATTTGCCGATACGACGACATATTGAATGTATTACATAAATTAATATAATGCGTAATTAATTCAATGAAATGCAATCACAATTTAAAAGTAAAAATTCCGCTATTAAGAAAATCTTGGAATTGCAAAGTCATGAGGTTTTTGACGATTTGTAAGTACCAAATATTTATTTAAATAAATGGCCCGTATACCAAAATCGATCCGCTATTAAAACCATAGATTTTGATGGTCTTAATAGTGAAAATACACTGTAACTATATGGGATATTTACTTAAGATTAACTATAAAACACAATATTATGATATTCACGATTGCAAAAAACCAACATATTTTTACATGTATCTCATAAATGTCTATAATGACACTTTAATAACATAGTATGGTCATTGTTAAGTTTTATTTAACTGTCAGTGGCGCGTACATTAACCCCGCTGATTTAGATACTTACAACAGTACTTCTGTACTTACGATCGATTTGAATAAGCGAGGTTAATGTATGCGTCGCTAGCAGTTGAGAAAACTTAAAACTTAACGATACTAATATTAATATTCAATTAATAGAAACACAGAAGCACACAGTTAGATGAGAGCAGTTAGTATTAGATTGTTCCACATATAAATGTTACATGTAATACAGTAGTATTAAATTGCCATAGATAATGGACACGCGGTATATAAATTTTGACACGCGCCATGCATAATAATGAATTAAGTAGTTTTTCATCGCCAATCAAAATTTGCCACTTACAATTAATTGCTATTCCCTATTGATACAATATTTTGATATATGTAAAAAAAGTGCGTCAAATATGTATATTTCTTATGTCGTATTTTACTTTAAGGATAACTTAGTCGAGGAATGGGACTTTTTTGTTCAATAACTAATCAAGTTTAACAATTGGGGTTTAAAATATAGTTTGCAATAAAAAATCAAAATTGGCAAAATTTAAAACATTTAAACATTTTATTTAGTCGGTCTATTTATTGTTTGAAAAAAAATTTGTAAAAAGAATGTTTTATCGTTCAGCTTTGATGCGATGTTTTAAATAGTTAAACTCATCTAAACAATATATATATATATTTAAAAATCTAATTGAATCAGAATAATGTTTTATCAATAATTTTGAACAAATATTCAATGATAACGAAATAATAAATATAAGCAGTTTACAAAGCAAACTATTTTCGAATGAAGAAATAACCGTTAAACAACCTTAAATAAATTAACCATTGAAAAAAACTTTCTTCGATAATTTATTATAATATATCAAATTCTTCTGTAAAAATTAGCGAATAAAAACACCAGTTACTATCAAATCAGCAGATCCCACACGGGCCTTTTTTCAATAAAAAAGAACAAACAACCACTGACATTCTGTGCATACGAACAATTTTGATAGTCTTCCGACCTTAGCCGACATATCATATTTATATTCTTCATAAATTAAGACATTATTTCTACGTAATGAGTGTTTTTCACGAACGAGTTATCATTACACGCGCACCGTATGTGCATTAATAGATATGATTTTATACCAAATGGTGGAAATATGACGCTTTATATTTTCCTGTTTTTGTGAATAAATGTTCGTTCCGTGTGACTCTTACCATAATTCATGTATCGTGTTACTGTTTTTATTGCGTTATGGCGGTTTCTTGTTAGCAAGAATATAATTCATTCAAGAAAATTAAAAATTCTCATAGCAATTTTGATGAGAATTAAAATGCAATTTACTATCGTGAAAGCCTCAAATTGGTTCAAAGGCGACTCCTGTAATAATCTTAATAAAAATCATGAATTTATGAAAATGTGGATTATTTATTAGAGTAAAAATATGCATACGCATTTTTATCATTTTCGTACGTAGAAACTGTTCATTATACATTTTACATAAAGGTGTTCAGCGAAATGTTTTGTCATGATTGTGAACATTTTGATCACTTTTTTTTTGAACTGGTATAAGTAACAAATTATTTTGTATCATTGTTTCAATAAAAAGAGTTTAGTTTAATTAAATACACAGATTGAAACGTAACGAGTAGGATGAAGTATTCACTCTGTCCATCAAATATTTCGAGAATCTTTATTTTCATTACTTACCCAATTTTTCATTGGTATATTTTGTTGGATATATTTTCGTTTATGAGTTGATGCAATTATTTTCTGCTTCCGAAGACCACGGCCAATATTATATGCTACATTCTCGTACCCAGAGTCTAGTTGGATTCTCAATGCTAGACTCTGGGTACGAGAATGTATATGCTATCAAGGCTACAAGATTTAGAATTAGTTTTGTAATCTTATAATTATCTGAAAGCCAAAACTACCGATTTTTAAAGTAAAACCTGTATGGAATAAGTTTGTTATTCTTTAAAGTATTTTGAAAGTCTATTTTTGAGCTACATTTTAAAGCTTGAATGTTTGAAGCAACTAAAGAACGGTTAAATGGCGAAGCTTGTTTTCTGACTTTTTTTACATTTTCCGCTACGAGATTTTCATGTTACGGTAATATACTTAAATGCTTTTTAATTTTCTTGTTTACTTTGAAACAAACGGGCTTAAAGGTTTCATACGTGAATAAAATTCCCATCCCATTATTTATGAGCATTATTTGAAAGGGTCGTTTCAAAAACTTTATCAAGCCCAATCATACTTAAAATTCTCGGCTCGTTGACAGTTTTCCCAGAAAGCACGATGTCGTTTATAACCTTGCGGTAACTTATGAATGCTCCATATCTTAGAAAACAGATAAGAACGTTTCAACACTGACTTTTATTATATCACCGAAAGACTAATGTGTAAAACACACAAGGGGCTACATTGTTAAACAAACAGTTTTTTTTGTTTTTAAATACGAGTCTTACACCCTTGTTAAAACTGAATTAATTAGTAGAAATTCCTATGTAGTTTCACATTGGTAGTCAAAATTCCACGAGTCGATCAGCTGTCTTTTATGTAAGAATTACACGTAAATTAGCATTATAAAAGTCAAGGTTTCATAGCATTTTTAAACTGTCAGAATAGGCACAGTTTGACTTGGGTTTATAGTATGATACGAATTCTTGTTTTGTTGTAGGAATAAAAACTCCAAGACTTGACGGTAATTTCAATTTTCAAAACTTTTATCAGATGAGAAAGATTAGAAATATAGTCCAACAGAATTAACCTGAGCTTGAACTACCTAATTATAATAATTACACATTTCACTTACATTAAATCGTAAGTTTCCGTATGTGTGTATACGGTTATACATGTGTTTATAACAACCGATGTGACTATAAATTAATTTATTAAAAGTGGCATGTTATTGTACTTTTATTATTGGACACAACAGTTTTTGAGGAAACAAGTAAGTCAGCAATATTATGGCACAGTTTTAAAGTATTTATTCTTATGAAAACAACATTAATTGTTCAGTACGTGTATTTTGCCGAAAGCTTCCGATAAAGCGCGATTTACAAACGAAGGCAAAAATAGACCGTAAATATTGAATCTAATATATTCTTGCATAAATGTCAAGCTCAGGTTAATTCTGTTGGACTATAACTAGAGCTGAAACGATTCTCTGGAAATTCGATTCGATTCGACTTTTTCTGTCCATTAGATTGTTTTCGATTCGATTCATATAATAATATATTTTATTCCAAATGTACGGTAATACATTCATTTGAGCTTACAACTTACTAACTATTGATATAATAATATGTTACTAAAATTTTAACTCAATATGGCAAAATTTAACATTGACTTAAAAAGTCGAAAAGCAAAATAACCAAACTTTTTTATGTTTTATGCCTTCTGAGACAGTGTACGTACGATAGTAACAATTTCATCGACGATCGAAAAATTTATTTGTGAAGAAAAAGAGTAAGTAAAACATAGATTGCAAATCAGTGGTAAATCAGATTCGTTGGTGACACAATGTGTTATTGCTTAATCTAACCATACACAAAATAACATTTACTAACAAGACTTACAATGTCAACAACAACAACAACAACCTTTATTGCTCTAAACATATACAACATGTTTATGGCAAACAGAATGAAAATTACAAACACATTTAGAGAACATGGCATGATCATAAACAGACATACGAAAAAAAATTAAATGTAATAATTATAATCCGTGACTGAGCACTGTTTATTTTTCGGCGCATCTGTCTACGCCAACTTTTGACCTATATTTTAACCAAGACAGTTTGCTCTACCATTCCTATTTGACCAATGAAATGCACTTCCGGTTATGCGAAATGAATAAAATATATGATACGATTGGTTGTCCCGAAATAAAGTTTAGTATACGGACCCAAATTTTCAATATGCAGGAATATTTGTGGAAATGATATTTTAAAGTAGTTTGAAGTCATATTCGCTGGCTAACATTTTTTTTGGTTTAATTGTACATAGTACGTCAGGATAATTTTCTGTCCACAATACGGTAACCTTAGACCAAATGTGTTGATTTCTGTGATCGCTTTCAGTTAAGATTTTAACGCTGAGGAACTTTCAAATATAGATTTCAAGATTTACTAAAGTACAAAAAATATACTGAAGGATGGATTCATTTTATTATTTTAAGATTTATTAAGAAGTATAGGTCTTCTGGCCAAATAATAATACATGTATATACTACAAACAATATTTAAATTGATTAAACAGGTTATACACATCGATGCATAAAAGTTCCAAAAAGTATTTTTCTGACATTTCACGAGGCAAATTTTAATGGTTTTCTATTATCATGTATTTTTCTGTAAAC
The DNA here is from genome assembly GCA_025267735.1 of Mactra quadrangularis. Taxonomy (NCBI): domain Eukaryota; kingdom Metazoa; phylum Mollusca; class Bivalvia; order Venerida; family Mactridae; genus Mactra; species Mactra quadrangularis. The sequence continues at coordinate 9,374,641 of CM046300.1, forward strand.
AATTAAAGATTATTTAACGTATCTACTTTAAGTGGCAATTGTTTCCTGTTTTTATGTCATTTACGTCACACCGTTTTTGCATGTCCGTTAAATGCAGTTATATACTGATTGACATACAGCGTACAACGTATATATGTAGAAACGGTGCATCCGTACAAATTACATTGCCGTGATATGTACAGATAACGGTTCGTTGTTGCCATTATCACGAGTAAATTGAGTTATCTTGTAATAAATAACTTCTTAACAAACGTTTATCTCACGACAGCCACCGTAACGCCGCCATTTAGATAACGAGGAGACGTGTGACATATATTTTCCCAAGTGCTCGCGTGATTGTGCGAGAGTTTTCGAAAATCAATCACATTAATGTGTATTTTTTCTTACTGTGAATTATTTATGTTTTTCTTTCTTTGGCTAGTGACACAGCTTTGCATGTCTGCATGATAAAAACGTCTCTACCAGAATTTTGGTTATTGTACGTAATATTGGCCTGGTGCTATAGTACGGGAGAACGATCTTAATCCTTAAAACTCGATTTTTTAAGCTGTACATGTTTGTATTCTTATATGAACATAAGACTATTTATATTTTAAAATTGCTAAATTTTATTCAACTGCCAGAGGTGTTTTTCTTCCGCTGATTTAAATATATTGTTATCAGTCGTAAGTACAGAAGTAATGTAGTGAATATTCAAATAAGAGAAATAAGGTATGCGCCACTGACAGTTGAAATAAATAACAAAAGGAGTACGAATGTATTTAAAACACAGATTTTAAACAGAATTATTATTAAGAATTTAGTATCTATTCGCGAAGTGATCTAATAAATGAGTACGAAACAGTGATTGAGTATGGAACCCATTCTGACTGAAAGTTTATATCCTTGAACAGCCGCGGCCGTGGCGTAGTGCTTAGCATGTCTGACTTCGAATCCGGAGATCGCGGGTTCGAATCCCGGTCGCGGCAGGTCATACCCTATACATGAGTTGTCGGCCTCGTGGTAGGGTAAGTTAGTACTGGTGATAGAAAAGTGTCCAGGAAACCTGTAGTAGGAAGAGCTGGCCGTCGTATATATGACCTAAATATGTGTTGAATACGACGTTAAATAAATGAACATAGATTTGTTAAGAGAATTTCTACCTTAAAGTGTATGTATTACTCATGATAGTTAAGAAACGTACATCATATATATACGTATGTGTAGAATAAAAAATAAAAAATAAATAAACATCCTTGAACCATGTTCTTTAACATTTATTACAATGAAATATTTCGCATCAAAGAAAAACTCCTCGAATATATTTTTTATTTCAATATTAAAGTTAAATGCCAAAATCAGCTTGAACTTTTAAGTGCTTTATTTATTTATTTTTACTAGATTACGCCGTTTCAACACAATTTAGGTCATTTTACGGCGTCCAGCGCACCTAACCTAGCTTTCCTGGACCATTGTCTATAACCAGTACTCACCTACCCTTCCACAAAGCCGGAAACTTCTCCATATTATCTAATCTATGGAGGAAAATCGACATTATTGTCAAACTTTCATGGAAGGGTATAACATCCCCCGGTGGGATTCAAACCCGCACCCCTCGGGCACGAGATTCCAAATCCCGGCGCGCTGCCAACTGCGCTATCGACCCGGGTTTTAAGTGCCTTAAAATCCTAGTAAGTATCAAAGAAGTATTCAGTTCACAATTCAAGCCAAATTTTGTCCGCAATATCATAATTCTCACTATTTACTTTCTAAAATAAACGTAGGCAAGTTAACTCAAATATATTTTAAGCGAACTTCAATTCACAGATAGATGATAGTTGCATTTTAAAAAGATAAATCATGGCAAGTAAAGATTTTATGATCGTTTTTTTCATACAATCATAGGAGTACACTGCTATGTTGTGATTCACACTGCATGTAGAATTTTGACACGTAATTCCCTCGGTATTTCATCGTGTTAAATCTTAGATTAGTCCCATTAATGACTCAAGTATTAACTAATTAAGCCCCTGTAAACAATTGCCCCTTGTCAACACCCCAGGTGAACGCGCTAGCACGTGCAGCGAACATCCGGGAGCTAGTACGCGAAAATCTGAAACACACAGCGCTTACTAATTTTAGAATGATGAACTCAATCTAAAATGATGTAACCTTTCAATGTCAAACTAAATAATTTTAGTTTAGCTAAATTAACAAATTGCTGGTGCGTTGCTAAGGCGGCTCCTGAAGTTTTTTTTTCCAGGGATTCAAAATTTTAGAATGTCTTTTAACAGTCTTAGGGGAATTCGACTATAGACTTAAAGTTGAGCAACTTTGTTTTGCATACTACGTGAAAAATGTGAAATTGTTAATAATTTCCATTCACAGAATACATTTAAAGATGTAGGATTGTGATCTGGAAATCCCTTACCTCACCCAAACCGTCTACGATTTGGTAGAAGTTGTCAAAGTGAATCAAATACCCTAAAGCCCCATCTGTAAACCTAGTTAACGTGAAAAGGCAAGCAAAATGCTGTTAAATACAACTAGATAATTCTAAATGCGAATTTCTTAAAAAAATATTAATGAACCCGGGTATCACCTTCGAAATCATCCGAATGCGCGTCAATCGAAATAATGAACTATTTTTACAGTCGGATAATCGAGATTTAATTGTATATAAAAATTTCATATTTCTAAATAATATTTTCCGGACATTTTGCTCCAATAAAGTAAAATGGTACTTTTCCCATACAAAATAAGCAGAGTCGTTTTCTATATAACATGGATGTAATTTATTTTATCCTAATGATAAAACTGTAATCATAGAAACCTACAAGCATTATGTTGCTCTACTATAAATATTTACTATAAAACGTCGGGTATATATAAACCAATTAGATAAAATTTCTACACTTAATTTCTTACCTCATACATCAAATTTATTAGCGAGAAGTAATCTATGCAATCGTGTGAGAGTGAACATTTCAACTTGGGTTAACATCGAAATGTGTTCTTAAACGATATTTCAGGATTTGCGGTACGTGCACGACTGCATGGGCATGGCTTTGTACAAATATGCATGGTATATATACCGAGCCATCCAAAACACTGTTTTATAGAATAACTGATTCACACTCATCCATGAAAAAAGGAAACTATAAGTTTTAGGCCCACATTGTAGCATAGTTAATCAAGCGTTGCAATGACGCTAAGCGTCGCAACTTACGCTAGACGTCGCATAAAAATCGACTGACGCTAATGTCGCAACATTGACGCTAAACATAGCATTTTGTTGGAAGGTTTAGTATCCTACCTATTACTTTGGACAATAAATGGCTTCAAAGCAAGTACCCGTAACCTTAGACCCAAATGCGGCGTTACGACGTTTAACGGCTCTGCGTATATTCAATAATCTACTAATGCACATGACATTGTATGATTCAAAGTATATTTTCATGAATAAGATTTGATTATAGTAAACTTTATTGCGGTATGCAAGAGCAGTTCTTCTCAAAATTTTACTCGCCCAAGAACTTTTTCATGGCACTGTTTGTTTGCTTATTGAACGGCATGGAACATATGCTTACAATAAACGAACATTAATAGATATCATATTTGTATTTTGTAGTAATACCAAATGTTTGAGAATGAGTAAAATATAGCACAATAATAATGGATAAAAGGTCTTTACAAACTTGATAAACGTGTAGGTCCTTCTTCAATAGGGTCAGACTGGCTTACACTGGTATACATTATGTAATAGACATGTGCACCTTTTCACAAAAAATCTTACGAAAAAAGTTATCGTAAGTCAATTTCATAAATTTTGCATTTCAAAGTCAGGAGGATAATAAACATAACTATGACATGATATTTAAAAGTTATGTAATATCCTACACAAAACAATAGTATTTGGAATTTGTTGGCCAAAAAGACCATAATATTAATGTTTTAGGCTTTTGATTTATGATGATTTCTTTCGTAAGACTTTTGCGAAAAGAGACACTGATTTGGAACCACAATGTATTGGTTTTTTCCATCCGTGCATAGGCGGTACAAACGCAGTGTTTACACATTACTGCTGAATAGCACGCAACATTGAAAAATCCTATTGTTCTTCGTACATATATATTTTCATTGTAACAGAGAAAGTTTATTTGCACCACAGGGGGAAATTCCAAATATTGAATTCCAGATACATGAATCAATTTTGTAAACTTGGCATGTTACTTATTGTACTTTTAATTTTGGACTCATCCCCTTATGGGGGAAACACGTAAGCCTTTTCAAAGAATTTATTCTTTGACAACAAAATTAATTGTTTAGTACTGGTGGCTAAGTGGAACAAAGGGTAGATATTACTCACTTTTATATATAGTATAAATGTATTATAGTGAAAGAATATTTCTGAATATATGAATAAATTCATTCCTCCCTGTTTCTGAATATTAGACTCGTCTTCTGTTATATTGACACGACAAGTTAAAAAATCACCTACATCCTATTGCCGTCAAAAAAAGGACATCGTTGGCTGTTCGAAATGTGTTTGTTGTATAAAATTAAATGGATGTATACAGTCTTCGAATTTAGCCAGTTGGCTGTGAAACGAGTCCACCAAAAATAGCCTTCAATCCAGTGACTTTTAAAATGTGACTTGTCCGACAGTCCATAAAATTTTTATAGAAACCAATTTCCTAAATCAATAAAAATCATATATATTAATAAGAAATTTTACGTATGAACAAAAAAAACAACACCGAAAAAATTATGTTTACTTCAGATATTTGTCCGCGTGTATATTTACTAATACTTTATTGTTTATTCAATTTTACGTTAACTAAATCATTTTTTTTTTTTGAACAGAACAGAACAGAACAGAACATTAGTTTATTCAAGAAACGTGTACATAGTACATAGTTTTGATTATAAATATAATCTACATTGTCACGGGAATGGATCCCTAAATAAGGCAATAAACATTTACAAACATATATAAACAGTTATATCAATATTTGGAACAAATAGGAAAACATATAAGAATATATACATGATAATTAACCTAGCAGACATGTATACATGTATAAGGCAATATACATTTACAAACATACATAATCAGTTATACATGTATCACTATTTGGAAAAAATAGGAACATATATCAGAATACATGCATGCAAATGTAACCTGGAGGATATGTATATGGTACAATCAACATTTACAAACATATATAAACAGTTATATCATTATTTGGAAAATATATAAGAATACATGCATGTAAATGTAGCCTGGAGGATATGTACATGGTACAATCAACATTTACAAACATATATAAACAGTTATATCATTATTTGGAAAATATATAAGAATACATGCATGTAAATGTAACCTGGAGGATATGTATATGATGCAATCAACATTTACAAACATATATAATAGAAATGCATGTAAATTTTACTTAGAGGACATGTTTATTGCATCATAAACTTTACAAACATTTATAAACAGTTATACCATTATTTGGAAAATATATTAGAATACATGCATGTAAATGTAACCTGGAGGATATGTATATGATGCAATCAACATTTACAAACATATATAAACTGTTATATCAATATTTAGAGGATATGAAAATTTATTAGAATACATGCGTGTAAACTTAATCATGGAGGACATGTATATACGGCAATAAACATTTACAAACATATGTAAACAGTTATGTCAATATTTGGGATATGATAGGAGAATATATTAGAATACATACATGTAAATTTAACCAAGAGGATTTAATATATTGTTTCTAATGAAAATTGCTTTTTTACAGTATAGTGCGAGGTTTAATAAAATATCTTTATTATGCGATTGGATAAGTTCGATAAATTTCATCATGCAAGGTCTATTAAAGAAATATGGTTTAATATAAGTTTTACGAATGTTTGAGTATGCAGGACAGGTTATAACAAAATGGTATTCATCTTCTATATCTAAAATGTTACATATCTGACAATATCTTTCGTTTCTAGGGATGTTATTACGCGAGTATCTTCCAGTTTGTATTCTAAGAGAATGAGCTGATGTTCTTAATCTGGTAATCAAATATCGCAAATCAAACGGTAAAATGTCTAGATATTCTTCATATTCAATTACAGTTTTACAATTATTATACAGTAATAATGCATTGCTTTGTTCCTTTGTAGAACCCCAATCCTGTATAAAATTATCAATGATGCGTTGTTTAAAAATAGTTATGAAGGATTTATGATTTATAGAAAGTGGGTTTTCCCAGACATAATGAAAGCCATAATTATACAACATTTTTTTCAGATTAAAAATCCAGTTTCTAGCACCTTTGTTAAAATTCTGCAAAGACTGTTGATAAACATGAAGCGTAATAATATTGTCAGATTGCAGAACTTTAAACCAGTATTTTAGAATTTTAACATATCTGTTGATGTATAAAGGGTATCTACCCAGTTCACCATAAACAGCAGTAGATGATGTCGATTTACGAACATTTAAAATACGTTTACAGAATTTAAGGTGTATTCTTTCTAATTCTTTACATTTGTCGAAACCCCAAACTTCAGAGGAATATTCTAGAATTGATCCAACGAATGAATCAAACAACTGACATAAAAGCTTCGGTTTTAATTTAAACTTATTACAATTAAATAACAATACATTTAATGCTTTAAGAGCTTTGCCTGCTATATAATGCTGGTTCAGGTGAAACGTCCCGGTGTAATTAAATAACGTTCCTAGATAATTAAAACAATCAACAACTTCAATATCTTGTCCATTATAAGTCCATTTTTCATCTATTAATACCCTACCCCTTTTTCGAAAAACCACAATTTTTGTTTTTGTTGTATTAACTTCCAACCCCCATTTTTGACAGTATGTATATAATAAATCTAAATTGCTTTGCAACTCTTGGGGCGTTTCACCAATGATAACCATATCGTCTGCAAAAAGTAATAAAATTAAAGTAATATCATTAATTTGAATACCAGACGAGGAACTTTGTTGAAGAAATAATTCTAGGTCTTCAACAAACAATGAAAATAAGATCGGTGACATGATTTCTCCTTGTCTCAGACCAACAGAATATTCAAAAAAATCGGAGAAGGAATTGCAACTGCGGACGCAGGATTTCACCTTTTGATACATATCTTTAATGATTCTAAGTAGTTTACCTTGTATACCAATATTATAAAGTTTCATCCAGAGTGCGTTTCGGTATATAGTATCGAAACATTTACATAAATCTACAAAAACACAATACAATCGTTTATTTTCAAACAAATAATTATTTACTAAATTCGATAAAATGAACAAAGCATCGACGGTTGATCTGCCCCTCCTAAACCCAAATTGTGAATCAGAAATTGAATCGTTAGCTTCACAAAACTTATTAATACGAGTATTTAATATAGTAGTAAACAGTTTGGATAGACAACTTACTAAGGTTATCCCTCTATAATTATTAACATCACTTAACGGTCCCTTTTTATGTATAGGAACAATAACCCCCTCCATCCATTTATCTGGAAAATAACCTGATTCTAAGATTGAGTTAAAAATATCACATAGATGTGAACATAAAATATCAGAACAAGAAATGAGATACTCATTTAAAATAAAATCACAACCGGATGCTTTGTTATTTTTCAATAATTTAATGGCATTCTTTACTTCATTAGTACTTATATGAACATCCAATTCTTCAAATCTAGGATTATTTACATCGTTAAAATCATGATTTTCGCAAAAACGTTCAGAATCAAAATCATTAGCGTTAAAAATACCATTACTTAATTCAGAAAAGTAATTTTTAAATTCCTCTAAACTAATATTAGAAGAACTATTTTTTGATGATTTAAAATATTTCCAAAATTGTTTAGGTTTTGCATGTCTTAATTTTTCAAATTCTATAATTTTTGATTTTTCATACGCGAGACGTTTCCGCTTGCATAAATTTTTGTATAATGATTTGTCATGACAAAATATTACTCGATTTTCGTTCGATTTATTACATTCGTATCTGCGTAGTGATTTTTTATATTTATTCCTCGCTTCAATACATTCATTATCGAACCAGTCTTTATGTTCAAAAAGATTTTTATCTGTGCAAATATGCAATTTTTTACGGTGTGTGAAAGATTTAAAAAATAATGGGTCCGCTGACTCGCGAATTAAAGACGTAAATGAGTTTACAGCGTCGTTAACCGATTGCCTACTTTGTGTATTGATATTTTGTGTAATATTGTTAAATGAAGGTAATTGTGAAATTATTCGTGAGCGAAATTCATGTTTATAACTATCATTCCATTTTAAACGTTGACCAGTGTCGGTATAATCAGGCACCGAAATAACATTACATTTTAAAGAAAAATAAATCGGAGCGTGATCACTATATTCGTTGAATGACTCTATCCGAAAATTTTCAATTAAATAAAAATCACGTTCTAACGATAGAAGCATATCAATGACCGATGCACCGTTTGTATTAGCGAATGTAAACGAGTCGGTTGTATTAAATAAACGGCCATTTATAATCCGTATACCTGTTGATTTACACAAATCAAGTAAACGAACACCGAAATTATTACAAGTGTTATCTAATGAGGCCCGTTCTATGTAAATATCGGGAACATAATCTATGTCATCGAGCTCGGTGTTACAAAAATCATTGTCAATAAAATCGTGCCTATTGCCGACTCGACTATTCCAGTCACCTACTAAGAACATAGAGCCTAGATTAGAAAAACGATTAATATCCATTTCTAAGGTATAAAACAGATCAACATTAAATATATCATAAACTGGTGAATCTTCACACCATATATAAGTACAACATATATACATATCAGATTGAACATGAAAAAAATCTTTGTCAAGTTTAAGCCATATGATTGTATCATGGTGGTTTTCAACCACTTGTATACCTGGAGATAAATGTTCTTTGAAATAAATAACAATGCCACCGCTACACCTACGGGCATTTCTATGCTGGAATCGTCTATAAAAATTATGGGCTATATAGCCAGTCAATTCAACATCACTATCCTTATTAGTCCAACTCTCGTACAAACAAATGATATCATGTTTACAGATCAGGTCAACAAATTCTGGTGATTGTTTCTTGTGTGTAGAAAGACCATTAATATTCCAAGACAGAATCTTAAGATCATTCCCGTCGTAATCTTATTTAGTAGACACGGGATGACCGTTAACGTAAAGTTTATCATATGATAACCATGCCCGATTACCATTTTGGCGTTCACTTTTGAGTCTAGGTATTAAACTCTTTCTCTTCTCTACCACTTCCTGTGGAAATTGTTCATGAACAAAATATGGTGTACCAGATAAGGATTTCCACTGACGCCTAACTAACTCTCGATCCTTAAAATAGGTGAATTTTGCAACAATATCACGTGAACCATTTCTCCTTTTTACACCCATTCTGTGTACACGCTCAAATTTTATATCATCGACGAGATTTGATGCAACCTTCATTTTATCAATCACAAATTTTTTCAATGTTTGTTCACATTCATCTGGAGTCTCTGTCGGGGCCTCATCAATACCACCGAATATAAGATTATTACGCATGGACTGCGATTGTAGGTAAATGAGGTCATTTTTTAGGACATCTTTTTCTTTCTCAAGTTGACATATTTTTTTACTGGCCTCATTTAAACAAAAATCATTTCCATCAATAGTTTCCTCAACCCTAATCAAACGCTCATTAATCTTAGTATTTGTATCATGTACATGTAACCAAATTTTTTTAATCTCCGTATCAAAATTATCAACTTTTTTCTCTAACAGGTCAAGTTTATTTAACGTACTCTGAGATTTAGTATCCATATCTTTAAGTCTCTGGGTAATTGAATTTAAACATTTCATAATATCAGAATTACTTGGATTCTCCGTGGTTGATGGGGTCTCCACAGGGGCTCTATTTGTATCTTGATTACTCATAATTGTATCGTCAAGTATTGTGTTCAGGTTTAAACATTCATCATTGTCAAATAATATAGAGTGAGTTTCATTTAGAACCTGACTTACATTTACAGTGTCCACTGGTGATCCAGTAAATTTTCCCGCTTTACGATAATGTCCATTGTTTGGGCTATCCTCACTCTTTTTACGTTTCACTCTCGCTTTCCTACCCATATCTAAGTAAACTCCATGAAAATCCAATACCACATTTTAATTTTTTTGGTAAAAAATACACTATAAATCCGTTTAATATTTAATTTTTAACTATTTATTTATCTTTCAAATTTTCATGCCCGCCATTGGCAAGGGAGACCACTCTAAACTTTCTGTCGGTCCAGTACAAACACCATTTTACTAGACCGAATGTCCAGTGCAAATGGAGGTTTGTCGTAGAGACTTGTTGTATACAATTGTAGATGCTGTCCTCTTCTTCTGCCATTGTAATATTGCGTAGCCAATTCCATAACTCAGAAAATCATTTCATATTTAAAATTGTATTAAAATTATATTTTCTGTAACTGGTCAATTTTTACAAATTATATACGAAGCATAAAAATAATGGCTCAAACCTAAATGTGCAATTTAAAAGTGAGTTTTTTACGAATATTAATGTATCATTACTGACGCTGAGGTTACCTCTTAATAAAACTCATTGTTAAAAAGTGACGAAGTTATTCATTTTCCATTTATCGTAAAACCATCGGGCCTAAACACCAAAAAAATTCTAAATAATAAAACAAAACACAAACATTCACACGTTTATTAATTTGAATTGTATGTACATGTACTAGAACAGAACAGATCACGACAGTTTATTTTAGATAAGTACATAATACATAATCTAGTTCTCATTATAACTATTAACATTTCAAAATCAGTACAATTTTAAATAACCATGTGATAATCATTAGTTTATCGTCATTTTTTAAAACCACGAACTCAAGCATGAATGAGAAAAAATATAGGTCTATCGAAATTTCTCCATTAACACTAGAATATAACTCAAACCCCAATCTTTACTATTTTCATGACGCTTTGCTAATTATATCTAAATAAATCTTCAATGATATTTCACCAAGCCTTCAAAACACCTCTTAATAAATGTACATAGCAAGTCAGAATGAAAAAAAAATCTTTTTTCTTTCTATCTGAAAAATAAATCCCATAGATTATACGGATTGAATTCTCACTTACCAAGAACGCTGTTCGGTAAACGGTGAATAAATATTTTCTTTGGAAATTCCACAAATGAATCGTATCATTCCGTCATCAGAGAGATCACTAACTAAGCTTGATCACGTCTTAGGGGAATCACCACCTAATGTACTTTCTTTACCAAGATGAAATATATCTGTTCACAAGAAAATTAACGCTAAGTGGCGATAACTGGTCAGTTATGTAGACTCATTAATAACGAAGATGAAGCCCACTCTCTCACTTCACGATGAAGGTCATAATGCGCGTTTTTCTTCATATTATTATGTGTTTTTCAGCAACCATAGTTCTGGGCCTGATAGTGTTTTGTGCATGTTGTAATTTATGACGCTTTATGATGAATTTAAGATTATTCTTTTCAAATAGCACTGGTCAATCGTCACATTTACGGTCACTGGGGTATCTCTTCTAAACCTATATTTGCACTTGACTGAAAAAAATGCCCGGCGTAATAGAGGTTGGGATGAGAATGGCCGTACAAATAATCATTGTTGCAGGAGATTGTGCTACTTATTGTTTATCGATTCCTATGGCTTTAATGAAAATATACGGCGTTTGAAATTTATAGAAACATATTTATTAACTTATTTATTCATTAACCGATTGTCTATGCAACTATGTTGCATGGAATTTGATGTAAAGAATGGCAGCACCCGGCTTGATACATGTATTCCTGCAGGAAAAAGACAATATTAACAAATGCACAGGCCGTTAGCTCGATGATACTTTTATTTATATATAATATATGAATTAGAGTATCGTCGATCTAACGGCCTGTGAACAAATACAAGTATCATACAGTAAGTTTGAATCAGATATGGCGCTCAAATGATAAAGAATCGTTATAATATAGTTTAGAATTTGGCATTATATTAATATAATTAGAAAGTAATTTGCATATATCCCAACGATGAAAAAAGCGGCCATTTTGGATTGCAGGTGAAAATCATGCATTTCGTAATTTGTAGACCATGTAGCTCATCTGTACTAAATTGGATGCTTGTACGACCAAGTGAAGGATTGTTGTAGCAGTCGACTCCACTATTTTCATCTTTAGTTCTGATGGTTGTTATAGTTTACATTATTTATTATATTATTTTATTTTCTATTTTAAGGTATGCGTCTCCCATCTCAACAGTATACACAGAGCTCAACATGTGATCGTAAACCTTATTTTGGATATGGTACAAATGCCATGAGCACATCATTGAATCATACACCATATTATGAAAAATGCGTCATGTGAGAATAAGGTCAGAAATACATCGTAGAATCATTGTGGTCAAAATCGTGGGAGAGCTTGTACATATTGACCTGAGATATAGCTTCATTGACATTGTTACATCTGTTAGTTCAAGCGTAGTTTCTGAAGCGATTAAAATGACAATCTGTTCCAGGTCAATTTGATCGAACTTATTTATTGCAATACGAAAAAACTGAGAAATTGAGAAACTGCTTGGAAACACATTTGTGGTATCATGTAAAATAATTCTAATACTTTTAATTTTGGTGACCGTCTGAAACCTTGACTCTGGGAGGAATAGACATTTTCTGCACATGACGTTTAGTCCAGGAAAGTTCTACGCAGATGTTTGTGTATTTAACATGTGAACATTGAAATGATTGATTAATTTAATGTGATGAGTGAGGAAAAGAAGTTACACGTAAATCAAGTGCATGGAAAACAGTTGAAATTTCTAAATTTATTCATTGAAGCAGAGGCGTAGAATCCATGCTATGTGAGTCTCTGATAGACTCAGAAGTAGCATTCTAAAGATGAAACTTTGTTGTTTTGATATACCGTAAAATACTTACATTTTATCGATGTATGGGTTTACAGAAGTATTTTGAACATACATTATGTGGGTTTACAGCAGTATTTTGAACATACATTGTATGGGTTTACAGCAGTATTTTGAACATACATTGTATGAGTTTACAGCAGTATTTTAAACATACATTGTATGGGTTTACAGCAGTATTTTGAACATACATTGTATGGGTTTACCGCAGTATTTTGAACATACATTGTATAAAATAATGATACATTTACCTTAATCATTAAGCCTATATTTGAAACTTCTGACCACGAATATACATAGACAGACTAGGAACATGGAGTTATACATTGTATTTATTGATGTGAAATGTTGTTCATATGAACATTACTAAAACAATTCTCAGGACTGTCATTATACAGCATTCAGAATCACTTTTTGTCTTATTGGTAGTTATTGTTTAGTCCCCAAAAAACGTTTCTTGTGTGTTTTGCACTTGCTAAAACCATAATATCATATATTTAAGTAGACTTTGTCTGTGGGGATTATATTTCTTCGGTCGTCGGTCTATACGCAGAATATATATTCGCCGAAATATCTGAGTTAACCCTTAACACCGCAACAAATGTCCGGAAAATTAAAAACACGCCTCATAATTGGAAAAATGTAAAAATCTTTCTTATTTAGCGAACATATACAGGCATAAAACAGGCTTTATGTTTTGAAAAACGTAGCATTACTCCCCCTTAGCAATTTGCGCATTAGAAGTATTTTATTTTGTTCTTTACAAGGTAGCCTATATAACTTTCTTTCTCATTTGAGTTGTTTTAAAATATCTATTTAAGCTGAAATTGTTTTATTTAACTGATTATCCGCTTTAAAAATAAGATAGTGAATTAATAAATGAATAATTAATTCGGAGTTTTGTAAAATAACAATGAAGAGGGGCAGTGCTATAAATATAGTACCAAGTATGAGAACTAGCTGTATCCTCGGACATTGAGGAAGTCTGCAATTCTGAATCAACATATTAACACAAAATTTAATATTTTCTACGGACGTAGAGACGTCATTTACCGAAGCACTCGGGAAATGGTTTGTACCCTAGGGGCGATTAGCGTCATCCTGTCCGCCTCTCCAATTCTTGTATTATGTTTGTCTTAAATTGTCTTGAATGTTTTGAGTATTTTTCAATGTTGTTGTTAAAAATCTGTTGTCATTTTTTATTTTAAAATATTTCGTATTTTTTTATATTTATTATATGGTGTATATGTTTTACTGTTTTTTTTATTTCATTAAAATTTCAACATGTTGTAAATAGTAAATGTGTATGTCGGTAAATTGTCTTGGTTGTCAATTATCATGTGTTGTAGTATAAAAATTATTACAACATTTAAACAATAATAAGTTTTATGATATATGCAATTAGGGACATTAGTCAGTTATCTTTCCTTGATAAAATCAGAAGCAATCCAATTTGTAAGTAATCCTTACAGTTAGAATCCTCGGATTTTATCATTGAATTTCTATGTAAAGATAAAATATTTCATCTAATATCTTTCTTGTCAATGAAGATATTAACAGAAAGTGATGACATTTAGATAGTTCTTTACCCTAAAAATACTTAGCTTGAATTTGAAACAAATTAAATAATTTACAAAAAGTTATTAAAGTATAATTTTGGCAAATTGACATTTAAAAGTAAAGGTAAAATCCAAGTAATCCAACTATTTAGACCTACCTGTTTGAAGAGTATACAAGGGGAAATAACTGACTAAAGTCCCTTATTATCGTAATATGTAAAAATTATCATTACACTTAAACGCTAAGTGTGAGAAAGTGAGAAGTGCTGAGAAAATAATAATTCATTACGGCTTTTAAGTATTATGATAATGTTCATTGTATTATACATATACAATGTATTGACAATTGCACTGATGGAAGGCCGATGAATTTAGCCAAGTGACTAACCGTAGCTACTTGTGTGTGAACGCCAACAGTTATGGACGATTAGCGTCTTGAACTAGCACATCCCAGGAACAAAGGTTAGTTAAACTGTCTATTCCATAATTATAACTCTAAATAACTGTTTAAAAGAGGCCCTTAACTAAACAAGAAACTCTATACTCACCATACTTTTGACTGTTTAATCAATGCCGACTCAAACACTTAAATAATTTTGACGATATCAAATGAATTGAGTTCTAAAAAATTTAAGTCCAATGAAATTGTGAAAGTACAAGGATCTTTGGTTCTGGATTATGCTCAGGTTTGTAATATTATTTATTAAATAAATATGTGTTATTTGCTCTGTAAATATTGCACAATATTGCAAAACCTGTTTAATAAAACTGATTCAGGGCCGAAATCTGTATTGGCCCTGGTCCAGTAACAAATTTCTGAGCTCTGATTGGTTGATAAACATGGTCAATATCAAAAACAGGTCCGTAAATAGTTATTTATAAAATTGTCACTAAATAGTGATTTGATATAGGCCCTGTTATTTTTCCTTTAGACAGTCGTATTGGCCCTTGGTTTTCGGCCTCGGGCCAATAGGACTGTCCTTGGAAAATTAACAGTGCCAATATCAAATCACTTAATTAATAACATATAATATTGTTATAAACATAGACTATACAAATGAACTTTAGTAGACAATGGGGCCTGAAAGTTGTTATTCTATATTAAGAATTTAATAGTGCTTGTTTTACTTCACCTGTTACCAGCCACCCTTGTTACTATGTCCAGTATAATACCTCTGGTAAGAACAATTTAATAACCCTGGTCAATAGCGCAGTTGGTAGCGCGCCGGGATTTGGAATTTTGTGTCTGAGGGGGTGCGGGTTCGAATCCCACCCGGGGAGGTTATACCCTTCCATGAAAATTTGACAATAATGTCAATTTTCCTCCATTGATTAGATAACATGGAGAAGTTTCCGGCCTTGTGGAAGGGTAGGTGAGTACTGGTTATAGACAATGGTCCAGGGAAGCTAGGTTAGGTGCGCTGGACTCCGTAAAATAACCTAAAATTGTGTTGATACGGCGTTAAACCCAATAAATAAAATAGAACAAATTATATTTGAACCCTAGGCATAAATATGATGATTTAGAGAGACTTATAATATAGTCTTGCATACAATGGATTAAACGAAACTATATACAGATTGTATCTAAACGAGAAGGAAATGAGCATAATGGTATAAAACAAGTCATGTGTATCCTGTGTGGGAGACATGATGCCAATCTTGAACACTAAGTACGTTGTGTAATATTTTCAAACTTTCAAAAAGCATAAAATTATAATATTTATTAAGTACATATACATGTATTTTAATTTAATGATTTGCTTAATCGAATCTAAAGTCTGTACTGGGTATACGTCTAAAACAAACGCATTAAGTCAAATATATTAATTTTCAAAAAGTATGATAATTTATTAGTCTGTCCAAATTAAAACATCATTAAGAACTAAAAAACTGCATTTATCTGTTTGCTAGACCAATTTAATTTCCACAACACAAAACTTGATTCCGTTGATTCACAGAAACTAAAAACTGCCCACATGGGAAGGAGTTACATGAATCTCAAGTTCAAGATTTGTGGAACTGAATGTAGAAATGATTATTTTTCTATGCAAAATCTGCAAAAATCACGATTTTAGTTTAGAATTAGAATTTAGGATTTTAGAATTACTTTAATTTACTCTAATAGTCTATGATATACTAATTTATTTTAGCTCAATTGTGAAACAAGTTTAAGTCTTACACTTAGATTTATCACTTTCGAGTCAACTTCCTGGTCTCCCAGTACTGAGCTAGCAGGATAAAGTTTCTTGCTTAAGAAAACAACGGGATAGGGTTTGGATGGGATTAGAACCAAAGCGGAGCTGGCTATCCTATGATTACCAGCCCAACGTCGTAACCGCTCGACCACGCCCGCTCTTGAGTCTATCATACACCTGTGGTAGCAACTAGCAAGTCACTTGATTTTGTACATGTTTAGCTTAACGTTGGTTTCTTCCTCGTATCACGTGTTTCCTTCATTGGTCACGTGACCAAAAATGGGACAGCATAAAGATGTTAAAATGTCACCAATTGTTCCAGAGTAAATATTTTGTTTCTAAGAAATAAAACATCTAACCCTACGGACGATCCAGAGCAGAAAAAACATCTTCGGGAGCAATGAAATAATTATGTTATTGCCATCATACTCTGTTATTTATATTTCACAAATTCAGTATTGAAACAATGAAAAAACAATAGTATACATGTAATGGTATAACATTGACAAGTAAAATGTCTTCAAAAATCACTAAACAAAACCCTGATTTTAGAACAATCTTATTCATATTTACCAAAAAACAAATTTGTTACATTAATAAGCTGTAATAATAAAATTTCTAGCAATATGTATGGTAAGTTTTCCACTAAATTTCATTTGACAAAGAACATTTTGAGGGGACTGTAGTCCTACGTAGCATATAAATTTTGCCACATTATGAGTTATTTATTATCATTAAGAAGCAAAACAATTTTCAAGAATTCATAGGTAAAACCCTAGTAGAAGTCAACATTAGGATGGCGGCGTTTCTTCAATACAAGATTACTATAACAATGGATACTAATTGTTTGAAATAAATAGTTATAGAACATCAAAAAATTCTGTCTACATTATATTAATATTGTTTCTACGGAAGAATTATACATCAGAACGATAACAGGTGCGTTCCGTACAGCGATAGGCTTCTTCTGGAGGAAATAACATCGGCCGAGAAAATTGTGTAAGATTTGGAATATTTACTATAAAAATAAAATCTCGAAATTTGAGATTTATCACCGAGCATTGCCTTCATGTACTTAAGTCTTAACCGTCGGAACTCTTTGATTACTCGCGTAAGAGAAGTATTATCCCGTTTCTCTAATAACCTACAAGAAATGTTTTTATTTTGTCATCCCATCACATATGGAGAGTATAATAGTCCTAAATAAACAGTTTACTGTCGGAAAACCAAAGAAATCGGGCGAGTTTTGTTGTTCCGTACAAATAAAAAATTGTCGATGCGGAGAAAAATGAGTAATGCGATCTTAGATAAAACAGTCATGGAGAATGAAGTAAAACGTGGTGTGTGGGCTAAGGCTTACACTGCACAGACGTGGAGATATCAGAATGATTTGTATGCAAAACCTCTGCACAATGACTCGTCATTATCTAATGATGTTACAATGCAAAACTGCTGTACTTTAATCTACTTTAATCTATGATTTCAGGGGTGATATACCATGAACGAACTATCAAGTTGTTATAAATATAGTTGATAATAATACTGATTTAATTGAAATATAATTGTTATGTTTTCCAGATATCTCTGAGATGTTATACACCATGCAATGCGTTTTGCAATAAGTTTTTTTCTTCCGCACCCGCCCATTTAATTATGCGGAAATACGAGTAAAACTGATAATTGTATTTATAGACTTAGTTTCATTTTTAAGCACGTCTACCGACCTCACAGCTATTACCCAAGTCATCAGGCTACTGGTGTCTGTCTAGCAATCAACGTAGTGAGTCTTTTACTCTGCTTAGAGCAGCCGACTCATTAGCGAAACGGAATCATACCATCCTCGTAGGTACTAATTTTCAACCGGGTGAACTAAAGCAATCGCAGGTTAATTTCTTGCCCAATGAAATAAGCTTTGCCCCGGATGGGTTTCGAACCCGAAGCGTGTGTCTTTCCTCTAATGTACTACAGTAAATTTGGCTATAAAGACCTTCTCCGTTTTTTATGTTTTCTTACTCGCAAATTTTAGAATAGAAGAACGGTCCCTATATTAAGACCCGTTTCTCTATTTAGATAGCTGTAATCGTTGAATTTTACTATAGACTGAAAACAAATTGAACAAATGTAAAAGTCCATAGACATTTTCTACACATATGACGTAACAGTGAGTTTTAAAACAAACAAAATATAACAAAACACATAGTAAACAACTAATCATAAATGACATGTAAGAAATCAGGGACTTGAGACCCACGGGATTTTGAAATTTTAACATTTTAATGTTTAATCGTCATGTGATTTAGAAAAAATATGTCGCAAATTTGTTACCTTAGTTCTATCTTTGTCATGTGACCAATGAAGGTTACTAGTGATACGAGAAGGAAACCAACGTTTAGATCCAGTCTATAACTGTATGTTTGGACTAAAATATTGACCAGATTAATCAAATAATGTTGTTTTTTGCCGTCTAATGGCTTGATCATACAAGTTGCTTTTGTGATCTGTTTTTGGGAGCAACCCTATTCACGTATACTGAAATAACAAGTATAGTTTGGAAGTTATTTCAATTTCAAATCTTTAAGTTTGAAATCTTTCAATCTGATCGAGTGAAAACGAAGATTCAAATTTTATATAAAATCTCCAAGTATTTAACTAAGATCTACTCTGTAACATGTACTTTTTCTAGAATTCTAGATAATTTTTATCAGTAAGCCTGTCAATGGTAACCCGTGTCAATCTTGTTAGGTAATCTGGTTCCCACAGCGATGAGATCGTGTTTTAGACTATACCGAACATAATTTTAGAAACAAGGTATTTTAGAGATGATTTTCCGGTCTCTGATCCGTGATGTATCGACTGTAATTTAGTTAGTACTAGTCAAAGACCATTCAAAATCGTTGGTAACCGTTGATAACACTAGGTACCCATTCCAATGACTTTTTTGTGATACTGTTGGGGCAAAGGGTCGAAACAAACGACCGTCGAGGTAAGTTTTATTCTCATATTTTCCACCGTCTTAAGGAATAACCTAGAGTGTACGCTCTTTTAATTATTACCAATCCATACATTTTCAGCCACACTTATTTATTTATTTATACTGGGTTTAACGCCGAGTCAAACAATTTTTAGGCTATTTACGGCGTCCAGCGCACCTAACCTTGCTTTCCTGAACCCTTGTCTATAGCCAGTGCTCACCTACCTTTCCATATACATGTACCTCATTGATGGAGAAAAATTGACATTATTGTCAAATTTTCATGGAAGTGGAATTCGAATCCGTCCCCCCGTCGGGATACTAGATTTGAAATCCAGACGTGCGACAAACTGCTCTACCGACTCCGGTTTTCAGCCACACTAATCACATAAAGTTACGCAATAAGCACCGATCGAGTGACATTCGTACTTAAAAATCACACACTCGTTTTCAACAACAAAAGTTAATTCTGCCCAATCTGACACAAGCAGAAGATGCAAATCTTTCAAAAATACTAAATAGCTATCAGAGACGGACCAGATAAATAACATTCGAGAAAAAGGGTCAGGCAAAATTAAAAAAAAATTAGATACAGGCTCAAAAATGTTGTATAGGGAAAAGTTCAAGACAACACTTTTTAAACATACTTGTATTGACGCCAAATTAAGGGCAGTTTAACTATTTTAGGGGTTCAGCAAAGACGGCAAGATTCGAAAATTTTATGTTGGATCTTTTACATACAATCTGGATACACTGAATTTGGCTAAACATCAGATTTGGTTTAAGGGGGGAATAAAAATTTGAAATCGTATGACATGGATTGACAAAAATGAAGCAAGCAATGTTATAAAGACGCGAACTTCAAGTATGCTAACTTTGTAAGGCATTAGGAAAAAAATTACGTACATGTATTACGTAAACCAACTCTGCAAGGAATTACATATACAATATTCATAAAATACATTTATTGTAGTAATTTAGTTATTTAAAAATCTTTTATTTCTTGAAATCTAAGTATTAAAAACATTATGGTCATCATCTTTTATCATTATGTGAAATTCTTGTAGGTCTTTAGGTATCGAATCACACCCATAAAATATAAACGTAAATTACTATTGTCGGAATCAAATGCACTCATTGCTTATGTACTTAAAACGCAATGAAACGAGTAAACAAACTTTTATGTCAGGAATATTTATGAGCAATAAATCAGTATCATTGTTTATACAATAAAAACTACTTTCTGACTGGCAGCTACTTGAGTGGTTTTCGGATAAAAACAGAATCCGGATTTACGAACCGTTTTGTACGATTGAAGATTTCTGGTAACTTTGATCGTAGAACATATTGCAAGCTAAGGGTTATGTATTTCATACGTCAGTTCCAATAAAATATTTGCGCCTTATAGACGAGAGGGTGGTGTGGTGAATCTCCAATTGGTGTGATTTTATTGGATTTATTGGTAGTTGGAATAAATAATTGTCAAGTTTAAAACCATAAAATATTAGATAGAATATTCACCTTTCCATATCTTGAAATTACCATTTTCCCCGCATTAAAAATGGAATACAATTTTTATGAAAGTCTCCATACACCTTTTTTGTACTAATCGTGACGATTTGTTTATAGTTTTGAGTGGACCGGAAGCATCTGGTCACGTGGTCAGACCAACCTGAAAATAGAAGTCCAGATAATAAACATTGTATTGGTTCTTATGTTTCCCTTATATTTAAGGGAAATTGTCCTATTTCACTTATTTTACTTTTATACATATATAACCACAGTTGCAGCTCGGATATAGTTATAACGTTTCTACGCACAGTTACCTTGTTTGAGTAACAGTACAGTGCCATCAATAATTACTTTTAAACGTTTGATTTTTGTATATGCCATCTTTTGGTCTATAATAAGGGACTTTAGTCAGTTATTTCCCCTTGTATACTCTTTAAATAGGTAGGTCCAATTAGTTGGATTACTCAGATTTTACCCTACTAAAAATGTCAATTTGCCAAAATTAATCTTAAATAACTTTTTTGTAAATCATTTAATTTGTTTGAAATTCAAGCTAAGTACTTTCAGGGTAAAGAACTATCTAAATTTCACTACTTCTGTTAATATCTTCATTAACAAGAAAGATATTAACATAGGACTTCAATGATAAAATCCGAGGATTTCAACTGTAAGGACCTACTTACCAATTGGATTGTTACAGATTTTATCAGGGGAAGATAACTGACAAAAGTCCCTAATTTTAACCAATACAAATTGCTCTACCGTTCTTGATTGTCCTATGAAATTCTTTTCCGGTATTAAGAAATGAATAAAATATATGATACCATTGGTTGTCTTGAAATAAAGCTTAGTATATATACTCCCAAATTGTCGAAGTCAAACTCGCTGGCTAATATTTAAACTTCAAACAAAATTAATGAGCCATGAACAGCGCCAAATATCTTTTTTAAATGGTATTTCTTGTTTGAATAACTTTTCTTTCAATTGTTAAATTCTATGGTAACTATCATAGCGTGTTAATTCATCTAAAATATTTTTAAAGTATGTATAATGATAACCAGCTTTTTTCTCATATATAGGTAATTTCGGGTGGCATATTGTTAAAGCATTGTTTGTAATACCAGTTCACACGCGTTTTCCAACATTACCCAAACGAAACCTATCATTCGTCAGCTAGTTTAGCCATGGTTTTCATGACATCACAAACACGTCCATCCACTTGCATCCATCTTGGATATTACCAGTTGAAATATTCCGGCATACCTAATTCCCGTCTCAGCCGTTCTCTCCCGTTCTCTCCATTACTCCGGTTCCAAACAGGTTTGATATAATAGTCTTAATTTTCTGAAATTCTACAGCGTTCTACTGGAGGCGAGAAATTAGATTCTTGAGCTAATTTCCGTCATCTGTTCTCTAAATCTATTTTCTTACTTACTGACTTGTGATTGTAAGCAGACGATACTCGACGTCTATTTTACGTCATTGACATTTTCCAGAAGAAGTTGAATTGCCGAGTCATTGAGGAGTTTTTAAATTGCTTGCGTTTAACGACACTAATTGTTTTTCTCCACCCACTGGGTTTACAATGGTTGTGGTTTTTATACGCGTTCCTCATTAATCTTGTAATTGAATAATTATATTTCTTTTTTATTCAAGACCATCTACAAATTTGAAAACGTATGAATTCACGTTTTTGTGTACGCCTTTTTCTATACGGATAGGCTAGCCTTTATTGACGATTCCACTTGGATTTTTGGGAGCATTTTATGGAAATGTAATGTATTGTGTTTTGTGCCGGATTTAAACATTTCTTCAGTCTTATCTACTTCTACTCATCTACTCATTGTCCCTGTACAGACCTAGATCTCTTGACATAGGCATTAAACCAGTACTTAGTAAATATGCCTGTGGATAGCAACTTAATTACATGATACTAAGGATAGAGAGGTCGAAGAGATAATGGCAAAGAATAACAAGACCGAACTACGTAAGTATATAGGTCCCATCATGGAATCAAACAAACAACTATTTGATTCGAAGTCAACCGTGCTACCAACTGAGCTAACAGGGTGATGTGCGTCCATCTTAAACGTGATAATTGTACAATCCTTTACATTATATTATGTATATGTACGTCAGTGACAAAGCGTCTGTGTAATTGACAATATGATTTTTGAAGACATAAATCTAGCCCACATACTGTTCTCAGTTTAACATTCCATGAAAATGGGCAGTATTGTCAATATAGCTAAGCAAAAAGAGAAGTAGAGAAATGAATAAATAAAGATATATCTATGAAAAGCAGTCAGGTGTATTGGTCGCCACGAAAAAAAACTTAAAATGGGGTTAAAGGGTGTAAAAGTTGGTCCTACCTACAATTGCTTGAATGTTACATAAGATAGTATTTTATTGAGGCGTTATAATAATTGTAAAATTTCAGCCCCAGTGACTTTCCTAATATTTTGTGTCAATAAAACACATTCATCCAACTCCATCATTATAGCGACGAATACAAACTAGGTGGACACATTGAGAAGTATACTTGAAACAAAGCTGTAAAATGTGCCGCATGGTCAATCGTTGAGTTCTGACATGAAAACGTAGAGGCATTTCATATTAATCATGGTATTTTTATAGCTGGTGACACCGTATTACGTATCAAACAACTGCTCCTGTTAGATTTATGAACAAAATTAGAAAAAAAGTCATACACTTACTATTAAATTCCCACGAAAGGGAAACCATGTCCTCCTTTTTCTCAGAAAAATGGTAGTCTGGTTCCCTATGATTCTTCAAAAATCTATTCAACAGACACATATGGATGAAAAACTGAGGTACCAGACTGGCGAACTACTTTACTATCAGAGCCAAGCGTCTACATGATTCAGATGAGCCTCATCTTGGATTTCGGTGCCGGTGCTTCGTGAGATTTCTTGATATGTCAATCTTCAGTTATCACATTCTGTGACAAATTATATGCCCATTAAAATTTACTAGATAAGCTGCTAATCTGCTACTTGTAGTATCAGAAAGAAAAACGAAAACTTCCAAATGTCAAACTAGAAAGTAGATAATTGGGACAAATTACACAATGGAATGAAAAATAAACAGTGAAGCCAGATTATACGATTCTGTCATAGTAAGTTTGCTATCGTCAATTTGAGTCGACATTTTGATAAGTTAACATGGATCATTCTTGAACAGTGGGTTTGGTTGTTGTCGAGCTCACGCTGGGAAGTTAGAACACATAACCAGAAACCCCATGGAGGAGCTTGACAGTTACTTGACCCAGGCATGCGTTTCAGAATGGAACAGTATTTTACACGTCGGATTATTCATCAAGATTAATTGTATATGACGTGTTATGAAGAAGCAAGTGACAAATTTTAGGGGGGAAACTAAACGGGAATTTATAGTTAAACTGCTGTGAGTAAACCAAACTTCAGATATTCATCTTCAGATCTAGCAGGGTTAAATGAGTGGACCAAATGCATAGAGCATTGCCGAGCGTTTGCAACGCTGGTCTGGTTTTGTTAGGATAGCTACCCCCGCGTTGGTTGGTTCGAAACCCATACGAGTATCAATATGTTATTCCTTGAGCAAGAAGAGTTACCCTAACTGCATACATATAATAAAGTATTGTTGTACCATAATTCCAACTCAAGAGAGATTAATAGTTATACAAATAGTATGAACTTCTTTCACTTTTGATCTAACGTACATTAATACCAATTAGGATCCAATACCGTTTGTTTCTAGTACCAGAGCTCAAAATGTAGCCAACATTCGAATTTTCTTTCAGCTACGATTCATTGTCAATATTTAGGGACTCACATGTCGAGCAAGACCTAGATAAAAAGTATGACTGTATAAATCTCTGCACTGGGAACAAACTTACCAATGCGATATGTAGGCGTGGGTCTGCTTAGTTACCAACGATGCGCAGTGCATGAGTTACTGGATAAAAATCCATGGCCAGAATTAGAATGAGTCCACGACCATCTGAGTTGTGAGCAATCTGTCACGTGACCAACGTCGCCATAAGCTAGTTTGAATGCCAGGGAGCTCAAGTGCCGTATTGTACATTTTCTACACATGTTTTACATCGGCTGACGTTTTGAGGTTGTTCTGAAGCTTGTATCAAAGTCTCTCAAATTAATCAACACATTCAAACGTCATCTGTATACATGACATTACAAGTTCCATATGACGTCAAGTCGACCACTAATGTTTCTTACTGTCAACAATTGTTAGAATGTTCCCTTATTATTTTACGTCAAGTATACCATCAAGGTTTGGTGTTATTAAAGTACAAAGCAATAAAACAACAATGTATTTGTATTATATTGTATATACGGAATTCCTGGGACATACACTCCTCTAACATACTTGTGGATAGTAACGCATTTGAAATACCCAGTAAAAATATCGTAAATGTTGGATTTTCAATTCATTGTAATATCATAAGTTTTAACTATTCAAAGACTAGATAAATATCGATATACAATGCATAGGGAAAGTTTAAATATGTAATCTAGTGTTACTTTTCAATTGATTTTATTCCTGGAAATGATTTTACTTAGAAAATATTTTCACTGATGCATATACACAAATGCCAAGTTGCTGCAGCATGAATTTAACATGGGTGTGGAATTCCAAGTTTTTTTCAACTTGTCAACAGACAAGTGAAATCCTAAAATCAACTTGTCTGGAATCAAAATGCACTTGCCAAGAAGTTTAATACTCAAAAAGAACCATTGAAACTATGAAATAAAAAACTAAATATTGTACATTTTGTATACGTAATGATAAATTACTATTGATAAATAATTCACTCAGTTCAGTATCCAGGAGGACACAATATATTAAACACTCTGTATTTTCTCATTTTATTGACGTTTCGGCTAATAGCCTTTATCAAATATGGATTCATTTAATTAAACTACATACTTATTTCTACAAACTCTTACATGACAATAATGTTAAAATGGTTAAAACGTTGATATACCTATTTCATTACATGTAAGTATTGCAAAAGAAGTATATTTACAGGCAAGAGTTAAAAATATGTATTATACATATAACTTGTCGATGGACTTGTAGGACAGAAATATTGACTTGTGCGCAGACATATATATATATGCGAGTCAGATAAGTCGGGCATGGGAATCCAACACCCTAATGAGTATAAAAAGTGTTTTAAAGAGTTGTGTTTTGATAGCGACAATACTTGATAGTGTTTTTTGTCCAACATACTTACAACAAATGTCGCTATTTTACTAAGCTCTAGAAGTTCAACAGCTCAGGTGACATCCTCAATATGTTTAATTGATTCATCCTATAGCAGAATTTGTCCAACGACTGTTGAGGGGGAGCACTGCATTATAAGCCGTTAAACTGTGCATGGATAAAGGGAGGCAACTCGCCCTTCGAGAGAAAGTTACTCAATGAATCATACTTGAATTACCTCCCTTGAACATTGTATTAAATTTTTATATTCTAAAGGCTAAGTTTAACTCAGCAAATTTTTGAAAGGCTCACCATTCAGTAGCCTCTGATGTTTGTTAAAGGATACTGATATTGAGTCTAAATAAAAAAAAAATTGGGATGTAACCTCAAATAGCAGAAATCATGGCTGAACGCAGAGAATATTTCAGGAAATTAATTGCTTGTAGTACAAGGATAGAAAGTCATTTGGGAGATCATATATAATCTTCACCCATTCACCCAACTTTCCTTGACTAATCAACACCAGAACTCCCCTTTTCTTCCAATAGAAGCTCACACTCTCTCCTTACATTTAGAAAAAAAAATCTTGTTGGATTTCATGACCAACTCCAAGATACATGTAGTTCTAATGCATGCCACAGCGGGGAATCAAACCTAGGGTCACTTGATCAGTAGGCTTGTGCACTACCATCTGAGCTAGATGGGCAGTAAGGAAACAATATTATCACTATTTTCTAATTTTCGTAGAAAAGTATGAACAATTACGGTCAGAAATCAACACAGATAATTCAATTTAAATGGCAGTATATTTACCACTGAACAATGGCCACAGCTTGATAAAATACATAAAACAAGAGATCATAGCATGATGATGTATTTAACTCATTGCGGCACATCCTTACAATAGCCATCAATCAATAAGTTAAACATATTCAATGATACTTGTCAACAAATTCAACGTTACTTTTTTGTCAGAATCACAAGACACTTGCATTTGAAGTCGATATGTCAAGCATCTGCGGGTAAAACAATCAGTATATAGCCCAGTTTTCTTTGACAGTCAAATGATTAACCTCCTCACTTCCCCTCTTCCCTCTTTTTCTTCCTCCCCTTACAATGATTTATACCTTTTTAATATGCATGTTTTTTATCTCCATGTTTGTATCTTTGTTCATCAACTGTACATATAATTGCTCATGTATCATGACTTGCCAACTTGAAACACAGGTGCAAACAATCTTGATTCAGTACATGTAACCAGCAATACCTGCACATATTTCATATCAACCAAAATTTGTGGTTTTACATGTTTCTGTGTATTATAGATTGTTATGCATTCTAATATCTCAACTAAGACTCAAAAATTTAATGAAAGAACAAAAACATAACATATTTCATAGGAAGATTTTATGATAGAAATTTATTTGAAATAAAAATATTCAATGTATATGAACATATGTAATATATAATAAACAACACAGAATATTTAAGAATTAACTAACAAGGAAATCAACTTGTACAAATTCTTAATAAAAATGTATAAAGAGGATATTCTTCAACTGTGGGGTAAGATTGATTTTTATTTCACCGAGTGAGCTCAGAAAACATATTTTCATGAATGACAGAGCCACAAGTGAAAATGTAATTTTTCTGAGTTCACTAGTTGAAACAAAAAAGATCTTACACCAAAGTTGACGAATATTTTGTTTCTTTCATGTTTAGTTTTATGTTTTATTAGATGTATATTACACAAATTATGTGATATCATTTCTTCTTCAAGATGATGTCATTTATCTTCTACGATTACGTCATTGCAAATAAAACTATAAGATTATGTTTTCACTACAATGAAAATACAAAATTTACATTTACAATAACTTGACATTTCACCTTAAAGCATGAAAGAAAAATCTATATTTGAGGACATATTACACACACAGGACTGTATCACAGTGAACTTGTCTTGCTCAAGTCTAATTTTACAGTGCTACTATAGATTATCATAATTTACTTTTCCTGTTACCAGTTAAATTAACAGATTCATGTTCTTCTTGCACAGTTAAATCAGGTAAATGTCTTGGCATCATTCTAGGTGGTTCTATACCAGGTTCACATTGATACTGTGTAAAATCTGTAACACCTTCTGATCTCAGATAATCTTCATCTAATAACACTTGACCGTTTAATCTGAAATATAGACAGTGTACAGAAAATGTTATACTTTACCTGGAATTCAAATTTTGCATTTTCATTTGCAGTACAAACAAATATGACTGTTTCAATGAAAAGTGTATGGCTGTTTCAATGAAAAGTATATGACTGTTTCAATAAAAAGTATATGACTGTTTCAATAAAAAGCGTATGGCTGCTTCAATGAAAAGTTTATGACTGTTTCAATGAAATTTTAAAAAGTATATGACTGTTTCAATGGAAAGTTTATGACTGTTTTAATGAAAAGTATATGACTGTTTTAATGAAAAGTATATGACTGTTTTATTGAAAAGTATATGACTGTTTTAATGAAAAGTATATGACTGTTTCAATGAAAAGTTTATGACTGTTTCAATGAAAGTTTCAATAAAAGTATATGACTGGTTCAATTAAAAGTATATGACTGTTTCAATGAAAAGTATATGACTGTTTCAATGAAAAGTTTATGACTGTTCCAATGAAAAGTATATGACTGTTTCGATGAAAGTTTCAATGAAAAGTATATGACTGTTTCAATGAAAGTTTCAATGAAAAGTATACGACTGTTTTATTGAAAAGTATATGAAAGTTTCAATGAAAAGTATATGGCTGCTTCAATGAAAAGTATATGACTGTTTTATTGAAAAGTATATGAAAGTTTCAATGAAAAGTATATGAAAGTTTCAATGAAAAGTATATGACTGTTTCAATGAAAAGTATATGACTGTTTCAATGAAAAGTATATGACTGTTTCAATGAAAAGTATATGACTGTTTCAATAATAAGTATAATGTGATTTTTAGGAACAAAATTTTACTAAAAAATCAAATACTGAAATGAAAATTTTCATTTGCTTCAATGCGTTGAAACTGTGTGACAGTATAATGTATCATTATTAAACATTTTCAGTTTGGTTCACAGTTCAGACATTGAAAATGATGGTCAAACCATTGTCAAAGTCAAATTTGAATGACATGTGTCAAGTTGTAACTTAATAACAAGATGCTGAATATGTGAAAACAAAATCTTACTAACATTCCTTTTAAGGTGATATATAAGTACTTGCTCCATAATTTGTACCAGGTTACAAACTGCACTGTAACTTCAATACCCTAGTTAGAACACAATTATGAGGTGGGCCAACCATAACAAAGTCTAACCCATTTAAAATCCATGAACAGAAATAAGAATCAAAACCACAACCTCTTGAGCCATAAGCAGACACTACTATGTGGCCATAAAAGCTAGCTTGAAGGCAAGGCAGTATAAGTACCATATAATACCTCTGCTACATACACCCCCTCCCTAACATAATTTGTCCACTAAGTCTTGGAGCTTGAATGTCTATAGGTCAATCTGAGGATACAACCATACAATATGTAGTTGGTTATTTACGTTGGGTGCCAAAGGTAACCCATTAATAATCCATGTTCCAAAATGAGGTTTCGAAACCATGACCTCTCAAGTCATAAGAGGACACTCTATCATGTTGCCATAAAAGCTAGCGTGAAGGCAGGGGAGTACAAAAGCTGTATTATACCTTTGCTACATAAGTAAGTCAAAATATTTTAGGTAAGTTGAGCAAATGAGGTTATAAAAGTGCAATTGCAACTTAACGTCTGCTTACATACCCATACATATTTATATAGCCAACTTGACAGTTTTGTGCAATAACCCCTAATCATTGAAATTACCTTCAGCCATGTGATACCAAATACAGAGCTAGAATTTAAGCCTCCATACATGCAAAATGCAAGTTGATTTTGAAAATTGCGAGTGACTTTTATTTTGACTTGAGTTGAAATCGATGAAAAACATTACTGTCCTAACTAGTTATATTCAGATCAGCATTGAAACAGCCAGATAGATCTATAGTATTAATAAAAAATTCACTATAAGAAAATGTTCCATATTCTTTGTCTATCCGACAATAACGCCCTTGTTCTATCTACAGTTAAATTTAATACTATGTTGTTTTTATATTGCATATACATGTATGAATTGTAGTAATTATGTATGTTATTAAAATTTGGAGAAAAAATGCCAGTGATTTTTTTTCATTTTGCCAGTTAAAATAAAATCAACTCACACAAAAAATTGCAAGTCCAATTTTTTGTAAATTTCGATCCCTGCCTAATAGTACCCATTTACACCTGGGTGGAGTGAAATGAAGGCAAATTTCTTGATCAGGGAAGTTAGCATACCCCTAATGGGGTCCAAATGCTGGAACCTCTTAATCCTTTAGCAAATGTCATAAGTTTGAACCTCATTGTTTGGTTCATATATGACCAGCAGCTAAATAAATATTGTTTAAAGTATGATCTTACTTGTCAGTAGGTTCATTAACAATCTTTAATACAGCATCAGCAAATATATCAGGTTTACGTAAAGTAGAGTTAGGAACACCAAGTACATCTGTTACATGAGCTTTAATAGCTGTTGTAGGCCATAATGTGGATATACTAACACCTGTAGAGATAACATAAACAATTACATTAAAGTTAAAACAAGGTTTTTGAATTCTACTATTAGCATCACTATTCAGTCGACTCTTGACATAATCTTCCCTGATCATCGAGTCACACACCAACTGTAAACATACCGCACAGATTGCAGCCACAGCATACAGTGCATGACCCTAACAGGTACCCATTTACACCTGGGGGGAGTGAAGCAAACGCAGGTAAATTTCTTGCTCAAGGAAATTAGCAGTGCCTCTAGTGGGTGGGATTGGAACCCAGGACCTCTCGATCCCTAAGCATGCTTCCTTATCCCTGGACTACTGCTCCAACTCATTGTACATCATAATTTATTATAACTATTTAATACAGTATTTATAAAAAGTGCATGTTGTAAAAAAAACATAGTAACTACACATAATATATTTGTAAAGTACTTGTTTTGTAACTCAAGTGTTAGTTATTTCTTATGTAAACATGGTAATTTCTATTAGGAGACCATTTTTTTGGTGACCCCTTTTTGTCAGTTCCAAGGATGGTATTTAAATAAAGGTTGGACAGTAAATACAACCAAATTTAACATTTAAAAGTATGCAAATGAAATATTTCAAGGTTTTATCATATGTTTATAAAAACATGAAGCTGTTTTCATTCAAAAATCTTAAAAAATATTTCAGTTAGTTTCCTGGGTTTTTTTTTTTGGGGGGGGGGGGCGTGAAGTATATTCTAATGACTTTCAATGAACTTTTTGTATATAGATATAAAATATGTATGTATATCTTTTAAATAAAGTGGAATCATTTTACTTTTAAATCTTGAAATATTTAACTTGGTTTCCTGACTTTTTATGACAAAGAATCAGTTTACTTCATTTTAACTGCACTACCAACAGGTTACACAGCAGGCATGTTTTTTTTTCGAAACAGTATTTATTCTCTAAGTAGCTCTACGCATCAAAATTGTCATTTTTATTTTTTTTATTTGAAGAGTATCAAGAAAATTCTCTTGTCTTAACATCTTCTCCTAGATTTGCCTCTAGAGAAACTATGTGTAATTTTATTGGTACCTAGGGTTATGCCCAACAACTTACAAACTAGCTATCTGCTAGTTATGACCACTGTTCCTATATACGGAGTAGCAGTAAGAAACTCTAGTCACCAGTGGTATTTTTCACAAAAATTCTTACGAAAAAATCGTCGTAAGTCAAAAGCAAGAAACAATAATAATACGCTTTTTTTTGGCTAATCAATTTCAAATATTATAGAACTGTGTAGAATATTATATACCTTCTGAATATCATATCATAATTATGGGTATTATCCATCTGACTTTGAACTGCTAATATTATGAAATTGACTTACAATTACTTTTTTTCATAAGAATTTTTGCGATAAGGAGTACAGGACAGCAGATTAATAAAAATCTTACAATAAGTAAGCAAAACAATATAGAAGGATTTACAACTGAAAGTAGTTGTAAGATATTTGATAATATGGGCCCAGCAACTTCAAAATTCAAAAAGATATAATTTAAAATCTTGGATGAAGTCAATTTATTCAAGCAAAAGACAACATAAAGAGGACTTACCAGTATTAGCTATCTCATGAGCTAAACCTTTGGCGAGAATCGTCATACCAACTTTACTTATACTGTATGGTGTCTTGCCTTTAAAAAATCTGAAAATACATATTTAGTACATGTTTTATGACTACAGTACAACCTCTCTTGAACAACACCCACTGGGAGATACTAAAGTGTGTTGCTCATAAGGGGTTGTTGCTCTGCAGAGATTAAATTGTATTAAAATTATTTCTGCGGGGAAATATCAAAAGCTGTTGTTAAGCAGAGGATTTGTTCTGTAGAGGGCTGCTCCACAGAGATTATACTGTATTTTTCACTACAAGAATATTTAAGGCAAAGACTGAAATTGCAATGAAATAAAGCATATTATTGTATCTAAAATCCAAATGGGGTGGTGAAACATATATTGTTAAAAGCTGTTCATGACACTACATGCACTTGTGTAAAAACTTCAAAAACACTTAAAACAATATGCTTTTCTACAGGAGTTATTGAGTATGAGGTAAACTTGTGCCAGCAGTTTTACAGCAGTGTTAAGTGAATCCTGCAACCTTTTTTGCAAACCACTGGAAATATAATCATACATGTAGTCTCCTAAAGTCTATTATAGAAACATAATTATGCTGAGGCAGGGTTCATTATTTTGGTCTAGGATTATAATGGTGTACCCAAATAATCCTCTATAGATTTTGCAGTATTTTAAATCAGACTGATTCAGTTTTTATTCATCATAGCCAATGCAAAATGTTGACACTACTGATTGAAAACTGTCTCTGGTACCCTGACAGAGCATCATCAAAAAAACCCATACCAACCAGTATTTACATTAGTCTTTATTTTGAATCAATTTTATAGCTATTTATGAGCTATATTCCCAATCTAAAATCATATCTTTTTTCCCCAAATTTCAATCCAAAATTCCCATTTTAACTTGAAAAAAAAAAGATTTTAGAAAAAAAGACAGCTGTAAGTATGTTTCAGCTTAAAATTATACATAGTATAAGTTATCTTTCTTTTTAATTTACTGACAATCTTAATACTTGATACTTAAAACTTTGATAAATCTGCTATTGTAAATATAAATTTGCTTGACATTTTATCCTAGTTTTTACCAAAATGCTGATAAAATTTCAAATTCTAGGGGTATGGGTTATATTTCCAAATTTGTAGAAAAAGAACATTGTACCTGTTATATATTGGTGGAGCCACTAAGACAATTCTTCCATATTTCTGATCTATCATTCTAGGTAATACATCTTGTATCATAGTATAAGCTCCTCTAACATTCACATTCATCATTAAATCAAAACGTTTTAAAGGTGTCTCTAGTACAGGCTTCCATAAAATAGCTCCAGCATTATATATAGCAGCATCGAGTCTACCATATCTGTAATATACAACATCAGGGCTTTTTTCAGTATTTGGGGACAGGACCTTTTTTTATGTAGCCCATTTGGAGAAATTTTATTGCAATTTATAGACAGGGGAACAAAAAATCTAAGGTAAATTCCAAATTTTGGGAAAAAAGCATGATAGTAAAGAGAATTCAAGAGGGGAAGGCACCTGTAAACAGCCCCTGTTATATAAGGAAAAAAAGGTCTGAACATTGCAGCATTTTTACTATAAATACTACATGTAATAAAATTGCAGTGAAAGAATGCTGATACAGTCTCAATGTCAGCAATATATTCTAGTACTGAGCAACTGTGCCAAAATCTTGATATCTCCTTATTTTCTAGAGAGTCAAAAATCCAAACTCAGGCAACATCTCGCCATTTCTCAACAGTTTTCTAAAGTACAGTTTTAAAGTCTGCTTTCATACACATGTTCAGCTGACTACTTTTTGTACAATTACCTCTGATCAATGCCATCATCTTCAGGCAGATGATCCATTGCAGTACTTATTTATACCTAAATTGAGTGAAACAATTGTAAGTAAATTTCTTACTCCCGGAATTGGCAGTTCCTCTATGGGGCTCTAACCCAGGAAATTGCAATCCCCAAGCATGTGTCCAATAACTTGACCACTACTCCAATCTATTTAGTAAGGGTTGTGTTCCTTAAACAGTTATTTATGTATTAGTAAATAAATTTATACATAAAATAGAATACTCTGTCATCATTATTTCGGCCAAAGCCTTTTATCAAGAAATTATTTTCATGAACTCTATTATTTGTTAAAGACTTCGGCCGAAATATCGATGACAGAGTTTTCTATTTTATATAAAACCCGGGTTGATAGCGCAGTTGGTAGCGCGCCGGGATTGGGAATCTCGTGCCCGAGGGAGTGGAGGTTCAACTCCCACCCGGGGAGGTTAAACCCTTCCATGAAAATTTGATAATATTGTTGATTTTCCTCCATTGATAAGATAATATAGAGAAGTTTCCGGCCTTGTGGAAGGGTAGGTGAATACTGGTTATAGACAATAGTCCAGGAAAGCTAGGTTAGGGGGTGCTGGACTCCGCAAAATGACCTAAATTGTGTTGTCATGGCATTAAATCTGGTAAAACAAAAATATTTTATATAAAATGCTTGTATATATTCCCTTTGGAATAATATTGGACAAAATAAATAAATTTCGTTAATTCTATTAAACTTTTATCAGTAACAGAACACAATTGTGTTATTTTTATACCTTTCAAAAGTCTTATTTACAACATTCTGTATATCTCTCTCATTTCTACAATCACAACGTAACGGTAAAGCCGATCCTCCATTGTCTTGTATCTCCTTGGCAACACTTGTTATAGAACCAGGTAGTTTATCAGAAGGTTCAAGAGTCTTTGATGCTATAACAACTGAGTAATCATCCCTAGCTAATGTCAGCGCTATCTGACGCCCAATTCCTCTTGAAGCTCCAATAACTAATGCTGTTTTCTTCATAATAAAAATGAGTTTAATCTGTTATTGTAAGGTTGTTAGATACAATCTTCAACATGGTCCTAGAAATTTCTCTACAAATAGAAATATGAAGGAATTATTTCTGTCCTGCACCTGTGCAAATAATACTAGGCAGGGTCTTTCAAATTCAGAACAAATTGCCCTAAAATTGAAAATGTCTTTATACTTTAATTTTCAATAATACATTAATGATTAAATAATGGGATAATGGTCATTAATTTATATTTAATACGTTTATATAATGCCTAGCTTAGTTGCCATCGCCTAGAAGAAGATACCATACGTGACAATCGAATATAAACATTTGATCTTAAACACAGGTGACAGACTCAATTTTTCCTTATCATAGTATATATAGAGAATATATACTATAATAGGGGAAAATTGAGTCTGTCACCTGTGATCTTAAAACAAGTATTAAATCGCGAAAACATGTGACAATGTTTAGAACGACGATTAAAACCTAACAATTTAAAACTCTACAGTAGATACTTGAAACGTTACGACAGAAAAATCATACCATCCTGTAGATTGAACAAAACAAAAAAACAAAAAGCAGGTCCAAAGCAATGTTTCATCAAAGTGAAAGTAAAACCGTTAAAACGATCTAGATTATGACCGGTACATTCTAATCTGCGGACGACTCAATCAACGATTCTATAACACCCCAAACCATTGACCAATGCCCAAAACTCCCCGCAGCGGTTATTTCCCTTTATCAAATCAATAACACATTCAAACTACTTAATTGTTCCCTCTTCATTTTATATAGTATATCTAAATATATTACAAGTATATTTATGCCCTTAAGGCATTCAATTGAAATCTATGCAAAAGAGTATATATATACTCGTATAAATATATATACAAGGGAAACAATCCGTTCTTGGTTACAAAATAACATGGTTGCTTTCCGTGGCGTTTGAATGTGATTAATAATATTGTACATTTACGGTTTTAATTGTATTAAATATGAGATGAAACCATTTAAAAGTTGAGATGCAGAATGTTGGCACCCAGACTGAATAGTGTAGTATAGTTTGTGACTCATAAATAATTTTCTGGCATACAGCAATAGTTTCGAACCAAATTTAACATTTAATTCAAAGATCGAGGTATTTAGATTTTTAAATAGACAGTCGGGTAGATCTAGTTAGAATGTGAAATAACTGTATAATATGTTTCCATGGCATTGTAACACAAGAGGGTTATGAGAACTCTTGATTTGCAGGGGCGGATCTATGATTTCTTGACGGAGGGTCCGACGAGGTGATTTCAGGGTCATACCCTGCTCAGTTCTATTGCAAATTAAACAACTGAAAAGGCTATAGGCGCTTGTCACGGAGTAAAATTAGTTTATACAATGTATACTGTCATGTAGCAGTGTACGGGGCAGTCAACCAAGATGGCGGACCGAACGCTGATGAAAAGTTAAACATATTTTATTTTCTCTATTTCTCTAACTTAATCCACATTTATTGCTGTATAATCAGATGTATTCAACCAGGCATAGACTCCGGTGCATCAAATCTTATACGTTTGACATCTTAGTTTATGGAATTTCACCAGTGGTACAGTTGAGTTCGCACTACAGTTTACACCCAAGTGCAATTGAAGTGCACTTCATCCACACCTGAAGTGCACTAGGCTATATGACCAGTCAGAGAGACAAGATATATATTGGCTTATCAAAATTTACAATCAGATCAGTGTGGATTCAAGCATTGATAAATTATACTACAAGCATCTATATGATTAGAAAGAGTTGTTTATAGGCAGATAGCTTTTTTGTTAGTTTTGATAAATTTAAATTATATAATGATGCATTATATAATTATTGAACATTTCCAGTTCATTATTTTATCTTAAAGCAAATTACAATAATTATGCTACATTTGGCAT
Organism: Mactra quadrangularis; assembly: GCA_025267735.1. Classification (NCBI taxonomy): domain Eukaryota; kingdom Metazoa; phylum Mollusca; class Bivalvia; order Venerida; family Mactridae; genus Mactra; species Mactra quadrangularis. Next base: position 9,412,149 of record CM046300.1, read on the forward strand.
ACATTACAAAATAAATATTTTATTTTAAGTTGTTGAAACAAAGTTACAACTGTAAACATCATTTCTGCTGTACAAATATGTTTCTTCAAAAGTTATGCAGTAACAGTTTTTTGAATGTGAAAATTGTACATTTGATAACAGTAATGTTGGTGTTTAACTTTGCACTTCGTTATTAAATCTTCACTACCTAAATAATTGTAAAGTAATGATGGTCTATCTGACAAATTTACAAAATTTTAAGTTCATAATTATTATTTCAAGAAATTATATTCCTGAACAGAAAATATTCTTTATTTAACCTGGGTTGCATGCAGCATGGGATTATTTACAATGCATAATAATAATAATAATAGAATGAAATCACACAGGATACAGGGGATACTACAGTCGAATGTTTTATGACCCCTGTTTATTTATCTTATTATCAGTCAACCATGAAGACCAGTTGTATGATAGATTATTATCTTTGGTGATATCATAAAATGGAAAAACACTATATTACATTAATTTACTATTTTGGTCCTGGTTACAACATAGATATTAAAAATTAAACTAATAATACAAATTTCTGCAAATTGAATAGATAAGTTATCGTCAAACAGTCATGAATTAAATCTGATTATTCGATTTTAATTGATTGATTTTTTTCAATTCAAAGTATTTTTTCTGTTAATGTTATATAGGGTGTTAAATTTATGTGTGTTAAGAACTATTGATTAAGAAACTATTTTTATCTAAGATGGTAACAATGGTGTATGTATTTATGCATGTATAATTAATATATACTTTTTTCAACAACAAAAAAATTAATAAAATATACTTGTTGTAATCTCGTTATGTAAATAAACAAACTGTTTACCATTTAAAGTAATAAAATTGCCAATAAATGTACATAGAGAGTTATTAAACCTATCAGTGTAAACTTGTTAATTTGCAGCTTGGTGTCAATATGTTGGACCCCTGATTAACAGCTATTATACAACTCTTAAAAAATCACTATATGGGGTCTAACTTATCACATTGATATCAAGGACCCTATATAGGTTTCTTGTTGATATTGATGTATTTTCTAATGTAGGATTAAACAATATAAAAATGATTACAGGAACGTAGGAAGCCCATTCAGATGGGGGGTCAACTTATTCAGATTGCTTTCAAGGAAAAGAAAACAGAACTCAATTATCATATACGTCTAGTTTTGTCATACAAAAGCCCTCGCCTTTTTCTCAGGCTTGAGACTGACTAAAACCTGTGGTTATCTTACACAGTTTTAGTTAAATATAGTGTGTAATTTTGATTTTGCTGAAAAGGCACCAATGTATCAATCAGTTGAGTGTGAAAGATTAAATAAAGATTCTAAAACATTATAAGTGATGAAAATATTGGGGGAGGCTAAGCCCCCCCTAGCTCCCCCCTGTTTCTACGGGCCTAGATAAAATTATTTAGTAAATAGTTAAATGTGATGTTCAATGATTACATACACAATCTATACTATTAAATTTGCGAGTTTCCTGTTTTGTGGAAGAACTTGCGCAGCTTTGAATAAATCTTTTGTTTGTCGCTGGAGCACCTATATACCGGCATATCAAGTTGACAATTCTTTTTTGACAAAGCCTTTTGATATTTGCAAAAACTGACAAAAATCAACAAAAATAGTGGGGTTTTTGTGTCTAAAAATAGTTCTAGATAAAACTAAAAATATACCAAAATCCCCGCAGCGGTTATTTCCCTTTATTGACATTACCTAAAGCCCGTGCTTGCACGGGCTCCCATCTAGTTATATAAAAATTGTCGTAATTTTCTAAACTTAATTAATAATCATATTAGACACTTGCTTTTTTATAAATTGTATATCACATAATGATTTTTAACTTTTAAGTTAGATAATATCCTATTCTGTTCATACAAAAAAAAGAGTATGTTCGGCTCTGTAAAACAAAATTCACCATGATGTCTCAGGGAGTTATTAATCCCACCAATGTCAATTTGTTAATTGCAAGTTTATTATCTAATTGTTTGCTCAGCTGTGTATGACTCCAGACTAACAACTATTGAACTATCAAAACAAGGGGTCTCATTTTCACATGAATAGTGATACAATTCTATTGTTATGTAATAATCAAATACTATTGTTAAAATACATTGGTTAAAATGGAATTGTCATGACGAATGCACGTACACTGTACATGTATTTTAAAAATAATTTCAAAAATCATTATTTGTAGACAATTTTTAGACTCTAGAGAATTTGACATTATATGTATAAAATATATTTCATGCAAAAATTATCATTACTACATTTGCGTTATCAAAATATGCAGCTCTTAATTACATCTTTCATGTTTAAAAGGAAATTACTAGTATTCAATTCATAAGCATATTTTTGCTCAATTAACTGACAAAAGCATGACAAGTATATTTGATAAGAAATATACATAAGTTTCGTAAATCATTTCATTATTTCAGAATAAATATGAACTATTAAAGATTGCACAACATTAATAACTCACATCTTTTGACAAATGAACACTACCCATCAATATCATATTCAAGTTATGACATAATATTAACAGTTATCAATTGTGTAGGCCGGTCCATCACAAAATTACAAAATGAAAAAGAAATCTCTCAGATTTCTTATTATTATAGAAAATCACATTTGATTATTTAAATCAATTTTTTTACTTATTATTTTTTAGAGTTTTTAAAAGTCATAATAATGAAAAATATTCCTATTTTGGCTAAAAATCAGCATAAACTAAACAATGATATAAAATCTGATTTCACTCTCTATGTTAAATACCTACAACAATATACACCCTATTAAATTAAATCTAAACTTAACTGCACAAGTGATGGTAAATGTTCATGTGTTAAGGTCAATGTCACAGTATCCGTAAAGTCCTCAAAAGTTAGTTGAGCGTTTCATTAAAAATGATGTCGAAGAACACCAAAGATAATAAAAAATATCGTCCACTAATATGTTGCCCTTACAATTGCATCTGCGATTGTCTTAATTGTTGTTATGGTCACACCCCTAAGAACTTGAAAGTATCAATAAGTATTACGGAACGTTACCGTTAATCAAATAATTATGTAGCTGTGTCTATACTAACTTCATTCCACATTCAATCAGCATATAAAATTATTGTAATGATAGTACATTAACATGTACTAAACTGGTTTATGATGTGTCCTTCAATTTACGTTGTTGGATATAGATGAGAAAGTATATCCAATGCATTTTACTTAACTTTTTTGAAGAAAGTATTAGAAATAATACTTTAAAGATTCGTAGTTTTACAAACGCCTCATAGCAATGATGTATGTCTTCTTATTATTATTTTAATACACAAGCTAACCTTACTCCAATTTTATTTCTATATACATATAAGTTTTATAATGTTTTTGAAAACACTCAGAAAATATGTTTTGTTTTAATTCACAATTTCATAAACACAATTTAATACGCTGTATTTCATGTCAGTTTATGTCTTTTCAAATGTGTAAAAAAAGCAACACAACATTTGTGAATCTATGTTGCTTCAATACACAAATTACAATTAAAATACAGCATAAGTATGTTGTGTTCTAGAATTGTTACCTTAAAGCTTAAACTAAACTGTAAATGTCTCTCATAGACATTGTCAAGAACTGTTTGGAAGTTATAGATTGTATTGAAAGTGAGCTGAATTTGGCAAGTAGTGAGTATGAAGATTTTTGACTGCCATCTGTTTGTTTTCTACTTTGTGATTTCAATACTCGTATTTTATATGATTTGGCAGATTTTGATGTTTTCATTTCATAAATTAATTGCCTTAAATAATGATAACAAAACAATATAAAAAACAAAAATAATGCTTTAATTGGATTTATTGGTATTGATTATTAATATGTGGTTATACATTGTACTTTTCCTAGCAATACTAATACAAGTTGGTAATATCAATTGCTTCTGGTAATTAGTTAATTTCTAAAGTTATCTATATCTTTTAATGTCTTACTAACAATTTGCTTACACTCAACAATTTTAATTTACTATATATTATCAAACTATAAAGTACCGTTTTGTTAGTTCATTTATAACTAAATGCGTTAATTGCATTGTTCATTGTCTTATGTTATTAAGAACATAAATAAAACCACAAATGATGGCAAATAAATTACATCAAATTTAAAGAAATAATCAAAGTTTTTTGGAAGTAAGTCGGTTTCATTTGCAATTTTCGGTGCCAACATCCCATGTCTTGGCAAATCTATCTAAAGAATGTGTTGGTTTTCCAAATGATGTCATCAAATCATTTGAAGGTTCGTTGTCATATGAGCCTAAAAGTCCAGCAGTCTTGCCGAAGTAGAAAGCATTCATTCTGACAACAAAGAGGTCTTCATTTGTGTCCAATTCGACTGTGAGGTGTCCGGCGATGTTTACATTCAAACGACCATCCAAAGAGGTTACAATGGTATCTTTCATAACAACAGGAAGTTCCATCATTTGACCATTAATACTTATCTGTACAAACCAAATAATATAATTATTAGTGTTTTAACATTGCATTGATGAATATGATATAACAGTTTTGACATTTTTGGTAGAAGTATTATTGACGTAAATGATAAATTAATTCGTAAATTATTTCTTTTTGTTGTATCTTAGTCAGACATAATATAATACGCAATAATGTCATTTTCGTCTGTATAAATGGCTTACAGCATCAAAAACCAAATTTACATGTTTATATATGATCAATCATTAGAACACTGTATTTGGTTTTGTTATGTACACTTTTTTACATTGAAAGTTATTTAAGCATACGTACCATTCCATTAGAATAGATATTGAATATCTTTCCATCAGCCATAACAACTAATGTGTTATTATTTTCATTTTTGTGTAAGACAACAGTAAAGTTGTAGTCAGTGTTGTCACGGGCTAGAAGATATGTACAGCTACTTTCAAGATCATATGTAACACCATCAAATGTGGTAACGGTGTTTCCTTGGACTTTAGCTACACCTGAAAGATATAACAAATGATGTACTTGTACGGTATAAAGTAAAATAAACAGATAAATATATACTTTCAATTAAAGCCACATTAAAGATAAGATAAAGATATTTTAGACCCAGTATTAATAAAAAGCTTACATTTTATTGCTAATTGGCAGCAAGTAAACATAACATATCCCCAAAGGAACAAAATCACCGGATTTACTTTATATGACAGTTATGCCCATTTCACAACTTTCGATTTTTTACAAACAAAAAAAATACTGTATGAATTTTTTTATGAAACTTACCTTCAAATGATGGAATGATCATTGATGAAACAGATGGCATTTTTGGAACATATTTTTGTACTTTAGACATGTATGGAGTGAAGTCAACATTTGGTACAACATCTAATGATTTGAGTGGAATTGGAAGATGCATTTCAGCTTGGATTTCACCATTTTCAAGGTCCATGACTGTAATTTTGGATTTGATGGAATTCAAGATTGCTGATTTTATGTCTGAAATTTCTTTTTCAATTTCCTCTACGATCCAATCAGCGACTTCTTGTGCAATAATTTCAACATTTTCACGAATTTCCCAGTACTTGTATGCATTTTCTCCCTGTTAGAAAAATATGATGAAATAAATTATACATTGTTACATGTTTGTTGACACATTTATGGTATCATAAAATAAGCTGAATTTATATGTCCATTAACACACGTTTATGTAATTATAAATTCAAAATCTAATGTGTATGATATGATATCATTATATCAAGTATGTATTTAATTGAATAAGTTTGTTAATTTAATAGTATGAATGGATAAACAATGGTTATTTGTATACAAACTGACTAGCACTTCGAAAATTTAAACGACATTGATGACAATTGAAATAAAATGTAGTTGAACATTAACATACTTGTTAAAAGTTTAAAATGTCAGCAATATAATATACATTGTATGCATAAATATATATAATTTATAATGATTAAAAAGTTATAAACGTACATGTTGGAATACTCTGTTAGATCTTAATACTTGAAGACCGTTATGCATGGCTTCTCTAGCGCCATAAACGGCAGATGTGTATACCTGAGCGACGTTTTCTGTGTCAATTTGATTCATGTACTTATCATATTTATCATTTGCCATTTTTGCAATTGGTACACTCATGTTGTATACGTAATCTGTAAAAATATAATATTATTGTTATACTTTTTTAATATTTTTTATAATATTTATCAATTTCATTTAATTGCATTCAGTAAAAACCGATTAATATTATTCTTTCAATTAGCTTAATATAATTGGTCAATGATATGACAATACGTTTCTAAGTTTGCATGCTACATTATAATCGTTATTTAAGAAAACAGACTGTGTTCTGTTTAATTGCTCATTTTGCGATTAACTATAGTCTAAGAACATGATGAAAGTTAATCTTGTTGATAATTTATATTTCTAAGGCAATGACGTTTCTTGAGTTGTTAATGTACTTATTATAACATACCTGAGTAATGTCTGTACACATCTCCCATTTGTCTACTTTGTTCACTGGCTTGGTCTGCAACAATCTGAAAAAGTAACTGTAAATGGAAAATAAGTTTAGAGAAGTGGAAAATTATAGAAATTAAAAGTTTATAAAAACGAGAAATGAATAAAATTAATGTTGTTATGCTGTCTTAATTAATAAAATGGTTTATGTTTTATACAAGAAAACTGTACACCTTACTATTGATCGATAGAAAATCAAATAGTGACTTACAAAAACGATTACATCAACAAGTTTACTTCTTATACATGTGCATGTAGTTAAATTACCTCTATATGTTGTCTGTATTCTTCTATTTTGTTTGACAAACTAAGTTGAACATTTTCAGCCAAAGCGGCGACTAATTCTTCACCTTGTTCTGACATTTGTTCAATGGAAGCTCTGAAATAGTGAAAAAAATTACCATGAGTAACTGTAAATTAACAGGTTTTGATATTAAGTTCATGCGTCACTTTAAAACGCAAGCATTAACTAATTTAATAAATGTAATATATTATTATTTATAAGTAGATAATGCACTTTTGTTCTTGTTTATAAAAACTTATCAATTTATGTTTAATTAGAAAAATGTTAACGTTTGTCTATAGTGTTTATTGTAACAATCATGCAGTGTCGATTAGTTAATTAGAGGTAAATGAAAATCAATTATTTTGTGATTACACAATAATACAAATTTAAATCTCATGTTCTTGATAGTTTATAAAATGATCGTTTAACTTACGCAGCTTTTTGTAGAACATTGGAAATATAGTCTGATACATCTCTCACATGATATTCATTTGTGTTGTACATTTCTACATATTTGTCAGTCACTGGTTTCAATTCTTGTAAGATAGATTTTGTTATAAGTCTGCCTTTCTGTGAAAGTTCTTCATCTAAAGCAGCCAATGTAACTCGTACTTTATTTTGAATACCACGGGAATATCCAAGTGAATTTTTCATATAAAAAGCCTGAAATGATATACAAAATGATTCCAAATAAATACTACCGATTGCAAATCTAATTCTTAAATACTTAATGCAGAAAATGTTGAAACTAGAACACACAATTATCTGAGTTGATTGGATATTGTTAATCTTGTATTCACCAATCTTTTCATAGGATTAGATTCTAACAATTTCTTAGATATCGAATTTTCATTAATCTGTATACCCTATCGCGACTACGCTGACAATATTTAGTTCATGATTGATATTTCAAAATAGAATAATATAACTATACCTTTAAGTCATTTAGCATAGTTGGTCTCCAAAGAACTCTACTGTGTAAGAGGGTTGAAGTATTGAGACGAAGAGCAACCAAAGCATCACTGATTTTTTGTCTGTTGACTACATGGTACATTTCTGCTGCAACAGCTGAACTGTTTACATACTTTGCGCTAAGATGAAATACATTGCTTGGGTTATCTGAAAAATTCAACTTATGACTAAGATTTTGTTTTAATTCTTAGCTGGTGACAAGTAACATGCTTAAAGCAGTTACAACAATGTTTTAATTTAGATAACAAAAATACGATAGAGAATTATAGAAGACATATGTCATAATTTATCTGAAAAAATCATTCTTGACTAAAATTTTGTTTCAATCTCTTGCTAGTGACAAGTAACATACTTAAAGCAGTTAAGATATTGCATAACTTAGATAGAGAAAATATGATAAAGGATCATAAAATACCTATGTCATAATTCATCTGGAAGCTTGCACTTTTTCTTGATGGATCAAATGTAGCCATTGTTGTTAATGGAAATTTGTTGTCGTATTTATTAGTGAGGATAAGTTGATATGGAGAAACGGTTTTAGCATTGCCATTTATATTGATTTTCTTCATTGGTGTGTCCATCTGAAAATGTATGGCGCAATGTTAACTTAGAGAAAGAGAAAAGATGATGAAATGCTGAGGTAAGAATAATATAATAAGAAAATATTCGAAGTAACATCAGTTTTATAGCTCAGAAGTAATATGTATTAACCACTCATAAAAAGTGAAAACTTTCGTATCTTGAACAATTTGAAAAAAACATTGTGTTATTAAAATTGTATCATACTTACATTGAATGAGAATGAGTTTAAGTTTTTGTCAACTTCACCATTAACAGAAAATGTCTTGGTGTCTTTGTTTGCAGTAAGATATTTCATGTCGATACCACCAGTGATTTTGTCAGCTGATTTTCCTAGTGAAGAATCAACTTCGATATCAACGCTTGTGTATGGATGACTAACAGCAAATTTAAAGCTGTAATTTTTGGAGGACCAACTGTCTGTGATGTCTTCAAGTTTTGCTAACATGGTAATTTTCTTGCTTGGATCTCGAGAATATACAACTTCTGTCTTTCCATCAAAAATAACTCTTCCACTGTTCATGCTAAATTGAGATCCAATTTGAACTTCCTGTGAAATATATCATGCAAGTGAGTATAAATAGTGATTACAATAAAAAAGTATTTACACTGACCTTTCCTCTAAATTAAAGTCTATTTCTAACTGACAGCGAAAATAAATAAAAGTTCTTGTAATCAGATCAAATTTATATCAAGATTATTTTATTGATATTTTGTTTTAATCAAATAATGATTATGAACAATGTATAGCATTTTTATAGATAGTTACCTTTCCGATATTTGGCATCATAACAGTCACATCAGCCATTGATTGTCTCATCACAGCACGGAACCCAACTGTTTTAGTCTCATCTCTGTCTGCATCCCACATGAAAGAACCTTCAGTTGTACTGCGAGACTTTGTTCCTTTGACTAATAAACTTCTAGCTGGTAGTATAACTTTAAAGAGTCCGTCGTCGTCATTAAAGTCCATCTTGTATCCGTAATGGATTCCATCAATAAATAAATCTAAATTATTATTCCACATTTTGAATGTTCCATCAACATCAACATCCATTGATGGGCATGAGTGTTTAAGTGAAAGTTGTCTTGCAACTGTATCATATTGTGCGCTTACCTTGAATGCATTGGCAAGATTTGCTGTATATTTAGAGACGGTCATTGAAGCAGAATATTTATCGTAATCTTTTGAACCATCAATGCCAGCATAAATCTCAGTTGGTTGACGAATTGATATCTTTGCAGATTTTACGTTTCCAATATCGATAGTGAGATCTCCGTCAGCAACAGTTTGTCTGTTGTGGGTGATGGTAAGCTTTTCTGTGTAAATTGATCCTCTTAGTACAAGTTGGGATCTTAAAGTCAGCTGCTTTACAAACTCGAAAGGAGATGAGAATTCAATATTTGCCTCCATGGAGTTGGAGTTGTCTATAAGTATTGAGTCGAATTTAATAGATTGGGTTGGTGCCCATGTTGATTCGAATAAACTTTGGTACTTTCCACGGCTGGCTTCGTTTTTCAAATGTACTGACACACGTTCTAAGTATCTAATTTGACTGTAAAAGTTCAATGAGCCGTCAATATTCATTGGAGCTGCATATTTCATGCTAGTTTGGGCATTGATTGATGGAACAAATGAAGATGTCAATGAAAATTCAGTTTGGAAATCAGTTAAACTTCCGGTGTTTGTTGCTTTAAGTGACAATGTTTCGTATCCTTGGAAAGGTGTTGCAAGTTTTACCTCGATTTTTTGGGGATTAGATTCAATATCAAAGGAAGATTTCAATGAGATTGTGCTGTCGCGCATGTATTGAATGTTGCTTTCGAAACTAGCAAATTTACTGGCGTAATTAAGGCTTACATTAGATCCAAGTTTTCGGAATCCTTCAAATGGTGTATTAACAGTGATTGAAGCTTTCATTGGATTCATTGAGGCATTAACATTACCAGAGAAATCGTTATCCATTAAACTTATTTCAGCATTGCATTCAAAACTATCAACTGAAGCAACATGACGATATTCAATCTTGGAAAGTTCAAATCCTTCAAATGGTGTTTGAATTTCTAGAGCAGTTTGCATTCTTCTCCATTCGTATTTTGAGTGCTTAATTGATGCTTCAATCTTTTTTCCAGAGTCGTATTGAAGTGAAGATGTGGTGGTAAATCTTCTTAATGATCCAGAATGTTCAAAGTTAAATTTTATGTCTCTTAAATTTGTGATTGGTGTCCTCATAACGAATTGTCCAGTAGTGCTGTCATCAATATTAAAGTTTGTATTGACCAAATAGATCTCCCCGAGTACTTTGGCATTGAAAGATGCATCAAAGTTTGAAAGCGTTCCAAAGTCAAATTTGTTCTGTCCTAATTTAAAAACCGTTGTTGATGAAAGTTTGTTATCTTCTCCCATTGATAGGCTTATCGAGTTGGAAAAGTCGCTTAGTTCACCAGTCAGTAAAAAGTCAAAATCAATATCATAAGTGTAAGGATTTGCAATATATACCTTTGTGCTTATCTTATCTGCAGTAAATGAGTTTTGGAAAAATGCGGACATTTCTTCTCCTGTCATGTAAACAATTTTTGCGCTAGTTTGAAGATTAGTTACTGGACCTTGGTATGTCATTTCTGCGCCAATATCTTCAAATCCTGAAAATGGTGTGGTGATTGTAATTTTTCCTTGCATATTCTGTAAAACAGCCTTGACACCATATTTTTCATCAGCGTACAATGCATTCAACTCGGTAGCAACATTTGGAAATACGCCTTCAAAAGAGAAATCGACTTTTGAATATTTCAGAGATTCAAAAGGAGTTTTCAATGACATCGAACTTGTAATACCTTGTCTCCAACTTGTTGTTGATTCACACTGGATTCGACCACCAGGATATTGCATGTCAACGTTTGTTGTTAGTCCACTGTATACTTGGTTAACATTAAAAGAGCCTTGTAATTTTTCTAAACCTTCAAATGGAGTCACCAATGAAATAGATACTGATTTAGACCTACCATTGTCTAAATTACCGTCAAATTTGATCATTTCCGACCCTACTGTTCCTTCAACAGAAGCAGTAACGACATCATCGACTTGTTTAAAGTCAAATTTAGCAGAGGATTTGAGAAATTCAGGTAGATCTACTTCAACTGAGCCAGTCAAAGTAGGTTCCATAGCGAAAGCAATTGTTGTGGAATAGGATGTACCGTCGATTAGTACTTGACCAAAAGAATTAAAGTTAGTGAGTTGTCCTGTATGTTTTAAGTTAACCTGAATAGCAGGTGTGAATGCTGATTGGAAGGCAGCTTTTACATTTATTCCTGAATGTACATTAGCTTTAATACTGGTAGTAATCATATCTCGACTTCCAATCATGACTTGGGCGAAAGCATCCATGTTAGTTATTTGTCCGTTATGTTTGATTTGACTTGTGATCTTTTTGTAGCCTTGAACTGGTGTATTGATATTTATCGTAGCATCAAGTCCATTTGTGAGGGCGACCATTGTGTCCATTGAGTATTTAGAATTTCCAACACTTACATCAGAGCCAGCCGAAAAGCTTTCAGTATTGCCAGTAAATTTGAAGCCACTGCTTATCTGAGGAAAATATGGACTGTAAGCGGTAACTCTGCCATTTAAAGAATCAACATTGAATAACATCTCTAAGCCAGACTTTTGATTTTCTTTTGATACTTCAACAATTGTGTTGAAATTTAATGGTCGTCCATTGTGTGTAAATGATCCAGTAATCGTTTTAAATCCTTCAATAGGTGTCTTGATTGAAACTCTGCCATTCAATGGTGAAGTTGAAACGTTGATGTCATAACTAAATGGAATTTTGTCGCCATAATTTACATCCATAGTACTTCTTAGGTTTCCTTGTGATAAAACATTTTCAAAAGATACAATGAGTGTTTTAGCAAATGGTGATGTCAATTCAAATGAGCCTTTAATTGGGCCTTCCATATTGAAACGCATATTGGCAGCCATCTTTTGATTATCAACGCTCATTTCAGATGAAGTTTTGAAATTGGTAAGGGGACCGTCGTGTGAGAAAGATGCAGCATATTGTTTTGATAGGATTTGAGCGGAAACATCCATATTTATTGGGTTAAGTGAACCATTGAAATCTACGTATGATTTTTGCTTATTGATTGTGATTTCACCATGACCACCACCATTATTCAAGGAGAATGCTGTTGAAAATTCAGGTGCAAAAGGAGTATTCAATGTCAAACTTACATCGACAGGTTGAAGTTGGAACATGACATTTGTTGAACAAGCAAGATCATTATATGAAACCTCAGCTTGACTAGTGAATGCTGAAAGAACACCATCTACATTTGCGGCCAATCTCATCGTGTTTTCAGGAATGCTGACTACGACTGAAACAGACTTGCGTTTTAAGTTTTCCAATGTTGTTTTCAATGTAAATATACTTCTAGAGTCATAAGATATATCGCCATTTGCAACGAGATTACTTACATCTTTGTTAGTTTCATATGTTATCTGTAATTCAGACATAAGAGGTGTTTTTATATTTAAACTGCCTTTCAATTCAGGTGACATAGAACATTTGATGTCTATCTCGTGTTTAGCATTATTGTAAATTATTTCTAGTTTTGCAGTCAAATCTGCCATTGGGTTTCCACTGACATCAATTTTAGATGACATTGCAGGTAATATTGGGGAATCGATAAATGCGACGGCATTGTATGAGCGTGGCTTAACATCTAGTGACATACCTGTTTTGTGTTCAACGCCATTTAGAAGTAATGATCCTTGTCCACCGTATGTACCAGTACGCTTGTAACTTAGGCGTGTATTTTCATAACCAGGTACTGGCAATTGTACAGTCAATTTTCCGTTTCTTGGATAATTCATCTCACTTGAGAGACTAAAAAGTGATGCTGATCCATATAAAACAGAAGCATCTGAATCACCCGAAAAAATATCATCTCCTTTAATGTTGTACGATGCACTCAGTGGTTGCATATATGGAGCAGATAGCTGAATAGCTCCATTGTTTTGGCTGAGAGAGTATGTTGCATCGATATTTTCCATAGACGATGATGATATGTGAAGTTCACTATTATCTGGACTGTATTTGAGGTCGACCTTGCCGTAGTTAACATTTACATTAAGTGCTGCATTACAAGAAAATGCACTGAAGTCTCCGGAGTGTTTGTATGAAGCAGACATTTTCTCTAAGTATGGAAGGATGGTCGTCATCTCTAAGGATGCTACAACATCGGAGTTAAGAAGGTGAAAGTTTCCATCAATGTTAACAATATTTTGTCCATCAACTTGAAGATATCCATTTGACTTGAAATTATAGAGTGAACCGGAAAGAATGACCTTTGATTCGATGTCACTTGTAAATGGTGAATTGAAAGTGAGGGCGGCTTCAAAGTCTGGAGACATTTTAAATGTAAATGTTGTGTCAGCTTTTTGGCCGGCGTATATCAAATGAGCTTCTGAAGAAAAGTCATTAGTATTACCATCATGTTTAAAGGAAGATTTTATGTTTCTAAAATAAGGAGATATTATTTTCAAATCACCAGAAATTGGTCCTTCAACATTCAGTGAGACATCTGTACGTATTTGACTTTCTTTTCCATAGGAAACCATAAGATCGGAATTAAAATTGGTATAACTACCCTGAAATGAAACACTTGCATCTATGTCATTGGACAAAGGTGATTTGATTGAAATGGTTACTTGTTTTTCTGGAGATGATTTAAGCGTTACCTTGCACTCGTATTTTTCACCAAATAGTTGAATTTCAGCATCTGATCTAAAGTCTGTAGTTGTACCTTCATGATGTAAAGAAAATTCGGATGATTCATATCCTTCATGTGGTGTTGAGATACTAACAATTGCACCAAGATTTGGTTCGCTACTAAGAAGTGACTGAATGTTGTATAGTTTCTGATCGTTTTGAGCTAGGTATGCTTGGGTATTGATGGCACCATCCAAAGTGTTATGCTTAAAATACAAGTCGGTATCATCCATTAATGGTGATTTTACTCCAAGTTTTGCTTCGATTCCTTTAGTTTTATCATAATCAAAATTTACGCTTGATTTTTTATTATTGATGTTAACTTGTCCACTAGTGCTAAATTTGGTTAAATCACCGTCAATATTAAATGCACCATTGTAGTTACCAATTGATTCGAAATCAGATTTAAGTGATGCACTTCCGGTTATACTAGTTTCAGAATTAAAACCCAAACGTGATTCTAAGGATTTTCCATTTTGTGTATAGCTTGCAACACTATCAAAGTTGCGTGCTGATCCACTGTGCAGAAGGGATGTAGACATATCTTCAAATCCAATGAAAGGTGTTGACAAGGTTGCAGTTGCTGATATATCATTAGTTGTATCTACAGCTACACCAAATTGGCCAGATTGTCCATTATATCTTAAACCACAATTGCATTTAAAGTTTGATAGATCGCCAGAATGAGAAATATCTGCATTGAGATTTTTCAATTGATCAAATGGAGTAATAATGTCAAGGGTGCCTTTGACACCGTTTACGGCATTTATTGAAGCATCTAATTGAAGAGCATCTTTGCCCATTGACATTGTCGCTGATGACTTGAAGTTAATTGGTTTCCCTTCATGAGTTACAACCATTTTTATTGGTTTGAATGTAGGTCCCTTGATATTAAGTTCAGCTTTCATTGAGTTCATGTTCTGGAATGAAGCATCGCCTGTGTACATCTTGCCATTCATTTTGTATTCCACATTTGTTTTGAAACTGTTGGTATTTCCAGCATGACGTAGAGATAACTGATGGTTTTTCAACCAACTGAAAGGAGATTTAATTGAAAGTATGGCATTTAATGTTGGATTCAATGCAAATTCAACACTTGATAGGATCCTGTTTTTACCATTTCTAAAATTGAATTTACTTTGGAATTTGTTCCATGATCCCCAGTGGTCAAATGAAGCTTTAATAGTGTTAGTGTATGGACTCTTAATGGTAAGATCGATGTCATACTTCTTTTGCACGTTCGATACAAGAAGGATTTCTGAACGATCCTTATTAATCTGTACTTCGGAGTTGAGTTTAAAGTTAAAAAGTGACCCCACTACATTCATTGAAATTCTTCCGACTTTAAGACTAGCATATGGTGTTTGAACCTTTGCTTCAATGTTTAAGGCTGGATTGGTGGTGAATGCAATATCTCCAATGAATTCAGATGGCCCGTTTTGGAATTCAACGTGGCTACTGAAGCGTGAAAGTTGACCTTGGTGTTTGATACCGGCTTTTATGTTTCTGTATCCATTAACTGGTGTTTGAAGAATCATACCCACATTTATTGTTGAATCAATATCGGAGTTGATACTAACTGAATATGAACCAATTACTGGAACACTTACAGCTGCGTCACTTGAAAATCTTTTCAATGATCCTTGTAATGAATGAGAAATACGAATTGTTTCGAATCCTCTGAAGGGAGTATCAATAGAAAGTTTGGTTGTGATTGTAGGTTCTAAGGTAAATTGAATGTTTCCTGCAATGCTGGATTCATCAATTGCTAGTTTAGAGGAACTCTCAAAACCAGTAAATAATAGTTTGTGTTTCAAATCAGCCGAATACGTACTTACAAGTTTTAGTTCTCCGTGACTCTCAAAGTCATTCATATTTCCGTGGTAGTTTACAGTAGCCATCATATCTTTAGTGAATGGGGTACTAATTGAAATTGAACTTTGTAGTCCATTGTTCATAGCATGCTTAGTTTCAACAACAATCTTTTTGCCTTTAGTATACTCTACTTCAGCGTAGTTTGAGAAGCGTTGTAAATCACCCTGCTGTCTTAATGCCATAGAAGCATATGGAAGTTGGCCAAATGGAGTTGTCAGTTCCAAAGTCAATTTTAAATCATCAAGTGATGCAAATTGGTGGATGCCAGAAAGTTGAATAACTTTTCCTGGAAGATATTCAATTTTGATTGATGATTGATCAGCTCCATCAACTGTTTCGCTGAGGATTGTTACTTCACTAAAAGATGCTTCTGGATAAGGTGTGTTCAACTTCAAGTTTCCAGTGATACCATTAGAGACATCAGCACTTCCGGATATGGCCCATCTCCTAATAAAAGGTTCTGCAACAATCATTGCACTCGAGCGGATGCTGGAATCACCTTTCTGGAACACTCCTTCTGTTTCATAGACGGTTGTGAATGGGGATGTTAATTTAAGTTTCAACTGTTTGACTGCTCCTGTACGATGGGTGCTGTCCAAACGGATGACTTTGTTTGGTTGGTACTCAACAGCAACGAATGAGTCGACGTATGATGATTGTTGTTTTCTGGATGCAGTCAAAGTAACAACTGGATTTTGTGGAACAGAAATTCTCATTAAAGCATCAATGCTGCTTGTATCTTCCATGTTCAATGATGTATCGATTGTGATTGTTTGCAATGGAGTGAGAGACATTTCTAGTTTTGCTGTCTTTGTTGATGATGCATAAGATGATGTCAAATCCATTGATACAGTGCCATCATAAAGTGGATTTGTTGCAGTAAGGCTTGATGTAAGAACATTATTTTGGTTCAAAAATTTGTATTGTACAGCTAAAAGCTCATTTCCGCTGCTTGACATTTTCATAGAAGAATCGATTTGTCCGTATAAACTGTGGCTATGGTCAAGCTGGAAAACAATATCATTTAATGTAGTAAGAGGAGTTTGAATCTCAAGTGCAGCTGAAAGTTTTCCTTTAGGGTAACTGATGTCTTGAATGCCATTGAAATTGATGTACACTCTTTCTTTATTCCAGATTGTTTCAGATGTGGTTGACATTTCAGTGTCAGAGTTTTTATGTCCCCATGTAGTTTTAATATTATCCGATGGTAATGTGATTGTCAATTCACCATTGCTTGTTAGTTGTAATCCAGTGAGTCTGTTTCTCATTGAGGTTTGTAAACCAAACGACTGTTTTCCCATGTCAAGTAATGCACTGCCATCGAGTTTTCTACCATCATTGCCATAGGCAACTTTCAAAGACGCAGATCTCATGTTGCGCAGTGTTGACTTAAAGTTAACTTGTCCAGTGATGTCTGATTTTTTGTCATTTCCATTATTTACCAAGGATATATCAATCTGCATGTTCTGTCTATTCATTGCAACTTTTCCTGTTGTTGACATACCAGTATTAATGTGGTGTTGTAAGGAGGCTGAGAGTGTTTTGTATCCTAGAGAAGGCGCCTTTGTTTGAATGTCAATGTCAATATCTTGTAAAGTTAAAGGTCTTCTTATGGTTATAATGCCAGAAATAGCATCGTCCTTGCTCAATGCAACATCAATATCAGTCTTGAAAAGGACCTCGCTAATTTGGTGTTTTACTTCCACATCAATGTTTTCAGCAGGCTGGAATGGACTACGCAATTTTAAGGAGCCAATGATTTGGCGACTATCTTTTTCATCATACTGGCCGAGAGTCATATCTAATGAAATTATTTTGTTTGGTTCCCATTTAAAACTAGCAAATGTTGACAATTTACTGCCGATACTGTTTTTAAAGATTGCAGAGACCGTTCTTTCTGGATGTTGGATTGTGACAGACCCGTCAATGTTGTTCATTCCCAACATTTGTCCGTACGTATTTATGGTTACTCGTTGAGTGTCATCTCTGTCGGCATTCCATCTGATGTCAGTGCGGCTTGAATATCTATCACCTGATGATTTTGATCCCTCAAAGTTTCCAATGATTCGCCTGGTTGGATAGGAAAGATCAGTTGTAAGTTGGAAAGCCTGCCCTGGTGTTAATTTAGCAGTTGTTTCTGAACTGTATTTATCGGTGTCCTTGGTTACTGAGCCGCCCAAAACATAAATTTCTGGTCCTAGAGTATAATGGGATTCCACGGTCAATGTTGGTAGTGTATCAATATCAATTTTGGATGATATTGCTGACTGTGAAGGAGAAGTTTTATTCACAGTTGTAACAATACTACTTTTGGATTTTCCAAGTCTTACATTTAGTGTGCTAGTGTACACATGTGCAATACTTTCTTTAAGTAAATGGGATACAACAACAGTCTTGCCTGGATAGTCAAGTTGGAATTCTCCGTAAAGGTTCTGTCTCTCGTCGCTTTTGTTGTTCAATGTTAAAGTTGCTTCAACAGCATCTTGATTTACTCGCATCATTACATTAGAATTCAGTGTGGTTGGATTATGGGAATGGTCTATCTTTGATACAATTCTTAAGTTCTGAAATATAATTAAAAGAGTTTTCATGAAATACATATTTCAGTGATGATCGATATCAAATTTAGATATAAATATTATGTACGGAAGCCCAGTTTTAATGTGTATGGTTATGCCAAGCATAATCCTTTTTATGCAATTTTAATAAATGAAAACATTGAGAAGAACCTTAAATCATAAAAAAGTTACCTTTCCAACGAAAAGTTTTCCATTAAGAGTTGCAGATGCATCCGACCAACTTTTGATGTTTCTTCCAAGAGATACAACCGTGCTAACTTTCTTTTCGTCATCCTTGTAATTATCACCATACCACATGTCTGCTGTGATTTCTGAGATTTTTTGGTTGTGGTTCATGTTGCTTAATATCTTGAAATTTGTATTTGGATTACGTTTAGAGGCAAAATTCCTGTAATAATTATTTTTAAAAATATCAATTATGAGTAGTATAAAACACTCATCAAAATTAACAAAACACAGAACCGCTTAATATAACATTACAGATTAATTAGAAATGTTTTATTGTTACATGTTTATGCAATGTCAAGCTTTTAATACTTTCTTAAAACCTAAAGTTGATAAGAAAAGTTCTACAAATGTCATAAAATCCATCTACTGTAATTATTTGATAACTACTTACACAGAGCCCTTTCCTTTGATGAGGGATTTACTGCTCAGATCAACTAGCTTTGTTACAAGTTTAATGTTATCTCTGGCAAGTTTTCGAATTACATATGTGATATCACAATCTGCAGCAAGAGTTTTCCAGTTCCTGTTGTCGAGTTTGTTAACCATTTTCAATTCTGCTAGGCCTGATCGGAAATCGGTACGGACGATATTTTGGACACGTCCTCGGCGGAAGTTTTTCGTAATTAGCTTATCTGAAAAATATAAGATATAAGTCTTAAAAGTATTCTATATGTTAGAGGAAATGGAACCAATCGAGTATAAATCATTAATACGTGTGAAATAATACATTTGTAATTCTGAACACTACATATCAGTTTTCAACAAACATTAACAGTAACAACGAATGTATTAACTTACTATTAAAGGTGACTGGTTTTGATACAACTTTATCCAATATGAAATCTACTTCAACCATCTTATTATATACATTTGTGTATGATCCTTTCGTTAGCAGCACTTCTGCATAAGGGTTTTGAAGAGACAATAGGGATTCATAAACAATTTTCTTCTTGTATACAGTTTTCAACAATGACGATTCGATAGAGTAAATCTGCTTTGGAGAAAGTTCAATACTGCCACTTGCACGTCTGATTTTTTCTTTATTATTAAGAGATGCTGGAATGAAAAGAATATCTATGTTTTACAATCTAATTATCCTCACTGATGAATTTATTGTTAAAGATAAATAAATAAGAATTAAGATGAACATCAATATCTGTAGAAGAAGGAATCATTTTCACAACAAGCAAATAATTGTTTTAAGTTCCTTGACTAAGTTTTTCTATTATTCTAAGACGTTTTTCATTATAAAAATGTGACAGATAAACAAGATCTCACCTTTGAGTGAAATTGGTGATTGTGTGAATCCGTTTAACTTAATTTCGGTTTCTAGATATATCATTGAAGCAAATTTGACTGATCCAGTAAGTTCATAGTTTATTTTGCCAGGTACGGTAACTTGGATGTTTGGAATATAAATCATTCCTGGACCTGAGCTCTTTGAAATAAGGCTTCCACTAACATCAAATTGATTTTCACCGTTATAGTTCAACTTTCCACTGATTGATTTACTGCCTTTCTGTGTTACGAATGAACCTACAATAAGAGAGCAAATTTAATAACAAAATTGTGACATAGACACATAAACAACCCGTAAAATGGAGTGTCGAATTTGTTAGACAAACTTAGATATAAAACAAGGCACAAAAGAAACGATTCGTTAACAATAACGCATAACTGGATGACAATCATATAAATCACAAATTAGTGACAGCGCCGTGTAAATAAATTAGTTCATTATCTTTTGTTAATACAATCTTGTATAGGAGTTATTATAATACTTTATCTATCTCTAAATTAATTAATTATAAAATATACAAAGTCATCAAACCTTTGATTAGATTTAAAATGTTTATAGAAATATCATTATATTAAATAGATAATAAAGATAGAAATATCAAAAGTATTAATCTTATGAAGTACTAACCGGAAAAGTCAGCTCTTTTCCATGGTGTATTGAAACTTGCATCGATTGTACCATCAACTTTGTTTAAACTTACATCTGCACCAAAAGAGCGATCAATATTTGATCCAGGGCTTGAGAATACAACTCGAACAATATTAACATCATTATCCTGTAAAATATTACAACTATATTATTAAAAATTGAAATGCATGTATGTAACATAGTCAAGTAATATGGCCTATAAACTTTCTAGGCAATACTTAAAAAGAAGAAATGTTCAATTGTATTAAAACAAGTAAAGCAACCAAAAACATTTAAATAAAGTGATAACAAAGTACATCAAGTCAACTTACATGAATAGATTTTGCTTCTAGTTTGTAGCCTGTCATTGATTTGTCCCGTTTATAAAGGGCGATGGCTGCTTTAACTGGTCCAGTCATAGGGAAGTAAGGAGCATTTTCAGATAAGGAAGCATTTGGAAAGCTAACTTCGCTGCAAATTTCTAATCCAGTGACTGTTGCTATTTTATCTCCAGTACAGGCCATGTGCTCTTGTCGATTTTCCATTATCATTTTCTGTTCTCTTTCTGAATAGCGATGGACTGTGTAAAATGAAGAGCTGCAAAAACACAAATGACCATTATAACATTTAAACTAGTGCAAGAATAACATACCACATAAAGATTGATATAACGTTTGTTCAGAAAATAAGAAATGTGGATCTAAAGGTTTTATTCGATAACAGCATTAATTTTTATGACTGGCCGTTAGTCTCGTATACAGTATCAGCTTCAATTTTCAACAGTTTTAAAATGTGTAGACTAAACAAATGTTAATGATTATATTGCACTTTACCTGACGCTTACGATGTCTTGTTTTTCTTCTGGTAAGTCGAATTCAACGTTCAAAACGGATCCTTTGCCCAAAGTGATTTTTCCTTGAACTGATGTGCTTGAGTAAAGAGTAGATACCATTTTGATGCCATTTTGTGTACCAAAAGCATCAATTCCCATGCTGCTTGAAATGACAATGGCTCCACTGAAATGTGTAAACGATTAACTAATTGTAACAGACATATGTTGTTAAATTTCAAAGTCGAAACGGAACTTTCTCGAACTGCGTTTTTCTCACTATATAAAAGACGAAAATGCCCTTGACCAAAACTTTTTGTTTCACTTTAAAGGCAATGTTTAGGTTTTTTACCTTGGGTTGATGGTTCCGTGTACATCCATGGTTGGTGTTGATGAAGCAAGCTTCATAACGTCGACCATACCAGAGGCTTTCATGTCGACAGTTGCGGTTCCGTTAACAGTCAGTTTCAATGGGAAACCTGAACTGGTTGGGACTACCATTGTGCTATCCATAAACATTGAACTGTGTGTGTACTGGTATTCGTTTTGCTGACTTAGTTTCATGAGAATATCAACAAAGTTAATTTCATTCTTTGCAAAGAGAGAATCAAGTCCATTGAAGTCACAATATCTGAGCTCATTGCCAAATACTCTTATGTAAAGTGAACCTTTCAAATCGTCCATCGGGCGAGAATTCTACAATATAAAATACATACACATTTTAAGAGTCTTTAACCGTAGAATAAGTATAAAAAAATAATACATAAGTACGATATAATAAATACATATTCCTAAATTCTATCTTTTATTAAATGTTTTGATCACTTTATACCCAATATTTCATTTATTTGTTAAACGTAAAAACAACTATAATGCAACATGGTTTATGCTACTGAAATAGTACATTAAGTCGTCGACATTAAGAAAATATAAGTATGTATTTACCCTTTTATCAATGCGTTCAACTTTTTTTGATTTTACTAATTCGAGTGCAGTTACATCAACAGCTTCATTTACGTCTTTTTCACTGAAGTATCCATTTGGTCCAAAGTATGATTCTAGGAAATATTCCAAGCCTTCAATGCGACCTCCAACTTCGAACAAGTTAACTGCATTGCCAAAGAGATCAACAGTCAAGTTGAGCATACCAGATCTTGGAATAAATGATTGAGAAGACCAGATGAGATCAGCTTCTGCCATGGCACCAGTGTTTAATTTCTCGATAAATAAGGATTTTTCATAATTTCTCGAGAACTTCATTTTGTCAAGGTCGAATTCTTTCTTCAAGGAGTCATCTTCGAGAATGAATTTTGTTGCTTGTTTGTGTGGATCAGATGTTTCCATAAGGTTTTTAAGATGAGACCAAACGTAAGATCCAACTTGGTTGGTAGTTTCTCCTGCTAAAACATCCTTCACTTTAGAAAGAAGGTCGTCAGAAGGACATGCCATCAAAGTTTTGTAAGCTGCAATTCTTACTTCAGAATCTTCTTCGGTGTTTGAGAAGATGTCGAAAATAGTGGATTTCTACAAAAGATTGAAATTACAGATATTTAATTTTAAGTGAAATTTAAAATAGAAATATAAAGATAATGAATAAATCTTAACAGATCAGTTCATTTATTCAATAAATATCAGTTACATTAATCTATAGATATGATGTGTCTATCCCTTGAACATAATCTTAATCAACAACAACCACAACAACATGTTGTATAATCTTAATCATTAAGCATTCAACTGTATAATTTAAACAACAAAATGGAAACTTACATCAGTGTTGCAAGACATACGACGGAAAGCTTGAATGGCTGATAACCTTATTTCAATTGGATTTTCTGTTCTCTTGATACATTTTGTAAGTGTGGACATTGCTCCTTCACCGAAACCTGCATTGCCAATAGCTCTGATGGCCAAAACACTCTGCAATATTCAAATGTACAAAATGTAACAAATAAATTTAAATTTGCACAATAACAGCTACATAAAATCAATTACCACATTTAATCAATTCAAGTTTAACTGAAATTAAACATCTATCAAATGATATTATGTTTAGTTTTATTTGTGTTTGTAATGGGTCGAATTCTCTGTGCTCTCTGTCCTGATGGCCGAGTGGTAGTGGTAGAGTGATTTAGGTATCTAAGTTTTAAATATTTCTATAACTATAGAGTGATTAATACAAGTTGATTGGGACCTGTAGATGGTGCTAGGTCCAAGGCTCTTATGGTACTGGTCTAGTGATCGTATAGTGGTTCTCTTAGATAAAATAAAATGAATAAATAACAAAAATTAAGATAAATTAATACCTTCTATTAATAAGTATTAAGTTTATATTTCTACATGTATATACACACAAATACAAATTATATTCAATTTAAATTTCATATTTATTTTATTAAATTCAATCTTATATTTTTATGTTATTTTATTCAGTTTGGAATTAGTGGTCTATGAAATATTCTAAGAAAGAATCTTGTCAAAAGCAATATGCTTTTAAAAGTGACAGAAGCTTAAGCTTCTATTTACTGACCAAGTCAGTACCCAAACTGATTAAAATCAACTAAACAGCTGTATTTATAGTGAATGGTCACATGACCAAAGGACAGGTATAAGATACTGACTTGTTTTGTGGTAGTCTGTATGTATAGAATTGTTTGTTTTGGTTTTACTGTTTGTTTGCTTGTTTTGGTTTTACGGCGCACCAATACAGAAATGTCATATTGCGCCAGTGTGTGTATAGAAAAAAACAATAGTCTATACATAGCCCTACTACATGTTATTACAGTTCAGATGTTCAAAACAATATGCCCATATACAACGTCACATTGCAATATAGAGTATTTATTTTCTATTAAAACTTACTTTTACTTCTCGCGTTTTTGTAAAATATTTACTTACTTCTTAAGATATGTCAGTATAGTTTTACACTATATTGTATACAGTATTATATACAAGCGTTTGAATATTTGTAAATGTGTAAAATTTTATTGATACAAACAAAATAGTAGCTACTTACTGTTTCTAATGTATCATCAGAGATTTTGCAGGATGATGCAATTTTGTTTTCCATCAAAGTAATCAGCCTTTTCACTTCCAAAGCATTCTGGCATTCCATGTTGTTCTTGCAAACACGGTGAATTAACGAACTTACAGAAAGTAATGTCTTTCTATCATTTGATGACATCGAAAGGAGAGGCTACAAAGAATATTTTTGTAAAATGTTTCTGTATTTGAAGTATCTACAAGTATGTCGGTTTTGCAATTAAATGAGCGAAACAAATACTACTTTAATTGTTAAGATTTATTAAGTGAAGTTAAGACTGTAGACATATAATACAACTTTATTTAAATAAATTAAAATTTAAAGACAATTTTATTACGAAATATTATGCAATTTTGTTTTCATATTGTTCATTTAACAAAAATCACTCAAATACGTCAATAATAAAGCTTGTTTGTATTTACCTTGACTTCGGCTAGCATGTCGAGAGTTGGATTTTGTATAAAAGACAATGTTGTCATCCACATATCAGCCTGAATTCCAGATACTTCTCCAGTACTTAGAAGTTGTACCATGTATCTTACACTATCAACTGAACCACACATGGGGATGGCATCCAAAAAGAATTTTCTGAAATCATCAGATTACAATTAAAGATTGTACTTAAGACAAAGGGAAATTAGAATGATAGCAATGCTAATAAATAAACTTAAATGGTCCTAGTAATAATAATGTGGCGATTATTTCACTTTACTATACTCTAGTTATGCACTAGGTGCAATCTTGTATGTTGTTTCAAACCACCAGAAATTCAACATGATAAATAATTAGGCCAGCTACCGACTTTAAATTGTTACCGTTTAACTACACAAAAATCACAACTTACTTGACTCTATCGTTGTTGGAAGAGCAGATTTGGTTTTTCTTGATATTTTCATAGACAATTGACAGATCTGTACTTTTCATGGCTTTCATTATTTTCACTAATGATGAAAAGAATTGAGGTGTGATTTCGGTAACACCATTTTGGGTGTTATCACATATTTCCATAAGTTTTTGTTCAACATCTGTCATGAGCATTCTTTCATCGTTATCAGTATCTTGTTGAAACTGTATTGGAGCTCTTTGTGTGATCATTACTGAAATGAATAAAAAATAAATAAAATGTTGTTATGTAATAATAACAATGGCTATGTTTTGTTATAAACAATTTTGACAATAAGAGTTTTCGAACTCAAAATGTAAATGTGATTATGAAAACTCATTACATTTTCTGGAGAAAAAAAGTTTTTGGGAATATCGGCATAAGAATATGATTGGTAAAATTACCTGGTTTTGTTTTTGAACTGAATTCTTTTACAAATGTTAGGGTCTGTGTGTTTAGGGTAATAGCTCCGCTATCGAGTCTGGAAAATGGAGCAAAGGCATGACGTTCTTGACACATTGCACGTTGTAACTGTCCTTTGTCCTTTGATAATTCTTGTTCACATTCATGTTTACTCTTGATCAAAGGTACTGATTGTACGTTCTATAAATAGAATACATTTATCATTAAGAGATAATTGATTTGTAATGTACAATAAATTAAGTGTGAACAATATTTTGCATCAACGTAAATGACATGCGATATTATGATACGTATAATACTCCGCCTCCTACTATTTTTGTTAAACGTTTTATAATAGTGATATTTATTGAATATATAAGATCGTAATTATACTTAGTTTTAATTTCTGACATTTGCAGCTTGAAATTGGAAAATTTTAATAAAACAAAATAAACCATATTCTGAATACAGAGACTTATTTGTTAACAAAATGCTTCAGACATATATAGATTAACTTACGGAGTCAGAGTCATATGACATACTGTCTACTGCAATGTTACTTGTTTGTCTTCCTTTACATCCAAGAAGGTTTTTAGTTTTCTTGATTAATTTGGTGTACCATCCTTTGTCTGATGATGAATATTCGGCTTCGCATTCACCAGATACATCCGTCTGAAATGTGAAACATTTACTTAATATACTTATGTATAGTGTTTGTTTATATTTTTATTCATTTTTCGTAGATAAGTTACAAACACTTGCGATAAGCTTGAGATTTCCTACAAATGACGTTAAATTGATTTAAGACTGTAACATGAAAGTATGAAAATTAAAAAAATTACCTCAGTGACAGTTTGATCTTGGTTGATATCGTCCATGTTGTTTTGGATCAAAGACAACAATCCTCTCTTAATGTTAAGAACTTCGTCGGTTTCTGGTTTGTTCAAACAGAGTTCTTCAACATTACCATCTTGAAAAGATACTGTCAATGGATTTCTCTCAAGTTGAGCAATTAAATCTGATGTGACTGGTTTCATTGAAGATGTCTCTGGATCATGTTCCATTAATTTTACATCAGCAATCTATGATTTAAAAAAAATCCATAAAAGTTTGTTATCACAAGTATAAAGTTTGAATACACCTAGACCATTTATTCAAATTAATTTGACAATTAAGTAAAGATATTTGAAGTCATTATATAGAAATAAATTTATTACGTTGTTTATATTTAAAATAATTTAAAGGTTTTTACCCTTAAAACCATTTCACATTTGGAAATAAAATCAAGGTAAGCTGTTGCTTCCATATGAACTCCAGCATGATCTTCGGAGGCTCCTTGTATCGCAGTTCTAAGTTCTGTTTCATAACTAAATTCGTATGTCGTTCCAGCTTCGTAATTAAATTGATTTGATACTGTACATTGTCTTGCACATTTGTCGGCTATTTTTACTTCTTGTATAGGTCCTAAAATTAACAATATTTATAAATAATATTTCTTAAATCTGGGATTAATTGTTTTATTGTCCTATGTTGTTATAATTCGGGTTTTTTTTTTCAGCACAGACACAAACATGCATTAAAGTGATTTTTTAAGTCCCGTTTTTTACATTTCGATGTACAATGTTTGTCATGGGGTAAAACAAGCTTTAGCTTTAAAACTAAATATTCGTCATT
This sequence comes from Mactra quadrangularis, assembly GCA_025267735.1. Lineage (NCBI taxonomy): Eukaryota > Metazoa > Mollusca > Bivalvia > Venerida > Mactridae > Mactra > Mactra quadrangularis. The sequence continues at coordinate 9,439,748 of CM046300.1, forward strand.
AATTGTGCTAAAATTAAACATTAAAGTTCATTTTTAACTAATAGTTCATATGTAGAAGTATGAAACTCGAAGCATAAAGATCTGTTTAAGCCAGTAAAGATGTAAGTAATTGATTACTGTTTTACAAAGTGAACAATGATATAGCGTTAAATTATTAATTGATTTAACATTAAGATTAAACTTTAACGACATGTATGAAAGAAACTTATCAACTTCAATATCAATTATTAGATGTACAAAATATAATCGAGCGGTATAAAAATAATAGTCGCTGAAAAGAGTTTATGTCCCACTTAATTTTAGGTTATCGTCTGTATTTGACTTTTATATTAAAGAATCTATCTTGAGTGTAACTTGCAGCAAAAGTTCAATTAAAAAATCCCAAACATCATTTATTTAGTAAAATAAACTATCAAACTTAAATCTAAACTCACTATTAAAATGGGGATGTTAATATATTAACATTGTTGATAAAATATTAAAAAGCCTAATAAAATAGCAACAGTTGATATTGTATAATTCTTATAATATGTGTGTTAAGATTGTAAAACTAATATAAAAATCAAATTAGGAAATAAACAATGAAACATTATCAAACAACAAACTGATTTTTAAACAATATAAAGATAGTTAACAAATTTTAATAAGGATAAAAAAATATAAAGACTTACCAGCTAAAGTTCCTGCCACTAAGGCAATGGCACAAAATAACGTAAGCCCCATCTTGGGGTAAGCAGGAATATCTTGTGTTGGGTTTTGACTTGATTTTGAGTTTGTCTCCGTATTTATACAGTTCGTTCAGGTGATCATACGCAAAAATAAAGTTTCAAAGTCCAGATGGAAATTTTGCAACCTCAGCTTCATACCGTACTTACCCTAATAGTTCAAATTGTAGCTTAATAATAGTAATACGAGTAGAAATGAAATGGTGAAAGTTGCTTCAAATTCACTGAATCTTTTACTAATATATCATCTATGGCATTAACTTACGTATTTATATATCTTTTATATACAAATTTAGTATATTATCATTTGAATTGTTTACCTTTCATGCAAATCAGATCAGCGTAATTAACATGAAGTCGGCTAATTCAATCTTAGCATACAATAAACATTTTAGAATTAATTAATAGTTGATCCATCTTGTTAAAGGCAGTACCACCATTTATTTGTTTAAAAAAGAGATAATCAAGATCAGTGCTTAACTTCTAATGGTGCAGCTGGTGTTCAGTTTGTTTATTTTTATATTTAATTTTCAATATGATATATAACTTATATATTTGTACAAAATAATTTGTATCGGTTTACACATTTCTTCTTTGTTCGTGGTTAATTGGACGTATGATCTAAGTCAGATCATTGAGAATTAACATCAAAACCTTTGAAATAACAAAGAATAAATACGGTAGTAACATTAACTTGTGCAATAACTGTACTTTGATAACTTATAATACGGTCAACGATTGTGACGTATAGTACAATGTCATATATTATCATTATCTTTATTTGAACAAAGGTGTGAATGTAAGTATCTAATCATTTGTAAATAATAATTGTGATAATTTTAATTGAAATTGTTTCATCGGACTTTATAATGATTATGATAATGACTTGTACTGTCCTATATCTATTTATAAAAGCACATGTACGTTTTCCGTTTATCAACTTTTCATATTCAATCTCTTGGTTGAGTTTCGAACAAAAGTTTTAATGTATTTAAAAGTATGCGTATTAAAGTAAAATTCTGCTTGTTTTTGTTACCATACTCAATACTTTCCAGTATTAGGCAATGGTTTTTTGAGAGCAAAATATCACAAATATCGATCTTTTTTATCTAAATATAAACATCGGTCATATCCTAACCTTAACAGCAATGGCTCTAAATTAAAAGTAATATATATGATGATATCTTTTAGCGACTTTAGATTAAATGACCTTTTAGGCAATGCTAAGGTTTATTTGAATCAAAGCGCTTATAGCACAGCCCAGACATGGATTTAGCGGTGCAAAATCTGGTGGTGTTATGCGGCGTCGGACCAATATGAACGTAACCTCTTTGGTTACTAAAATCGTATCCGAGTAAAGGAGAAAAGTCAAGAAACAAAGTCAGTAAATGATAATTAAATTCGTACATCTTTTTACTTCATTTGGCACGCATTTTTCGTATATGTTGAAATGTTTACAAATGTTGACAAGGTATTACAACCAATCGCCAAGCATCGTTCACCTTATTACAAAATTTCTAATTTTGATAAAGATATGTTATTTTTATCTAGAATATTTAGTGGGGTTTAGCCTATCTTACCTAGTGGCGTTATTGTGTGCTGACTGTCGTGCGCTGATCTGATTTCCACAGGTGAATCGGCACTTTAGATCATGAGACCATACCCCTGATATTCTATTGATCAGTTTGATTTTTTCATTGATAACGTTTTATCATTAAGTTTATGATTATGTCGCTTTGACATTTTCACCTATTTCAGCAGATGAAAGACGATTCTAATTGAAAATGTTAAAATGGAATTAACCATGATATTTGTAGTTATTGTGTGTTGACATCAAGCCTGCTTCCCAGCAGGCACACGACGTTGATTCAACGTTGTTACAACGTTGAAAATGAGACATAGTCCTGCAGTATATGAGGTGAACCGTGCACTTGAGTCCCCACAAAGTTTTTTTGCAGTTTCTATATCTTTGAAATGTGCTGAATAAGAATCTGAGTGATGACACCCTGTCATCCTTGAGCAATTTGCATAATATGCAAATTAAGTCCGCCATTATAGAAATTCCGTTTTTCGCTAATAACTCAATAACCAACTTAGATACAAAATTAAAATATGTATCCATACCCATGTTTTCAGGGTCTATCTATCACATGGTACTAATTTCAGCTTGATCAGATCATTTAAATATTCAAATTTATGCAAATTAGGTATTTTACGAAATACAATATTCGGTTTTGCTATACAAATCAACGTCTGTAGTTTTTACATTGATATTTTGAATAAAATATGTTCTTGTTATGCTACTTTTGTACATATTAATACGAATGTATCAAATAATTACATTAAATCAGTTAATGATACTATAAAGATATGCAAAATATTCAAATTACGTTAAAACTTTTAGGATTTTGCCTCAAATATTACATGATGTCATGTATATTTATGCCGTTGTCTAGCATTCTGTTGAGGTCTAGATAATTTTGATTCAGTTTTTTGGACAGAGCTGACTAAGAAATTTAGTTAGGACATCCTGTCACCCATGAGCAATTAGTATAATATGCAAATTTAGTCCGCCATTACCGAAATTCCGTTTTTTGCTTATAACACAATTACCAATCATGATAAAAATTTAACATATGTGTCTGCATCCATGTTTGTAAGGTCTAGCTATCATATGATAAGACCTTAAGCATTATCAGAGATGATTTGCAAATGCAGATGTATGCAAATTATGTCTTTAAGTATAGGAAAGTGGGGTTTTTTTCACTATATAAAATAAAGATCTTGTACCGAATTTCCAGTTGTTATGAACAGATTAACGATAATTTACAAATAATTAAAGACAATGCATTTAGTTGGTATATTTAGAGTGACGACACACTTGAAAAAAGTTCATAATATCTCAATAACCATATATGACAAACATAGACAGTATTTATTTACCTATATACATTTTTTTGTTTATTATATATATGATGTATATGCTTCCATGGCATTAGTTTGTTTCGTTTTATGTCGGAGAACATATACTAATATTATAATTATTAGATGATTTGGATATGTATAATTAGTGCAATGTAAATTAGGTGCATAAAGTAAAGTGATATTCCTTGTTACATTTATTATGTACAGACCTATACTTAAAGATAAATATCTGTATCTTCTATGGGACCGAAGCTAATGGTCAAAATTTAGTAAAATGTATCGTTTTGTATACATGTACTTATAACTTATACTTCTCAAATTAGTGATTTTGAATACGTTTTTTTTTACTTTCTCAATTGAATGAAAAACAAAGTACATGTAGTCACTATTCTCACTATTACACAAATGTATAGGGTGTGCCAAAAGTCGTGTACCCTCAATGTGTACATTAAGCACACATGCACTGCATATCATAATATTGAAGGCTTATATTGCTCTCCTCCTACTCTCTTGGTGGCTGCGGTGGTGCCGTTTAGGATGTAATTTCATCAGCAATGATCCAACAATTTAGTGGAAAATTAGTTAAAACGTTTCCATAGAAATTTTTCAAGAGGGTAGAAATCTTGGGGGCAACTCCACTGAACCTCTTCGTCCAATCCATCTTGCAGCAAACTTCCGGTTCAAGAAATTAACAACGCAATTTACAAATTGTGAGAAATTTCATGTTGGTAAAAAGGGTTGTGTTGTCCACTTAAGGGATCATCCTCAAGATAGTCAAACCTCAGGTGACAAACCCAAATTTCTCTATATATACTATAATAAGGAAAATTTGGGTCTGTCATCTGTGAGTCAAACAAGAAGGCATCACTTATTTAAGTACCAAAGGATTGCCACAAAAAACTTTATGACCGTACATTGCAGTTAGATGAAGGAATTTCACGCTTTATTTATGGCAGGAATGAGCTTTGATCACTTGTCTTGGTTATGATGTATTGAGACATGGACGATGCGCAACTTCTGTTTTACCCTGTATGAAAAGTAGCATATAACCGGTTCTATGCCATTCGCTGACGTAAATGAGAAAATCGTTAACGTTTCTATTATTGTTTTTAGAAAGGTTAAAGTTGTAAAGTCGTTTACAGTTACATATGAGGCCAAAGAAAGGAAAGGCGAGAGGCAAAAACTATCATTACTGAGTCTTCAACTCAATAGAACGTGCAAGGTGGGGAGACCAGTAATACAGGAATCTCCACCTAATCAGACAAGATAGAACTGCTCTATTGCTTTTCTCGACTTTTCTCATTCGAACATTTAACAAAACAAATAAGCGTATTGTATTTATTCGTGTCATTTTTAACTCAACTAGTAAACAATAAATATTTTACAATCATAAAACCTACGAAATTGATGTGCCGTTGTTGCGCTAAGGTATCGTCCGTACCCCGCAAGTGGCCCGCAAGATCTCCGTACTATTGTCTACGGCTCTCTTTACGGGAAAGTGCCGTGTGTGATCGTGTCTGGAAAATGTGCATGCCAAAAACAATTCTTTCTCAATGATTTTTTATGAAAAAAGATGTTCTTACTAAGCGCCAAAAACAAATATTGCTCTTCATCATGTAGTCATACGTATTTACTATAAAAGGTACATTTTGATATCATATATATTTTTTGACAGAAGAAATTTCACTAGAAATAAATTATGATTTGTTCGAGAACATTTTTATAATTATTTGTTCTAGAACTTGATTTCATTTCACATTAAAATCTGCTGTCATTATCAAGGAGAGATAACCATATAACGTAATTTCAAATTTCATGGTCAGAAATGGGTTAATTCCATTGCACTTAAATTTCTTTTTGTCACAAAGCAAACATTATTTATACAATTTAAAGCTTGATCAAGAGTGTGCTTTGGTGCCTAATTTTAGAACGTTTTGCCATCTTTTGATGCAATAATTTATGTTTATTCTTTTACAACTGCATTTAATGAACACTTTAAATTTGTAATTTTAAACAGTTTTAAGTTAATATTTTTGTTTTATATTGTTTTAAGCATTTTGTTTTTTGATGATATTTCAGCAGTATGTCTCATGTTCTTAATAATTTTTAATATTGGTTTATTAAACATTTTAACCTAAATCCTTTTTTCCGTAATTTTTATATTTCTATCTAATTCTATAGTTTATAACTGTTACTGTAGAGATGTTTTGAATATAACAACAATGAAATTGAGTGAACTTAAATTTCTTAAAGAGTTTATTAACACTAACATTACTATCCTCGTTTACCATTTTATTTAACGCATTGTTAGTTTATTCTGAAGTGTGTCTGACCACTGACGCAGGAATCGTGAACTTTTCTCTATCATGAGTTGATGGATATTTTCTAGGGTGTGAAAATGAATATTTTGACATTTTTTTAATGTTCATGCATTAGTTTTTAACAAATACTTATACGATCAAAATTGTTTTTATTTTATTGTCTAGCATATATTAAACTACTTTAATACTGAAATTCAAAGAAAACAGATACAGAGAGTGCTTTACTAAAAATAAGAACTTTTATATCAGATAAAACTTAAGAAATCCCTATTGATTTCCCTATAATGTACAGTGAGTAATATTTTGTTCTTAGTTAGTTCTGACTAGTTAAGAATTAAGTACTGAAAAAAATATGGACCTTCAAATGAAAAAAATGTTGTACTTAATTAAGAAATCTAAATGAAAGTAGGCATGCAAATTCATTGGGACGTTACGTGTATGTTATTAGAATAATGCCTCCTTCATGAATTGGTAATTATTGTTGAAAAGTTTAGCGCACTGTACTTGGACTGCTCTTGTTAAATTCTATTAATTGACACATAATGAATAATTTTATAGATAATGTTTCTGTACAATTTTTACATGATTATAACCTTTATTAAATCAAAGCGCTGAAAGGGCTGAAGTTAAGCGCTTTCAAATTTGGGCTTAACTGCATTTATCTAATAATGTTAAATTTAAATAGTGCAGAGAATCAATCACTAGCAGGTTATTTGTCTGCTTAGCTAAATGTTCGTATGACCCAACATGGAAATAACGAATAATTATTTTAATGGAAATATATTTGGGTGGCTACACCACAATTGAAATGCAATAAATTCAAGTAAACCACATGAAGCATAGGCAGTTCTCATGGATTAAATGTAAGCTTTGAAGAAAAGCATTTGCAGCAAGATTGAAAATACTAAATACTAGATTCTTTATAAAGCAACAACATAAACATTTGTCACTTGTTGATTAGTTGGGATGTTTGATTGAATGTTACATGTTTGTTTGTTTGTTTGGTTTAACGCCGTAGCAACACATTGTATAGGTCAAATAACTGCGGTCAGTCAACCTACTCACTCCTCCTGGAAAGGCTAAATCTCTGGATTTAGCTGTTCACCAACTACTAAGCGCATTCTTTCGTCAGTGACTGATAACTGTCTCACATTATAAAAATCATTGGTTGGAGGGAGAACGGCCGTATGAATAATTTCATGACCAAGCTCCACGAAAGTATGCCCCGCCGGGAATCGAACCCACGACCCCTCGATCAGTAGACTTGCGTGCTACCAACTGAGCTAGCCGGGCGGCTGAATGTTACATGTAATAGATTAAATGCTTTGTTAAAATTGTGTCTAATTCTCTGTCTAAGAGTTGTCATGTTCATCATTGAAATCCATAAATATCATTGCCACATGTTAATTTGGGTGGACACAATACCATATTAAATTAACTCTGGATTATAACTATTAATGTACAATTGGGTTCAAAAGTTTCTTTACACTTGTTCAATTTTGATGTTTTAATATATACTTAGATATTTTTCATAAAATATTATGATAGTAGAACGTAAAGCGGAGTATCGATATTAAAATATGGGGTAAATCTCAAAATAATAATTTTCATGATATTAAAAAATAAACAATATTTTGTATAAGATTTATTGTCGTCTTTTATTGGTACGTTTTTGAACTGTAACATGAATACGAGCACAGTCTTTTAGTCATCAGTCAGTAAAATGAAGTAGTACGTTTAATTTGATACGTTTGTCGAAAAGGACAGTATTATATGGATCATCCTTGCCAAGCGTATGCGATGTCTACTATTTTTACTTTAAAGGTCATACAGCTTTCATCCGACCCCACCAAACCCAGTTAAAACGTTTGTTTTTAATTGTTTTATTTGAATTTTATCAACACTTTTTATTTGATTACCTACTGCGGCCAGCTCACCTAACCAACTTTCCTGGACATGTTTTACTTTACCAGTACTCACTTACCCATCCACTACATCTCCAAGATATAATTCTTTCAAAAGGGAGCATGGTGATTTTTGTCTTAATAAATTATTCCTAAATGTTTTCTTCGCACCACGATGGCAGCACATATCCTGACAACCACAGATAACAATTCTCCGGGATGTCGCCATACGGAACTTATGCATTTGTAGATTTTGATATTAGCTATGGTGTGCTCAACGAAAATTCTGTACCGTGAATGATAACGATTGAATTTTAAACATTTTCGTCGCTCTTGACCTTGTTTAGTACGAAGCTGACGCGTATTGTAAGGTGTTGCGAGTGGATGACCATTTGGGTGTATTTTGGCGGCTAAAAGAACGCAGTTTTCAGGAAATGGCAAAGCTGCTGAACCGATTTGATTCATAAGCATATATGTGTGTGCGTCATTTTGATGGCCAAGAAATCCTGATTCCACATACATACCCAACTTTTAGACCCATCAAGATTTTTGCTGTTTGATACATTCATATACCACTGACTGTAGATACATCAGTTTAGCAATATAATTATCTACAAGGCTTGACCCCATGTTGTGATCGATAATGTAAAATAAGGATCATAGATCACGATCATAACCATTTTGATTTCAATTTATCATTAGGGGATTAAATATCTTGTAGACAAATGTTTTGTATTTGTATAATTGTCCATTGTGCATGAGGTGTAATGAAGATGTCACTAGTTAAGAGGTGACATGTTGTATACATGACAGTTAGTTGAAATAGGGGTTTTATGTAACAAATGCATAATTTATATATGTATGTTATATAAAAATGTTATATAAAATGCCTGGTTGAAACAAAATTAACGATTGAAATAGTTTGTCGATTGTTAAATTATGTTAGAAATGAGAAATATAAATACACTATTATAAATTATCTCCTTTTTTTAATTAATTTATTGCCCGTCCGTTAATTTTGATATGCCATATTTTTAATAAAGTTAAATTGCAACAACTTATTCAATCCTCATCGTTATTGTTAAACCGTCAATAACTATTTTTTTGTTTCGTTTGTCCGTTGCAATATTCTATTTTGATTAAATTTTAGTTCAGTTTAGTTGATAAATATTAGTATAGCTGTTTAAATAATTTCACCTTTTTCATGAAATTGTTTTACATGAATAAACTAGTCAATAATAAAGTTTTCACGGTATGTTCGTTTAAATAAACCATAACTGTAGTGGTGAAATTAAAACAATTACATGTCAGTTTCTATCATGCCGACAAAATAAACTACAACACTTAATTAATGTTTGAAAGTATTCATTTATCAGAGAAATATGAATACATTAACTCGAAAATTATATGCATATACAAAATGTAAATATATTATAAGCAATGAAGGAGTATTACTTCAAGTAAAATAGTTTTAAAGTAATATTATTTTATAATACTGATTTCAGTGGCTCTTTTAGTCGAGTAAATCTACAAAAAATTATATTATCTTAACAGTCCAGAATAATATTTTTTCTAAAACATCAATAGAACAGAGACAGGAAGGTTATCCTGTCATAAAAGTGTACCCGCTGTGCCTTGCTATACACAATGTATTATACAATCACACCAGGGGTCCCCTATATCCAATAGCGCACATTATAAAATTAAAAAAAAAAACATTAAAAATCCAAAACGTTTGGAAAAAAGTGCAAAACAGACCAAAACTTCATATAGATATTTTAAAAATAAAAATGCTCCGGAAACTAGAAACATTTAGCTTTCTCAAGTCGTTTGCACAAATTTGATCAAAGAACCGGAAAGGCTTTATTTTTTAACTTATATCAACGCGGGTATTTTTCCCCTTCTTATTCTATAGTAACGTGAGTAATCAAATATAACCTTAAAACAGACCAAAACTTTACAATTTCACAAAAATATAAAAACAACCAAATGAAAGAAGAAAGTTTAAACTTGTTAGCATCATTTGCACAAAATTGATATCTTAAACAATAAAAAAGATATGGCCGTTTAAAGAATTTTTCCCTATACTTTTCTATTGAAAGTCGAGCATCGTTTTGAGATCATGTATGGGCCTAAAAGTTGGACATGTCTCATCGGGCCTGTATTGTCTATATAACTATCTTATTGTTTTATACTGTATCTAAATTTTACTATACACGTATCATGATCATTTCAGTGCTAAGTCATATGGAATTGCAAAAACACGTAGAAAAATACAAGTTCATTTATTTTGCTTGGCCTAACAATTTGATTGAAAATTGCTTTGAGAAAATCCCTCCGATTTGTACGTATTCAGTCATCCGCTCTCCGTCTCAGCTGTCCGCGTGTACATCTCTAATAAGCCATGCAGACATGATCAAACGCTTTAAAATCATTGTAACACTTCTATGATGATATTCAAATCAATCGCGATCGAATGCATGTCGGTCATCTTGTCTAATTACCCTCGATAATTTCAATGTTAATAGAGTTCGACTCTTTCCGGCAACTTCGTTCATCTCCGTGGGTTGAGTGACGTCATAGAAAAATAGTTCGATATCCTTGCGTGTATTCATATCAAAGGGCATGTTCCACAAGGCTATCGCTAGCTAGCGCTTTTTGAAAGCAATTTTGAGTAGCATATTAGCGCTCGCCTTGTGAAACGTGCCCAATATAAAACAAAAACTTTGGGACAGCTTGTTTTTATTGATTTTATGTTCCATATGATGCACTTTTGTCTGTAATTTCGTAGAATAGAGACAACTTGTACATATTATGAAAGAAAATTGCGTGGTTGTGGTAAAATAGAGGTCGGAAGAACTACTTTGTCTTAGACTTGGGTTGGCTAAACCCGAAACGACTGTCGAGATGGTCGTAATTAGTAATAATAAATTAAATATGATAAAATAACTGCCTTCGGTGCTTATGCGAATTAGATTTCAACAAAATGACATTTATTTTTTTGTGAAAGTCAGTTTCAGTGATTTCAATTTGTAAATAAAGTACAATTACTCTTCTTTCAAATGTTATACTCTTTTACATCTATCATAGTGCGTCAATACATCTGAAATAGATTTATTTGTATTAATGAAAACAGTTACTTTCCTATTGTAAAGGTAATGATTGATGATACTGTACTAGTTCTTGTACAATGAATTATCAATGTTAAATAATCTTCCATGCGTATCATTTCAGATTGTTTTTTACTTAAAACTGTTGATGAATTATATGTCGACGACGAGTATTGACGCGTGTCTGCACTTTGGTATGACCCATTTAGAGAGCATATTTATAGTTACTATAAATATATTCTTGTGCGAGATTTTGGTCTGCTAAAGCTTTATTGTTGACAATGATATTTAACATTTCAACTCAACCTGTGTCGCAGTGGTAAAGTGAATGCTTACAATACAAAGCGCCCGGCTAGCTAAGTTAGTAGCACACATTTCTACCAATCGAGGGGTCATGGGTCCGGTTCCCGGGCGGGGCATACTTTCGTGGAGCTTGGTCATGAACTTATTTCTACGGCCATGCCCCCTCATACCAATAATTCTTAATAAATTAGGGCAGTTTTCAGTCATTCACGAAGGTAAGCGCTTAGTAGTTCGTTAACAGCTAAATCTAGAGATTTAGCCTTTCCAGGAACAGTGAGTCGGTTGACTGACCGCCGTTATATGACCTATACAATGTGTTGCTACGGCGGTAATCCCAACAAAAACAAACAAATAGCTTACAATACAAGATGTTGTAGTCTAAAATCTTAAAATATTTTAAAATAATTTTATTATATTAAGTAGATACAAAAATATATGTTTTCTGCAAACGTGTGCACGAGTTACTCGTGAAATATCAGAATACTAGAACATCGCACCTCAAAAAATGAACAGAACGTCTCAAAGAATAAACTGAACATCGCATCTCAAAGAATAATCAGAGCGTCGGAACTAAGAAAAAACAGAACATCGCTTCTCAAACAATAACAAACATCATATCTTAAAAAATAATCAGAACATTGCACCTCAAAGAAAAAAGAACACCTCATCTTAAAGTTTAAACAGAACATCTAATCTCAAAGAATAAACAGAACATCTTACAGAACAAAAAGAACCCCACATCTCAAAGAATAACGGAACATATCATCTTATAAAAACCAAAAAGAACATTACATAAAAAACCATAAACATAACGTCTCATAGAATTAACAGCATTAAGCATCCCGAAGAATAAACAGAACATCTCATCTCAAAGTATAAACATCTCAAAGTAAAAACAGAACCTTTCATCTCAAAGAATAAACAGAACGTCTCAGAGAATAAACAGAACATATCATCTAAATGAAGAAAAAGAACATCACATCTCAAAGAATAAACAGAATTTCGCATCCAAAAGAATAAACAGAACATCACAGCTCAAAAAAACCCAGAACATCTCATCTCAAAGTATAAAAAGAACCCTTTCAAGAATAAACAGAACATCTTATCTCAAAGAATAAACAGAACATCTCAATAAAGAAAAGTACCATCACATCTTAAAGAATAAACAGAATTTCGCATCATAAACATAAAGTATCAACAGAACATTTTATCTCAAAGAATAAACATAATATCTCGAAGTATTAACAGAGCATCTTATCTCAAAAAATTAACAGAACACGTCAAAGTATAAACAGAGCATCTCATTTCAGAGAATAAACATAACATCGCATCTCACAGAAGCAACAGAACATCGCATCACAAAGAATAAGCAGAACATCGTATCTAAAAGAATTAACAGAATTTGGCCTGCTAATATTTAACAAGTCAGTCATCCCGGATTTTTTGTTCCATGAGATGTTTGTTGTCAAATTTTGTATTGTGTTCATGCTATGACTTGGCCCTCTGAAAGTTAACAAGTCGCCTCGGACGTTTTGTAGTGATGTTTGCACGATGACCGGGTTAATAGCTGTAGTCATTGAAGGTGCAACAACAATGAAAGCAATTTCTTCTTTAGCTCTTCTATACGAAGAATAGTGGAGCCTCGTACTAACTCTGGCATCCGTGTCCATATTTCAGATTTTTTCCACTAAAATACGATCAGTTATAAAAAATTTAATTCCTTATGGAATCAACTTCAAACTTTAAAGATATGTTTCGTATTGTCAATTAAATCTCATGCTATTGTTCGGTTTTTTTCTCAACTGTCAAAACATTAATAATTTCACGGTGAATGCGTTTGTTAAAATAATTGTCGTAATAAACCATGAGTTTCCGAAAGTGTGTATTATGATCGAGTAAAGCTGCTTATGTCGTATGATATATTTAAGTCAAGATATTTTTAATAACAATTAGGCCGCCAGTACAAAAACAATGCCTACAGTCGCCGTGAAATTATTCAAGCTCGATCAGTTGAGAAAAAAACGGACTATAGGTTCATAAGTATGAATGCAATATTTACAGAATTATCTCCCCTAAGCTAAGAATTTTCTTTTTAAAACATGATTTTTACTGTAGCTTCTTTTTTCTTAATAGATCAACTTCAATTTTATATTTCTTATCATTAACCACATCTCATGTGACAAGGTTCACGAGTCTAAATGCATTATATTTTCATAATTCTACTCCATTAAACCTTGAATTTTTTTTATTGGAACTTCTTTTTATTTCTTAAGGTATATCCTCACTTTAGCTGTTGGTAATGTTGTAATAGAAATGAGAACAAAACTTTAGATTTGTTTTAATTTGTCTTATATAATGATGATGGTAATAATATTATGCAGTTGTTGCTGTTGTTTATGATGGTGTTATTGTAAATGTGAAATATTTCCGTCATTTATAATAATAATGTTTATTTAGAGTTGTTGGTGTTGTTCCTTATAATGATGATAGTTTAAGTTGTTGTTTTGTTGTTTATAGGTATGATAAGACGTTGTTACTATTGTTTTAACTGATGATGATGATGATTGTGGTTCGAGTTGTTCTTGGCGTTTTTTATTGTATTGATGAGGCAGTTAAGAATTGCTGCGTTGATAATTATGATGCTGATTTTAATAGGAGAGTTTGCAGTCATTTTTAACCATCCTTGACAAACCGACATGGGAAGTCAAATTTTAAGACATAAAATCGTATAAACTGTAAAGCCAATTGCCTTGCTAAATTTTAATAGAAAGTATTAAGAGTTGCCTAATGTACCACGAAAGCGTTAAGTCTGTCCCAAATTTGGGTCCATGATCGATATGCTTATTTTTGTAGGACGTTGTACATTGCATAACCTATTGTATTTTTCTATACTTAACTTTTGAATAAAAGGTCATTTACCAAATGTTGTGTGTTGATCGATATGGTATTTAATTTTACGACTTTATAAACTATATGTGTGAACTACATTTTCAAAAAAAGAAAGGATAACTGTGTTCTTAATAATCATATTAAGGTTCAAGTAAAGTTTTTATTTGCATTAAAAATAGTAAAATAAAAAATGCTCCACCTGTTTCAAACTTCCACCAAGAGCAGTGTTTTATACATCAAAATGACCTCGATAAATGTTAAAACAAAACTAAGGCAAATTAAAAACATTTTGACAGATACAAGTGTAATGGGTTTTCACGACCATGTATCTACTTTCACTTTAGTTTTTTATTTGCCTTAGTTTTGTTTTAACATTTATCGAGGTTATAAATATTGCAGTACCTTCATTGGAATATGTACTATAAGGTTCTGTAAAGGATTTAATGTTAAATTTTGTTGTAAGAAAACTTTAATGTAATTTAGTATTTTTATTTATGCAACATCAATTTTGCAAATACATTTTTGTATAATATTTTTGTCGTTATTAATGACCAGCATCACTTTATATATTTCATAAGAAACATTTTGATATATAAAGCAATAATGTTGGTAGAAATACGACAGAACTAGAGCTATTTCTTTTTCACTATTATTTTGCAAACCAAGACTTAACATAAACCTTAAAATCAGAATGCTATTACTCCAACAATGTTAAACAAATATGTTAGGAGAGCGGCTAAGAATTATTTTTACCAAACGTCGCCCAAAAAAGTAAGAAGCATATACCAAACTGTTCAGGCGACATTGTATTTTTATGAAACCCGTATGGAAAGTGTTGATCATTTCAAAAAGCATGGCCAATGTTCAATCACCATGAATTCAAATACAAAATAATTACGTGATCGATAATATCAAAACGTATACGTCAAGTAATATTGGTGTTTTTGTTAATGGGGTTAATGTTGTTCATTCAGTCATATAAAAGTTTAACTTACATAAAACAACAATATAACGATTAGGATCATGAATCTCATTCATCATGTCAGATGAATACATTAATTCAGACAGTTAGGCTGCAGCAAAATATTTTATTATCTTTTTTCTGTCCTTTGTCCGTCGTTAATCACTCATACTTTAGACATCATAATGCTTTTATTATGTAAACAAAAGTTGTTTTCCTTTTTAATATTTTTTTTGTTTTTAAAGACACAACTTATAATAATAAATTTTGACACATGTATTGCATGCTTTTTTGTGGCTAGATATAACGGTAGAATTTCAGTGTGTCTGGTAGAATGGATATAATAATTGAGGCCCTGCAATGAGTGTATGAACCTTGTTCAAATGTAGCGTTTATATTACAATTTTCTTTTGATGTCCAAGATTTAGAAATCGTGTCTTTAAGACCACATGATCGAAGACCATGGTTTTAGATGCACTTTTTTAAAGGATATGTTTTCCTTATTAAGACACATCAACTTGAAGTACATGTAATAATATCGAGTCAAAATCAATAAAAAGAATACACGAATAAACGAGCATTTAATTCATTAAGTTAGATAAAATGTGTGCTCGCGAGACATGATCGATGTAATTATGGGACAGCTCCCCCTAAAGTGACATTTTAAAATACTTTTTTCACAACTTTTTCGTTTAAACGTACGTAATATTATTTCGTTTTAACGAAATATTATTTCGTTTATTCGAAATATTATTTCGATTTAACGAAAAATTATTTCGTTTATTCGAAATATTCTTTCGTTTAAACGTAATATTATTTCTTTTTACGAAAGAATAATTTCGTTTTTTCGAAATAACTAGTACGTTTTTTTCCAAATAATTAATTCGAAAAAACGAAATACTTATTTCGAATAAACGAAATTTTTATTTCGTTTAATCGAAATGATATTACGTTTAAACGAAATAACTATTTTGAAAAAAAAACCGAAATAATTATTTCGAAAAAACGTAATTATTCGTAAAAACGAAATAATTATTTCGAAAAAATGAAATACTTATCGAAATAATATTACGTATAAATGAAATAATTATTTCGGAAAAACGAAATAATATATTTTGTATAAACGAAATATCATTTCGATTAAACGAAATAATTATTTCGAAAAACGAAAATTATTTTAAAAAACCGAAATAATAATATTTCGAAAAAACGAAATAATTATTTCGTTTAAACGTAATATTTCGTAAAAACGAAATAATATTACGTTTAAACGAAATAGTTGTGAAAGTAAAAAAGTACTTCAAAATGTCACTTTAGGGGCTCCGTAGTACGTCATATGATCCTACCACTAATATGGAAACACACTGACATGCCCTAAGACATATAAATTACATTAATCATTTGTTATTTATCTTGTTGTTTTCGCAGAAAGGAAACCAATCAATCACTAGAAAACGTGACCGAGCAAAACATTAAAACTTTCTATAAATCAAACAACACCGATGAACTAAAATGCGCTTGACTGATCAGCCATTTTTTTTCTTTACTTTTACTTAATTAATTGAAGACTAAAGTTTTAAATCCAGGATAAGAATAGAAAAAATGTAGTTTAGTGGTTACATAAAAATTGAGGTCAACATTTAAAGGATTACATGTTTCATGACCTTTTAGAATTTGCCGGCAGGTGTCATAAACCGAGGCCCATGCTTAGGTATATTATGGTGGCTGATTTACGCCATGTCGCATTTTCGTTTCTTCGCCGAGAAGATTAGAAAAATTATCGTATAAACACCTGTTCTCGAACCTTTCATAAAAAAGTTGTTTACTTTGCTACGTAATTGCGTATGACGTCATCAACTCGTGTGCACAAATGTTTTGTAAACTACAGACGCAACTACAGCTGTCAAACGAGAAAAATGCGCAAGGAACAGGTAATTAGAATGAATATTTTGTTATGCATAATGGTAAATATTTTTAAGTAAATCCCTATTACCTTTTTCTGCCCTGTCAGTACAATCCATCAATTATTGTTTTAAAGTATGTTATAACAAAAAAAGCACATGGCAGGTACCCATTCCTGTCTTCTGCTCATAAAGTCACGTGACAGTCATGTGACAGCTAATTATAACCTCACAAATACTCCCAAATACGGTAGAGTTTCGAAATTAGGTCATCTATTATTAGCCGCCATGACAGTTTTCAGAAAACGGTAGTGTTTTTTTTCTGGAAGGATTTGGATTTGTTTTAAAAATAAAATAATCAACAAATATATGATAGAAAAGTGGAATAAAGGTTAAACGGTGTGTTTTTAATGTGTTTTTTCTAAAAATGTTGTTGTATTGATTAAAAATGGCTCATTGAGTCCTTAGAGGTTCGAGAACTGGTTTGTGCACGCTACAATACTACGAGTATATTACTATATATATTACTTTATTACTAAAGTGATCGCAACATTCCTTCTATTGCCGTTTACGTATATGTGCAGTTGATGTGCGCATGTAAAACCGGAACGCGAAAAAATGAAATAAAACGAAAATACGAAGAAACGAAAAAACGAAGATACGACATATTTAAGGCGAAAACACGACACATTTTATGTGAAGATACGATAAACTGCGGATTTGGCGTGCCGTCGTTTTTTCTAATCTTTGCGGCAAAAAAAACCCCGAAAAAACGAAGATACGACAGATTTAAGGCGAAAACACGTCACATTTTATCTGTCGTATTGTCATATTTATTCCGTCGTATTTTCGTTCTTTTTGCCGGAAAAATTAGAAAAAAAACGAAAATACGACAAACTGTGGATTTGTCGTGCCTTCGTTTTTCGTTTTTTCTTATCTTCGCGGCAATGAAACGAAAATACGACATGGCGTAAATCATTCGTTTAACACTATTCCTACACATCGCGACAATAACAATATTTGCAAACAGCTTGGAACCAGACCAAACGCTAAGAAATTCGGCGTCAGGTTTCACACTGTTTGACACACAGGGAATTGTCAAGTTACCTCCCTTGGATTTTTCAAACATACCTTTAATATACTTATATACAAGGGGTACAACTGCCTTTACTAGACCATTTCATCTAGATTTATTATTTTGTGACTCACAAAAAATACTGATACCCTGGCAGCACTTTAACCGCACGATTAAATCGATTAAACATAACTCTTCGAGCTATGAATGTTTAATGTTTCAAAGCGCAGACCTTTAATACGATTAAATTATCAAAAACATAAAAAACAGCACAAAAATCTCAACTCGGACAAGTTTGTGCACAGTTGAACAGAATGAAAATTGACAAAACTTCAATGTTACGTCGATTTCAGCATGATTTACTCCGTGTTAGATTGTGTTTCTCGCTTCACTAGTTATAAAACTACAAACCACCGTGCCAATTATCACCTGTCATGAAACAAAACGAATATATGTACACTTTTCATGTGATTTAACCTTAAAAAAATTATTCTCACAACAATTTTCACTAATACGTCACAAACATAGTAATCTAATTAGTTAAACAATTTCTGATTCGACGAACCGTACGGGGTTTTCCTACTTTCAAACGAGACAACCAAAATACTGCGAAAAAGTCGAAATCTTCCAAATTTGATACAGTGAATTAGTCGGAAGTCTTGGCGATTTTCGTTTGCAAAATTAACCAATCAAAAAGTTTCTTACAAGTTCCTTGAATAAATTAAGGATACCGGCTACAACATTGATTATCGAATAGAGTTTGTTAACTTCGCTAATTTATGGCTCGCAAGTGTTTCTGTCAAGGTGGAGAGTTATATTTATTACATTTTTATTCAATAATATTGTTTTTCTGAAATATTTTCTTTGATTGGGGTAAATATGTTATTTTGAAATATGAAAATGAAACGATTTTCCGCGAGATTTGTCGATTTCATCTGTGCACAAACTTGTCCGAGTTGAGATTTTTGTGCTGTTTTTTACGTTTTTGATAATTTAATCGTATAAATGGTTTGCGCTATGAAACATTTAATATTCATAGCTTGAAGAGTTATGTTTAATCGATTAAATCGTTCCGTTAAAGTGCCGCCAGGGTATCTGTATTTTATGCGAGTCACAACATAATAAATCTAGATGAAGTGGTCAAGTAAATGCAGTTGTACCCCTTGTATATAAGTATATTTAAGGTATGTTTGAAAAATCAAAGGGAGGTAACTTGACAATTCCCTGTGGTTTGACATTCAGACGATACTTCCATCAAAATTGGATAAAATTAAATTTATCAGAAACCATTTAATTGAGCAGACGACAATTTGCTTAGCTGGTATAGAGTTAGACATACGTAATATATTCCTGAGTACGTACTTAAACAGTGCCGAACTTAGCAACCAAACCCTCTTAATCGTTCGTACATTTCCAGAAATGGCGATAAATACAACTCGGCTTTTCATAGAGAATGAGAGCTTATAACTTTTACTCGGGTGTCGGCATTTAATGTCTTACTGTTGGTGACGGCCTTAATCACATCAGTTGTATAAAAAAATTAACTTTTAGCAGTAAAAAATCGAGGTCAATTAGGAACATGTTAATTTTTCTGCTGTTCAATACTAAATTTACAAAGATTCATTTTAAACGTTGCATTTGAACTATGTTCATGTAGTCATTGCAGGGCCTTAATGATTAGGCCTATGTCCATTCACCGTAACAAACTGAAATACTACTGTTATTTTTAGCCACAAAAACATACAACACAACATCTAGATAACTTGTGTTAAAAAGTTTAAATACAAAAAGCGTCTGAAAAGCCTCGGAAGACCTAGTAAAAACGACTGGCTAACTTTCAGTGCCAGTCCTTATAATTGAAGGAAGGGCCGAATTAGGTAAGGTTTATCTTTATTTTGTTTGTAAACATTTTTGTAGTTTAGTTTGATTGCACATTAAACATATAGAGATTCGGCTTAGAGTAGTTCCATCATGGCAGCCATGTTTTGTTGTAGAATGTTTGGCCAAAGCGAAAGTAGGCAAATATTTGGATGATAACAATACCTGTTAAACCTAAATAAAAATTGAAGGTAACATTTGTATGAATATAAATATAAAAAATAACTAACGTTAAAAAAATTCCAGAACAGTATTCTCTTTTGAAACAATTATGAAAAAATCATAAATGCGTTATTCTAAATCAATTTCTTTCGAAGGTTCAACCAATGTTGATTTTCAAAAATCTGTAAGAATAAATTACAGTCATTTTCCTTTAATCCACGAGGCCATATGGTGTGTAAAAAGTAGTCATGTTCACTTCCATTTTACTACATATGGCGTGTGTGACCTGCCATCTCAATAGAAGACGAATGATTTCAACATTTACATTTTAACTGTGTAACATAGTGGCCTCATACATGTACTTTGATTTATAATTTTGATTTAAATGATTATATTCAAATTCATTAAACATGGAAATGTTGGAATGTTGAGACAAGTATAAGTTTCAAAATTGACTGAATTAAAACGTACATACATGATTATTTACATTTGGCACTGAAACACATCAATAACCTCTTGATCTCACGGATGTTGGTGACATGTTTGTTAAATAATAATTTAAATGTCGTTGTTGTTTTGACAAGTGTTGGCAAACGTGGCAGCGATATTTTTTTAAGTACATTATATCAAAAAGTGACATTTGGTGTTAACAGATATATTAAATATTGGCATGGTAAAATACCACGTTGACAGGAGTTTCCTTCGAACTCTCCAAAAGCATGTTTTGTCAAAGTTATACTGATTGGTTAGAATGAGATGTTAAAATTAATTTCATTAGTCTATTTAGGCAACGCCTACTTGTCGCATCAATTCAACATTGTCCATAAAACCAGGGAACACCATTCGTAAGAGAGGTGTTGTTGGGTTATTGTGCTTGAAGAAGCACTAAAGTACGCTTGATAGTTGTTAAAATTAAATAATGAATTTAATTTAATTTAAATTGTAAAACTTTGGAAAGTTTTAACTTTATAAAATATGTAAAACTATACGATCACGATAATTTAAAAGTTTATTAAATATTTGAAGTTGGAACATTTTTGTTGTAAATAAATAAACACATGCTAACAGGGGTTATGTTACAACTGTAAATATTATTACATTGAGTAACATTAAAATAAATAATTAAGAAATATAAATTATTAAAATAATAATTTCTAACAACACTTTATTAGGTAAAACAATCGTTTGTTTGTATTTTTGTTTGGGTTTTACGGCGCACCAACACAAAAAGGTCATATCGCGCCGAAAGCAATCAATGATACTATTAATTCAAACTATATTAATGATGTAAAGCTCTATATCTTATTATATACATTTATTTCGTTTCCTTCAAAAAGTTAAGTATCGCATATGATGGTACAGACTCAAAAAGTTCTTTAAGTGAGTTAACTTTAAAATGTTTGTCAAGGATGTATTTAAGATCCTGGCAGTCAAGGAGAACGTGTTGAACATTGAAATGCTCATCACATGGTATACATTTAGGTGCTTCCTCTCCTTTGAGAAGGTATGAATGAGTAAATCGGGTATGACCAATTCTACATCGCGTTATCACCAAAATCGTACGAAAATCAAAATGAAGACGACAAGTACGAGTCTAAGGTTAGGCACAAGACACTAGAACAAGTGCAGGAACATCCTTCACAATTCAATTCTCCTGAATTAGGTGTTCCAACTTTACAAGGTCAATGTGTCCTCTTAGGGTCTCATTCGAAGAGGTGCCTAGATTTCAAAAACAAAGTTGCCAAAAAGGTTTCATTGGACAAGGTGCCTTAGGCCAAAACTTTATATCATTCACATTGGATCATAAAACGTTCCTAATTCAGCTTTCTGCATAGATAAATGGATTTATAATTCACAACATGAATGAATTACTGAATAGCCATATAAAAATATACATTAAATATGACAAAAAAAGTAAAAACTTAACTTTTATTTCCGTTGCGGTCATTGAGGAACTATCTTTTCAATTGTTTTAGTACATGGTTAGTTGGTTACGAGCAACTCTTCTCTTGCAAAGTTTAAGTGGCCACACATGATTAAACAAATTCTAGAAACGGCCGGTCGCCCTGACTTATGCGAAAACCAATTTTTCATAACTGATAAAACATACACAAGCAAATTCGTACGATGCTAATCGACCAACATAACCAAACCTGGCATGCAACGCTTTCCCTTGCTAATAAAGAGTTATCTTATCTGAAGTTGAAAGACCAAATTTCTCTTGAACAATTCTTCACGCTGTTGAACACACATGATATCCAAATTTTACTATAGATCCAGAAAACACCTCTAAATCTTTTTTGTCGTCATCTTCCAAAATTGAGTTAACAAAATTTTGTTCTTATATTATGATAATTTTAAATAAGTTTTAATGTTATCTCCCCTCCTCATTATCTTTTTCTCATTTTTCTGAAATAAAAGCTAAATCATTTCCATCTCTCTTAAATGGAAAATAACGTAACGCTTTATCGACATTGACTTTCGTTTAACCTTCTTTTCTGAATCTGTATTTACTTTTACTTCTCACATATTGTTATTCATTGAACTTGTGAATGTTAATAAAAGTTTTGTTCTGAGATATAGTAATGAGTTACATAGGAAGACACTTTTCTATGAAAAAGAGACAAAGAATTAAATATACTAAGCAAAAGTTATAACGCAAATAGGTACAAAAACGTAAATATTGTTCTTAGTTTTAATGTTGATAATATGAAATTTAACATGATAATAAACCCATCATTGGTCATGCGTATTCAACAGCAAAACAATATGTAACGATTTTGGAAAAGAAAATATTCACAGAATCAAAAGCCTAGTAGGAGAAAAAAAGTTAACAAGATGTGATAATGAGCAAGCGTCTAATTTGAATTCACGACTGCTAAAATCCTGAGTCTTGAAGACCCAATAGGACGTCGTACAAACCGTAGTGGGATGCTTGTCCATTCCTCATGTAAAGCAATCTTTAGTTCTGGTAACGTCACATACTGTTCAAGACGTTGACGTATGCGTCTGTCAAACACGTCCAAAAGAGGTTCATTTGGATTTTTGTCTACTAAAAATGACGACAGGTCTAAAATCTTAATGTTATAAGCCCATGTGGTCTGGCGTTATCTTGTTAGAGAAAAAGACCTGGACGTCCGATGGCGTATTAAACAGCAACGTTATTAAAAACTTCGTCCTGGTAGCGTTGGGCGTTGTGGTCACTACAAAACCCAGCTTGCCAAAATGGTCAATATCACTCCACAATTAACTGTTGGGATGAATTTGCTCCATGACCTGTAGCCTGTTCAATAACCCCGAACGTTCCGTAACGTTAGGGTCGGAACAACTTAACCCAAATACAACTCAACCCGAGACAACTCAATCCCTAACTAACGGGTTGAGTTGCCACAACTTTGAATTGAGTTATCCACAGGTTGAGTTGTCTTCGGGTTGAGTTTTCCCGTATCCGTAACGTTAGCTAACAGTAGTTACTGAACACGCTGATGGTAATTGTTAATGGGCTATCAGTCAAACGGTTTATTCCCGGTTTTCAATCCTCAATCTTGGAATATTTACGGACTTTTTTCCAAAATGACGAGTGCTACAATATCACGCAGAGTTCTCAGCAAACTTTAAATGTTTGTGTAGACAATAACGTGCTGCACATGATTCATGAAATTCAGTAAAAAGGATTTACCGATGCTGTGCACCCAAGCTTGACCGCACGAGAAATTTTAACACTATCATGTGTGAACATACCGAGAGACTTGATGAAGGCAAATATACCAATGTATTATATAAAATAAAAAATGTGTAAAGAAAACTACTGTTTGCGTTTTAAGTTTTGCATAGTATACAATGAATAAAAAGTTAAATTATGGACAAAATGGTAACATAAAATCCTGGATGAGACTTTTGAGAAATTTAAAACAAAACCCAAATAAAAGTGATCTTATTAGGTACTGTTTCGTTTGACCTTGAAATTACTTAGAGACATAACGCCATGTTGATTATTCCTAACATTTGATTTATCCCTAAATGTAGTGCAACAATTTAGTACTGAGCTAGCTCGAAGAAAATGCTCTCTAAAATAAGCTGGGCATCATTAGAATGAATTCTAAACACATCAAAAGAGTTTCTTAGTTAACATTTAATTCAACAAATTGACAAAGAAAACTGTTCATTGCCAAATATTAGCCGTGGCATAAAGATAAACATAATCAAAATAGCATTGGGTATTTCCCATGATCAACAACTTTTGGTGTAACAGAACTGTATGAAGCAGGTCTCGTTAGAATGCCTATTTCTATCAAAGACAGATCATTTTTGATTAAAAAAATACACATCTTGTTATACATCATTCGAAAGAGCATTTCAAATGTAGATAAAAAAACACATCGAAAAGATCAACATTTTTGTTTAATTCACCACAGGTTTTTCGGTTCCTTCTTCTCGGGACTACTTTGTGCACCAACTTTTCACCGACAGGTTCAGTAACTTAGACACTGCTTCTTCACTAATTGTGATAGTTGTTTCTTCCTTGCTACATTCTTTTGTAGATTCATCTGACCCTGTTTTACACATCACTTCAGTTTTCAACATGTCTTGCTTTAATGGGCTGTATACTTCCTCTCTGTTTTCAGCCTCTAACCAATGCATCCTCTTGAATCTTAGATCTAGAACTGTGGCTCTCTATAGCAATACTTGCTCATCATCTTTACGACACCTTTTTAGAAGATCCATGCGTACTGCATCTTTGGCTTTAACAATTAAGCTACTGTCATTGGGTTTTGATACAAAGTTATGCTTTATGAACCTTTCCATTGTGGGCAGAATTAAGCTGACTGTACTGTATTTCTCTGCCGAGACTTTCCTGGTATCCTCTTCTACTGACAGAAGCAACTCTCTAAAATCTTCCATATTAGTCAAGCCAATGTCTGAAGGTAACACGTGCACATATTTCTTCCTTCTCCTTGTACAGAACAGACTAAATAGTTGGCTGAATTTCGAGAAGACTACTAATCCTAGCCAAAGCCGAGTTCCAGCGCGTTTCTACATCCTGCAGCACCTGCAGTTGTTCGAGATCTAAAGCTGCGTCGGCATTATTTAATGTGGATGTCTTTAAATAACTTTGTTTGAATACTGATACATGTACAATCTTTCTGCATTTACCTAATAATGCACTTACATGTACTTCTGAGATTGAAACACAGCAGTTATCAGCCAGATTTTAATGTATGCCCAAAACAGCCTATGTGAGGCGATTTGACTAACTCACATGCTTTAACAACATTTGCAGCATTGTCGGGGACACAAAATCTTTTAGATTTCACTTCACAAGAGAGTTTTCCATTTCGGTAGCCAGATTCTCTGCTGCGTGACTAACAGGGTGGAACTTTAATGGAGTGAAGGGTATATGGTTGTGGTTCAATGTAATGGCATGAAGTTGTAATGAAACTTTGAGCTATCAGAGATGTCCATCCATCGGTTGTGAAAGCCCTTAGATAATCCAATAGCTTAACCGCAAATAAAACAAAAAAATGCATTGTAAATGACTTTTACCAATAAAAAGATGTGGCCATTGATGGACTTTCAGTGTTCTGTTTGTTTGTTTGGGTTTTACGGCGCATGTTATTATTACATGTCATGTAGCAAAACTAATAATACAATACAATATGCTATTAATACAAAATTTGCGTTTTCTTAATATAACAAATTTATGTTTACATTTACATCTTGGAGTTAAAATTGACTTGCGCGATATGACCTTTCTGTGTTGGTGTAAAACCAAAACAAACAAAAATTGACAAGTAAAGAATGAACAAATTTTTACTTCAGTTTTCCTCGTATACATGATTCAAGAAAGTACAAAATATTTTTAAGTATCTATAGAAAATGTATGACGTGGATATTTCTTGAGAGTTAATGTTAAAACATTCTTCCCAAGATGGATTTAAAGAAAAATATATTTCAAGCATGATGTACAATTTTACTTGTCAAAATTGGCTGGTCAGTGTCTTAATTGATTGGTTATACACGTACAGTGAAAGCATTGTTAAATAATGTTTTACTTTTACTTTAATTTCATCAACAGTAAGTTTGGGATTTTTACAATTCTCAACTGTTGAAAGGAGATAACAACCAAATTCTGTGAGATTCTGTTTCAACACATACATTGTACCTGCTAAAGTTAAGTTTGCTTTCGGAGCTTTAAGCTTTTCAGTTTTTTTAAATTTTCATTCAGAGCGGCTTCAATCGGATCTTCTGATTGCCATAAACTATGGTGTATAATTTCTTTAGAATAACACCCAAGTTTTTCAAGTCGTCTCGCTTCTGCAGCCTCTGCTTTTAATAGTATACCTTCTTCGACTCTTCGTTTTTTAATTGTTTCTGTTTCAGATATTCTCTTTTTGTAGTTTTCTCTCACTCTCGGGACGTTACGTACTGCTTCACTAATAAGTTTTTTTCATGTTCATTTTTTCCTTCTAACCAGATGTTTGTTTTGTTGGCAGAAAACATTACCAAAGCTTCAGATGCTATGATGGAGACATTGGGCTTCATACGGAGTAAGGTATCCAGGAAGCAAATGACAGACTCTGCAAACTAGTTGTGTTCAACGGTACCGGAACTCAGACGTCGGGTCTTAGTTGGATTCTCCCGTAAACTTCAAGGCAAATTGTCCGCAAATACCTTTTTGGCTAGCTTGCACAGTGCAGGCAACACAATTTCCAAACATACAACAACTTTGCCATCATGCTCCTAGTTTTCTAGCAGGCTGAATAACAAGGGGTCTTCTTTGATAGCAGTTGTTTGTAAAATTGACAATAATTTGCCTTTCAAGTGAAAATATCAATATCATGCCACGTATCATTAAAAAATACAACCAGTTCTAGGTAAAGCTTGTTCATGTCCAGGATGTTTACATATTTGTGACACCATAGTGGACCTGTTATCAATCCTGACTTTTCATCAGCTCCCCTTGCTAGAGCCTTACATGTTGTTTTGATTAATCTTACTACACATGATTCATTTAATTTATTAAATGTTTTGTCAAATACTGGTGGATTATTTCCAAAATTTACCTTTTCAAGTTCATTGAGACTGGCATAACGAAGTGCACACGCTGTGCAAACCACAGAAAAAGTGAAGCAAAGTGCTGATACTAGTTTGCTCTTGTAAATCTTTCCAGTTCTGTATTGATTTATTAATTCTTAGTTGATTTCTGCTTTAAGTTCTTCCAAAAGGCTTTTGAATCTTTTCTCTGTGTTTGCTCTATCGCCCATTATTGTTGCTGTGATCTTCAGCAGGTATTTAGACACTCAATTAGCTTCCTTTGTCTTGTCTTCACTATCGGCTAAAATCTCTTGGAATACATTCAGTGTTCAGT
Organism: Mactra quadrangularis; assembly: GCA_025267735.1. NCBI lineage: Eukaryota > Metazoa > Mollusca > Bivalvia > Venerida > Mactridae > Mactra > Mactra quadrangularis. The sequence continues at coordinate 9,467,271 of CM046300.1, forward strand.
GCAAATTTAGTTTCTAGCTGTCTCAAGCCTAGCACATACAAATTTCCATCCTGATCAGACACATGGTAACATGAATTATTTTCAAACCAAACTTTGACGTCTCGTCTGTATAGAGTGAGTGCTAGATTCTCCTTCTCTGGTATTACTTCATTTAACTGTTTCTGGGCGAGAATAAGTCTTTCAACATTCATGTTAAGCACTGTGGATCTTGGAAGTAACTTATCTCAGTACACAATCAATAATACGAGTAACATTAAGTGCACTCACGTTGAATAACGGGAGTGAATATATACATTGTCTTAGTTCCAAACTGAACTTTGCTTCATTTTATCATAAAAAGTCAGTATGTCTGATTCGTTCAGCATGTCAGCTGACCCGTCTCTTTCTTCGTCAATATTTCTCCGTATCATGTAACTCTTCCATTGTTGTCTTCAAATTCAATTGGGCTATCTCGTAAACAGCCTTTGTTTTCTCAACTTGCTCCATCAATTGTTCAATTTTATTATTCAATCTGTTTATTTTTTGGATGTGACGGCTATTTTCTAGTCTAATTCATTTAATACTTTTTTTTTTTGCTTGTTCGCCAAACTTTTCTGATATTCAATGGTAGTTTTCACAGTAGTAATTGTCTTTTGAGAAATCTTACTTTTCTCTAGTTCTGTCACAGTTTCATTCAGTTTCTATTTTTCTTCATTTTTTAGTTTTAATTTGAAGTCTTAAGTCTACACTGACAGTTCTTTAAGAACAATCACTTGAAGAACTGCAAGATAAATCACCTACTTTTATTGTTGTTGTTTTTTTCATATAAATTAAACCTTTGGGAATATTAATATTAGAATGTAGAAACATCTGCAAAGCTTTATTACCTTTCTGACACTGTTTATTTTAGTCTGATGTTATAAATGTTTTTTTGAACTAATACAATTTCTATATGAAGACTAAGCTGGTGTTATCTCCCTATCACTATCTTTATTCAAAGTTTTTAACCAAGCTGTAATGTCTAATTGAGTTATATTATTTGTAATGTTATTCATTAATTCTCCATTTGTCGCCATGTTTTTTTTCACGTGGAGACACCAGGAAGAGGAGGGCTGTGTTAAGACAATGCTAGTAATGTGTTACAATGGTGCACAAATAATATGGTTACAGGTTTTTTCCTTCTATAAAAGGGCCTATTTACTGGTGCCTTTTCCAGTTAGTGTTTCCTTACAATCAGCATTCCCAAGCTTTTTTACACTTTATCCTAAAATACTGTGTAGTTTTCCTCAAAATAAACGAAAATGACCCCGTCCATGAGAGAAAAAAGCCTATATACTCTTATTTTGTCCAAGCGGAAGAGCATATAATTTAAATTACATTTGAACAAAAACATGTATCTCTAAGACACAAAAAAGAAGAAAACATAAAAGACACACATCATAACTACATGTCCACTGAACTATAATAACGAATTGGCATCTTTTTTATTTTTGATACAAGGGTCAAGACTTACATAACAGTAATAAGAGTGATATGATAATTAATTTGAGTCACATACCAGGCATAATCACAGTAGACCAAAGAGTATTTGAATTATGGTGCAGACAATAAATTTTACTCAGGAAAAATAAAAATAAAAGATGGAGACATCTGAGGTCATCATGGCAGATTCATAAAAATTGTCTGTACGGGTAGTTTAACATAAGCATTCTTCAAAATTATCGACGTTTAGCACATAAAACCTTTTCTGAAGAAGGTATTTTTCGTATAATAGCACCAAGAAACTTCGATTACGCCCGTCATTTTTGTTGAGATCTACGTCAGGTGTCCAATTCAAAGTCATATAACCAGCGTTTGAACGCGTAACCATGCAAAAACTGACATTTGAAGTAGATTAGGGTTTTGGTTCATATAAACCAACAAGTATTTGATTTTAGCCTTTAAAATCCTTAAAACATGCACATGAAAATTGTAAGTTTACAATGGTGACACATGAGGAAGCCTTGTTTTAGTCCTCATTGACTTGGTTACTATTTCTAAAGCCAAGATGATAATCATGTAGAAGCCTGTGTTCAGAAAGGTTACTATCCAATTGATCGTGTATTACACTTTCTAAGATATTGGAGATGATGCTTAAAATAGATACAGGCCGATAGTTACCAACCTCCGTATTGTCATTTTTATACAATGGAACTACACGGGCCAATTTTAAGTCATCAGGAACAACACCAAGAATTATAGATAGATTGATAATGTGAGATAGATGATTCGCAAAAATAACAGCAGAATCATTTACAAACTTTGAAGGGATACCATTAAGCCAAGTTGCCTTATTAAGACCAAGCTTATTGGTGTTTATATAATTTGTATCAATTCATCTAGATTAATATCGTTATTACCATCTAATATTTGTTCCCTATAAACGATATTCCTTTGAAAATAGGAAAGTTTAAAATTTTCCTTTGTTCCATTTAAATGTTATTAGGATTATTATGAATGTCTTCAATAGATATATTTTCTTGTTCTTGGCCTACTAATAAATACTGAAACTGTTTTCATTCCTGTTGTTTTTTCATTAACTTGAGATGACCATGCAGGACCTAATAATGTGCGCATTGCACCACTGTAACACCTGCTGTAAAAAGATCCTTAAATGATTCATTATACATTTTTCCTCCATCAAATTTGTATCTGACTGATATCCACGATAATATCAAATTGCTGGTGATGTTCCCTATTAATCTGGATGATTTTTCAGCCATTCTATTTAGTTTTATTTGGAGGTATTTTAACGTGTCTTCTAGAGTTTTGTCTCTTTGTTGAGGTTTACTCCCACCTTGTCTAATTATATGCACGCTCTTTTGTTTAAATATATGGTAGTCGTTGTCAATAATTGTTTTGTAATAATTATGATGTGGTTTCAAATTTGCTTTAACACATTTCACATGATGTTTGACAATGTATGACAAATAATATACGCATATAAATCTTTGAATAATGATTTCATCATAATTTTGTAGGAATAAACAATAATCAATCAATTATTTTGGTACTGATGAGCATATTCAAAGAACTCGTTGTGAATGTAGTAGAAAAAGTCTGATAAGTTATTTACAATGTCATGAGGGGAGATATTACTGAAATGACCAATAAAAGCTGATCTGGAAGTCTTAATGACATTTCCATTGTGGTCATTAAGATCATCATCGTTATCACAGTCTGAAATTTCTATGACATGTGGTATTATTTGATTTTGGATATGTTTATGTTGTTCATCACCTTGCTTTGACGAATCTTTATCACCAGTTTCACTGCTTTGCACAAACAATTCAACATCACCATTTGCACCACTTTGATTTGTTGTAAATTTCCTACATCACTATATGTACCACTTTGACTTTTTACTGAATTTTCTACATAACAATTTTCACAACTTTCACTTAGCACTATAGTTTCTTCATCACCATTTACACTACTTTGACTTTGTACTAAATGTTCTATTTGTAGGAAAGCTACTATAGCGATTGAATGTAATCGAAATAAAAGACCCCACAAATCTTTAATCATTATCCATTGTCTGTCACCATACGCCCCAAAATACATTCTAAATTCAATGCTGTCATGCTCTTATTGTTACAGGGGACGTTCATTACCATATATTATTTACAATTTTGTACGCTTTTTTCGTCAAACATATTTTATTTCCAGAACACATACTCTTTACCTGGTATGTTGATCACTCAAAATTTTTTACTTCTATCAGGCGCTGAACAACTCTTAGTTCATCTCTATGTCTTTTCATCTTATCAATTCCAGCTACGAAACTCCTAGCACGATTAAATTTCTATTGCACCATTGTTGTTAGAAGATCTCATTTTTAAAATTTACAAATATATAAAAACAGAGGACATCCGGATCATTTCATATGTCAACTATCGACACTCTAGGCTTTATAGTTTCAAACTTATAGGCTTCTTTATCAAAACTATAAAGGCCAATTTTACCCCAGGGGCATTGTTAGAATAATCATCGTAGAGCACGTCGAGATCATGTCATATATTGAAGCTGTGGGCCTTATAATTTTAGATGGTTTTAGACAAGAACTTTCCAATTCGTTTCTATTGTCTGTTCAGTACGGTCGTCAATAATACGGAAAAATGTTTTCATTCTTTTACTTCATGACAATTGACTTGCCCATTGGCAAAGTTACAAACGGCATAGTACATGTACGTCAAATGAAGTTGTCTCGGAGAATGTGTTTGTGTAAAGCTGTAAACAGTTAACCTTATTAGCCAAACACAAATAATAATCAAAGCGACTTTTTGAAAAAAAATGTGTGTCAAATAAATAGTTAATGCAGAAATAATGCAGTTTATAGGGTGGTATACAAATAATTAATCAACGATTGAAGTTTCTAGTTTCGTTTTATGTACATTCGCATATATTCAAGATCCACAGCAAGGAAAAATATAATTTGCGTTTTTCTCTTTTCATGCCACAGGAACAAAACGGAAGTTTCGTGGTTGTATTTAGTTTGAAATTCCTTATTTGGCATCAATATGCATTTCTTCTGGATTCTCTCATTGGTGGCATGTACGTACGGATTGGAAACTACGAGACTAAGGCAACCACCGTCGCCAATGAAAGGTTTTAAGCTCATGCCGGTAAGTTTGAAATACTAGTTTTGCATTGTCCACAAATACTGTGTAAAAATTATCTGAGTTTATCCAGCCATATTTTACCATATTTGGAAGGTTGGTCACTAGGTACAGGTAGCTATTTTTTCTTATCATTACTTTATAATCTGACATTTTTTTAAGAGAGTAGGCACAAGAACACCCTGTAAACGATGTTTAATTGCTGCAAAACTAGCTTTCTTAGAACACCCAGTTGTTTCGGATTATTATGGGATACAATTGCCATGAATGCTATCTTGATGGTATTTTTTCCGAACTTTAATCCAAAATTACTTATCTAGACGTGTAGCCATTGTATTTCGTGAGCAGGTTTATAAGGAATATTGTAAGGAATATAATGTAAAATAAAAGCTGTATTCAAACACGAGTCGCACGACATAGTTTACATATATGGGAATATGAAGTCCAGAACGAGGGATACCCCTGTAATTATGAACAATTAGGTAAGTTTTCCTCTACACTTTAAAACCCGGGTCGATTGCGCAGTTGGTAGCGCGCCGGGATTTGGAATCTAGTGCCCGAGGGGTGCGGATTCGAATCCCACCTGGGGAGGTTATACCCTTCCATGAAAATTTGACAATAATGTCGATTTTCCTCCATTGATTAGATAATATGGAGAGGTTTCCGGCCTTGTGGAAGGGTAGGTGAGTACTGGTTATAGACAAAGGTCCAGGAAAGCTAGTTTAGTTGCGCTGGACGCCGTAAAATGACCTAAATTGTGTTGACACGGCGTTAACTCCAATAAATATAAAATATCTACACTTTAATTTTTTTTCTTGAGAATTCAATCGTTAGAAGGTGTGCAGCATTATGCACACTTTTTATCTTTTACTTGAAAGATTAATGGAATATCTTATGTATATTTTCTGTTGCAGATTTTAACTGAACATTTTAAGTAAAGCTGAATATTTATACGTGCTCCTGCTTTTTTTCTATAAATTATGTTAATTTATTATATGTGATCAATTTTTCAAATTTATGTTACAGTTTTGATTTTTATATTTTTAAAATTTAGCCTTTAATTAGTTTTTTTATTTGTGTTTAGTATCTAGGTCAATGGTACAGACAATACTGGAATGCACCATGTAGCTTTGCTGCATCTAAAGAATTTACTGATTCTGAGCAATACTTGACTCTTACTGACAACAATGTTGTTATTTTTAAAGAAACGGTCAGGTAACATAAACGTTTGTGCAAATAAGAATAATTAAGAAAGTATTCCGCTTATAAAAAATGTTTATGGCCAAAGAAAATTTATAGAAAACTGTCTAATTGCATGTATTTCTAATTATATTACTTATTATTTTGTGTTAACAGATTAAAACTTACATTATTTTTTCATCATTGGGGTGATGGCAATAGTGTAAAAAAATGAAAAGTACAATGTTGTTGTAATAATTTATCATGCTTTTATATATATTGATAAATGTTAATTGGCATCATGGGAATTCTACCTTATCGCATCTCTGTTTTTTCTCGCTTACATGTAATTGCAATCTGATTGAAACCCGATCTAAATATTTTCCGCTCGCATATACTCGCTAATTTAGATCTGACCCTTTCCAAACGAAGGTCACGTTCAGGTGACCTTTTCTCATCATAATATTCATGACAAAATTGTTATGATACGTAACTTGCTTACATCGTCTACGTCACGCAATTTGAAATGAGCCACCCAATCGCAGACTGTTAATAATACCGCTGTTAGATTAGCATGCAAACCTTGGTCTAAAAATAGAAATTACGAAATCAAAATGTGATTAATAGTGTTTTTGTCTTGATGAAAGCTACGCATTGATTGGTCGACACAAAGTTCATCTCGACGTGACCTTGCATTGAGAAAGTAGAGATCCAGTACGACAACGCTCTACAGGATCTCTGTTTACGGAGATTGATGTAATTGGTTCTGGTGTATTTCCATATAATATTTACGTGTCATATTATGATGGATGCACGCAGCTTTTAGTACACATATGAGTGTATGTAATTTAGATGTTAAAGTATCTGTTATATTTCTTTCAAGGAATCAGATATGTAATACTGTGAAGATGATAGCTATCCAAGGACAACATCCAGCCTCTTTCGTATTTAAAGATACAATGGGTATGTTCAATTATGTATATTCATTATCTGATTTATGTAGTTTAACCGATCGTTACAATCTGACGTTTGGGATATATAATCATCACGAACGCTTTAAATTCTAGGTGGGGGGCCTCCAGTCTCCCCTGACCCCCCCCCCCCCGCTGGATCCGCCAATTGGTTCATTGTTTAGTCTAGGTTTTTTATTCTTATCCCGCTCCCTAACCCTAACCCTAATTTGGTGATGAATTTTGCAGCGACAATCGACCTATTCACTATATGTCACCAACAAGAATCTAATATCGTTGCCTTAAACCAGTATTTATCAAGTGCCTTCGCAAGAATTATTGACTCTCCTTATGGATACAGCAGTCAAAGGAAAAATGGTCAATGACAATGTTATGATATGTCAAAAGATTGAACAAGAGACTCTGGATTGTGTTCGAATGGGCTTACCAGACAGTCAGTCAGCCAGTCGTTCTCATACCTAGAGCTTATGACGATCGAGAATCTTGATAACCTCTGGGTACAAAAATACTAACCAGTCTTTACTAATTGATTTGTTTACTGCGTACACTGAGTCGTATGAACAAATGTCACCACCATTAGACTATTTCGAGTCACGTGGGGGTAAACAAAATGGTATCTCTCACGACGTTTATTTTGGTGGTCATGTTTTATTATTTTTTGGTCAAAAGAGCCATGTACCCATGCAATGTATGATGATATTTCAAGGTGACAACATTAGCGGAAGTTACATTATTGTTGGTACTGACTACAAATCATGGAGTTTAACATACGGTTGTACGAAAATGTCAGTTTTCGATAACAAATGTGACGACCCATGGTTGAGTGTAAAGACCAGAATGCCTTTTCCAAGCCGTGCCGTTCTTGCTCAAGTTAATAAAGTAATTTGGAAACTATGGAGAGCTGCTTTAACTGATCTTCAACCAGTTAAACGTACAAAATGTAAGTATTTATTGTACTAGTTACATTAATCAGTAACAGAATGCTATTCAATTTACATGTATATAAATAACGGGGATGTAATTAAATATACCAGGCACATCAACAGTCAAACAACACTCTCAGTCTTTCCACACAGCAAAAGAAAACATAGAGGAAACTGTCTTTATATATATTTTTTGATGAAGTTTGTTTATTTGTTTCTTGGGTTTAACGCCGTAGCAACACAATGTACAGGTCATATAACGGCGGTCAGACAACCTACTCACTCCTCCTGGAAAGGTTAAATCTCTGGATTTAGCTGATTAACCAACTACTAAGCGCATACTTTCGTCAGTGACTGACAACTGCTACTACTTAATTAAAAATTATTGGTAGTGGGGGAGAATTGCCGTAGAAGTAATTTCATGACCAAGCTCCACGAAAGTATGCCCCGCCCGGGAACCGAACCCACGACCCCTCGATCAGTAGACTTTCGGGCAACCAACTGAACTAGCCGGGTGGCTTTTTGTGATGAAAGGGACGCCACAAAACAATGCTGCTTAAGGGACGCCACAAAAATGCTGTTTAATCTATAGACGGTATAAAAAATGTTCAATCATTTTAAACTGTACGGTAATCGTATTTTGTGAAATTATATCCATCATTCAGTTTCTTTTGGAATGTATTATATTCATGCCATGAGTTGTGATCAACTGTGTGCTTTAAAAAGCACTGATACAGTTTTCTATAAATGTCCCATATTTTCTGATCATTAGACAGCCAGAGCAAATTAAGTGTGTCTATTCATCTGAAATGATCTTTTACTTGTAAATTAATAAATTTTTACATTATTTTTGTATTAAATTTCAGCCTGTATCGGTGATGGAAGCGGTATGAAATATGGTTAAACAATGTAAAACAAAATATTTTCAAGACGGACAATAAAATAATAATAATCAACTTATTTTCTTCTTTCAAAAAAGGGTAATGAACTATAAATGTGTCAATCAGAAATAATGATGGTTGTCACAAATAAATATATCTTTACTTTTAATTTAAGTAAGTGGTCGGACAAAAGAGGCCATGGATACGTCGTGATTAAAGTTGATCCGTGAATCAAAGGTGATATTCGCTTTAACTACGCAGAGAAGCTTTTAAACGGGCAAATCACAAGCAAATTTGGAATTTAGCACTCTGTAAAAACCCCAATTTCTTATGTGTTACATGCTATTTAAAAGTTTGGGATAATTGTACGTAAATTTCTTGCACACGGAACTTAGTAGTGTGCCCTAGGGTGTTTGAGCCCAGGAACGCGTCCTACCCCTGGACCCCTGCTCCTACATATGAAATTGTCAATACCAAAGTTTATGATTATGGCTAAATTGTAGGTGTTGTTGTTAGTGGCATCATTGCTATTGTTGGCAAGGGCGTCGTTTCTATTCTTTAAAATTTAAGAATAAGCTTCAATTTGCCCGAAAATGTTTGTGCTTTCGGTACATTGATTTATCGTTGAATTCATTGCAGTCCTCCGCCCCCTATTTGTTCAAAAATAATTCTCTCTATAATTTGTCCTAATATTGTTTCGAACTATACTTATGTAACAATTGCATTGAATTGTTTTCGGCGAGAAATATGCAGATACAAATTTTATATGATATGTTGTTTGTGTTTTCACTGCAACTTTTTTGAGACGAATCTAAATTTGCCATTTAGAAAGACGGTGAAATGGACGACTAACAAGATTGTATACATGGACTACAGCTGCGAATGACAATTTAACTTAGGAAAGCTTATAAATAGTATTTACCATGTTAAGTGGACTATTAACATGTTCAGACGTGTATAGCATCGTACAAGGGGCACAACTCAACCAGACAAAAGTTAATTAATTATTGTGGTACTCTCCCTAGGTTGAATAAACTTAATGTTCCCCTAAGTGACATTCTTCCCTAATCTTTTCATTCGATTCTATCCCTTATCTTATAAGTAATGAAACCTATAACATCTCTAAAGAAGGGTAAAAGTGAAGGCCCTAATGATCTTATTCCTGAAATGTTTATTGAATGTAAAACTAGAATTTTTCAATTAATGTGTAAATTATTTAAATATATGATTTGTTAATTACATTTAAGTGACTGGTCTAATGGAATTAAAGGTCCAAAGAAAAGGGAAATTGTATAATCCCAATAATTACAGAGGTAAACGTTAAGGAGAATATTTGTTAAAATATCTTTGACGATATTAAACAAAAGACTGTGACAATTTGCTATTTTTTCAAATGATTAACTAACTCGGTTTCAATTTGGATTTTTAAATAATAAATGTATAGAAAAGAATAATAAGCTATGTGAGATTGAGATATACAAGGTAGAAGGGATAACATGAGAATTTTTGGACTAGACATTAATATAAGTGAAAACCAGCATTCATTAAAAGAAACAATCGTAAAAATGTTTTGAATGCAGCTATTCCTACTACAAAGTGGAATAATGATGATATTAACCACATGAATGTGCTTGGCTAAAATGAAGCTGGTAAACACCGCTTACAATTGTTAAACTGCGGAATGACGACGATAAGTCCAACACGATAAAAGGAAAGCAGTACGTAAACTGGAAAATAACAGTATACCACTAATTGAAGGAACAGATGATGAATCGGACAATGTGACTTTCTTCTTTAAATCATTACAATTCAAACAAATCCACAACATCGGAAAGTATTTAAAAAAAACTATTTTTTTAACTTATCTAGTTAAATTTACATTCTTTTATAAATTTTACATATATCACTTCGTCAATAAACTAAAGAAAACTCCCTAGCTAATCCAAAAACCGGAGTTTTTATAATTGTATGAGCTCCGCCGGAGCATGTGGTTAAACTAGGCACCATCGGAGCGAAGTGGATGAGATTCAGCCGGAGCATTGTTAATACATATATTTATATAGATATGTGAGCTCCGCTGGACAGAAATAACACAAAGCTCCTTCGGAGAAATATTTATATAATTCGTGACACCCCCACCGGGATAATAATAATAATACATCAATTCAATGTACATCTAACTGCATAAATTGATACGGAAAACTGGGATTTTATCGATTTTGAATCCGTCGATCAGGCATGTGAATTATTCATACATAAACTTATACATGTATCATTAATGTCCCAATGTATCCTTTCGAAAGAAATCACTATTAGACCTAATGACAAACCTTGGTACGATTCCGAAATGCGGCGGTACTCAAGATATAGAGACAGAAAAAGACTAAGGCAATAAAAAATCGACAAATATTGAATGGACGAACAAAACACTTAGAAACAAGGTTAACAATCTCAAAAATGCTAAAACATTTTCTTTCAAATATAGAAAATAACGTTCAAGAACTTCGATCCAACTCTACCATAAACTATTGTCAATCAATTAAACATTAATGAAATATTAAAAAACGCTCGGCTCAATTCCAATTCTAAGATCACATCACAATGATTTTTTTACTGATGAAGAAAAGACTAATTGCTTAAATGATTACTTTACTTCTGTATTCAAATTAAATGAATCAAATGCTGATTTACCTCCTTTCACATTTTATACAAATGACTGTCTACTGAACATCAATATTTGAGAAGATGAAATAGTAAATATTATAGGTAATCTAGATTCTAACAAAACAGTCAGACCCGATCTTATCTCTCTTTAAGTTTTTAAAAAATTAAGATTTACTATCTCTAAACCTTATGTAAACTCTACAATAAATCACTTCGTGTTGGTGATTTTCCGTCTTAATGGAAATCTGCTTTAGTTCTACCCTTATACAAAAAGGGAGATAACAATTGTCCTAGTAACTACCGTCCTATATCACTTATAAGTTGCGTAGATAAGTTTAAGGAACGATGCGTGTACATACACATGTACAACTTTTTCATTCGTAATAATCTAATGTACAATTAAACGAGCAGGTTTTTTTTCAGGTTACACTACAGTTCACCAAGTTATTGGTATACAACCAAATAGCTGAATCATTCGACAGAAACCACACACATCGTTTGACAAAAAGAGTTATTATCGAACAATCTTATTCACTTTTTAAACCTGTTACTGCTGGTGTCCCTCAAGAATCAGTTTGGGTTCCTTACTATTCTTAATTTTTGCTAACGATATAGTTCATAATCTTCTTAGTATGACCAGATTATTCGCGGACGTTAGGTCTTCAGCTTGCACAGCCTCTTCTGCTCCTGAGCTTCAGCATATTTTTAATCACGACTTAAACTTAATTTCAGTTTGTTTGTTAGGGTTTTACGGCGCACCAACACAAAAAGGTCATATCGCGCCGAAAACATTTGATGATACTATTAATTAAATCGATAATAATGTTTTAAAATCCTATATTTTATTACATATATTTATTTCCTTCGAAAAGTTAACTATTGCATATGATGGTAATGACTCAAAAGTTCTTCAAGGGAATAACCTTAAAATGTTTGTCACGGATGTATGTAAGATCCTGACAGTCAATGAGAACGTGTTTTACATTGAAATGCTCGTCACATGGTATATATTTAAGTGCTTCCTCTCTTTTGAGAAGGTATGAATGTGTTAATCTGGTATGACCAATTCTACATCGCGTAATTACTATTTGATATCATCGATTAGCAAAAATTATTGACGAAGATGAATCAATGGTTGGCTTTATGTCATGTAAAAATAGCATTGTTCCACATTGTTTGCCATTTTGACTTAATTAATGTTGATTAAACATTTGAAGTCACTGCTTGGTAATTTGATATCTACTGGTTGAAGGTTTAAAGATTATTAAGCGAAAAAGTTTCAGACTGGTCAAAACAATGGTAAGTCACATTCAATCCAACAAAAACAGAAGTATTATATTTTGGCTATAAACACTAGCAGTGGTGGATAATAATAAAAAATATACTTTTATTCCTCCACAATATAGGAGAGCAAAGAAACATTACAAGATATAACTACAAAAATAGTAAACAAAAAGTTACATAGTACGAAGACAATTTACAGGTGCATGTAAACATAAATAAATGCAAACAACATCATACTACTATTGTTCACAATCCCTTAAATTCGTTTACAATAATATTTCAGTATATCATCTAGTCTAAAATATTCAGTATATCATATACATTCATGGTAATTCACGATACAATGGATTGATATATGATGAACACATTTTACAAATGATCTTAGCAAGTTTTAAATATTTGAGACTACCAGTGATTTGACATGTAGTGGTAGCTAGAGACAGCATTGACTCACAAAGGCGTCTAGGATCACTGAACATCATATAATAATGTATACCTAGAATATTTATACATTGGTCAATAATTGTATACCGCAATAAATCATTACTTGTACAATAACAAAGCCAATGAGTAACAATATCGTAAGTAAAAAGAGAGCATTTTTCACATGTTTTTTTACAAAATCCCTAGAGTAAAGTTTAACTACAATAATAAATAGTCTTTTACATATAGGTAAGTAACTGTGGTGAGTTTTGGCTATTTTCCATATTTTACACGGAGAGTCAATCTCAAGTATATTTGATCTCAGATCACTTTGCATAACCTTAACAATATTGTCATATCTTATCAATTTATCATACATGTACATGGTTACATGTTTATTTATAAAGGCCTTCCGTGTTAACTTATACGGGAAAGTCCCAGTGGTTATATAGCTGTTAATAAAGTCCATTAGACCGTACTTTAGAAGTGTCCGGTATATGTCGGGGATGAATCCATTATGCTGACTGTCATAGCTTAAAATTCTTACGAGTCTTTGGTTGAATATGTGTTTAGCCAGATGTGTAATAACACTCTATGACCTAATGGATTATTTTACTACTTGTGTACTATCACCCTATGATTTAAAAGAGTAATTCACTGCTTGTGTACTATCACGCTATGACCTAAAAGAGTCATTTACTACTTGTGTACTATCACCCTGTGACCTAAAAGAGTCATTTACTACTTGTGTACTATCACCCTGTGATCTAAAAGAGTCATTTACTACTTGTGTACTATCACCCTATGATCTAAAAGAGTCATTCACTGCTTGTGTACTATCACTCTATGACTTAAAAGAGTCATTTACTGCTTGTGTACTATCACCCTATGATCTAAAAGGGTCATTTACTACTTGTGTACTATCACTCTATGATTCAAACGAGGCATTCCCTTCTTTTGTTTTATCACTATACATATTCTAAAAGAGTCATTTACTACTTGTGTACTACACTCTATGACCTAAAAGAGTCTTTGATGCTTGTGTACTATCACTCTATGATCTAAAAGAGTCATTTACTACTTGTGTACTACACCCTATGACCTAAAAGAGTCATTTACTACTTGTGTACTATCACTCTATGATCTAAAAGTGTCATTTACTACTTGTGTACTATCACTCTATGATCTAAAAGTGTCATTTACTACTTGTGTACTATCACTCTATGATTCAAACGAGGCATTCCCTTCTTTAGTTTTATCACTATATTCTAAAATAGAACTCTGGAAATCGATATCATCTAAGGTATCTTTATTTAACCAGACAAAAATAGACACGTCTTCACTGACATGTTCTTAAAAAAGGTCATTTTGGAAAAAAACACATTTATAGAAAAAATATCCTTATCTTTTACAAATTTACAGTATATCTGTTGAACAGGTTGCAAATATCAAGGTGCTAGCTTGGATAACTTTTAATAAACTTTGATGAACAGTTCTCTTCTGTACGTTTTCCAGTATTCTATAAGGTCATGCCTCTCTTTCACATGTATATTTCAATATTAATACTATTTTTCTATTTTTAACAGGACTCATCAATGGAAAGTCCTGTTTGTATATAAATATACTTAATGGTTATGAAAAGTTGTGATTCACATTATACTGAAGCATTCAAGACCACATTAGATTATGGGCTAAAGTGACATTTAGTGACATACAATCAAGAGTTCATTTAAGTAGCATGTTTAACAATTTAAAAACAGTACAGTAAATTTACAACTTTGCGTTCATTCATTTTTAAGTGATTTGTAAAATAATAAAATAGAAATAAATGTTAGTAATTTTACTACTAGTTTTATTAAATTTCAATGAAAAAGCATGGATTTTTTAATTTAAAAACATAATATTTTATGAATTTGATGACTTTTGAGTCAATAATAATGTTAAATAATATCTTCTAACAGTAAAATTAGTCCGAATACTCCATGGTTTTCCAGCGTAGCATGGCAAATTTTCCAGTTTTTTTCCAGCGTACCTCCATTTTCCATGTTTTTCCACGCTTTTTCATGGAAAAGCATGGAAAATTAGTCCGAATACTCCATGCTCCAAATTCCATAGAATTCCATGAAAATCCATGGAAAATTTGCCGTATGACATCGACCTTTTACAGACGGGTCCATTCTTTTTTATTTTGTCAATCATTTGTGTTTTCCTGTTATGCAAAATTATCTTACCTTCTCTTCATTGCTGTACTTGTAGAGTTTAGTATTTTTGAAATTACAATATTGTGTATCAGCAAAGATTGAATAATAAGTGGTAAGAAGGTAATTAGTGAAGGATATCAGGGTATAGTTATAAGATTCATACGAAGTCTCATATCTTTTGGGCTATTATTTAAAGACGAGCGCTATTTAATTTGAATAACAAAAACTGCAAAATTGCATTGCAAACTATGATGCCCGTCTAGGCTAACTTAAAAATAAGGTGGAAAGTCAAATGTATTACTAGTAAGTGATAAAACAAACCTTTGCTAAATATTTTGTTTGCAGCTTTTTGAATGTGTGTAAATATTCCAGGCAGAACTTACTCAAAAGCATTACTTGAATTGTAGTGCACGGATCAGTCAGTAATTTTCTGTTTGGTAAAGTGACAACAATTCCTACATAAAACAGTTCGAAAATCGCTTAAAATGGCTTTTGACAAATGATGTTCGCCTTACAATATGCTTGACATTAACTTACTGTCTTACAATAGTTTCGCATTCAATGCTTGCCTGGACAGTGTGTTTGCATGTCTTGCAAGAGTATGGTGGTAAGAAACGCTTACATTATCTATGTTTTAAAATGGGTTGACTTTCATTACTTGCATCTGAAAATATTGAATTTGTTTTGTTAAAATCTACCAGCCATGAAACTTAAATAAAGAAATAAATGAATTTAGCATACTAAATATGTCAGGCCTCGTAAACAAAAATGCTGAATATAGGTGTAAAAATTTATACGAAAAAGGCAACGAAGTCTCACTCATTGTTGTATTTAGATTTAGGGCATAATTAAGGAATTGAATAAAGGTATGATTGCAATGTATTATAATACAATAATAATAATTATTATAAAACATCTTCGGATTACTGTGCGATCTGGTGGCGAATGTGTATAAAAATTAGAATTAATGGAATTGATAAAACTAATCAATTTTCTGTTGAAATAATTGTCATCTCTAAAATCTTAACAGAATGACGATCGATTTCCGTTTCAATCGGCTAGTTTTATTATTATTTATATAATAATACAGAAACTCAACTCCGCCAACACTTCAGTCTTGAAGTAGTGCAGAAACTGTCATACTCCATCATATACTTAAGGGGACGAATGAGTTCAACGATGAAATGAATAGAAGCTGGTGAAAATCTGTAACTCTGATATATTCTATCTTCCTACATACTTCCTAAACCAAACTAAATGTCCATTTGTCAAATTCCGTCGTCTAGGGACTCTATAGCCAGTCAAACATAAATTAGACTGTATGCAAACGGACTGGACGTAGTAGCAACTTTCTACGGTCTGTGTACGAACGTTATGGACGAGCTCGGACGGGGTTGAACGGGAATGGGGTTCGATCGGGCCTCAATTTGCAATTCGTTCGACATTCGTTAATACCCCCGTTACACTAAACTCGTTTTCACTACGTTCTGAAAAAATTGGACCGAACGAGCTCCAACTGTGTGCAAACGGACTGGACGTAGTTGCAACTTTCTACGGTCTGTGTTCGAACTTTATGAACGAGCTCGGACGGGGTTGAACCGCAATGGGTTTTCAGAACTTTAAGTCGACTCAAAATTTTTTTGCGGCCACCCCGTTCTTAAATTAGACTGAGTGACAACGTACTGACAACGGAAAGGACGTACTGCGAACGGAATTGCCGCACTAGCATCGTACTTGGGACGTGCCTTGTCGTAGTTTGATCGGGCCACAATTTGCAGCACGTTTACACACCGACCTGTTCCGTTTTTAACTCGTTCATTCCGTTTACACACTGACTTAGTTACGTCCATAGTGCGTTGTTATCCCGTCTAAATGCGCAAAACAAAATAGTTCTGAACCAGTTTGCAACACGCTTACACAGAGTTCTTTAAGTTCGCAGTAGGTTCTCGGTACGTTCTACTCGTTTTTAGTAAGTATGCAGTTCGTACCACGTCCATAACGTCTACAGTACGATCTGACAAGGTTTGGTATACATACATACTATTTCTCACCAAGTTATCATCTGGGCCCAAGCTCTTAGCCTAGATCCATGGAAGTCGTTAATGCTTTGAATGTTGGCTTTGTACTATTTTTTATAGAAGCGGAGCAAGAATACAATTACATGTTAGAGGAGAATCACCCTCATTTTTATTGACTGGCTCAGGAGGCTTAGTATCTTGTGGCTTATATTGAGGCTGGTCTTCAAGAGCTTCACATGTGCAGGTGATTTTGGATCGTTTGGAAGCGATTGTTTTAACACGCACCGTCTGTATGGTTCTGCTCATTTTCGGAGACATGATGGTCACAGTGATGCTTGACGAATTGTGTCCTATAAGCTTGAAGCGCGGAATGAGAATGAGAACGGGAAGAAACGTCCTGGATATTTAGAGCAATCGGATCAGAACGTGACGTCATTACGTTCAGAACGCTCAAAGAACGAGATGGGAACGTACTTAGAACGAGTTGAACTGTCTTAAACGGGAAGGTCAAGTGTAAAGGAGCCTAGAAGAACTAGTTATGAACGGGTTAAAACTGACTTCGAAGGGGTTTGGACTAGTTTGAGACGGTGTCTCGTGACGAGAACGAGCAATTTTACCCGATTTGAACTCGATACCAACGGACTACAGACGGGATAAAAACGGATTGCACGCAACGGGAACTGGTTCTGAACGAACTATGATCGTATAGCTGATATTTTTCGACTTAAACGGCACGTTCTAACTCGTTTACAACCAGTTTCGCGATATTTTTAGGACGGGGTCGAACGTTCTGAGAACTAGTTTGGTGTAACGGGGCCCTAATAATTGTCTGGATGTCGTACTGAGGTTGAATATCGAACAACCTTGACGTTCGACATTCGTTATTTATTGACTGAATGTCGTTCTGAGACTGAATATCGACAGGCTGGATATAGGACCTTTTTTGCATAACAATAGGAGATGCTGTAATATTTACACACATTTTACTGCCTGATGTTTTTTCTAATATTTAAAGAGATGTCGGGGATAAGTAACTAATAAGAATTGAATGTGTTTTTGTTTTTGAGTCCATTCAATGCTCTGATATGAGATTTGAAACCAAGAAAATAGAAATGAGCCGCGTCAGGGAAAAACCTGCCTTAATGACAAAATTTTCGATTTTTATGTTTTTGCATTTTCACATAGGAAAAGGTTTGTAGTTTTTGAAGTCGAAAACCGCTTTCGGAAATACAGCTTACTTTTGACGCTATAGTAATCTAAAGTACCCATGGTATTCCTCAGAATAATGTCAAAATGAATATAATGACGTTACGTCATACTGTTCTTTAAAACAAGACCACTAATGATATTTATACATGCATAGTTATATGGGTATTACATTTTACTGGGTTAATGATAATTTTCGTTGTTCCCTCAGCAACCAAAATATTCAATTAATTCTATAATCATATATACAATTACCCGCTAAAGGTAGAATTTCCATAATAGCTGCTGTCAAACTTCGGGCGATATCGGATCATGTCCACAAATTTCGTGAGCAGTTTTCGTCGACGTCTTTAAAATTGATAAAGATCGGACGGTCATTTTATTATGTAAAATGTAAATGCTTCCTTATTCAAAATTTTTTATTACGTTTTTTATATAGACTAGAAAGATTATTAATTCTCACAATTATTTGAGATAATTGATAGAATTCGTGTTTAAATTTTAAACCGAAAGTTTATAAATCCAATCTTATCGATGGAGGTATAGATTCGTCCCCTAAAAATTCGTGCACAAACAAATTCGTAATCACTTAGTTGCTAGTGATTTAGACTGTAATTCTGGTGATAAAAAATAACAAAAAGCTTAATCCTTGATATGTGTATTATGGGAATTCTACACAAGAAAATGTCACACTTTCATAAATGTACGCATTATATTTATGTTGTTTACATCAATCAATCTTCAATCAGCCAATCTCTGCAGCCAAATTTTTCCAGTTGAATTCAGAATACAAGCTTATAATTTATTATCAGTACAATAACAAATTAGTTTTCATTTATTATCGTCAACTAGCTAGGCGTGTGTACGACTGATATTTGATGGCGTCAGCCTACCAAACAAAGCGCTCTTCATCTTAATTCGTTTGTTGGCGGCATGGAAACCATGTGTCACTTGTTTATTTACCCCTGTTAGTCAAATCTTCCGGTCTAAGAAAATCATCGATGATTGATAAAAAAAAACCTTAGTGTCGCTGTGCGGAGGTAAATTATGAACAAAGGAGATTTATTATAACGGCCGTTTACCACTCTGCTGAGGTGTCTTTCGTTAAAGGTAAAACATAGAGCAAAATCAACGGGTGAGGGGGGTTCTAATATGCCGCTCGTCGGAGGTTGCTGCTCGTTTTCCTTTTTGTATCTTAATTATTCAGATACATTCAGTGGTGGCAAAAATGTTTAAACAACGATTTCCATGCTAAGTAAAGGATGTAAATGCTTAAAATTGGACCAGTTTTTATATTGTTTACAAAATGAAATTCTCTGTCATTCGGGGGATTTATTTAAACTATGGAAGCGCAATGAAACGGGTTCAAAACTTTTGATGAGTCGCTTCTTTGGGCATTGTTAGCTAAATTAAGACACAAAGCATTACAAATAACATGTTTTTGTTCACAAACGTACATTTAAAAGTGTTTCATGTGAATTTAAGATCTAGTGTGGGTCGTGAAAATGTATGATACGACATCAATATGGTTCAAACAATTTCGTTATACAAGCTAGAGCATTGAATCATGCATAATTAACACATTTTTAAGTAAATTGGTTGCCTTATTGTTAGATTTAAAGGTAGTTACGCTTTAATTGTTTCATCATTTTTGTTAAATAAGATTGAGAGTAGTGTTGTGGAAATCAGAATTTAGAAAAAAAGAAACAGTTGTCAATAGATCTTTCCTTACCATTCATGATTCTTGATTGAAAGTCTCAACATAAATTAATGTTGTCATAAATCTTGATCTGCGTAGGTTATAGATCTAGAGCTCATTAAAGCTAAGTACGCGTAGACTCTCAAATTAAAGCATGTAATAGCAAAAAGAAAACATTCTGAAACAAAATTAAATTATACATATACATTAACTGAATACATCTTGTTTTTATAACTTATGGCTCTTAACTTTTGAACAGTCGTATATTCATTATTAGCTTATTTACGTCATGATGATGTTATAAAAATGTCTACTTTATTATCATGTACATTCACCACAACTGGGAGGAGAAACTTTTAGATTTTGAAGTAAGTGATAGTTATTTTTAACTCAATTTTGCACATTTAACGATATGTTGTTACTATATCATCATTTTGCTAAATGATTTAAGGTGCATCGTTTTGATTAAAGAAGGATTTTGATTCTTATTCCCGCCGACTCAAACGTTCGGTTTATATGTCGCTCGTCCGTTTTATTTTAGACAACTTGTTCTTGCGTTTGAGACACGTATTTGGGGCACAAAACTTTAAGTTTATTATCCATTTTCTTTATATATGCACTGACTAAGCAGGGATCGAAATACGTGCGCGATTCGAAAATCCACATTCGTATGCACATCTAGTGTCAATTTCGGGACAATGTGACGCCAGCAGTACCCAGAGGCTATCAAGATTCTCGATACCGTTAGAGTGAAACATTCCACCGAGGTGCATGAGAGTACGTATCTTTAATATCGATTATCGATTATAGAAATACTTTCCGATCAGAATAGAAATAAGAACGTCCACAAACTTTTGAATGTTAATCACTGAAAGATTAAACTAGAGACTATGGTACGTGTCAGCTATTAATTTATGACTCTGAATAAAATTAGATCTAACTTCGATAGTTTAGATATATTGTTACATTGATACTTCACTTGTAAAGACCTAGATCTACATACGTTTTGTCCAAGTGTTCATAAATTATATATGCAATATATATTACGAAACACTTGATAACGTTTGATATTGTTTATTGTTCGCCGAGTACGGCTTGATTTGCGTTCCCCTCGCAGCTCAGTGAATACATTACATTCACCCGCTGCCTTAAAACGTGTCGATTTATGATATTGTCCTCTACTTTGAACCTTTAAACGACCAATGAAAGTTTACCAAATTCTGATTTTACCGAAAATGACGCCATATATAATGTGATTATACTTCGTGGCGATGAAACGAAAAAATAACAACGAAGATACGACAAATGAATGCTTGTCCGTTTTATTTTGGACAATTTCCTCTTGCGTTTGAGACACGTATTTGGAGCACAAAACTTTGAGTTTATTATCCCTTTTTATGTATGCATTGACTAAGCAGGGATCAAAATACAAGATCCAAAATTTTATTTGTTACATGAAAATGATAAAAATGTTATCACTGAAAATGTTCAAAAATGACCGGTAATAGGATTGTGAGGAGTATTGTAATAATCCTATCAAATTTATTATTTCAACTCTAACATATAGCATAATATATTAGGATTAACTTAACGACAAGTTCCTCTCCTATTTAAAAAACAATCCATCGAGTACGAGTAAACTATAAACTCTATGAAGGTAGAAATTCAAATCTACGCCGAGCTAAAACTATGGAACAATTTTTGTTTTGATAAAAAAAATAAAAATCACTAAAAATGTGTTTCTCTCGAAAAGTACTGAACTATGATAATATATGATAGTTCAGTCGGGAGAGCACTCGCCTTGTAAGCAAGAGGAAGTAGTTAAATGACTTAAACAATGCGTTACTACGGCGTTAAACCCAACAAAATAAAAATATAGCCGTCTTGTTTTTTATGTCATACTGACTTACAGGGTATTTTCGCTTATTTCAACATTTTATATAATGCAGAAATGTGAAGCTCCAGCCAAAAAATTGATGTTATTATGGAAGGAATTAGAATAGATCAAGGCTCTGTTAATTTTTTTGTGGGGGACAAGATTTAACAGTTCCACAGGAATTGTTGCAAATGGCATTAGCCACAGAGGAAAATGTGTCACCAGACATTGAATCTGTTACAATATCTGGCTCAATCTCCCTTTCAATATTTTACAAAGGGGATGAGGTGAGATTCATTTTAAAAAACTAAAAAACCTAATTTTAGGCATAAGCTCTGGTTTTACGTACATGTGTATGTATTTATCTTTTTCCTGATGGTTTGAGGCCACAGGATTATCACTTAAAATGTTAATATTTTAAGCTTTAAGATATCATGTTCTACTGGTGTAAGGTTCATGTTCTGTTATGTTGTGTACCTATATATTTTAACTGGCTCTCATGTTTTATAGTTCATTTTGCAAGAGGTGTTCTACTAACGTTATATCAAATCTGGTACCATATTCTGAAGCTACCGGCCAATAAGTGACCTCTGCAATTTGCTTTTATATGTTTTTTTTTTGTACTGTGGTACACTTACCGTGACATATTGATTGCAATTATTTTGCACATTTAAATTTTAGCAAAATATGTTAAATCAAGGAATGTAGTTATATTGAGATAGACACAATTAGGCTTTATATCCTATGAGATTAAAAGTCATTAGTCTTTCAGTGATTGCTTGCTTGCCTTGGAATATGCTCAGATAAAAGAGCCCAATATAAAGTACTTTCAATAACCTTCTATAATGTAATTATTATAATAAAATAAATAGCCTCAAATAAAATGTTTTGTTGTTGTTGTTGTTGTTTTCATTCCTCCTAAAGTTTGTTCAAATGTAAAACGAAAACATCTTCTATTTTAACATGTATTTCACACTTTATATTGTTTTATTTTAATAAATGATATTGTTCTCTACCTCATGCTGTTGTGTTGTTGTTTTCTTAAATGTACTTGCTGCAGGCTGATCCAGCAATTGTTGTCTTCTTCATTTATGATAATTACTACTGCTTACATTAAAAGCAATTCATAATCGCAGAGCAGTTCTGTTCTGTTCTGTTTATAATAGCTATGAAAGAAAAATTACAATCAAAAAATTTCTAAAATTTATTTTTACAGTTGTTGAATCATAATAGCATGTAAATAATGATTTTGATTTTTCTTCACATGTTCAACATGATGTTGATATTTTAATTGAAGTACAATATTTCGAGATTATAGACAGGATGTATGAAAGATTTGTGTTGACATTACTGCCAATCATTATTTTTATTGAATGTGGAAATAAGACTGCTCACGGCTCTTCATCAAGTAAATGTAGTAATTATACAAGTCCATTGATCAATCAGTTACTAGAGTCACATAATATGCTTACATATGACCAGAACTCGTCATAAACACATTCTATCCTAGCCTACATGTATGCCAAGCTTTCTAAAAAAGCTCTTCATCTTCAGTTTTTTTATACCTAAATTAATGAATGGTTCTACGTGAGACCAGTGGACACCAAGTATGACCAAACCAAAACTTGAACAATTGATGGTTGTTTTAATTTTTTGAGTTTTCAACACAGTCTTGCTTCAGTGCTTTGATTAAACCAAATTATCAAAGGTTTAGTTTTCAACTTCAGAATTAATTGTAACACTTTAATTGACAATTCGTTTATCATGAGCCTTGACTGATGACATGACAAATTGTAATATCATTATTATGATAATCAAGCTGTACAATACAAACTCACATAATTAAATAAAAACCAAGATGCATTGTATACGGTTGAGATATTATCAATAAAAACTATTTTTAACTATTTTGAACTATTTGAACTATTTGTTAACTCACCTTATGAACAAACACTTTATACTTTACTATCTGACTATCCAAGAAAAACCGCGAAATACATTTCACATGACTACATGAATGTATTTCATTTACAGGTGACATAATAGGCCAGTAGGTCCGGGTACTTTTATATTTATCAATTTGAAACTTTATATTGTAAATATGTACTAGTCACTATAATAAACAATTTACTTACTTTAACGGATGAGTACTTATAAATTTAGAACTTGTCGCCCCTACGTATGCCTACCCCACAAATGTTTTTAATTGCGCGAGGCAGTCATTATTGAAATGATATGTTTGCTCTTGTCTTCAGACAACGTCACTCAAAGGTGTATAGTATCGTGCCGGAAGCAATAAAAGAATGCAAAGAGTATTTATTTATTCAGTTTGTTTGAATATTTTACTTTGAGACATGACCGATGTAATTATGGGACATATGATCCTACCACCGATTACGAAACACACTGACTTGCAGTAAAACACATACACCGGTAGAGAATACTTAATTGATACTAATTAGGTTGGGCTTACATGAAATAAATCCCTAAAGTCTTATTCATTGCATTAATCATTCGGGTTTTTTTATCTTATTGATTTCTATATCTAGAAACCATTCAATCACCAGAAAATGTGATTGTACAAAATATTAGAGATTTTATTTAATCAATCAACCCAGAAAACAAAACAGCGTTTGACGAATCAGCCAAAATCGTGTGACTAGTTAAATGCTAATAGCCCATAAAAAAGTAGACCTATATAAAGACGATTGACGAGTATTCAGTACTAGTTATTACACTTGTAGGAAGGATCAATTTAGGTAAGGTTTAAGTTTGTATACATTTATGTATTTTAGTTTGATTGCACAGCAACTCTTCAAAGTATATCTGTGAGGGACATTTTGTATTCACTGTGTAAATAAGCAGATATAAATACATTGCTATAGGTATACGGTGATATTTCTACAACCGTTCCATTTTTTTATCGCGTAAACCGAACAGCGTCAGATTATTACGAGACATAAAGAAGTTTTTAATTTAAACATCTTACTGATACTGACACTTGATATATTACTACTCGTTATACGGAGAATTTGAGCATCTGCTAAGTATGACGTCACAGAAGAAATACCTAGCGAATTATTAAAAACTACTCACAATGACATAGATAACAGAGATAAGAAAATTCTCTGTGTAACTGCCTAGCTGACTTTTGAATTACCCATTTCTTTCATTCTATTGGACAAATGCAAAATTTTGTACGGCAATGTAGGAAAAAAACCTTCTAGTATAGCTTTAAAATAGCAAAAATAAGCCACAAGAACTGAAAAGAGCGTTTTTCCGTGTTCGTCAGATTTTGAAAAATAAAAACAATATGTGGTGTTTTCGTAAGCGTAATAATTGAAGTAATGCACCGCCAAGGTTTTTCTATTTGAACTTAAGATATTTGATAAATTTAATGAGCGTGTGTCAGGTCCTAGTAAATATTTTTCTCATACCACTAGAATTTTATGACTTGCCTTTATGTGAAACGAACGGTAGCTGTCGTATTTATAAATGACTTTGTTGAGAGTAGTTTCCCCTTCGCACGCTAGATCGACTCGGAACAATTTCTTTATCAATCAGTATACATGATCATATAAAATTATCTCCCTTTGATAAAATTAAGAGTTTTTTGTAAAAGCCACTAAACGAAGACAAAATCTTTATCATCAATCTAAAAACAAGTAATACTATCTAAGATACTATAGAATATAACCGCCTTGGGATTATAATAACTCTCTCAAGCGGATTCTCTTGTAGAGGTCAATTTCTTTAAAATATCAGTTTCTTATGCTAGGTTTACATCTGGCCACGATCTCCCCGATTAGCCAGAGGCTAAAAAATCGGGGAGCTCTACGATTAAATGGTATACTCCACGTTCTGTTACGCTTCCTTACGAAATCAGCACGTTTTGTTGCGCTCTACTGCGCTTTGCTACGATCGAGCCCACGATTTGCATAAATAAAACTAGATTTCGAATGAAAATTACTATTTCTAATCATGTAACTATGGAATATTACTGAGTAGTAATACAAATTTAAGCAAACTTTTTTCAAATTTACATGCTTGTAAGAATATCACAAACAAAATTCATGATGGTTTTAGTTGTTAAAATACGATAACGTGACACAATTATGTCAATTTTGTGTATTGTCACATACGGACATGTTGAAAATTCTTTTCCTCATTGATGGAATCTTAAACATATAAGGAACAAAAAATGTCAATTAGTTTTAATTATGACACGGTTCCTATGATCATACATTATGACATATTTGATATACCATGGAGTTACGGAATAAAATCGCATTGTAATATGAATTATATGGTACAAAAGTATAACTTATAACAATGCAGGGTAATGTATTTGAAATAAAATTTGATATTATTGAAAACCCTTGTAAAGGTAATTTTTGATGAAACTGTAGTTGTTCATGACAATGATAGAAATAATGAACAATCCTTATACCGTTGAACTAATAGGCTAAGCCTAAAAAATAATTTGTGCAGCAAAGTAAATGTTGGTCATTTAATTTCTAACGTTTGCAGCAAAATAAAATAAAATTACTTTGTAGTCTATCACAGCTTTTACATAACATAAATGTTCTGTCAGTAGTTTTATTTCAATTGTTTAATGAATAAGTTCTTTGTAAACGCTTACTCTTTATCTTTAAAACAACATTCACTTTCTCATTAATTGAATTTAAAGCTCTTTTTGCGGCAAATGTTTCCAGGTCAAATCTAAACTTTTGAAGCAAACATTCTAAAATGTGCACCATGTTAACTACTTACAAGAAAAAGTCATGTCAGAGAAATTAAAACATAGATCGCCTATGCATGTTTCAAAGTTGTTTTTTTATTAACAAAATAAATATGTTATTTTATTGTTTATCTAAGTGTCGAAATCAAAGTATGTTAAATTTTGTTAGTTAACAACAACTCTTACAATTTAATCATTTATAATATGAAAATATGTTCTTCACATTTCATGTACGTCACTTGTCCTTCTAAGTGAATGGGCAAATATGCTTTTGTATCGAGCGTATAATTGCATTGAAAAAAAAAAATTCCTACAATACTTGCCATAAATGTCATTTTCTGAATTTATTCCATTCTTTTACTAAATCACTTTCATATCGAATTTGGTCACAGTAGTACAAATAATGATAAACAAGAAATGTCTTCAAAAAAGAAATACGGCATAGAAAAATGTGACAAGTATACAAGAAAAAAATTTGGAAGATTATTTACTCAAAACATGGACGGGTTACTTCTATTCTTGCCTTAACATCAATTCTTGCCCTAATGAAATAATTCATGCCTAACTAGACACTCACATATTCGAAAGCCAATCATTTTTAGAGAAAATAACATTTCAGAGCTACTGTAGTCAAAGTGCTCTGTCTGTTCACCTTCATTTGACTTTATCATCTTTTACCGTCCAGAGATTCTAATTTACTCAATTTACGCTGTGTGATTTAGTTTAATGGAAATTTACTTGTTGCTTACAGTAACATAAAGGCTAGTCATAAAATATTGCGGAATATGCACAAATATTAACTTTAATCTGACACACGTTCGTTAAATTCAACAATCAAACGCCTATGTTCGAAAAGAATAACCTTGGCGGTACATTACTTTATTCATAACGATTACGAAAACACCACCGATTGTTTTCAATTTCCAAAACCTGCAAAAACGGAGAAACACTCTAATTAGCTATCAAGGCATTTATGATATTTTTAACCGTTATTAGGGGGGTCACCTAGGTAATCATTTTTTTGCATTTGTCCAATAGAATGAGATTTTATTAATAGATTTGGGTATGCCGAAAGTCAGCTTAGACACCTACGCCGAAAAAAATAATCGACAAAACGATTTGTTGAAAACTTCATGTCATATATATAGTTTCTGCAGAAAAAAATACAGGTTCTCGTGTGGTATACTGAATTTTATTCAACGATAGGAAGTTTATTTTATATATATATATTTGTTATATGTACATTGTATTATAAACAAAAAAAACATTATAACACGTTTCTTTCTCATTTCAGGTAAAATTCCCTTGTACGGACCTCAATATGCATTTCATCTGTATTCTCTCATTGGTGGCATGTACGTACGGATTAGAAACTACGAGACTTTGGCAACCACCTTCGCCAATGAAAGGTTTTAAGCTCATGCCGGTAAGTATAACATATTGATATTGCCAAAATCAAGGTAGGAAATTCACGTGCCATATTTATTATATTTGGAATGTAAGTCCCTAGGCACAGGCAGCTCTTTTTTTCATATCAGAACTTCGTAATCTAACATATTTCAACGAGAGTAGGCTCATTATTACCATATGTACTAGGGCTGTCACTATACACAAAAAGCATACCGCGATATATTGCAATCGTACGCTAGCACCATATCTCACACAGGTGTTAGACCCAAATTCTCCTCATTATAGTATATATAGAGAAAATTTCTCTAACGCCTGTTTAATGGTCGTAGATTTCAAAGCGTCTCTAAGCTCATAAGGATGTCCCGATCGTCAAATCTTTTCAACTATCTGTTCCAGAAAGGATTGTTCAGCATATTTTTTTTGACGAACACCGACCAACAATTAATGAAATAGTCCCTTATATCCCTTGAAAGCCCTAACATTCGACTGATGTCAAACAACACGTCCACAATAAACTGAACTTATAGGTCCGTTACGAGTTAATTAAACAAAAAATATGATAAACCTACACTCTTTTGATAAAATAGTTTATCAATTCACGATGTCTTCACAATTCACAAAGTGCGACCAGTTATAGATAATTATAATATTGTCATAACTGAATGGAAGATGAATGGAATATCTTCTATTGTTTTTTTACAGAACATTTTCACAATGTTACCTTAATTAGCGTTTTAATTTGTGTTAAGTATCTAGGTCAATGGTACATGCAATTCAGGAAGGCTCCATGTAGCTATGTTGGATCTAATGAATTTACTGATTATGAGACATACATATCACTTACTGACAACAATGCCGTTATTTTAAAAAGAACTAGCAGGTAACATAAACGTTTGTGCTTATAAGACTAATCGCGGTAGATTTCCTCTAATGCAAAAATATTTTTTTATACGCAGACTATTTGTTGAAAACTGTTTCACATTGTTTTCTAATCTTTTCACTTTGTGATTTTTTTATTGTGTTAGGCCACAACAAATTGATCTTCTGTTCTTCGGATTTCCCGCACGTAATTTTCCGAAAATGGAAAAAAAAAATTATTTTTTGCGCCCGCACCTTAAAATTCGCACCGCACCTAGCTTTTTTGAAAAAAAAAGAATTTTTTACGCTCTCAAAATTTAAAAAGCGAAAAACGACGGTAAAACGTTTGACAATACCGTAGGTAACTTCGTCTGCAATAACGTTTACAGTGACACCGTTTGCTGATTTTCGCGCAGATTTACGCCATTGTTGAGATGGTTCAATGGTTCGTCAATACATCTGCGAATATTGATAATATACTGTGAATGGTAAGCTCGATTTTTCACTAAAAAGTAACATTTTAGTTTTATAAAATGTATTGATTGCAATCAATGTCAAACAACTGCCTTCTAGATAAACGAGTAAGCCCAGATTATGTCTACTTCGTCCCCACCTCAGCAGAGATTTCTTATCGCTAAATACAAAGAGAGCATGTATTTACCCATAAAAACTTGACACATATTGCATCTGCATGCAATAGAAATACTCAATTGGTAGTATTTCGTTACTTGTCACGACTTATATGATGAACATTCTCCGTGGAAGATTTACGTAGCGTCCCAAGTTGTTTCGTACTCGGCCCGTGTATTTTCGCACTCGGTCCGAATAAGTGTTTGTTAAAGTAAAGGTTAGCATTGGCACTTCGTAATATTTTTTGTTGGAAAATCGTAGCAGAATTAGATAACAGAAAAAATTGCGGGACCATCATCCATGTTATTAAACTCGTATAGACCAATGTGTTATGTATAATACGGGAATATTTGTTTTTATTATAAAAAAATAAGAATGTTTTATTAAATTTTTGATATTCATCAGCCAGAGAGCTCAGTTGGTAGATTATCCAACCAGGAAGCAAGAACTTTGAGATCAATAACTGCATAACAAAACTATTTAATTCATATTTTTGATACATTGAGAGTGAGACTAGGCTTGGAAGTTAGATCATAAGTGAAATCTTGATTTTATTTATTTATATATACTGGGTTTAATGCCGCGTCATTTTTTGTTTATTTTACGGCATGTAGGGCACCTAACCTAGTGTTCCTAGGTCAAGGCCGGAATCTTCTCCACATACCTATTAAATTTATGGAGGAAAAATGACATCATTGTCAAATTTTCATGGAAGGGTATAATCTCCCAAGGTGGGATTCAAACCTGTACCCCCAGCGCACTTCCAACTGGGCTAACGACCCGGGTTTAGTACTTTTTTATCATTTCCAAACAAAGAAGGAATTATATCAATTAAAATGATGTGAAGGGTCTGTATATGTTTTATGAGCCTGTTTTGCTATGTTTTTAAAGCATCTGCCTTTCAAGCCGCTCATGTTTTTTTTAAACTTGACCAATCCTATTACACATATAAACTTACTGATATTACTTTTTTGTTTTCTGGAATTATCTGACACGAAATGTCTGGACCAGTAACATTTGTTGCTTTAGCTAGAGATAACAATGGTAATGTGGCATTCCCTGCCACATCTGTTAGGCATCAACAGATAGACACATTAGAAGACTTGTTTAATAAAACAGCTACTCTGTCAAATAAGCATATCAATCATGATTGTATAGGAAGTGTCAAAATAGGGGACAAATTTGGAGGATCAGAACAAATTAAAATATCAGATGTAAGCATGCAGCTTGACATAGCTGTAGAATTAAATAAGAAATACATAGTTTATAGTTGATGCCAACCGGCTACCATCTTACAGCCAGCCATCCCACTGTCATGTAGATGTGTACGGGGCAGTCAACCAAGATGGCGGACCGAACGCTGATGAAAAGGTAAACATATATACACTCATAAAATGAACGTTTTTGTCGAAGGGAGAGGATGATCCTCCAAAGTAAGGAGACAGAGTAACTCGGACGATCATGTTACGCTACACTTTAAATTGATTTTAATCTATGAGCTCAAATAAAGTCAGAATCAGACTTAAAAGATTTTTTCTCCCTTCAAATTTTAAAATCATAGATCGACCAACTTTGTGATTCATTTATAAGTTCTTAAGTGGATATCAAGGGAAAAGAGGTTGTACATTATGCACCGGAGTCTATGCCTGGTTGAATACAACTGATTATACAGCAATAATTGTGGATTAAGTTAGAGAAATCGAGACAATAAAATATGTTTACCTTTTCATCAGCGTTCGGTCCGCCATCTTGGTTGACTGCCCCGTACACAGCTACATGATAGTGCATCCACATCTTATGCCAGTAATGAGCCAAATGTGTTTTCACTTATGATGAAAAAGTTAAAAGTATTTCGCATGCCATGAAAACCAGATGTTACTGATACAAAGAAACTAACAGGACCACAAAAATTGTTTTCTGATTTAATTGATTGGGATGCAAGTCTAGGGTTTGGCTAGACCTCTGACATTGTGGAAGGAAGCGGAAGACAAGTTATGAAAACACTGACAAATGCATTGTGGTAAATAGATCATTGTCATGAAAAACTAAAATCAGTAGGATGTCCAGTCCCCAAAATTATTGATAAATTTCAAAACTATAACAATTACAAAGCCTTACGTTTTAAAATTGCAGCTGTTAAGGCTGAAAGATTGGATGAAATAATAACCGATTTAGTTTCATCAATGGGGTTACCATCAATGTCTGATAATAGAAACAAAAGGTTAGCTTAAATTATGGAAGACTTAGTCAAATCATTAAATAAGTACAAAGAACGTCTTGATCGTGACAAAGAAGCACAAAAAACTCAACACCATGTTAGAGAACACCCAAATGAGGCTGACACTAGTACTATATATATTGAGCCAGTTGTTGAAACAAATGTTAAAAATGAATATAAAGAGTTAAACAATTTCATGAAGAACATTCAGGATTTTAATTTCATTGACTTGGATAAGTTATGCCCTGATAACCGCATAGACCGCAGAAAATTTATCAAATGTTTGTGTCTGTCTAAGCCAGTTATGCTACATAGAGTAGCCTATGTTGGAAGTATTGGAACCTTAAACTTTATTTGGAGTGTACCTTCTGGTGACACATCGGACATATTTGGTAGAAACATGAATATTATATCTAACATTTCTGAATGCCTTCCTAAATACTTCAGCAGAGCAATAAGAAAAGATTTCATTGATAAGTATACAAACCATTTGAAATGTCCAAAGTCTATTTTAAGGCATATGTACTTCACTTTGACAGGATACTCCGAAACAGCAGTCTGTTCTTCAGAAAACGAGATTAATCGAAAGGTATCAAAAATCCTTGAAGCTGATGATACTCAGCTTTTGTTAGATCTCAGAGCAACAAACGGATCAAATTTTTATTATGACAACTTCTTTGATGAAATGGGAAAATACTTTGATGAGCAACTGCTGCAAGTTAATGAAAGGAGGACAGGAGATGAACTGTACTTACCCCTGGCAATATCTATAAAAACTTTGAACAAGGAGTTGCAAGAAGAGTTCCTGATGGTACTCCGATACCAAGCAATGAAACAATTCGTTTACAGTTTTCTCCATGTAACACTTCATAATACTGCACTTAAGTATACTGGCAAATTCAATGTAAAGTTTAGAGTTCAAACTCGTCAGGCTAGAATATCCCATCCAGATTCACACTATGCCGCTAAGTACTTCCAATACATGAAAGAATTTTGTGCGAAGGTCAAGGACAGTACTATGTTCTTATGCTTGAATGATAAAGCAGTAGTGCCCATTGGAGAGCCGGGTGTGCCCATCTCAACTGGAGTGAGGGGCCATAATAAGGTATTGACTCCAGGACAAGGACCTTCATTAGTAGCAGTCGACCATGACTTTCATGTTGGAGGTCTCGTACCATCTGTAGTTCTTGTAGTCAATATCCCAGAGCATCCACTTGACAGTTTGTTTTCTGGTGACATTCATGTAACAACAAAAGAAAAAGTTTTCAGCCCTTCAAAACCTTTGCGACATGCTGCAGAATTAATTAAAATCCTAAGATCATCAACAAACTATTCAGAAGATGAAATAAACCTGAAATGTTCAGTACTTTGCCTTTATACAGATGGAGGACCAGATCATCGTGTTACTTATGAGACTGTAAAGCTGTCATTGACTCTTCTTTTCATACAGTTGGACCTTGATATGTTATTTGCATTACGCACTGCGCCTTCACATAGCTGGACAAATCCAACGATGCATGTCCATACTAAACCTCGCTTTGCAACATGTTGCTCTGGACAGAAATGAAATGGAGGAAAAGTATGAAAAAATTATCAAACGCTGTTCTTCATTGGTGTCTCTTAGAAACCAGGCTAAACTTAAGGAAGGTTTAGAAAATGCTTTTAAAAAGAGCATGGAACCTGTCATTGGAAAGGTTAATTAGCGTTTTGCTAAGATGAGCTTAAAAGGCAAGACTGTAACTACACATACGGGGTTGTCTGAAGAAGACATTCTATCTTTATCTGAAGTATTGAATGTTTGTTTGGGTGCAGATAGTCCTATTGCAACTTTAGATACAACAAGTGCCCACTTTAAAACATGCAAGCAGCTGCAGGTAAACCATTATTTTAATTGAGTTTTTCCATATCTGTTGACAGTAAACAATTGGTTTGATTACACCCTAAAAAATTATGTGTTTAAATTAAATTGAGACAAATATAGCACTGCAGTAGGTTAAGTTAGGTAAAGTACTAGTTAGCAGATTCAAATACATGTATATGAAAAAATGCACTCTGGTCACCCGTGATGCCAAAATGTTAGTGGTAGAAGCATTATATTATATAATATGCATAAACTTACTTGAAAATCATAATAGTATCAAATAGTTATAATTTAGTATCAAACAGTTTATAGTTAATGTCTGTTTAATAACTATAAACATACTTTAATGATCACAAATCACATAATTTTCACAACTCGTATAAGTATTTGCTTAGAAAATCATTAACAATTAACTGAATATTTATGATAGTTTCTTCCACCTGCGGCCAATTGTATAAACAATGGTATAATTATACCATGGTAACACTTACCCCAGGGTAAACTGGATGGTATGGTAACTACTGAGGTAAACTCAATTGTATAAAACAACTTACCACACCAGTAACCTAACCAGCGCTGGTAAAATTATACCCATGGTAAATATTTAAAACAATCCCATAATACATTGCAAACACGCACTTTGACAGACGACGCGAATTGTAAACAAACAAAATGGCTGACATCAAAGGAAAAAGATCAAAACAATTTAGTGACGCAGAGGTCTGTCTTTTGACTGAGCTAATGCAAACCCTGCATAGTCAACTGAAGTCATGTCATTCCTGTCCAAATGGCAAGAAAAAGTACGATCAAATATGGGCTGATATCGCCGAAAAGATCAATTCACTAGGGAATGGACCGAGGACGGTGGTTCAAGTCCGTGAAAAATGGAGAAATTTGGTAAGTTACTATTTGTATCCCTTCTAAGCTCAACGATCACTACATAAAGAATTTAATAACAGTGAATTGTATTCATAATAAGAATAATTCAAGATCATAGAGCATTTTGTAATTAATTAAAATCAGAAATTTAGTCGGAAAGAAATGGGTGTATATTCATTGTATTCGATTAAAAATGTTAAACCGCCATGACCTGATACTCGCCAAAACACATTTATTTTCTTATTTTACAGTTAAAAAAGGCCAAGTCAACATACACGGCAGAAAACGTTAGTCTTGGAAAGACAGGGGGTGGACCTGCACTACCTGAGATGTCAGGAACTTGTAGGTCGATCATAGACCTTTGTAAAGATTCTGCTAGCTTTAGCGGCATCCAACAGGCCGCTTTCAATGAATCAGGTACAGTAATTCTAATTTATAAACGAAATGAATGGATGATTTCCGGTAAAAAAATTAACATTGCAAACAAAAACTTATAAAAGTCTTACTTGAGTTATTTAGACTAATCCATATCCTCTGAATCAAATTAAATCCAAATGTTATTGTGGAACTAAAATCCAAATTGAACACGCAATCTTATAAATGCTCCAACATTTCAGATCCTGCAGCCGTGAAGGCTAATTATGTATTGTTATGGGAGAGTGCCGTTCCAGAATCTGCAGAGACACCACTTGCTGTACCAGGTAACTGATTACGTACATGTATCTACACTAAATTCTAATAAACTTTAAGACAAATTAAGTCCCTATATCTAGTATATCCAAATTTTAAATCCATTCTGCAAGAAAAACTCAGCACACCTTACTCATCCATGTCCAAAATCTAGAATGGTTAAGTTGACAGAATTGTGTCATTGCATCAGACAAGACTCATTTTTTAAAAAAGGGGTTATATAATTGAAACACACGTTTAAAAAATGTTCAATTTGCAATTAGCTGGATAATTTGCCATACCCCTGTAAAACTTTTTTTGCCGAAAGTATTTTTGCAATATGTCAAGAGAAATCAGTAAATTAATATGATTATAATGTTAATTACGATCCTAAAATCCATGTTCATAAAATGGTATAATCCGTGTGGCATGGTTAAAAATAGAACAGACAGGAATGGGGCCCCTCATGGGGAATACAGAGTGCACCCAATAGTTCTTAAACAATCATACATGTATAATTAAAAATTCAGATCTTTACATAACTCTAGCAAAAGATCTTTGAACATTGTCTTAATTTTTACATGAAATGGGGATATGGTTTCATAAAATTTGTCTATCACACAAAATCGCAGCCAATGTGATAAATATTGTTTGATGAGCAATCACCATGATTAAAAAAGTAATTTAGTAAATTATCTGGTACTAAAATTTATAAAAAGTCCATACTTAAGTTAACCATTGATGACAATCAACTTTTGCGTCAATTTTATTTTCGTAGAAATACATCCAATGGTTTATTCCAAGTAGAATGATAATTATGATAATTTAGAAAATATTTCCTACTGTGTTAGTTGGTAATTAATGAAGCTAAAAAATGAGACTATGGTTTGGTCATCATACTCTGCCTTGTAAATATTTGCTGTCATATTTTGTATGTTATTTGACATACTCCTTTACTAGCTTTCAGACCTTATGAAACTATTTATTAGAAAGCAGTATATATTTAGACTGGCAACTGGTCTTCTCAATACAGTGAAATAAGTGGTGGATCTAGGGGGGGGGGGGTCAGGGGGGTCATGACCCCCTCCCTATAATTTCCAATACATTCTTGTCGATTATTGTATTTCTTGACTTCTCGATGCTTAAAATCCTGGATCTGCCTCTGATTTCACTGAGAAAGGTAATTCATGATTCCTTAATAATAAAATGATTTGAACATTTTTAATATAAAATATATGCCTTACGTATGTGGCCTAACTTAAAGTCTTCGTGTAACATGGTTTGAGTTACTTTATGTCTATTTCATTTCAGTAACAGTAGATGAATCTTATGTTGAAGACAATGTTATGATAAGTTTGGACAATGTCAATGAAATGAATCCTTCTGTTGACAGCAAACCAGGTAAACATAATGGCACTATCAAGACTTATTATGTTATAGACATATGATAAATATCAAAACATAAAATTATGGATTAACATTACTCATTCACCTGTTTTAAATATATTATCACCTTTTTTAAAACTGTATGTAAACATTCTTGAAAGCAGGACATTAGTGTTATGATAATGACA
This sequence comes from Mactra quadrangularis, assembly GCA_025267735.1. Taxonomy (NCBI): domain Eukaryota; kingdom Metazoa; phylum Mollusca; class Bivalvia; order Venerida; family Mactridae; genus Mactra; species Mactra quadrangularis. The sequence goes on from CM046300.1 coordinate 9,504,073, forward strand.
ATTTTATGCAAATTGACATACAGCTACAAATGATGCTGTTTCATGCAGTAAAATTAAAAGTAGTTATAATTTATTTCATAACAGTTTTTGTTTTTATAATTATCTATTACAGCACAAGTTATTTAGTTGATTTTGTATTTTTCATTGTGTCTATTTTCATAAAGATGAAGCTCCAACACCTGATATTTTAGTAAAGGAAATTCCCACAAGTTTTGGAAAGGCAAGAAAAATGTAAGACTCCAGTTATTATACTAGGATAGGAAAGCTTTTTAACTATGATGCAATTTATACTGTGTCTTGGTGACAGTATTGACTATCTAACAAAATATCTAGCCATTCCATCTAGTTCAAAATGGAAAATGTTTCACATTTGATTTATCAATGATAATGTATTACTTATAGATAATGGTTATGCTTAGCATATCATTTAATGCAAATATAAGTATGAATTAAGAAAATAATCATGTACAGAATACCATTAATCATATAATGGTGTCATTTCAAACTATATAATTACATTGAACAAATTATGTGATAAGCTTTAATTGTAATATATTAGACCCATTTACTTAGATATTTTTCAATAACACAACTTTGTAGTGTATACACTGTCAAAAGGTCTTATTCTTCAAGAAACTCTTTCTTTATGGACTTTCCCTGATACTTGCATAATATGACACTAACATTTGCTGGGTAAACAAGTTTGTGTGAAAAGTCATAGTAATGAAATGTATTTCCTTTTTACAGCAATGACAAGCCCAGAACTTCAATGCCTTCAAAACCAACAACTGTGAAGGATGCACAATTGCATTATTTTCAGGCAGCAACTGAAAGTATGGAGGCACAGAAGATATGCTTCCAGAAAATTTCAAATTTAGCAGATGTGCTTTGTGACTATTTTTCCAAAAAATAAGAGACAATAATAATTATGAAAAATAAAACTAGAGACTGTACTAATAAGTTATTATTATTTACTGACTTCAATAAGTACATGTGTATTAACATTTCATTCATAAGTAATCATTTTTAAAAAAAAATGTTTGAATCATTTAATGGATGTATGAGTTTATACAAGTATGTATGAATGAGTTCATGAAATCATGAATGTTTGTATGAAATTATGCATGAATGAGTTTTTGCATGAATGTATGTATGAGTGTATGATGAATGTATGCTTTATAAATATATATATATATATACATAGTTATATGCTTGAATGTTTGCGCATTTTGATGTAAAATGTATATTATAATATCTTACTATACATATGGTAATTTACATGAATAAAGTCTTATAATATGCACTACAATATACTTACTTTTTACCAATCTTTGTACAGAATTTTAAAAAATACAATTAAAATATAATTTCAAGAGTACTAAAATGGTGATGAATTTTTGTAGTTGAACGAGATATTATACAGCTCAGTGCAGTAAAACAGCATAAGATATTCAACTTCTTACATAGACTCAGTGGGAAGATAGGGCTTTGCCTAACTGTGTTGCCTCTATAAATAAAGTCATTAATATCATATCTTTCTATCTTTGCAATAGACTGTCACTACTGTGGCATCCTGTAATATTTGTTATATAATTATTTGTTGTAAGTTAAACATATAGTTCCATTAAGTATTACTTCCAATTATCAAAATGAATTATTTCACTGAAGTTATTTACAGGTATTATATTTCTGAAGTAGGACACAATGGCAACATGTAACAATATCTACAACTCAAGAACGTGTTTATACCACACGACAAATATGTGACTTAAGAAAACCAAATTCAAACAGAAATCAATATCATGTACAAGTCATGTATATTTCAACTAATACAGTATTGCATACATGTATATCATTACACTGCTTAACAAAAATGCTCAACATATTATTGTAAATACATATTAAATACAAATACAATGTATATATATATCTTAAACAAAACCTTTCAAATGTTATCACAGACATTAAAAAATTAACAATAAATCTTAACATATACATATATATGATCAACATTCAGTTGGAAAAATAAGTGTCTCTAATGTGATTTCTCACTCCCCGTCCATCATTCACACCTTGATATAATACAATGGGTGGCTCATCTTCATCTTCAAGTCCAATGTCTTGAGGCTCACCCCACAAAATTCCCAAATTATACAAAACAGCACAAGCAATAATTATTCTGCTGGCTTTTGCTGGCTTCATGCGTATCTGTAATTCAAGAAATAGATAATCATTAAGACAATAATTTGCAATATTTTTCACAAAAGTCTGCAAAACAGAAAAGTAAAAAAAGGACAAGAATCGTTTTGCAGCTATTATTTCCTTGATTTTGATTACAGAGAATATTAAAGGTTCTTTTAAACCCCAATAATAATTATCATAATAATAAGTATTAAAGTTTTTATGGAAAAAAACTTTTTGTATAAAATGGTCTAAGTTTGTTTTTGCTTTGTAACATGAGAAACAACTGAGATGAATTATTACCAAGTTCACACTGGGAATTATGAAACTAACAAGTTAAGACTACTGAAAATGCTTACTCTTCAATACATGTAATTATCATTATAATTTGCCATAATGCTCTAGTTTATATCACTCATAAATTGTATTCATGAAGCTTTGATAAAGATGTATGTAGTTGTCTATCTGTGTTGATTTCATTGTTTTAAATACTTACCTCACCATGCAGAACATGGAACTTCCTCTTCCAAACACCAAATACTCTCTCTACTATGTTCCTTGTAGACATATGAGCCCTATTATACTTTTCTTCACTAGCGTTGGCTGAAATGAAGTAATGAAAATATTAGTTATTTATCTACATATGAAGAAATCATGAAATAAGCATTTTATAAAGGCTTTTATACTATGTGTGAAATGGATACTTTGATTTATTATGTTGTACTGATTTAAACTTAATGTGGAAAAGTAGATATTTATTCAATTTCCTCATAACACCGGCCACTAGTTATTGAATCTTTTACAATAACACTTTTATATTGAATAACTACTAAATTTAAGTTATACCTAGCTGAGTCAGAAGATATTTAACTGATACATTAGCTAACATGTAGTGATATTTATACATGATATTCAAATAAGTAATGTCACTTTACATGTAAGCCAACCATAAATAAATAGGTTTGAAAGTAGCAGAGTGTGGCATTGTGGAAACTCACAGATGCAAAAATTACAAGTATAAGCAATGAGAAAGGTAGGGTGCTTATGTTATTATAATGAAAATTTATATGTATATTACCTGGGTTTGGATATGGTGTCATGAGGAAGGGTCTACAAGGATACCCACTATCTCCAAGCAAAATACCTCTTTCATAGTCTGAAATAGACAATTATGATAAATATAACCTTGAGGATTGCTTGATTGACATGTTTTCACTATGATTATGAAATTAATGGTCAATCATTTATTGCAATTACCAAATGCTCCTTTTTTTATTCGCCATATTATAAATCACATTAAGAATGGAACCAGTCATCCCCTTAATCTGCTAGTCTGACGGCTCCGAAATCAATTTATATTGCGAATGTATTAAGCAATCTATATTCTAAATATATACAGCTATTAGGTAAAGTGTCTGCAATTAAGGACTCTCAACATTATAAACTGTTGAAATTTACATTCATTTACAGTTGTTGTATGTAGTCAACAATTCACTCATAGATCTATATAGTTTATGACATAGGTGGATCTAGCGGGAGACAGACTGGTTCAGACCCCTTGGAATTTCCAAAACATTCCTGTCCACATGTGTATTTCTTGATTGTAATTCATTTATTTAGTAGATTTGTGTTGCATTTGTTAAGCAACTCATTTTCTTAATTAGATTTTTAGAGTAATATTATGCAATATTTATACTTAAATGTCTCTTACCTTGATGTGTTCTTTCTAAGTGACCACAAATAGCAGAAGAACGAAATACATGGGCGTCATGACATGAACCAGGCCAACATGCATTTATACTTGTGATTCTGGCTGTAAAATAAAAAAAATGAACAAATAATTTTATGAACAATTCTAATTCAATGATAGTCTACAGTGCTTACATAAAAATCATGAAGGAACAGAGTACCAATTCTTTTTATAAATTTGTAAATAGTAGGATGGAGGCAGAAACATATTCAAAAAATAATTTTTTGACCCCCCCCCCCTTACTAGACAAATTTCGCCCCCCCCCCCTATAGAAAAGTCCTGGATCCGCTCCTGGTTTAATGAAGCAAATCGAGCACAAATAAATGTGTTCATGTTATAAAATAGTATCAATGTTACATTTAATAATAGACAGATATATATGCAGGCCTATGCTTTCGTCTATTTATGGAAAACACATAGATTTCTAAGTTTTACAACCATACTCATGAATGAATAGTGAGCGTAGTAAGTGTTAAAATTGACTGTATGTTATACGCTTATCGGCTCACTTTTAATTGATTATCATTAAAACAAAAACCGAAATGTGTCAAATATTGAAATGTTAATTCGTTTACAATCCATAAGTACGGTATTCTCAACAAATATTGTTATCAATGAATGCTATTTTTACCCATCGGGAGCCCCACTTTTACACGAGGACTATGGTGACGTCATCATGTAATTTTTATGCGCTGCGCATGATAGTTGTACTAGTTTCTTTGTAAACAGGAAGGTTCTGCTGGATATCATGACAGGCAATCGTGTTGCAGTTTGATTATACATGGACTTTAGATATTTTTATTTATAATTGAATAATATATTATATTGGAATACTCTACCTCTATGGTCACAGGTAACCTGAACATTTATTGAATGACGACGTTTTCTGTTTACATATGACTGCTCGTCTTCACCTCCTGGAGACTGTATATGAATGTGAGTCCCATCAATACATCCAACGACACATGGAAAATGGTTTGACTTAAAAAACCCAGACATAGCTGATTGACGTTCCGTGTCTGTGATGGGAAACTTAATGGCCATGTCCAGGAGGTCATAGAGTGCATCAGTCACCTCGGTCACGGTCCTGCTCACGGTCGCCACGTCTACACCAAACGTGTCCCCTATAACCTGCAAAAATGCCCCAGTGGCATAAAAACGGAGAGTCATTAGCACTCTATGTCTCGTTGTCAATGCAGCGTTCCGTCGGGTCGGTCGTCGTAGCCTGTCATCCAACAACGTCACTAGTCTGTCTATACTCTCCCCAGAAAACCTGTACCGTCGCCGTAACTCCTCGTCATTAAAATCAGTCAGTTGTCGTTCCACACGTCTAAACTGTCTCGGTCTTCTAACAGTTCTGTGAAGTCCTACGTCAATGTCGGCCATGATGTTGGAGGTAACTACTGTGGTAAATCAACTTACCATCCTACTAGACCAGGGTTAAATATACCCTGGTAAATAAGCAAGGTTACCATAGGTATATTTTTTATACAATCACTTACCACTGTGGTAACTGGAAACTTACCCTGGGGTATGATTTTACCATGGTAAAAAACGTTTATACAATTGGCCGCTGACAGGATTTTTTTTAAGAAACATGCTGAGTCAAGCCACTATTGCTTTCAACTGAAAAAATGTGGTTCAGATGAGTGTTCATACTGTTCTGTCAACACGATACGAGACAAAAATCTATTTGACAATTTGAGTTTTCTATCAGAACCTTGTCCAGATGATAGTGGTGAACATTATGTAAATATTTACAGCTGATGATATTCAATTATCTCTTGTACGTTATCATTTTTTGAGAATTAGAATTTTAATTTCTATTAATAATTAAAATATAAAAATATGAATCTTACTTTATGCAATTAAACCATGGTATTTGTGACATGGATGTCTTCCATTTATAAGAAAACACTTTTTAAAACCTGATATAGTAAATTCAGACTTTTCGTAATTTATAAGAAGCTACTAACTGCTTGAGATTAGATGGACCAAACTTCCAGAGAGTTCTAAATGTATACATTTTTTTTCCAAAATTAAATGTATGTTATTATTTTAGATGTATGGAAAGACACTTACAAGAGACAAGTTCCACCCATCTGCTTCAATGACAGGAGATTTTGATCTGGAAGCCAATAATTATGACAAGCAACATGGAGACATTTTCAAGGTATGTCTAACTCTTTTTTATGAGATTATTGGCATGGGACTCATGGACGGATCTACTCTCCAATGCATCGGTTCGAAAGATTCACTCGTTCACCTTCTACCTCTGCTAAAATACCACGTACAAACTGATATTTCTATATTTAGACAGAGACACATAAACATTTTAATCGCATGACTGTCACGTGTTTTTTTTAAAAAAAGATGCAAAAATTCTCACGCTTGTAATTTCAAAATGTCGAAATGCAAAGATGTTGGACAGTTTTGCATAAGTTAGATAATGGAAAAATAACAAAAATGAAAGTAAACATTGATCTTTTAAAACGTGTATTTCTGATCTTTTAACTGTAAACATATTTATTAACTTATTAAACTTTAATACAAAGTGTAGCCACGCTACATATGACGTCATACGAGGTTGCATTCGTCACTAGTACGAATTTACCATATAAGGCGTTGTTTACCTGTTCAACCAATCAAAATGCGTATAAAGTTTTTCAGCTAAATTGGAATTTGGTAAACTTTCATTGGTCGTTCCACGTTTTAAGGCAGCGGGTGAATGTAATGTATTCACTGAGCTGCGAGGGGAGCGTAGGGCGGATCCAGGATTAGTTTACACTTTTTGCAGAATAATACATTATAAATTTTGTATTAATAGTACAAACTACATAACCATTAGATCTATGTTAAATTTAAATTGACATTTCTAAATAAATATCTTACAGGAAGAAGTCTTACAAAATATAAAGTCATACAAGACCTACATTTGTGGTGATGAAATAAATGCTGTTGGTATGATTGTCAAGAGATGTGTTTCCTGTACATCTAAAGTGGAAGTGGCTTATTATTCTTCTAAGTGCCGTCAATATTTACCTCCAGTTTGCATTTATTGTGGTGCTAAAGATTCATAATTAGATGACAATAACCAATACATTGCAAACCTGTGTGAGAAATTTTGTACTGTTCGTCCTTTGTGTGACACATGTCACAAGCAGGGAAAGGAAGCCAAGACATGGGGGCCTAAAAATTTACTAAGAGACAAAAAACCAAATAGACATTATGTTCTGGTATACATTTACTACAGACAGGTCCTATTATTGCTCTGGTTTTCTTATTATCCTTGCCAATTGGACAATTTTCTGCATTTAAAAACTTTGCATTTTAAATGAAACAAAGCAATTTTTAAGGACAAACTATTCTTGTTTCCATATGCTTAAAAAATTCAATAGCAAGCATTATTTTAAGCAAATATTAACTATGCTTCCAAAACATTTTAAGTTTGAGTATTCCTACTAATAAGACCTAACTGCTAATTAAATCCTTTAAGACTTTTGTGGGGATAACTAACAATTGTTGCTCAATGATTTATCATTTGTTATCATATATTCTTTATTTATGAGACATTATTATTGTCAGGGAGACATGTGAAAAATGTTCTACTCCATTTGTTAATTTTTTACCATGGCTTGATTTATGTCATGATTTTACTTATCTATCATGTTGATATATTCTATTTTTAGTATACTTTATATGAGCATTTTTATTTTGCAACATTTTGTTTTGTTTTACTATTTTGTCCGACAGACAATATTTATTCTATGTATATACAGACATAGTTTACCCCGTACTTTTTTATTATCAAAATGTTTCAATCTTTCAAATCTGAGCTTCACATACAAAAATTATGTATATGAAAAGAATTAAACTTCATTGTTACTAAATTACACTGTCAACTACATTATACATGCATATATACTTTGATAATACATATGTAATTGTTCCTTTCTCACAATAACACTAATCATGTTTAGTTTGTGCATGTAGTAGGGTAGTATTTTCTTTTGATAAGTCATAGAAGTAAACAAACTTGACATAATATCCCTTAAAAATAAATACAATCTTTGATGTGGATTAGTTCATTATATTAATTATCAACTGTTCATTATATTGTACAGTGGCAACCGTGCATTTGTGTTAATACTAATTTGTTTAGACTTTTAACCAAAACTTGAGAATTTAGAAACAAATTTTTAAGTATATATACATGGATTACAATTAAACTTGTATGAAGAATTAATACTCCTATTTCAAATGCTACCATCTGTTATAGCTGTCATAATGTGTATGTATGTAATAACATTCAATTGTTTAAATGGAAAAACAGCTATTTTTACAATTGTTAAGATATTTTTGGATGGCACTGTATATCAACAGACATGACTTTTAATCTAACTGTGACTTGTAGGCTTTATGGGAAATTTTTACCCTAGGTATTTACTTCTATGAATGCAATATCTCTTTAGTCAGTATACATTCATATTGTTTTGCTCACGTTACATATTTGCAATCACTCTAGTCATATCACTTGTGCCTGTTTTAAGTACTTTTTATATGTTAATTCAATGCCTGTTTTAAGTACTTTTTCATATGTTAATTCAATGCCTGTTTTAAGTACTTTTTTATATGTTAATTCCAAATTAATTTAATATCATTCCTGCCAGATTAACATGATCTCAGGTTATATAATTGAGATGTATGATCTCAGAATAGTAAATTTTGTTGTAGTAGATTAGTATGTGATGTTTCTTTTTTACATTTGTAGTATTTTTAGTAAAATAACTGATGTTATTTGCGTTTTTGTAGTTTATGTTACTTTAGGTTAATAAAAGTTGTAGAAAAAAATTTTTTTTTCGCTTTTCGCTTGCCTGTAAAATTTTGCGATGTGAAATTTTTTTTTCTTCGCTCGCTCGATCTTTTTTTGGAAAAATTTGTTTGTTTGTTTGTTTGTTTGTTTGTTTGTTTGTTTGTTTGGGTTTTACGGCGCACCAACACAAAAAGGTCATATCGCGCCGAAAGCAATCAATGATACTATTAATTCTAACGAAATTAATTATGTAAAGCTTTATATCTCATTATAAACATTTATTTCTTTCAAAAAGTTAAGTATCGCATATGATGGTACAGACTCAAAAAGTTCTTTGAGTGAGTTAACTTTAAAATGTTTGTCACGGATGTCTTTTAGGTCCTGACAGTCAAAGAGAACGTGTTTGACATTTCAAATAGTATTAATAACAATTTTATCATTTTTTCAGATTCTTTATCTGTATTATTGGCCATAAAAAATCGTAATTTAGACAATATTCTTCTTAAAAGTATCGAATTAAAATTACATGAAATTTTAAAATCTAAAACAGTACACCTCTGCTGGATACCAAGCCATATTGGTATACAAGGAAATGAAAAAGTTGATATTTTAGCCAAAGAATCTTTAAACCTTCAACCAGTAGATATCAAATTACCAAGCAGCGACTTCAAATGTTCAATAAACACGTTAATTAAATCAAAATGGCAAACATTGTGGAACAATGCAATTTTTAATAAATTACGTGACATAAAGCCAACCCTTAATTCATCTTCGTCAATCATATTTTCTAATCGCAGAGATCAAATAGTGATTTCGCGATGTAGAATTGGTCATACCAGATTAACACATTCATACCTTCTCAAAAGAGAAGAAGCACCTAAATGTATACCCTGTGACGAACATTTCAATGTCTTTTTTGGAAAAAATCCATAGAACATAAGATCAATTTGTTGTGGCCTTACCTATTATTTTGTGTAGACAAATTAAAATGTACTGTACCACTCAAATGTATTTGTATCAAATGGATGATATCAAGGGTGTAATGAATGAAAACTACTGTTTTTTTTAATAATAATTAGTCCCCTGCCAGTGTTTACATCGGGGTAGACTATAGGTTTGCACCCCGTCTATCTGTCCGTCTGTCTGTCCGCTTAAATCAGGATCCCGCGAAATAGTATCCAAGCTATAGTTAAAGCCCTTCAGCCTTTGGCCAAGGATTAGGCCAAGTGTCAAATGCCAAGGTTGTTTGGACCTCACACACGTTTTTTGTTTTGAGGTCAAGGTAGGTCATGCTGCTGTTCTAAAATTAGCCATACATCACCGATTGGGACTTCAGTATTGTCTATAATACATACTTACCCTTGTTTATAATGCTTTTTTAAATAACTTGATAAATGTTAATTGGCAACATTGGAATTTACCTGAGCACATCTCTATTGTTTTGATATATAGGATCTGATGTAATTTCATATAATTTACGTGTCATCTACTGTTGGATGCACGCAGCTTTTAAGTACACATATGAGTGTTTGTAAGTGAGATTGTTAAGTATCTGCTACACTTCTTTCAAGGAATCAGATATGTAATACAGTGAAAATGATAGCTACCCAAGGACAACATCCAGCCACTTTCGTGCTTAAAGATCCGATGGGTTTGTACATGTATATACTCATTATTCGATTAATGTAGTTCATCATATCGTGAGAATCTGACGTTTGGGATATACATAATCTTTGTTGAATTGATTCAAAAGTTGAACTAAACTAAAATAATATAAACAAGTCTTGTTTTATGACAATTATCATACAAATACTGTATGAAATGTTTCTCTGTATATGTTTTAGTATCATCAAACATTAGTCTGAAACAAAAAAAAATGATTTGATTATTAACATTTTTTTTAATTATTAAAACTTTTCTGTTAGCAAGAATTTTCTGTTAGCAATACATGTATCTACATTCCATTTTTGAAGAATAATAATTATTCGCTTTTTGGAACATATAGGACAAATGCTTGAACTTTAATTACACATACACACAAAATGTAAAAATGAATACATTTAATTGTACAATTAGAATTATCAAATTTGATAGTCATTAAAGCAGAGTGGTCTTAATAAGGGACATTTTTCCCAAAAAAATGGCTTTAGGGTTTCAATAATGGTAAACATCTCCCAACTTTGAAATAATCAATGTGAACTGTTTCGCGGCACCGTAACGTATAAATAAAATTAATGTATTTGTATGATGCTTTTTCAAGGTGACAAGATGAGCGGAAGTTACATTGTTGTAGATACCGACTACAAATCATAGAGTTTAACATACGGTTGTACGAAAATATCAGTTTCCGGAATGAAATGTGATGACCCATGGTTGAGTGTAAAGACCAGAATGCCTTTTCCTAGTCGTGCCGTTCTTGCTCAAGTTGATCATGTAATGTGGAAGCTATGGAGAGCTGCTTTATCTGATCTTCAACCAGTTAAACGTACACAATGTAAGAAGAACTTATTGCTCTGGTTATATTTTTCAGTAACATAATGATATTCAATTTACGTGTTCTTATGGTACAGAAAAGGAATGAAACCAGCAGCAAGCTACAATCAACAAAGTCCAATCTATTTAACAACAGAATTCTATAGAAAATTATAAACAGAAGAAAAATGTAAAATATAAAATAAAACTTTAGTAAATGTATGTCCAATTATTTACTGATACTAAGTTCTTGGTTTTCACATATAGATTAATACAATTTTACATAAATGTCGTATTACATTTCAGCCTGTATTGGTGATGGTAGCGGTATGAAACATGGTTAAACAATATAAAACAATTGTGAAATATTTGTAGTTCAAGATAAGCAATAAATATTAAAATCAGCATATTTTCTTTTTTGCGGTGGTACATGTAATACATTTATGTGATGGGTATCTATGTAAGACCCTCCTTATATTATAACTACTTTCTTCCGTACAAGATTGGAACAACCTCCTATTGAAAATCGTTATCTCCTAACACTCATCTTTTAAGTCGGCGTTTACTTGGAACCAAAACAATGCACCGGTATGCACCAGTTTATATGTTTTACTATTCCAAGGAAAGAAAGCTACAGTTTCTTCGAGAACGTCTTCGTATTAAATGTAGTACACTAGAAACATCCCTCCTCCTATGCCTGCTAATTTCTAACACCATACGGTCTTAATGGTCTTCCGTACTTTTGCCGGTAGTCAATAACTTATACATGTTACATCATGATGCATTATGTAAACAATATTTTTCGTTTTTAATTTCAATTCATTTTCGTTTTTAAGAACCAATGTTTCAAAATGAAACTTCAATTTATGAGTTATGCATTTATAATAAAGCGTTTGAATGATGACATGACAAATTTTAATAGCATCAGTCTGATAATCAATCTGTGCGTAAATAAACAATAAAACCATGAATCATAATGCATGGTTGAGATTTTTGTTATCACTGGGAAAAAAACTAAAGTTTATTTTTGTAAAGGGATGAGTACTAATACTTTAGAACGTGTCGCCCCTGCGTATGCCTACCCCATTAACGTCTTTTTAATTGTGCAGGGCAGTCATTATTTGACGAATAATAAGTTTATTCTTTTCTTATGACAAATTCACTCAAAAATGTGTTATATCGAAGCGAAAGCAAAAAACGTTTGCAAGGAACATTTTATTTATTCAGTTAGATTGAATCTTTTACTTTCGAGACATGACCGATGTAATTATGAGACAAATGACACTACAAACCATTTAATCACAACAAATGTGATTGTGCAAAACATTGTAACTTTTATTTAATTTAATAACACCAACAACAAAACAGCGTTTGACTAATCATCCAAATTCTTGTTTTTTTGTTGAAATGCAAATAAAATGCCTAACAAAAATCTCGACAGACCTATGTAAAGGCGACCGACGAACATTCAGCACCAGTCCTTACAACTAAAGGAAGGATCGATCTAGGTAAGGTTTGTCTTTATTTTGTTTGTATACTTTAGTTTGACTGCGCAGCAACACTGAAAGTATAGAATCTATAGAATCTATAAGACCTCTTTTAACTTTCGTACTGAAGATATTATTTTACTTTTGCTATGACAATACCTTCAAACTATTATCATTTGGTTGTTCATAAAGTTGTTATAAGGCAATGAAAGATATTAAACATATGAAACATTAAACAGTCAGTATTTGCAAAACAAATATATAAGTATTTGTGGGCCTTTTTAATAATGTGTGCTCTAGTGAGCGTGCTCATGATTTAATTTAAAATTGCAACAAATAAAAAAACCGATTTTATATTATTTTTTTATGAAACGTGTTTGTAAATAATATTTAGTACAAAATTGTTTCATTATAATTGCTCTGTATGCGACAAAAATTTGTCATAACTGGTATGTTGACGCCTTAACCTATAGTTTCAATATAAAACCGTTACTAATCTCGATGTTATGCGTATCTTGTTATTTACCGCCGGCCTGAAGGCCGGTGGTATATTGGAGTCGTCAGAATCTGATGACCATGGTAGGAGCAGTTCATGTTTTCTTTTACATGCGGCCTCCTTTTTACAAATGTTGACAGTGCTAAATTGTAATAATTTTTAGTTTTATAGTACTGCAATATAAATTTCTTCTTTTGGGGGGCATTTTAAAGAACATGTTATCCTTAATTTATATCTTAATATATTGTAAAATATCTGCTCCCCTAAATTGAGGTTCATGCTAAAAACCACACGTACCGACATATTTCACGCACGTCTCCGTGAACAGATTTGCTGCAGACTCGCGGTAAATAAGCGAGTACTCCAGCTGAGAATTTTAGATCGGGGTTATCGTTTACGAAGCACGAACTGCATGATGTGAAAGTTAATTATTTGTACTTGTCTTTACTTTTAGTAAGTTTTGATACTGTGTCTGCATGCTGAACTTTTCGGCTGTTAACTTACTTTCTCATGGAGGCCGCCATTAGGTCAAAATAGGTTTGACAATACAGATGGACAAGAAGTATTAAATTACTGAATTGTTAAATCTGGAGTGTTTTTGTATACGTTTCAATTATTCTTTAAAGCATTTATGTATCATGTTTAAAGGGAGTTTTTCCAAGAAGTTGAGAATTATCTTCTCATCTAAACCCTGGTTTAGATTAAAACAAGTAGATATGCGAGTACCTTTTAAACACAAACGGTCCGTTAGCCTCTTTATAGAATAACGGTCTAATATAATTTAATAATAATTATAATAGGTGCTTATATCTTAACAAACATAAATATATTGCTGTAATTAGTGGCCAATAAGCAATGTTTTTATGTAAGTTTATAAAAAGAAATATTATAAAAAGAAATAATATATTGATATTGAAGATCTATAAACTGTGCCATTTAATCATGGAACACTTTACATGTTCTGTATCATACCTCAGAATACATAATTTTGTACTCTTTTTGCCGCATATATCTTTGTTTTCTCTTTTGATGTATGTACACATAATGTTACCACTATCCGGCGGTATTTAATGCGTTGCATTAATCTTTTCTTGTAGAACGTTTTTAATTGTTCGACTTTATCGAACAACTATATATACCACTTTTGAGAAATCAGTATAGCAAGCTTACTGGTGTACATGAAGGAAATCAATTCTTCAAGCATATGTATTATCGAGAAATGTTTAATAAATGAATATTGTTATAATCACATATAATCAAACACTGAAATATATACAACAGTGAAGATTCCCTGTGGTGAACCCCATTTGAAAGGACGTGATGCATTGAGCTTTCTTTCTACACGTAGACGATAAACATATCTTGGCTAAGACGCTTAACTCATCGCACAAATCGGCTACGCACAGAAAGTAGTAATATTATATTGCGAAGTCACAAAACATACTTAACTTATTTAGTACTTGTAAAATTTGTCGCGTGGTTTCGAGTATTTAGGCATTTTTACCCATGATGCTTAGCGAAGTATCGTACAGACCAGTTAGTTTGTGAGCATAATGTTGAACTCTAATATAGATCAATGGATGGGAAATTAAACAGATAATTAGGATTTAGTACTTATTTCTCATTTCATGTCACAGAGACAAAGCAGTGGTTTCGAGGTTGTCATCAGTTATTTCCTTGTTTGGACATCAATATGCTTTACTTCTGTATTCTCTCATTGGTGACATGTACGTACGGATTGGAAACTACGATACTTTGGCAACCACCTTCGCCAATGAATGGTTTTCAGCTCATGCCGGTAAGTATAACATATTTTCTCCATATTTTACCATATTTGGACTGAAGGTAACTTGGTACAGCACCGCACAGGTAGCTCTTTTTCAGATCATTATTTTGTATTCTAACATTTTTTTACGAGAGTTGGCACATTAAACCCCTATATACGATGTAGAATTGCTGCAATGCGTAGCTTGATTTTGGGTGCAATTACAATAAGTGTTATTTGTGCTTCAAACTTTTAATAAATTACTAAACTAGACGTGTAGGAAATAAATACAGGTTTTAAGGAATATTTAGAGGAATATAATGCCAAATATTAATGGCAAATAAATGCAGTACATATTCCATAGTCGAACGGTATAGTTTATTACTGTGATTATAATAATACTTAGGTGTGTTTTATTCTCCACTTTCTCTTTTTTTCTTGACATTTCACATTGATCAGAAAGTGCGCATTTTTATGCATAATTCTAATCTTTTCATAATTGAAAGGAAGATGGATGGAATATCCTGTTTTACTTAACATTTTCCGTTAAGATGTTCTCCTGTTGTTGTTTATTCAATTATCTACATAAATTAGTATAATTATACATGATTAAGTTTTCAAGCCTATGCTACAAATTTTACTATTACATAGTAAAAGTTTAGTCTTGAATTTGTGTTTAGTATCTAGGACAGTGGTACATGCAATTCAGGAAAGCACCATATGTAGCTTTGAAGGATCTAATCAATTTACTGATTATGAGACATACATATCACTTACTGCCAACAATGTCGTCATTTTAAAAGAATCTAGCAGGTAACACCATTTTAATATCAAAGGGATGATAACAGAAATTAAATTAATAAAAGATACCATGTTTTTTGTGATAATTATCACGTTGTTTTTTTTTCAAATATATATATATTGACTGTACATTGGCATTACGGGAATTCTACCAAATCGCACCTCTAATTTTGGCTCGTGTGGATCTGATGTTGTTTTTCCATAATATTTACGTGTCATGATCTGTTGGATGCACGCAGCTTTTTAGACTCATATAATGAGTGTATGCAATTAAGATTTTAAGTAATTTTATATTTGTTCCAAGGAATCAGATATGTAATACTATGAAGATGATAGCTACCCAAGGACAACATCCAGCCGCATTTGTACTTAAAGATCCAATGGGTATGTACATGCATATGTTTATTCATTATTCGATTAATTCAGTTTTAAAGATCGTGACAATCTGACGTTTTGGATATACATCATCAAAAACGTTTTTAAACATGTTACAATTAGGCTTTGGAAATCTCTAAGCCAACCAGTCTTAACACATTGATTAGTGTACTGCGTACATTGACTGTTATGAACAGATAACACGTAGTCTAAACAAAATGGCATCACTCATGACGTTCTTATTTGTCTATATAAACATGTTCACATGCCGTGTTTAAATAAAATCATCAGTAAATCTAATTTGATAAGACATGCACGCGTAAAGATCGTCCAGCGACGCGGCTTCCAATCTGCACGCAGTATAATCATATACCACATGCTGAAAATCATTGTGAATATATATGACACATGTTTGAACCATTTACATGTACACAAAATGTAAAAAGGAAAACATTTAAGTTCCACGATTAGGGCTATCAAAATCGATGAACTTTAAAGGGGAATGGTCCAAATTAAGGACATTTTTCTTTCTAAATTAATCATTTACGGCTTCAATATGGTCAAAATTGTCTAATTTTTAAATGACCATTGTTAACTGTTTGGCAGCACTTTACCGTATAAATAAATTATTGTTTTGGTATGATGATATTTCAAGGTGACAAGGTGAGCGGAAGTTACATTGTTGTAGATACCGATTACAAATCATGGAGTTTAACATACGGTTGTACGAAAATGTCAGTTTCCGGAATGAAATGTGATGACCCATGGTTAAGTGTAAAGACCAGAGTGCCTTTTCCTAGCCGTGCCGTTCTTGCTCAAGTTGATCAAGTAATGTGGAAGCTATGGAGAGCTGCTTTAACTGATCTTCAACCAGTTAAACGTACACAATGTAAGAAGAACTTATTGTTCTGGTTATATTATTCAGTAACATAATGATATTCAATTAACGTGCTCCTATGGTACAGAAAAGGAATGAAACCAGCAACAGACTTCAATAAACAAATTCAAATTTATTTGACAACAGAACTGTATAGAAAATTATAAACAAAAGAAAAAAATGAAATAAAGTAGTAATTGTATGTCCAATTCTTCACTTATCCTGGGTTCTTGATCGAAAATCCAACTATGTCGAATATCCAATTGAATAATATTCCCACAATTTGAATCAAAATAAAGATGTTTATTCTATTATTCTAACACTGTCTGATAATAGTAATTAACACCCAAAATGTAATCACTCTAATGATGCATGGAATGACTGAATGTTATGACTGAATAGTAATAACCCAGGGCCAGGGGCTTTATATAATATACACATAGATCATTTCAGATCATTATGAAAGCAAAACTAAAAATGATAACAAGAGGGCCATGATGGCCCTTTATCGCTCACCTGAGTACCATTGGTGCATACATGAACAGAGTAAGATTGATATATTTTGGTAATGGTTTATCACACTTCCATCGCACCAAATGCTTCAAATGTAGGTTTTGTATAGGAAGATGACCTGTATGGGAATCTGATTTATTAGTCATCACATCTGCTTGTCAGACAAATGTTTTAGTGGCATGTAACCTTTAGCTCCTGTGAAGTAGTGTTTCATCCAAGATGACCCATGTTCGAACTCATCCAAGCAACTACCTAGACAAACATCCTCGCAATGTTTGAAAAGAATTGAGTATCATACAAAGATCATTTTTATTATGTCAATGCTGCTTTAATATATAGACGTGTAAATAATGTTTGTTGTTTAAACCGTCCGGTAGTCGCCTTTTATGAAATTATATTCATTAATAAGTTTCTGTTATAAGAATTATATTCATATCAAGAGTTGTGATCAACTGTGTGTTTTAAAAAGCACAGAGACTGTTTTCTATTGAATCCCATACTGTTCTGATTATTAGAATGTCAGAACAATAAAGTATGTTTCTTTATCTGGCATAATCCTACACATATAGATTAATACATTTTTACATTAATTTCGTATTACATTTCAGCCTGTATCGGTGATGGTAGCGGTATGAAACATGGTTAAACAATGTATAACAACACATGTGAAATATTTGTATCTCAAGTTAAACAATAAATATTAAAATAAATATCTTTTTCTTTTTTGTGGTGGAAATATATATATCATATTCACAGCTGAAAGTCTGCTGCAAATATAGTAACAATATACTACAAATATAGTTCTGCTACATGATTTAATTCATTAAAGCACCAGGAGAACAGATTTGGAAATGTCAAACTTTATAGTGCTGGGATATAACTTACAATTGGTGATAACATGAAACACAGTTTTGACTAATAAGAAACTTTCCTGATATGAATTATATCAGGGATTTTTCACTGGGATTGTTTGACTCAATATAGACTTAAAAGGTAAGGAATGAAGGATTGCCAAGAGTGTCTACGGCCATATCATGTAAACAACAGTTCCCTTCCAAAAGCCGCTAGTTTTAAGCAACGTCGCGCCCATGTAGAACTTGGATGGGTGCCCGCCTGAGAATAGGAGCTGCATCAGTCTTTATGTTTGTATTGCTCAAAATAATATTAAATGTGCACGTTTAACACCGCCGTTGGTTCTTTCATTTATTTTTCAGTTTTTGTCCTTAAAATTTAACAATAAGCAGGGACATCTAACCAAAGTTGTCACATCGTTCTTGAATTCTGCTAAATTTTATTTTCCCCTGAAGTATTTTGTGCTTTTGGTACTTATCATGCATTCAATGCAGCCCTCTGTCCCCAATTTGTAAAATTACTAAAGATTTGCTCTATGTTCTTATACTTTTAAGAACAATGTTTAGGTAACAATGCACTAAAATTGCTTTTAGCGAGATATATGCAGATGTTTTTATATGACATCTTGTATGTGTTTTCAATGCAGCTATTTTGATGCGGTTTTAGACACGGCATTTAGAAAGGTGGTTATATAGACGAGTTACAAGATAGTTGATAAGGACCGCGGTACTATAATCACGAATGACGAATTTCAATCACTCTAGCTGATATATAGTATTTACAGTGATTAAGTCGGCTATTAACATGACCAAACGATGTATAGCGTTGTAAAATGGGCGCAACTCAACCAGACTGAAGTTAATCAATTATTGTAGTTCATTCCCTTGGTTTAATGAACTAAACGTACTACGAAGTGACATTCTTCCAGAATTGATGCTATCGATACCTTTATAATAGCCGTTTCTGGACGGCGATATATACAATCATCAATATTTCAGCATGTTGTAGTCGACACCATTGCCTTAAGCCAATCAAATAGATTCATTTTAGGTCACATGATAAGAAAATGGCCGTCAAAATAGGGGTGCGGGAATGGACTCGTCTCCGCCATGTTTTGTCTGGTTACCTGTTTGTATTACTGGAAAATACCATTATCAATATATGAACGAAGTCCCAGTCGAAAATATCCGGGACGGTCTAAAACACAGACACGGTATTGACAACATATACAAAGAAGGATATTACACCAAAGATATAGATAAAACCTTTGTTTTCATATGTTCAATTTTACATATCCTTGATCACGGACAGGGCACACCAAACGGTTAATTATTATACCTAGACTGGTTTACCCGAAAGCAATACATTTGTTTTTATAATGTTTTTACTAAATGATAAAGACCTCATAAACGGCTAAACGGCGATTGATTTCAAGCATTTTTGGAAATGCTTATACATGTCTAATTATATAAGTTATGAAAGTTCCTCTCTAATGAGGGGAGGGTCCTGATAATCTTATTTCTGAAATGTGTATTGAATATAAAACTAAAATTCTCCATTATTATGTGAATTGTTTGACTAAAACTATGTCTTCTGATTGAATTTATCCAAGTAACTGGTCTAATGGAATTATACATTCAATACCTAAAAGATAATTTGAATCATTCAAACAATTACAGAGGTTTAACTTAGTTTTAATTTAGATTTTGAAATAATAAAAAATACAGTCGATTGCATCTTTTAACATCTCAATTATCAATAAAGTAGTTTGATATGAAAATAAAGAGTTACAGTGTGCCTTTTTAGATTTTCGTAATGCGTTGGATGTTGTTTACCGGAATTATATTTGATTCAAAATATAAAATTTTGGTGCTTCTACCAAATTCGTTAATGTGGTTCGTAAAGTTTATTCAAGTGTTAAATCATGCGTACGTGTAGATGACACAAAGTTTTGAAAGCCTTAAAAGCATTAAAGAAGTATAACCATTATCGCGTAATTTGATAATTTGGATATACATGTATATAGCTTTAATCTCTGTAAATACAGATAAAACTGTTGTTATAAAATTTAACTTATTCATTTGAGTAAACGCCTATTTCTATATATCTATTTAAAACTACTCCTTTGTTTTGAATTAAATACTGGACTTTATTACTTCAAAAGAGCCAGAACAAATATGTCCACACTATATACAAGTTACTATATCATTATTTAAATATATACCCTAATAAGTCTAACAGGTGTTCCCTATTAAGAGAGGTACTATATTCTTTAGGTTTTTCTGAGACATGGTATAACCAATATAATATCTGTAAGGCATTTAATAAGGTGTGGCACAAAGGTTTTCTCTCAAAACTAGAACATCCAAATGTATGCGGCGATCTACTTGCTTGGTTTACTAACTTTTTATCAAACAGACGTCAACGTGTTGTGATACAATGTACTAAATAAAACTGGGAAATCTTTCAGCCGGTGTCCCCCAAGGCTCTATTCTTGGGCCCCTTCTTTTTCTTATCTTCGCTATATACAGCCAATTCTTGACTATGGTTCTATACTATGGTCTAATTCTTCAAAGAAGGTTATCACGAAAATAATTAATGGACAAAAAAGAGCAGCAAGAATGATATTTGACAAAACTTACATATCTCCTTCTGATCCTCTTTTTATTGAACTGAACTGGCTCCCATTGTTACAGAGATGTCAATTTCAATTTTCAAAATCATTAATGGTATGACGCCTGACTATATGCAAAATTTAATTTGTCTATCCAAAAACGATAACTATTGTCTACGTTCAATAAACAGTTTCATGCTAACTCAACCGTTTTGTAAATCAAACTAATAGTAAAAAACAACAATTCAATACAAATCTGCATCTGTCTGGAATATTTTATCTCTCAATACAAAAAATGCATCGTCTCTTAATAACTACCGCTATCTACTTTAAAAATTCCTATTTCAAAACAAATCCTAAAAGCTTTTTAACCTAACCCATTCTCGTATTGCAACTATCTAATATCATCTCTTAATGTACTAGTAATTTTATTTATTTTTATTTATTTTTAAATAAATACTCTAGTTTGCTGCTTGGTGCTGTTGTTTTTTGTGTTTGTGGGTTTTTTTGTGTGTGAATGTGTGTGTGTTTTAGTTCTTTATTTGTTTGTGTTTTGTGTTTTGTTTAATTATCTGATATTTGTTGTTTATATTGTATTATTTGCATTATTGTTAGATGACATTTTGTTAGAGTTTTCAGCTCTAAATAAAGATATTATCATTATTATTATCATTATTATTATTATTATTATTATTATTATTATTATTATTCGAACTTAAGATTTTCTGTTAATCTGTTTGCTGAAGATACATGTCTCTATCTTGTCAAAGAAAATCCACTAACAGCTGCACAACAGCTACTAGTAGATGTTCATTTAATCCTTCAAATCAGAATCTCTCATTGTATCTAGAAAACATAACATAGATAATCCTTAATTGCAAATGTTCAATCAAAATACCTGAGGTTGATAACCACAAACAAATTGGAATTATTCTCTCTCAAAGATGTAACTGGCACTCGCACATAGAATCTATTACTACAGATGCTTGAAAACAAGAAAACATAATAGTAAAACTAAAATACATCTTAGATAGGAAATCCTTTGGAATTAAATATATTTATTTCATTCGTCAAATTCTGGAATATGCTAATGTCGATTGGGAAATGCTTCTCATTTTGAACTTGAATTACTAAATCAAATTAAAAATGAATGCGCAAAATAGCATCATGTGCAACAAAACTTGTATCACTTGACAATCTTTACAAACAAATTAACTGAGAATCTTTAGAATAAAGACGACACAAGCACCGACCCATTCTATTTTATAAAATGAAAAATAACCTAACACCTTACTTCCTTTCAAATTATATCCTGACCCAAGATATAATCTTAGAAACCACGACGATATTAGTGGTATCTATGCAAGAACATCTTTATATTATTACTCTTTTCTTCCGTCTACTATACGACATTGAAACAACCTCCCCATGAAAATATGTTATCTCCCAACACTTATCTTTTAAGTCGGCGTTTACTCTGAACCAAAATAATACACCAATACACTACTATTCTAAGGAAAGAAAGCTACAAATTCTCCTTGCACATGTTCGTATGAAATGTAGATCACTAAACTACCACCTTTTTATAAGAATAATCACTCCTTTTTTATGCGAATGTGATCAGGTTGAATCAAATTATCAGCTTTTCTCGTATCCAATTACACACTAATATCCGGCATGAGTTTTTTTACAAATCCTTAAGATTAGAATTAACCCTGGATACTCTATTTTGGCGTCCAAAATTGTACAAACAGTTTCAACTCAAATATATTCCAAAAAGTCCAGTTATACATACGAAAACAAAAAAAGATTCTCTTAGAAATCAAATAAGATTAGTCATTTCTACTCCTCACTCCTCCCTCCTTGTTCTGTTTTTGTTTCATCCGTTTATTTCTATTTTTTCTAAGATCATTGAAACAGTCTTAACCTAGAAGTAACTAGTTAATTATCTACAAAAGGAGAGGAACTCTATAAGAATTTTCTTCCGTTCTCAGGCTTTTTTAAAGGAATATTTAATTATCGACGCGCCTGTGCGTCTATATAAACAATTATCAAGATTTGAGCATTTTGAAGTCGACATCGGTTGCCTTAAGCCAATCAAAACGATGCATTCGAGGTCACATGATAAGAAAATGGCCGTGAAATAGTCAAAAAAGGATTGTGTGAATGGACTCGTCTTCGCCATGAACAAGTCGTTGACTGAAATCAAGCTGGCACACAGTCAATAGCGGGCATCAGCAGAGGTTCAGAAAGGCTACACATCACTAAATATTTTAGCGGACATAAGCATTTTCACACCACTGTTTTGATCAGAAAAAAGTAAAGTTTACAAAGACAACTAATCAATTGTACATAGACTTGTTCATCGAAAAGCAATATTAATTTTCTGTTCATAACCTCTGCCACGTAAGCAAATGAATATTAACCACAAAATATAACCTTATAATGTATTATGTAAACAATAGGTTTTGTTTTTCATTTAAATTCATTTTCGTTTTAAGACCAAATTAACAACAACCAAGGTTTTAGAGTGAATTTTGAAACTTCAATTTATGTGATCTGCATTTATAATGAGCGATTGAATGATGACATGACAAATTGTAATAGCATTTTTCTTATAATCAAGTTCTGCAATTTAAAATCGCTTAAATAAACAATAAAAACCATGATGTTAAATGCATGGTTGAGATATTTGTTATCACTGGAAGTTACAAAAACGTATTTACCATCTAAACGGGTGAGTTATAATAATTTAAAACGTGTCGCCTAACGTATGCTTCGATTTGTACAAAAAGGTATTACCCACATTAAACCATGATGTAGCGCTTAGTGTCTCCGTACTTTTATTCATTCACATAGGCGGAGCAAGCGGGGGGTCCGGACCCCCCCCCCCTAAAATTTCCAAAATATACCTTTCTTTTAGTGTATTTATTTACAGTTATTCATTTTAAGTAGCATGAAGCATTTTTTCTCGGTGCTTAACATACATTTAATGGTTATGTAATTTTTATTATTAATATGTTGCATTATTCATTATTCTGCAAAATGTGTATAATGTGTTTTTGGTTCGAAAATTTGGACCCTCCCCCTTAGAAAAAGTTCGGACCACCCCCAGAAAAAAATCCTGGATCCGCCCTTGATTCACCTAAAACACGTGGCAATGCTTACATTCTTATAATTTCCCCGTTAAACTGTTCTGAACAGATTGAGTATGGTTTTGTGGCTACTCAATAAAATTTAACTATCCTACAAACACATAAAATTAAACTTTTAAAGCAATATTTAACCTCCATAAGCCTCTATAACGTGTTTACTTCAGCCATTATTTACACAGACATTTGGCATTTGAAAACGAAAGTAGAATACACGGTGTGACTATGCATCTGTACTTTTGGACGTTTAAAAGTACATTGTATCTATGAATTGATATTCCTATAGTTATAATCGATCATCTATTTACCATGTAAATATAATTGCATCGAAAAAGAAAATATCTAACAATTTTGTCTTCATATGCCGCGCTGTGTGCGTAGTAAATCGCCGAATTCTGCGATTCCTTGTGCGTCTTAGTACATAGGTGATATTTCATCGTATATTATAGAATGCGCATTGCTATTCCATAAACGTCTTTTAATTGTGCGAGGCAGTCATTATTTTAAGAATACTATGTTTGTTCTTCTCTTAAGACAATGTCACTCAAAGGTGTATAGTATCGAGCGGAAGCAATAAAAGAATGCTAAGAGCATTTATTTATTCAGTTTGTTTGAATATTTTACTTTGAGACATGACTAGTGTTATTATGGGACATATAATCTTATCACCAATTACGAAACACACTGACTTGCAGTAAAACACATACACCGGTAGAGAATACTTAATTGATATTGTTTATAGGTTCGGCTCACATGCAATAAATCGCTGACGACTTATTAATTGCCCTAATCATTCGTTATTTTTCTTATTGTTTTCTAAGACTAGAAACCATTCAATCACCAGAAAATGTGATTGTACAAAACATAAGAGCTTTTATTTAATCAACCAACAATGACAACAAAAACAGTATTTGACGAATCAGCCAAAATATTGTGGCTAGTTGAAATGAAAAAAAAGCGCCTGTAAAAAAAAATCTTGGTAGACCTATATAAAGACGGCCGACGAGCATACAGTACCAGTCCTAGCAATTGGAGGAAGGTAAGGTTTATCTTTATTTTGTTACTATATTTATTTTGTCTGCACAGCAACACTGAAAGTAAAGCATCTGTGGTTGACCACTTTTAAGTTTCGGCTTGAAGATATGTCTTTACTTATGGTATTATGAATTTCAGCTTGTTACTTTTTACTTATGCTTATAACAATGTCTTCAAACTATTATCATATGGTTGTTTATAATGTTGTATTAATACAATCATAGATATATTGAACGATCACTTTTTGAAAAGATATATACGAGCTTACATAAGCCAAATATAGTATATGTGCTGCCATTAACATATTCATGATTCTATTTTAGAATTACAACGAAATAAAAGAACATATCTCGATGTTATATTTATCTTTTATGAAAGTTTTGTTTAAAATGTTTGGTATGAAATATCTTCAAAATAATTGTTCTGCATATGATAAAACTGTATCACAACTGATATATTGACGCCTAAACTGATTAGTTTAATATAAAACAATCGAAAACGCTTTTGATGTCACACGTGCCTTGTTATCAAACGTATTTATAAATTATATTTTGTATGAAATACTTTCAAAAATTTGTTCTGTATGTGAACAAAGGGGTAGCATAGGTAAAATCATGCCGTCATTAATTTAATATAAAACATCTTACATCACTCGATGTTGTAAGTATCTTGTTATAAAATGCTTTAGTAAAAATGTTGTTTGGTTTGAAATATTCTCATGATAACTGTCGTCGTAAGTTTAGAAGTGTTGTCTGATTCAATTTCTTAAAAAATGATATCAAAGGCATCACACTATAACAAACGCTTTTTGCTAATGAAACAATCTCTCCGTTAGATGGTACAAAAATATCTTATACTTTTTTGATAAAAAATACTCGACGATTACAGTGTACGAACGGGTCAATAATTAAGCAAAGAGAAATATATCGTTTTAAGAATAGGTTCTTTTAAAATACCAATGTCAATTTATCTGCAAGCAATGAGTTTTTTAACTTGACTTCCGAATAGACCGATACATTGGGTATAACGACATACAACAATAAAAATCAAACAGTTGAAAACAAATTAACAAAAAATGACTTTTTAACCATTGTTAAATGGGTGGAATGAATGGAATTTGAGTTTAATAAATAAAGTAAAGATTGTTAAAACGTTTACAGTCCCAAAACTCGTTTACCCATTAACAGTACTCGAAAACTGTTAAATGTTATTTTTACAAAACTTGTTAAATAGAGGAAACTTATTTGTTGAACAAATATATTGTTACAGAGGAAACAAATTCAACACTTCTATTGAAATGAAGTTTCTCTATACATTACAAAATGGAGATTGCGTGAAATATAATGCACTTATAAAAAACATGCTTTGCAACGAACAGATTAATCAATCGCAACCGTCTTTTCTAATTTATTTACAAACATAATAGACATACAAAACATATGTCAATTTATTTACATGTCTACACAAAAACACCACGACACTAAAACTAAACAAATTACAAAAATGGAAAGATACTACGAACAGTCAACATAAAAACTCTAAGAAAATACTACTACATCTTATAACAAAGGATACACAATTACGCGAGTTTCGATACAAGTATCATATGAGAATACATTCAACAAACAAATTCCTACATACTTGTAAATGCGACATTTCAACTACTAGTCTATGTGATTTTTGCTTTAGTTTAATTAATTACCTCACATCATTTGGGAATACAATACCATACAATGTTTATGGAGCGATATAAGTACATTTACAGATGAATATGTGCGTAAGGATGCGTGCGTGCATGGGGTGCATGGGGGTGTGTGTGAGAGTGTACAAACTTGTTATATACAAAAAAAACATTTTTAAGTTTTGTATTGTATATATGAACATATTGTTTTAATTTGTATCGTAATGTACGTCAATCTGGGGAAAATGTGCATATCAAAAAGAAATGAAAACTCCTTCGGAGTCAGTCACTGTATGTAATTGTCAGATGTATATTGACTGTTGGAAGTTTTATTCCATTAAAAAAATATAAATTCTTTATTAAACGCTTATTCTTTATTTTTAAAGCAGCATTGACTTTCTTGCAAGTTGAATTAAGAGCTCCAACATTGGGGCAAAGTTTTCTAAGCTTAATCTGAAAGTTTATAGCGCTCTTTCCAAAAAAATAATCTTTGACTACTTAAAGAAATTATAGCGTGAAAATAAAAAAAATGTAAATAAAAATTCAAAGTTACTATATTGAAGGAAAACATTATTTTATTACTTATCTAAGTGTCGACGTAAAAGATGTTAAAATTTGGTACATTTACTTCTTATTGTTACTGTTCATTCATTTGTAGGAAGAAAATAAAGAAATACCTTCTTCACATTTTCATGTACTTTTATTATCTCTCTGTGTATTGTATAGAGCGTATTTTTAATTACTGTACCATTGAAAAATAATAATTGCTGAATGTATTGCCATAAATATTTAGTACTTATTTCTCATTTCATGTCACAGAGACAAAGCAGAGGTTTCGTGGTTGTAATCAGTTATTTCCTTATTTGGACATCAAGATGCTTTACTTCTGTATTCTCTCATTGGTGGCATGTACGTACGGATTGGATACTACGAGACTTTGGCAACCACCTCCGCCAATGAATGGTTTTAAGCTCATGCCGGTAAGTATAACATATTCTCAAGCCATAATTTACCATATTTGGAATTTAGGTCACTAGGTACAGCACCGTACAGGTAGCTCTTTTTTCTTACTATTACTTAGAAATCTAACATATTTTACGAGAGTAGGCACAGTAACATCCTGCATACGATGTATAATTGCTGCAATACTAGCTTTCCTGGACCACCTAGCCGTTTAGGCTTGATTTGAGATATTATTACAACGAATGCAATTTTGATAATTTTATTTGCTTCAAACTTTATCCAAAATTACTAAATTAGATGCGTAGCAAATGAAATCAGATTCAGGTTTTAAGGAATATTTAAAGGAATATAATGTCAAATATTAATAGCAAATATATCATAGTCGAGCGACATAGTTTACAAATACATGTATGGAAAAATGTTTTTTCAATAACGAGGGATATCCCCTGTTATATATACTTTGGTGTGTTTTATTCTCTTTCTTTTTATTCTTGACGATTCACGTTGTCAGAAAGTCCACGCCGTTAACTTATGCGTTATTCTAATATTTTTATTATTAAAAGGAAGATGGATGGAATATATTGCTTTTACTGAACATTTTCCGTTAAGATGTTCTCCTGTTGTTGGTTTTTTTAATTATAGTTATACTGTACTAATTATTTTTTAAAACTTTTGTTACAGTTTTTATTTTTACATATTTACAATCTAGTCTTTAATTAGCGTTTTTATTTGTGTTAAGTATCTAGGTCAATGGTACATGCAATTCAGGAAGGCACCATGTAGCTTTGAAGGATCTAATGAATTTACTGATTATGAGACATACATAAAACTTACTGACAACAATGCCGTTATTTGTAAAGAAACTAGCAGGTAACACCATTTTGATGTCACAAGGATAATAGCAATAGTGTAATGAATGAAAAATATCATGATGGTTTTTTGTAATAATTAACACACTTTTTCATATATATATATATATATATTAACTATACATAGACATCAGGCAAATTCTACCTTAACGCATCTCTAGCTGGTCTGATGTTTTTTCGTCGCAGCTGTCTAAGCCAACTTTTGACCTATATTTCATCCAATACAATTTGCTCTACCATAACTGTTTGTCCAATGAAAATCCTTTACGGTATAAAGAAATGGAAAAACAAATGACACCATTGGCTATTTGTGATAAACTGGAGCGTAACACGTACAGTAGCTGCTGACTAATTACTCTGTGTATAATGAGTGACTCACTATGCTAATTGATCACACATTCGTCGTGGTACGCCCCTTGCGGTATAACTAAACTGCGAATATGACTCAGTCATATGTAGGCCGCCATTGAGCATTTCTATCAAATTGTTTTATGTTCGCCAGAAAAGTGACATAAATCGTTTGGTCATTCTTGAAAGAAATGATTTTTAATCAAAAATCCATGTTTTTAATTTTAGAATTGGACAGATTTTCCAAATCGACAAATCAGCGAAGTGGCAATATATTCGGACAAAACTTGTCAGTTGAGGCTGAATTGCAATTTCGGACAAACTACATTTGACCTATAGTTAATACATGTACGCCGTGCATGACCAACATTTATACTTCAAACCTTTGAAAATGAACCCAGAAGAGCGCTGAATTTCTTTTTTAAAGATATTTCTTGTTTTTCATATAATTTACGTGTCATATTCTGTTAGACGCATGCAGATTTTAAGTACTCATGAGTGTATGCAATATAGGTTTTAAGTATCTTTTATATATCTTCCAAGGAATCAGATATGTAACACTATGAAGATGATAGGTACCCAAGGACCACATCCAGCTACTTTAGTACTCAAAGATCCATTGGGTATGTACATGTATGTTTATTCATTATTCGATTAATCTAGTTTAAAAAATCGTGACAATCTGACGTTTGGGATATATATCATCACAAACGTTTTCTAAACATGTTTTAGTTAGGCTTTGAAAGGCTCTAAGCCAACCAGTCTTAACACATTGATTAATTAACTGCGTACATTGACTCTTATGAACAAATATCACGTAGTCTAAACAAAATGGCGTCACTCACTGCGTTCTTATTTATTGGCTATTATTTTTTGGCAAAAGAAACATGTATACATGCAGTGTTAAAATGACCCAATCTGTAAATCTAATTTGATAAGACATGCAAGACATTCTAAGCGTAAAGATCGTCCAGCGACGCGGCCTCCAATTTTAATGTTTTTTTTTCGTTTGCAGTACAGTATAACCTCTGCTAACGGCACCTCCGACGAGCGGCGACCTCCGACGAGCGGTAATTAGAATTCCCCCCGTCGATTTTACTCTATAATTTACCTCTAATGAACGACACCTCTGCAGAGCGGTAAACGGCCGTTCAAATAAATTCCCAAAGTTAATCTTTACCTCTATACAGCGACACTAAGTCTAGCAAGGTTTACATAAAAAATCGATAATTATCTATAACCGGGTGATTTAAACAATAAGCGAAACCCCTAATCGTTTAACACTACCCTCAAGTGTCATGTTGCTAAATCATTTGACTAACAGGGGTTAATTAACAAGTGACATATGGTTTCAATGACACAAACGAACGGACCTTAGATGAGGAGCGCTTTGTTTGGTAGGCTGACGTCATCAATTATCAGATGCACATACGTCTAGCTAGTTGACGATAATAAATGTAACTTATTTGTTATTGTTCTTTTTATTAAAAGCTTCGATGAAATGAATTCTGTTATAAGATTTTTTGATGTTTAAGACAATATCAGATATTTACTCCCGAAAAGACGACGATAATTCATGCTAAATAGTATTCGCCATAAGACAAGTATAAAAACATTTGACAGTAACAGAATCGATTTCTCTAGTGTATTGCTTTCTTTATCATAAAACTAACCTACATGCTAGGAATTGTCAACCGTTGTAATTATTTATTTAAATAAACTTTGTTCTTATTAAAACTTTTTTTACTTTTGTCTATCAGCGCTATATTTACATTACGGAACGGATAAAGGCCAGTTTTCCGGACCGAAAACGCCCGATTTCGTGATCGGTAGAAAAAGTCTACCTCTGCAGAGCGACACCTCTGCAGAGCGGCAATTTTTTCAAACTCCGCCGAAAGTCGCTCTGCAGAGGTTACACTGTATATACCAAATGCTCAAAAAATCAATGTAAATACATAAGACAAATATTTGAACCATTTACATGTAAACAAAATGTAAAAAGGGAAAACATATAAGTTCCACGATTAGGGCTATCAAAATCGATAAACTTTAAAGCGGAAGGGTCCAAATTCTAAATTAGTCATTTCCGGCTTTAATAAGGTCTAATTTTTAAATGACCAATGTGGACTGTTTGGCAACACTTTACCGTATAAATATATTAATGTATTTGTATGATGATATTTGAAGGTGACAAGGTGAGCGGAAGTTACATTGTTGTTGCTACAGACTACAAATCATGGAGTTTAACATATGGTTGTACGAAAATGTCAGTTTCCGGTAAGAAATGTGACGACCCATGGTTGAGTGTAAAGACCAGAATGCCGTATCCAAGTCGTGCCGTTCTTGCTCAAGTTGATCAAGTACTGTGGAAGCTATGGGGAGCTGCTTTAACTGATCTTCAACCAGTTAAACGTACAAAATGTAAGTATTTATTGTACTACAATAATCAGTAACAAAATGATATTTCATAAATATAAAAGGGGTAAGAAAACATATTAGGAACAACAACAGACAAAATCTCACACAGACCTTCCACATAGCCAAAAAGCATAAAAGGAAATGATTACATGTTTTTTGTTATAAAAGGGACGCCAAAAAAATGCTGTTATAATGTATAGACGGTATAAAAATCTTGGTCATTTCAAACCGTCCGGTAATCGCCTTTCATGAAATTATATTTATCATTGAGTTTTTGTCGAAAAGAATTATCTTTATGTCATGAGTTGTTATTAACTGTGTGTCTAAAATAGCAATTTTCTATAGATATCCCTTACGTTCTGATCATTGGAATGTCAGAGCTATAAAGTATGTTTATTTATATGACATATTTCTTCACATACTGAGTAATACATTGTTACATTAATTTCGTATTACATTTCAGCCTGTATCGGTGATGGTAGCGGTATGAAACATGGTTAAACAATGTAAAACCTAAACAGGTGAAATATTTGTATTTCAAGACAAGCAATAAATATAAAAAATCAACATAATTTCTTTTTTCTAAAAATGGTCTTATAATATACTCGTTGTTAAAATACTTATAACAGGGGAAATGCATTTGTCCTTTCCGGAACAAATTAACTAGTGCTCCAGTCATAGTTCAGCTTCTAAGGCTAGCAGCTCGCAATTCGAACGCACTGCTTGTACGTGCTTTATCATTCAAGTAGTTAACATAATTGCAAAGTTAGCCTCTTTGTGATCTTGAAACAGAAATATAACACACACCATTTTTAGAACGGGAAAGGTATGAGTGTTCCAAAACTACACACCGACTCCAACGTTACGGAACATAGAACAAGAGTACAGTTAATTAATCAAACCGCTACAAGCACTGAAGCAATACTATACTGATTCTTACGTAGGGATGAGACGATACAGTCATCACACGATACGATGCGTATCGATACGAAAGATGACGATGTGGTTATTTACGATTCGATACGGGTAGTTATTGTAAAAATATTGTAGAAAAACAATCACAATATTTACATTCTTTAATTAATGATCGCCTTGAAGATAAACACAACGAATGAAATCAATGTATACATCCGCGGTAATCAGTCGTGTAATTTTTTGTCGGTCATTGTTCAATTGTTCACAAAATTGTCAATAATTAGTGTCACTATGAATTTTTTGAAGAAGATGTAGAAAAGAAACGTATAGGCAGGTATACGATATATCATGTCATAGTTTAAATCATAACTCGTATCGAGTTTTGAATATGACAGAACTATTTCCTGGCAAGCGGGAAAATGGACCACTAACTTGATCGCAGTGCTGGAATGCCGCTAATAGCTTCAACTGTTGATCACAGTCTTGCTAAAAACTAGTTTTCAAATGAAAACCATTATTTTTAACTACGGAAATATGGAATATCACTCACTGGTGATTAGTGAGAAAGATTTAAACAAACTATTTTCTAATATATGTATGCTTATCAGAATAGCGCCAGCAGATTTTATCATCATTACTTTTAAGTTTTTAATATAAATATAGTAGCACGTATAATTTCGATTTGTTTGTTAGTCACGTAAGAACCTTCTGAAAATTTTTTTTCCATATTAAGGAAAACTTAAACATATTTAAACATATAAGGTACGAAAAAAATTGTTAGTTAGTTTGAATCATGACACCGTATGTTCATACATTGTGTCATACTTGAAATGCCATGGAATTACCAATATGAAGTTGGTATATTGGTATTAACGTAACTCAGATACACTTCGATTGACATGTTATTGTGTGTATACCATGTCGATATGTTAAAAAAGACGATACTATTCGTGATGATGATTATTATTGGTCAATACATTAACTTAAAACGTCTTAAAATTCCCGTGCTAAGATGTGTTACGGAGTATATGTTACGGAAAATATTAATCACCACGATTTGATCACATTATATAAACAACCCATATATATTGGTTATACATAACATTTTTGGTAATCGTATAGATCAAATAACTAGTATGCAGTACAAACAGGAAATTTGAAGCCCGGTGAATAAAAATTCGTAGATTCCGACTTCATACAGTGAGAAACATATTTTGAAAATGAAATATTTTGAGATGATATTGCATATAGATACAAGAGGCGTATCAAGGTCGGTCGTCTTGTTGCAACGTCTTTAATGGATGCTATTGTTGAGGTTAGTCATCAGTGGTAAAGACATTTTTATTTTTTATTATAATGACTGGAAATTTCAACTGATTAAGCTTGATATAAAATTGGACTTTGAAATGATATTAATATTCACAAATCCTTGGACAAAATGGTTTCGTAAGTCATTGTTTATACTAGTAAAAGTCATCATAAAGCTGGTACAGATATTGCCAATCTGTTTTAGATTTAATGTTGTTATGAGCATGATTTTGTATTAATTGGTTTCACTAACATTGTTTTGTTATGAATTTGAGACACAATCAGGTGTAGCTAACTATTAATTAATATGTAAATCTCTACGAGAGCAGCAATATTCATATTCAACAATAATATAAGGATGAAAAATTTTCTGTTGCTCTGTTTATATAGTATTAACACGCATGATAATGTAAAATTACATCTAATTTAGTCCAGTGATCACTTTTGTCTATATTATTTGAAATTATGTTCCGTTACAATTTCCATATGCTCTGTAGCATATGGAAATTGTTACGGAACAAAATATGCTCTGTAACGAAATGAATTAACTTTCTACATGAGAGGAACATCAATGGATGTGAGATTACTATGAAAATCAGAAAAAATATAAGTTACATGTATCCATAAAACCTATTTCAGAATAATGCTTCATCCTACACCTGTATTAAATATGTTTTCGTTACACAAGTATCATAACTGTACATGTTGGGGCATATTGGTGGTTGGTTTTTTTTGCTTTTAACATTTACAAACGATTTACAAATAGAAGACTATCGAAAACAATAACCGCTTGTGTATTCCGTAAAGTATTATCACATGGCACGTCATTTACTTGTTACGGAAAATAGTCGTTACGGACACATAGGTGTTTCGTAGGAGTTTCCTTCAATAAATATAGAAGTAACAGTAAATGTACGCTTGACTTGCACTTGATTAACCAACACAATGACAAATAACAATTTAATCTTAGAACTCTTATATTGTCATGGACAACTGTGCTACACTTGTCATGGAAGTGTAGCTTCTAAAATGCGACATTTTAAAAGAGTTGCATTCATTTTCCTTTGAAGAGATATGATTCAAACTTAGTTTTACACAATATTTGATTCATTGTGATATTAGATATAGATCCATTTGATTAACAATGAAGAAAAACATCTTTTAGAAAAAAATAACCATGCAAGAATATTTATGTTTACATAGGATTGTTTTGAAGAACAATCCTACAATGAAAAAAAATCTAAAAACTCCCTTTCCGTGAATGTAGAATATCTTGAAAATCATACAATACATTGAGCATCTATTCTAAATAAATACATATTCTAAGCAATAACAAACCGTAGATTACCTCTCTTTCAAATAATCGTATTAACAATTGCCCTGAAGACACGGCATTTTTCAATTTATTGAAGTTTTTGCTTTGCAAAAATCTTGCCAAAGGGCGTAAGATTTCAGTGTTTTTCTTGTACCAATTTTGGCAATTATTACACATTGAATGGGCACATGAAACACCGCAATGTGGTTCTTTCATTTATTTTTCAGTTTCTAGACGTGACTTTTAAATTCTTGACAGCGAAACCTAACACTCATTTTCAATAAGCGGGTGTATTAGTGACGCCTGTTAATTCTCTCTGTCCCGTTTGTTATAGAATTTAGTCCATTAGCTTAATACTACATTATTGCAGTAGCCCATCCATAGAACAGTTCAAAATTATTTTCAAAATTTGCAAAAACATTAACATAAGAAATGCTTTTTGACATGCTCGTTTCTGTCGCCGATCACTATGCAGTGCATGAACACACTTGTGCATCTTAAATGAAACAATTTATACCACTTTTAAGCGTCATTTAGAAAAAAATAACATTATATAATATAGTAATACACCAGATATATTTCCCAACTATCTTTAATTATGAATTATCCGTTAAGCTCGAAAAAAAGTCTGTGTTCATGAAATTGAATTTTTGTGTATGAATCGTTCGTTATTTGATTCTTACACAGTAGTATTTTACAGACAATCACATTAAATTGTATCGGTTAGGTTATCATCATAGAAGATAGTCTTATAACAATTCATAAAAAAATGATTTAAGTAATGACCTTAAGGTGGGTCGGTACCTTACTCGGAGGGAAAAACGAAAAAAATATTTTGTTCACCGATTATGATAAAAGTTGGCAAGGAGATACCTTCATGCTTCTTGTTTGTTTTTCTGGTAACCTTAGCGACGATGTCGTTTTTTATCACGACGTCATGGACGTCACAATGGTTCGCGCTAAAAACAGGCGTGCAAGTACATTAAACCCACATATTTGAGGTATTGAATGTCCGAGGTCAATAATTATTATACCAAAATGTTTCTGAAATGTTGCCTACAATCATTTTGTTACGATTATCCAAATATCACGTCAGTCGTAAAGATTGTACATTTCATCACCGAATTTAGGGTTTTCACGTCTAAAAGGTTTCACCAATTGCCGAGTTATATTGTTAATTTTCATATTAAAGCAGAACGGTGGTCAAATTTTATCACGATTTTTGAAATCTACGTATTTTTTGTGTCATTTTAATGAAATAAAAATTGAAAGTGAACGTACTCAGTTTTTCACAATATCGCGTTCAAAGTAAAATTACCTTCATTACAACGACGTTAATATAACGTTACGCTGACGTTGTGATTAAAGCATTTGTTTAAAAAATAAGTAGAAGAAACAAGAAATTAATTACGAACTAGAAAGAAACTATAAAATTAAATTTACAAGAAAATTACATACATAACCCAAAATCACAACATTATACTCAGTTTGACCAAGCACATAACAATTAAATATTGTTAGTCAGTACATAAGTCTTTCTAAATTTTCTAAACAATAACACTTTGTTCATATTATTCAAAATTCTGAAATGTGTTTTTTTTTTACCAACCATTTATGGTAGTGACCATTTAAAGTTATTGTAACGAACATTTCATGCCAAAAATTGTACCTCGATAGCATATGAGCATATAGCAACAATGACTAACGTCATGATCAAAATATTTCAGAAAGTTGATGTTTAGAGGTTATATTGTTCGATTAAAATGCGAAATAAACAATTCTAAAACACTGTACATAGGTCTTTTATACTTCCAAATGCACAATCTGTTTCATTATCGTACCCCGAGGTTATCAAGATTCTCGAGCTAATAAAAAGCTAGTATCAAGAATCTTACTAGGCTCTAGGAACGAGAATGAATCTGCATCGGCATATTGAAAATATGTGTAAACATCTTCATATCGGGTGAATAGAGGAAAGGGTCGAATATCGGTCCCAAAATGGCCTGAAAAAGGAATTTACTTTCTAAGTTTAATAGATCTAAGTCTTTACAATATTATTCCCGGTGTTAACCTCTCAGTTATATCATATTCATTACCTAATTGTGTAAAGTCAGAGACATAGACTATTAGATAGGTATCTGTGTTTGTGAAACAAACTCTAGAAACAGAAAATAAGTTTTTATTGTAAGAACTAGCAAAAAATGGCAACCTCACCCATGGATAAGTTTTTGTTGTTGTTGTCTTATAATAATTTCCACCATTTATACTGATGCTTTTCTGTCAAGAATATCTCCAATGTACCAGAGTTTCTGAATTCACATAACACTGAAATTTTGAAGAAAAACCTTACTTAAACCCTAAGTTTTAACGTAAATGATATTTTACAGCGTTTAAAATTTTAAGGTTACATACCACTAAATGGTAACCGGAAGTGAGCATTTACTGGAAGTAGAAAGTGTGACATAGTCCTTATTTATTTTTTGAGAGTGCATGGATACCTCATTTGTGGTGCTTTTTAATATTGAAGAGTATGTATGTCTTTGACAATGCTTTTCCTATGAAAGTATGCAAAAATTCAATTGATCTGGTTTGTTTAGTCGCGAAAACTGGTTAAAAGGGGAGATGACTCTGTACGGCTGGTGAAGAGTTAAAAACCAGGACATTTTCAGGGTAGGAACTTTCAATCGAAATTTATTTTCTTATAAGTAACGTAACTTTTTTTCTAATACTGATCATTTTTAGGGGAATAGATAGATCTTTCAGCCTATATATGGTTTGGGGTATCTTACGTACCTTGGTCATAGTGTAATTTGTCATTGAAAATGAGACTTTTTATATACAACAAAGAAGGATTTTATTTAGTGGTATGTAACCTTAACAGACGACGTATAACATCATACAAGGGGTGCAACTCTACCAAACAAAAGTTAGTCGATGTTGTGGTTCTCTCCCTTGGTTAAATAAATTAAAAGGTCTCCGAAATAACTTTCTTCTTCTCCGAGTCTATTCAATTGACACTATATTTTATTTTATCGAAAAACAATGCAAGTACAAGATTAATGTGATTTGCAAAATATGCGTGCAACAGTTTATGACAAAATAATGAAAAAGTCTTTGTGCGCTATGTAGCTCTTCAATTCGGAGGTTCCAATGATTGGGGACGAATATGTGAGCAAAAATCAGCTGTTTACAAAACTCTGCAGCAATATTCACAATGATCTCTGAATTTGAGCAATATGTAAGTTAAATTTTTAGTTTTACGCGAGGAGGACGATTGCACATCATTTTAGAAAAGTCATGCATGGAGAATTTCTCTGCAATTTTGTCTGCGATGGAATTCAACCGGATTGATGTTTCGCTTCGCCCCTGCGTACGTTCGACCTATATTTTCAAAAAAAAAACGTGCTAATTCGACCTAACGCTCTGATCTATAATTGTTTATTGTGTTGCATGTTTTTATGTTATAAAAATGGTCTATACCCCCTTTAGTCAGGTTAGCACTAAAGAATTCTAGATCAACTGAGAAAATAAATGTTTGAGGACCAGTCTTCCATTCTCAATGAAATCTCAGTGGCCATAAAGCAATTTCTTAAAGCTTTGCAGCATTGCTCTTGCTATTATTTGTTCTCCAGAACTTGTATTTTTTGTCATTTTATTGATAATAAAAGAAATGTGGGAGGTATTCTGGCAGTATTAGCAGTTATGGCTAACCCTAACCCTTAGCCTGGGTCTACTATAACTGTTTGTTCCGGCTAATGAAATACATATATTTAATTTAATATTGTTAATTGTAAGACTAGTTGATGATTTTGCCCTTTATAATGTAACATATTAAATTGGGCTAGTGCTGAAAAATATAAGGCATAGACTAGAATCATAAGTTGCAGTTATTGAATTCCAGAATGCAGTGATGTAACTTATTTATTTCCTTATAAATATATAAATGATACAGAACAATATCTGAAATGGTTGTCTTCTTTAGCTTTATTTCTTCAATATTTTTATTTGCATCCTAGGAATGTAGCATTCTCTGCATTGGTTGTGCTGTCACATTCCAGCTTAAAATAATTGATGAAAAGTAACTCTTAACATTCTTCACGGATGATGGAGACAGATCCACAGACCTCCTGGAGATTGTCTAACAGTTTTCTTTTATACCTAATTTAATTTATTGTGATGATCCAACCTTAGAAGATAGTGACTATGAAGTCACCTCTTAGAAGGACATTACTTTATAAAACAATAGTAAACTTGATCATGGAAGTTAGTGATTATTGGGCCACTTCAGAGCCAGAAGATGAGAAGATACTGAAAAATGTTCCATTACAGTATTATTTTTGGTCAATTTTATAGCTGTTTATGGGCTATATTCCCAATCTAAATTCAATCATATCTCTTTTCCCAATTTTGAATCCAAAATTACCGATTAAACTTGAAAAAAAAAGATTTTTGAAAAAAGACAAATGTAAGTATGTTTCAGCTTAAAATTATACATCCCTGTAATCTTTCTTTTTAATTAACTGACTAACTTAAAGAAAAATGAAACTAGAAACTTGGTTAAATCTGCTATTGTTATTAAATTTGCATGTCATTTTATCCCAATTTAAACCAAAATGCCGATAAAATTCCCAATTCTAGGGTATGGGTCATATTCCCAAATTTGTGGAAAAAACATTGCATTATTGAGAAAATGTAGCAAGGCCCTTTCATAGGGAAAATAGCGACATAATTGAAAATATTCAATATTTTAGATAACCTTAAATAACTACATCTTAAGCTTCAGTCCCATAAAATCGTGGCTTGTTACGGACCCGTAAGTGCAGACAGTCGTAGGCCGTGGGAAGCCTTGCGTATCAAGGTGACGGTACGCTCATGGCACAAAACAACACATCCGTATGGAGCCGTAGCTGGAAGATATGCATGTTTAATCCATACTCAGCCGGGTCATTCCATACCAAGTCACCCAGGGCCTCCCAGTTCAAGTCTTAGATTTTGCTGAAATTTTAACCACATCAAATTTAATCTTATTCATGGAGAAATCCAAAATTTTAGTGTTGTGCTCAAAATAGTTTTTGAGATACAGATGTTTGAAGTTGGTACGTATTGCACTATTATTGAAGTAAGAAATTGGTCAGTTTTGAGCCATCTTTGAGGGCAACATTTTTAAAGAAAGAAAGCTCTTAGAGTCCCTTAATTCCATATATGTACTCACATTTACGTAAATATTTGAATTTAATAATCATTTAGATTCTTATTTTTTCCTTTTTTGAGAAATATTGATCGGAAAATGGCCCCGCGGCCAATTTGCGCAAAAAGTTAATTCAGTGCTGTAAAAGTCTTGATCTATAAATTGCAATATTTTCTTTATTTTTCAGGATATTACTTTAAAAGTTTCAGGGAATATTCTTATAATCATAATTGACATGTACATGGTCTTAATTTATTGTAAATCAATTAAAGAAAAATATTTTTGTATTTTATTCAAGGGTACCCCCTCTTTTTTTACGAAATTAGTTTTTTTCATAAGTTTGGTGTGCTATAATTTTTTTATTTTTTAAGATGTTCTTACAGAAATGGGTATACATGTTCTTGATATTGTCCTTAATCATGTAATTGTATTTAAATAAGTTTAAAACTATTTGTCTTGAAGAAAATAGTCTCTAAAAGTGGCCCAAAATTGAAATTTTCGGTTTTGGCTCTAGTGTTCAAGTAGCCATACAAAAATAGGGACAAATGCTATCGCTCTGAAACTTTTTTATTGCATTTTCCAACTATATATTAATATCATACTAAAAAATAGAGAATGTAATTTTCTTCCTTCTATAGAAAAATCATGTTTGATAAAACACCACTTTTACTGAATCTAGCTGCATTCGCGCATTCTTGTTGATAGTAATTTTTCTATGTTTAGGTATTATGTATTCTTATTTCAGCAGATTTAAATTGATTTCATTATAAACTGATAAGTTATAAATATTTAGGGTTAAAATTTGTAAACATGTAAGTTTTATCAACTAAACAGATGAAGAAATGCAGACTGCATTGACTCAAATTGTAATTCCTTGTTGATAGTAATTTTTCTATCTTTACATTATTTTTTACCAAATTCAGACTGATTTTCTTGGTCTTTACAAGTCCAATCTTGTTTAACACATTTTACTTGGTATAATATGCTTTCTATGATTTCATTTAAAGAATAAACTAGATGATTATTATTTTTAGCTATTTCATAACAATTAAAATGGTATATAATTCAATGTAAAACTTACAACTACATTTGTATATTATACAATTTTATAATTTTAATTATTGTTATCAATTTTACCATGCTGTTATGTAGAAAAAAGTTAACCTGTACTGGTTATTATTACAATAATATTTAATATACATATACTCATCACTGACACACACAATTTAATGACATCATCAAATTTGTGGTCATAAATTGTTTAAGATTGACAAACTAATAACTTGGCATTTCATTGCTAAATTATTAAAACATCTTTCTGAATATAAAGTTAAAATTTGACCTTTTTAGTTAATTCTTATTTTTGAATATATTATTAAGATAAAAAAGCTGCTCAAAGGTTTCACACAGGCAACTACTAGTACTAAGCAACACTTCATCCTTTTGTTGCCTTCTTTAGAGATGGTCATAAAATCTTGGTCACACAAGCACGACTTTGTGTAATCAATGACTATTGGCATCATTTTACAGCTTTAGTACTCTTGTTACAACAATCCATCAAGTGCAAATGAAGCTTCTCAGTAGTTTCCAATATTCCAAAGGCACTATTGCGATATAAATTGTCAAGAATTTTAGCAACCTTTTAATGACTTCAACCGGGTATATTTTGATACAATTAATTTTTAATACCAAGACAAATGTTAAACTGGTGTTGTAAGCACATAAAAAAATGTACAATTATTTTTCATTAATAGCCAAGCATGAACATGAATACTATCTTAAGTTTTGAAGATGCTATGTGTTCCAGTGACACACTGTGTTTGAAGTGTGCATTAATTACTGTTGCTACTTACACTACACCAATATTTTCAAGTTTGGAACTAAAATTGACCAACATCATGCATTTTCAGTCAAGACCATACATTGTATATTGTTTGCAAATACGATCGGAAATGGTTGGTAGGGAACATAAAGGACCTGTCCCAAGATGGTGGGGAAGCACAGTGCTTGTTTTATTCATGCATGTTCATGGCATTGTTCCCACATTCCAATGGCCTACAATAAAAGATGCATACTGAGTACCTGTACCTGGTCAATATAATGATAATAGTTAATACTGAGCAGTGTGTTTTCTCCGTCAACAAAAAATGAAAGGCTGTACTGTATAGAGTTTAGGGGTGTAACGGTTAACTTATATACCGGTTAATATTGCAATACAAGTTCTAACGGTTTTAACCGGTTCATTTTTCCTTGAACCGGTTTTTGTAGTCAAGTGTCATATTACTTGTATTTATCAGAATCTGATAGTTAAATGTTTAAACAAATGTTAAAATGAATTAAATACTTAAAATACTCTTACTGTGCTTTTGAAGGTTAAACATTTAGTCAATTAAAAGAAAAATATCATCAAGAGTCTGTTTCAAACCACGCAGACCATTTTACATTTGTGAGTCAAACATTTGGGTAAGAGATCATTTGAAAATACCCATATGCATGCTACCCTGATCCAATAAGAATGAGGTACATGTATTAATTAATGCTTTGCATGTCTAAGCGAAAAACCGGTTCGTATTGCAATAAATTGTAATATGGGTTCTGCATATTGCAATACGGTTTTTACCGTATTGTTACACCCCTAATAGAGTTAAAAAGATAGAATAGAGAATAGAAATAGAATAAATTATAAAATGTCATGTACTTATCATTCTAAGCTTATATAAATGATATAATTATATTATGCTTAATACCACAACTTTTATACCCTGAAATTAATTTTTTTCAAATATATTTTTTGATTTTTTTGAAAAGTAGCCAGGATAGAAGGAATTTATTTTGCTGCTTACTTGAGAATTTTGTCTTGAAAGGAAAATAGACTCTGAAGTGTTACGTGTGCTAGTTGGTTAAGTCAATTACAATGGTAGGATTAAAAACTACTGTAACATAGCAGTCTCTTTTATCAATGATGTGACAACAAAACTGGACACAGATTGACCCAATGAGTGCACGCCTGGTCATGTGGTCATGTTACGAAATGGTAAACAGCAGGAAAGTGAAATTAGAAAAGTTAAGTTTAAGCATTCTTCATGGATAGTAAAGACTAATTATCTGTGATGTAACCTTGTAAAATATGTATAATCATAATTTTATTAACTAGAATGGAATAGTTTCTCTGGTACCCAATGGGAAGTCAGAAGTGTGATGCAATTGGTTTACATGGAATTACAATTTGAGTCAATGCAGTCTGCATTTCTTCATCTCTTTAGTTGATAAAACTTACTTGTTTACAAATTTTAACCCTAAATATTCATAACTTATCAGTTTATAATAAAATCAATTTAAATCTGCTGAAATAAGAATCCATAATACCTAAACATAGAAAAATTACTATCAACAAGAATGCGCGAATGCAGCTAGATTCAGTAAAAATGGTGTTTTATCAAACATGATTTTTCTATAGAAGGAAGAAAATTACATTCTCTATTTTTTAGTATGATATAAATATATAGTTGGAAAATGCAATAAAAAAGTTTCAGAGCGATAGCATTTGTCCCTATTTTTGTATGGCTACTTGAACACTAGAGCCAAAACCAAAAATTTCAATTTTGGGCAACTTTTAGGGACTATTTTCTTCAAGACAAATAGTTTTAAACTTATTTAAATACAATAACATGATTAAGGACAATATCAAGAACATGTATACCCTTTTCTGTAAGAACATCTTAAAAAATAAAAAAATTATAGCACACCAAACTTATGAAAAAAACTAATTTCGTAAAAAAAGAGGGGGTACCCTTGTATAAAATACAAAAATATTTTTCTTTTATTGATTCACAATAAATTAAGACCATATACATATCAATTATGATTATAAGAATATTCCCTGAAACTTTTAAAGTAATATCCTGAAAAATGAAGAAAATATTGCAATTTATAAATCAAGACTTTTACAGCACTGAATTAACTTTTTGCGCAAATTGGCCGTGGGGCCATTTTCCGATCAATATTTCTCAAAAAAGGAAAAAGTAAGAATCTAAATGATTATTAAATTCAAATATTTACCTAAATGTGAGTACATATATGGAATTAAGGGACTCTAAGAGCTCTCTTTCTTAAAAAATGTTGCCCTCAAAGATGGCTCAAAACTGACCAATTCCTTACTTCAATAATA
Source organism: Mactra quadrangularis (assembly GCA_025267735.1). Lineage (NCBI taxonomy): Eukaryota > Metazoa > Mollusca > Bivalvia > Venerida > Mactridae > Mactra > Mactra quadrangularis. The sequence goes on from CM046300.1 coordinate 9,548,429, forward strand.
GTGCAATACGTACTAACTTCAAACATCTGTATCTCAAAAACTATTTTGAGCACAACACTAAAATTTTGGATTTCTCCATGAATAAGATAAAATTTGATGTGGTTAAAATTTCAGCAAAATCTAAGACTTGAACTGGGAAAATTTTTGTTTTTTGGGTGATTTGGTATGGAATGACCCAGCCACGATTTTGTTCACGATTTGACTCTGAAACTTATACGTGTATCCTGGGCTCATCTCACAGAACCTGGTAAAAACTTAACAGCCCGTACGGGTACGCAAGAGTTCGTACCGGTCCTTGCGGAGCTTGATCGCACAGCGCCCGTACCGTGCCCTCACGGCTATTTTTATGTTTATGGGACTGTAGCTTTATATACATTGTATATTTGAAGAAATATTTGTGTCTTCTTGTTTCAAATTAAGTATATATTCCTCTGAGATTTATACAAGATTTTTTTCAACAAAATTATAAGGACTTGGGAATGGGGTTGCATAAAACAGGAAAAGTTGTTGTTTGGTCAAATTTTGTGATCTTATAATATAATGCCGTAATCACCAATGGCATTCTCTTAGAACTTTACAAAAATCTTCAAGATTGTTTATGTAGACCACAGATAGAGTTCCATAACTCTTGCATATATTTTAAGTAAATAATTACCCTTTTTTGTCTTAAAATGTGAACTATATTTAATTATGTTTTATATTGTACTACATTGTCATTCTTAGCATACTCATTATTTGGTACTAGATGTACAATAAAATGAAGGGCTGTAACTCTTGGTTTACATTTTTGATGGATGAGTCATTCAGCATGAGAGGTAATGACATATATTTATTTTCTTTGAGTTACTGTCCTTTTCAATCATGGAAAACATGTGGATCTATCAGTCATTCCCTTAATACACTAGCCCAAAGTAAGGAGTTGGTGAAAACTGTGATAATTGCTAACTTAATTATATAGTCAGGCTATTTGATAAGTACACACTGCTTTATCAGGCTAGTGTGTGTGAACATTTAAGTAGATAACTAGCAGTCTGCTCTTGTATATAGAAAGCCAACTTCATACTATTTTACATTGCAGATATAGTCCAGTATGTCTGAGGATAAGCATGGGCAGATAACTCAGGGTGGTGTATACCAGACTGGGATGCAGTCTAATCAGCAATACTACAGTCATGTGTTACAAACTTCCATGAACCAGTCTGGACCAGTCAAGTATCAAGTGATGATATACAATGCACAAGGTGACCATGGCAACGTACAGAGGTTAGAATCTCTACCTAGAGGGAGTTACCCTATTGTAAGACTGGACAATGGACAGTTAGTTGTTGATAGTCAGGGTATCACTACAGCAAGCTTGGAGCATAGATCAGTCACTCCCGATGATGAACAAAAAGGTATGTACATCATTTATCTTTGTAATTTATCTTTCCTTATCAATTCTGGACTTTTATAACGTTTCAGGTTTTTATAAATGGCAGTGACTATAGTTTCAGAACTGTGACTGTAGTCTGGGATTCTAATGTTAGGGAAATACTGTATTCCTATGGTCATCCCTACTTATCAGATGTTCAGTTACAAAAGTTCCTACTTAGCAGACATACAGTTACAAAAGTTCCTACTTAGCAGACATATAGTTACAAAAGTTCCTACTTAGCAGACATATAGTTACAAAAGTTCCTACTTAGCAGACATACAGTTACAAAAGTTCCTACTTAGCAGACTACTGTTACAAAAGTTCCTACTCAGCAGACATACTGTTACAAAAATTCCTACTTAGCAGACATATAGTTACAAAAGTTCCTACTTAGCAGACATACTGTTACCAAAGTTCCTACCTAGAAGACTTACTGTTACAAAAGTTCCTACTCAGCAGACATACTGTTACAAAAGTTCCTACTTAGCAGACATATTGTTACAAAATTTCCTACTTAGCAGACATACTGTTACAAAAATTCCTACTTAGCAGACATACAGTTACAAAAGTTCCTACTTAGCAGACATACTGTTACAAAAGTTCCTACTCGGCAGACAAACTGTTACAAAAGTTCCTACTTAGCAGACATATAGTTACAAAAGTTCCTACTTAGCAGACATACAGTTACAAAAGTTCCTACTCAGCAGACATACTGTTACAAAAGTTCCTACTTAGCAGACATATAGTTACAAAAGTTCCTACTTAGCAGACATACTGTTACAAAAGTTCCTACTCAGCAGACATACTGTTACAAAAGTTCCTACTTAGCAGACATACAGTTACAAAAGTTCCTACTTAGCAGACATACATTTCCAAAAGTTCCTACTTAGCAGACATACATTTCCAAATTTCCTACTTAGCAGACATATTGTTACAAAAGTTCCTACTAAGCAGACATATTGTTACAAAAGTTCCTACTTAGCAGACATACTGTTACAAAAGTTCCTACTTAGCAGACATATAGTTACAAAAGTTCCTACTTAGCAGACATATTGTTACAAAAGTTCCTACTTAGCAGACATATAGTTACAAAAGTTCCTACTTAGCAGACATATAGTTACAAAAGTTCCTACTTAGCAGACATACAGTTACAAAAGTTCCTACTTAGCAGACTACTGTTACAAAAGTTCCTACTCAGCAGACATACTGTTACAAAAATTCCTACTTAGCAGACATATAGTTACAAAATTTCCTACTTAGCAGACATACTGTTACAAAAATTCCTACTTAGCAGACATACAGTTACAAAAGTTCCTACTTAGCAGACATACTGTTACAAAAGTTCCTACTCGGCAGACAAACTGTTACAAAAGTTCCTACTTAGCAGATATATAGTTACAAAAGTTCCTACTTAGCAGACATACAGTTACAAAAGTTCCTACTCAGCAGACATACTGTTACAAAAGTTCCTACTTAGCAGACATACAGTTACAAAAGTTCCTACTTAGCAGACATACAGTTACAAAAGTTCCTACTTAGCAGACATACATTTCCAAATTTCCTACTTAGCAGACATATTGTTACAAAAGTTCCTACTAAGCAGACATATTGTTACAAAAGTTCCTACTTAGCAGACATACTGTTACAAAAGTTCCTACTTAGCAGACATATAGTTACAAAAGTTCCTACTTAGCAGACATATTGTTACAAAAGTTCCTACTTAGCAGACATACTGTTACAAAAGTTCCTACTTAGCAGACATATAGTTACAAAAGTTCCTACTTAGCAGACATATTGTTACAAAAGTTCCTACTTAGCAGACATATAGTTACAAAAGTTCCTACTTAGCAGACATATAGTTACAAAAGTTCCTACTTAGCAGACATACAGTTACAAAAGTTCCTACTTAGCAGACTACTGTTACAAAAGTTCCTACTCAGCAGACATACTGTTACAAAAATTCCTACTTAGCAGACATATAGTTACAAAAGTTCCTACTTAGCAGACATACTGTTACCAAAGTTCCTACTTAGAAGACTTACTGTTACAAAAGTTCCTACTCAGCAGACATACTGTTACAAAAGTTCCTACTTAGCAGACATATTGTTACAAAATTTCCTACTTAGCAGACATACTGTTACAAAAATTCCTACTTAGCAGACATACAGTTACAAAAGTTCCTACTTAGCAGACATACTGTTACAAAAGTCCTACTCGGCAGACAAACTGTTACAAAAGTTCCTACTTAGCAGACATATAGTTACAAAAGTTCCTACTTAGCAGACATACAGTTACAAAAGTTCCTACTCAGCAGACATACTGTTACAAAAGTTCCTACTTAGCAGACATACAGTTACAAAAGTTCCTACTTAGCAGACATACAGTTACAAAAGTTCCTACTTAGCAGACATACATTTCCAAATTTCCTACTTAGCAGACATATTGTTACAAAAGTTCCTACTAAGCAGACATATTGTTACAAAAGTTCCTACTTAGCAGACATACTGTTACAAAAGTTCCTACTTAGCAGACATATAGTTACAAAAGTTCCTACTTAGCAGACATATTGTTACAAAAGTTCCTACTTAGCAGACATATTGTTACTAAAGTTCCTACTTAGCAGACATACAGTTACAGAATTTCTTATTAAAAGGATATTTTTTAAGTTATTAACATCAAAAACCATGTCAAGTTTCTTAAAATATATTATTCCAGGGACAAGACAGATATCTTTTCTGCTTTGACTTATCAAACTATCACATGTATGTCATTTGGGAAATTTAAATCAATATTTTACCGACATAGGCCAGCTTCTTTGAAGTTACACTGACCTTACATCTTTGATGGCGGTCACTGCTTTGATATCGATATTTTTATTGCTGTGAAGGTCATTTATGGGTAAACTTACAATCATGTATTTAGTACACTATTTTCTCAATTTCTGTTCTCTTATAAATTAAGGCTGCTGGGATTCAATTTGATACATAAAAAATCAATGCCTAGGGTGTCGATTCCATTTCGATTCAAGACCCGCAATTTTTCAATACGATACCGACCTTTAAACATACATGTCTATAAAGGTTATAAGGATAAAAGCAAAGGAATGCCTAATACTAGACAACGTGCGTTGACAGATGAACTGTGTTTCACTGTGTTAATATATTTTGCTATTTTTTTTTTTTTGATTTTTAGTAATGTCTCTTTTGGAATAAACTACATCTCAATGAATCGAAAGAAAAAAACGAATCACATCGAATCGACTTTTCTGCGGGTATTAAATAGAGAATATTCAAGTGATTCAAGTAATATTAATTTAACTAATATCCATTTCTACTGTGGCTCAATCTTTAAGTCATTTCACGAAAACCACAGGCTTCAAGCTGCTTATGAAAACTAAACTTGTTAACTCAGATGAGTGATGTAAGGGCAATCTTGGTTCTCATCTTTTAAAGAGACCAGGTTTCCCCTGCAATTCGCCAATTCTGTAAATGGCGGAAAAAAATATTGAAAGTGGCGAACAAAAGTTTTCAAAAATAAGCATATTTGTTCATAGTAGACTAAAATAAAGTACCCTAATTGACCAACGATTGGTAATCCAGATAAGAGTTGTGAAAAGTGAGATTGCCTGTGACAATTATACATGTCAAACTCAGTGAGTGCTAGTAAAGAATATTTTATTTACTTTAATATTGATGTATAGTCCAACAGAATTAACCTGAGCTTGACCTTTATGCAAGAATATATTAAACTCAGGATTTATAGTCTATTTTTGTCTTCGTTTGTAAATCGAGCTATATCGGAAGCTTTCGGCAAAATACATGTACTGAACAATTAATGTTGTTTTCATAAGAATAAATACTTTGAAACTGTGCCATAATACTGCTGACATACTTGTTTACCCAAAAACTAAAGTGTCCAAAATTAAAAGTACAATAACATGCCACTTTTAATAAATTGATTTATACTCACATCGGTTGTTATAAACACGTGTAATAGTCGTATACCCGCATTCGGAAACTCGCGATTTAATGCAAGTGAAGTGTGTAATTATTATGATTAGGTAGTTCAAGCTCAGGTTAATTCTGTTGGACTATAATTACTTGTACTTTATACTGAGGTGCTTCTGATATTTTTTTTGGATAAAACTTTTACTTCAATCAAGCTCATGTGTTGAAACAGGAGCTGGTAATGTAATCATTCACTTTTAAGACTATAGGTCAAAATTTTAGTTCATGTAAAATTACCAACAATCATGTTTTAATTTTGTATTGTACCTTTTTTCGGCGTAGCTGTCTAAGCTGGATTTTGATCTACATTTCTGTATAATGACGTCTCTGGGATTTCGGAAATCCGCCATTCTATTGGATGATTTTATAAGCACTGAGAATGACGTACGGGGGAAACAGAGAAAACCCCCTCTTCGATTGGATGGCCCTGACACGCGCGAAAAAAATAAAGGCCACACTATTGTAATGCAGTGTTTTACGAAATTTTGCTTTGTTCGTAGATTATTTTTTTGGGGTAGACTTCTATTGCTTTCCAAAGTGTTTTTTTATTTTGTAACAATAAAAAGTTACGTGTCAAACACAATATTTTATGGGTAAAATGAATTACATCTCCAGATGTGAACCGGTTTCTAGTAAAAAGTCTGACATATTACCCAATACTTATTAAATTAGCCTCACTACGTCCAGTTTCCGGGGTTTACACTTTGAGAGTCACAGCTCCACATATACACCAGTTCATTGTTATTGTTATGATGTCTACAAATAGTAACAGGAGCTGATAAAGACTACAGGTAACCGTTCGCTGGTTGGCAAGAAATGATAGCGAGTAAATACAATGAAAACACAGTAATTTTAAAATTGCAATTACTAAGTCATTTTTCATCAAACAATTTTGCATTTTATATCACTAGAAAGGTCTTGAAATTCATATTTTGAATATCTAAAAATTATTCGTCAAAAAGAATTGTTTTTTGTTGGCGAGTGTTTTAATGATCTGCCCTATGAAACATTTAATATTCATAGCTCGAAGAGTTATGTTTAATCAATTTAATCGTGGGGTTAAAGTGCTACTAAGGTATCAGTATTTTTTGTGAGCCACAAAATAAGAAATCTAGATGAATCGGTCTAGTAAACGCAGTTGTACCCCTTGTATATAAGTATATTAAAGGTATGTTGGAAAAATCAAAGGGAGGTAACTTGACAATTCCCTGTGGTTATCAGTGTACAGCAATTGCATTGGCTGTCATATTGTTTACGGTAGGCAATCATGTGCCAAGTCTGCGAAACTGGTCTGCAAATGTTGTTGATGAAGTGATGATGCGTGGTCACAACTTGTATGAGCAAATACTAACGGAATCTGGCAATCCATCACCACGTCAAAAAATAGGTTTTAACATTAGTGGTCCTATGTAAATGGCTCTTCTGTGACCTTTGACCTTTTCCTTAGGTGAGCACCCAGGGCCCTTTGGGCCCTCTTGTTTTTAAATCGACGCCGTTTGTCTTTTTTAAAGACATTTCTTGTTTGTACTACCCTGATAATGCCCCCCCACTCTTTTTCAAACTTAAAGGTACTAGTTCACAGATTATGTTTATTTTTTCTATAATTTCAAAATACCATTGAATGATTCAGTGTCTGTAATTGTGTCAAAAAAATAATTCTTATTATTCTAAGACAAACTGACAATTATCCCTCATTGTTTTTGATAATAATTGATACCCCTAGTGAATATTTTCAGGTCATCAAAACACTCTTAATTTTAATCTTATATCTATTTTAGTGACATTTCTATTCTATATTTGATAGATCGTGTCTTGGAGCCAATCCTTTCTGGATAACATAACATCTTACACAAGAAGCAAAATATTAGTGTTACAATAATGGATTGAACTTTGAACTTGATTTACATTGTGGTTTACAAAATTCCAGGGGGAAGGGTGACTGACTGAAAAAATGTTAAATGTGGCATAATAAAGCACTATTAAGTACAGAACTTTTGTTTAAACCCTTGTCAAAGATTAGTATAATGTAGCCACCATGGTCTATGGCTGCAGACCTTTTTTCCCTTTATAACTGAGGCCATTTACAGGCGCCCTCCCCTCTTGAAATTTCTTTAAAATCTTGCAGTTTTCCCCAAATTTAGAGTTTACCTTGGATTTTTTGTTCCCCTATGATATCTATGAAATTGCAGTAAAATTTCCCTAAATGTTCTATATAGAAAAAGGCCCCAGGCCCCTTCCCCAAATACTGAAAAAATCCCATGGCTGGTTAGGCATGTTGGTTCCTGGTATATCTGCTCTTTAAAACAAATGTGATAAAACTTTTTGAGTACCTGCTTACCCAGTATTTTACATCAGACAAGCTTGCAGTACAGGTCATGTTCAGCTGACCTTTGACCTTTGCTATTATAAAATTCATGATACAACTTGCAACACAAAGGTCATACGAACATGACCCCCAGCAGGGTGTCAGGAGATTCTAATCTATAACAGTGGTCTACAGAGCTTGCTCTCTAGGTCAAACATCTTTCACTCAAAATATTGTAGCTGGGATAGCTAGGAAAGATTTTGACCACCAGGTAGTCCATTTACTGGAGAACATTCTAGTTGTTGCCCTTGATTTGTGTGATAGGTGCATTTTGATGCTATATTCTGACTAGAACTTCATATGACTTTCATTGTTTTTAGTTTTTCTTGACTAGTCCAGAAATTCAAAATTTTAAAGGATGTGAAAAAGGGCTACTTTTCTTATGAGGCAAAAATAGGTCAATAACTTAATTCTAAATTGCATAACAATTTAATATTATAACCTTAATTTATTTTCCTAATTATCCCTGGAAGTTCTATTCTTAGCCTTCAAATCATGATTCTTTCACATAACTCTAAGCCAATCCCATCCTCTCGGCTTTTATTTATAATGTTAATATATAAAATCTAATCTATTTGACTTATAGTCTGCACTTATATTTCTATCAGGCTTGTTCTTTCTATTTTCAATGCCAATGTATAATATAATATTGAATATCTTTCTTGATGCATTCTACACATAAACTGTATAGTGGGTAACTTTCACTGGGGTCTTATTTTGTCTATATTCATGGTCAACAAAGATTTGCACAATTCTATACCCGGCAAATACTAGACCTAACTCGATGGTTGGTTCCCTAAGTGTTATAATTTAGCTTTGGGTCAAGTGGACGATTCTAAACCTTGCAAATTTAAAAACCCTTTGAAAATGTTAAGTATGGACACTTTGAAATTAGAGCACTGAACAGTAAATGAGGAACCTTTTAAACCAATATAAGGATTACAAGTATTAGCATTTCCAAAAAATGCTTGAAATCGGCGCTTAGCCATGTATGACGTCTTCATTGAGTAAAACATTATAAATATTGCTTTCCAGTATACCAATCTTCGCATGATTAATTAACTTTTGGAGGGCCTTGTCTGGGATCAAAAATATGTAAAACTGACCGTATGAAAACAGAAGGTTTTAATTATATCTTTGGTGTTAGTAGATCCTTCAATAATTTCCTTCTTTGTGTGAGGTGTCAGTATGGGGATAGTGTTTTAGACCAGTCCTGGATATGATCAACATTTATAACTAGACTTGCCCAACTTCAACTGTGGTTATATATTGAAGATGGAATTTTCCAGTAATACAAACAGGTAACATGAAAAAAACATGGCTGAGACGAGTCCATTCACACACCATTTTAAAAGGCCATTTCCTTAACATGTGACCTAAAATTAATTGTTTTGATTGGCTTAAGGCAACAGGTGTCTTTGACTACAAAGTACTCAAATCTTGATGATTTTATATAACGCCATCCAGGAACGGTGATAATAATTTTGGGGTCAAATGTGTGAATTTAAACCCCTTGAATTTTAAACAGCTTAGAAAACGTAAAATATTGCTACTGCGAAATTGAAGCTTTTTACAGTAATAGAAGAACCTAATTAGAAAGGAAACTTTGTTGTTCCAGATTTAGAATTGATTAGCCCAGAGGAAGTATTTTTTTACAATGGCGACAATAGTAGGCGTACATAATTGTCAGTAAAACTTTCCTGATTAGATGGAATTATAAATTAGCTTAAAGCTACTGCTTCACATACTTGGTTTAATTTTTAGCCGGATTTTTCAACTAAAAAATTCAGCTAATAGTTTGGTGAAACACGGGCGGGCGTGCAGGCAGGCGTCCAGTGTCGTTAACAATTGCGTTAAAGGTTTCAATTTAGCATATATTTCTGCCATTTATTGTCAGATCTTTATGAAACTTCATACAATGATAACAACATACCATGTGATGAACAGAATTTGAAAGTAACCACAACTCTACCTGACTTTATTATGGATTATTTCCCTTTGTTATTTTTTGTGTTAAAGTTCTTAATATGTTGGATATCTCTGTCATTTATGGTCAGATCTTGATGAAAATCCGACTTTAATGTGGTTTCCACATTACATTTCTTGTCTTTATTATAAAGTTACCTCTCCGTGCCTATTAATGTGTTAAAAAATAAATAAATAATCGATTGGCAGCGCAAAACGAGTTTAACTACATGTAAAAAAGAATGGTGTAGACTAGTTTTGCTTTGACCGCTAGAAATATTTTAAGGCTAACTGACCTACAGATATGGAGAAAATTAAATGAAAGTCAACAAAATCCCTATAATCATCTTTATTGTTACTATTAAGGGGGTAGTATTTTATACTTAAAATCACCATTTTTTACCTGTCAGTTGTTTAAAATTTAAGTTGAAATCTTTAAAAATCAGCTTTAGTCATATCTAGGTGTTCTATTGAAAGTTTTATATTGTTCATGCCACAAGAAATTGATGATGTGTTCTACAGATTTTTCAAGAAAATAATGGGGTGAGCAAGCGAAGAAATTTTTTTTTATATTTCAGTTGCTTTATATAGCGGTTTGAACAAATTTTTATGATCGAGCGAGAAAATAAATATATTTTTTTTGTAAAAACTGTCAAAATTAAGGTGCCAGCAAATCTTAGAACACATGATCAATTTGTTGTGGCCTTATGGGTTTGTTTTATTTTTAGTTTAGTCCAATTAAAAAAATGAAACGATCTTAAAACATGCGAGTGCCACACTGCTAGCTGTTATATTTTAGGTCAGTTTCATAATTATTAATTTGTATAAATTGATTTATATATATATTTATACAATAAAAGCTTGAGAAGTTGAATTTATGATACACTTTTATGGCACTATAAAATAGTTTTATTAAAAAAGTATATTATATAAAAACCATTTTTTAATATTTTTCCATTTTTATTCTACATGATCTTTTAGTACTTTAATTCTAACCCTGAGATATTTAGCTAGTTATGAGCTCACCTGAGTGGTAGCAACAACACCTTATGTTTAGTTATTGTAGTTTGCAAAAATTTTAGTGGTATGGTTCTAAAAATTATACATTCTTCTACTTTGCAAGCAACAGTGGTCCATTGGTAGGAAGCGACCTTAGGGATCACATGAGTTCCTGAGTTGGAACACCACTAAGGGCACTGCTAAATTACATGAGCAAGAAATTTACCTACGATTGCTTCACTTTACCCAGGTGTAAATTGGTACCTTATAACCTACCAGGTATGATTCCATTGCGCCAATTTGTCGGCTGCTCTAAGCAGAGTAAAATACTTCTCAGGGAGATTGATAGATAGATAGATAGATAGATAGATAGATAGATACCAGTAGCCTGATGACCAGGGATAATAGTTGTAAAATCAGTGAACTTGCATAAGTATGAGTGGTTATTCTAGAACTCAGAAAGGGGCAGTGGTTATTCTAGAACTCAGAAAGTGGCAGTGGTGGTTATTCTAGAACTCAGAAAGTGGCAGTGGTGGTTATTCTAGAACTCAGAAAGGGGCAGTGATTATTCTAGAACTCAGAAAAGGGCAGTGGTTATTCTAGAACTCAGAAAAGGGCAGTGGTTATTCTAGAACTCAGAAAGGGGCAGTGGTTATTCTAGAACTCAGAAAGGGGCAGTGATTATTCTAGAATTCAGAAAGGGGCAGTGATTATTCTAGAACTCAGAAAGGGGCAGTGGTTATTCTAGAACTCAGAAAGGGGCAGTGGTTATTCTAGAACTCAGAAAGGGGCAGTGGTTATTCTAGAACTCAGAAAGGGGCAGTGATTATTCTAGAACTCAGAAAGGGGCAGTGGTTATTCTAGAACTCAGAAAGGGGCAGTGGTTATTCTAGAACTCAGAAAGGGGCAGTGATTATTCTAGAACTCAGAAAGGGGCAGTGGTTATTCTAGAACTCAGAAAAGGGCAGTGGTTATTCTAGAACTCAGAAAGAGGCAGTGGTTATTCTAGAACTCAGAAAGGGGCAGTGATTATTCTAGAATTCAGAAAGGGGCAGTGATTATTCTAGAATTCAGAAAGGGGCAGTGGTTATTCTAGAACTCAGAAAGGGGCAGTGGTTATTCTAGAACTCAGAAAGGGGCAGTGGTTATTCTAGAACTCAGAAAGGGGCAGTGATTATTCTAGAATTCAGAAAGGGGCAGTGGTTATTCTAGAACTCAGAAAGTGGCAGTGGTTATTCTAGAACTCAGAAAGGGGCAGTGGTTATTCTAGAACTCAGAAAGGGGCAGTGGTTATTCTAGAACTCAGAAAGGGGCAGTGGTTATTCTAGAACTCAGAAAGTGGCAGTGGTTATTCTAGAACTCAGAAAGGGGCAGTGGCTATTCTAGAACTCAGAAAGGGGCAGTGATTATTCTAGAATTCAGAAAGGGGCAGTGGTTATTCTTGTACTCAAAAAAGGGGTGAGGCAGAAAACAACAACAGGGCCCATCAGAGGGCTGATGCTTCTAAGTAACTATCTTCGCATAGCGAAAAGCAAAAAGGCTAAGTTTGGTTGTTTGTCATATCTTAATTAAGATGAATCCCTTAAGTTAAGGTAATATAACAATTTCAACATTTTCACGCCATAAATTGTTTTTAAACAATGAAGTCATTAAGGATTTGTCTTATATCAAAATTTTAATGATATCTTTCTAAGCTGTAAATATTGCATCCTTTTAGATTAAGAAATGGTTTCATAGTTTAAGACATTTTGCAATGGAGCCTGTATTCTCTTTAAGATTTTGTACAAATATTCCAAAGGTACAAATTAAGAAATATAATCATTAATTAAAAACCATGATACTAAAATATTCATTTGCAGCAGACATGAAAAACTGTTTTAAACCTTGAAGTTATAACATGCATTAGAGACACAATAAATGTGTAAAAACATTTTGCTTTCTAAGTTTTTGATGTTCATTAATATCAATGTGTTTTTGGACGATGCCTGGTCAGGAGGACAAAGTTACCTGTTGAATCAGTGGCTTCAGCAATTTGCGTTGGCTGTTATGAACAACACTAAGCCAGTTCAATTCAAAATACTTCAAAATCTTATGGGCAATACCATCATTTTTGGTCAGTCCAAGCAAATAAATGAGCTCTGTATGATTATTTATATAGAATAGACTAAACTGGACCATTACCGGGTAATCTATTATCTATGGTTGCCAATAAGGCAGTCATCATTCTTGAGACAATATTGATGATTATAATGTTGATAAATGATGATAATCAATTGTAATGATGATAATAATAATGGAAATAATAATAATAATGAAAATAATAAAATAATAATATTGATAATAATTATTGATAACAAGGAATATATTGAAAATAGTATGGATAATAGTAATAATAATGAAAGTATGAAATCGATGACAATAATCAGATTATAAAGTTGATGAAAATGATTATAATGACATTGATGATTATGATTATATTGGTGATAGATAATAATGATAATATTGATAATAATGACAACACTGATAATAATGTTAATATTGATGAAAATAATGAAAACATTGAAAATAATGAAAACATTGATAATTATGATAATATTGATAAAAATGACAACACTGATAATAATGTTAATATTGATGAAAATAATGAAAACATTGAAAATAATGAAAACATTGATAATTATGATAATATTGATAAAAATGACAACACTGATAATAATGTTAATATTGATGAAAATAATGAAAACATTGAAAATAATGAAAACATTGATAATAATGATAATATTGATAATAATGACAACACTGATAATAATGTTAATATTGATGAAAATAATGAAAACATTGAAAATAATGAAAACATTGATAATTATGATAATATTGATAATAATGACAACACTGATAATAATGTTAATATTGATGAAAATAATGAAAACATTGAAAATAATGAAAACATTGATAATAATGATAATATTGATAATAATGACAACACTGATAATAATGTTAATATTGATGAAAATAATGAAAACATTGAAAATAATGAAAACATTGATAATTATGATAATATTGATAAAAATGACAACACTGATAATAATGTTAATATTGATGAAAATAATGAAAACATTGAAAATAATGAAAACATTGATAATAATGATATTAATATTGATGAAAAAAATGAAAACATTGATAATAATGATATTAATATTGATAATAATATGATATTAATATTGATGAAAATAATGAAAACATTGATAATAATAAAAATGGTTGTATGTTTTGTTCTATACCCTCATGTATAATGCCACAGTTTTTTCTAGGATTGCCCTCAGATTCTCTCTAATTATAGTGTTGTTAAATGATGTTAGGAGTGGAGATAAAATATGGTGAAACACTCTTAAACTAGTAACATAAAACTATTATTACTGAAATTATTCAAACAATAATAAAACCCTAAAGGTGAATGAGGAAGTATTGACCAATAACATCAGCATGAAAACTGTGAAAGTTAATTTAGTTACCATTTTGAATGTTGCTTTAATCAATGGGGGTTTTGTGATGTTTTTTTGTTGTTGCAACCATAGGTCAATTGTCTTTTTTTAAGTGGGTGGTTTAAGGGAAGATAGTATTTATCTTCATTTACTGTATTTACATTTGAAAAGACACAAATTCTGAACTTAAATATTAATTATATTTTTCTATATATTTTATCAATTTTCTTAGCAGTTGACATTTAACTTTTAATTCCCCCACTATGATTTTGTGGTTCTTTATGAAGGAAACTACTTGTAGGTGCTGTGATCATGTTTTCCTATGCTATTTCATATACTTTTTCATTTTTTGAACCGCATTTCTAGTACTATACTGTACTATAAACATAAAGGTATATAACCAATATTTTCACTGAAAAATACAATGGTTGCCATGGCTATTACTTATGTGTTAAAATTAAAGCAAAACACAACATTTTTTGCTTTACACTAGTACCCTGGCAAAATCATGACAATGATTTGTTTTTTTGTTTTTTTTGGGGTTTAACGCCATAGCAACACATTGTTGTATAGGTCATATAACTGCGTCCAGTGCACCTGATCTAGCTTTCCTGGACCCTTGTCTATATAACCAGTACTCACCTACCCAAGGCTGAAAACTTCTCCATATATCTTAATAATGGAGGAAAATTGCCATAATTGCCAAATTTTCATGGAAGGGTATAACCTCCCCGGGTGTGATTCAAACCCGTACCCCAAACTCAATACCTCACTAACTGTTTGAGTTGTCCCAACTTTGGGTTGAGTTATCCATAGGTTGAGTTGTCAACGGGTTGAGTTGCCCCATACCTGTAACGGTCGCCAACACAACAGTTGTTACTGAACACTCTGCTGGTCGTCATTTTTGCCGTGTTAGGAACTATATAGGTCACATGATTCCCCACACTGCTACAGCATGGAAGGGAAATGTATACTTCATTTAAAAGCTTAGTCACCAAATATGGCCCTATACCTTTATTTTACATAATTTTGTAATATAAATGATTAAACTCTTTGACATAGACCTTGTCATGTGGCATCTTTTGCCAGGGAAAATATTACAAAAAAATGTCTGAATTTATATAGCTTCAAAATGATTAAAATTTCTTTAGCGGTTAATTTGTTGTTGTTATGGACATTTGATCTTGGTAATGTCATATATAGCAAACAAGAGACTTACCACCGTAATAATCGTGGTTGTAGGAGTGTAATAGCTCATTGTAGTATGAGCCGCAGATGGCATGTGACAAAAATATTTCAGTTATATAACTTGGTACTTGTGGATCATGTGACTTTTCTGCAGCGTGTTCTAGTAAACTACACATACTATTATAGAAACCTCAGTGTTTGTGGGAAGATAGACAATGTGCTATTTTAATTGATAAACAGAAATGGAAATTCAGCAAAATTGACATTTACTATGGATGTACAAATACGCAAGATTTTGTTTTTCTAGCTCGCCTGATTTTTTTTTGTGGTAATGTCTTTTATGGTTGCTATGTCCATGGTCAGATATCCTGCAGATGACTGTTCTAGGACCTCCTGACATAGCCAAAGGGGTCATGTTCAGATGACCTTTATGTTAATCAATCTAAATTATCTATGCATAGCTTTGCATAGCATTAGAGTTTAAAAAATGTGTTTTCCTAGCTACTTTGATGGTGTGTGTAATACAAGGGCTTAGATCGGATGATTGAAGTTTTCATCATTTTTTTCAGACTGTTTATGGTAGGGTTTGGTTATACTAATATGGCTGATTTAAATAAGTGGGAGCTGATATGTAAACCAAGCTTTTATTATTGGTCATTCAGAGCAAGACCAAATTAAACCACCAAAGCCAGAGTTAACACTAGTGATCACCTAAAAATCTTACCACTGGTAACTAAAATCATGTCCTTAAATCCCCTCCCTGCACTAGTCTTTGGAATAGTGCCAATAGCAGAAATGTCCAATAAGAGTCAAAATTTCACTTAAGATGAGGAAGATAATTTAGAATAAGTAATTTGCAATAAGCTTGTTCTAAATTGAATAAGGTGACTTTCATTACATTTATCAAGGTGCCAATAGTGCTGTCGGACATGGGCTTTTGATAGTCAAGTATTTCTTTTCTGTCCGTAAAATAAATCGCAAACATAAGCTATGTATAGCTTTTGACTGATGTACAGCATATAAATGGCATAATACATGACATCACAAACATAAGAAAATTGATGAAGTATATGACTTATACAACAAACAGAAGCGATACAAGGGTCCCCTCCCTTACATGAGCCAGATTAGATATACATGCACTTCAATATCTTATATTTATGATTTTCAGTCAGGGGAGGGAACTTAGGGTGAAACAAAATATTCTTCGTAATCTTCCTTTGATTTAAATCTTACACGATAATGCAGTGTCCTCCCAAAGTTTTAAGACATATGAAGTTTGAGATAAACTTAGCATGCACACCACATGTTACATTACATATTACAGCATACTATCTCACCCTTCCATCAGGCCGGAAACTTCTTCATATTGATATAGGAAATGTAGGAAAATTGACATTGTCAAATTTTAATGGAAAGGTATTATGGACCTCCCTGGGTGGGATTCAAACCCTTCAGGACACTAGATTTGAAATCCAGGAGCGCTACCAACTGCACTACCCTCCCTTATTGCGTATGCATTAAGTAAGATTTAAAAATTGAACAATTTGTTACATAAAATTACCATGTTTACATTATAATTCTGACAACAACAATAAATGTAAACAATTTATATAAGAAAACTCCCCCATCCTTCATACTATAAGGATATAGTACTATTAACTATTACAAAAATACATTGTATAAGTTTGAATCAAGTGAGGCTCACATGTGTGACTTGCCACCATTAAATTTTGCTTATGAAATCTACTGTATACGTACAAAAAAGACGTCATAACCATTGCAAGATCTTATGAAACTATGTTATAATATAACTTTAATGTAAACACATTGTAGTTGTACAAAAAAGACGTCATAACCATTGCAAGATCTTATGCAACTATGTTATAATATAAATTCAATGTAAACACATTGCAGTTTGATCTATTAAAGTGTAAATTTCTATTTTTAAATGTGTTCAAAGCTGATTCCACCTGATATATTCCCAGAAGTCTCCAAAGTATTTCCGTTTTTTTAACACCTACTTTTTATGTAACTTTGTTGTTGGCTTAAATTTCATCTCATTATATTGATATTCCTGTAAACTTGCTGACGCTCTTTACGTCAGATCTCATTTCTCTTCCACCTTATTAATTCATTCATATATATTCACGCCCATTGTCTGAAAATACCTGTTTAATACAATCCACAATATTGCAATACTCGTATCAAATGTCTACTGGGTCATGTTCAAGACCAGAAAATACCAGGTTTTCTATGTCATTTAGTGGGATAATATATAATATTTATTTTTACTCTATTTCTCTTTTAGTACTTTCCACAACACCCCACCCACATGGTTATGTAAGCATCTTATATAAGGTTATTGTTTACCTTTGAGAATGTTGTAGGAGGCTGACTGTTTTTTCCTTTTTCTCTCAATTTCTACTATACCTGTTAAATACTATAATGTCTATGAGATCAGCTCACCTGGACAATGTTTGTTTCTCACAGTGATGGCTGATTGGTGCAGGTATGGAAACTTTTGGTTGGACCATTTGGAAACATTCTTGGTGAACCCTCATGAATCCTTTCAAGATCATTCACTCGATGAATAATTGAGGTGACCGAATGCTGGACAATGTTTAAGTGATAGTTGAGGGTTAGTCTTGAATTTGCAGGCTAATCTTTGGATGACAGGTTTGTCTCTGTTTGGTCTAGGGGTTGCAGGTTGGTCAGGGTTTGGTCTGGGAATTGTAGGTTGGTCTATGTTTTGATCTACAGATTGCAGGTTGGTCTTAGCAGGTTTGGTCTTGGGATTGCAAGTTGATCTATGGTTTGGTCTGGGGATTTCAGGTTGGTTTATTCTTTGGTCTGGGATTTCAGGTTGCTTTATTCTTTGGTCTGGGATTTCAGGTTGCTTTATTGTTTGGTCTGAGGATTTCAGGTTGCTTTATGTTTGGACTGGGGATTGTAGGATGGTTACGATTTAGTCTGAGGATTGCAGGTTTGTTTAGGTATGGACTGAGGAGTGCTGGATGGCCTAGGTTTGGTCTTGAGATTGCAAGTTGACCTTTAGTTTGGCTTGTAGATTGCAGGTTGGTCTAGGTTTGGTCTAGGGATTGCCAGTTGATCTATGGTTTGGTCTGGTGATTGCAGGTTGGTCTATGGTTTGGTCTGGTGATTGCAGGTTGGTCTATGGTTTGGTCTGGTGATTGCAGGTTGGTCTATGGTTTGGTCTGGTGATTGCAGGTTGGTCTATGGTTTGGTCTTGGGATTGCAGGTTGGTCTATGGTTTGGTCTGGGGATTGCAGGTTGGTCTATGGTTTGGTCTTTGGATTGCAGGTTGTTCTATGATTTGGACTGGGGATTGCAGGTTTGTCTATAGTTTGGTCTGGTGATTTCAGGTTGGTCTATGGTTGTGTCTGGGGATTGCAGGTTGGTTTATGGTTTAGTCCGGTGATTGCAGGTTGGTCTATGGTTTGGTCTGGTGATTGCATGTTTGTCTATGGTTTGGTCTGGCGATTGCAGGTTGGTTAATGGTTTGGTCTGGTGATTGCAGGTTGGTCTATGGTTTGATCTGGGGATTGCAGGTTGGTCTATGGTTTGGTCTGGGGTTTGCAGGTTGGTCTATAATTTGGTCTTGGGATTGCAGGTTAGTCTAGGTTTGGTCTTGATATTGCAGGATTGTCTAGGTTTGGTCATAGGATTGCAGGTTAGTCTTATGGTTTGGTCTTGGGATTGCAAGTTGATCTATGGTTTGTTCTCGGGATTGCAGGTTGACATATGGTTTGTTCTTGGGATTGCAGATTGGTCTATGGTTGGCATAAGGGCAACATGTTGATCGTAGAATATCAGGTTTGTCAAGAGCAAGACAGGTTGATCTAGGGAATAGTAAACTTGTTTAAAGGGTTGGTTTCAGGATGACAGGTAGCATGTTACAGGTTCGCAGGTTGGTTTACAGCTGTCCTAGGGGTCAAAAATTGATATTGGGATTTGCAGGTGGTTCTACGGTAGAGTTAGGGACAGCAATGGGGTCTAAGGGTTGGTCCTGAACACTAACGGACAAGATATGTGAACAAAAATCTTCAGGGAATGTGGCCCTTATTTTATTTAAAAGGGATTTCCTATTTCTCTCTACCTTCTTACTCCTGGATAAATTCAATATTCTGTGATTGAAGGCATAATGCTCTCAGGTGAGCAATGCAAGACTTCATGACAAGTTTTCTTGTTTCTAATAATATATGTGTTACAATATTGTAGAATTGTCTCATGTCTCAAAGAGAATGTCACATGAGGTTATTTTTATCTCGAACATCTGTGGGTTAAGCAGAGAGAGAGATATATATATAGTCAGGGAAAACCAGTGCTTCATATTTAATTGACAAGAAAATGTGGTAGAGTACAAACAAACCATTTTTCATTCATGAATATTGGAAAATTTGAGGTGGATGTCATTCTGTTGACTATTTTCTGTAAGTTTTGAGACTGAAGTGCTTTAAGTAGTTAATGCATTGATTTGTTTGGGTTTTTGGAAACAGTGTTACTTAGACTCATACCCAAAGACAGAATTTTTATTGTATTTACATTTGTTGTTATGAAGATAGGTGTTGCTGTTGTGTATTTTGGTTTATGTTTTTTAAGCTGTGAAATTTTTCAGAGGTGAGTTTTTTTGTCATTTTATTTTTCATTTATTTTGAATATGTTAGCTGATGCCTTAAAATATATTTTATATGTAATAATTTGCGGGTTTAGGCCACAACAAGTTGATCATGTGTTTTATGGATTGGCTCACACCTTAATTTTGTAGGTTTTTTACAAAAAAAATTTTATTTCCTCGCTCGCTCATAAAATTTGGTCAAACTGCTGTATAAAGCAATTGAATTAAGATTTTTTTTTCTTCGCTAGCCACATTTTTTCCCAGAAAAATCTGTAGAACACATGATCAACTTGTTGTGGTCTTAGCACAAACAGTTATAACTCAAAATAAGAAAAGAGTGAGTTATGACCATTTTGCACCAAGGTTATGGTATGTTTATTGTAAATATGCGTGTGGACCACATTGTTAATTGCAAATTACATTGAATATGTTATCTACTATAAAATTAATAAAATTGTTATTATGATTTCATAAATATTTTAATCAATGTGATATTTATAGTTATTTTGTTCATATTTTCTGATACAAATTACAATTAATTTAAATAGAAACACAGTGATTCTATGGCTGGAATGTAGGTCCTTAAGTTTAACAAATGATTCTAAAGCTAATTATAGGAATTGTTTATGATTTGTTATTTTGTATGAACATTTTATTTTATCTATTATTTTGATTTGTCATATCGGGAATAAAAATTATTAAGGCTTTAAATAAGATTTTTAAAAAAAACGTCACTTACTTTTCTTACAGATCATAATGGTTTGGTCAGAATTTTTTCGATAGTGTATTGCTTTTTTTAATTAAATAATTATAATTAATATATAAACCTATAACCTGACCCTTAATTTATCATAGTGTTTTGCTTAAATTAAGGATATGTTCGACTGGTCCTATATTCTTGTGAACTATTGGGCTTTGTTTTAGCTGGATTTTTCAATGAAAAAATTCAGCTAATCGTTTTGGCGAAACACAGTCGGCTGGTCCGGCGTCCAGTGTTGTTAACAATTGTGTTAAGGTTTTTCTTGACCATATATTTCTGCCATTTATTGTCAGATCTTTATGAAACTTTATACAATTATAACATACCATGTGATGAACAGAATTAGAAAGTAACCACAACTCTACCTGCCTTTATTATGGATTATTTCCCCTTGTAATTTTTGCATTTAAGTTTTTAAATCCGGCTTTAATGTGGTTTCCTCATTACATTTCTTGTTCATTCTGGACCACTGAGCCAGTTGTTGAGGCTTTTTGAAAAAAAAAGCTTTTGCCTAGACATGCAAAGCATGAATTAATATGCATGTTTATTGTTCTAATTGGATCAGCATAACACACATATGTGTATTTTCAAATGATCTCTTATTCAAATGTTTAAATTACTAGTGTAAAATGGTCTTTATGTTAGAAAAATGCTTGTTTTGAAACAGACTTTTGAAGATATTTTTCTCTCAATTGACAAAATGTTTAACCTTTTAAAACACAGTAAGATTATTTCAACTATTCAATACATTTTAACATTTTTTTAACATTTAACTTTCAGATTATGATAAAAATTAACAGTAAGACACATAACTACAAAAACTGGTTCAAGGAAAACGAACTGGTAAAAAACCATTAGAATTCATATTGCAATATTAAAGGGTGTATTGGTTAACTGTTACACCCCTTATATTAAATAATTATCTAGACAGTGTATGTAATCAATTAACAGTTAATATATTATTTTATTCACTTACTTGTTTAAAAGTCTAACAAACATGGTAATTGCAGTAGTTATTTTAGCTCATTTGATCTAGCGTTATATGATTTTTTGTGAGCAATAAACATTATAAGTGCAACAGACCTATATGATTTTTGTGAGCAATAAACATAAGTGCAACAGACCTGCCAATAACTCTTTCATTCAGTGCTTTCAGTGCTTTGATTTCTTTTTACAGACAAAAGGATCATGTAGTGACATGAAGTTTTTTGAACTGTAGTAAGTTCATCCAAACTTAAATTTAATTCCATAACAAAAAATGATGAATTGAACTTATTTCTTAATTAATACATGCTTTTTTCACCTAACTAAGATGATGTAATAATATAGCACTTGCCTCAATATTATGTGACATGCTTGTTCGATACCCTCTTGGTGCCCTGGTTTATAGACATAGATTATTAAGCCTTAACCCATTTGAAAATAACTTCATGTTTTCTTGCATTTTACTACCACCCCTCTAAATAGTCACCCAAGGAATTCATTGGTCTATTTTTAGCTGATTAAACTAGGTCTTAAGATCTTCTGGCCTCTTTGGGGTCAGTAAGTAGGACATCTTATTGCTGCAATATCAGAAAGCATTGTAAATTACTTAATAATTCATTTCATGTAGGTTTGGGCTTTTCATTAAGAGAATGAGTGTGTTGAATATGTGAGTCATACCTCCTTTCATTCTGTGATAAAAAAAATTAAAGCTGTCAAGAGTCTCAATTAGTTTGTTTTCTTGCAATTTAGACGATGCATTATGTCTATTTAACCATGTTTTTACTAATGCAAGTTTTGCTGCACTTATATTAGTCAGAATATTGTATATGGCTTACATTATTATGATTATAAAAATCTTAAAGTAAAAGTGAGTCAACAAAAAAAAACTCCCAAAGCCTCAAGTTTTGCTATTCAGCACAATATTAATGTAAACATCATACTATGAGTCGGTAGTATGGCTATAAACCAGTTCATGTCACAGTTGGCTTCTAATCTCCCGCTTTTTAACATACATTCTGTCTTGGAAGATTTTGTCTTTGATTCATTCTGCTATAGTATTAAACTAATTCTCCTTGAAATCTCATAATGTGCATAATTCATTATGTAAACAAAAAAACATGTGTTCCAGGGTATGACAATTCACATTGGCATTCGGTTAAATACAAGCCATGACTCACCAATTGTTGCTTCTTGCATTTATCTGTGAGAATATATTCTTACGTAACACAGGTAGCAGATGCATATATTTATAACAAAAAATTATACCTGGAGAAAAAAAAACGGTATTTTTGATTGGCGCGAATATGTTTCCCGTGATGTAATGTTCTTTGAATGCTGCATTGTTGAATTCGTGAAGGCAGGTGAGAAAATATGTGCGGGAATATGTACGTAAACAACCACTGTTAACGTTACTATGGAATTTTGATGGGAAAATAATTTGATGGTAAAAACTCGAGCGTTTATTGGCACAGATTTTGGCGCTTATACCAATAATAAGGTAACTTGGGAAGAATGCCGTTAAAAAAAGTTAGTGGTTAACATGATAAGTGAATGAGAAGCAGTGAAGAATTTTCTCAGAATTTTCTACGATGACTAAGCCTTAGAAGCGTTGACTGGTGTTTTGAATTCTTAGTGCAGTGATGTAACGCAGTTTATTTTCATTGTTTTTATGATTACTTCTCATAGATATTTCCCTCGTTAAGTTAATTATCAATCGTTTAATGGTTTAGGTTTCCATTTTAAGATTTTCATGTGTGGGAATATGTATAAACTTTGATCAAAAATAGATGTTATTGATTAATAGATTTTTCTTGGTATAAATAGCTCTTATTGTTGCATTCATTCTAATAATAATGTGGAAATAGTTATCAGTTCCATTGAACAGTTACTATAGAGATAAGCAATCGGAGGTGCTAATTTTGTGTTACTTTTTCTTTACTAATATGGGTTTTTTGTTTAATGTAAATTGAGTGTACCAAATTAAGTATAATTGTTGACTATTATTACTCGTACCACTCACAGTTAACTGATAATCATTCATGCAATTATTTTACGATGTCAATATTGTTTTTCATTTTTCTACAAGTATCTGATTATTGATTAACAATTTGCCTCTGTTACTTTATGCAATCATTTTCTCACTAACGGCTATATTAAGTAAAGCAGTTGTCAATCTCTGTAAACAGATATCCTGTTGACTCTTATCATTGGATCTACTAACTTTGCACTGGGGTCATGTTCAGATGACCTTGATGGTGACTGATCAATGCATAGCTTTATCTAGACCATAAACAAAGCATCTGGACCAAAAGCATCTGGACCGAAAGCATCAGAATTTTGTGATAATATCACAAAATTCTGATGCTTTCGGTCCAGATCACTGATATCTCTGTTAAACCAGGTTTTCTAAGCTATTTTGACAGTGTTTGTATTCATGTGCTGTTTTTTGATTGATTGCAAGTTGGGTCATAAATATTATTATTAACAAAGGTCAATGTGATATGACCTGTACCATAATCTTGTCTGATGTAAGTAGGTATGTGCCATTTAGTATTATTATACCTCACATGATTTGTTTACTATATGGAGCCGCCCGGCTAGCTCAGTTGGTAGCACGCAAGTCTACTGATCGAGGGGTCATAGATTTGATTCCCTGGTTGGGGCATACTTTGGTGGAGCTTGGTCATGAGATTGTTTGTACGGCCATTCTCCCTCCTATCAATGATTTTTTATTATGTTGGGCAGTTGTCAGTCACTGACGAAAGTATGCGCTTAGTAGTTGGTTAACAGCTAAATCCAGATTTAGCCTTTCTAGGAGGAGTGAGTAGGTTGACTGACCGCGGTTATATGACCTATACAATTCAATGTGTTGCTACGGGGTTAAACCCAACAAAAACAGACAAACAGTTTACTATATAGCCTCATGTGACGTCTGTGGGAGACAATCTGTAATGGCACTTTCTCGAAATCACCTATCAGCCTGCTTAAAGCAATGGGAGTCATCTGTATTGAAGTTTGCTGAATACCAGGACCAGAGTTTTAGTAATTTAGTTTGAATTACATCCCTTGACGCTTGCTTTTAACCAAACTACAAAGCTACAAACTCTTACGGTGTGAAAATATTACAGACAAAGGGTTTGTACCTATTGAATTGTTAACAATTTCTGATTTTTGTTATTCTGTATAGTAAAGAAAATGTCACATCCTACAGAGGGTGATATTTATATATTGGTATCTTGGCCTTTATAAACTTAACAATCTTATATTTTTGCAAAACTCCTTTATCATTTTGTTGTGAAAGCATTCAGAAACTGTCCTTGTGGAATTAATCTTTAGTGTTTAGTGTTACTAGAGGACAGATGTTAGAAGATCTAGCAGGATGCTGTCTACCCCCAGTCTCTGGGACATGGGCAGCAGACGACAAATAAACTATCCTATTTGATTGATTGATTGTTTTAGTGTGCTTCACTATATATAGAGTATCACTTGCCTATACAAGAGACCATAAGAGAGTTGCATCAACCCCAACCACTATAAGTTGTCATTTTCTTCATGCACTTACATAACATAGAATAGCTACTATAAAAAAATATAATAAATAAGTTTTGATGTACATTTATTTTCATATTTTTCATAATACATATTTTTATTCATCAAATTATTCATGTGTTTATATAACACATTCATTGAGTGATTTTTACTATAATAGTGTAAAAATCCTTATGTAAATAGCTGTTACATTTTTGCCTTTTTGACCTAGAGAATCACGAAATCATGTAACAAATCAAGGTTTCTATTTTTGTCTTTTTTTTCTCTGCTTTGACGTCATTGTTTTTTATTATTGGTAATCAGGTGTTACTATAGTGTTTGTAGATCTCGGATTACTGTCTCTCAGCCCATCCTTTATAAGTAACATAATAATAAAGCTATTGTCAATGTCAATGTTCCGGTTTTTCATTGTCATTGCTGTGGTTTCTTTATATGTCTGATATTATAAGGAGAGACTCTCCTGTTACTGGAGATTTATTTTACTCTAACATTGATAGACTATGGTATTACTTACACATTTTATGAATGAAGATATCTTTATGTTAGAGACTCGTAACAGCTAGTATTTTGAAACAGTTTTTTCTTGGGAAGAATAAATTTCTGAAGACAGGAGAATCTGAAGAATTTTGAAGCAGCACAGCTGTGGTAAAGAAGTGTTTTATCTTTTGAAAATGTATGATTTTTAGTTTGACTATTTGAAGAATTAGTGCAGCTGTCCTAGGCAGTTGTGTCTTGATGTCAGCGTTGGCGTAGCACTTTTTGGTTACATTTGGCAACATTTTATATTTAGTATATCTTTACAACTTCTGGATGAATTTACTTGAAACTTTGCACATGTTTACAGGGTTACTATTTGAGGTCAAATACCAAGTTCTATTGCTTTAAAATTAATTTTGACTAATTTATGGCCCTTTTATACTGAGAAGAAATTTCTTGGTTTGAAGGGATTCATTCAAAATTTTATCTATGTCTTTGGAATTGCCATTTGAGGTCTTATACTAAGTTGCATAACTGTAGCATGAATTTTGATGGAATTATGACCCATTTATACATAGAAGTATATAATTGCGTATCATTATTGCCGATTGTTCATGGAAGGCTGTGACATTCTGCAGCCAGGAATTGAACCCACACCTCTAAATATGAATCAAGCGGATCTGTGATGTATTATGAAGATGTCAAGGCTAAGCTTGATATCTTGTGAAAAATTTAGCTTTATCTAAAAACTAATCCTAACCCGGGTCGATAGCGCAGTTGGTAGTGCGTTGGGATTCGGATTCTCGTGTCCCGAAGGGGGTACGGGTTCGAATCCCACCCGGGGAGGTTATACCCTTTCATGAAAATTAGACTATGATGTCAATTTTCCTCCATTGATTAGATAATAATTATGGAGAAGTTTCCAGCCTTGTGGAAGGGTTGGTGAGTACTGGTTATAGACAAGGGTGTTGACACGGCATAAAATCCAATTAATAATAATAATGTCTAGAAACTACTCAGTATTATGTCTATTAGTGAGAAATGTTTGTAAATGGGCTCAGGTTTGGAAGCTTTAGATTTCGCAGTTTTTTTGTTATTTATGATACCTCAAGCACTGATTGTAAATTAAGCTTTGACAACTAGAATGAAGCCAAGTTCACTGTGTCATTTTTCATAGATTCACATTATACCTGTTACTCATCTAGCCAGAATTCTCGCTGTTCTATGTTACTTGCTAGTCAGTATGTATGATCAAATACGCTATAAGACTTGTTAAGAGAAGAGCAAGAAAAGTTTTATTTAACATGCTTAAAATCCTTTAACCAGTGTTGAAGTATACAAATGGACATGATAAATGTTTTGTTTTAGTCCATAAATTTGAAATAACACAGTAAAATGAAATTGCTGAACACTGTTTAGTAAGAAATATTGCATAGAAATATGTTTTAACAAAGCCTTTTTGTGTGTATTTTGTTGCAATTCCTATCACTTCTTTTATTATCTTTTATTTGTTTATCTTTAAGTCATTATACATCGGATTAAGCATTTCTGTAATTACAAACTTATAATGTAACTTGTGGTTGTAGCAGCTTGGAAGAGGGTAAAGGTTCAAATTTGTGGTCTCAATTTATATTTTTTTTTCTCTCCTTGGCATGATTCTGTTTTAATTTGTTGTGGATGTGCCAATTATTTTATTTAGATATTTTTTTTATCATTATAGTGCTTATTTGCTCTTATATGACTGCTAGCAATTGCAGATTCTTCTTCGATAATGGCTATCAGTCATTATTGACTATTATGGCCATGCGTGGGGTGTTAGTAAAAAGTAAAAAGTAAGCTACCAGGCCCCTCAGCTACTCAATCCACCAAGGGGGTACTGACAGTGTGATAAAAAAAGTAAAAAACCTATTCTCTTATGAAAAAAAGACAGGATCTTAAAATGTCCTAAGGCCTACAATATGTACAAATACCCTATGTGCAGAAGAGAGGTTAGTAATTGTTAAAAACAGGATAAAAGAGAGTTTGTACTATTTAAGGGTGCAACATCATGAATGCAGCCAGTCCTGACTTAAACCCTTGGATGGTGTCAGCACTGACTACATTTAATGGCAGAGAATTCCACTGAACAACAGTTCTGGGGAAGTATGAAAGTATGAAAACTTAAAGTAGTCTACTGATCATACCCTTTTATGATGAATTTAAATATCATAGTACATAGTAAAAGGAGTAGTCGTTGCCTTCATTACAATTTCCAGAAACAGATATCCTTTAGACGACTGTCGTACACTTGTATATAAGATCTCTTATGGTTGCTCTATAGAACTCCACGAGGGTCAGGTCCAGATGACATATGTTATAACCAATCAATGTGTAACTTTCAAGTAGACTAAACACTATTGATAGAATTCATAAATTCTATTTGTAGACTGAGGTTTGCGAGCTAATTTTACTATATGGTGTTATTCACAAGCTGTGATTGGACGGCTCTTTTCAAATTGTGTGACATGGATGATATAAACAAGTTACTAAACATTATGATTTCATTATGAATATTGTAATAATAAATTAAAGGTTACTTGAACGTGACTCTCATATTAAAATTATCAGATCTTAAATTTGTGTGTAGGCGAAGAATTTTAGAACAGGTTTTAAGCAGATAGCCTTCATCTTTGGAAAAATTCAGCAAATATTTGTGAAGAAAGGTGTCTAAAAAGTCTCATAAAAAGCGTGTTAGATGAGTTGGCTGCTGTATGTAATAGAAAGGAGATAAATTCAATAAAAAATGGTGTTATGTAAATAAACATTGTATCATTCAGTCTTGATTAACTTGGACAGGTCATTCATGCAATTGTGTTATTATTAGGGGAGGTAATCCAATTTGTACTTAATGATTAATTACTTTTTTAGAGTTGCCTCCCTTATAATATTTTTTTTTGTTTTTTTAAATCTTGAAAACGAGACTGTTTTGTACATTTCTAAAGGCTTTTGTTTCACAGTTTTGTTATTTAAGCTTTTGATAACTTATGATATTTTTTTGTACATTCATACCTTTGCTAAGCAGCCAAACTAGTTAAGCACAAGAACATGCTTTGAACAGTGGGCCACTAATTAATGCAGGTTTAAATTGAAACAAATTTCAAGTAAGTTCATGTGAATTCTTAGTTGCTTAAATCAGGATATTGTTTAATACAGGCATCTTTGGACTCATGACTGACTGTATTATAATTTAGTGCAGCAGTTTTTACAAATCTAGGTAACTTTTCTTGAGTCATAACTTTATACATACAAGGGTTAAATTCCAACCAAGAAATGTTGTGTCACCATTTCTCATGAAAATAACATTGTTACAAAAACATGGTAATTAGTAGCCATTATCTGACATGATTGATTGTGAATTCATGATAACAAACTAAATATAGACTTGTTATAGGTGACTGTTACAAAATTAACTATGCTCCAATCTTACAATACTATGTACTATAAAGGTAAAATTTAGATGTCTCACTGTCTATTTACCAAGAATTTAAATGTTGGGTACGAATAGCATCTGGGTGCCAATCACGCTTGGGTACAAAAAATGAGATTTATACAGATGATAATAATCATCGGCTGCAGAATTAAGAAGAAATGTGAGTAATCAAAAATATAATTGTACTCGTTTTGGAATCTGTGTGTGTATCTGTTGTATCATGGAAAACTGACAGGAATCATGGAAAAATCATGGAGTTCTGGTATATTAAGTCGCTTAACTGACCGATGGCTGATTTTGTGGACTCATTCTACAGTCTACCAGCTAAATTTGAAGACTGCATTCAAAATCGGCAGAAATCAGTGTTTCACATTCTTTGGCTCGTACATGTAGACCAATCTGATAAAAACCAGATAAAAAATTTGCCACTCGCCTACTCTCTAATTTAGATCTGGCTGTTTTCGTTATGAGGGTCAGGTCTAGATGACCTTAACTCATTATTATATTCATGACGCAATCATTATGTTGGGTAACTTGTTTACATCGTCTCGTCTATGTCATGCAATTTTAAATGAGCCGTCCAATCATAGCCTGTGAATAACTCCTCTGTCAAATTAGATCGCAAACCTTTGTCTTGAAAAAAAATACAAAATCGAAGTGCTATTAATAGTGTTTCATCTGGATGAAAGCTAAGCATTGATTAGTTGACACAAAGGTCATCACAACGTGAACCTCCGAGCAAACCGAAGAGATCCTATACGACACAGTTTTCCACAAACTTGGAGTTTAACTTGGATTTTTTGTTCCCCTATGTATAAAATTGCATTAAAATTTACCCAAATGTTCTGTATAAAAAAGGCCCGAGGCCACTTCCCCAAATACTGAAAAAAGCCCTGCATGTAGAAATGAGTACAGCTATTTACCTTTACAGTATATAATAATGATGTTCTAAACAGCCTGTTCTGTATAGTATTTTATTATGACATTAATCTGACTGTTTTGTATATCACTACAGTCACCTGTAATCTCGATTACATAATATTTGTTTTCCTTTAAATTTGGATAATTATTGTTTAGCCATTTAAACACATTTGACTACGTTCATGGTCAAGTGGTCTAAGTGGTTGAGTTTTTATCCATTCTACTTATTCTTTCTTGATTTTATTTAAACATTTCATGCATTAAAATTGTTAAGCTAACCTAAAAGTCTGGACAAAAAATCATTCAAGTACTCAAAGGATTGCCGGCTCTTTAAGTCCTCAATAGGACAGCCTTGAAATAAACTTTGGTATTAATTTTTATTTTAATGAATGTTTATTCTTTGAGGAATGTCTGTTACGGTTGTATGTCGATAAGTAATGTGGACTATATTACTATTCATTAGAGATCAAAAAGGGGTGCTGGGATAGAGGGGTCTGAAGCCCAGCTCACATAGTTTTTAAAAAAAATTATTTTTTGATCACAACAAATTGTGTAGATTGTGTTCATTTACAGTGTAATCAACCACCATGCAATGACAATATTTTAGTTGTGAACTGGCACTCCACTCCCCCCTCTAGAATTGAAAATTTGTCTAAATCCATCCCTTTTTTAAAGGAATTTTTTTCTCACCATTTTTTCTTGTTCCTGAAGGTATGTAGAGGTCAGGATGAGTCGGCAGTTTTGTCAGCTAAAAGTATAATTGTGTAAATATGTAAGGTATTTTTATATGATCTACTTTTTCAAATTTTGTGCAAGCTAAATTATATTGATTTTCTACTGTCTCTTGGATCAAAGAAGGAGCAGTAGTCCAGGGGTAGAACGCAGCCGCTTAGGGATCGAGAGGTCTTGGGTTCTAATCCCACAAGGGGCTCTGCTAATTTCCTTGAGCAAGAATTTTACCTGGGATTGCTTATATTCACTCCACCCAGGTGTAAATGGGTACCTGTAAGGGTAACGCACTGTATGCTGTGGCTGCAATCTGCGCCATATGTTAACAGATGGTGTGTGACTTGATGATCTGGAAAGGTAATGTCAAGCGTCGACTGAACAGTAATACTAGAATTAGACTTCAAACCCTTGCTTTAACTTTTAATGCTCTAGATCTCTAGATCTTCATTACTTCCCTTATTAAATGATCACTTACACTTCATGCATAGTTCATGAATTATCAATTCAGGTTCATGATTCAAGTTCATGCACAGTTCATAGGATGTTCATTAAGATAAAGTGTTACAAATTTATCAAGAGTTCATAAAATCATGAATAATTCAAGTTCATGAACATATTAAGAATCAGACTATTCTAGTTTAGATTTTTTGCATATCATGAACAGGTTTTAACCACTGCTAATGAATTTCTGTTCATGAAGAACTGTTTTAGACATATTTATCAATGATTTGAATATTTTATGTTTTGATAATTATCATTTCACAAGTTCTGCTGTCCTTTGTAAACTTGGTAAATGGGTAATGTTTTCATGCATGAAATCAGCTTCTTTTACAGTTGTTTTACAGTTCGCTCTGAAGTGTGATTATCTAGGATTACTTAATTACTGCTTCCATAATGTATCCTAATGTATCCTAACAAAAAAGTGTGTTTAAGAAATGCTTACAGCCCGTCGGGCTAGCTCACTCGGTACTGGACGAGTTTACTGATCGAGGAGTCATCGGTTTGCTTCCCGGGCAGGGCATACTTTCGTGGAGCTTGGTCATGAAATAATTTTCTTAAGGCCATGCTTCCTGCCACTGATTCTAAATCATGTAGGGCAGTAGTCAGTCACTGACATAAGTATGCGCCTAGTAGTTGGTTAACAGCTAAATCCTGAGAATTAGCTGTTCCAGGAACAGTGAATAGGTGGACTGGCCACTGTGATATAACCTATACAATGTGTTGCTATGGCGCTAAACCCAACCAAAAAATAAAAAATTACCTTTTACTCATTAGTTGAAATCTACGATAAAGAAGCTTTAATATAAATATAAATTCAGTACATACATGTAAGTTAATACTTAAAAGTATGACGTCAACCTTTCTGACTTCCTTTAAATTTTGTAATCATTTTGAGTGGGTGGGTAGGGGGATTCTTTTCTTTTGTCTATGTTTAGAGAAAGGAAAGAGATAGAGCGATTGAGAGAGATCTTTATAAAGGTAAAGATTGGATATCTGGTGATTGCACGAATGTTTATAAACTTGTTACATTCTTATCTCTTTATTAACACTGTTAGATATTTTAACACGCCCACGGAAAAATTGATTTTTTCAAACATTTTTCGAATACAGGATTTATGATTGTACCACCCAACTACCCTTCAATGCTCGTAAAAACCATCAAAATTGTCCATTTGTTAAAATTTGGTACCGGGACTTAATTGGGCTCTGGTTTATGTTTGAATTTGGGCGTTGATATAATTTTCTGTGGTTTCAATTTGATCTGCGGTTTTGCGGTTTCAGTTTGTTAAATGAAAGCGCGAACAGGATGTCCTTGAAGGTTGATGTTGATTTCAAGGTCATTGTCAATTGGTTTAGCATTTTTTCCTCCTAAATCTGTTTGCACAAGTGTACAGCCTGTCTGAATGTTTGATCATTATCCTTGATGATTATTACAGTTTCCTCCAAAAGTCCTTCGACAAAATCCTGTTTTTAAGTCGTGCTGTCATTGATAGAAAATTTTGTATCTGCAAGTATTAGAGATATATCGATATTTCGAGTCAGACAAGGAGTGTAATAGAAGCCGCTAGAACTCTAGTATATACATATAATATAATGCCCTCATGATGTTATGCATGCTGTTACATTAAAAGTTTTTTCAGCCACAAAACAAACTAAAACTAACTATATTCTCTTGTTTTTAAAATAAGAAACAGAAAACATAAAATGCTAAATTGTATGAATATTCCAAATTCCACATTGATTTCGAATCGTCTGTCAAAAATCGGTGATACATCTATATCGCGATTTCCGATAACGGTTCTAATTTTAGGATTATAAACCGATTAAATTTTACCTATGAAAAAAAAGAAAGAGTCATCTGAGCAAATTTCGAAATCAGCATTAATTAGAAGTTATATGAATAAGCTTTAAATGTTATTGCTGATTTCTTGCTGTCATTGTTGGTTATCCACGATACATTACTCACTCTGCTATACTGCATTATGTATCGTAGGCCATTTGGTTAGGAAAATCTTGTACTCATGTACTCATTGTTTCCGCAAGAAATCCACTGCAGAAAACTAGCTAATGAAATTATGCAACCATTTTTTGAAAATAAACATGTGCGTTGGTTTCTATTTTAAGTAAGAAAAACCCAGTATGACGTCATTGTTATTGAAGAGTATTTAATTGTAACATGCAATTTTATTGGAAGGAGATTGGTCTCCCCTGCCTCATGCACATTTATGAAAACGAGATTTTGCCAGTCAAATTGCTCACAGTACGTAAGAAGTGTAACGGAAGAAAGTACTGTGGATGTCAACGATGACTTGCTGTAAGAATGATATAAATACTCAAAATTTCATGTGCTAGAACTTTTGAAAGGCACTGTATACTGAAGATTGGTGGGTGGACAGCTTACTATTCTTCTACTATTTACATGTACTTTACCCCTTCAATTTGCTTGTCAAGCTTTTTGCCTGTTTTTTTTCCTCCTTTATTATACTGATTGGTCAGGGCAAAACTAAGTCTAACTACATTTAAATAAAGAAGGAAGTAGACTAGTTTTGCACTGTCCAATATTGATATGGCTTGATTATGGTTATTTCAATGCAATATGTGTATGAATATCTGCGTTTAAAAAAATCGGCTAGTTTCTAATCTGTGACAATAATTAAGTTTAAAATCAGGATTGGTTATGTATAAAACTTTCAGGAATTTCAGAAGGGTTAGGTGGGACTGTCAGTTCTCGGGTGAACGTATGTGACTTTAATACTGGCTTACTTGATATTACAGCTAAAAGAAATAAGCTTAGTGCTAAGAAGTTGCTTTTTCTAAAGAAAGGGTTTCACAAATTAAAGTTGGTTCTGTGACTTATCTTTAAACAAGAAATATCTTTAAAAGACATTTGGCACTATGATGCTGGGCTAATTTTGTTCAAAATTTGTTTGAAAAACATTCCCTGTTCAGTCATAGCACTAGGAGCATATCACGGTGAATGTATAAATCAATTAGCATAGTGATCACCCAATTTATTATACAGATTTAATAGTCTGCAGCTACTGTCCGTGCTACGAACCTGTGACATCACAAATAACCAATGGAACCATATCTTTTATCTATTTCCATATACCGTTAGTTTGTGGACAAACTTGTATGATAGAACAAATGTTTAGGTTAAAAATATAGGTAAAAAATTGGCTTAGAGAGCTGGGCCGAAGAAATAAAAATTAATCCAATATTATAAGTTTTATACTGATGCATGTTCACTGAATTTTACAGCTATGTCCTCTAGTCATCAGGTTAGGAATGTCAATCTCCTTCAGCAGTCTTGTACTCTACTTAAATTTGCTAGTAGTGATAAGGAAATAAAATATAAAAAACACTGCTCCTTCCTCACACAGCCCAAAGGGTGGGGGTCACAAATTACTGGTGCAGTAGTATATAGTATATTTGTCTATATGTATGTAGTGTATATAAATAATGGTAAAACCTGGGTTGGTAGTGTGCTTGGATTTTGAATCTGAGTGTCCCGAAGGGGGTACGGGTTTGAATCCCACCCTGGGCCATTATACCATTCCATAAAAATTTGACAATAATTTCAATTTTCCTCCTTTAACATGGTATATGGAGAAGTTTCCGGCCTTATCGAAGGGTATGTGAGTACTGGTTATAGGCAAGGGTCCAGGAAAGCTAGGCTAGGTGTGCTGGAGGCCATTGAATAACCTAAAAAATCGTGTTGACATAGCATTAAACCCAGTTTAAATAAAGATTGTAAATGTTTGGCATTCATGTAGATAAAAGGCTTGTTAGAACATGAGACTATTGTATTGTAGTATTTCCAATTTGTTTTGTACTTTTTTTCTCATTATATCATTATTCTACCATAACAAAGTAAATTACTTTACTGGTTTTTATTATTGTAGAATAAAGAGGTTGCTAGTATAGACTTGTACAAGGTCGGGGCAATTCAGTACATTTTCTCTAGCAGCGTATTGGTTTCCAGGTCAAACTATGTTTATCTACATTAAATAGGTGCACTGTCGTCTGCTTAAAGTAATGTCCACAGTATATAGTCCTCCGGCTTTGACTGTAGAGTCCACTATCAGCATAATATGTCCTCCATGGTTTGCCTAATGAAATTACATGATTAAAAGATATGTATTTAAGAGATAGTACACAACCACTGAGAGCCTCCTGGTCTAATAGTTACTGACCAGTCAGCCCTATAACAGATAGTGGAAGGCTTTGGTCCACTATTTGTAAGTGGGCTGACTGGGAGTTACGACCCCTGCAAAAACGCTAAGAACAGTTCAAGTGTGGTTCTTGCACGGCTCAAGAACGTAGTTCTAGTACTGTACCTGAACTGCTCTTAAAATGTTCAAGAACTGTTCAAGTACATTTAAGAAATGTTAAATAGACCTAATCCGGAATTCAAATTTATGGGTTTTTCCATCCGTGCACAGGCGGTACAAACAAAGTTTTCTAAACATTATTGCTAAACAGCATGAAGTATGGATTTAATCCTATTGTTCTTTATACACGTGTTCATTGTAACACTAAACAGTGAAAATTTGTTTGTACTGGAGGGGAAAACCCAAATATTTGAATTCCGGATATAGTCTATTGGACAAATTCTTAAGAACAGTTCTTTATAACTGTTCTTGAACATGAACCGTTCAAGAACTCTTACTCTTGAACAGAACATGAACTGTTCAAGAATATTTATTAAGAAATTCTTAATAGCAAATAGACTGTAATATTTTGAATTCCTTGTATAATAAAAAATATCTATAATGACCACCGAAAAAATTCTCAGAAAACTTTTATCCAATCATACATTGAGTTTTAAATTAATTTATCTGTGATGCGAAAATCAACATTACACTATTAATTATATCAAAGGGAGATAACAACTTGCTTTCCTTAAACATTTTTCATAAATTTGCAGAAGAACTTTGTTGTATAGTACCTAGTGATGGGAAATCGGCTGGAAATTATAATCAATCATCAGCTGGAATCGGTTACTGTTGTCAATGCGATTCTTCCAATTATAATCGGTTCCTGATAAGTTCGCTTTTGAATGAATGTTTTACAGCAAATCCTTATAAAGCTTATGTATTATGGGATAGAAAATAAAAACAACTCCTTTTGTAGTCTAGTGCTATTTTGTTGTTTTGTATCTGCTTTCTACTATTTTCTCATATTTACCCCTGCCTCGTTCTAGATGGAGTAATAACATAAAAGTACAGATGGTGCGATGCAATCCGTATGAACTTATGAAATCTTGCTTGGAAATGCTGACATATGACAGACATAGCAGTACCTGAAAACATGTTATTGTCCTTAAATAGCATAACTTCCTTTTGTGCCGATGATCGATTCTGATCAAGTTTAATCGATTGTCAGAATCGGGAGCTTCCAACTAGTGATTAATCAATTATTCCCGATCATCGATATAACACTAATAATTCCAATCAACGCAAAATGATTAACATATTGTGTTGTTCGTTTTTTCACAACTGTCAAAACATGAATGATTTCTCGATGAGTGTGTTTGTTAAAATTATTGTCGTAATACATCCATGAGTTTCCGAAAGTGTGTATTAAGATCGAGTTAAGCTGCTTATGCCGTACGATATGTTTTAGTCAAGATATTTTTAATAACAATAAGGCCGCCAGTACAAAAACAATGCATTTAGTCACCATGAAATTATTCAAGCTTTGACAGTTGAGAAAAAATGGACTATAATAAATGTAAAAATATAATGTTTTGTAATCGTATACTTGTATCATGGTTTACAAGTATTATAAGTAATGACTGTCAATTGTGTAGTATAAAGGGAATTCTACATTAATACAAAAAATAATATCTATGGGATTGACTTACTCACAAGGAAAGAAATGAAAAGTAAGTTGAAGAAGTGCCTTTGTTCATTTACTAGTGATATTAATATACTTTATACAGCCTCTCTTAAATATAGTCTCATCAAGTCAATGACAGCATTCACTTTAATCTTCCTTATTATGGTTTCTATATGTTATAACTTCAGAGAGACCAGTACCACATTATTGATCATATAAGTAAGATTTAGTAAGTTCAACAAGTCTAAGAGTATGACATGTCATTGCCCTATGCTTGATTTTTACCATGAACAATTAAGGAAAAAAATGTTGTCTATAAAGACCATTAAAATGTAACCATTATTTCCATCCCATGTGACCCTTTTCCTCCAATTGTTCACTTTTAAGGCCTGAAAAAGATTTTTGTATCTGTTTCATGATATCCCCCAAATACATTGGTAGGACTTTTTTGTCCATTGTTCGGCCATATTACAGGTAACTTAATAATGTCTCAGTTTGGGTCTCAAGAGTCCAGTGATAGGACACTGAATGAGGGATCTAAAGATCCTTGGTTATAACCCTACTAGGAAACACTGCTACTTGCCTTCCTTACTAGGAAACACTGCTACTTGCCTTCCCTACTAGGAAACACTGCTACTTGCCTTCCCTACTAGGAAACACTGCCACTTGCCTTCCCTACTAGGAAACACTGCTACTTGCCTTCCCTACTAGGAAACACTGCTACTTGCCTTCCCTACTAGGAAACACTGCCACTTGCCTTCCCTACTAGGAAACCATGTCATTTGTCTCCCAACTAGGAAACACTGCTACTTGCCTTCTCTACTAGGAAACACTGCTACTTGCCTTCTCTACTAA
Organism: Mactra quadrangularis; assembly: GCA_025267735.1. NCBI lineage: Eukaryota > Metazoa > Mollusca > Bivalvia > Venerida > Mactridae > Mactra > Mactra quadrangularis. The sequence continues at coordinate 9,586,577 of CM046300.1, forward strand.
GAAACACTGCCACTTGCCTTCCCTACTAGAAAACACTGCTACTTGCCTTCCCTACTAGGAAACACTGCTACTTGCCTTCCCTACTAGAGAACACTGCTACTTGCCTTCCCTACTAGGAAACACTGCAACTTGCTTTCTCTACTAGGAAACACTGCTACTTGCCTTCTCTACTAGGAAACACTGCCACTAGCCTTCCCTACTAGAAAACACTGCTACTTGCCTTCCCTACTAGGAAACACTGCTACTTGCCTTCCCTACTAGGAAACACTGCCACTTGCCTTCTCTACTAGGAAACACTGCTACTTGCCTTCCCTACTAGGAAACACTGCCACTTGCCTTCCCTACTAGGAAACACTGCTACTTGCCTTCCCTACTAGGAAACACTGCTACTTGCCTTCCCTACTAAGAAACACTGCCACTTGCCTTCCCTACTAGGAAACCATGTCATTTGTCTCTCTACTAGGAAACACTGCTACTTGCCTTCTCTACTAGGAAACACTGCTACTTGTCTTCTCTACTAGGAAACACTGCCACTTGCCTTCCCTACTAGAAAACACTGCTACTTGCCTTTCCTACTAGGAAACACTGCAATTTGCCTTCCCTACTAGGAAACACTGCAACTCGCCTTCCCTACTAGGAAACACTGCTGTAACTTGCCTTCCCTACTAGAGAACACTGCTACTTGCCTTCCCTACTAGGAAACACTGCTTCTTGCCTTCCCTACTTGGAAACACTGCCACTTGCTTTCTCTACTAGGAAACACTGCTACTTGCCTTCCCTACTAGGAAACACTGCAACTTGCTTTCTCTACTAGGAAACACTGCTACTTGCCTTTCCTTAACTAGGAAATACTGCAACTTGCTTTCTCTACTAGGAAACACTGCTACTTGCCTTCTCTACTAGGAAACACTGCAACTTGCTTTCTCTACTAGGAAACACTGCTTCTTGCCTTCCCTACTAGGAAACACTGCCACTTGCCTTCCCTACTAGGAAACACTGCTACTTGCCTTCCCTACTAGGAAACACTGCCACTTGCCTTCCCTACAAGGAAACACTGCCACTTGCCTTCCCTACTAGGAAACACTGCCACTTGCCTTCCCTACTAGGAAACACTGCTTCTTGCCTTCCCTACTAGGAAACACTGCTACTTGCCTTCCCTACTAGGAAACACTGCCACTTGCCTTCCCTACTAGGAAACACTGCTTCTTGCCTTCCCTACTAGGAAACACTGCTACTTGCCTTTCTACTAGGAAACACTGCCACTTGCCTTCCCTTAACTAGGAAACACTGCAACTTGCTTTCCCTACTAGGAAACACTGCTACTTGCCTTCCCTACTAGGAAACACTGCAACTTGATTTCCCTACTAGGAAACACTGCTACTTACCTTGAGCTAAAAAATTATTTGTAGATGCCTCACTCTACTGAGATATAAATCAGAACTTCATTAAGTCAGTTGTCTCAGTCGCTAATGGAAGTATGTGCTTAGTTACTTGTTAACGGCTTAATCCAGAGAATTAACCATTCCAGGGACAGTGAGGAGGTTGACTGACTGCAGTGATATGTCCATTACAATGTGTTGCTATTGCAAATATTGAAAATGATTATATAAAAGAGAGAAACAAATTGTGTTCCTGAAGGGATTACACTTGTTTGAATCCCACCTGTGGCAGTTGTTCCTTTCCATAAAAATTTGACAGTAATGTCAATTTTCCTTCATTAAAATTCAAGTTAACGGAAGTTGCCATCCTTGAGAAAGAGCAGTTGAATACTGGTTATAGCGTTCAGGAAAGCTAGGTTAGGATTGCTGGCTGCTATAGAAATTACCATAATTGCGCTAACATGGCATTAAACCTAGATAAAGATTTAAACAAGATCCAAAATTATCCACTTAGGCACTTGATTATTCTAAATCTGGCTACCTCACAATATGGGTCTTGATCAGCTGAAATTATGAGATCATGATGCTCTATTAATGGTGTTTTGTCTAGATGGGAGCTATGCATTGATTGGTCAACACAGAGGTCATCCCAACATGACTCTCTGTGCAATGTCATGAGATCCTAATTAACAGCTACCTATAGGATATCTGTTAATGTAGCTGAGATTAATCTCAAACACTGGCTCCCTAAACCTTTTGTGAGCGATAAAGGGTTCTCTAAGGTCTTGTATTATACCTGATTGATTAATTGGGTCAACCATGCCATGAAATATTCATAGTAAAAGTAGGTTAATAAAATATTGACCACAGTTCAATTGTGTTATCATTAGGACTAAAAAACCAATAATATGGATTTTTATCTCTGTTGGACTTAGTGTATTGTGAGATAAGTTGTTACTAACTTTTTCAGTGAAGTATAGAATGTCAGAGTATTTATATATACATGACCTGAGTGTAGTGTAATGGTTAAGTAAACATTTGTAACTGGTTGAAATAGTTGAATGTGAAATACTTCCTAGGTTTTTCTGATTAAAAATTCAAACATTAGTTTTTAAGTTTACATGACATATGGATGAAGTTTTGTTTTTCATTTTGTAATTGAATTTAACTTGTTATCTATAAAATTGGATAAAAAGAACGTTTTGGAATTTTGTATGATAAAACGAGAAAGCTCAAAATATTCAATGCCCAGTATTATTTAAATATAACTGGCTAACTTGCAATTTCGGAAACGCCTTATAAAGGTAAGTTTTTATAAGGAGTTGTTTTCTTTTCATTGTATATTATATGTTGTAGAATTTTTGCATACATGTTGCTTCAAATTTCTGAAAGGTGGCTTTTAAAAAATGAAAATATATTTTACAAGGTATGTGCATACTTACCAGTTTTGATGTCTATTTAGTGTTAAATTTTATACTGGGTTTAATGCCATGTCAACACAGATTTTTAGGTTAATTAACGGTGCCTAGCTCACCTAACGTAGCTTTCCTGGACCCTTGTCTATTACCAGTACCCACCTACCTGCCCACAAGGCCAAAAACTTCTCCCTATACCTTATTAATGGATGAAATTGACATTATTGTCCAATTTTCATGGAAGGATATAACCTCCACGGGTAGGATTTGAACTCGTACCCCTTTTGGGATTCAAAATCCAGGTGCGATACCGACCCTGGTTTTTAGTGTTGAAATACTACTAACAGTCATTTAACTTTAGGTATTCAGAAAAAGGGCCAATCTTTGACTTAAGAGAGATCACAATTACTCAGTGTTAATGTATTACTGATATAATGAATCTAATTTATAAGCTAGCTCAGTAAGTGACCTACAAATCTACTGATCAATGGGTTATGGGTTTGATTTCCAGGGCGTGCATACTAAATTGGTCATGAAATAACTTCTGCGGCCATTCTCTCTCTTACCACTGATTCTTAATCATGTAGGGTTGTTGTCTTTCTCTGCCGGAAGTATGTGTCTAGTGACTGTTTAACAGCTAAATCCATTCCAGGAACTGTGTGTAGGTTAACTGATAGCTGTTATATGACCCTACAAAAAATAATATTAAGTTTAATATGTTTTTATTAATTGGATATGCAGTTAAAAGTGACCAAAACGTTTCAAAATTTGACACTTTAAAAATTGAATTAATTAAGCACAAGTGGTCCCTGAAGGCAATTACATAAAACCCCTTTGGCAATGGAGATTGTCTGCTTGAAAAATGTGATCATGGTACAAGGCTAAGGTTTAAGACCTGTAGTGGCCCCTAATTGATGTGACTACCTCAGACAGCTCTTTTTACCCTTTTATCTAGGATGTAGTATTCATAAAACAGACTTTGTTTGCTATACATTGTATATTGACATGATAAAAGCTGGCTCGGTTTAAAATTCGTCTCTATGCAAATTTTCTAAAAATATACCTACCCCTTTTAAAATTTTATTATGATTATACTGCATCTTTGTAAAGGTTGTTGAAGGCTTGGCAGGCAGACTTGTCAAGTACTAAATTCCTTCTAATCACTTATAATTTTTTGCCAGGTATATTCTTTTATTCCATTGTAAATATTTTGGCAAGTGTGCTAAATTTCTGAATGGACATGGTAGAGTCAAGGAACATTAAATCTGTGGGTCAGTTCAAAACTAGTCTACCATAGTTCTTTATTCATATGTTAGTAAGGCTAGTTTTGCTCTAACATGTCGAAATTCTTTGCGCAAACTGTATATTGTATTCTCGGATAGGTTTAGGGTCACTTGTTATTACTTGTCTATGATCGTTAACTTACTAAAGGTCAGGAATTCTACTACCACTTAATTGTACTAGGGTTAATGATTTTAAACAAAACTTCAATGAAATTTTTGGCAGATTTTATTGGCACCTTGCCTCAGCCTTTTTGTTGATTTCACTGAATGAACAGCGACATGTCTGATCAGTGTTTAAGAGTATGGAAGAACCTCGGGTCAAAGACCCCCCTTAAAACTATGGGACCCAGCTTTGTAAAGTGAAGTTCCTCTATTAGGAGCATCAAAGTTCAAAGTCTACTGTCTCATTAGCAGAGTCAGGTCCTAATATAGAACCATTTCGTTCTCAAATTAACAATTCATGGGAACTTCAAATATTTCTTAAAAAATTACTTGAATTTGCAATAACTAAGATGGTCTTTAAAGTGGAACTTCACTGTACATGTATTTGGACCACTTTGTTTACTCTAATTTACACTATTAAATATCTTTTAAATTTAGTAAGTAATTTTCACCAGTCGAAAATGATTTTATTTTCACAAGTTCCAAGCTACAGGCTTAGGTTTCTTAAGACAGAGATTATATGATTCTACAGACACCCCCCTTAATTTTCAGTACATAACATTACAGCCTTAATATATTTTCACTACTTAATGGTCCTCAGTTGTCGTGGTTTAACTGTACTACAATAGGGACAATTTTAATCATATTGATTTGCATATTATTGTACCACAGTACTATATATACTCATAAATACAACCCATTGACTACTTAGTAATCTTAACGACTTCAAGGTTAATTAATTCAAAATCTGATCAGTAATTGATCATTGATCTATTGATGTCTTGTCAATTTGGCCTTCAGGGGTATTATATAGTAAACATGCCGATCATATAGTATGACATTCAGTACTAGGCTGCACCTATTACTTATTGAAGACCGATTGGTTAAAGTAATTAAATACCGATTAATAACTAGCCGCCTTCTTTCATAATGTAACTTTGTACTGCATTGTGAACCAGTATGTTTTAATTTTGCTTTTGTCCATGGAAGGGATGCACAGTGATAATGACACTTTGATCTTTACACTGGTTAGTGGTTTACACTGTTTACTGGTTTACACTGGTTAGTGGTTTACACTGTTTAGTGGTTTACACTGTTTAGTGGTTTACACTGTTTAGTGTTTTGCACTGTTTAGTGGTTTACACTGTTAAGTGGTTTACACTGATAGTGGTTTACACTGGTTAGTAGTTTACACTGTTTAGTGGTTTACACTGGTTAGTAGTTTACACTGTTTAGTGGTTTACACTGGATAGTAGTTTACACTGGCTAGTGGTTTACACTGTTTAGTGGTTTACATTGGTTAGTGGTTTACTCTCAGGTTAGTGATTAAATGCTGGCTTTGAGATTAAGAGGTCTTGAGTTTGAATCCCACAAGGGACACAGCTAATATTTCCTTAAACAAGAAATTTACCTTCTATTGCTTCATTTCACCATGAAGAGCCAAAAGCTCATAATATGAAGATCACCTTGTTGATGACAGGAGGGATATTGTACAAGATTGTAAGGCAGTCTATAACATGAACTAATTTCAATTCTAAGTGGCCTTTTATTGAGTGGTTTTAATGCAGGGATTTTTATTCAGTAGTTTTAATGCTAGGACTTTTACTGGTTTTAATGCAGGGCCTCTTACTCATTGGTTTTAATGCTGGGACTTTTACTCAATGATTTAATGCTGGGACTTTTACTCAATGATTTAATGCAGGGACATTATCTCAGTGGTTTTAATGCAGGGACTTTTACTCATGGATTTAATGCAGGGACATTAACTCAGTTGTTTTAATGTTAGGACTTTTACTTGGTGTTTTTTGCAGGGACTTTTACTCAGTGATACTAATGCAGGGACCCTTACTAAGTGGTTTTAATGCAGGGACTTTTACTCAGTGATTAAATGCAGGAATTTTTACTCAGTGATTTTAATGCAGGGACTTTTACTTGAGGGTGATTATGCAGGGCCTTTACTCATTGGTTGTAATGCAGGGACTTTTACTCAGTGATTTAATGCAGGGACTTTTACTCAGTGATTTAATGCAGGGACTTTTACTAAGTGGTTTTAATGCAGGGACTTTTACTAAGTAGTTTTAATGCAGGGACTTTTACTTGGTAGTTTTTATGCAGGGACTTTTTCTAAGTGGTTTTTATGCAGGGATATTTACTTGATGATTTAATCCAGGGACTTTTACTTGGTGTTTTTTTGCAGGGACTTTTACTCAGTGGTTTAATGCAGGGACTTTTACTTAGTAGTTCTAATGCAGTGATTTTGATACAGTGACTTCAACACCAAGCCTGTTTGATCTTGGCATGATCATTTAGTGATATTGTGCAAGAGTTACTTCCTTGAATTGAAAGTTGTTGAGTTGTGTCTTATATATCTCATGTACTGTTTCAGAGTCAATTTTAAAGTGACTTGCTTCATCCCTCATTGACTATGATCATAGTAACTGAGAAACTGTAGTTCGTTTCTTAGATCTGGTCATTCCCAGTTGAGACCTCATGACATTTAAACCATTTTATTATAGGCAAACCTTGTTAGTTTATATAAGGACAAAAAAATGTGCTAGGAATGGCTCTGATCTTGAAATCAATGGAATGTTTTAACACTATTAAGGGGCTTGAATGTTGTTGGCACTTTTTTGCATTTATAAGGCAAATAGGTAGCTTGCCCTGGGTGTGACAGTGATTACTTTCATGTAGCCATTCCCTGCTGGTTACTAGCATGATGTTGCAATCGGGATGTTTGTAAATGAAGGCAAAGTTGATAATGAATAAACTTGAAGACTGATACTTGAATTTTTATCATAGGGAATAACTGCTACTAATAATTTACATGTTTGAATTATGAAGGATAGTTTTTGTAGTAATTTTTTTTATAGTATTTGCTCAATACCATTTATTAAATGAACAACAGTGGTGTTTTAGACTCAGTGACCTGAGTATGCAGCTGTGATGCTGTAGTAAGGAAGAACTTACATGACAATTGAGGATTGATACCAGGCACAGGTCATTGCAGATCTTATTTCTTATTTCTTTGAAATTTTTTTTTAAAAGTTTCATAGTTATAGAAAAGTTATCAGTGTTTGAGAAGGGATGATAGTCAAAATAATGATGATGATGATGATGATAATGAGGATGATGATGATAATGATGATGGTTATGATGATATTGATGATGGTGATGATAATGATATTGATGATGATAATGCTATTGATGATGATGATTATGATAATGATGATAATGGTCATGATGATGTTGGTGATGATGGTGAGGATAATGTTAATGATGATGCCAATGATAATGGTTATCATGATGATGATTATAATGCTATTGATGATGATGATGATTATGATGGGGTGTTGTTTTTGCTGCTGTTCTGTATTGTTCATAATTTTATTACTTTTTCAGTTGTAAAAAATTCCTTCCCCTCCTGTGGTGAGAGCCTAACTTTTTTCTAGTGGTTGTAATGAAAGTATAAATTTATAAACTGTACCAGTGTGACTTTATCTAACATGAGGGAGTAATTATCTTTAACACTGTCTATATATAGAAACTGATGTAAGAAATTTTAATCTTGGTATTTTATATAGAGGTTTATATTTGCAATGGAAAATATTTATATTATTTTATTACTTTCTACTTAATGGTCCTAAATAGTAAAATTTATATGTTTTAAAGTGTATACATATACATCTACAAATATATCAGATGATAATATTATTATATAAAATAACAACCATTAAATGTTAAGAATAAATTGGGTTATAAGGTGTGAAAGATATATGCAAAAACTAGTCAGCACCTAAACCCACCAGCCTGAAGCCCAGGGCTCGTGTAAATTGATAGGGGTAAGTGAAAATTGCTGTGTGGTACTTTAATATACTACCTGTAGTCAGGCTAGTTGTTAATTTTGACCCATACTTCATAACAAACTAATTAAGGCTAGTGCTTGAGGAAATTAAATGCAATGACTGCAAAATTGATACATTAAAGTTTTGCTATTAAGACCACTTTTGTTATTTCAAAATCATGCGATCTTTGACAATTATAAAGACCCAAATGCTTAATTTGTGAACAAAAGGGTCTCTATAATAAGACTGTTTTGCTATTTATAGACCATAGATTTTGCTGGTCTTGATAGCAGAACTTTACTGTAACGCCTGATGATTCTTGGGTTCATATAAACTGATTATAGTCAAAATCATTCTCTATTGTCTACCCTCTGTTGTTGTTCCTATTACCTGCCATGGATCATCCTTTGATAAATGGAGTGTGCTATCACTGTACCGCGACCCCTGACCCCTGCCTACTATACTCTAACAGTCATCTCCCTTACCCACTAGCAGGGGATTTAAGTCCAAATGTATTATAATTTGAGAAAATTGCTTATTTCATATAGTTGGGCTTGTTGATTATTTTGCCCTTAAGTATATAATGTAATAAATCAGGCTTGTTATGGAGAAAATTTGAAGCTTCTGTCTGCTCTAACATGGCAGTGTTATGTAAGAGCAGTGGACCAGTGGTAGGACACATTTAGAGATGGAAAGGTCTTGGGTTCAAACCCCACCTTGGGCTTTGCCTATTCTCTTTAGCACCTACAGTTGTTCCACTTCAACCAGGTGTAAATACTGGTAGTTTGATCACCTGCCTGAAGGTTGTTTCAATGAATAGGGATTATTGTTCAAAATTGTTAAGTTGACTGAACATGTATATGGAAGCAAACTGTAAACAGCACTTTTAACTTTTTACAGTCTTATTGTATAGTTACTAGTAACATAATAATCCTGAGTAGAATTCCTACATCCTCACCCTTCATGTATAAAAGTAAGTATCCATGAAGCTTAGTCTGGTTTTCAGATTATTTTCTTATATAATATAGACTGTGTAAGTGAGCTTAGAAATGTTCTGTGGACTGGTTCCAAATGATTGTCAGAATGAACTGATAATTACATTCATGTTCGGAAAATATCTGTTGACAATTAGGTAATAGTATCTCATAAAGTTCACAGTCAACTAAAATGGTTGATTTGACAAATTATTGGATAGCAATCAAGATTCTTGTTTCTATCATAATTATTGTCTAGTAGTATTAAAGCCCCATTATCAAGTAACAGCTGTCCGGCCTTGCTCTGTCGGTAGCTAGCACACAAGTCTACGGATTGAGGGGCCATTGGTTTGATTTTTGGGCGGGGCATACTTTCGTGGAGCTTGGTCATGAAATAATTTTCTTCGGCCATTCACCCCCCTACCACTGTTTCTTAATCATGTAGGGCAGTAGTCAGTCACTGGCGATAGTATACGCCTAGTAGTTGGTTAACAGCTAAATCCAGAAATTAAGTCTTTCCAGGAACAGTGAACTCTGTTTTTTTTAACTTCTAATAGACATTTGTCTGTTTCAAACGCCACTAATGAACAAGATTTTTTCAATAAATGAAAATATTGCTTTTATATTTTCATGTTATTTATTGTATTTCAAAGTGAAAGTAGATCAAAACTGAAAGTAGAATTAGGATGACAATACTTGAAACAATAGTTTTGATCACAGTATGTTTAAGATGAAGTCTTACTATTGAAAAAATTGCTTCGACTTACATAATTAAGCTCTAAAACTATTGTGGATAGGGTATATTGAAAATAAGCATATAAATGAATATAGTGTGCTCATATAAAAGTAGCCCACTTTCTTGAGAAAGAACACTTTGTCAAATTCATATTAGGAAAACTGAGTGGTTTGAACAGTTCATTGTGTCTCTAATGCATGTTATATTCTGATAACTTTATGTTTGTAAAACAGTTTTCAAGTCTACTGTTGATGATTATAACTTCATATAGTGGCTTTAAAATCTTTCCTCTCACATTTGACATAATTTCTTATGTTATTGTCAATTTCTTATACAATGTATGTTACTACGTAGTGTAGTGATTATATCATGCCTGGAGGGAAAATTTGTGTTGACGTTAGTTTGAGTGGCGTTGACATATTGTGTGATTAAAAATGCTACATGTACTATCAGCATTATTTGTGCCAGGAAAACAGAAACAAAACTCGAAATGGTTTAGTAGATCTTAGACTTGAGTATTAATGTTTATATTTTGCATATTGGACTTGTTTAAAAACGGTGGTACGTTTACTTGTTGCCTGTACTGTATGTAGCTGTGAGTGGGTTGAAAGATTTTCTCCATACTATTAAAAACAATCATGATTTCTGGAATTTCTGGCTGTTACTATTGGGAATAGCATGCTTGGTATTTGTAATTGAGTGGAAAAAACTGCCTATCAACAATATTAGCTATAACACTTCCCCCACTTTATATTCTACTGATGAGTAATGCTTGTGCTTTGGTGTAAAAACGTAAACAATCTGTTTCAACGTAATCGGTTTGGAATCTACCCATACAGCTATTCCAAGCATTTATCTGACTCAGATGATTCATTCATTCTTCTAGATCACATTGATCATACATTCTCAAGTATGTACGGCTGGTTCACATGGAGAACAAAAATACACACATTTTTGACAGACTTCCAGACATAGTGCTCGTACAACTTTTGGCTACAGGTATTTTCTCTTATTAGTTTTTTATCAAGTTCAGTGTGCTCTAGAAGCTTGCATGATGATGTCATGCGAAAACAACTAAAACAATCTAATAAATTGGCTGATAAGCGCAGCATACTTATATTGTTAAGCCAGGATATTTCTGGGTCATACAATCACATTCATTCTTCAGTAACTATCAGATTTTTCTAAAACAATTTCAGATGTTACGACACACTTGTTGGAGAACTACATTTTGCGGGTTTAATGCAAAACAGACGTCACTCGCTCTTTTGGTATATTTATTTACGATCTTTTTGTGATAAACCTGTGAGTTACATTCTCTATCAAGGCCACCTTTGTTAGAGCAAAATCATTTGATATTTGACAACTTAAAAAGTCCCAAATGCTTCATTTGAGAAAAAAAGTCGCTATATGAAAACGGCTCCATGCACTATTATGAGTTCCAAATTTGGGAAGAAAAATGTCCTATATTAAGATCACTCCACCATTAAGACAATCAATTTTTACTGTAATGTGACTAAAACATGAAAAGTTTTTTTGTTCAATCATTTTCTATAGTCCTGACTCCTTATTCCATAAGTTTAAATTTGGTTTCACATAAACATTTGGCTTTGGTAACAAATTTTTGAAGTCTTCTAAATCTAGTAGCTGTTCTGAGTTTTACTGTATTTCTATTAAAGAAAATATTTGCTCACTGATGTGGGGTTTTTTGGGGGCAGCTGTCTAAGCCAAGTTTTGACCTATATTTTAACCAGTACAATTTGCTCTACCATACCTGGGTGTCCAATAAAATCTCTTCGAGAAAAGAGAAATGGATAAAAGATATGGTACCATTGGTTATTTGTGATAAACAGGCCCACAGTTGTTGCTGACTATTTGCTCTACGTAATATGGGTGACTAACTATGGTCATGGATTATACATTCATCGTAATAACCTAGGATACAATCTGGAATGATTGAAGTCAATGAATTTTAATCTGATATTGTTACAAGAAGACTGTGTCACCCATATGTAAATCTTACTGCATAACAGAATGTAATTGTCTGCGACATTTGTTTGATTTGTTCCAAAATTTGTGGCATTTAAGACCTGAATTGCTAATGCATTCACATCAAAAATAAAAGTGCATGTAAATTAAGTAAATACAAATGTATACCGTAGGGCTGTAACGATATACCGGTATATTGCAATATGCAGCTGCGGCAATATGAACCGTGGTACGAATTTAACGTACCGGTATTAAGCGATTTATTTTCATTGAAAAAATCTTCCCTTCACCAAATGAAAGTAGCAAAGTCAGTTTTTTATAGTTCAATAAATTAAAGTTCAAGTTCAAAGAATCAAACTGATCTGGACGCGTTCGGAATGTTCCCATAGCTCTAAAAATGCCAAGTTTTTCTCCGGTTACTTTCCCTACAAAATGCTATAACATACTTTAATACTGAACAGTTGAATAAGCTCTTTAATACAGAAGTATTATGCAACCAGTCTTTTGTTTGCAATCCAATATATCGTGGTACGTATCGCGATACTGTTCTAGTGCATTGCAATATACTACGATACACTTCTGGCGTACTGTGACAGCCCTAGTATACCATATGTCCTTTATAATTCTAGGTAAAATATCACTCTCATACTTTATCTCTGACAAACATAATACACTCAGAAAATAACCAGGAAATGTCATATACATATTATTAAATCAAATATTAATATTTTGTTTCATAATCTCTTGAATATTATATTTTGTCTAGGTCTTCTTAAACTTATGCTGTTTTTCTGCATAAATTAACTCTTTTAATGTCCTCCTCCACAGAATCAAAGTTTTCAAGACTTTTTGATGTTTTTACATCAATATCTGCTTATCTGTATATTTATGTCTCATACTCCGTTTTATTTACAGTCAGTGTGCAAAAAATTGTCTGTTTAAGATTTTTGTACAATTTGTATGCAAAGAAGATTCCAAATGAATGATTAATAATTCAATTTTGTTTATTTATGATTCTGTTGACTCATTGTTTAATATAAGCTATGCTACCTGAAACCCTTGAATTTTCATTTGTCCCTTAAGTTTTATATTAGGGGCTCATGATTATTTATTATAGGGACCCATTATTACTAGAAGTGTGCAATAAGTCCCAAAGACGCGTTAATTGTTATATTTTAACCCTTATTTGTACAATCCTGCCTGTCAGTAGCACACAAGTCTATTGATCAAGGGGTCTTGGGTTCAGTTCCTAGGTAGTGCCTACTCTAGTGGAGTTTCAGGTCATGAAGGGCAATTGTCAGTCAATGATGATAGTATGTGCCTTAAGTAACATCTTATCAGCTTAACCAAGGGATTAATTTAGTCTTTTTTAGAATGGCAAGTAGCCAGTCTGACTGCAGTGATATAACAAAATGTTGCTATGGCATTAAACCCAACAAAAAAAGTCCCATAGACATAGAAAGACTAAGGGGTAAAAACCCCTGAATTTTCTTTTCTCCATGATCTTTCATATACAACTAGGTTACACACATTGAGTTTTCTATGGTATTTACGAATGGATAATTAACCTGATAGGTATAAACTAACTAGACGTATGGTTGTCGGAAAGTTTATCTTTTTACTTGTTTTTTGTTCAGTAGTGTCTGTTACTATAAATAAATCTTGTTAGCATGCATGCGAGAAAAAGCGTATAGGTTGAGTAAGCACATGATCACTGCTTTAAACATATCTTTGTGAAAGCTGTAAGAAAACTATAGTATTTTCTATACGTTTAGGACAACTTGCGGCTTTTTTTGTGTGTGTGTGAAAAAATAAGATACGCTTGAGAAAGCTCTTTTTATGTGTTACGAGGTTCGCTATACAAACTGGGTTTATTACTATGTTTTGTGGCGTAACTGCATAAACTCATGTATAAGTTGTTTTAAGTAACTAATATATGCATTACTTTATCGTTTTTCCATAGTGCACCATTTTTTTTACTATGTTGTCAGATTAGCTCACTTTATGCAACATTTGGAATTTATACTTTTGAAGGTAAGGGAATTTGTTGCTTTTACATTGTTGTTCAATATGTAGTATAAATGTTTGTAATTCTATGAAATAAGCTTACATGTGGCTTGTTTACTCTATGGTATATAAACCAAAGTTGACTGGGTCCATTTTTCATGACATTTTTGTTAATGTATTTGATAAATGTAGAGTGGTAAGCCATAAACCAGTCTGGCAGTTTTCTCAAGTTGTTAAAATTAAAATTTGCTCAATTTATGATGAAATAAATGTCATATGTGTATATAATACTGTCAAAATTTAACTTGTAAAAGGTAGGAAACATTGAAACCACTGTTAGTCGAGATATAAAGGTCACAATGGCAATAAAATCAAATAATTATATCATCAAAATTTTTCATTGAAATAAGTATTATATACCCTTAGCATGTATAAATGTGTTATAAGGTATATATGGATTTTCAATATAAATATTTTCATATTCTCTTAACCAAATTAGAAATACCTCAATTTTAGGCGGATTTTTCAACTACAAAATTCGGCTAATAGTTTGGCGAATCCAGGTGGGCGGATGGATAGGCGGGCGGGCATCCAGTGTCGTTAGCAGTTGTGTTAAAGTTTTCAGTTTACCATATATTTCTGCCGTTTATGCTCAGATCTTTACGAAATTTCATACAATGATAACATGCTATATGATAAACAGAATAATAAAGTAACCGCAACTCTTCCTGGCTTAAATAATGATTATTTCCCTTCGTATTTTTGCAGTGATATAGTTCTTTTTTCTTATGCCTACTAAGTCGAATATTTTGTTGATTAAAAAGTTATTGCCCTTGGTATACTTTTTCTTACGGAATTTATTAAATATGACTTTCATTTGTGACAACATAAACTTGATCTAAAAATCCGGCTTTGTTGTGGTTTCCATATTATATTCTTGTTTTAGGATTAAACTGTTGTTTGAATTTACTGATCTCCAGAGCCTTGACAATCCTTGTTCATTATTTACAAATAACTATTTTTATGGAATGTGAGTACATTTGTACTGTAGTGAGTATTTAATTCAGTGGGGTTATTGTATGCACCCTTGACAATTGAATAAAATGTATCAATACTCATTAGATAATTTTATTGTGTTAATAAAGTATGTTAATAATAAATGTAGCAGTGTATTTATCCTTGAGAGGAAAATGCTTGCTTACTGACAAATTAAGGAAATATAAATGATTTGTCTCTCTCATGCAGGATGATATCACCCTTCTTTAACGTCAAAACATTGTTTTTGTTTTTTCTGTTTCTATGAGTCCAATAATAGAATTCATGATGGATCATTAATTTACTCTCATTGATAAATTTATATCATTAATTTTATTTGTCAGAAACATTTTCATGTTATGTAATATTCCTTGGTGATTTATCAATTATACATACTGGGGAATATTAAAACAGTCTGACCTACATTGTCTTGCTGGTAAATATCATGGCTCTGATTTCTTGACGAAGCTAAATGTTAAGTATCTCATTTAATTTGAGTTTCATGCAGTTGATCACTTCTTTTTGTAAATTGATTTGTTGAGATTGGCTAATCTTATCAACTTTTCTTGACACCTTTCTTTTACTGTATTTATTGTTGATTTCAAAGCAAAGCAGCAACACTAACACTGCTCTACAGGTGAGGTTGTATAATTTTTCCGAAGTCCTAGTTTACATCAAATATTCCGAAAGGTGCTGGTCCTATGGACCTGACGGTAAAA
The DNA here is from genome assembly GCA_025267735.1 of Mactra quadrangularis. NCBI lineage: Eukaryota > Metazoa > Mollusca > Bivalvia > Venerida > Mactridae > Mactra > Mactra quadrangularis. The sequence goes on from CM046300.1 coordinate 9,602,118, forward strand.
TTCCAGTTGGTCCAGTAAAAATTCTGTCATAGCTGGTCTGAATGTCCGGTTAAATTTCATTTTTTTAATTAAAAATGAGGACAACTATCGGCTTTTTTATTGTCTTTCTGGGTAATTATTGAACTAACTTTGATGTTTGTCTTCGGTTAAAAGGTAAAATTGTAACTGAGTTTTAAGCATCTAGAAAAAGTAATCATTAGTATTCCAATGAGTAATAAAAATTGTTGTTAATAAAAATGTAAAAATCTGTCATTTTGATGGTTTCTTCAGGTCCAGTGAAACCTGATTCGGTCCAGTGATTCTTCCAAGATGACTGAACTGAATGTCCAGTAATGTAAAAACACTTTTCAAAATGTCAGTTAAATGATTTGTAACCTCCCTCCATCCAAAAAGCTGTTTTAGCTGAAATTGATTGATTTCAATTAATTAAATTGCTCTAAAAATGAGATGATTGGAACTTTAGGAGATACTAGTTGTGGAAACTGGAGGCTAGAAGAACCAAAGAGTGCATTTTTTCTGCCATAATTGGCCCGTTCCCAGCTTTGTCATGGTAAACAGAATTTGTGCTCAAATGCCACTTCGAAGGCAATATAACATAAGGAAATATTCTGAAATGACTGTATATATATATATAGTCAATGAATTTTGGTCATGTTTACTTTTATTTGAACAAGTTCTAAATGACCTAAGTACTTTAATAAAAGGATAGGATTTTTTTTAATCATGCATTATATAAGAGAAAAAAAGTTGGAGTGTGGTTTATTTTTTATTCTAATTGTTCATAATCAGCTGACTTTACAATTTTGTATCAAAACTCCTGATAATTGAAGCCACCTTTTGTCATATGATTCCTGACTGACCCTTCTTGAAAAAGTATACTAAATGCACACTTAATTCTGGGTGGAGTGTAACAACCCTTAGTGGGGGTTTGAAACCAGTGCTGGGACTTCTCAATCCCTAAACACACATCCTTACCACTAAACCATTGCTCCATAGCATTGTCAATCATTTTCCAATACTTTTCTGTTTGTTTCCAAGGTTTCCTGCTGACTGTCTGTTAAACATGTTCTATTATATAATTGTTGATCTGTTCATGTAAGCACTATAGTTCGAACAAAAAACAATACACTGTTTTTAATAACAATACAATGAACTAATCCACGACGAGGGATGCTTAGGATGACAATAACATAAACAATTGTGATATATTTTACGAGTGCCTTAGTTGTTAGTGTAATGGAAAAACTTACTACCATTACAAGCATGATTTACCAAGTGGTGGTGGATAAACCACCACGCAATTTTGTTAAAAATAATTACACAAATTTTATTTTCAATACTACCTACCCCTGAAATGGATTGTCTCATTTTTAATGTTTACCTAAACACGTTTTGTTATTTTGTACGCACTAATGTATAAGTATTTAATGACAATTATACTATCAAACTAGTGTGTAGTTCGTTTTTTCTCAACTGTCAAAACATGAATAATTTCACAGTGACTTTATGCTCTTTGTCTAACACTCATGATATTGAGATAGCGTGTAATCATTCACTGTGAAATTATTCAAACTTTTGACAGTTAAGAAAAAATGTACTATACCTATCCTAAGTCTTGTTATTCTCTGAATGGTAGCCATAGCAACCATATGTAAATAAACAAATTTCTTCTTACTATCCCTGGAAAGCTGTAATAGCAATTAATTGTTCCAATTTAAGTGTACTCAACACTTCCCTATGAACGGATCATGGCTTGACCTTTTTGGGAGTGTCGTTATTTTCTTTCTTAATGAATGTTAGCGTGAGGAATAATTTATCCGATATTGATCCCGTGCTGTTTCTATACCGCTATATCTCACGACTGAAGTACAGTGTCAAGAAATAATCTATAAAAAGCTTCAGTTGTAAGCGAATGGTTCCAAATTTAGCTGTCTTTAACTGTCCATTGACGTGTTTCTACTCTGCTACGTAATTGTGTCTACTCGATCAATTACATAAAATGGGTTCATATTGATTGGTTGAATCAATGACATTGTATCAGTTAAAACTGTCTACAAATTCTGTGAATGGAGCAGCTTTGTAACGGAATCAATATTTGAAAGCCTGAGAGACTCGAGAATTTTCATGAATTCTGTCATTTCAAGTCTACTAGTACATAGATGTCACTAGTATAGTGTTTTGTCTAAGAGATATGTGATTTTGGTCTGACAAATTTCTTGGAATGATTACAGATTGAAAACCATTTAGATGTGATAACTTAATATTATCATTACATCTTGATCTCTGACCTATGGTGTGCTTTCTTCCAGTTCCAATCTACTTGTATCCATTACTTGTGTTTACTTGGCCAAAAAATGACTGGTTTTTCCACTTTAGCACAATAAGACATTTGGAGAGTTTCATTTTGTCATCTTTTTGTAAGACAGAGATGTAACCTGGCCAGACAGTTTTCTAGGTTATTGGCTACAAGAAAATACCTTATATGTCCAAATCCTGGTTACCATGAGAAAGCAAAATGGCCAAATTTGGTTCATACCGTCCAATTTTCTCTTAAGACTGTTTTTCCATGAAGTTTTTCCCCCCAACTAAATCATACCAACATGTATGTCTGTAAGATACTAGCTTTGTATAGGTCAGAGGATTAGACATGACCTTGTTGCTATAAAGGTTTGTTGTGAGCAGAAATTGTGGGATGAGGGACATGACAATTGAAGGTTGGTTACTTGATGATAGTAATAAGTGCAACTGGTTGTAACTAAACCTTGCTGGAGGGTTTTTTCCACATAATTTATCATATTAGCAGTTTTCATTCATGATTTGCAAACTTTCAGGATGGGTTGGACATTTACTAGTTCTCAGGTTTTCTATGTGAGAATTGAATAGGCTTATACTGAGGTTGGATGTCTACTACTTGTTAATTATTTACCTGCAGGAGAGATGGTTGGGTAGACTTTCCACTTGGTTTTTTTGGGTAAATTGTTTGCTAAATTTAAGTGCATGAAAAGTCGACTATGAATGGCCTATCTAGTGTTAAACTCCTACCAAATTGACCATGAACAGAAATTTTTTATGCAAAATAAAGAAAAAGTAAGATGCCCTCTGAGTGCCGCCATTATTGCGCTTTGCCTGACCCAATACTGAGAGTAGTAAGGGACAGGTAATCCTTACTGTCTTAGAAGCAGAAACTCATGAATGCTCTAGATTTGCTGTTACTCCCAGACAAACATTACAAAGCAAAATTTTCATTTTATTATGAATTTAAGATTATCACTGTACTAAATTATGGCATAATAATTTGTGTAAAGTTTTTGTTAAAGCCACAAAACTGCTTAATTTACAATCTGCTACTCTTCACATAGGAGTGTGTTTTGTACTTTTATTTCAATACAATTTATAATAGGTTTTTAGAGAAATGACCTAAATTTACTGAAATATGAAACCAGTCCATTATCTCTAACAAAATCTAACTGTTTAATGATTGTTGCTACTCAGTATTAAATGTTTTATTTATTATTCATCTGGCTGTTTTCAAAATGGAAACAAAGGAGGATATTTTGGTCTACAACTTATATGTAAATGGCTATTCAAACTTCTGTCACTAAAATTAAGGATAAAACAAGAGCTTGTAAACTTTTAAAAGGGTTTTATTCACTTAGTGCTAAGTAACGGCTGGTTTTATGAATGTCCGTCTGCTACATTCTGCAGATCTGTCTGTATTACGTCATACAATATTGTTATTTATGTTTTAAGGTACAAAAACATGCTTTGGGTCTTGGTAATAATGTATAGTACATAATTATGATAATCTTTGGGGGAGGTGAATGTAATAGCTCATTCTATAGGTCACAAAAAGTAGGATCAGGCATGACTATGGAAAGCCATGTATGTACCAGGATAGATGCTGGAAAACGAGGAAAGAAGGGTGGAGTTTAGTGCACTGCTAATCTCTCAATGCTTAATGTGAACAATTTCTACTGTAGATTTCCTAATACATGTAAAAGCCTGTATAATCATATATGTGCTTTAAGATAAACCTTTAGGCTTACCAGATGGTGATCAATCTCTTGCCTGGATAAACTAGGTGGCTACCTCAAGATTGCTTTTCCTGCTTTGTTCATTTCCCTCTCTGCAGTTAAAGTAAGGATTTAAACCAACTTCTGTTCAGACTGGTCAAAAATGTTCATCGCTTGTAGAAGAATGATTTTATGTTTTGTATAGGCATGGTACCTTTAGTTAAACCATGTTCTGTCTTCAGCTAGAATGGTTTTTACATTTGAATGGAAATTACATGCATAATTCATAGAAAGAATTGATTTCCATGAAAAGTATTCATTCGAATTCATTACTAGCAGTCCACACTGACATATTCCTTTTATTTAGAAATTACATTTCACACATAGTTGTTTCAAATTGTGGCCAGGGTTAATGCTTAGATACTACAGTGCTCTGAGGTCAAGGTCATTCAGTATTATGTTTTGGTGACTTTTCATTAACAAGTAAAGCAGTGAACTAAAATTGCTTTAGAGAAATGATTTTTACTGTTTTGGTTTAGTGGACAATGAAACTTCAATATAATTAGGTCATTTGAGGTCAAAATCTAGGTCAGTAGGTCAAATATAAAAACATGTTCAGAAGCTTTGTAGTGGGAAATATCAAGCATATTTAAACCTGTAAATGGAGGTAAAAGATCATGGAAGTTCTATGGCTGTCTTTGCATTGTCCATGTCTTTAAACGAGCCCTTAAAGCTATGTATTGTATTGAATGTCCATGACTTAGTGTATATGTACTGGATTTTTTCAGTCGAAGTAAATTGACAAAAAAGTATAACATATAGACATTTGTACAATCCCAACCTATCGTTATTTGTCAAAATTTGTCAGGCGTAGCGTGATTGTACAAATTTTACAATTGTACAGACTATCTATGTTATGCTCGCTCGTAATTTTGAGGCATTTTATTTTTTACAAAATTTTAAGTATCTGGTAATAGTTGAGTGATTTTTTACGATGAATTAATATATATTTATATACCAGGGCTGTGGTTGAGTAAAATTTTGAATTCAAATGATGAAGGGTATTAAACTTGTTTTCGTTTATTTTTAAGTACATAATATATTTTTGATGGTGAGTAATTTTTTGTGAAGTAAATTGATATGTGCTACTGACTGCCTTTTTTGGGATGATTATTCTTATGACATGTAGGTTCTAGTATCACAAAATGTAAATTGGAGAATTATAAACACTTGTGTTTTAACAGTATGTATATTAACTTTTAGTCTTAGTTTTTTTAAAGCTGTTTCTGACAACACTTAAATGTTGGTTATTCAGTGGCCAGCTCATCTAACCATCTGTTTTGATCAAATTTCTTTTACATGTTCTGCTTGTTCATACACCTTCCACCGGGAACTTTTCTCTTAACTGACGAATCATAAATTGTTGGCCAGCCATGATGGCTGCCCATTATCAAATCTACATGGTTTACGTAGATTCAAAGTTGATTGTTCATTTCAGTCTACGAAATAATTGGGTGTCCGTTTGCCTAAGACAACCACTGTTTAGTTCAGGCAACCAAAAATATTTTTGGGCAACCAAAATTCTACTAACCATACATATTTTTAGCACTAAGGCAGATTTATTAAGCTAAATAGTAACGATCAAAGTTATCAACTTGCACAACTATATAAAATATGAGTTATTTTCACTAGCCTGAAAATTTTTTTCTTGTCCTGAACTTCTGGTGTGTAGGTTGAAGGCAATGCAGACTTTCAGCTATAAAAGCTATGCTCTTGTTTTAATTATCCTCCTGTGTCATTTGCACGAGCATGAAAATAACGCCTGTCTGGTATCTAGTGTAAGAATACTTTTTGTTACTGCAATGATGCGTCTATTTTTGGTTTCATTTAGATACTGATTGAAGCTCTATGACATCAAATACTGTCCTTTAACAAGCAAGTTTATTTTAGGAAATATAAAAATTTTCTCTTGGAGTTTTAAAACTGTTCATTTTCTCCCTTGGTAAAATATTAATGTGTTGTCGTAGTCTATAAGACCCTAAGACAATAGTTCCTCATTTAGTCCAAGTGCGTCATCTCACTCTACAATGGTGGGCGGGTGTATTACGAGAATTGTCTTATTGACGGGAGAATGGAGTAATTATACTACAGTCAATGTTCGTGGTACACTGTGTTGACAATCGGTACATTTTAAGTATTAATGAGAAAATTTAAAATGTTGTTTGTGAGTTTTCTCTTTTATTTTATCCTAATGGAAACTTCGCAAATTCTTTACTTGTGATGAAATTGTTATACAGACTCCATGTCTTGTAACATTAAGCAGGGCTTTTTTTCTTTTTTGGGGGAAGGGGCTATTGGTTTTATACGCTATATTTGTGGACATTTTAGTGTAATTTCATTGATAGGGGAAAGAAAACTTCAAGGGCACTCAAAATTCGGGGAAACTGCATGAATTCAACGTAACTTCAGTATATAGGGTTAGGATTAGGGGCCTGTAAGCGGCCTCTGTAATATAAGGTAAAAAGCCTAAATTGTTAAGAATTTGTTTAAGTCTGAAATTATAACTTCTTCAACTTTTTGGCTGAGGGTTACTAAGGGTCAGAGGGGTAGGGGTGTAAAACTATAATGACAGATTTTATAAAAAATTATTAACTTTCAGGCAGTAGAGAGTGTCGGGACCTGGCTGAACAATAGTTAATTATCAATTATACAAAAGTGTTTTAATACATTCAATAGTTCGAAGTCTATTATGTTTGATTGTTATACACTATGAACTTGATGAAACAATTTAATCATTGACCTACTTTTTTATCTCAAAACGATAAAAAACGTGTAAAAATGTAATACAAACAAAACATGTACTGTAATTGTTATGGTATTAGTCACTTCCTAATGCATGAGGTTTTGTGGTTCAAATTATACCCGCAGGTGCACATATTTGATTACAGTCGTATCTGGTCTTGTGAAGCTAGACAATAATTATTGACATCAAAAGTGATAACTTAACTCCTATATGATAACTTTTCACCTATATCCATGAGAAAAATAGTGAAACGAAAATCAAAGTTCATTTATATAGTGCAAAAACCCTATAAAATATTTTATTTTTGTAGTGAATTTAAGTACTGGGTGAAAAATGCGGCACAAATTGATAGATTTAATTAAGGTAGGATAAGGCTCTTTAAGTTTTGTATCGATAGGAAACAAATAATGCTGATATATCGCGGGTTTAGTGCAAAACGGTCGTAACTCAATATAAGAAAACAGTGAGTTACAACTGTTTTGCACTAAACCCATGATATGTTTTTGACGCATGTTATTAGCTCTTTTATCTCATATAATTAAAGAACATGCTTATTGACCAATCTTTGATATGCATGTCTACATTTTCATAATGTTGTTGAACTTTGTTTTAATCTTGTCATTATTATCTTTCAGGGCTGTCACAATATACCGGTATATTGCAATATGCAGCTGCAGCAATATGTACTGCAATACGAATTTAATGTACCGGTATTAAGCGATGTTTTATTTTCATTGAAAAATTCTTCGCCAAATGAAACCAGTAAAACGTCGGTTTTCCATGGTACATTCGATAAAAGCTTAGGTTCAAAGATTTTAATCAACCTGGGAGTGTTGGGAATGTTCCCATAACTCTAAAAAATGTCCAGATTTCTCCAGTCTGCTACAGGCACTTACCCTACAAAGCCCTATGACATACTTCAATACTGAACAGTTGAATAAGTTCTTTAAGAGAGAAAGGAATATGCAGCTGTGTCTTTGGTTGGCCAAGCAATATCGTGGTACGCATGCAATAGGGTTGTAGGGCATCGCAGTTTACCTCGATACGCTTCTGGCATATTGTGACATCCCTGTTATCTTTATATTGCCAATTGTATTAAAAACAACTTTTTCTACTATGAAAGTTTTCTGATACACTGAAGGTCTTCATCTGATTGCTTGTGTTTAGCTGAAGCTCCTGAATATAGTCAAGCATTCTGTTAGTGGAAATGACTCATTTAATGGTTAGTGTCAGATTCGGATTTAGTCATGAATTAAGGTCCATAAAATCTGCAGGTCATTAAGATTATTTTCTGAAATTATCAACTTTTTCGCAATGGAACTGTTTTATCTGGGTGTGGCTTGTGATGAAGTGAAAAATAATATGAAAAATAAACCTCCCAGTTGATTAAATTATCTAAATTAGTTGGGTTTTTTTTGCTAAATTATATTTCATGCTATTATATTTCACTCCCATTACTTCAGTCTCCAGATTTATGTGTCTTTTGGCCCTTCTAATAAGAGTTATTTTAATTAGACAGTTCACCCAACCATCACTCCTGGGTTGCAGGGATTCCTTATTCCATTAGCAAATGCTAAAGCTACAGTCCCATCAACATAAAAATGGCCGTAATTAAGGGCACCGTACAGGCGCCAAACTATCAAGCTCCCCAAGGATCTGTACAAACTCTTGCGTACCCGTACGGACTGTTACGTTTTCACCAGGGTCCATGAGATGAGCCCAGGATACACGTATCAGTTTCAATGTCATATCGTGAACAAAATCGTGGCCGAGTATGAATTAAACTTGCATATCTTCCAGCTTCGCTCCCTACAGGTGTGTTGTTTTGTACCATGTTCATACCGTCATCTTAATACGTAAGGCTTCCCACGGCCTACGACTGTCTGCATGTACGGGTCAGCAACAAGCCACAATTTTATGGGACTGAGGCATTACTTAATCACTTCAAGAGCTACATATTGAGCATGAACCCAGGATCAATACATTCTTTTTAAGTAAAGTTAAAAACGACACAACTTTTGAAAAGGAAACAACTGTCGGTACCCATGCATTATCCTCGCTAATTTAAATGCGTGATTTTTGTTAGATAATATCGTACATAGATATTATGTGTAACTATTTTTATTGATCATGAGCACAGATGTTCTGAAGAAAGTATTTAAATCAACCGGGTTAATGTATGTGCCACTAATAATTGGATAATATTTGACAATACCCAGCGCAAAATAGTTTCTCTAATGTATGTGACCTTAGTATTATATCAATGCTAAAATTGTATTGAAAGATTTTTTTGAATAAATATTAACATTTTTTGTGAAGGATATTTAATATAAAAAAGTAGTTCCCACATATCTATTTGTCTTCTAGTTTAAATCTTTGCACCTGTATTTACATTATTTCTAATCATGGAATACATTACAAACTTCTGTAAGAATGAAAGCAAAAATGATGTAAAATATTGTGAAAAATAGATTGTTCCTACATGTTTTTTGCTCTTAACCATTAAAGTGATAATGATTCTTCCTAAACAGGTGGCTGTCTTAATATTTTAAGAATGTAAATAATACTTTTATATATTTAACTATAAGAATGACAATCATTCTAAACTTAGGTCACTTATTAGTAAATAAATGGTTATCATACCCATCCCTCTGATATGTTTTATATGGACACAATTTATTTATCCTCTGTTGGCATCTGAACCCACTAGACTAGCTGAGCCCAGAACTTAGTGAAAATTGATATGGGCTTGTGAAACATTACTTGTTAATACAATGATTGGGGCCAATGCTTGAGAAAATCTAAGATGATGACGGTTGATGTTACTACACATAGGGTAAGGTCAGCATAGTGTAATCATGCAGCTGTGTGTAAGCCAGTCAAAAAGTAGTTCTCAATCATACAGTTGTGCAAGTCAGTCAAGAAGTAGTTCCCAATCATGCAATTGTGTGTAAGCCAGTCAAAAAGTAGTTCTCAATCATGCAGTTGTGCAAGTCAGTCAAAAAGTAGTTCCCAATCATGCAATTGTGCAAGTCAGTCAAAAAGTAGTTCTCAATCATACACAGTTGTGCAAGTCAGTCAAAAAGTAGTTCCCAATCATGCAATTGTGTGTAAGTCAGTCAAAAAGTAGCTCCCAATCATGCAGTTGTGTGTGAATCAGTAAAAAAGTAGCTCCCAACCATGCAATTGTGTGTAAGTCAGTCAAAAAGTAGTTCCAACTTATCACTGTTGTAAATTAGTTCTCAATCATGCAATTGTGTGTAAATTGGTAAAAAATAGTTCCAACTATTTATTGTAACTGACTTAAAATTAAATATATTTGTAGTAAAGATACAATGTATCTGAATGAAAGTAACTGGTGTTTTGCCTATGTGTAGATCAACATTTGTTGAAAATTTGAAAGTAATCAGATGGAAAATAAAAAAAAGTAAGTTTGCAAGATTTCCTGATTTGCAAACATATTCTGGACTGTGTTTGTAGTAATTTAATTCCTACGCATTCAAATTTGTAGTCATTATTTCTTTAACACGAATATTATGCATACCAGGTTATTAAAATGCATGTTTATGTTTACATCGTAAGACATTAATACAAAATTGTAGTAAAAATAACCTTACATCATTTTAAGGACATAACAGACACGATTGTCAACAAAAAAACATTGAAAATAAAAGTTTTGATAAAATTAAATTATTCAACATGAATTCCCCATTACAATATTCATATTATGTCAAACATTATAGAAAATATTTCATTACTGAATATTTTATCTTTTTTTTTGCACGGCAAATAAATGAACTGACAAAAGTTTGTAATATAATGAATAACAATAAGTATGTTTCCGGTTTCTGTACCAACCTTGGTTACTGCCGGAGACTATATTGCATTGAAATCATAATTATTGTTTTTGTTAAACATTTACATTAACAAAATTATGCAAAACAAATGGCATTAATCAGAATTTTGACTCATTGAGAGCATTGGTATTGTTTATAGATTTATTACTACAATACTTGTTTAAAAGGGACCCTAACCAAGACAAATTTACAAGTAAAATCAGAATGTGGCACACAAGTTTACTAATCTAGGGGTCATAGATTTGATTCTTGGATGGGGCATGCTTTAGTGAAGCTTGGTCATGAAATAGGTTCTATGGCCATTCTCCCTACTACGGCTGATTCTAAATCATGGAGAGCAGTTGTCAGTCTGTCACTGACAGATTAGTATCTGCCTTATAACTGGTTAACAGCTAAATCCAGAGATTTAACCTTTCTGGAATGGTGAGTAGGTTGACTGAAGCCGTATTGACCTATTCAAAGTGTTACTACAACATTGTTAAAACACAGCCATATTAAAGAAACAACATTAACAGCTGTGTGAATTGTCTCAAAGAACTTTTTCTCAGCTATATAATAGCTGGCAGACAAAACAAATTCATAGTATATGATTTTACACTGCCCTCCAAAAGTTTCTTCACAGTACAATTGAATTGCTACAAATGCCAAGTTCAAGATTGTACAATTATAATATCAGTGTTTATTTAGTTCAATATTCATGCCATGGAAACAAAAATTGTATGGGTACATTTCATTCTCAAGTTGCAGCAAGAGTTATCTATCAGCCTCAAAAACTATGGTCAATATATTGTCGACAATGAACAAATATCAAGTTTGAGATATTTTTTGTAATTTCACATCTAAAAGAAAAGTGTACTGATTTCAAAAGAAAAATTAAAATTCATAAAACAAAAATTTGCTTTTACAACTTTTTAAAACTCCATTGAGTACAATGTAAATTGTAAATGTGTGAAGAAACTTTTGAAGGGCAGTGTATATTTCTTCTATATGAAAATGTAGGTCATTGTATAAGAAGCTAATTAGGTCAGGAAAACTGAAGTCTTAGAACAATCGTAGAAGAAGCATTATTATTATTAAATAAAAGATGGCTTACATACTTGTTGATTTCCAGGATTGGTCATCAAAGTCATGCGGAGACAAAATGAAAAACTGATGTATGGCTTTTATAAAAAACTTTTGGTTTCAGATCCATTGTGAATTTATTAATATGTACATATGTATCTTGTATTGTCATAGCAAAAAAGATGTGGTTGGGAGAGGGGGCATTTAAATAATGGTTATTTTTTGGTGGGGGAGGATTTAAAGAATGGTCACTGTGATGGGTAGAAGTGTTAAAATAATTGTTTCGGTGGGGTAGGGGGATTTACAATATGGCTACCATTTTGGAAGGAGGGATTTGTAGATTTATCCGGGTGAGAATGGGAGGGTAAAAAAATCCCCCAGGGTGGGGGGGGGGGGGGATTTTCATGCTATAATGATATCTCAATAGATCTGAAATAAACAATAAGGTACAATGAAGCTATTCTTCTTTATCCCTTTGTTTACATCTACATTTTCCTTTCTTGAAATAAGATTAACCATTTTGACCCTTGAACTCTTGCTGGAATGTGAGTAATAGTTTTCCAGGCAATTAGTGATTTACAGTAAAGTTTATTAATTTTGAGAGTCTGGTTGTGACATATTGCATGTTGAAGGAAACACTTGAAAACTAAAGTAAGACCTGCAGACAGTGAGTTAATTCAAGACTTATGTCAGTTAAGTTGCTCGTAAGCCTGTAATTACAATAAATGTTCAATACAGAAGCTAAATTAGGAAATTTTCTCGGCTAAAAATGGAATAAAATTAGATAATTACTGTAGAAACCCAATCCTAGTCACATTTTCTTGTAGTCCCGATTGATTTTCACAATAAACGTACGTCATCAATATATAAAGGGTGACGTCTATTGATTAAAACCTCGAGGTTTTGCTGAGCGTGCGACTTATTGTATCGGGGAAAGCCTTATTCATTCAGATCGTATCATACTTCAGTAGAATAACTTAATATTGAAGATAATTTTGGCTTACTAGTTTTTTTATCCTATTTCATTATTTAGTATTAATATGTTATTTATATATAGTTTATTACTTTCGTCTTCAAGTCACAAACATTTTTATCCTGTTTTTTTTCATAGTATTGACTTACAGCATGATGTTGACGTTTTTTTATACATTATGAAACATGAATGCTCATCAGCACTTAGACTTAGGTTATGTAACGGTGGCTTGACCTAGAAAACATCATTATTCTGGTTAATACTTGGGTGTAGATTGAGGTCCAATCTTTTCTTACTCTTGTCGGACAGCTAATAGGACAACTATACCCACCCAAATGTATGACTGAAAAGTCTAAGAACACAGTAGAACCCTGTAAATCAAACCAAACATGTAGGTTATTGGTTCAGGTCTATATATTGCAGACTTACCGCAAAACGATCGTATCTCAATCTTTTTTCAAATAAGTTACGATTGTTTTGCACTAAGCCCACAATATGTGTAGCAGATAAAAGGGTACTTTTACTCCCTTGCTTTCATGCTATTACTGTAAAATAAGGTCAAACGAAACACTAGTGTAACTCCATTTGAAAATAAAGAGAGTTACATTAGTGTTTCATTCAGCCCTCAAAAGGATGATGCTTTTTGCATAAGAACTTGTCTTGTGAATAATAGTAAATACAGGCTGGACAACTGGTCCCTTGTCAGTTTGACAGGCGAGGACAACTGGGAATGGGGAAAATTGTAAGAGAAAATAACCAAATCTGTGATAGAAAATGCTGCAAGCTTTGTATGTTTTATATAAAAATTAATATCAGTTGGTTGATAAATTACGAATTATCTGAAATATTTCAAAATTGAAATAAAATCCCTCATTATTGCATACCCTCAGTCAAGTATCTTTGTACCCCTGTCTAGACTAGCCACGATTTTAACACTAAATGAAGCTAGTGTACTAAAAAACGCTCCTTTTCATCTCCAAATATCTTGAATGGTTTTGTTGCTATGTTAGATAAAATATGTCTGTTAAGTTTTTCTTAACCTTGTGTGTTTAATTAAATATTCGAAGATATACCCTGGCTGTTTTAGCACGTTCATTGTTTGTTTTAATTCTTTATATCCGATGCCATACAAATTTTTAATTAATTGTTTATAGTTAGCTAGTATTGAGGTCAAACTGATTGGGTATCATTGTGCTACAATTATAATTCCTTAAGAATTTTATATAAGCATAATGTATTTAAAGGAACAGGCCAAACAGAGTGGTTACAACCTTGGACTTCACCATACATGAAGTGGGCGATGCAGAGTGGTTTCGACCTTTTGATTAGTAATCATTGGATAGTCGGCACCATGTTGGATCAAATCCCAATCGAAAACCTACCCCATTGTTTCCTTGAGCAAGAAACTTTATCCTACTTTAAGCTTAGTACTGAGGGACCAGGAAGTGAACTTAGTCCTTAAGTGATTAATCTAAATTGTTAGAACTTGTTTCACAATCAGAGCTAAATTAAATTGATATTAATTTATTATATTCATCTCAAATGGCAGAACAATATAAGTCATGTGACATGGAACAGTTTACGATTTTCATCCGTAAAAAACGAAATGGTCTTATTATTTAATTACTTATTTTCTTAATTTCACCTACTTTGTAAGAGTTTAAACCAACAAGATTTACCTCCCTTTACTGACATTCCTGAGCCTACTCACTTCATACATTCTTTAAGGTCTGATGCCTCTAAATTGTTAATTCACCAAGGTCAGAGGTGACTAAATTACCTATTCATAAACAGCAGAGGCCTTTTGTTAGTTTCATACACAGCTCTGGGCAGACACCTCTAAATCTTCATTCTCACTACATCATCAAGGTCAGAGGCCACTAAAATATCTGTTTAATGTGTCATGTTATAACGTGGGATCAATGTACTCCACATGTCTCTCTAAACTGTATAAAACACCCACACATTCTTTACATTGATTCAAATGAAGCATGTTGGCTTGAAATGTAGTGATACATATAAAACTCCATGGTACATTGAAGTTTTATAATTTGTATACATTTATATATAGATGTATCTTCTACCCATTATTGTATCAATCATTCATCAGTATATGTACATGCCTTCAATTTACAACAATATTGAAGACTAAACATGTTTTTAGAATGTAAAAAAAAAGAATTTAAACCCTGCAAGCTCTCAGACTAGTAGGTTCAAGCACGGGGTGCAGGTGACCATTTTGATGGGAGTGTAAGCATTGGACCAGTTAAGGCTATACATGTTTTTGGAATGTAAAAAAATGCTGAATTTTATAATGCATTTATATAACAATGAACAGTTGTCATCTTAAATTTTCTATTTTATGTCATGGTTTTGCATGATAACCTTTAACCTTTACTGACATGAACATGGCTGTCATGCAGAGGTATATTTTAATGGGGGGGGGGGGGGGGCAAGCCAAGAAAAGCTAATCTGGAGGCATTTTTTTAAAGTGAAATTCATTAAAGCCTATTAATAACAGTCCAAGGTGCAGGTGATCATTTTGATTGAAGGGATATTAAGTGTAAACATTGATCAACCAGTTAATGGTTAAATGGCTGGCAACTGAATCCAAGATTTTTTGTATTTACTGAAAGTCAAATTTTTCCTCTTGTTTCAGTACATGTATTTTTAACTCTTTCTATGTTTATATTTGTTACTTCCTGTAGACAATGTGTTAATTTTATGTCTATTAGTATCCATGTTAAAGTCTACTTCCTGTTACGGCGTACATTAATACCTATTGTCACTATTGGTTACACTTCAAAGCATTGTGGGAATACTTTAAAGTTAATTGTACCTAAGTAATATTTATCCTTGTATTCTAACTTAACTCTCTATTATATATGTAACATTTGTCCTTATTTCATTGTATGTGATCAATGTAACAGTTAAACCCAACTTCAATAAACCAATATCCTATGAACTGCTGTCATAGTATCACCTGATATCCCTCAGGGGTCTTGTTCTGATTAATTTAGTGTTCTAGAAACATTATTATAGCATATTATAGAATCTTAATTTCATTTTGATGATTTTTGGTTATCTTAGCTTTATTATTATTTTCTTTGTCAGAGGTCAATGTGTACAGACTATACATGTTCTTTTCTCAGGTCAATTTGTTTAAGCTATACTTTTTATCAGGTCAATTTGAACTAGCTATACTTTTTCTCACGTCAATTTGAACTAGCTATACTTTTTATCAGGTCAATTTGAACTAGCTAAACTTTTTATCAGGTCAATTTGAACTAGCTATACTTTTTATCAGGTCAATTTGAACTAGCTATACATTTTATCACGTCAAATTGTACTAGCTATACTTTTTATCACGTCAATTTGTACTAGCTATACTTTTCCTCAGGTCAGTTTGTACCAGCTATACTTTTTATCAGGTCAATTTGAACTTGCTAAACTTTTATCAAGTCAATTTGAACTAGCTATACTTATTATCAGGTCAATTTGAACTAGCTATACATTTTATCACGTTAATTTGTACTAGCTATACTTTTTATCACGTCAATTTGTACCAGCTATACTTTTCCTCAGGTCAGTTTGTACCAGCTATACTTTTTATCAGGTCAATTTGAACTAGCTATACATTTTATCATGTCAATTTGAACTAGCTATACTTTTTATCAGGTCAATTTGAACTAGCTATACATTTTATCAGGTCAATTTGAACTAGCTATACATTTTATCACGTCAATTTGAACTAGCTATACATTTTATCACGTCAATATGTACTAGTTATACTTTTTCTCACATCAATTTGTACTAGCTATACTTTTTCTCACATCAATTTGAACTAGCTATACATTTTATCAGGTCAATTTGAACTAGCTATACATTTTATCACGTCAATTTGAACTAGCTATACATTTTATCACATCAATTTGAACTAGCTATACATTTTATCACGTCAATATGTACTAGTTATACTTTTTCTCACATCAATTTGTACTAGCTATACTTTTTCTCACATCAATTTGTACTAGCTATACTTTTCCTCAGGTCAATTTGTACCAGCTATACTTTTTCTCAGGTCAATTTTACCAGCTATACCTTTTTTGTACCTGCTAAACTTTTTTCTAGTCATTTTGTACAAGCTATACTTTTCCTTGGGTCAGTGGGTCAGTATCGGCTGTACTTGCATATTTTAATCCTAGAATCATGTGATACAGCTTTTAGTTCATTTACTAATGGTGATATTATTTATATTAGAAAAACAGAAAGCACTCACCGAGAGCCACTGTCTGCTGCAATCATCTAATAACTATACCCCCCACCCCCAACTCCTGTACAACTGATACAAAATAATTATGTTCTCTACCAAATATTTTCAATCTATTTTTGTTGTGGTCCACTAGTTTACCATGATGTTATTGGTTATATGTATGGGAATGATGCCAGTTGCTTGGTATGTATATTGTACTACAGTAGCATAGTAAAAATCCTCCAATGAGCAGGTTTATAAACCTCTGTATATATTGAGCCATTGACATTTGTAGGCCAGTGGTATATGCAACATTTTATTCCTCCTACAGTTAATTCTCTGCTCAGCTGACTGACTGACTGTCTGATTACTTGTACATATAAAACTTCTTCTTGTTACATTATAATGAAGTGAAAGAGTGTGTGTGAACCATTTGAGTAAAGATAATACAGTTAGTCGGCTGAAAATATTTTGTAGTAAATAAATTATTGCGGGAAGTTTTCGACTTGTGAAGGTTTTTACTTTACTTTACTGGATTTACTGTTTTAAGCGTGTGGCTGGTTTCTTTCATGATTGGATTGGATTTGAGGGATGTTTTGTTGTGAGACTTGTGTTTTATTAGTGTGATTGACTTTTAGAAATAATTGGGACATTGTGATTTAAAACTTCATAGCGATTTTTGTTGGCAAATTTTTATCTATGTATGAATTGGACAAACTATATTTAGGTACTATTACTATGACATGGTTTTAGACTGGTTTTGTTTAATGTTGAATGAAGGCGTATTGATTATTATAGAATCTAAATAGATTGATTCTAAGTTTTGTGAAATATTTCATGAAACAGGCGTCTGTATGGAGTGTGATATTTTTGTCAATGAAATTGGAACATTGATGTAGACTATTTCATGATAGTATTAGAACTCTATGAATGAATAAATACCAGGTATGAGTTGTTTGTTTACTTTCTGTTGTTTTTCTGTAAATTGTGTATTGATATTGAATTAATATTTTTAATTTTATTTTTTAAGCAGATAAATGGAATTCACAGTACTATAATTTTCAATATATTTTATTATGAAGGTGGGGGATAGTTATAGTTATTTTAAAGGCCATTTAGTTTTTCATCGAGCTGGTATTGGCGCTACGCAGTAGGTTAGGGCTTTATGCGTGAAGCTTTTTATTTCTTAACAGGTTTTAAATAATCAGGTCAATCCATCAATAAGAAAAATATAAGAGCCTGGTTTCATTTTAGAAGTTTGCCCTTTATCAGCTTATTTTGCTTGATTTGAAGAATCGGGTTGGGATTTACCCCAGGTCAACCCAAATCATGACCAACTCACCTAACCTAACTTTCCTGGAACCTTTTCTGTCTATAATCAGTACTTATCTGCCTTTCATAAGGGCTGAAAACTTCTCCATATACATTTTTAATGGAGAAAAATCCACAATTTTGTCAGTTTTTCATGAAAGACTGAAACTTAAATCTTTGTGGTTTCATTTTGAATGCTTTTTTCAAAGTTTTTTTCTCTCCAATCTTATTTGGTATTCATTCTTGATCCGATGCATGCTAGTACAAACTCCACTGACTATTTTTATGTTTCTCTGACAGGATTCTATAAATAATAACATAACAATCCCCTTTATTATGATTATCTCATGTCATGAGTACATTATCTACATATTTACATGTCTTTGGTGTAGCCAGCATGAGGAATGGTGAGGTGTGTACTTCTTTATCTTATAATTTATATCATTTATCAAAAATTTGATGGATTGTTTGGTTTTGATACCCATATAGCAACACATTGTAGGGGTCATATTACTGCGGTCAGTCAACCTACCCACTGTTCCTGGAAAGACTAAATATCTGGATTTAGTTATTAACCAGTTACAAGGAGTCATACTTTCGTCAGTGACTGACAACTGCCCTACATGATTTGGAATCAGTGGTAGGAGGGAGAATGGCTGTATCAATATCAGTGTACTTTTATCAGTAATAATACCCCTCAAAACTTTGTTTGGCTGGTATATAGGAGTCTGCTTCTCGGTTGGTTGGTCAGTCTGTGGTTTTACTTGTCCACTCAATTTCTCAGCACTTATTATATGGGATTTGATTCAAACTCCACACATAGACCAGCTGTTAAGCAGACGTGCATGTTGTATTTTGGTTATGGTCCATTATTTTTTGCAGAGTTATGGCCCTCTGATGAAAAATATTGTCTGCTTAATTTCTCAGCACCTAATTTGCTTGGACTTTATTTAAACTTCTTGACGACCCAATGGGGTGTACTCATCATGGCATGAAATCAAAGCCAGGACCTTTGGGTTAGAAATCCAGCACTTTAATACTACACTACAGCTGTGTCCCAGTCTCATGCCTTGATTAGAACTTTTAGACAATTATGCACTGTAATAATGTGAGGTTACAAAGTTCCCAGGATGACCAATTCTCCTCCAACCACCAATTTTCACCCCTTTGAGATGTAATTTCTCACCCCTAGGGAATCGCCTGGGGTTTATTGTTATCTATTTCTGTCAGTGGCTTAATAATGTATATTGTATAATGTTCTATATTACTCACTTAGTATACATGTATAATGTTATTAATATACTTAAAGGTACTCATTCACAGATTTCAACTTAAATGTCAACTTTTTCTAAAACTGTCAAAATTGTATGGAAATATTTTTGGAAGCAAGAAAGTAGTGTTCTGAAAATGACAAGATTAGTACAAATTGACATACAACTACAAATGATGGTGTTTCATGTAGTAAATATCTTCCTCGTATGTCACGGTATATTAACACTTTAAATGCATTTTTGTTACTTTTATTGTATATTTCTTGCAACATATAGGTCAGTTTGTCTTAAAAATAATAAGAATTATTTTTTTTACACAATTACAGACACATAATGGTATTTTGAAATTATAGAAAAAAATAAACCAAATCTGTGAACTAGTACCTTTAAGATAGCCTTGTTAGATCAATAGTAATTTTTCTTCTTACTGTACACCACTACATGTACTATAGATTGTTATAGACATGTATATACATTGTATATTGGCTAGAGAGAAAAAACGTATGCGGAAAATAGCCAATGACCTAGAAACGTTTGTTTGGATTTACGATACACTTAGGTTATAGCCTAACAACACTGCTGGAACATTGAAAAATGTGTTATTACATATTAACAGCCACTCTGTTTGCTTCTGGGAATCATAATTGAAATGTTGTAAGTTTTTGTAATCATTGTGTTTACATTTAATAAGAAAAAAATGATGCTTTATGTTGCATTGTTTTGGGTCAAATTGTGATGATCAGGGTCACTCCTCCTTCTCACAATTTTGCTGTAGACTTTTGTCCATGAGTTTTTCCGCAGGGTTAACTTTAAGGTCTAGATCTCTGAAACATGTTTATTAACTTAGGCCACAACAAGTTGATCATGTGTTCTATAGATTTTTCTGGGGGGAAAATGAGGCGAGCGAGCGAAAGAAAAAAAATTAAAAAAGTTTTTATTCACTTGCTTTATATAGCGGTTTGACCAAATTTTTATGAGCGAGGAAATAAAAATATATTTTTTGTAAAATCCGTCAAAATTAAGTTGCGAGCGAATCTATAGAACATATGATCAACTTGTTGTGGCCTTACGTGTATTTATAAGCTTATAATATAGGCAATGGCTGACAATAATAAAAAGGTAGAGGGTAACATGGCTGTGGAAAGCTTTACTTACTAAACTTCACAAGCGTACATCATTTTTTTATGTATGTATGTTCTGCCTTGTTCTTCAAATTCATACTGACAGCTAAGTGGGTAGGTATTTTACATTTTGAAAGCCTGTTTCATGACACAGATATTTTTTCTTATTGAGTTTAATGCTGTGTCAACACAAATTATGGTCGTTTTGTGGCAACCTGCTTACCTAACCGTGCTTTCCTAGACTTTCACTAAAACAACGCCATGACATAGGAATGTAACAAATGTGTTTGAACTTTTGTTCTTGGGATTTGCCTTTCTTGTCTGTGGCTTAAATTTGATGTTCAACTTAATGAAACCTTACTTCAGTTTTAATTAATGAGATTTTATTCGGCTTAGCCATTCTTCTTAGCAGTTTTGGTTGTTGAGTTTGTGTGTGACAAACATTATATGAAGCATTCTGTATCATTATTTCTTTAACTACAATGGTTACCCTGATGATTATTTCTTTAACTACAATGGTTACCCTGATGATTATTTCTTTAACTACAATGGTTACCCTGATGAGGAGTAGAATTTTAGCATTTTCTGAAAGGGGAGGGGGCTGAAACTTTGTAAGTTTGATTTGTTGATTCTGTGGAAAATAACATCAATGATTTTCCCGGCCTTGTTTAGGGTAAATTACACTAAGTTTCAAAATTATTGGGGGGGGGCTGAAACCCCTCCCACCCCCTCCTGTTTCTACAGGCTTGTCTTGTCTCTTTAAAAAAGCTTTGGCTGAGGGAAAATTAATCAAGCAATCATCAAATTGGTTACAGTTACTTCTTACTTTTTTAGCTAAATTGTGAAACAAGTTCTTATGACTTAGATTTATAATTTCTTGAGTAGGCTTTCTTGTCCCCAGGATAAAGTTTCTCGCTTACTTTGGAAACACCAAGGAGGTAGGTTTTGGATGTGAACCATGCAGAACTGGCTATAATCCAATGATTATTTATCATACTAGCTCAGTACTGGGTAAGCAGAAAATAGACTCTCTTTAGTGATTAGTATAAGTTAAACTTTTTTAATTTCTAGTAAAAATAATTCAGTTTTAAATTTAAAAAAAAATATTGTTAAAAATTCAAATTTGCTGGACCTGTATACTATTGGGCGTTTTTTATTTTCAATAACATTATGCCCTGTATGGAAATTTTACTTAATTGGTGTGTATGGTTTAAATATGATAGAGAAATGAGGTTGATATTTTCAAGTGGCAATTTGGATAGGACAAGTCATGAGTCAGTTGTGGTTTTCCTTTATTAAAGTAGATTGGTTGACTGTGGTTTGTAGACTGGTTCAGGGATAAATGTGCTCTAGTGGTGGAAGGTCAAGTTGGCTGGTTTCTAGGTAATGGTGTGGTGTGGTGTTTAATTTCTTGGCTAAATTGTATTGGTTCAGTTATTAGTTGTGAATAAGTGGGAAACTAGTATTTTGTGTAATGAACTTTGACTCGGATCAGCTGCCTGGCTACCTTTTTGAATAGTTTTAGTTACTGCTTAGGTTCGCACAGTCCAGAACTGCTGTTGAATCATTCCTTATGTCCTAGGCTTTATGCCTAACTGCTAATATGATCATGTTTTTATGGTTTCAATGTATAACTACCATATATATGTATTCAATTTTTACTTTTCTTTTAATGACCTACATTCAATGTGAATGTTCAAAGAAAAATTTCAAAAGGTGGAACCAAAGAAAAATGTCTTTTTAATAGGGAAATCAAACAAACTATTATGATCAATCTGTTGTTGTGTTGAATATTTAAAAAAATGTCATTCATTCATGATAAACAACTTACTTACTTGACCTATAGATTCTTAAAGTCCAACCTTGACCTTGACTGGTTTGTTAACAATGGAAGGAATGGTCATTGTGATTCTATAAGACCTGTTCATTTGTGGGATATTAGTTTTATGGTCTATACAGCTTGTATTAATAATATCACCTGTGATAATCTACTTGCAAGATTTTTATTTTATTTTCTTGGGTGCAATGCTAGACTATTGTATCTATGTAAGGAAAAAAGATGGATTTAGAATAGTTTCGCTCTTATGGGCTTTGAATTGTTATTGATCTTAGGATTTCATGATTGTAAAAGGTTTTCTAGGAAAATCTTATCCTCTCAACTATTTACACTTTTTCATATTTTTTTTTAACTATATTAAACATCTGTATACGACTTGAGGTTTGCCTGCAAGACTGTAGTAAGTGCATTGTGTTAAAGAGCATGTTACTTCAGTCTTGCAGGCAACCCTTGCTTTACTGTATTATATATATATACTATTATCATTATACATAATAATAGATATTTTTATTGAAATTTTCCTCCATGTTTATTCACGGAAATAATTTCAGTAATTTGATATTATGATCATTATGTATTTGAATCTAGTGTCCTGAAGGGTTCAAATCCCATCCAGGGAGGTTACATATACCCTTCTATGAAAATTTGACAATTATGTCAATTTTCTCCATTAATAAGGTATAATTATGGAGAAGTGTCTGGTTTTGTGGAAGGGTAGGTGAGTACTGGTTATAGACAAGGGTCCAGGAAGCCCAGGGTTAGGTGTGCTGAACACCGTAAAATAATCTAAATAATAGTAGTGTTGACACGCCGTTAAACCTAGTATAAATAAATTAATATACACGTAATTAAATGGAAGTTATTGTTTGTTTGTATTGGGCAATAGCATATTATTTTCCAGATTGTCATACCAACCTTACCTGCCAAAAATAACCCCCCTCTAATGTAACCTTTTTGTGCTACAGTAGGGGAAATATAGTGGAGTAATACTACATTTTCTATACAGTATATCTGAAGGGATTTATTTATAGATAATGCAAGAAGTTGTATTGAAGTGTAAGGTTCAAATCCCATCTAATCTGTAATGTCCTTGGGCTGCAATTTTATCCCATGATAGATAATGCAGAGACATCTGAAGAAACAAATTGCATAGTTATTATTTCTTGTAAAAAATTGTCCTGAAACAAAAAATAAAATTTAGATATCATTTGTGTTCATAAATGAGTTAAATTAAGTGTAATTATCAAAGCATGAAATGTATTTATTTATCTCAGGTCCATTTGCATAAACTATTAATATGAATCAAATTAAAATTGAAACAAATTAAGTTGCATTGACTTCGATTTGTTTTGCTCTAATTGATATTGTTGTAAAATTATTCATTATTAAGGTATTTATATTTTTTCTTTGTTTAGAATTCTTTGGTGGTGAAACTTTCAGGATGCCAATCAGTGGGAGCGAACACTTGTTTCAGCAATAGATAAATCTCAGTATTATCTGATAAAAGGGTATTACGTGTAACCATTTTTTGTAACTTGACACTGTCTGATCCATAGAAAGTTTTAATTATCGGCCCTTCTGTGCGATAATTTTTACCTGGGTAATGATAACATTAATTAGTATAATTTGACTCTTCTAAAAAGAGAATAGAAGCAAGTTTTCCACCTCATTGGCTATGTGCCTTGTAATTTTTATGACCTGACCTTTTTCAATAATTACCGAACACCTGTTTTCTCTTACAGTACACTGATTGATATATTTTACTTAAAACATGTGAAGGTCAAAAAGTCATTAAAGATTAATTAAAAGTGTACCCTGTAATAAGCTATAATTGTTTGTATGCTATAAATAGTATAAAGTAGGTCATATGTATGTTATGTATTTAAATCAAAATTTTACTTCGCCCTGTTAAAATCTTCACTCAAAATCTTGTGTTTAAGATAAAACAATTTCTTATTCACCAATGGAAAAAGAAACAAAGACTTGCATACAAAAATCAGCATTTAAGTTATAGTGCGTACAAAAAAACAAATCTAGCTTGTTATGGCAGAACGCTTTCCATCACACCAACAAGTAAAACATATCACAATTGTTTATTTTAAAGTCATCCTGGGCATCCCTCTTTGTGGGTTAGTTCATTGTATTGTTATTATAAACAGTGTTTTGTTTTTTTGTTCAAACTACAGGTCGTATTCTAGGTCATGCGTGTTTTTGTACTTTAAACAATGGATTTGTCCACTACATAGGTGAATAAGCTAATGCATGAACAGCATTTTAATTATTTAAATATTCCACTTTGATATTAAACCATTATTTTAAGTAGTGTATATGCACATTATAAATTCCATATAATGGTGTGTTTATAAAATAAGTGTTAACTAACTAAACTATAAATTTGTAAAAGTAATTCACCCCAAAATATCAGTATGTAATGAAACCAGCAATGTTTGTATACGCAATATTTACGTGGACGACCTGTATAAGTTTATCATCACACGATTCAAACAATTTAACATGAATTAACGTTTATTGTTACCATAGTAAAATTACTTTTGGTATGCACGATCAATTTTTCTCAAAATTTTTATTTTTCAAGGAAATTTTTATTTTTCTAAGAACTCAAGAGGACACTGTGTGTTATGTTTGGTTAAATTAATTGATACATGAAATAACATTGTACATGTATATAACTGAACTACCAGTATTGTAGTTATTACTGTTATTATATACAAAAATATTTATGTCCAAACTAATGAGGCTCAAACCAGCATTGAAACAGTCAGAAAGATTGATAGCATTAGTTAAAGATTCACAACACAAACATGTTCGATATTCTTTGTCTATCCCAAAATAAAGCCCTTGTTCTGTCTGTAGAAAATTTAGTACTATGTTGTTATATATGGCATATATGAATAGCCACTGTCATTTAAATTTGGAGAACAAAAAAGCGAGTGATATTTTCTTCATTTTTGCGAGTTGAAATAAAATCAACTCGCAAATAATTTCAAGTTCAATTTTTTGTTAAATTCGAGCCCTGGCTTTTAGATACATTCAGTCACCCTAGGCAGACACCATCCCTGTAGAAGTTAAGACCGCTATAGACCTATGCAACGTTATGAAGTAGGAACTTGACAGGCACTGAATGTGCAAATTGTGAAGAAGGGTGCAGTACCATACATTTGTAACTTTTCTGAAACCGTCCCATTTTTAATGCTTCAACCTTGAACATTATTCAAAGTATTAAATGTGAAGAAAATGAACTAAGTTAGCTGGAATCTCTTTATAACAAACTTAATAATAGATTTTTTGTTTTTTAAGTTCTCATGTACTTACTCCAGGGCTGTATGAACAGAACATACATAATAACTGTCTTCACGTCTTGATTTATTAATGAAATGGTAACACAATTATTTCAAGTCCACTTGGTGAATTTATCATTATGTTTATTTCATTATTATGAACGATATATGAACTGGCTGCCTACGTCATACATTGAAAATTGTTTAGAAATTTTTATAGACATTTATTTTTCATACAAATGTGACAAAACCATTAGCTTGACAATGAGTCCCTATTTTCTCATTTTGTCTTGTCGTCAATATTCTATTTATATCGTAAAATTGCTTTTAGTTTTAATTGGGTGTAGATATTCATGTTTGTTAACTCACGTTCCTAGTTCCCGTCTATTTAATTATTGAATCGTGGGCGTACTATGTATTCATCGTTCATTAACAGATATGTCTCTGTAAGTCTCGTCTGCCGTATAATGACATCTCCCCAGTTCGATTTGACAGTGCGTCTACTTTAACGGTACAAAGGTTGCATTGTGGGTAATCATTTATGGATCAATTCATTATATTGATAGTCTATTATCTTGAGGGGGTGTTAAAGTTTGTCAGGGGGAGGTAGAAATCAATTTATTGAAAAATTGATGAGTTTATGTACGTTTTGTTGGGTAATTTATTTATTTCTTTAAATCTGACGGATATCGTTTTGTCAGAAATGCGCCCTGTTACAATTCTGGAATTATACAGTACCTCATGTAGGAGTATATGTGATATGAACAAAGGTATTCAATGCATTCTTTAAATATAAATTCACTTCATTCTATGGCCCTGGACTAACAGACTCTTCTCTTTCAATTTCTTGCCCTCCTTTAATTTTGGGTTTTGGGGGTTTTCTCAACTGTGAGCACATGTTTAAAAAAATCACCTTGTATATAGAATATTCATACATAACAATTTATGAAATATGTTCTTACCCAACTGCGAAAACATTTTAATTTCAAAAACATTTTTATATCGAGCTGATCTACAAGCGTATTATTTCATACATTATAAGAAATGTGGTCTCACTCATTGAGAGTACTAAAAATTAAACATTATTCTAACACAGACCTTCTATTTATACCACATTAAATCTGTACTTCTCATCTAAAAGGATTAAAATGTTTTATATAGATCATACAGTAGTTAAATCGTTATTTAATTGATTTACAACTAACCGGAATCCATTACTGAGCACCTAGCTTCATTTTAAAAACCACATTCCTTTAACCGTTATTGAAAACTAAGTGGAAAGGGTTATCTTTGAAAATATTTGTTATAAAAGATTTTAGTTTTCATATCATTGGGTGCATATTGATAAAATCCTCAAAAACCGATAAACTTAGCGTAGTTTTGTAAAGTTTCTAGTGGCGTATTTTATAACCGACTCAGTTCTGTGGCCTTGTTTGCACCAAAATAACTTATTCATGAAATATATTATAGTATTTGTAAAAGCTAAACTTGTTTAAAGATCAAATATAAAAACTGGAGAACTTATTGATTTTTAGCTGAATAAAGTTACTGTTAGACAGGAAATCAGCTTGGATACTCTTCTTTAGTGGAGGTCAGTTTGGTTATGTGAAGAGCTGTTTTAGCTCCTGACTGGGGGGGTGGGGCTGACATTTTTGTATTTAGTCTTGTAATTATGTTCACTGTAACTTGTAATGACCTTTTAGAATAATGTTAAGTTAATCTACTGCGCCTTTTAAAAGCTCTTGGACAAATGTAAGTTTGAGAAATATTTGTCACTCACTGTGACTGCTGGTAATAAAACAATGCACTAACCCTGGTTGGTAGATCTAGCACAGTTGGTAGCATGCGAGAATTTGAATCTAGTGTCCCAAAGGGGAAAAATACAGGTAATACCCTTCCTAGAAGATTTGATGAGAATGTCAATTTTCGTCTATTAATTAGAAATATGCAGAAGTTTCCTGCCTTGTGGAAGGTTATAGACAGTGGTCCAGAAAAATTAGGTTAGGTGCACTGGTCACCGTTAAAATAAGCTAAGATATGTTGACATGCGGTTAAACCCAGAATAACTAAAGGAGACTCTACTTGCCTGTTTGCTTGTATTGGGAGATATTTGTGTTTCTATGCTATAAAATAGATGAAAATATTTCAAGGTTAAATTAAGAATGAATCATAATTGGACAAATACATGTATACTACATGATAGCCAGGTTAGAGAGTAAAGATTTTATCTAAACACCGATATGTTACAGGCTATACTCCTTACTGACTTTATTTATTTATTAATACTGGGTTTAACCTGTGTCAACACAATTTTTTAGGTTATTTATGGCGTCCAGCTCACCTAACCCTGTACTCGCCTATCCTTCCACAAGGCCGGGAACTTCTGTGCCCTCTTCGGGACACTGGATTCAAAATCAAAGCACGTTACCAACTGCGCTACCATCTTGACTATAACTATACAAAACTCAGTAAATTTACTCTTTTTTATTGATATTTCGCCTATAAGGCTTTTTCAAAGCATTCAAAACACTAAAACTACATTTTTTCACATTGAAATTTGAAACGACGTCAATAAACAGGAAATGACGTCATGACGTCAACTTGAAGTCACGACATGAACTTTGGCGCCAAATTGTCAAAATTAGAATATAGTGCCATTTACAAATACAGTAAAGTTCCACCATTGAGACCAGCAAAATCAGTGGTCTTAATAGATTACCGGTCTTATTTTAGAGACCCTTTTGTTCACAAATTAAGTATCTTGGTCTTAATAATTGTCAAATATCGCATGATTTTAAAATAACAAAGTGGTCTTAATAGCGGAACTTTACCGTACCATTAATTGAAAACCCATGCATATTTTTTGGGATGAAAATGTTTTTCTACTAAATCAAAACTGCCACAAACAGTCAATTTTTGTCTTAGTATTTAGTCCAAGGGGGCACTCTGTACCACATCTCTCTATCCATGACTGTTCCTTTATCTTTCTGTACCACTTTGATTTGTCTCGGATGCATTCCAGTACACATACACCCATGTCTTCCACACTATGTCCGTTCTTACTGAAGTGTTCGGCCATTGGTTTTTCCCGTCCAAGTCTAACATCTGCCTCGTGCTCTTTTAACCTGTCTTTCAGCATACGACCAGTCTCTCCCACATAAATAATCTTGTCACATCGAGTACAGTTTATCCCGTACACTACATTCCATGCATCACACCTCTGTTTTCTGTCCGCTAGCTTCCTCAGTTCATCATCACAACGGTGTATACCCTTTTTCAGCATATCACAAACCACACATTTTTTCTGGCATTCCATCGTTTGGTTGGAAACTTCCCTTATCACCCTGTTGGTTTTCCCGTGCACGAGAGTGTCCCCAAGATTTCGACCACGCCTGTATGCTACAATAGGAGCCTCTTCAAACACCTTTTTCATGGCCCCTGACCTGTGCAGTTCGGGTAGATTTCTCTGAATTATACTTCGGATATCAGGTAGATGTTTTGAGAAAGTCAGAACCAACGGCACTCTTTCCATTTTTGCCTTCTTTTTGCTATTCTGTAGGGTGCTAACTCTGCTCAAGTTGTCAGCTTTCTTCAATTGTTGTTCAAGGAATTTGCCTCCGTAGCCTCGTCTGCGTAAGTTGTGTTTCAGTCGCTTGCGATGTTTCCAATAGTCTTTTTCATCTGTGCATATTCTTTTCAGACGTATACCAAGACCATACGGTATTGACTTTTTAACATTGGTTGGATGATCTGACTTATAATTGATGTACATGTGCTTATCTGTTGGTTTGGTATACAAGTCTGTTTTCAACTTCCTTTCTTCATTTAGGCTTACCATTGTGTCTAAGAATTCAATCTTTTCAGTACTTGATCGCATTTTTACTTGAATGCTCGTATCAATGTTGTTGGCATATTCCAGGAACATCTCAAGCTGCTTCAGACTATGGGTCCAGATCCCAAAACCATCATCAATAAATCTTTTGTAGAAAAGTGGTTGCAACGGATACGCTGACAACTCTTCATCCCATTTCCGCATGTAACAGCAGGCAAAATTCCTTCCCAGCTTAGAGCCAATGGCAACCCCTCGTACCTGTTTATATTCTTTGCCATTGAACTCAATGATGTTGTTGTCTAGCACTGTCTTAACCATTTCTACAACCGCTTCTGTTGGTATTGACTGGTCCGTTCTCTGTTGTAGTGCATCTTCACATGCTGATAAGCCCTTTTGTCTTGGTATGGATGGATAAAGCTTGATCACATCAAAGCAAAACATAATAGCACCTTCCGGTAGCGGTTCTTGAATTTCATTGAGTTTGTTAAGAAAATCGGTTGTGTCGCGAACATAACTTGGCGTGTTCTCAACAAATTCATTTAATTCTCTCTCTGCTACTCCTGCCATGCTTTCTGTTGCCGTGCCAATACCATTCACAATTGTCCTCATTGGGTTCCCCTCTTTATGTATCTTGGGATTACCTTTCAGCTTAGCTTGGGTTGTGTGCTTTGGGATAAGGTAGTTCCTCAGTTCCACACAAATGTGACCTTCTTTGTATAGGCGGTTAGCTACTCTCTTTACAGATCTTTCTGCTTCTGGTTGACCATTACCATCAGACAGTTGGTACGTGTCACAATTGCCAATTTCTTGCTCAAGCTTTTTAATGTAGCTTTCTGCATCTTCTACGACTATCCCCGATCCCTTATCAGCTGGTCTGATCACAATAGAAGGATCATTTAACAAAGATGTTATTGCCTTTTTCTCGTCCTTCGTCAAGTTTGGCTGTACATGTTCTTTTACCCCATGTATTACCTCCTTTTTTACTTTGTCTATAAACGAATCCAGGTACTTATCTCTTCCGGGTTCCGGGGTAAAAACACTATCCTTTTTAAACCATGGTTTTTCCTCTGGTTCATCATCTTTCTCCTTTCCATAGAAATACTCTTTCAACCTCATTCGTCTTTCCCACTCAACAAGGCTTGAAGTTTATCCCTACTACAAATGGTGTAGATATGGTCAAAGTAAAAAGTGACCTTGTTGAGTGGGAAAGACGAATGAGGTTGAAAGAGTATTTCTATGGAAAGGAGAAAGATGATGAACCAGAGGAAAAACCATGGTTTAAAAAGGATAGTGTTTTTACCCCGGAACCCGGAAGAGATAAGTACCTGGATTCGTTTATAGACAAAGTAAAAAAGGAGGTAATACATGGGGTAAAAGAACATGTACAGCCAAACTTGACGAAGGACGAGAAAAAGGCAATAACATCTTTGTTAAATGATCCTTCTATTGTGATCAGACCAGCTGATAAGGGATCGGGGATAGTCGTAGAAGATGCAGAAAGCTACATTAAAAAGCTTGAGCAAGAAATTGGCAATTGTGACACGTACCAACTGTCTGATGGTAATGGTCAACCAGAAGCAGAAAGATCTGTAAAGAGAGTAGCTAACCGCCTATACAAAGAAGGTCACATTTGTGTGGAACTGAGGAACTACCTTATCCCAAAGCACACAACCCAAGCTAAGCTGAAAGGTAATCCCAAGATACATAAAGAGGGGAACCCAATGAGGACAATTGTGAATGGTATTGGCACGGCAACAGAAAGCATGGCAGGAGTAGCAGAGAGAGAATTAAATGAATTTGTTGAGAACACGCCAAGTTATGTTCGCGACACAACCGATTTTCTTAACAAACTCAATGAAATTCAAGAACCGCTACCGGAAGGTGCTATTATGTTTTGCTTTGATGTGATCAAGCTTTATCCATCCATACCAAGACAAAAGGGCTTATCAGCATGTGAAGATGCACTACAACAGAGAACGGACCAGTCAATACCAACAGAAGCGGTTGTAGAAATGGTTAAGACAGTGCTAGACAACAACATCATTGAGTTCAATGGCAAAGAATATAAACAGGTACGAGGGGTTGCCATTGGCTCTAAGCTGGGAAGGAATTTTGCCTGCTGTTACATGCGGAAATGGGATGAAGAGTTGTCAGCGTATCCGTTGCAACCACTTTTCTACAAAAGATTTATTGATGATGGTTTTGGGATCTGGACCCATAGTCTGAAGCAGCTTGAGATGTTCCTGGAATATGCCAACAACATTGATACGAGCATTCAAGTAAAAATGCGATCAAGTACTGAAAAGATTGAATTCTTAGACACAATGGTAAGCCTAAATGAAGAAAGGAAGTTGAAAACAGACTTGTATACCAAACCAACAGATAAGCACATGTACATCAATTATAAGTCAGATCATCCAACCAATGTTAAAAAGTCAATACCGTATGGTCTTGGTATACGTCTGAAAAGAATATGCACAGATGAAAAAGACTATTGGAAACATCGCAAGCGACTGAAACACAACTTACGCAGACGAGGCTACGGAGGCAAATTCCTTGAACAACAATTGAAGAAAGCTGACAACTTGAGCAGAGTTAGCACCCTACAGAATAGCAAAAAGAAGGCAAAAATGGAAAGAGTGCCGTTGGTTCTGACTTTCTCAAAACATCTACCTGATATCCGAAGTATAATTCAGAGAAATCTACCCGAACTGCACAGGTCAGGGGCCATGAAAAAGGTGTTTGAAGAGGCTCCTATTGTAGCATACAGGCGTGGTCGAAATCTTGGGGACACTCTCGTGCACGGGAAAACCAACAGGGTGATAAGGGAAGTTTCCAACCAAACGATGGAATGCCAGAAAAAATGTGTGGTTTGTGATATGCTGAAAAAGGGTATACACCGTTGTGATGATGAACTGAGGAAGCTAGCGGACAGAAAACAGAGGTGTGATGCATGGAATGTAGTGTACGGGATAAACTGTACTCGATGTGACAAGATTATTTATGTGGGAGAGACTGGTCGTATGCTGAAAGACAGGTTAAAAGAGCACGAGGCAGATGTTAGACTTGGACGGGAAAAACCAATGGCCGAACACTTCAGTAAGAACGGACATAGTGTGGAAGACATGGGTGTATGTGTACTGGAATGCATCCGAGACAAATCAAAGTGGTACAGAAAGATAAAGGAACAGTCATGGATAGAGAGATGTGGTACAGAGTGCCCCCTTGGACTAAATACTAAGACAAAAATTGACTGTTTGTGGCAGTTTTGATTTAGTAGAAAAACATTTTCATCCCAAAAAATATGCATGGGTTTTCAATTAATGGTACGGTAAAGTTCCGCTATTAAGACCACTTTGTTATTTTAAAATCATGCGATATTTGACAATTATTAAGACCAAGATACTTAATTTGTGAACAAAAGGGTCTCTAAAATAAGACCGGTAATCTATTAAGACCACTGATTTTGCTGGTCTCAATGGTGGAACTTTACTGTATTTGTAAATGGCACTATATTCTAATTTTGACAATTTGGCGCCAAAGTTCATGTCGTGACGTCAAGTTGACGTCATGACGTCATTTCCTGTTTATTGACGTCGTTTCAAATTTCAATGTGAAAAAATGTAGTTTTAGTGTTTTGAATGCTTTGAAAAAGCCTTATAGGCGAAATATCAATAAAAAAGAGTAAATTTACTGAGTTTTATTTAAGGTCCCTCTAAGGACTTGTACTGTGAACTGTTATATAACTATACAGCTAAACATTTGGTTTGCTTCTTTCCTACATTTATTTTAATGAAGAATACAATTGTATGTTTTTGACCAAGGATTTTAAAGTTTTTACCAAATTTGTTCAATTAAGTCTGGTTACTTTCAACTTGAATTGGTTACTCAACTTAGCTTGTTTACATATTTAGCCAGCTTAGCTGACATATTCAACTCAATCAGTTTTGTGAGGATGAAACATTATAACAATTTAATAGTTTACTTAGTTAGAGTAGGCAAGACCACTATTAAAAGTACATCAATATGCATGACCTTGTATACTACCTGTAGCTTTCATACTAAAAAGTATATAAATACAATTACATCATCATAGGGACTATTTTGTAAGTAGGTAATGAACTAGTGCACTGATTAAACAACAGTTAAAGATTTACAATTAAGATAAAATAGTTGACCTTCTATGTCACATGTCGAGGGCTGAATGTAAGACTATTGTAACTCCCTATGTTTTCAAATGGAGTTACTTTAGTGCTCTTTTTTCTGCCCTTGATGTAATGTATAGTATATAAAAACTTCATTCATGACCGATGGTCATTCAGGACATTGTGTAATAGACCATGAGCTTATAAGGTCACGCGTTATTATCGCTTTAAACATACTAGCTATCGAACTATCCCATAGTTCAATATTTACAAATACAATTGAAGTCTTTCCCGAGATGGCAAATACTAAAATAAGCGAAATACCTGAATGGTATAAGGTTGTATTGAATGGTTTAAAAGAAGACTATTTTACGTGTACGTTAAACAGGTTTAAATCGTAGTATGACATACGACAGTGTAGTTGTGACATTCCAAACTATGTACTCGTGCATAAATGTCGAGTCATTGGTAATTACGTCTGTTATCGTTTTACTACATACGTATATAATTATACATAGAAATAAAGTATTTAGGCCTATACAGTTAGTGATCTTGAACTCAAGCTAACGCTGTGATGTTTAATACCGTATTTGCTGAAATGATATAGCAAGTGTAGGATAGGACAAGGCTGTGTTTGTATACATGTATTGTATGAAATTTTGTATGTGGGCCTGAGTGTTTACTTTTTTGTGGTTAGCGATATTTCTTACTGGTTTTGTGGATTTTATATTTTTGTATTATTGGAGATTGAAATTAGTTTATTAAACGGAATTTACAGTAAAAGGTGAGAATTGGACTGCTTTGCTTAGACAAAATTAGTTAGTTTGAAGGGGGAGGGGTTAATGGACCTAACCTCTGAAGAGAAATGATGGTTTATTTTGTAACTAAGGCTGTATTCAGCTCATTGCCAGTTTATTGGATCTTTCAAATCTAGACTCAAACTTTTCAATACAAGTTTTCCAAATTTACCTTCGTTTGGACATAGGGTCAAATCATTGATTATTTTTGGAAGAGTTGAAACCCATTTGGTACGGTACAATATATAACCCCATTCGGAACAGTTCAGAAACATATTTATAACTATTCCGGAACATATATATTCAGTCTAATTGACTTAGGTGAATTTCCTAAGACCAGCCATGGCAGCGTATTGACTTGTTTCTACATGGATCAAAATATTTTCTGTATTGTACTGATTTCAGTAATTTGAGAACATACTACTCTATGTAGCTTATATGAATTCTGGCAATTTTAGTATTTTTACAGTAAGTTTTCAGTATTGTCAAAACTTCCAACTTCCATCCATGTTCATATGAGTTGAAAATATTTATGTATACCAAATATATTGCTATGTTATCACCTTTAGAAGCAATCTGATTAAAACCCGATCTAAAATTTTCCTCTTGCCTACTCGCTAATTTAGATCTGGCCTTTCCAAACGAAGGTGACCTTTTCTCATCATAATGGTCTAAAAATTGAAATTACAAAATCAAAATGTGATTAATAGTGTTTTCGTCTAGAGGAAAGCTACGCATTGATTGGTCGACACAAAGTTCATCTCGACGTGACTTTCCACGGAGACAGTAGAGATCCTGTACCGTGTACGACAAAGCTCTACAGGATATCTGTTTACGGAGATTGCTTTGGAAGAGGCTTACAGATATATTGATGTTACATAGATACTTAGTTTATGAGAGACAATATCTCTTAACAAATATATAAATATATCAGATTTTAAGGTTTATTATAAGTAATATTTACTTATATCTCTGACATAAATCTGTCTTTAACATGAAACTTCCATTCTGAATCTTGTATTGTATTTGTTTTATAGCTGGTTTAACATTAAGGTTCATGGGGGAAAGTTTTAGGATTGGTCCTGAAGTTCAGAATTTTTTTTAGATAAAGATGAAGTTCTTGGGGAATATTTTCCTGGTATAAAAGTTGCTGACTTAATGAAATACAGGAATTTCAGTATTTTGAACTTTCATCTGTGGTAGGGGTTAAGGAAAATAAGTTTGGTGTTGATCTTTAACTGACCATTTGTTATGGCTTTGGTTTAGTGGCTTAAGTATGTTTAGCATTTTAGATTTTGAATCCACTGTCATGGTTGGTTATAAATTATATTATACAAGGTCACTTTTTACTTTGACCATATCTACACCATTTGTAGTAGGGATAAACTTCAAGCCTTGTTGAGTGGGAAAGACGAATGAGGTTGAAAGAGTATTTCTATGGAAAGGAGAAAGATGATGAACCAGAGGAAAAACCATGGTTTAAAAAGGATAGTGTTTTTACCCCGGAACCCGGAAGAGATAAGTACCTGGATTCGTTTATAGACAAAGTAAAAAAGGAGGTAATACATGGGGTAAAAGAACATGTACAGCCAAACTTGACGAAGGACGAGAAAAAGGCAATAACATCTTTGTTAAATGATCCTTCTATTGTGATCAGACCAGCTGATAAGGGATCGGGGATAGTCGTAGAAGATGCAGAAAGCTACATTAAAAAGCTTGAGCAAGAAATTGGCAATTGTGACACGTACCAACTGTCTGATGGTAATGGTCAACCAGAAGCAGAAAGATCTGTAAAGAGAGTAGCTAACCGCCTATACAAAGAAGGTCACATTTGTGTGGAACTGAGGAACTACCTTATCCCAAAGCACACAACCCAAGCTAAGCTGAAAGGTAATCCCAAGATACATAAAGAGGGGAACCCAATGAGGACAATTGTGAATGGTATTGGCACGGCAACAGAAAGCATGGCAGGAGTAGCAGAGAGAGAATTAAATGAATTTGTTGAGAACACGCCAAGTTATGTTCGCGACACAACCGATTTTCTTAACAAACTCAATGAAATTCAAGAACCGCTACCGGAAGGTGCTATTATGTTTTGCTTTGATGTGATCAAGCTTTATCCATCCATACCAAGACAAAAGGGCTTATCAGCATGTGAAGATGCACTACAACAGAGAACGGACCAGTCAATACCAACAGAAGCGGTTGTAGAAATGGTTAAGACAGTGCTAGACAACAACATCATTGAGTTCAATGGCAAAGAATATAAACAGGTACGAGGGGTTGCCATTGGCTCTAAGCTGGGAAGGAATTTTGCCTGCTGTTACATGCGGAAATGGGATGAAGAGTTGTCAGCGTATCCGTTGCAACCACTTTTCTACAAAAGATTTATTGATGATGGTTTTGGGATCTGGACCCATAGTCTGAAGCAGCTTGAGATGTTCCTGGAATATGCCAACAACATTGATACGAGCATTCAAGTAAAAATGCGATCAAGTACTGAAAAGATTGAATTCTTAGACACAATGGTAAGCCTAAATGAAGAAAGGAAGTTGAAAACAGACTTGTATACCAAACCAACAGATAAGCACATGTACATCAATTATAAGTCAGATCATCCAACCAATGTTAAAAAGTCAATACCGTATGGTCTTGGTATACGTCTGAAAAGAATATGCACAGATGAAAAAGACTATTGGAAACATCGCAAGCGACTGAAACACAACTTACGCAGACGAGGCTACGGAGGCAAATTCCTTGAACAACAATTGAAGAAAGCTGACAACTTGAGCAGAGTTAGCACCCTACAGAATAGCAAAAAGAAGGCAAAAATGGAAAGAGTGCCGTTGGTTCTGACTTTCTCAAAACATCTACCTGATATCCGAAGTATAATTCAGAGAAATCTACCCGAACTGCACAGGTCAGGGGCCATGAAAAAGGTGTTTGAAGAGGCTCCTATTGTAGCATACAGGCGTGGTCGAAATCTTGGGGACACTCTCGTGCACGGGAAAACCAACAGGGTGATAAGGGAAGTTTCCAACCAAACGATGGAATGCCAGAAAAAATGTGTGGTTTGTGATATGCTGAAAAAGGGTATACACCGTTGTGATGATGAACTGAGGAAGCTAGCGGACAGAAAACAGAGGTGTGATGCATGGAATGTAGTGTACGGGATAAACTGTACTCGATGTGACAAGATTATTTATGTGGGAGAGACTGGTCGTATGCTGAAAGACAGGTTAAAAGAGCACGAGGCAGATGTTAGACTTGGACGGGAAAAACCAATGGCCGAACACTTCAGTAAGAACGGACATAGTGTGGAAGACATGGGTGTATGTGTACTGGAATGCATCCGAGACAAATCAAAGTGGTACAGAAAGATAAAGGAACAGTCATGGATAGAGAGATGTGGTACAGAGTGCCCCCTTGGACTAAATACTAAGACAAAAATTGACTGTTTGTGGCAGTTTTGATTTAGTAGAAAAACATTTTCATCCCAAAAAATATGCATGGGTTTTCAATTAATGGTACGGTAAAGTTCCGCTATTAAGACCACTTTGTTATTTTAAAATCATGCGATATTTGACAATTATTAAGACCAAGATACTTAATTTGTGAACAAAAGGGTCTCTAAAATAAGACCGGTAATCTATTAAGACCACTGATTTTGCTGGTCTCAATGGTGGAACTTTACTGTATTTGTAAATGGCACTATATTCTAATTTTGACAATTTGGCGCCAAAGTTCATGTCGTGACGTCAAGTTGACGTCATGACGTCATTTCCTGTTTATTGACGTCGTTTCAAATTTCAATGTGAAAAAATGTAGTTTTAGTGTTTTGAATGCTTTGAAAAAGCCTTATAGGCGAAATATCAATAAAAAAGAGTAAATTTACTGAGTTTTATTTAAGGTCCCTCTAAGGACTTGTACTGTGAACTGTTATATAACTATACAGCTAAACATTTGGTTTGCTTCTTTCCTACATTTATTTTAATGAAGAATACAATTGTATGTTTTTGACCAAGGATTTTAAAGTTTTTACCAAATTTGTTCAATTAAGTCTGGTTACTTTCAACTTGAATTGGTTACTCAACTTAGCTTGTTTACATATTTAGCCAGCTTAGCTGACATATTCAACTCAATCAGTTTTGTGAGGATGAAACATTATAACAATTTAATAGTTTACTTAGTTAGAGTAGGCAAGACCACTATTAAAAGTACATCAATATGCATGACCTTGTATACTACCTGTAGCTTTCATACTAAAAAGTATATAAATACAATTACATCATCATAGGGACTATTTTGTAAGTAGGTAATGAACTAGTGCACTGATTAAACAACAGTTAAAGATTTACAATTAAGATAAAATAGTTGACCTTCTATGTCACATGTCGAGGGCTGAATGTAAGACTATTGTAACTCCCTATGTTTTCAAATGGAGTTACTTTAGTGCTCTTTTTTCTGCCCTTGATGTAATGTATAGTATATAAAAACTTCATTCATGACCGATGGTCATTCAGGACATTGTGTAATAGACCATGAGCTTATAAGGTCACGCGTTATTATCGCTTTAAACATACTAGCTATCGAACTATCCCATAGTTCAATATTTACAAATACAATTGAAGTCTTTCCCGAGATGGCAAATACTAAAATAAGCGAAATACCTGAATGGTATAAGGTTGTATTGAATGGTTTAAAAGAAGACTATTTTACGTGTACGTTAAACAGGTTTAAATCGTAGTATGACATACGACAGTGTAGTTGTGACATTCCAAACTATGTACTCGTGCATAAATGTCGAGTCATTGGTAATTACGTCTGTTATCGTTTTACTACATACGTATATAATTATACATAGAAATAAAGTATTTAGGCCTATACAGTTAGTGATCTTGAACTCAAGCTAACGCTGTGATGTTTAATACCGTATTTGCTGAAATGATATAGCAAGTGTAGGATAGGACAAGGCTGTGTTTGTATACATGTATTGTATGAAATTTTGTATGTGGGCCTGAGTGTTTACTTTTTTGTGGTTAGCGATATTTCTTACTGGTTTTGTGGATTTTATATTTTTGTATTATTGGAGATTGAAATTAGTTTATTAAACGGAATTTACAGTAAAAGGTGAGAATTGGACTGCTTTGCTTAGACAAAATTAGTTAGTTTGAAGGGGGAGGGGTTAATGGACCTAACCTCTGAAGAGAAATGATGGTTTATTTTGTAACTAAGGCTGTATTCAGCTCATTGCCAGTTTATTGGATCTTTCAAATCTAGACTCAAACTTTTCAATACAAGTTTTCCAAATTTACCTTCGTTTGGACATAGGGTCAAATCATTGATTATTTTTGGAAGAGTTGAAACCCATTTGGTACGGTACAATATATAACCCCATTCGGAACAGTTCAGAAACATATTTATAACTATTCCGGAACATATATATTCAGTCTAATTGACTTAGGTGAATTTCCTAAGACCAGCCATGGCAGCGTATTGACTTGTTTCTACATGGATCAAAATATTTTCTGTATTGTACTGATTTCAGTAATTTGAGAACATACTACTCTATGTAGCTTATATGAATTCTGGCAATTTTAGTATTTTTACAGTAAGTTTTCAGTATTGTCAAAACTTCCAACTTCCATCCATGTTCATATGAGTTGAAAATATTTATGTATACCAAATATATTGCTATGTTATCACCTTTAGAAGCAATCTGATTAAAACCCGATCTAAAATTTTCCTCTTGCCTACTCGCTAATTTAGATCTGGCCTTTCCAAACGAAGGTGACCTTTTCTCATCATAATGGTCTAAAAATTGAAATTACAAAATCAAAATGTGATTAATAGTGTTTTCGTCTAGAGGAAAGCTACGCATTGATTGGTCGACACAAAGTTCATCTCGACGTGACTTTCCACGGAGACAGTAGAGATCCTGTACCGTGTACGACAAAGCTCTACAGGATATCTGTTTACGGAGATTGCTTTGGAAGAGGCTTACAGATATATTGATGTTACATAGATACTTAGTTTATGAGAGACAATATCTCTTAACAAATATATAAATATATCAGATTTTAAGGTTTATTATAAGTAATATTTACTTATATCTCTGACATAAATCTGTCTTTAACATGAAACTTCCATTCTGAATCTTGTATTGTATTTGTTTTATAGCTGGTTTAACATTAAGGTTCATGGGGGAAAGTTTTAGGATTGGTCCTGAAGTTCAGAATTTTTTTTAGATAAAGATGAAGTTCTTGGGGAATATTTTCCTGGTATAAAAGTTGCTGACTTAATGAAATACAGGAATTTCAGTATTTTGAACTTTCATCTGTGGTAGGGGTTAAGGAAAATAAGTTTGGTGTTGATCTTTAACTGACCATTTGTTATGGCTTTGGTTTAGTGGCTTAAGTATGTTTAGCATTTTAGATTTTGAATCCACTGTCATGGTTGGTTATAAATTATATTGTACCTTGAAATTCAACTTTTGATAATTTCTTTCTGGTTAAAATTCAAATTGTTATAACATATGATTGGTCAAAATTCAACTTATAATAACATCTATTTGGTTGGTAAAAGTGAAATAATTGTGCTCTTTGTAGCAGAATAGGCAAAGTATTGGTAATGTGGTACCTGTGACCATGTGACTTTTTTGTGGTCAGTGTGGGTCAAAATATGAACCTTATTAATAAAGAGAAATAAAGTGATATTTTACTGTTTCAATGTGCAATTTCTATTTACTGTCAACTTTCTGCATATAGATCATTTTTGCGAAAAGTGGGAATCAAAAAAGGTACATGGGCGGATCCAGCGGGGGGGGGGGGGGGGTCAGGGGGGTCTGGACCCCCCCCCTAGAATTTGGAAAACATACATGTCTATTAGTGTATTTCTTGCTTGTTAGTCATTTTAAAGTAGTATGAAGTAATTTTTCTCGGTGCTTAACATAGA
Organism: Mactra quadrangularis; assembly: GCA_025267735.1. Lineage (NCBI taxonomy): Eukaryota > Metazoa > Mollusca > Bivalvia > Venerida > Mactridae > Mactra > Mactra quadrangularis. Next base: position 9,643,645 of record CM046300.1, read on the forward strand.
TTTAATGCAAAATGTGTATAATATGGTTGTGGTTCGAGGTTCAGATCCCCCAGAAAAGTTCAGCCCCACCTAGAAAAGTTCGGACCCCCCTAGAAAAAAATCCTGGATCCGCCCTGAGGTAACATAGTGAAACATTTTCGGCATAAAAAACCTACTTTATGGGTGTGTTTTTAGCTCGACTTTACGAAGTAATGTAGAGCTCTCCTACTTGCCCCGGCGTCGGCGTCCGCGTCCGCATCCACACTTCTGATTAAAGTTTTTGTGCAGTAAAATACTTTCTTCTATATCTTTGTTATTTCTTAAGATATTAACTTCAAACTTTAAATATATGTTCCTTTCTATCAACCACATCTCATGTGACAAGGTCCATAACTCCAAACGCATTTTTTTCAAGAATTATCTCCCCTTGAACTGATTGAAGTTTTTGTGCACAGATTAAAGTTTTTGTGCAGTAAAATACTTTCTTCTGTATCTTTGTTATTTCTTAAGATATTAACTTCAAACTTTAAATATATGTTCCTTTCTATCAACCACATCTCATGTGACATGGTCCATAACTCCGAATGCATTTTTTTCAGAATTATCTCCCCTTGAACTTAGAGTTTTCTTTAAAAAATGTTTGTTTTTACTGCAACTGTTTTATTTCTTTAGGTATTGATTTCAAACTTTAAATATATGTTCCTTATTATCAACCACATCTCATGTGACAAGGTTCATAACTCCGTATACATTATTTTCAAAGTTATCCCCCTTGAACTTATAGTTTTCTTTAATAAATATTTGTTTTTACTGCAACTGTTTTATTTCTTTAGGTATTGACTTTAAATATATGTTCCTTATTATCAACCACATCTCATGTGACAAGGTTCATAACTCCAAATATATTTTTTTTCAGAATTATCTCCCCTTGAAATTAGAGTTTTCTTTAAAAAATGTTTGTTTTTACTGCAACTGTTTTATTTCTTCAGGTATTGACTTCAAACTTTAGATATATGTTCCTTATTATCAACCACATCTCATGTGACAAGATTCATAACTCCTTATACATTTTTTCAGAGTTATCCCCCTTGAACTTATAGTTTTCTATTTATTTCTTTTTTTTTCTTTGAATTTGTTAAGGTTATATTTTCAAATTTTAAAATATGTATGTTCCTTATCATCAACCACATCTCCTGTGACAAACACTTACTGAGTCGAGCATGCTGTCTCCTCTGACAGCTCTTGTTTATTATTATTTTTACCCACACTCATCATAACATGTCATATTGTATAGTGGCAGTGGTAATGAAGTTTTTCCAAAAATGATACCCCAGGTTGCTGCTGAATTGAGGTGCAATTATTTACTGAAAATTATAAATAAATGGGCATGAATATATTACTCTAATAAAATAAAAACTAACATTAAAATAAATTACTGAAATAAATTTAATGGAAAGATCAGCTGGAAAAAGGTGCAAGGGGTCTATGCGAGTGAAGTCTTTATAAAACTAACATTGCCTCATTGTTTTACATTATAAAGAATGAACTGCAAGTTGTGGTTAAAATCTAAGGGAAACATAAAACCTGCATAACATTGTTTATTGTTGTATTGTATGCTGAATTGTGTTATATATAAAAGTATGATTGTTTATTTGTATGTAGCATGCAACATGTGCACCCAGAAAGGTCTCATTGTTGATTGATACGTAAATATAGGTTTAAAACTAGGAATGAATTGTATGGAGAAAACTTTACTACTGGGGACTGGTAATTTTCACAATTGCTTGGAGTTTGACGTTGATGTGAATTTTGATGGAACTCGCCTTTTTTGTTTTATTGGAGATAGAATTGTTAAATGGATTACTTTAATAATAATTTATAGCATAAATTTTTCGTTCATTGAATAAGTTCTGCTTTATTAAGTAAAAAGGAATTTTTCTGATTTTTTGTATTCTGTGTATTGAGATTTTGTCGTACTCTATTGTCATTGCCTTAACCCTCTAGCCCTTGGGCTATAGTGAAAAATGATATGGGCTAGTTAAAATTTCTTATTTTATATATTTGGACTAGTTGATAATATTGCCTTTTACTATTTAATATATAAAATTAGGCTATAGTTCTCAATTAAATTTGAGGGGGGGGAGACTTTATATATGGGTAAATAATGGTGGAATTTAGGCCTAAAATATATTATATATAGTTCAGCTTAACTCCTTTGAAGTTCACACTAATAAAGTAACAAGTTAATCATGAATGCATTTCCTCTAAATTTGTTACAGTTAATCTGCATAGTTTAAATTTTTCAAAGTCCCCTCCTATATTTACCAATGGTAGTTGTAAATTTCTAAAAATAACTTATCAATGAATACTAAATGGCTGAAGTAAAGGAGGAATATAGAATACAATTTTAACTGTCTTAAATTTATCCTGGTTTAATACAGTGCTGTCCAAAAGTTTTGTGACAACTGATATGTGGTTCAATCCTCAGAACCCTTATAGTTCAAATTGGACATAAAACTCTATAATTTACTGTGACAACTGTATTAATAAGTCACATGGTCATTATATTTATTTACATGTTTTCAGTTCATTTTTACATATTTTTTTCACAGTAATTTGATGTAAAACCAAGTACAGTTTTCACTTTTATTGGTGAGGTCGCATTCTGCTGTTATCCGAAAACTGATAATTGAGAAATTAAAATAAACGCAAAATGCCAGCCGACACTGTACTCTTGACCAGTCTATGAAACTAGGATATGAAAATTGTTGGCCTAAAGGGTCATTTCAGTAGCAAGCACAATGTCTTATTCGTCTAACAGAAAATTTTGGTTCCCTAACTAAAGTGTGGTTGTTCCAGCAGGGTTCCACACTAACAGTATCCCAGGATTCCAAGGATCCCTAAAACTTCGGAGGATCGATGACGCTTAGCTAGGGATTCCGTCTGGTTCCTTTTAAATCGCAATAAATACATGAATTTTTCGTTACAATTTATGACTGCAAATCTGTACCTTTTTGTCTATCATTGGAGGAATATCTGATGTTAAGGAGGAACTTCTAAATCACTGACAATGGATTCCTTCCAGATTCCTGGTAAAACAGTAAGTGACAAACCCTGTGTCCCCAGGACTGCCACCAGAAACCCCCTAACTTAGTAGACTAACTTTGAAAAGGGAAAGTAAAACATACATGTATAAAACTTCATGTTTTCTTGTATTAAATGATTGTCTTTTATATTTTCAGGAGAAGAATCTCAATTACTTCTCTGTTCTGAGACGTTTACCTCACCAACACCCCCTAGTGATGACAGTGGTTGGACTCAACCTGGACCTTCCATCATTTGGACACATAGTGACAAAACAGAGAGAGAATCAGCTTTTAGAAGGCTGGGCAAATCACTCATAGATAATGCATCCGGTAGTAATGGCATCCTTCCGACTTTGCATTCTCGTTCGAAGATAATTCAGAACGGGGATAGCGGTGAACTTTTAAAGGCCGCATTGCTAGGCGATAATAGACACAACAAAAGTGACAATCATTCAGAAACGTTACATTTAAAACCGGATATTAATTCTAATTTCCAATCTAAATGTTCAGAAGAAAATTTACAATTTACTGGAAATGAAGTTGACAGTAGCTTGCGAATGTCGGGTCCTAATGGCTTCGATAGGCATAGAATGACTGGTAGTAGCTTGGGAAACAATAATAATAATATAAGTAGGTTATCTGATGGTTCAAATTCCCAGGGGCAAGGACTGCCCCAAGTATCTTCAACAACTGAGGGGATGTTATTAGGACATTTAGGTGGGACTGGGGGTGTTGCTTTACATGATATTAGTTCTCGTAGTATAGTTACAGGAACTGTAGGGGCTGGCCCCCAAGCAACTGTAGGTGTTCCAGTGTTTAGGCCTCCACATTCTGTTACTGACACAGGGCGTTACGCAACTGCTTTCACGACTACTGCTGGGTCATCAGCAGTTGGACCATATTCTCCTGCTTACACACCTGGAAGTCATGGCGCTGGTTTAGCGCCTTACAGTGCGTTTTATAACCAGTATCCAGGTTATAGTACAGGTGTCATGCATGGTACAATCGATCCACAGTTGGGTACTTATTCGGCTGTTTTACAAAGTATGGGTACTCACGCAGCTCAGTCACAGGTTCCGCGGTCACCCTACGCCGGTGCTGCTGGAAGCTCAACTGTGTTAGGTCAGTATTCCATGCCAGTGCCGTTAACAACCTCGCCTAGCGGGAAAACCTTTATTGGAAGTTCTAACATAGACAGGGATGATAGTAAATATCGTCGTGATACGGATATGGAAAAAAGACGTTACAGTACAGGTGTTATAAAGGAAGAGAAGCATCAGTTTTCTGTGCCATGTGGATTTACTGAACCCTCAAGAGTGTCTTTCCCATCCTCATTACGTGAATCTCCGAGTCAAACACGTGATCCGCAGGACTATTATAAAAGCTCATCTGGTAGAGAAGGTACATTAAAACATAGAATATTACGACCAGAATCAGTGAGCACTGGTATAAGTAACCCTCAACATAGTGCTTTCATTAATACTGATGAACCTTTAACAAAAAGAACTAAATTAGAACATTCTGGACTTGACAAAGATACAAATCAAAAAGGGTTACGACCTCCAGAGCCTGGTCGTCAAACACCCTCTGATTTATCCGCAGGAAGGAACCCTAACTTACACTATCCACCCCATTTTCACAAGGGTTCTATAATACAGTTAGGTAATGGGGAATATAAAAGAGTTGAGGATCTAGAGACAAATGATTTTCGTGTAAGTGCAGATGTGAGTAATGATCTCAAAATTGACTCGAGCACCGTGGTCCAAATAGAAGAGAATGAGGCTCATGGTACAGCTGTCCTTGGATTTGCTGTAGGAGAACATAAAATTCAGGTATAGTATTGATATCTTTTATACATTCATTTTGATTATAACTTGAGAAAATTCTGTGCTTTGAGAAGAAATCTGAAATCTGTATGAAAACTCTGAATCTTGGGAAATCTGAAATCTGCTAAAAGTCATTAATTTTTTCTCTTTTCTATTTTGACATTGATGCAACTTCATCAGCTTACATGATCAAAATCTTACAAATAAAGTCATTCAATCCCAAGATTGTTTTTGAAACCCAGGTATAATTTCAATCTAGTGTTCTGTGGGGGTTGCTTTGCTAGTTGTAGCACTTACAGTTATCATTTAATACCACTAGTCCTAAGCCTGGGAATAGTAAGAACTACTTTTTTCATTAAGTCCGACAAGTTCATAACTTTGCCCTTTATTATAATAAATTGGGAGAGTGCTCTAGAAAATTTATGGTCATAGATGTAATTAATTATTCTCTCAAAGGCCTTTAGTCATTATTCATTTGTTAATTAAGCCAGACAGTAAATGTGCATGTTTTATTGTCTTGACTTGTATGACATTGATATATATTGGTCAAGCTATTACATAGTCATGTATGTATGACATCCTTAAATAGGCCAAGCTATTACATAGTCATGTGTGTATGACATCCTTAAATAGGTCAAGCTATTACATAGTCATGTGTGTATGACATCCTTATATAGGTCAAGCTATGACATAGTTATGTGTGTATGACATCCTTATATAGGTCAAGCTATGACATAGTCATGTATGTATGACATCCTTATATAGGTCAAGCTATGACATAGTCATGTATGTATGACATCCTTATATAGGTCAAGCTATGACATTGTCATGTATGTATGACATCCTGATATAGGTCAAGCTATGACATTGTCATGTATGTATGACATCATTATATAGGTCAAGCTATGACAATGTCATGTATGTATGACATCCTTATTAGGTCAAGCTATGACATTGTCATGTATGTATGACATCCTTATATAGGTCAAGCTATGATATTGTCATGTTTGTATGACATCCTTATATAGGTCAAGCTATGACATTGTCATGTTTGTATGACATCCTTATATAGGTCAAGCTATGACATTGTCATGTATGTATGACATCCTTATATAGGTCAAGCTATGACATAGTCATTTGACATGCACATATAAATGTGCAAGTCCATTTTTTGGGTTAAATTTGAACCCTGCCTCATCAGCATTGAACTGTGTTGTAGCACACTATGTAATGTTAATATTAGTATTTCCTACTTGCTACTTATAAGCCATGTTCAAATTTCAGGAAGACAAATTGTATTTCAACTGAAAACTGCAACAAATACACTAATATGAATGTTTGCATTGAATCACTATAAAATTATTCATACTTTTATAAGTCAAAAAATCATTTTAATGGACCAATTATATTGATCTGCTACAGTCATTTTAAAACAAGTTGACAAAACTGTAAAGGGACAGGTCGTCCACGTAAACATTGCGTATATAAACATAGCCAGTTTCATTACACACCAATATTTAGGGGTGAATTAATTTTACAGGTTTTTAGTTTAATTAGTTTACACTTATTTTATGAACATATTATTATATAAATTTTACAACGTGCATACACACCATTTAATATGAATGTTACACATAAAAATGGCCTGTTTAAATCAGTAAAATGCTGTTCATGCATTAGCTTATTCACCTATTTAGTGGGCAAGTCCATTGTTTAAAGTGCAAAAACACGCATGACCTAGAATACAACCTGTATAATATAACCTGGTAAATTATAATATGTTGTTAACCTAAAATAAAGACAAAGTTTTTATACAGTATGAAGTCATGGTTGACATAGCAAACAGCTATCTTGCCTTTCTAGATATTTATCAATTAGTCTATTCAACCCACGCGTATTTTTCCTCATGTATAGAAAAACTGTTTATAGTGTCATTCAGTGGTAAATATTTCCATCCAATGAAATCTGCTTAGCTTTGCAATCAAGTCAGATCCAATAATGTCCCTTCAACGTTCTAACCTTCAAGCCGAGTACAATCTGCGTTGCTATCGTAATCAATGTTACACGCCAACGTAAAATACTATATTTTTCACAGACAAACTTGCAGTGAAAATCATTCAACATTTGAATAGAATTACTGGGTTTTTTTTCCCAATGAGACATTGCTGTCAGAGAAGTATCTGATTAGATTTGTTGTAGCCATATATAGATGTGTTCTTGTCTTTAAATATGCTCTAGAGACCATGAATAAAGTAATTTGAGGTTCTTAGGCATGAAAGTTGAAAATTTGGAGGTTATTTTGGTCTATTGCTGGAAGATGATAAATGTTACCTAAATAATTGGGTTCAATGGAAGTTTCCTACTTATGTATACTAGAAGTTATACACTACAATCTGTCCTTAGTCAACTCCTTAAGTATGATCACCCTCACTAATTAAGACATGAGAAAAGGGGCCATTTTTCGCCTTAATATGATAGGGTTGTTTCAAGATGATCTTACTAACAGATGAAACAGGCTCAAATTATTTCATGTTCTGTTGGGGCCAGTTTGAAAGTTGGTCTCAAAGTTGGTCCGCTCATTTTCTTAACATCAAGTATTGTACAGATTTTATTCAAACTTCACACATAGACCTGGTATCAAGCAGGCATGTGCATATATCATTTTTGTTATGGTTCATTGAGTTTTTGTAGAGTTACAGCTCTTTGATGAAAATCTTGTCTGCTCATTTTCTTAGCACCTATTGTTCGGATTTGACTCAAATTTCTTGACAAAGACCCTTGGGGGTATTCATCACAGTCAGTGATAGGTCTAGTTGTTTTTATTAAAGTGAAACAGCATGATTGGTTTTATTGTTTCAAAATGCCATTTCAATTTGCTAAAAAGTACTGATTTCTTTCTGATAAACCTTAGTTATTAGAAGGAGCAGGGCCTCTATGTTATCTTATAAGAAACAGCGAAATAGTTTGAAAGCTGTTGGATTCAAAAAACATTTACCCACACTGATCCCAAAAAGTCACATCTGGGTCAGCATCATCAAACGTTTGACTAGAATACTGGACCACTGTCGATTTCACTGACTGGTTATTAATTCAAGCTTACATGACTAAATGTTCAAGTTTCAATTGTCATTAGAAATTTAATGATAATGTACTTTTGACTAATTTCTAACTATTACTGTATGTTTACTATCAATTATGTATCATAAATTAACTTCCGTAATGTTGTTTCCGCGATAGTTAAGTGGTACAAGAAGGATACATGTTACAAACTAACCAATTATATCGGTTTCTTCTGCATGATTACTACTCGAGTTTTACAACTTATCTTAAGAGTCCACTTTGTTGAAGCCACTTGAAACTGAATTACTTGCAAATTAATGCAATATAAGCAAACAAGATACATAAATAATCCTTGTTTGGTTAACTTCTGCGTGATTTGGCTTAAGTATTAGACTGGTCTAGTGGTATGACATGTGCTAAGGGATCTACAGGTCCCTGCATTTCAAACACCATTAGAGGCGCTGGTAATTTTCCTTGAGCAAAAATATACCTGCTATTGCTTTATTTCACTTTGGTCTAAATGGGTATCTGATAGGGTGGTATGAATGCATGGCAGTAGGGCTGTGGATCGTTGAGCAAGTGGCGATTCGATCCGAACCACGATTCATGTATAGAGATTCACGAATCGAACCACGATTTACTAGTTAATGGAGAAGCATATAGGAATTCATGTAATAACAAAAATAAGTGAAGAATAACAGAAGCTTTTACTAAATGGAAAACCATGTACTCTGACCATTTCTATTACCAGGTGCTTTCATGGGCATTTTCAGTGAAAACAATTTTGTTTAAATGTGTATCAATTGAAATTTTGAATTAAATTAAAAGATTTATTAATAGTACGGCTCGTTTTCAGTGGTAATTAAGCTGAAAATATTTACTAAAATAGATCGCAATCAGACGATTTCTGACGTGACGAATATTCGTACTTGATTTCCTGGTCTAGATCGCGAATATATGTTATAAACATATATCATTAGATATTAGAGTACTCGGATACTCCCAGCAGCCCTACATTTTAGTAGTGCCAGTATGCTGGCTGCAAATAAGCACAATAAAAGATTAGCAAATTAAAATACACAATTTGAAAGGCAGTGGGAGTATATTCTGGGAATGCTAAATCTCTGGATTAAGCTGTTAGTTACTAGGCACATACTTCAGTCAGTGACTGACAACTGTCCTGCATGATTTAGAATCAGTGGTTGGAGAAAGATTGGCCATAGAAATTATTTCATGACAAAGCTCCATAAAAGTATGCCCTGCTCTGGAATCATACCTGTGACCCCTCTACCAGTAGACTCATGCACTATGTTGACTGAGCTAGTCAGACAGCTTTACTTGTTATTACTTCTTATGAACTTAGTACTTGAAGGAATAGTTGTTGACATTTTTTCAAACAGATTCGTTTGTTATGTTTAATTAATATCATGGATTATTTTCCTAGTATATATTATAAGGATAATTGTCTGGTTGAATACTTATGTACAGCCTGTATATAAGGTCACACATATTAATGTACTTTAAAAGTATATAATTTAACCCAGGTCGATAGCACAGTTGGTTGGGCGCCGGGATTTGGAATCTCGTGCCTGAGGGGGTGCGGGTTCGAATCACGCCTGGAGAAGTTATACCCTTCCATGAAAATTTGACAATAATGTCAATTTTCCTCCATTGATTAGATAATATGGAGAAGTTTCCGTCCTTGTGGAAGGGTAGGTGAGTACTGGTTATAGACAATGGTCCAGGAAAGCTAGGTTATGTGCGCTGGACACCGTAAAATGACCGAAAATGTGCTGATGCGGCGTTAATTCCAATAAATAAATAAATATGTACAGCCCGTATGTAATGTCACACATATTGACGCGGAACGGTCATAACTTACTCTTTTTTAATTGAGTTATGATCATTTTGCGCCAAGTCAGGGATTTGTTTTAGATAGGGCATTGTAAAGTGTACATGATGATATGTCAAATAAAAATATGTTAAAACTGACTGTTCAATTAAATTCTTGTAATAGTTTTGCTATGGAACTGGCCATGTTTATAAGTTCATTTTTTTACGTTTTTTAACGAGCTGTACTTCATGACCCATTGTCTTGTTTATCATAAATATTTCCATATTTGGTATTTCTTGTTAATCTGCTTATAATTGGTTATCATACTTTAGAAATAGAAATAACATAAGGCATTATATCTCATCCTATTATTGTCTCTTTCATAAAGTTTTTTAATTAAAACCTTTCAGAGTTTATTTAATAAAGTCAATGAGTTCAAAGGGTTTTTTTTGGAAGGGGGGGTTTCAAACTTTTTTTAGATTTTTAATTCACCCTTGCCTTTCGGTTTTGAATAATAGCATAATTAAATACCTTACAAAATTATGGAAAAATATTTGGGGACAATTATTCATGGTTTTGAAAAAAAAAATGTGAATCAGTTCACAATTTCCAGGCTTCAGGGGCTCAGTGGGTAAAGGCAATGACCATTTAGTGTACCTATTTTTCAACCTTAAATATTCGATCATATTATTCATATACTTATATACATACAGTACCCACCAAAAGTTTGGAGACATTTTCACTTTGCCTTATTTTTTGGTTATCATTGTACTTATAACTGAGAATACAAAAATAGCGTAAATATAGCTTTGTTATGGAAAATAATTACATTAAAAATGGTTTTGAAGGCTTTAGTATGTTAGATGCTGAATCTGATAAATTTATGTTGCTTTTATGAAATTTGTTTTCATTTTATCACAAACCATATACTTAAATACATTGTATATTGAAAATAATGATAATAAACAAAAATAATCTACAAAGTTCAAAAATTGTAGTAAATTTCTTCTGTCTCCAAACTTTTGGTGGGTACTGTATATAATCAAATACATGGCTTGCTCTCTGAGTCACACATGTGTCACCCTCTAATTTTCAATAACATATGTCACATGTGGTATTGATGAAAATTAACTTACTTTTAATAATTCAATAATATCTGGTTTTAGGTAAATGTATAATAATTATGTACAGTCTAATCTGCATTAGTGACCCTTTGAAATGTTTAATCTACATTAGTGACCAGATGAAATAAACAAGTACAGTCTAACCTGCATAAGTGACCCTATGAAATGTACATTTACAGCCTAACCTGCATTAGTGACACTTTGAAATGTACATTTACAGCCTAACCTGCATTAGTGACACTTTGAAATGTATAACCTGCATTAGTGACCTTTTGATACTTTCAGTATAACGTGCATGAGTGACCATAAAAAAGTTTATTAGCAGTATTACCTGCATTAGTGACCCTTTAAAATGTGCAGTATAACCTGCATTAGTGACCCTTTAAAATGTGCAGTATAACCTGCATTAGTGACCCTATGAAATGTTCATTTACAGTTGTACCTGTATTAGTGACCCTTTTAAATGTGCAAGTACAGAATAACCTGCATTAGTGACCCTTTAAAATGTAAAGTATAACCTGCATTAGTGAACTGGAACAGGTTTGTAAGCAGATGAAGTTCCTCTTGTCAGGTGTGAAAAATATCAACAGAAATATTTTGTCAATATTATTCTGAAGGGAAATCTTAATTCAATATTTCAGTCAAAGCCTGTATCAAGAAATAGTTTCACATTTTTACATGTAAACATGCACAAAATTGTTTGGTACAGAATGATGTGAATTGACACTGTGATGTTGTTTGGTGCTGTAACATCCACAAAAATATGTTCAGAAATTTAAGTAATTTTTTTATCTGTTTCAGGTGACAGTTGAAGCTACTGTTGAGCATCCATTCTTTGTGTTTGGTCAGGGCTGGTCATCCTGTGAGCCTACATGGACATTAAAAAGATATGGACTTGAATGTCATAAACTTTCAGTCGGTGATATTTGTGTGTCCTTGACCCACAAAGATGTGACTGAACGTGCGGAAGAAATCTCGCAACAACAAAAAAGACAACAACAAACTAAATTAGAAGGAAATTTGTTTGAAATAAAACGTGAATCTTCACCTCAACGTAGGGAAAGCCCTGGTCAAGGTCAAGGCCAAAGTTTAAGAGTAAGATCTGAATCAGGACAAGTGTACAGTGAATCAAACACAGCTTCTGCTAAAGGGGAGCGCTCGTTTGGTTCACCTGTGACATCCCATACTCAGGAACATAGATTGCTACCATCCACTACATCATGAGCTGTGAGCGCAAGCAAACTTCATGTTTCATTCGCTCCATAAGTAGATTATACAAAAAAATTATTCTAGACAGAGTTGCCTGGGTTTGATTTCACACATCTCAAAATGAGTTTTATCTCAAATCAAATGTTAACATTGTTTTGAAGGCATGGATAACAGCAGTCTTGCCTTAAAACACTGGGCCAAAGCCTTGAACAAGTAAAAATTGATTATGGCTTATAAAATTACTCATTTTATTCAGACCAGCTAAGAAAATTTTAGGCAATGAGTGTTACAGAATTATGAACTTGTCCTAATATTCAGGATATTAAGGACATGATAAAGGCCACTTTTACCATGTAAAAGTTGCTAAGAAACGAAAATTCAGAATTTTCAGGTTTCTGAGAATTTTGTTTTTCTCCTTTACATGAATTAAATTGTATCATCATTAAATTCATCTATGCTGTCTTAAAATAGATATTTCAGTCATAGCCTTAATCCATTAAACCCAAGTCCAAGACCAGTGACAATTGAACCAAGATCAGTGAATATTATAATTATACATTTCATTGAGTGGAGCTGGATGATAATTTTTCTCTTTACTATGTAACAATAATAAATTGGGCTAGTGATCTAGAAAATTTAAGGCAATGACTGTGTATAGTGCGTAAATATTGACCCCCACCTGACCTTTCACATTTGCATCTAATTATTATCTACACATATCCCATCCCGAAGAAAGTCAGTATCATGCCTATTCTACACTTCGACAGCGATCGTAAAATTATAGAAGTATGTTCGTGTGTTAAGTTTTAACTCATAATCCTCATGGTCACGGTGTAATGGAGCATTAATACTACATTTCTATTCAATGTAAAGAATATTCTTGCATAAAGGTCAGGTCGGGGTCAATATACATTTTCATTACTACATTAATTAAACATTGCAGGCTTAGAGCAAAACAGTTATAAGTTCTTTTATTTAAATTGAATTATGACCCTTTTTTGGCTAAGCCTGTGACACGTACCTTGAAAATTTGCATTTGAGATGGATCTCATTTTTGGAAGTTTTGTGAAATCGGACCCAGTTCTTTTTATTTCATAAAAGACTGTGATAAGGTATTATAGATTGTTTTTTTATTCTTTCGTTAGGTGACAACACAATTATATTCTACTAATGATCATGTCTCATTATATTAATGATGTAACGCTTATAACATTGTATAGCAAGTAGGTCACTCCAATCATATTAAAGTCAGACAAGATAGTGCTCCACTTAATTTCCGCTACTGTTAGTTCTGATGGCTAGGGTCTGTTGGCTTTCCTCTACAGGTCATGTTAAACAGTTACTGATCTTTTATTTGCAAACAATGATATTACATATTAATGGCTTTATATGGATCATTATCTAATGAATCCTTGTAATTGTTCAATTCAATTATACAGGTAATAGACTGCATGGTTTTTGCAATGTCATGCACTTTTTGACAACTTCTAAGTCCCAAATGCTTAAATCAAAGGAAAAAGGTCCCTCAGTGAGTGTTTATTTAGACTCACCTTAGCCATAATGGTTTGGGGTGAGTAAAAAGGTTGCTATATTAAGACCTTTTGCTATAAAGCCCATTGGTTTTAATAGTCCTAGTAATGGAATGTTATTGTATTGACATTTGCAGAATCAAACTAATAAATAAATGGTTCCAATTGTTTCCTGTAAACATTCAGGTTATTCTGACATCACTTGAAGCTAGGAGAAAGTGACTTTCTGATAAGATATAAAAAACTTTCACTGAGGAAGAGTTAAAACAAAGCCAACCTATTCCCTATAGTTTTTGCTGCCAAGTGATTTAAGTGCAGTAGCATGTTTAAGATATGATTTTAGCAAGATTGGTATATATGGTCTTGAATATTATTATATTACTGGTACATTTGTATTATAATAACTGTTAATTCTATATTTTATATCCGAATATTTTCATTGGTTACCAATAGTTACTGTTCTTGTTTGAAGTTGTTTTGCCATATAGCTAAAATGAATACAGTGCCCTTTACTAGTGCCCAGGTACTAGTTCACAGATTTGGTTAAAAATTTTCTGTAATTTTAGAATATCAATCAGTGTCTGTAATTGTGTCAAAAATTAATTCTTAATGTTATAAGACAAACTGACCTATAGGTTGCGAGAAGTATAAAATAAAAGTCACAAGAATGCACTAAAATTGTCTATACCGTGACATACAGGTGGATATATACTACATGAAATACCATCATTTGTAGTTATATGTCAACTTGCACTAAAATTGTCATTATCAGAACACTACTTTTCTGCATCCAAAATGTTCCCATACAATTTTGATAGTTTTGGAAAAAGTTGATATTTCAGTTGAAATCTGTGAATGAGTACCTTTAATAGTTTTTGAACAAAATGCTTATCATGCATTCTACAGCCAAATTTACTGTTCTTAAAGGTTAATCTTGTGATCATGCAACTTAGTTTAAATCACATTTTTATATACTAATTGATGCTGTTATTGGAATTTGCTTAGAATGTTGACCCTTGTTCCTTCTTTCATAGGTAAATGTGACCTCAGCTGTGTGTTCAGTAACAACTGTTAACAAACGTTACAGATATGGGACAACTCAACCCGAAGACAACTCAACCCAAAGTTGGGACAACTCATCCCATTAGTAGGGGATTCAGTTGTCTCATGTTGAGTTGTCTTTGGGTTGAGTTGTTCCCACCCTAACGTTACGGAACCTGTTTGAATGTTCAGTGTAATTGAACAGAATTGGTGTTCAAGGTCTGTTAGGGGGCACTGTATGTTTGAACTAAGCAAATAAATAATAACAGGGCTGGGGAAATCAATCATCTATATCGTCTGTGTTGTCTTAAGTCAAGTATGGACAACTTGATTTTTCAATAATTGTATTCTATAGTTTATACGGACAAGTAACTTTTACTAGTTGGCAAGGAAACAGACAAGTTAACAATTTTAAGATTTTGCCAGCCCTGAACAATAACTTTTACTTAATGTATACTATATAGCTAAGATTAAGTTCTAAGAACATGTACTTGAGGTTGGGTCTCACAATTCAGCTGATAAAAACATTTTATTTCAACTAAATAAATGTTTATATACATGTATAATGATGGCCTTCACTGACTGAAGTCTGTATATCTTAGTTACTATGACGATATGTTCATGTACATGACACTTAATATTTCAGTCTTTCATAGAACTATTATCATTATAATCAGTTCATTTTTTTATTCTTTATAAAGTCTGGCAATATAAACCTGTGCACTTTTTCACAAAAATTCTTACAAAAAAAGTTATCATTAGTCTTAATTCATAATTTTGCAGTTCAAAGTCAGAAGGATAATAAACATAGCTATGATATGATATTCAAAGGGTATACAATATTCTATATAATTCAATAATATTTGGAATTGATTGGCTAAAAAATGACTGTATTAATTATGTTTTCTTGCTTTTGACTTACGATGACATTACATGGGGTCAGTATTATGATGTAGGCAAATACACATTTATAAGAAACTTAGTACCCATGAAAGGCATATTGCAAAACGAAGGTTTGATGCTTTACCTCTGCTTTTTGAAATTGAGGAAATGTGACTTTAAATTTTAAGATGAAATAACCAATCACTTTATTAACAACCAAGAGCAGTAAAACATTTTCGACATTGACAAACAGATTTTTTATTCTATTGAATGAAATAGCTTTTGATGTTAAGTTGGGCCATTTTCTAGTATACAACAATCATGATATCATACCACTTACATGTACTGGATTTTATAATTATGATACACTACATTGTTTTAATTAATCTAATCATTTAATCAAATTTGTAAACATACATTTCTGTAGATCAGTGCAGAACTAGTCTACAATTGTTTTACAGTACCCACCATAAGTTTGGAGACAAACAAAAATCAAATAAAATTCTTTAAGTTCATTGATAGTTTTGGGTATTACCATTTTTTGAAATATATTTAATATGGTTGGTGATAAAATGAAAACTAATTTTGAGAATGCGTCACATTTATAATATTCAGCATCTGATATACTAAAGTCTCAAAAATCAAGTTCAATGTAATTCTACTCAATAACATAGATTTTAAGCTAATTTGATAGTCTCTATTTCAAATAGTACCATAACAAAAGAATTTAACTAAACTAAAAATCATTAAAAAATAAATGGTAATAATATTTTGATAAAATCCATGCAGTAGCCTTACAAAGTGAAAATGTCTCCAAACTTTTGGTGGGTACTGTATTTACATGTATTTAGACCAGTTTTTCATTGACCCTCTGATTGTGTAACTATGTTTTATTCTAAGCATGTCGACAGGGAAATATGTCTTGTTTTATATTGTATTTGAAGTTCAAAGGTCAATCTTCATCTAAAAATAGCTTATCATCTTCATATATCAATAACTTTAGATAATCATCATATTTTCTAAGTAATTAATTATCATGATTGATATTTAATTAATTATTTGCAATGTTTATCAATTACCTAAGATGTTTATCAGTTACTTGCAATGTTTATCAGTTCATACCATATACTATACTATTCTCTATAAAACTCTATCCTAATAAAATTTTCATTTCAACATAGATCCTAGAAAATGAGCAACTCAATAATAAGGAACTTTAGTCGGTTATCTTTCCCTAAAAAAATCTGAAGCAATCCAGTTGGTAAGTAGGTCCTTACAGTTGAAATCCTCGGATTTTATCATTGAATTCCTATAATATGTAAGGATAACAAAATATTCATTTAATATCTTTCTTGTTAATGAAGATTTAACAGAAGTTATGACGTTTAGATAGTTCTTTATTCTAAAAATACTTAGTTTGAATTTCAAACAAATTTAATGATTTACAAAAAAGTTATTTAAGATTAAGTTTGGCAAATTGATATTGAAAAGTAAGGGTAAAATCCAAGTTATCCAACTAATTGGACCTACCTATTTGAAGAGTATACAAGGGGAAATAACTGACTAAGGTCCCTTATTCCCTGTAAAAATGAATATACCATATTTAATTTAGTAAGTTGATCATTTTTTGTACTCTTAACCCCCCCTTTATGAAAATTTAATATATTTACCAGAGTATTATATGCTATTTAATTATACTGATAGCATTTTACCAGTGAAAATATTACCTATTTTGTTGGGTATTGTTTATTTATGGGTATTAAGTAGTTTACAAACAAGTCTAAGGTAATTGCTGGTGTACTATAGATAACTAATTTACTGATATTTGTTTAACAATATAAATACTGACAGATGTTCAATTAATTATGATAAAAATATTTGATATAAAAACTATAAAACATGGATCTGATTTGTGTATGTTCTGTTCTGTAATGTCTATATTTAAGAAAGATTCACAGGAAATGAGTTATGCTTAAGATCATGTAAAATCATTTTATGTTTTCATATCCTTATAAAATTTAGACGGTTGAT
The DNA here is from genome assembly GCA_025267735.1 of Mactra quadrangularis. Lineage (NCBI taxonomy): Eukaryota > Metazoa > Mollusca > Bivalvia > Venerida > Mactridae > Mactra > Mactra quadrangularis. The sequence goes on from CM046300.1 coordinate 9,661,246, forward strand.
AATAAACGGTTTTTTTTTAATTTGGCTTTTGATTTCAGAAGTCGAGTGTTCCAATGATTCAAGGTATTACACAATGTTATGTCATAGACATTTGGGAAATTCTATCTGTCATAACAATATTGGCTTCAGGTACTGTTAAGTTTAATGAAAGTTTGTAGTTAACCCCTACTTTGCTGAAGGCTGTAAGACTTTGCCAGCTGTATGAAGCTATGTTTGCCTTTACTTTACTGCTCCTTAGTGGGGGCTCTTGATTTGTATCCTGATTGACATGCATTTAAACTTGGATTTCCCTCCAATTTATTATAAACTGTTCTAAATTAAAGACAAGATGAGTCTATTATTAAAATTTAGCAGGTTTATGTTTACTATAAGAAAATGAAGGGATAAAACTTTTAAAACACATGAGAAAACTTTAACAGTTTAAGCTCATCATATTTTTATTGGTCTTTCAGTTATTGAGTTCTTTGTTTTCTTTGGTATATATCTATAGTCTTACTAAGTAGGCTAAAATTGAAATCTATTTTCTAAGTAAAGGGAGACAACTCTTACAATTACTATGCTATTTTCTGATTTATGTAGTTACTTCCCTTGCTTAAATGGATCTGTTAATTTTTTATTTGTTTTTCATTCTTACCTTATATTATGGATCCAAATAGATCTATCTGTTAATGAATATTTTATTTTATTATTTGAATGTGCTCTTGTATTGGTGCATATTTAAATTTTAGTTTCTCTCAAGAATTTAAAATTGTGTTTAAATTTATTTATACAGGGGTGTTGAAATCACAGTATTGAACAATTGTCAATGTGCTTGTAAAATATTTTACTAACATCTCCATAGTAAATTATCACTTTAAAAGCTGATTGTAGATAGCTATGTGATTATCTGCATGTATACAGCGCCCTCCAAAAGTTCTTATAAAAATGAAATTTTGAGAAAAACTGTAGGTCATGCATACCATGTGTAATTTTACTAAAAGTAACGCTTATACATGTAATATAATAAATTATATCCGGAATTCAAATATTTGGGTTTTCCCCTGCGGTACAAACAAACTTTCACCTTAACAATGAATACACATGTACAAAGAACAATAGGATTTAATCCATAGTTCGTACTATTTAGCAAAAATGTGTAGAAAACTTTGTTTGTACCGGCTGTGCATGGATGGAAAAATCCATCAATTTGAATTCCGTATTAGGTCTATTTGAATGATATATTTGATAAACTGACTGTTGTTTGTTTTTTTAATTTGCTCAGAATGATGAATCTTTGTTTTTTTTGGTAATTGTGAATTGATTTATTCTAAAAACAGGAATTAATCAAGGGACGATTTTAGGGCCCTGTATATACAAAATTATCCCAGTTAACGATTTAAGAATTGAGTACACATGTATGTGAAAACCCATTATAAATATCATTAAATTGATATATACAATGTATGTAGTTTCAATATTTCAGAAAATCTAATGAAGTTTAAGACTAATTATGCATCCACAGTGTAGTAAGATAACATTTTTTGTTTGTCGTCAGAAAATAATATCCTTGTAGGACATGTGAGAGCATGGGAATTCCACACCCCTGGTTTATGTATAAAATGTAGCTTGCTTACCATTGAATATGTTATCTTTCATTTATGATTTATTCTGAGATATATTGTCTTTCATGTTGCGCTGTGGTTTAAGATTTGAGTGAGAAAAGAATGTCATTGAAAGACAAAAAATTCAAACTTTTTTTTGCCTTTGTTATTTTATACGCAAGATTATTTATCCATAAGCCCTTAGACTCAACTTTTATTTTTTAGTATATTTTTTGCCAAGTATTATGTATGCTTATTATTTTTCTCTATTTTCTTATTGATTTTTGTTGATTTATTAAAATATCATATGGAACACCTAGGCCATTTACTAAGAATAACCTCAGACACGTTGAGACGCCATTTTGGAACTACCTTTGTGTCACATGTCCAAACTAAATGCTTTAAGGGGTTAAGAAGTATACAAATCCATGATCCTTTAGGCAATGATTAATATCTTGCTTTTATTCATAAATTTGAAATACAATATTTAGTCTTTTATGCATGTTTTACAAAGCCTTGTGTGTTTAGGACGAGAACTACTTTGCATATCTGTTATGTGCTTAGCCTATGCATGGTCTCACATAGATTGCATTAACCATACATGTAAATTCTTGGTGGATCTCCATGATTATTTATTCAATGAAAGGCCAAGGTGTTCCAAATGATTATAGTATGTGTAATACCAGTTACCAAAATAAGGCATGTTGACTATTGAAGAGACTGTATTAATTGACTACAGTAAAGTTCCACTAGTTGGACCACCTTGGTTATTGTCAAATCATGATATTTTTGACAATATGTTAATGCAGAATGCTTGTTTTCAAATGAAAAGGGTCCTTTTATTGAGACGTTTCTGATATTAAGACCATTGATTTCAGGGGCAGATCCAGGATTTTTTTCTAGGGAGGGGGCTTCGAACTTTTCTAGGGGGTCCGAACTTCTCTAGGAGGGTCTGAACCTCGAACCACAACCACATTATACACATTTAGCAGACCAAATGCAACACATTGATAATAAAAACTACCTAACCATTAAATCTATGTTAAGCACCAAGAAAAATTGCTTGAATAGGTATATTTTCCAAATTCTAGGGGGGTCCAGACCCCCTGACCCTCCCCTGCTGGATCCGCCTATGGATTTAGGTGGTCCTAAAAGTGGAACATTACTGTACGTTAGAGCTTGTTTGAAGAGAATTAATGCTTTTGAAACTTTTTTTTGTGTACTGGCTTACCTTATTACATGATAATAACTAATGCTCCCTCCATGGATAGAAATGGACATAATGAACTTATGGTCAATTTGTATGAACGAGTATGACGAACTCTGTCAAGAAATTGAACCCAAAGGCCCAGCATACTACCCATTAGACCGAAGGTGGCGGGCACTGTCTCCATCCTCCAAAGTCTATGTAAACATAGTGTTTTGATAGATCGGGACAATGAGGGCCACCTCTGCATGGACCATAACCATTATTTCTGTGTATTTGTGACTGTTCGTAAAGGCAGAAGAGATGCAATAGTATGCCATTTGGCTGTGAAATTTCATTAATTCTGTTCATTAACATATTTCATCGATTTTGTATAATTATCTATAGAAACATGACATTAACTATTTTTAATTTATCGAAAGACTTATTTTATAGCTGCTGAACATTTGCTGTAACATTCTTTGTTTGAATTTGACTGTATGCCTATATTATATCATTGAAATTTGCAGTCATCATTGCCTTAACCACTTGCCTGAAGCCCAGGGCCACTGTTTAACACAGTCTGGCTAACTCATAGTTTTGCCTATTATTATAAAATACAATTTATCAGGCTAAAATGTAAGGTAAGGACTGCTATGTATGACATCTTTGCTTGGAAAAAAAATTTCTTGTGTAAAAGAACTCTCAATAATCTGATCAATAAAAAGAAATCTATAAACAAAAAATAATTACATAATTTTGAATTATTGACTTTGAACAAATTGTTACTAATTGACCCCTTTGACCTTTATTTACCCTTAATGACATTGACCTTTACTTTTGTTGTTAGAGACTTGTTTTAATCAAATCTGTTGTTAATGATAGTAAAGTTTTGTTGTTAGAACTTGATTTTAATGACTGTTATCTCAAATATTTTAAACCCCCCAAATTTTATGATGTTATTTTAATTTTAAAAAATGTATTATTATTTTGTTTAATGATATTTGATATCAAATATGTCACCAATTATTAATTTTGTAAATATTGTATTTTGTATTGTTAAAATAATGTGAAATAAGTGCTCATTATACATTTCTCTTTGTAATACATTTTTTGATCTTCATACATTGTGACATTGAATTGTAAATGTATTACATGGTAGGTCAAGTTATCGTGACAAAAACATTACAAGTTTTATTGTATACATGTATAATTATCATTGTTTAAAAAATTATCATTAAAAATTATCATAACACATTCATACATCCATACATATACATTATTGTCATTTTTTCTTTTTCTTTCAATATTGTTATGTGTATAAAATAAAATATTATAAAGTGTATTTTTTGATTAACTGTTGTTATTGAAATTTTCAACTTGTTGTGACTGATACGTATACATTGTTACGATTGATCAATTTTTGAATTTTATATAATTATATATTTTTAATGAATGTATTGCTTGGTACCACTCATTCCCATCTACAAAATTAGTGGGTGTCCAGTTGCCCGGAACAACCAATTTCTAGCTCAGGCAACTAAAAATTTCTTTTGGGGAACCAAATTTCTACAAACAAAATATAGAGCTAGCTGCTAAAATGACCTGTTCAGGCAACTGCTTTCATATCCTAATTTTGTAGACTGATATTCAATTATTAAATTTATTTATTAACTAGAATGCTTTACTGCATTGTATTTATTTCTCAGAATTCTTTCTTGAATTTTATTTAATCTTAGACTGTCGCTCTTTGCAATGTAGCCATTTTAAAGTTTGCCTTGTATACCTGGTACACATGGGTTTGACTGTACGAAACAAAATGTCACCTATTATGAAAACAACATAAATAGGTGATTTCAAGCAATACATTTATTAAAGTTTATTATATGAATAAATTCTAATACTACAGGGGTTCTCATGGTCCCCTTCCCTCATCTTAGGCTATGGGTGACCCTGGGAGCCCCTGGAGTAAGAGAGTTACATAAAATAGTAAAAATTATATTAATTTGTATAGTCTGTTATTTGATGGCAAAAACTATGTAAAACTTGTATTGATAATTGTTAAATTTTGTTGACGTTATGATGTTGGAAGTTAAAGAATAGATTTTTAAAATTGAGAAAAAAAAGTGAAATAGTTATATTTGCGAAATTTATCTTCAATAAAATGTGCCCCCAGTGATCACCTTGTTGTTCTCTTTTTTTATTGATTGATTCGAACCCACGATAAAAAGATTTGTAGTCTTACCATCTCCCCACTCGGCCACACAAACTATGATACGAATTACATATATGATATAATACCTAAGTGTTATGTGTTGACAATACGCTCTACGTGAACTACCTAAATTAACCGAGTATTAAATATACCGTGTAATGTGACGTTTTAATGCAATTGGACAGTTCAATGTACTCGCACAATAGAACTCAAGGCTGCATGTTACATATGCTCAAGGATCTTGCATAAATTGATTGAAGGGAGTTAACTTGGTACATTACTTCTACAGTTATTCAATGCTGGATTAACTCCCTTTGTATTAAACTGGTACATGTACATGTATGTATACTCAACAATATGTTCAAAGATTTCTTTATTTAGAAAGACGTTCAAAATGAAGTCTTCATAAAACTCGTTGCATATTATGAATAATGGAATTTTCTGACTCTGAATCATTTAGATGTGTCATAGAAAGTGAGAAATAGACTTTGTATAATTTTTAGTTTATTAATTGCACTATATGAGTACATAGACCTGTTTTGACATCTGATGTTTTATAAATGTGTGGGAGAAAAAGTTGCAAATGAATAATACTGCACAGGTCTGTGGAAAAAAATACCCAAATAACTGAGAAAAAATATGGATCATTCATTATATGGCAAGATTCTGATGTCATCAATGGATGCCTTTGAGAAAAAGATACTAAAAAATTGAGAAAACTAGCAGAAATAGATATAACTTTAGCTATTGAAGTATTATAAAACTTGACCATCAAGACTCAAATTTGTATCATAGCTTTACATTATATCTGTGTAGCAAGGTATAATACGACACTTGTACTCCCTTGCCTTCAAGTTAGCTTTTATGGCGATGTGGTAGAGTATCTGCTTACGACTCGAGAGGTCGTGGTTTCGAATCTCAGTTCTCACAATGAATTTTTATTGGGTTACATTAAGCGCCCAACGTGGGGCAAACTGAGATTGGAACCCACCAGTTGGGGCCATATTATACCTTGCTACATCTAAACAGAGAGGTCTGTGTGTACAGGTATTAAAATTAATGAAAATTCATGCCTTACTCAACAAGTATACCAATTCCTACATAATTTACATTCATTAAGATTGTCAGCAGCAGCGTTTAAACTGAACTGATTATAATTTCAAGTTCATTACACAGATAAGGTTAAATAAGTAAATATTTTAGTCAAACGCAATTTTAAGCAGTCAGAAAATAAAACATTTTAAACTCCAGAGCAAATGTATCTTTATTTCAATGATAATTGGCGTTAAAAATATCAATAATTCTGACATGAAAGCTGATTTTGGGGCCCGGGCTTATCATTATTAAAGAAACTCCAGTACTTTATTTCTTTACAAATTATACCCAAATGATTTGATAAAGGGAGATAACCGCTGCGGGAGAGTTTGAATTACACCCTTAAAAATTTAGTGAAGTCTGGCCAAAAGCTTACGCGTTTGTTACGTGGATTTTGATTGGCTGCCTACTGATTCACATCAAATACTACTGTTTCCGGTTTGTTGAGGCAAATTTGTACCGGCTGCCGGATAGTAATTCAGCTATCCATTTGCATCGTTATTTGTACGATCTAAAATTGTGTGGAGAGGATGAAGTCGTTCATTGCGAGGTTTATTTTGTTTCTTCTGTTGGTTTTGCCAACAACTTTGATGGTTTTTGAAAATGGTAAGTACCGAGATCCGGATTTGGCTGGCGTACGAGTTTGAAAGACTCTGACGTGGCAATATGCTTAGCGTTATACAGCCTCTATGTTACATGATTTTATATGATAAATGCACATTTTTATTCAGAATAGTTAAATACATCTGTGAAAATACTTTGAATTATGTTAATTTCTTTAAATCTACAATTTTCTGCTTTTAAATTGCCACATTAACAGGTGGGTGGGGCAAAGGATGAAAGGTACACTTAGTGATCTTTAGACCCGAATAATCTTACTTAAACATTGTCAGTGAATGCTTTATCCATTTAAGCTTAAAGATCGATTTAAAATTATTTTTAGTACTTGGTTACTGAGTAGACGGTCATTGACTTGAGCCAATAATATGCTCATGTCGTCATGATACACAGACATTTTAATTTAGACAGCAGCTTCAATCTTGTCCTAAAAAGTCATATGTTTGAAATTATTAGTTTATTTGTCAATATCTTGGCTGAATCCTTTGAATATATCTGATCTTATTTCCTCTTTGCTTCGTAATAGGCTATGATTTTGCTTGAACTTGGAGGTAGCAAAATGCTTGTGACATGATTGTGTACCCATGGACATGGATATGACCAGTCATCAAAAGTATTCAGCTAGCATGATAAAAGCTAGTCTCCTGGCATGCAATAAAGCAAATCATTGCGTAGTAAATCGGTATGCAGTGCGGACATTCGGTCCAGTGATCTCGGAAGAATCACGGGATGGGAAGAAATCATCAAAATGAAAGATTTTTACACAGGCCCGTAGGAACAGGGGGGCTAAGCCCCCCAATATTTTTAGCAGTTATACTGATTGAGGATCTTAATTAATCTGTCACACTAAATTGATTGATACATGTGTGCTTTTCTTCAAAAATCAATATTGCAAACACTTTATGGAACAAGATGCTCAAATGCAGCGTAAAACTAAACTTAAACATAAGTACAGCAACATTAGATAACGTTTTCTTTTTCTTAAAATAAATCTGAACAAATTAGCCCCCCCCCCCAAATCTGAAAATGCTTCCTACGTGCCTGTTACATCTTTATTAACATGTTCAATTTTTATAGATAGATAGGGGTGTAACGGTTAACTGATATACCGGTTAATATTGCAATACGACTTCTGACGGTTTTTAACCGGTTCGTTTTTCTCTAAACCGGGTTCATGTTCCATACTGATTGTTTTTATCAGAGTTTGAAATTTAAATGTTTGAATAAATGTTAAAATGTGTACGGAAACTTGAAACATTTTTCGTAAAGTCGGAGAATAATTATGTTTGAAAGTACATTTACAACCTTTTTTCTAACTTATTCAAACATTTGCATAATACGTGTACAGATCATTTGAATGTACAATGTTGATAAAATTAAGACGATGCATGTGCATTAATTCATGCTATGCATGTACACACAAAGAACAATATGTATTGCAATATATTGCAATACGGTTTTTTCTGTATTGTTACACCCCTATAGATAGATAACTAATTGGAATATTAAGGGGTAGACAAAACATCATGACCAGGGACCAGGAAATTCGACGAAGTCAATCGGTCCAAAGCCGTCCGAGTACCGGATACGGGTTTTTAACGTGTACCGTACGGACCCGACCGTTTACTGTACTTTATTCACGACCATGTTAGTACTTATTTTTTGCTCCCTTTTATTAGGAAGGCATACGATACATTGGCATTGTTTGTTTAATTTTTTAAAAAACTTAACTTCTATCTAGCATAAAAGTGTGGTTTCCGAAATTACTCCCCGCAATCGTCAGTCGTTCAATAAACAGAACTTGAAAAAAGGCTGTTTCATCTAGTTCTAATGTTGTTGGAAAACTCCGTCATGTGGGGAAATTATTTTAACTGCGCATGCGCAGAAAAACGGGTCCAAAGTAAATGTCTCGCATTAAAGCGTCGTTCGCTAAATTAGGAAAGAAAACGTAAAATAATGATAAGCTTTTTTAATTACACACGTAGATTAAAAGGTTTCTCATACGAAGTGACGATCTAGCGTGGGTCTCGAAAATGTATGACATCTCATCACAATGGTTCAAGCGGTTTCTTTTAACACAAAAGATTTTTAAATCGTGCATAGTACACCATTTATAGATAGTTTAATGACAAAACTGCTCGTTTTGAAAATTATTTTCGTTGAATTTGGAATTTAATAGTAATCATTAATTTTGTTCACCAAAGAAGGGAGAAGAGAGGGTTGAATTTTGATCATCAACAACTGTACCTTCGATTAATAAGAATTTGCGTAGATACATGTCCTAAGATAATTTATTATTATTCACACCTCAATTTAAGACGTAAAAATAAATCATGAATCAAGTCAAACAAATTAAAGATTAAACGAATACATCAATCAGGAATTGACAACAAAAGCAGTTAAATTGTTCTCTTTGATTATTCATAAAACATTCTTCATAAAAGATTATTGTTTTTTACAAGTTTACAGGTTTTAAACAGACCGATCGAAAAACGTAATCGGTTCGATGGACACGATTAAGTAAGAACATATTCTTCTGCTGTTCCTCAAATTAATCGAGTGCAAATCAAGCGTACCTTGCTGTGCTCGATCAAAAAAAATATCACTGCCTCAAACCCACATGTTACCTGTAACCATGGATACGTTATACAGGGTCCTTGATGTGTAATCTGTGGACAATTAAGCAGGATATTACATAAGTAAACAGTGGGTTTTAGCAACTGATAGTTGTTTGATAGTATTTTATCGATACGTTTTCTTGAAAATTATGGAAATTAATGGTTTGAGGTCAAAATTAGCGAATTTTTCCCGGACCGATTTTTTTAAGGATTTTGAAATCTCAATCGGTCCAAACTGAAAAAATCGGTCCGAAAACCGAAAAACCGGCGATTTCCTGGTCCCTGATCATGACTTATCATAAATAAGTCATTATTTTAACTTTTAACTGAAGACAAACATTAAAACTGGTTCAATACTTACCGAGAAATACAATAAAATAGCCAATAGTTGTCCTCATTTTAATTTTAAAAAATGAAATTTTACTAGACATTCAAATGATTCAGACCAGCTATGACAGACTTTTACTGGACCGACCGGAATTTTACTGGCCAGGTTCGTCAGACCTGATTACAGTGCTATTTCTTTACAAAACTTGCTCAGATTAGATATTCTCTTACAGAGTAACATTTTTGTCAATGATACATACAAAATTGGCAGAAATGACTTTAAAAACTAAGGAATGGATAATTTTACTTCAGGGATGGTGGATATTATTACTAATAAATACTATTTTGGGTGAGTGAAATGGAGCCTAATTTGGTCCCTGAATGGCCAAGTATCTGTGGTTCTTGATAGTAAATTATTAAGATGTCTCAACTTTACTATTTTTGTAGGAGCTAACAAGATGGTTGTCATGGGTGATGATGCTATGGAAGGGGAAGTAGATGAAGATGATGATGAAGGAACTGTTGAAACTGATGATGGAAATCAAGAGGAAGGGGATCAGGCTGTTACTGATTCTGAGCAGGTAGATATTTATTTCTTAGGGCTTTAAATTATCTTGTGATCAACGTCATCAAAAAACTCGCATTGTTGTTATCTTGCCTTTAAAGTAAGATTGGTGTGACCATGTGGTAAGGCCTAAATTAAAAATAAGTTTGTTTGTACTGCTCGACCGACCCGTCAAAAAGGCCCCGACTCAAAAAATTTTTTGAGTCATTCAGCTGACAATTTTTTTTTAAAATCTTTTTTACGATCATTCTGTAGAAACTGTACTTTCTACTGTCTATTTCTTTTCGTTTTTTAAGCTTTCCGCATTACGCAGCATCCAAGAAAGAGGTCTTATTTTCTGTCACAATTAACATCGTTAATAATAAGGGTTTCCGTGGCAATTCGCCAATTCGGCAAATGGCAAATTTTTTTTTAAAAAAAAGCATATTTTTTCATATGAGACTAAAATATTGTACCCTTATTGACCTACGATTGTTAATCCAGATAAGAAATGTGCTAAGTAAGACTGTCCGCGGCAATTATTCATGTCAATTACGCGTGAACACATGTCAATTAGACCTTATTGTCGGTCACACGCTGGGAGATTAACTCGCCGACAAAAGGTGTCAGAAAATCGATAAGGGAGTCTTCGATTTACTTAACACGCACGATAACATTCATATATACCTAAGACTGGTTTATATAGAGAGTATTTTGATATAGGGGCCACCGAGGAATAACCAGTCAACTTATTTTCATACGATCATCAATATCGGGGGATTATTTTAAACACCACGTGCGCGAAAAACAAATTATCTTTTCACGTAGTTGTTTCCTTAGGCATCGTTTGTTGAATCAGGATGAAAACATTGAAAACAATAAGCTTTTTATTAGTAAAAGACGTTTCATATGATATTGCGATCTAGCGTGGGTCGCGAAAATGATTGTTATTACGCCGAAATGGTTCAATGCCATTTCGTTCCATGTGATACAAAAATTAAATAAGTCACAATGAAGGAATTTAGAGATAAATTGTAACTTAATTATTCGCTTTGACGGTTATTTACGTTTATTTTCGGGAAAATCCTCTTTGTTTTTCTTAACCGTTAAAATCGGGAAAAGTGTGGTTGGTTAAAGGCCGAATTTTGCTCAGTTAAGATTTTATTTTAATCTGAAATGACGTCTCTGAAATGTCCAAAGATAATTGTATATTTTCACTAATAGATTTAAGACTAAGAAATAATTTTATTTTAAAATAAAAACGAACCTGTGAAGGTTATAATTATAGATCTAGAGTTGTTGAAAAATTAATTTAATTTAATGAGATGTGTATTATTTAAAATCATGCCAAAGCGAAAAGAAAGTATTTTGAAGGAAAATTAAATTAAGCAGGTCATATAGATCTACATTTGCTGATACTTATTTTTATTGTCTAAGTTAAACCTTAACTTGTTCTTTATTATGTCAAAACCAAGAAATTGATGCACTCTTTCATATTAAGAAATGGTCATTGTAATTGGAATTATTGTTGTTTGAAAATATTTTTTATTTAGATTATGAGTTAAGTCATACACATGTAGAGGTAAAAAGAAATAAACTATTCATCCATGGGCATTATATTTTATAAAAGTGTTGGAAAGAATTTGTCAGATTTGTCATTTGTATATGCTACAATGCAGTAAAATATTTATATTTATTTCAGCTCTAAATACCTTGCAAAATGAGTATTAAAGAATTAGAAATCAAATTTTTTGACCCTCCCCAGTGGTGGATAAATAAAATTGGCCAGTGAGAACGGGAACAGGTCATTTCTCCACTAAGTCATCTCTCCCCTGATCATTTCTCCCCTTTTAGTAGTCATTTCTCCACTCAGGTCATTTCTCCACTTTTATATATAATAGGTTTATTGTGTAAGGTGATAATTACCCATATTATTGGATTGTTATAATAAGACATTATATCAATTAAAAGTACAAACTGATATACTTTTTAGCATATTTATATTATATTTGAAATTGAAACTGAAACTATTTATCAATTTAAGCATGTTTTTATATAAATACTTTTTGTTTAATTGGTTTATCATTATGAAGTGTTATTGAATGTGATGTGTTTAATCAAATTATATGTTTTAAGTGAAAATGTTTCCTCTTATTTGCAATTGTTAAGTACAAATTTTATCTATTTTTTAATCAATTAACAATAGTAATTAATACGTTTTTCATAGTTCATAGTGAAATAATCCCAGCAATTTCATGTGAAGTGATTTATTCAGTTAATACATTTGCATTGATACTATATCATTTTTTTAAGTATAACATTAATAAATGTAATTGTAATTTTATGAATATTTGAATGGATTTAGCTGTTTAATTTTTTTTTGATTGGAATGTTTGCTGTTCTTTGACAGTAAGATTATTTCATTATCATTTCTTTTTTATATTTTTGATATTTTATTTTTAGTCAGTACCAAAATTGTATCATAAGAAATATACTAAATAACATACATAATTGCAATTTAACTTACATTTGCATATAAATTAATTTTATCAAAATAATACAATTAATTATCATAATATACTAAATAAACATTCTACATTGTAATATGTAAGTTCAAAAATAAACATTATTCACGAAATTACCATCTACATAACTTAATAACATACATTTACCTTATGTATAAAAAGTGGAGAAATGACCAGGGTAGAAAGTGGACAAACGACCTGGGGAGAAATGACTTAGTGGAGAAATGACTGTAAGCCAGTGAGAACCCAGTAATAATCATATTAAGGCAGAGACATCATGTGTGTTGAAAAATAGAATTAGGCAGTATAAGTGTTCGGACACATTGTTTGATGTTTTTGATATAATAACTGCTGATAAAGACGTCCCTAAGGATGTTGTTGAGAACTTTGAGAAATGTGCAAAAATTGTGGTCAATAAGATTTTTAAGTTCTAAATATCCCGGTATTCACTGAAAAATTCAACACCCAATGGCAAAAAAAAATAAAATACCTACCTACCTACCCACCCCAGAAATTCAGGGTCGGAGCAGTACAAACAAACAATTTTTTAATGATGGCCTAACTGATCTTGCAGAATATGAATCATGACCTTAGTTTCTGAAAAAAAGACAATAAATCATTGATTATGTTCTTTGAATCGACTCACTAGCAAGTTATTGCCAGCGGTTTATCTTGATTATTTCATGATTAAACCCCCTTGAAACTTGCAATATAAAAATAAATGAGTTGTTTGAACCAAACTTACTTTATAGTAATGAGGTATAGGAAGCTCATACAAAATGACTTTGAAAAATTCTGATTTCATTCTGGTGGATATTATTTTAGAAAAGATATTTTTTTTAAGTAAAGAGATGATGAATAACTAATATATTAGCCCCTTCAGGAAACTTCGTTAAATTCTCATGGGCGAGTTTTCATGACTTGTCAGCATGTTCAGTCATGCGAAAATCCGCATATTTCACGCCAAAATCATAAAATTCATGCGAATATTCGGACTCGACCGGGTATGAATACGCGGACCGAAATATATCATAACATAATGAACGGTAACTCTGTTAAGATTATTACGTATTTACTGGCATTTAGCTTTTACCGAAATGAATTCAGCAACGCTGAGCGGATTGTTATTGTTTTCGTTGCAAATGAATAGGCTGGCGTCGATAGTCTTCTGCTCTAGAGTGTTGACGACGTGATTTGTACCAATAATTATGTCAAAACGAAGGACATTAACTGATTGTATATCCGGCATAATATGGCGTTAATTCAAAATTTAATAATACAATCAGTTTGTGAACTAACGATGAAGTAGCGCTTAAACTTAGTGATTTGTTGTCGACTACTATTGCACACGAGTGCGAGCACCTGCTGATTAATGATTCATTTACAAAAAAAAAAACTAAAGGCGGCTAGATTGCGCGATTTTCACTCGCCATGATTAAATAATGATTAGGCTGTGTTCTTCTGGACTGCTAATCATTAACTGACGTGGGGTAAAGTAAAAGATGACATGGATTTGCCGAAACTACGTTTGTTTTGAGCGCGAATCGTCTGAAGTGAAGATGAACGTGACTGGGGACGGATGGGCTCGTCAAAGTTAAGGGGAGGACTCGTCTTGTACCTTTGTCAAAATAAAACTATTTAAACTGGTGTACCCACTTTTATTTCCTCATACCCACATTTTTCAACATTGGTGGGTACAATACCCACTCTAAAAAAAGTCACTGAACATGCTGACTTGTATTGAAGTTAAGGATTTTTGGAGCATGATCAAGACTTCAAGTATCTAGTTTGGAAAGTGTTTAACTTTCACCCATGGAACTTCAATGCTGAAACATAAAACAGAATAGCATCTAGCCCTGCACCCTTCCATTTTTGCTTCTTCCAGTAGTGGTGAGTTGGTTGACTGACCACTGTGATATATCCTATACAAAAATATTCAACTTTTGGCAACAAATTAAGTGGCTATTCTGGGGTAGATTCAATGTAACTAATCATAAAAGTATGATGATCTACATTTCGAGTTTTAGTGGTTGTCAAAACTGACTTTCAAGCCTTTTACTTCTTGGCAAAATTTAAGCAACATTTTAGTGTGAGCACTATCCCTTGCAAGTTATTGCCAGCGGTTTATCTTGATATTTCATGATTTAACCCCCTTGAAACTTGCTATAGTAAATATATTGAGCTGTTTGAACCAGACTTACTTTATTGTAATATGGTATAGGATACTCAGACACTTTTTAATAACCAATCACCCATGGAACTTTAATGCTGTTCAAAACATAAAACAGAATAGCATCTAGCCCTGCACCATTCTTTTTTTGCTCCTTCCTTTGCAGAAATACTACTATGCAACATCAACCTCCTTGCGTTAGAGATTATGAATAGTCACTATGATTCATTATATTTATAAAACTATATATTACAGCCAGAGGAAGATGATGAAGAAGATACTCAATTAAAACCATCACCTGATGCTGATGCCACTATCTTGTTTACTAAACCTGTTAACTCTAATGGTAAGTTCATCAGGATTTTATTTTCAGGGTTGTGAACTTGTGATTATATAGTTTACTGAATATCAAGTCATGTTAAATTAGTCAATGATAATTTATGTCCATTGTGTCTTATAACATCTGTGCCTTCCTCAACTACTCAAGCGAGTATTTCCTTGGTTCTTGCTGGATTTAAATACTGTTGGGGGACATGGACAAATTCTGTATAAAAATTGTATCTATCTAGATTGTTCAGGTTCGCAGGACAGACTGACTAGATCTTGCCCAGTTTTTATTTAGACCGAAAAAAATTATGCTTGTGAAATACTATAATTAGTTGGCAATTCATTGTTATGTGACCAGTGTCTCTGATTCTATAAGATGCTGTAAAATTCATCTTCATTTGACCTACTTTCCAATAATAAATTTGCGAGTTTTGTTACAAATGTTGGTCTACCATGTCTCACTATGGAGAATTTTCTTACATTGAATTTTTATACATGATATTTAGCCTTATTTTGTTTATTCAGTGCTATTAACCCTTTACTGGTTGTAGCCATCCGCTTTATCTAATACTGGACAGATGGTGTATAGAGATAAACCTAACACTGTGCATACACTAACATTGTTAAAATTGTACACTCAGCAGATAAAGGTTTAAACATCACATTCGTTATTTAACACCTCTGTTAGTTTAGAGTCAATTACTGGTTTAATCTTTAATTTAATCATTATAGTGTAAATGTAAAAAATGTTGGTCTTTAAATTTCCTTTTTAACAATGTAACTATTTAAGACTTAGTACAAAAACTATTAAAGATATGAGATGTTTAAAATGCATTAAAATATTTTTCGTCACATTTTCAGAAAAAATCAACAATTTTTTTTAGCTAACATCGCCGATGTTTCGGTAATTTCTTTGTTTAATCTAAGCTTCTTTGTCTTGTTTTAAACACATGTCTACAGATATTTATAAATATTAATCCCGTCATTGAAATGCAATGCTTACAATGCGTATTGTCGTCTTGATCAAAGGATCATTTCCTGTCGGCAATATACCGATGCTGATTACAAATCGTCTGGGGGTCAAGTCATTTGCTGTATGTTTGACATTTTTATTGCACATCATAAAACTAAGGGGACTAATTGTGCCTTTGATAAATTAGAAACAAGTATTATGTCTTTCAAATTTAATCTCTTAATTGTCGCTAATTGAGTGTGAAAAGTTGATAACACCCGCGAGCTTGATCATTAGCATAATTATGTTTTGTTATAAAGACACCCAGCGTGTGTAATCTTGTCCCTTTCAGATAATTCATGGCCAAACAATTTTTTATCACATGTTTAAAAAGTTTATACAATTAAATAAAATAATACAAACAGTGAAACTAGAAATACTAAACTTGCCTAATAATTCTCGGCTTTTCTGCACATATATTACAGTTAAAAAAAAAAACAATAATTACCGCGCGCGCGAGTTGTACTTTTTGTTTTTAAAATGTAATTACTCGATAAATATTAATTAAACATAATTTTTTTAAAAGTATATCATCAATAAAAGATTAATTCAACCAAAATGAAAAAAAAAATAAACGTTTTATCGGAAATAATAGCGTTATAGCGAATTGAAAATGAGACACAAACAAATATATTACAGTTGAAAAAAGCTGATGATTACCGGGCGCACTCGCGAGTTGTACTTGTTGTTTTTTCAACTGTAATTACTCGATAAATATTAATCAAAACATAATTATTTTTAAAAAATATTATCAATAAAAGATTAACTCAAACAAAATGAAAAAATAAATAAACATTTTATCGGAACTAATAGCGTTATAGCGCTTTGACGTACAAATATATTACAGTTAAAAAAGCCGATAATTACCGGGCGCGCTCGCGAGTTGTACTTGTTGTTTTTAAACTGTAATTACTCGATAAATATTGATTAAAACATAATTTTTTTTGAAGGATATTATCTATAAAAGGTTCATTCAACCAAAATGAAAAAAAAATAAACGTTTTATCGGAAATAATAAGTTTTATAGCGGATTGAATAACAGACACGTAAAAATGCGGGATTGAGCGGTCCAGGCAGTACACGTAAAAATGCGGGATTGAGCGGTCCAGGCAGTACACGTAAAAATACGGGATTGAGCGGTTGAGGCAGTCCACGTAAAAATACGGGATTGACCAGTAAAGGGTTAAGCTCTAAAATAAATATGACTCTGTCATAAATTGTATCAATTATTTATTGTTTTGTTTATTTGTAGATCTTCCATCTGGACAAGTTGTACGTTTTATTGTTGGATTTAAGAATATAGGAGACACTGACTTTGAAGTTAAAAGTATGGAAACCTCATTCAGATATCCACAAGATTATTCCTTCTACATTCAAAATGTAAGTACATTCTAGGGGTTTTACATTACAGGATATTCAGCTTAAAATCCCTATGGTTTACTTTGCCTTAAGAATGGGGCCAATATTCTGTCTCTTTACACTGAAAAAAGAATGAAAATACACTAAATATTAACTGAATTTGAAATCGGCAAGATTTGAGAATGCCAACAAATCACATTTATAATTGTCTCTAGAGGACATACTTACCAATTGATTTGTTTAATAGTGAAACTAAAAACTGATACAAAACAATGGTCTAAAATATAACCAGTTTATTAACCACCAGAAAAACAATTTGTTATATTTTGTTACAGTTTAAAATATAGGGACAGATGTCACAGATAGCATGAAGATAATTTTGAGTCCCTTGAATTTAATATGGGATCCTTGTTTATACTAATGTTAATCTAAGTGATCCCCTATTGGTAGCCGAGGTGGAAAATCGAAATCTAGTTTTTGTGAAACTTTAATGTGTTTACATGGGGTAAATGTATTGGCCCAATATTTAAAAATAATATTAAAACATTGCTATTAAGAAAGTTGTAAATTAAAAGGAAGATCATTTGATTTATGTTACATCTTATTATATTTCAGTTCACTGCTCTTATGATCAACCAAGTTGTTGAACCAAACAAGGAAGCCTCATTTGAGTATGGATTTACACCAAGTGAAGCATTCAACTCTCGTCCTTTTGGATTGACCATCCTCCTTAACTACAAAGATGCTGTAAGTATCTATATATTGTAATCTTGGTAACTAGAACCATAAAGATACAAATTCCCAGTCACCCAGTGAAAGCAGAATTTTTGGTTTGGTCTAAGGACCCAGAAAGCGACTGGCGTTTATGTCTATTTCAAGAGTATTAAGCACAACTTTGATTTGATGTAGTTGGGCTAGTTGACCATTTTTCCCTTATCTATATATAACATAATAAATTAGGCTTGTGAACAATTATATTTTGTGTTGTAGTAATAACCATGCACTATCCTTTGCAAGTTATTGCCAGCGGTTTATCTTGATATTTCATGATTTAACCCCCTTGAAACTTGCTATAGTAAATATATTGAGCTGTTTGAACCAGACTTACTTTATTGTAATATGGTATAGGATACTCAGACAATTGTTATATGTATTTTAATGGGATTACTTCGTACACATTTATTAGTCTTGTTATTTCTCTTTACTAGTCTTGTTATTTCTCTTGAAATTGTGGTTTTAAGTTTTTCTCTTGCACCTATATAATTGGCCTTGTAAAATTTGTAATCGCTTGGCTAGCTCGGTCAGTAGCGCTCAAGATTACTGATAGAGGGGTCGTAGGTTCAATTACTGGGAAACATTCATGAAGTTTGATCATGGTATAAATTTTACAGTCATTCTCCCTTCTACCACTGATTCTAAATCATGTAGGGAAAAAATAAGGCTTTCAAGGAGTGGTGAGTTGGTTGACTGTGATATACCCTATACAAAAATATTCAACTTTTGGCAACAAAGTAAGTGGCTATTCTGGGGTAGATTCAATGTAACAAATCATAAAAATATTATGATCTACTTTTTAGTGGTTGTCAAAACTGACTTTTAAGCCTATTACTTCTTGGCAAAATTTAAGCAACATTTTAGTGTGAGCACTATCCCTTGCAAGTTATTGCCAGCGGTTTATCTTGATATTTCATGATTTAACCCCCTTGAAACTTGCTATAGTAAATATATTGAGCTGTTTGAACCAGACTTACTTTATTGTAATATGGTATAGGATACTCAGACACTTTTTAATAACCAATCATGTAAATCTCTTAAAATTGTACCTTTCATTGTTTTTATGTTGTAATTTGCAAAGATAGTAACCATTCATCGCCTTAATTTACTAGTCCGAAGCCCTGGTGATTTTGACTAGTGAAAATTATTTCATATACTGATTTAGTTGAGCTATTTGATTTTTTTATCCTGTTTTATTTAACATGGTTAGTCAAGTAATTTCTTCAGAAAATATAAGTGCGTGACACCTATGTAACTTCATTAGATTAAGTACTGACCCTTGATAGCTAGATATTGATCCAATTTTTCATCAGCTTGGTACTCAAACTTACTACTTGAAGTTGAGTTATTATTAACACATATTATTTACTATTTTCAGGAAGGTATTGAGTACATGAATGCTGTATTTAATGAAACAATCAATGTTGTTGAACCAGATGAAGGATTAGATGGTGAAACTTTCTTCTTGTATGTATTCTTGGTTGCCATTCTTGTATTGATGGGATTTGGAGCTCACCAACTTCTTACAAATTTCGGAGTAAGTAATTTTCCTTCATTGCATTTCT
Source organism: Mactra quadrangularis (assembly GCA_025267735.1). Lineage (NCBI taxonomy): Eukaryota > Metazoa > Mollusca > Bivalvia > Venerida > Mactridae > Mactra > Mactra quadrangularis. The sequence goes on from CM046300.1 coordinate 9,681,161, forward strand.
TTGTAAATATATGGGCGAACTTTTTCACGACAGGTTCTGAAGTTCATTACTTTCGATGTCTGAGAAGAGGTTCTTTTCCTATTTAAAAGCTGTTTTTGGAGCTTGGTCATGAAATAATTTCTACGGCCATTCTCCCTCCTATCAATGATTCTTAAATATGTAGGGCAGTTGTCAGTCACTGACGAAAGTATGCACTTAGTAGTTGGTTAACAGCTAAATCCAGAGATTTAGCCTTTCCAGAAAGAGCGAGTAGGTTGACTGACCGCCGGTATATGACCTATACAATGTGTTGCTACGGCATGAAACCCAACAAAAACAAAACTAAAAAGCTGTTTAGGAAAAATGTTGGATCTTGAAGATTTTGAACTTCACTTATGTGAATATGACTTGTCTGGACCATACAGTCTACAGTTTACATAGCAATGACAGTTTTGTCCTGCCCAAATTGCCGAGAAATTATTTTCTAATGTCCAGTGGGCTGAAAAATGCTGCACATCAAAATCTTTGGATGTTAGTGCATTAGAACTGTTTATGTTTAGACCTTTGCCTGATTTTCTGCATTTTAATCCATGCTTGATCATTTGAGTGACCTATAAAAGTATTGTATCATGAAACACATGCAGCCTTAATTAAGATTACTTTAAGACTGAAAAAAGGAATCGATGGCATGTCTGACTTAATAAACTTAATATTTGCTGTACAAGGCTAACTTATTGTCTGCAAGTTATTGCCAGCGGTCCTCATGTAATATTACATGTACGGCCTTCTTGAAACTTGCTAGATAAAACATTGAGTTGTTTGAACCAAGATAATTAATCTGTTACCCTTGGTATAGAATTCTCGAACAATATTCAACCATGCTTGAAAATGTTTAAGCCACATGGACGCACAAAATATGTCTGATTCCTGTGTGGTGAAATCTGTTCGTTTTTATCATTGACATGGTATCATTGTGGTAATCAATGACAAACAGTTAAAATAACAAACACCTCTAGAGGAATGAAATTATTAATAAACATGATATTTTTTCTGTCTAGTCACATGTTTCTAGTCATAGTTTATCTAAAATTTAATGACATTGGCTATTTATTTGTATATCTATATGTTGCTGTCATTTATATGACAAAAATACACACTTTGTGTGATTAAATCTGATGGACCCCCAAATTTGCTCCAGGGACCCTATTTTCACAGGACCTGCGTCCATTGGACCCCTAAAATTTGACTGCAATGTAAAACCCTGTTAAGCTCTGAATTTGATGTCCTAGTCCTATCTTCAGAAAGAAAGCCGGTATCAAAAATAGTTTAGATTCAGGGTCTTGAACCATACTTTGTTGAACCATAGGAGAATTTTAATAGCAATTTAATTGATATATAGAACAAATATTCATTAGCTGATTTTGAGAAAACTTTGTCTGTTTTGAAAGGAGTTAAAACAGGAAGGGACCAAAAATGACCTATGATATTTATAATTAAAATACCCTGAGCTTATTTACAATTATATCATACCTCTGGTTAGTTGTTAAAAATTTGCAGATTTAATTTAAAGATACATGATGCCATCCAGCAAAAGGTTTTTTTTACTCCATTTCATTTGTAAATCTGTATAAATGAACCAAAATCAACCAGAAGTGGCCTATATCTGTCCCTTGATTATATAATTTCTGGTCAGTCTTAACTGAAGTTTTTCGTGACAATCATCTTCACATTGTCACATAATGATATTAAACTTTTTTTTTTTAAATTTTATCAGCCTTATTTTGAATTGTTAATTGTTGTTGCAGAAAAAGCACTTGGGAAAGGGAAAAGCTGCCCCAAAGGTGGAGATGGGCACCCAGAAGAACGATGTGGACTACAGCTGGCTCCCACAGGAGACACTCCAGGGAATGAGTAAGTTCTTTTTGTAGCTCTACTGTTCGTATGTATAAATAAAAGTTATATGGCTGATCCATGTATATGTTGAAATGTCTTACTTTAAGAAAGAAAAAATCTGCTTTTTATGCTATTTGCTATTTATTATCTTGTGGTGCTGTAAAATTCACTTGCCAGAAAAGCAACACAGAAATAATTGACTCTTGTGTTAAAAATGCTTTCAAATGATAATAATTGGAGTTACAAGTAGATGGACGGGTGATTTGCTGGCTGTTTCCTGGACGAATAGTGTATTGCACTCTCGGTCAATAGGAAGTAAGTATTTGTTCTAAGGCCTAAAGGTGCTGGAGAGCCACTTTAACATATGTTTAAGATTTTTTGCTATCATTGCCTATTTCTTGCCTAGGGACGGCAAAATCAAGTCTGTGTTGTCCTAAGACAAGTACAGACATGGATTTGTCAATAATTTTATTCTATTATGTTCATACGGACAAGAAACTTTACCAGTTGATAAGAACGGGCAAGTAAACAATTTTAAGATTTTGCCTGCCCTGTTGCCTGTTTGTAGAATAATAATAATAACTAAAACAATGCATCTGTTGAGTCTAAAATAAATTTTAAACATATTAGTTTCAAAGTAATAATTATGCATCATAATTCGAAAGTTTATATACATGTTAATTCTCTTTATTTACAGACAAGTCCCCAAAGGGATCACCGAGGGGTGGATCACCAAGGAAACGAAAAAGCAAGCGTGGCTCCGGAGAAGAGTAATCTTCTGTCTGGAAGTGATTCAAGAAAAAGTAGCAAGTTTTCCTACAACTAGAATATATGCTAGCTATACAGATAAACAGTATATTATAGAACTATTCACAAGAAAACATGTTGTACTTTTGTATTGTGCCTGAATATCTAATTTGTTTATGTGATATTTAAGTAAATTGGTAGGATATATCAATCAGTCAATTAAATGTTTTTTTTCATACTCTTGATAATTAATTTTAGTGACCGAGGTATTGAGTAAGAATGTGTCTTCTAAATGAAAGTTTATCCATGTATACTTTGGCTTATTTATGTCTTTAAATAATCGTGTGACAGTAGACATTATGCACATTAAAGACCTTTTCAAGATGCCATAAACTTCACTAATAACTTTTCATTCATTGAATTATGCTTAATACCTTAGTGGTCTAGTAAACGGGTCTTAATTTTTCTTGATTAAATTATTAATTAATATTTACTTAAATATTATATAGGGCAGCTTGTCTGTACTTCTCATGGTTTTTAACTCAATAATTTTAGATAAGGATAGCTGAAATCTTCTGTAGACTACTTTGATTATGATGTATGTTGTCACTTTTTTCAAACCAATTCAAGAAAAACCTCTATTCTATCCTAGTCATTGCACCAGTTTAATACTATTTGTTTGTTATCATTTATACATTTCACAAAAATACTTACTATGGTCATAGAAAATTAATTGTTAAAATCTTCAGCTGACTTTAGAGTGAATGCAGCCTTAGACCCTGTGAATTTATTTATATGTAGATTTATTCCTTTTACCATATGTTGATTTTTGCCTGCCAGTTTGGTTTCAGGAAGATATTTTGCAAAAACTCTTGGAATCAAAATAAAAAGGAGACGGGGGGAAAAGACCAACAATTATATTTCTATGACCTTAATTGCTGAATGTTACAATTTTGATGTATATAAAAGCCAGGTTATGGTGTTGTCTCATGTATGCATAAATTATAATATATTGGTGAAGGTATTGTTCTTTAATACATGAATAAGTCCTGTTGAATATTTTAATAATCTTTAACTGTCAGCTTCTTAATCCAAGTTTGTGGAAATAGGATATAGTTTGAGTTTTGCTTTGGTCCATTAATGAAATAAGATTTTGTTTTTGCAAAAGCAAACAGATCAGTTATTTTATTGAGTCCATTCTATTCATTGTTAATAGCAATGTCAAAACTCTTTACTATATACATTTTAATTTTAATGATTACCAGGAGCATCTCAAGTTCCATAACTCTTACTGGTATAGGATTTACTCGATAATTTTTTCTCAGTAATTTTGTAAATGTCTTCGACATGTATTGATCCTGCTGATATATATACTAAACCATGACATTTATTGTTTGTAAAACTTGTAAGTCTATTGAATGTAGTGACTTGGTGTAGAATTCGACTTTGGTCAAATAAAAGTAAAGATTAGCAAAGTCTCCTGGTGGAACATAGTATTTCACAGCTTTACTTAATTCACTAATTTTTAACTCATTGACTGAAGGAGAATTCTACTTAAATATAAGAGTTGAGAATTTCTGCAAGGTTATGTAATAGTTGAATGAAAAAATGACTTAACTTTTAAGTAAAACTTCCACTTTTAAATATGATTAAAAGGTTCTTGGAACCTGTATTTTACTAAAACATCTATAAGTGCTTGCTGGTGCTACATACTGCATAATTTCTTTGTATATTTTGTTACATTAATATGAAATAACATTTCATAAAGGCACATTATCAATTGTACATTCCATCTTATGTTTGCATTGCTGTCATCCTTTGTATTGCCAACTCCTTTGCATTTATTTGTTTTTACATGGGTGTAAGTTTTCAGGACTTGCCACGAATTTCAAAACTTGAAATTGAAGAAAGCGTTCAATTCTTGAGAAAAAAAACAGCAATTCAAGAATTTCAATAATTTTTGGATTTTTGAAAACTTACACACTTGTATTTATGATTGATATAAAGATGTACATTATGTTTATCTTAAAAAGTAACGCTATAATTATATTTATGTAAATCTTAGACAAAAACCAACAACCAAAGAATATGATGTCACCGCATTTGTTATTTATGAAAGAGTGTGTGTATAAGAATTTTGAAAGTTCTGAGTTATTGTATTTATAATTTATATACAATAGAATGATAGTGCAATACAACGGAATGGTTAATATATGTATGTTTGTGTGTAAATAAATGATATTTAAATTGTATGATAATATTTGATATTCTAAATTGTGTTTATTATAGCTAAAGAAATATGAAAATTCAGATATCATGTGTCAAATTATTCATTAATAAAAAGAGCTCAAGTTGAAGTAGTGGTGTTGTTATTCTATCTTATCATTTTGTCTCATTTGACATTCTGTCCTAGAATTTGGAGCAGTGCCTAAAAAATCCTTTGGAATGGGTTAGTTGTGATCCATTCATGATTTATAATGTTCTTTGTAATATACTTAGTCTACTATGTATGATCGTGAAATTATGATGCCAGTATTCATGCTAGTGTTAGAGTAAATTATAAGACTATTTTACTACCAGTTTAAAATATCCAAATGTAAATTTCTAGCAGAGCTGATGATCTTAGTTCTATTCTTGCATACGACTGAACAAATGTTATTTCAAAAACGGCTTAATAGCTTGCACGGCTTGCTCAGTTGGTAGGGCACAAGTCTACTGATCGAGGGGTCGTAGGATTGATATCCGAGCAGGGCATACACTGATTCTAAATCATGTAGGGCAGTAGTCAGTCAGTAGTAGTTGGTTAACAGCTAAATCTCTGATTTAGCATTTCCAGGAACAGTGAGTACTCTGGTGGACTGACCCCTGTGATATAACCTGTAATATGTGTTGCTATGGCATTAAATTAAAAAAGCAGCTTAAAAGCAAGTTAGATAAGAATGTTGCTAACTAGTGCATTTAGGAAGCCTATTTGCATTAGTTGAGTCCTAGGTAATGGATTTGCTAAAGAAAGCAATACCAAGATGACTGCATCAAAAATGATCAGGGGTTCAAAAGTATTAAGGTATCAAAATCAATTTTAATGCTACAATATAGCAACATGGCAGTAAAAAAAAATCTTACAATTGGTAAGTAATTTGATTATATTGTAGCAACATACTATGTTACACATGAATTAAATTTAACATCTGACATTCAGTTTTGCACCTGACATCATAGGTTCCACCTGCATAAAAATAATGCTCCTGACAAAAATGTTGCACCTGACATTATATTTTTGCACCTACTTAGGTTCCACCTGACATTAAATGTTGATATGATATTAAATGTTGTCCTGACATTAAATGATGCTCCTGGCAATAAATTTTACACCTGACATTATAGGTTCTATCTGACATTAAATGTTGATCTGACATTAAATGTTGCACCTGACATTAAATGTTGCGTCTGGCATAGAATGATGCACCTGACATAATAGGTTCCGAACACTGACATTAAATGTTGACATGACATTAAATGTTGCACCTGACTATAGGTTCCACCTGACATTAAATGTTGACCTGACATTAAATGTTGCACCCTAACATTACATGTTGCACCTGACATAAATGTTACACCTGACATTAAATGTTACATCTGACATTAAATGTTACATCTGACATTAAATGTTGACCTGACATTAAATGTTGCACCCTATCATTACATGTTGCATCTGACATTACAGGTTCTACCTGACATTAAATGTTGATCTACATTTAATGTTGCACCTGACATAAATGTTACACCTGGCATTAAATGATACACCTGACATTAAATGTTGCACCTGACAGTAAATGATGCACCTGACAGTAAATGTTGCACCTGGTATTAAATGATGCACCTGACAGTAAATGTTGCACCTGGTATTAAATGATGCACCTGACATTAAATGATGCACCTGGTATTAAATGATGCACCTGGTATTAAATGATGCACCTGGTATTAAATGATGCACCTGACAGTAAATGATGCAACTGACATTAAATGATGCACCTGACAATAAATGATGCACCTGACATTAAATGTTGCACCTGGTATTAAATGATGCACCTGGTATTAAATGTTGCACCTGGTATTAAATGATACACCTGACATTAAATGATACACCTGACATTAAATGATGCACCTGGTATTAAATGTTGCACCTGGTATTAAATGTTGCACCTGGTATTAAATGATACACCTGACATTAAATGTTGCAACTGGTATTAAATGTTGCACCTGGTATTAAATGATACACCTGACATTAAATGATACACCTGACATTAAATGATGCACCTGACATTAAATGTTGCACCTGGTATTAAATGTTGCACCTGGTATTAAATGTTACATCTGACATTAAATGATACACCTGACATTAAATGATGCACCTGGTATTAAATGATGCACCTGACATTAAATGTTGCACCTGACATTAAATGATGCACCTGATATTAAATGATGCACCTGGTATTAAATGATGCACCTGGTATTAAATGATGCACCTGGTATTAAATGATGCACCTGGTATTAAATGATGCACCTGACAGTAAATGATGCACCTGACATTAAATGATGCACCTGACAGTAAATGATTCACCTGACAGTAAATGATGCACCTGGTATTAAATGATACACCTGACATTAAATGATACACCTGACATTAAATGATGCACCTGACAGTAAATGATGCACCTGACATTAAATGTTGCACCTGGTATTAAATGTTGCACCTGGTATTAAATGATGCACCTGACAGTAAATGATGCACCTGGTATTAAATGATGCACCTGACAGTAAATGATGCACCTGGTATTAAATGATGCACCTGACAGTAAATGATGCACCTGGTATTAAATGTTGCACCTGGTATTAAATGATGCACCTGACATTAAATGATGCACCTGGTATTAAATGTTGCACCTGACATTAAATGTTGCACCTGACATTAAATGATGCACCAGGTATTAAATGTTGCACTTGACATTAAATGATGCACCTAACATTAAATGATGCACCTGACATTAAATGATGCACCTGGTATTAAATGATACACCTGACATTAAATGATGCACCTGACAGTAAATGTTGCACCTGACATTAAATGATTCACCTGGTATTAAATGATGCACCTGACATTAAATGATGCACCTGACAGTAAATGTTGCACCTGACATTAAATGATTCACCTGGTATTAAATGATGCACCTGACATTAAATGATGCACCTGGTATTAAATGATGCACCTGACATTAAATGTTGCACCTGACATTAAATGATGCACCTGGTATTAAATGATGCACCTGACATTTAATGTTGCACCTGACATAAATGTTACATCTGACATTAAATGATGCACCTGGTATTAAATGATGCACCTGACATTAAATGATACACCTGACATTAAATGATGCACCTGACATTAAATGATGCACCTGGTATTAAATGATGCACCTGACATTAAATGTTGCACCTGGCATTAAATGATGCACCTGGTATTAAATGATGCACCTGACATTAAATGTTGCACCTGGTATTAAATGATGCACCTGACATTAAATGATGCACCTGGTATTAAATGATGCACCTGGTATTAAATGATGCACCTGGTATTAAATGTTGCACCTGGCATTAAATGATGCACCTGACAGTAAATGATGCACCTGACATTAAATGTTGCACCTGGTATTAAATAATGCACCTGACATTAAATGATACCCCTGACATTAAATGATGCACCTGGTATTAAATGATGCACCTGACAGTAAATGATGCACCTGACATTAAATGTTGCACCTGGTATTAAATGATGCACCTGACATTAAATGATGCACCTGACATTAAATGATGCACCTGACATTAAATGATGCACCTGGTATTAAATGATGCACCTGGTATTAAATGATGCACCTGGTATTAAATGATGCACCTGACATTAAATGATGCACCTGGTATTAAATGTTGCACCTGGTATTAAATGATGCACCTGACATTAAATGTTGCACCTGACAATGAATGATGCACCTGACATTAAATGATGCACCTGACATTAAATGTTGCACCTGACATTAAATGATAAAGCCGCCCAGCTAGCTCAGTTGGAAGCACACAAGTCTACTGATCGAGGAGTCGTTGGATGGGGCATAATTATTTCTACGGTCATTCTTCCTCCTACGACTGATTCTTTATTATGTAGGGCAGATGTTAGTCACTGGCGAAAGTATGTGCTTAGTAATTACATTGTGTAGTTAACAGCTAAATCCAGAGATTTACCTTTCCTGGAACAATGAGTAGGTGGACTGATCGCCGTTATATGACCTATACAATGTGTTGCTATGGCGTTAAAATCATCAAAAACAAACAAACAATTGATTAAATGATGCACCTGACATTAAATGATGCACCTGGTATTAAATGATGCACCTGACATTAAATGATGCACCTGACATTAAATGATGCACCTGGTATTAAATGATGCACCTGACATTAAATGATGCACCTGACATTAAATGATGCACCTGGTATTAAATGATGCACCTGACATTAAATGATGCACCTGGTATTAAATGATGCACCTGACATTAAATGATGCACCTGGTATTAAATGTTGCACCTGACATTAAATGTTGCACCTGGTATTAAATGTTGCACCTGACATTAAATGATGCACCTGGTATTAAATGTTGCACCTGACATTAAATGTTGCACCTGGTATTAAATGATGCACCTGACATTAAATGTTGCACCTGGTATTAAATGATGCACCTGACATTAAATGATGCACCTGGTATTAAATGATGCACCTGGTATTAAATGTTGCACCTGGTATTAAATGTTGCACCTGACATTAAATGTTGCACCTGACATTAAATGATGCACCTGACATTAAATGATGCACCTGACATTAAATGATGCACCTGGTATTAAATGATGCACCTGGTATTAAATGATGCACCTGACATTAAATGATGCACCTGGTATTAAATGTTGCACCTGGTATTTAATGATGCATCTGACATTAAATGTTGGACCTGGTATTAAATGATGCACCTGGTATTAAATGTTGCACCTGACATTAAATGTTGCACCTGGCATTAAATGATGCACCTGGTATTAAATGATGCACCTGACATTAAATGATGCACCTGACATTAAATGATGCAACTGACATTAAATGATGCACCTGACATTAAATGATGCACCTGACATTAAATGATGCACCTGGTATTAAATGATGCACCTGGTATTAAATGTTGCACCTGGTATTAAATGATGCACCTGACATTAAATGTTGCACCTGACATTAAATGATACACCTGACATTAAATGATGCACCTGACATTAAATGATGCACCTGACATTAAATGATGCACCTGGTATTAAATGATGCACCTGGTATTAAATGTTGCACCTGGTATTAAATGATGCACCTGACATTAAATGATGCACCTGACATTAAATGATGCACCTGACATTAAATGATGCACCTGGTATTAAATGATGCACCTGGTATTAAATGATGCACCTGGTATTAAATGATGCACCTGACATTAAATGATGCATCTGACATTAAATGATGCACCTGGTATTAAATGATGCAACTGGTATTAAATGTTGCACCTGGTATTAAATGATGCACCTGACATTAAATGATGCACCTGGTATTAAATGATGCACCTGGTATTAAATGTTGCACCTGGTATTAAATGATGCACCTGACATTAAATGATGCACCTGACAATGAATGATGCACCTGACATAAAATGTTGCACCTGACATTAAAAGATACACCTGACATTAAATATTGCACTTGGCACCTGGCAATAAATGTTGCACCTGACAATGAATGATGCACCTGACATTAAATGTTGCACCTGACATTAAATGATAAAGCCGCCCAGATTGCTCAGTTGGAAGCACACAAGTCTACTGATCGAGGAGTCGTTGGATGGGGCATAATTATTTCTACGGTCATTCTTCCTCCTACGACTGATTCTTTATTATGTAGGGCAGATGTTAGTCACTGGCGAAAGTATGTGCTTAGTAATTACATTGTGTAGTTAACCGCTAAATCCAGAGATTTACCTTTCCTGGAACAATGAGTAGGTGGACTGATCGCCGTTATATGACCTATACAATGTGTTAGTATGGCGTTAAAATCAACAAAAACAAACAAACAATTCATTAAATGATGCACCTGGTATTAAATGTTGCACCTGGTATTAAATGTTGCACCTGGTATTAAATGTTGCACCTGACAGTAAATGATGCACCTGACATTAAATGATGCACCTGACATTAAATGATGAACCTGGTATTAAATGATGCACCTGGTATTAAATGATGCACCTGGTATTAAATGATGCACCTGACATTAAATGATGCACCTGACATTAAATGATGCACCTGACAGTAAATGATGCACCTGACAGTAAATGATGCACCTGGTATTAAATGATGCACCTGACAGTAAATGATGCACATGACAGTAAATGATTCACCTCGTATTAAATGATGCACCTGACAGTAAATGATTCACCTGACATTAAATGTTGCACCTGACATTAAATGATGCACTTGGTATTAAATGATGCACCTGACATTAAATGATGCACCTGGTATTAAATGATGCACCTGACATTAAATGATGCACCTGACATTAAATGATGCACCTGACATTAAATGATGCACCTGGTATTAAATGATGCACCTGACATTAAATGTTGCACCTGGTATTAAATGATGCACCTGACATTAAATGATTCACCTCGTATTAAATGATGCACCTGGTATTAAATGATGCACCTGACATTAAATGTTGCACCTGGTATTAAATGATGCACCTGACATTAAATGATGCACCTGGTATTAAATGATGCACCTGACATTAAATGATGCACCTGACATTTAATGATGCACCTGGTATTAAATGATGCACCTGACATTAAATGTTGCACCTGGTATTAAATGATGCACCTGACATTAAATGATGCACCTGACATTAAATGATGCACCTGGTATTAAATGATGCACCTGACATTAAATGTTGCACCTGGTATTAAATGATGCACCTGACATTAAATGATGCACCTGGTATTAAATGATGCACCTGACATTAAATGTTGCACCTGCTATTAAATGATGCACCTGACATTAAATGATGCACCTGGTATTAAATGATGCACCTGGTATTAAATGTTGCACCTGGTATTAAATGATGCACCTGGTATTAAATGATGCACCTGACATTAAATGTTGCACCTGGTATTAAATGTTGCACCTGGTATTAAATGATGCACCTGGTATTAAATGATGCACCTGGTATTAAATGATGCACCTGACATTAAATGATGCACCGGACATTAAATGATGCACCTGACATTAAATGTTGCACCTGGTATTAAATGTTGCACCTGGTATTAAATGATGCACCTGACATTAAATGATGCACCTGACATTAAATGTTGCACCTGACATTAAATGATGCACCTGACATTAAATGATGCACCTGACAGTAAATGATACACCTGACATTAAATGATGCACCTGACATTAAATGATGCCCCTGGTATTAAATGATGCACCTGACATTAAATGATGCACCTGACATTAAATGATGCACCTGACAGTAAATGATGCACCTGACATTAAATGTTGCACCTGGTATTAAATGTTGCACCTGCTATTAAATGATGCACCTGGTATTAAATGATGCACCTGACATTAAATGATGCACCTGACATTAAATGATGCACCTGACATTAAATGTTGCACCTGCTATTAAATGATGCACCTGGTATTAAATGATGCACCTGACATTAAATGATGCACCTGACATTAAATGATGCACCTGGTATTAAATGATGCACCTGACATTAAATGATGCACTTGACAGTAAATGATGCACCTGACATTAAATGATGCACCTGGTATTAAATGATTCACCTCGTATTAAATGATGCACCTGACATTAAATGATACACCTGACATTAAATGATGCACCTGGTATTAAATGATGCACTTGACAGTAAATGATGCACCTGGTATTAAATGATGCACCTGACAGTAAATGATTCACCTGACAGTAAATGATGCACCTGGTATTAAATGATGCACCTGACAGTAAATGATGCACCTGACATTAAATGTTGCACCTGACAGTAAATGATGCACCTGACAGTAAATGATGCACCTGACAGTAAATGATTCACCTGACAGTAAATGATGCACCTGGTATTAAATGATGCACCTGACATTAAATGATGCACCTGACATTAAATGATGCACCTGGTATTAAATGATGCACCTGGTATTAAATGATGCACCTGGTATTAAATGATGCACCTGACATTAAATGATGCACCTGGTATTAAATGATGCACCTGACATTAAATGATTCACCTGGTATTAAATGATGCACCTGGTATTAAATGATGCACCTGACAGTAAATGATGCACCTGGTATTAAATGATGCACCTGGTATTAAATGATGCACCTGACAGTAAATGATGCACCTGGTATTAAATGATGCACCTGACATTAAATGTTGCACCTGGTATTAAATGTTGCACCTGGTATTAAATGATGCACCTGACAGTAAATGATGCACCTGACATTAAATGATGCACCTGGTATTAAATGATGCACCTGGTATTAAATGATGCACCTGACAGTAAATGATGCACCTGACAGTAAATGATTCACCTGACAGTAAATGATTCACCTGACAGTAAATGATGCACCTGACAGTAAATGATGCACCTGACATTAAATGTTGCACCTGGTATTAAATGTTACACCTGACATTAAATGATGCACCTGACATTAAATGATGCACCTGACAGTAAATGATGCACCTGGTATTAAATGTTGCACCTGGTATTAAATGATGCACCTGGTATTAAATGATGCACCTGACATTAAATGATGCACCTGGTATTAAATGATGCACCTGGTATTAAATGTTGCACCTGGTATTAAATGATGCACCTGACATTAAATGATGCACCTGGTATTAAATGATGCACCTGACATTAAATGTTGCACCTGGTATTAAATGATGCACCTGGTATTAAATGATGCACCTGACATTAAATGATGCACCTGGTATTAAATGATGCACCTGACATTAAATGATGCACCTGGTATAAATGATGCACCTGACATTAAATGATTCACCTGCTATTAAATGATGCACCTGACATTAAATGATGCACCTGACATTAAATGTTGCACCTCGTATTAAATGATACACCTGACATTAAATGATGCACCTGACATTAAATGATTCACCTGGTATTAAATGTTGCACCTGACATTAAATGATTCACCTGGTATTAAATGATGCACCTGACATTGAATGATGCACCTGACATTAAATGATTCACCTGGTATTAAATGATGCACCTGACATTAAATGATGCACCTGACATTAAATGATGCACCTGGTATAAATGATACACCTGGTATTAAATGATACACCTGACAGTAAATGATTCACCTGGTATTAAATGATGCACCTGACATTAAATGATGCACCTGACATTAAATGATGCACCTGACATTAAATGATGCACCTGACATTAAATGATGCACCTGACATTAAATGATGCACCTGGTATTAAATGATGCACCTGGTATTAAATGAAGCACCTGACATTAAATGATGCACCTGACATTAAATGATGCACCTGACATTAAATGATGCACCTGACATTAAATGATGCACCTAACATTAAATGATGCACCTGACATTAAATGATGCACCTGACATTAAATGATGCACCTGACATTAAATGATACACCTGACAGTAAATGATGCACCTGACATTAAATGATGCACCTGACATTAAATGTTGCACCTGGTATTAAATGATGCACCTGGTATAAATGATACACCTGACAGTAAATGATGCACCTGACAGTAAATGATGCACCTGGTATAAATGATACACCTGACAGTAAATGATGCACCTGACAGTAAATGATGCACCTGGCATTAAATGTTACACCTGACAGTAAATGATGCACCTGGCATTAAATGTTACACCTGACAGTAAATGATGCACCTGACAGTAAATGATGCACCTGGCATTAAATGTTACACCTGACATTAAATGTTGCACTTGACATAAAATTTTAGACTTATTGTCGCACCACATACCATGTCATATTTAGCATCTAAATTGTATTTAAAACTTGTTACCAGTTTGCCTGTCTGAGAGCATTGTATATGATATTGCGGTACCTGTGTAGTTGAACACATTGTATTTAAAACTATGTCTGACAAAGTTTTATCGGGCAATATTTCCGGGTTAATATTACTGTACGCCATAATTTTTACATAATTTTAATCATGTAGATTAACGTTTTATGAATATCTTTTTTCAAATCAAGTTAAGGATCTATCATTTGTTGAAATTGAAAAAAATCTATCAAGTGGGTGGGGTAACTAATTATATCAAAATATCCATAAATTCTAAATAATTTTAATTTATTTTGTAAGTGATGCATTAAGTGTATAGATGAGATAGTGAAAATATAAAGAACTCAACAAATAAGACATTTAGAAAGAAACGAAAACATTTATCCTAACCTGGAAATGGCCTTACGAACGTCGGTCCAAACACATATTTAAAGTTCTTTTTTCATAATTCCAAAAGATGTAATAGAATGTCCATATAACATTTTACAATGTCCTAGGGTGAATCACATAATAAGTGTTTCCAAAATGTAAATTTGATAATTGATCACAACACTCTTCACACATGATTTTATTTTCAATTTCACACAGGAACCCGATAAATTTTTCCTTCTTATTACACACATAGAACATACAATATGAGTAGAAAATTGCACTGGGAACTTGTGTGTAAACTGTAATTTAAAACGTGTAATGTTTGGTAATGTTTGTGTTGAGATGAATTATCAAATTTACATTTGGGAAATACTTTTTGTGTAATTTACCCTAAGACATTGTAACATGTTACATAGACAACCTATATCAACATTTGGATTTATGAAAAAAGAACTGTAAATATGTGTTTGGATTGACGTTCGGAAGGCTATTCTAAGGTGAGGTTAAATGTTTTCATTTCCTTCTAAATATCTTATTTGTTGATTTTTTTTATTTTCGCTATCACATCTATACATTTAATGCATCACTTACAAAATATATAAAAATTATTTTAGAATTAATGGATATTATAATAGTTTAGTCACCACACCCACTTCATAGATTTTTTTCAATTTCAAATCCCGATACACCCTTAATTATAAATATACTATACCTCTTATTTTACGAGCTTATATGTAAGGGCTTGCAAGGTAAGTTACTGAAATATCATTATGCCTTTCTCATTCCTTAGTTATTTCCCTTCCACTATTTTGTTATTCCTTTACTACCAATTGTAAATCAAAGTATTGAAATACAGAAAGACTTTCGGGCACATTGAAACCTAACAAATCCATACTAATGATTACTCCTTAAACAATAGGCCTAGATTCAAGTACGAATCGAGCAGTGCAAAAAATGCGGGCGAAATGTTAATTCTTCCTGTATTACTATCAGTTCAAAATACAAAGATTTTATTTGCCTCTTCTTTTCATACAAATCTTAAAGTACAGTTTTCCCTGTACACTTTGTCACTTTGCATACAAATTCTGTAGGTATTATAATTATGGTACAATACTGTAAAACAACTTAAACTTCAAGTAATACAATTAATGACCCAAGTATCATAAACTTTAATAGCTACAGACACTATCAAAGTACAAATTATTTTATTGCTCATACTACATAAACTTCTCAACATGGAATATAAACCTTTGATTTGCTGTGGTCAATATTAACACTTCATTGATCACTATGTACATGTATATTGCTTGACTGCCCCCCTTCCAAGCGCTTATCAATTGATGTAAACATGTCTGCTGACGGAACTACTTATATCGCTAAGAAATTGACTGCGTAGAATATCAGAGACACGTGTACCAGTCCACGGTTAAACTGATCAGGCATTTGAATCGTCGACAGTTTTCGACTTGTGGTATAAGTTAAGCCTTCGGCGAAATCGCCGAAAGTCTAAAAATCGTGTAATTTTTGTACAACCTCTGTACAACAGCAGCAAACATCGACCCAGCTTGGCTATAATGCAAATATTAACATAAAAATGCTATAGAATTTCCCAAATATTATACAATTGTAAGCATCAAAGCCGATGTTAACAGCTTACCTTTTCTATCAGTACTTTATTTACCTGCCAGGAAGTTTACTCAGTTACGTCTCTGACTGGCAAAACTGGAATCTTTGGCTCGATTTTCACGGGCGAGACTTTGATTCATTTATTTAAACAGAACACCAAACAATGTAGTTGTAGGTATGATTTTATATTATGGAATCGGTAGCTCACTATGGCTGATGACGTCATCAAAGGTATAATTTCTTGTAAAAAACAAGACTGGTATTTCTGTTACCCCCGTGCACTCGTAAGCACTGGTAAGTACCCCATGCTGATTTACAATATATAATATTTTCAGCTTGATATAAATGTTAATCCACCAATCATGCATAATCATTGTCTCATTAGGTTAAGTACCATTCTGGGTAACCTGCCCTTTATCATACTCGTCATAGAGTCAGGCAAAGCGCAATAATGGCGGCGCCCACACTCGGCATCTTCAGGTCACAGAGTTTCTTTTTATTTTGCAGTATGTTTTCTGACGATGGTCGATTTGGTTGGAGTTCAATACTAAGTAGGTCATTCGAGTTCGATTTGCTTTGTGCGCTTAAATTAAGCGAACGATTATCCAAAAACAAGGTCTACAAAGTGGACACGATTCGTACATTGACTATTTCGCGTTAGAATTTCTGATACTTTATTTAGCATAAATATAACTTAACGACTAAAATAAGGTATCCATTGTTATTCTTGAACAAAGCTCCTTTGATTAATACCTATATAGTGAAAAATGTTCATTAAAAACAAAATTATCCAATATCTTGTACAATATACAATACATCGGGCGTCGCCATTATTCTGCTTTGCCTGACGTACTTTTACCCATCAAAGTACGACTGGAAACCAGACATGTTAAGTGCGATACCAGGCCCAAGCGAACTATAAAATTGATTTCCATGTCTTTGTCTGGAAAGCATAAATAATTACATAATTGACTACCCATAAATATAACACACAAAACACTATATTTTGTGACTGAGCCAACAGGCACGCGTCCTACCACTAGACTATGGCTTTAACTGCTGTATTAGTAATATGTCCGGGTCAAACAAACTGTTAAAATGTCTGTAATATCGTTGTCTGGAACTCTACATATTTATTGTTCAATAAACATAAAAAATAATGGAACAAATTAGTTTTGTCTTACATGTCATGTTCTATTAACATTGAAGTATGAAAATATCAGCCAGGGTTCGTAAATGCATTAAATGTTCATATAATAAGTATGCAAATATGCATTTTTGGTTATTTTAATGTTGGTGTTTGATTAATTCTTACAGACTTTTACTTGAGGTGCATTAAACAAGTGCTCACGGTACTTATTCACATTTTACGGTTGTGTATAACAGTAGGCTCCGCACCGAATTTCGAATCTTTGTTCAGAAAGGATTGCTGGTTAAAGCCTTTCCTGTCTGGTTATACCCGCTCATAAAAAATTGACATTAGTATCCATCTCCCTTCATTAATAAGGTTTAAAGAGAAGTTGTCGGCCTAGTAGAAGTGTTGGTGAGAAATGGTTTTTGACAAAGGTCCAGTAAAGCTAATTCAGGTGAGCTGGTCGCCGTAAAATTACTGTAATTTTGATGACCGGGCGTAAACCCCATTTTCAAAAAGGTAATAAAAAGGTATACACTGTTATTAAAGATTATTGAAATAAAGCTATCGAAATATAACATGCATTGGAGACATAATAAACCTTTCAAGTCATTTTGCTTTATAATTTGCTCGATTCGTTCAAAATCTCGAGGTAATCTAGAAAACTAGAACCGTTGTGGGGTTGGGAGAACTAAGAAAACCATTGTATATCGAGCGCTAAACGAACACTATTGTAACTCCCTTTATTTTCAAATGGAGTTACAATAGTGTTTAGTTCAGCCCTCGATATCTTCTCACAAGAAGAGTCATTGTCGATGGGCTGAAATGCAAACATCTCTTGAATATAGAGGTTACGAGTGGATTGAAGTAAGCTACATTAACAAGCAAACCATCGAGGCGGTTAAACTTATCAGTTTTATTTATTTATTTGTACTGGGTATAACGCCGTGTCAACACATTTTCGGCGTCCAGCGCACCTAACCCTTGTCTATAACCAGTACTCACCTACCCTTCCACAAAACCGGACACTTCTCCATATACCTTATTATTGGAAAAAAATTGACATAATTGTCAAATTTTCATGAAAGTTTATAACCTCTCCGGGTAGGATTCGAAATCCAGGCGCGCTACCAACTGCGCTACTGACCCAGGTTTCAGATGGTCTGTTACTATAGTAGGGGTTAGCATAAAAGAGGTACAGTTATAAGTTCTAAAACTTTGCAGACTCTCTAAATTGTTGTATGTTACTGTGCATTAGAAATAGAAGACAAAAAGATCTATTATTAATATAAACATAGGCGGATCCAGCGGAGGCTTCAGGGGATCCCGCCCCCTGAAATTTTCAAAATGTACCCGTCCATTTTTTTAAATGTTTTTTTTCAAATCTTACAAAATTTTATAGTACATATAATACGATTGTTTATGCACCAAAATGTCCATAATAGTCCGGTATATAAACTACAAAAATCGACTGAACCGTGCATGGAATGATGTAGAAAATGTTTTTGCATTTTCTTGAAGCTAAGACACTGTAGTTTACGAAACTGGATGATGCCACTTCGGCACTCTTGGGCAACTCTCAAAATTCAAGATGGCGGACAAAATGGCGGACGAGAGCTGATTAATGTATAATAAGTCCATCTTTATCATAGTCTGATAATTTAAAGAGCTAAAATTAGTCTAACATTACCTGCAGTTTTATTTCATGCAATTTTGGAACCCTTCATTTTTTCCAATCCAAGATGGCGGACAAAATGGCGGATTAAAGCTACATTTGTCGAGAATATCATAACACAATGAGCAGAATCGTACACTGAGTCGTATCAAAAAAGTTTAATGTATTTTTGTAGTAATTACTCTTTAGTTTAGTTTATAAAACTGGTTGATGCTACACTGGCATCATTTGGCAATTCCCAAAATCCTAGATGGCGGCTAGAATGGCGTAAATAACTAGCTGTCGGGTATATATCAACCACAATGAGCTAGGTCATAGACTGGGGTATACAAAATGATTTCAATGCATTTTATTTCGTAGTTAATCCACTTTTGTTTATGTAACCAATTGATGCCATGCTGGTATTCTTTGATAACTTCAGGAATCCACCAAGATGGTGGTCAAAATGAATTATAAGAGCTGGACAGTTAATTTCAAGTCACATAAATAGACATAACTCCACACTAATGGGTATACAGCAACATGTTAAGGTTCTTTATATCTCTTGGTCTTGCGAATATTAAATCATTGATACTATAGCTTGTCAGTTGACTCTAGAAACAAATTGTTTCTAAGATGGCAATTTAGAGGCATTATTCTTATAATATTTAATTCATTGAACAACATAGGTTGTAATACGATGTTTAAATATCCTTAGAGTAACGACCACTTTTACATAATATTATATGTTTGCCACTTCAATAATCAATATGTACTAAAAAGAGGTTATAAACAAAGAAAAAGACAAATGATATTGAAAATATTGTGTGCATGTTCTATTATCTTTCTAGGTATTCTAAGAATATATTAATGCCTAAGCAATTGATAGGAATTCTGTTGACATTGTAACACATTTTGATAGTAAATAAGAGAAATTGCAAAAGGATTTCAAGTTCGATCTTGACATCAGATATCACAACTGTATCATACGTGTTCTTTATTTCAAAGTAAATGACTCTATCTATCCATTGATCAAAAAGAGGAAATATCTAAAGCAAATTTTCATCACAAGTTTGTAGTATAATTTGTTTTTAACTACAAAGACAGAGAGAAATTAAGTCGCGTAGATGCCAATTCTATAAGCGTATACACTGCTATTTGAACCCAGTGTCCAGCTCATGATTTAGCAAATAGTTTTACCCTGTGCAACATGGTGGTTTTAAGGGATTCACCAGTTACAAAACATGGCCAAGTAGAAAACTTAGAAATGTCTTGTTTCACTTAAGTCTAAATATCTTGAAAGAACACATAACATATCTGATGCATCAGTGTCAAAAGTTCAAACAGGTCTGATAACTAAACACAATTGGAGTATATTTATTATCAACTGCAAAGTCTTACCAAAGAAGGATGGTACGCTGAGACAATTTGTCAATCTCGTACGTTATATTCAAATAAGTTCCACTCCAAACATTATAGACGATGCATTGCAAGATATGGTGATTCTCCATTTGTTCGGTAAAATTACAAATATGTTTAATCGCATTAACCTTTAAGACTTGGTACGAGAAGCACAGACAACAAAATTGTACAACAAATGATCTATCTTTGTTGCTGCAATTTGCTGAGCACCAAAAATATCTGACGACATTGGTGTGCTGATACTCATTTTGAAATATCTATCTTGTAAGAGTGACACTATAACAATGGGTTCAACTAACATTCGTTCAAAAAGCAATGTTACAAGTCAGTCAGTTATTGACAATGTAAAGAGAGTACATAGCTAGCATGGATGTAAAATATGCTTTTAAAGCTGGTTCACCTATCCTACATCAAAAGTGAAGAAAGTTATGCTATCTTTTGGCCATAAGTTATTACCCACTTGGATACTTTCTAAAGATAATAATCATTTATATGTTAAGTTTACCATTGCATGTGATGTGCTTAGGGGGTATTCTAATTTAGTCTAGTTTAGTCAAGTCAGACTGTATCATTGTTTGTGTAATGATAATAATAGAGCTCAATCAATTAGTTTCTTCCTCATTTTTAATTAGCACATGCTTATTTTGCAATGTTTCAGTTTATTTTTACT
This sequence comes from Mactra quadrangularis, assembly GCA_025267735.1. NCBI lineage: Eukaryota > Metazoa > Mollusca > Bivalvia > Venerida > Mactridae > Mactra > Mactra quadrangularis. Next base: position 9,702,883 of record CM046300.1, read on the forward strand.
GCATCAAAAATTTTCAACTAAAAGGATTATAAGCTTTTCAAATATCCACACATATTGCAATCTTAAACAAAATGATTGCCCTTTATAGTGGTCCTATAATAAATTGTCTTGTAAACTGTATATTAACCCCATTTTATTTTCCCGTTTTTCTTTATTTTAATGGCATACATTTTGGAAATTTGATTTAGTTTGTCCATTCCAATTATTAATCAAATTTTCATTTCATTAAATCCAGTAAATAAGTAACATTATTAATTAATTGTATGATATTGGACTTCAAATTCAGGGCTGATACATACGGCGTTCACTACGGCATTATAAACAAATACTCGGCCATCATGGAAAAAGTCATTTCATAAATACCTCGGTTAATATGAGATTCATGCATTTTGATTGGATCCGAATGTAAAAATGGCCAAGTTTTCTCATGAAGGCAGTGTTTTTCTTCCACACAAAAATGCTGCCATTTTGAATGTTGGTACAATCTGCGTGTTTTGATCGGGACCCTATCTGCGATCATAGTGAATTAAGTGTTTTCATAATGGCCTGTTATTTGGCTGAAAACAGTCATTAAAGCCTGAGGCCGCAAGCCGAAGGCTAATATGACTGTCTTCAACCAAATAACTTTATCATTATGAAAACACTTCATTATTTACAATACATTAATGCTAAAAGATAGAACTGGTTGAATTTGCTTCGTAACCATAATCTTGGACTCCACCTTGAATCTTGAGTTGCTAATAGATGATAAGGTGGGTAGTTTTACAAACTGGAGAGTTTAAGATTAAAAAAACACAATAAAAACACATTGAAACTTAAACCCACACGTGTTTGTTTCCGTCCATATATACTACACTATTAGATCATATCCGCCATTTTAGCCGCCATTTTGGATTTATAATTGTTTATAATAACTTTTAACTTAGTGAAATTAATCGGTTTCTTTAATGACATGAACGATTCTATAAGTAAATAAGTTTCTACCCCACTCAGTCTCTTTCTGCCAGTTTGTTCTTTATATACTGGGCTAAAAGCCTTTGTCCGCCATTTTGACGCCATTTTGACCGCCATTTTGAATTTAAAAATTTGTATATGAATAACAAAATTTATCAAACTGGATCTACAAATGTTGAAATCACTTTTGTCCTTCATTTTAAGAACATGATGTGTAAAAATACATTTTGCATGTATAATTTAGCCTCTAGCCGCCATCTTGGTCGCCATCTTGGATTCTGGGAGTTGACAAAGGATGACAAAGTGGCATCAATCGGATTTGGAACCAGTAAGACCATGTCTACCAATAAATTGAATAACATTTTCTACATCATTTCGTGCAAGGTCATCCTTGGTGTTGGCCGGACTATACCATGTACATTTGTACATGGATGTTAAGTAGTTATAATAGAAAAATATATAAGACATGTAACTATATTTTTTCATAGTTTGTCATTCACAGAAGACTGAAGTAAGCAAGATAAGTAAATTTGCATATGCAAATTTATGCAAATGAGGTATACTATGAAAAGTAGATAAGTATAGAAAGTAAAAGGAAACACATCACACAAGTGGTATATTTGAATCCTATAGAAAATCATTAATTCTGTTGCAAGGTTTTTTATGAGTACAGATCATAAAACGGTATTGTATTTTGTAGATTTTGTAGATATCTTCTATGCAATTTAAATCTAGGTTCTGTCATGATTTTGCCGGACTAAGATGAATCTTCGTTTCTTGTTAATACAATGTATAAGTAAGCTTGAATCAGTTCATCCTAAAATCAGGAAATTTTCCAGGAAGTTTTGGAAGGCACTGTATGAATGCTATTCTCATTACTGCACATTGTATTGTGGGTGCAGATCAAAGCATAGTGTAAAACAGAAAACATGCAAAGTCTGCAAGAGTACAAATATATAATGTGCATGATACAGCTAGTGCACGGCGCTCTGATTTCTTCAAAGGACGTAAGAAACAGCATAGCTTTTTCAGTAAGAATAATTGAGTGCATTCTTTTTGTGCACCATTATATAGCTAATGAGGAAACATTGTAGTTTTTATAATTTTATAACTATTATTCCAGGTAGTACATCATTTTTGTCGCCTTAGAGAATTACATGCTTGTCATAATCAAAAGAGTCATATTGGCAATAGGGAAAAACTTCATACCTTTGAAATATGCAACGCTTTCAGATAAGTTACGTGAAATTACGAAATAAAAAATCACCACATAATGCATAAAATAGTCGCTTTAGTATTGCACATAGAGAAATTCATAATTAACCGAACATTTAGTCATAAGCCGGCATTCGTCGACAGAAACGCATTTTCCCAATCGTCTTGACTAGACAAGGGGATTGAGGCACCTTTGGAACCGGTTCCAGATAAAAAAGTTGTTTAAGCCACCAAAAATACTATGATTTGTAGTGAATACATCAGGGAGAACAGTCAATTTGGTTGACGTTGACTAAATACATGGTTATATAAATAATTATATTAACAATAATTATACATGTAAAAACATGGAAATTAGCTTAATATATCTATTATTCCAAAAAACAAAACAATTGATGTTGACCAATGCAATAGAATACAAATACATGTATAGCCCTGTTGACTTAGTTGTGCAACACTTTTGCATCCCTTTATATGGGTCCCATTTCAAGTTCGCGCTAACCTATTACAAACAAAGCCGACAGCTTCGCCCTGTGAAAAGGCATACAAAAGTTAATTTTAATTGAGGGTAATATTTACAGTGTTTAAACGTACCTTATCTGTATCAGAGTAGTGATAGTGCTGATGAGACGGTGCCATCGTAATTGGAAAAAAGGCTAACTACATGGCACTACATTCTTGTAAAAACATCTAAAATGTGGATTTTTTACAGGATTGCGGATTTTACAGCATTGTGCGATGATATGTTCGACCCTTATGGTCAACAGCTGTTAATTGCTTTTTAGTCTGTTACTATCTACTTTTGGACATTTTATCTCTTGGACTGCGAGTATCACGGTATCGCCTAAGTATTCCGCATGTGGTTTTACAGTATTTTTTCAATCGAACTGACTTGGTTATGTTCATAAGAACCCATACATTCAAATTGAGGAAATTACTGATTGTTTACTCGGTCAAGTACTTTGATGGATCACCGTCCAAAAAGTGTTGATATACGACCTGAATAAAAAAAACCCAAAACAACTTAAAATTGGCTTAAATTTGACTCGATTTTCATAGATTTTTACTAATTGTTTATTTGAACATCAAACGCAATCAATTAGCTTTAAAATGTAACTGCAACCCGACGAAAACACAAAAAAAACGTATTTTGACTTATCGTGCCATTCTATCGTCTATGGTATCGAAGAGGAATTATGTTCTGTCTATTCAATTAAGCATTAATCGGATTTTACCTTCACTGTAGAGAGTTAGAAGAAACGATTTGTTTAGTAATTAAAGATTAACTTGTCAAAGATGTTAAACCTTAAGAAATCTCCTGTCATGTCAGCATCTCATAAAACTGATTCTTTTGACAGAAAGATAATTTGCTTCGTAGACAAGGCTTAATTACTGGTATTTGTTTACGCCAATATTTTTCTTGCAACGGCACAGCGTTTTTATTGCCACCTCGTGAACTTTACTCATCGCCTTGTCGGAAAAAACTTATGTTGTTTTTAACATATGTCTTGAACACATAATCAATACTTAGCCTTTACCAAAATAGTTGTTGTGGTACATTTGTATTTGAGAAGCTTAGATAGAGACTAAGTTCAGATTTAAGGCTAAGAATGCGTTTTAGAGATTCTTTTGATACATATGTATTCCAATGCTTTTACCCCGTAGTGTCAAAGAGTTGATAAAATATAGGTTTGCATATACTGGCTATTTTATTGAAAGTGGAAATATTGTTTCGAAATCTGGAATAGTGGTACACGTATACCGTTGAAAGATGCACATTTAGAAATTAACAAATCACTGGCTTGAGTTCCATGCACTTGGGAAACTGTTAATTTCCTTGAGCGAGAAATTTTCTTAAGATTGCATTATTTCATCCGAGATTAAATCAGTATCAACAAAAGTGGATAACCACCATGTTGTGTCATTTGTTGGCCACAGACTGATGTTCAGTACATTTTTTTCTGTGAGTATATTTAACATTGTTTGACATGTAGGGTTACTAGAATGTTATTTGTCTTGAAATCAGGATATACCCATTGATTTATACCGACACAAGTTAGCATGCTGTCTGTCTGTTCATGACCAACTGGGAAATACATCAGTTGTGCACGTATCAATAACAGTTTTGTCTGTTCTGCATCAACACGTGCATCTAAGCTGAATGTTCCAGTTTATTGTGCAATCTTTTAGGAGTTTTATGTTGGGTCTTCAATCGTTTTTCTTTATTTTCGTGATTGTTACGTCGACTCCAAAAAAATACCTCAGTATAATGGGTTATTAAAGTGTTACATTTTTGTACCATAACAAGAAGTGCCACTTTGAGATCAATTAGAAAACAGCCAAATGTATGCTATATTTTTGATTAGTTTGTTTCGCCGAGTGTGCGTATTCTCACAATATGCGTGCTTTTTATAATCATTGGTGTTATGTTTTCAATTTGAAAGCAATAAATTAGGATTATTGTGGCACCAATACACTATTTATAATGGTAGAAGTTTTCTGAAGTGTAAGTAGTTCTTCCAATGGGTTTATACAACAAATGTACGTAAAACGGTGAGAATTCTTGCAGAATGTCTTTTTATTGTAATTTCTCTTATATTGTAATTTTTCTTACAGCCTATTGAAATCACACCTGCATTGCACATCTATCTGATACATGTATATAAGACTATATTTATCAACTAAACATATTTTAGTAGAATACCATGTTATTCGAATATATTATACATTAGGGCTGTCACGATACTCCAGAAGCGTACCGCGATATATTGCAATACGCTGTCATTGTACCACGATATATTGTGGGCTTTTAGATTCGTTGTTCCTCCGCTGTATTTAACAGAAAAATGCAAATCTTATATGCAGCTACTGATAGATTCTAGCCTCTTTAAGTATTTACGGTCATTTAGGACTGAGACGCGCTCCAATCGATTAAATTCTTGCAACTTCAGGTTAGATGGAATGAACAATGGTAAAACTGACGTTTCGTTACTTTTATTTCGCGAAGGGAAGACTTTTCCAATGAAATAAAAATATCGCGAAATATCGGTACATTAAAATCGTACCGCGATACGTATTGCTGCAGCTGCGTATTGCATTATACCGGTATACCGTGACAGCCCTGTTATACATGTATGAAATGGAATTCACTTTATTCGCTATACAAATAAGTTTTTGTTTTTTGTGGGGTTTTTTAACGTCGCATTCAACACATATTTAGGTCATAAACACGACGGCCAGCTCTTCCTACTATAAGTTTCCTGGACACTTATCTATCACCTGCACTAACTTACCCAACCACGAGGCCGACAACTCATGTATAGGGTATGACCTGCCGCGACCGGGATTCGAACCCGCGATCTCCGGATTCGCAGTCAGACACATTCTGTACACAAACGGTCTGACTGACCTCTGTACGGAGACGCCGCGCATCACGGGTAAAACTGTTTATTTACCTGAAAACACGTGGCAATGTTTACATTCTATCAATTTCCCCCCTTCAAGTATACTGAACAAAAATAGAATGAATTTTGTGTCTACTCAATAAAATTTGACTATCCAACAAACTAACCTCATTAAATTAAACTTTTATACCGGTTGTTAAACCTTCGTCATAACGTGTTTACATCTGTCATTCTTTACACAGTAATTTGAATTCGAAACTAGGTTACACGGTTTAACTATGCACCTATACCTACAGGGGTTAAAAAGTACTTTGTATTGATAGATTTATGATCCTGTAGCTATGAGTGATCATTTATTTTACATTTCAACAACGAGTCTGTCAACAAACGAAAAAATGCAACGATTTTGTCTTCATCCGCCGCACTTTATTCTGTTGCGTACCAAACGCCGAATTTTGAGACGGTTGCGCGTCTTAGTATAGAGGTGATATCTTCACCGTCTATTTATAGAATGCAGTCAGACATGCCACGGCCGCGGCTTTCTAACTATGAAATGCGTCCCTGAATTTAGTTCATGTGGTTCATAAAACATTCAATATAGTCTCTGTTGACCAATAACTGGTATGAAAAACTTATGTATGTGAATTTTGTTCATGTCCCATATGGACAAACTTTAAAGATCTTAGACATCCCATACATCCCATACAAATGAACGGTTGATAATCTTTTATGTTTTACAAATTTATTAATTATATAGCGAGTATTGTGAATTCAATGTTACACGATGCATTCCATGTTCAAATAGTACGGTGTTTTAAGTCTTTGTATCAAATTTATGGAATAGACTTACGATATTTTTTATCGTAAGATGTTATGTTTTAAATACAAGTTTAGCTTAGCTCGATTGTGATACAAGTTCATATAAGTCAGATAATTCACTTTCGAGTCCCCTTCCTGATCTCCAAGTACTGGTTTATAGGATTTTTTTGCTCAAGGAAACGACGAGGTTAGTTTCGAGTTTGAATTGAATCAACACTGAGCTGGCTATATGAGAATATTTTATGTGAAGGACATACTGAACTCCATTCTATGTAATGTAATGTCATTGTTCACCGACTTTACAGCTATTACCCTTGGTCATCGGGCTACTGGTTTCTATCTATCTCACAATGGAGTCTTTTACTCCGCTTATTAGTACAGACGAAAAAATTGGGGCAACGGAATTATACCACCTTCGCAGGTACCCATTTACACCTGGGTGGAGTGAAGCAATCGCAGGTGAATTTCTTGCTCAAAGAAATTAGCAGTGCTCCTAGTGGGATGCATTTGCATGGCTAAATAATTAGATGGATAAAACACAATAACACGACATTTGTATTTGGAATAAACGTTTGTTTTTATTATTTTGCTTATAAAAATAGACAAAAGTCAAACTATATAAAATGGAGAAACTAAATAATTCTAAATGAACATAACAAGTAACAAATTACCTTCACAAATCCTTCAGACATTTTATAACTCAACAATACATGTACTACATACAACTAATCACATAATTAAACACACGATACATTGACCTATTGCTATATTCAAACAAATATGACGTTTTTTGATACATTACTTTTTTTTCAACCATCTTTGATAAAGAGGGTTTTTACACCTTTATTTCAAGCGAATTGGTAGAGTGGTTAAAACATACACATTCTCTCTGAATCCTTAGTTTTACTAAAATGTATATTTACATCAGTCAAAATTTTGTCTGACTGTTTAACACCGGCGTTAAATGTTAGAGCTTGCATTTTACTTTATTAAAAAGGATAAGATTTTTAAAAAGTACAGTTAACAGTGCGTTTTTTAAGATTTTGTAATAAATATCCACATTTTTGCTTGAAATAACATTATGATTAGAAATCTCTTACTATGTGTACTATAGATAAAATTAGAGCTGTTAGAAAAGCCAAAGTAAGTTTGCAAAATTTCCGGAATCACAAAATATTCTGGACTATGTTATGTATATTGTATAGTTCACCTACCGACACGCACATCGGCTAAGCCAAGATAAAGGGTACCTCTTCAGTCTCACATAGGCCAATTTTCAGACCCCATCAGAGTGCAGATTCTTTTAAAGTAATATACAGACATGTCTATTAGGCACTAATTTCCAAAAGATCTTGGATGGAACGTGTAGAACAAAAAAGTTAAGAACGGTTGAATAGATGTACCCAAGGGGCCTACGGACTCTACATGGTAATTTATATCACCACACGAAAAATTAGAAAGATGTATATTTCTTATAAAAAATTTGTTATTTAGTTTTATAAACATGTACTTTAAAATTTTGAAGAGAATCCACGCCCACTCTCTCCTTGTCTGCAACATTTACTGAGGTCAAAAGTGCAAATACCCCAAAATACACAGGAAGTGTTAAGTTTCAATTTACATATAGATGAGAAAAAAGAAACGAAACTGATTTTTTATATTTGAAAGTATTCGAAGATGTAGACAACACATTTAGAACATGTTTGATATGAATAATATGGTTTTGCTGACCCTTAAAAAGAAAATTATATAATTGGAAACCAGGGCTACGGACTCTACACGGTAATTCATATCACCACTAGAAAAAATTAGATAGACGTATATGTCTTATATATGATTTATAATAAGTTTGATATTTATGTATTTATCAATTTAGAAGTGAATCTACACTGACTCTCATTGTTTGCAACATTTACCATGGTCAAAAGCGCAAATACTCAAAATACACAGGGAATGTAAAGTTTGAATTTACATCTAAATGAGAAAAAAGAAACAAAACTGATTTTTTATATTTGAAAGTATTCGAAGATGTAGACAACACATTCAGAACAAGTTTGATATGAATAATCATATGTTTCTTGACCAAATGAAGAAAATCATAAAATGGAATTATCAGGGGCTACGGACTCTACATACTGACTTGATTGTATTTAGTAGTTAGAAGAAAGTAGTTTAATGTAAATTGACCTGTGGAATAATATTCTTTTGATACAGTATTAATTTTCTGACTTTTGAAAAAGATGAGCAACAATATGAAGAAACAATTCCTTTACTTTACTTGAGAAAACACGAAAAAATGTATGTTTTTTAGTAACATAAAATGTCAAAACAAAACAAAGTCCTGAATTTTCAACCTGTTTCTATGTATATTTCAACAACAAAAATCTATCAAATAAATTATCTCTATACATATATAAGTTTGGGAGTAAAAATACAAAAGAATGAATTATTAGAAAATTAACATGGGGCTACGGACTCTACACCACACCAGTATCTGTTTCTATCACATATTTAAAGCTGTTTTGTTTTGTTTTAAGTGTAATTATCCTTTAAAAAACAATAAACTTCAACTTACAAACACTACAAATATATATTTAAGTATCTTCTGAAATGTCTAATGTATCAGTTTGACCATTAAAGAAATCTATCAGAAAATTTATAAATTACGTCAAATTTAACATTATTTTCAACAGAATGAAGATTGTCAAGACATACAGTATTTAGATGCATAGCTAGTCAGCACAAGTACGAAACTAAGAAAATTAGAAAAGTTTTATAATTTTCCTGTGTGAAAAAAGATATAAATATATCAGGGGCTACGGACTCTACAGGGCTACGGACAGCACTTATTTGTCTTTAGATTTTTTTTGTTCTTCTTCTGATTTAATTCCTTTCCTGCATTACCTACATGGCACAACCAAAAACAGAAAACGTAATACAACAGCAGCTATGTTTCTTTATATTAAGTCAGCACACAGTTTAAAACAGGGGCTACGGACTCTACATAAAATTTACAATGTTCAGTAGTTATTTTCCAAAAAGAAAATGCATATGCTCTAAAAACTTCATTTTGGTTAGATAAAAATAATTATAAACTGTAATAGTAAAAAGGTGATACAAGTGAAATAAAGCAGTAACATTGTTTTAAAGTCTATCAAAGATGGTAATGTAAAACTCTTACTTGCGTTACAAGGGTACATGTTTACTATTTCATGAATATTTTCTTAAATATTGATTATAAATAAATTTCGTAAAAAATACCGTATACCTGTATGTCAGTCAGAGATAGAAAACACATCAAAATAACTGTAACCAACAAACACTTTTCAAAACAACTGATGAAAAAAGAACAAAACCTCAGTGAGACTCAAAAACAGTGTAAAAACAGGGTTTTTAGGGAATATAATCCTAAATAATTCAAAAAATGGTTATAGAACATATATAAAACTATACATCATCAGAAAGCTCTCAAGATAACGTGTTGGGAAAAAATACTCTTCATTTAATTTAAAATGAACTTTTCAGAATATTTCAATGTAACATTGGCAAAATCAAAAGGTCCCATTTATCTTGGCTTAGCCGACATACATTCAAACAATAAAACAAAGCATAAAACAGTAAACACACACTTAATTTTCAAGGTCCCAAAACTCACTATGTAAGTACAGTTAATTTTATCTTTCTACTAAACATTTATTTTACAATTATTATACACGAAACACGTATATATAATAAATAAATAAAATACAACAAAATATGTTTAAATATTCTATTTTGTAATGATATCGCAATTGTCTTTTGACATATGATATATATAATTACATAAATTATATATTTGGCCGGATGAATGTAAGACTTTCCAGTTTTGGTACTAAAAATAAATTCATTTATGTCAAACTTACGCCATTTTGATATCTATTAATTTATATAAGTACATCATTTGTTAATGCTTGTCACGCATCCCATATTCATAACAATAGTGCGCACTTGGTGATGCAAATAGGGATTATTCGACAAAAAGGAGAAAATGGTATACAAGTGAAAAAAGTTTTTAAAGAGAAGATTGTGGTAAAAATTTAAATGGAGATACAGTACGTGAATGTTATTAGGTTTGTGATAGACAACAAATGTGGTGAGCAAAGGTATAAAGGATGTGTAGTAAACAAGAAAATGTATAGTAATAATAATGGCAGTGGCTAGAGTTACGGTACCGTAAAAACAAAAATTCATATTCAAGGAATTGTCTGTATTGACATGTTTTCTGATGTTTATAAGTTGAAACATACATGTTATTCAGGACTCGAATTTAAGCTTGCATACTCGCAAAATGCGAGTGGATTTTGAAAATTGCAAGTAACTTTTATTTTAACTCGCAATTTTTCGCAAGTTGAAATCACCGCAAAAATATTACTGTCTTACCTAATGAGGCTGTAATCAGCATTGAAACAGCCAGATAGATCGATGGTGTAATATAATTAAGGATTCACCGTAAAACATTATTTGATATTCTTTGCTTATTCCACAGTAACACACTTGTTCTATCTGTAGTTTTAAGTATTAAGTTGCTTTCATATTGCATATACAAATACGTGTAGTTACTGTGTAATACTATTAAAAATTGGAGAGAAAAAATGCGAGTGATTTTTTCATTTTGCGAGTTGAAGTAAAATCATCTAGCAAAATTTTGCGAGTACAAGTTTTTGTTAAATTCGAGCCTTGATGTTATTATACTCTCGTAATTCTAGCATTACCTTGCTGGAGTTGTCTAGAGTTACGGCTTTCCAATAACTCTAGACCCCGAGTCTATAGAGTTACGGTGCTGTAACTCTAGCCACTGCCTATTATATATATGTTACAGGCAATATGAAAATTCAGGCATTTTGTAAATTGCCCAAATGAGTCAGGCATTTTGTAAAATACCTGAAATATCTAGGGCTTTTTTACAAATTGCCTGAAAGAGTCAGGAAAATATATTTTAATTAATATATGTAATTCTTAATGCATAATAACGGTTGAACATTATTTTCATCCAAATAATAGTAGCTAGTATTGGAAACGTTCACTGTCAAACCTTACATTTTGATTGGAGCGCACCAACATACCATATTGCAGCCAAAAACAATTGAGCTGTGGGCAGCCTGATATTGACCTTGTGCATGGTAAACTGTGTCATCATTAATTTCTTGAAAGGGAGTGTAGACGGAATCGATGGGGACTTAAATAAAGTTTGTATTACTTGCCGCTAACAACTTTTTTCTGGCATAACAGGCAGCATATATAATGTATTGTTTAGTTTTGATGCAAAGAACCTGAATTTATCATCAACCGCATTTTCTTATGAAATTGTATAACTTCAAAGAAAAGTCTTTTTTAGCATAATAATTATGAAAATGTCTTTATCAGAACCAGATTTTCCTAGATCTAAGCTCTTATATTGGTACAAAAGCTTTTAGTTGGACCTTAGACTGTTACTGTTGAACATTATGAATCTTATATGATATATTGATAACATATTACTATTTCTTGGAATTACAGTAGACATAATACACAGTTAAATTGCTACAAAATCGCAAAACATTATGTCAAGTCTACAATTTTTTAAATCAGATGGAGCTACTATGTGCTGTGAACGTAAAATTACAACATTTAGCATGTTAACATTCTTATCTGATGTTATGTTTTCCTTTGGATATCATTTTTTCTATCTGCTGTTGAAAATGATTCAGATGATCAAAGACAGTATCTTGATGAAAACAAAGGAAGAAATGACCCTATTTAAATACTATTTGGATAAGAAGGAATGAAATCCTTAATTCTCATGACCATGAACTACATTTAGGCAATGTGTAAAATAGTGAGCTATTTTTTCAGGCATTTTTAAATTGCCTAGAAATTTTGGTCATTTTACAAAATGCCTAAAATGGCCAGGTAATTTACAAAATGCCTAAACATTTCAGGCATTTTACAAATTGCCTAAATTTACAAATTGCCTGTAACATATATACGTGATACAATATACTTGAAAATGCACCAAATTGCCGTTATGTAGGCTAGTTCATTTAGTTAGCAGCAAGAAAGCAAATCAAACTTTAAGTCTAAGTACTCGTATACATGTAATCTCATTATTTTCTAAGATGGCGCACAACCAGATTCACGACGGCACCACATTTCTATGTCATATTTGTTTACCTTCCTGATTTCAACAAACTCTAAGATTGATCAGATAGTAAGAACTGTCCCTTTAGGTGAGTAAGTCAAACCATTCCATCAAAATGCAGCTTCCCTTTCCAGCTTTGTATAACATCACTTTTAATGAGATATTCTAATATGCTAAAAATCCACTTCACCAAAATTTGATCACGTGACACGCTGTTGCATTATGGTCCAACATCTTGTGATTCAGGAACCCATAGCAGGTATACAAGCCAATATATTAAGTTAAATAGAATAAAAGACCCTGGAAACAACACCCTAGATATTCGATCTAATGCTCTAGCTTTTTGTCGATCTGCAGTAAAATAGGAAAATCTTTTCTTTTTATTGTTTTCCAGTTTACTCTGAAAGAAAAGCATAAACATTTATTACGAAGTGTGTTTTATATACAATGCTCTCCAAAAAGTCACTGGATTTTTTTTTATTATAAACCGATTCATATTTCCCAAGAAATCATGAAACCAAGCAATATCTCAGCAAATTATACATCGCACCCCAAAAGATCTTAAACAATATCCTGTTTAGTATTAACTGATTCCCACACATGATCAAAGAAACCAAATGTCATCTGAGAAAATTCTAAAATCAGCCTTTATCAGTTTATCATCATATGATTTAAACGATGTTGCATAAATAAGCTTTAATTATAAAGTTTAATTCATTTGCAGTATGCATGACCAGTTTCTTATTCTTCTTTATTTTATTTATTTATTGGAGTTAACGCCGTGTCAATACAATTTAGGTCATTTTACGACGTTCAGCGCACCTTACCTATCTTTCCTGGATCATTGTCTCTAACTAGTACTCACCTACCGGAAACTTCTCCATATTATCTTATCAATGGAGGCAAATCGACATTATTGTCAAATTTTCATGGAAGGGTATAACCTCCCCGGGTGGGATTCGAACCCGCACCCCCCGGGCACGAGATTCCAAATCCCGGCGCGCTACCAACTGCGCTATCGACCCGGGTTATGATATTGAGTCTTTTTGTATTTGTAAAATAAACAAAATAATGAGTTTAGCGTACATTGTTTTCAATCAAGGCGTACAGATAATGGGTGTTGGTACCGTAGTAAAGAGCCAAACCGTAACAACATATGTAAGCATTTAAAGCGACGAAATTAGTCACTGGTCACTAATTAAATTTGGGTTAGGACCGTGTTGGCCGCCTTTGTGTGTACATGTACCTCTCTTTTGGTTGGGTTTAACGCCGTAGAATAGGTCATAACACGACAGTCAGTCAACCTACTCACCGTTCCTGAAAAGGCTATATCTCTGAATTTAGATGTTAACCAGTTACTAGGTGTATACTATCGCCAAAGACTGACGACTGCTCTATATGATTAAGAATCAGTGGTAGGACGTAGAATGGTCGTAGAAATTATTCATGACCAAACTCCAAGAGTGTATGCCCGCCTTGGAATAGAATCCACGACCTCTCGATCAATAGAAACGCGTGCTACCAACTTAGCTAGCAGTACGGCTGTTTGTATACACCTTGTTAATAAACTGATTTACAGAGACAAAATAGGTTATTGGTTGAACAATAGAAATTGCACCCAATGTTCGTAGTTGTATACCTCATATGTACATAGTGTGCCTTTGATTTGGACCGTGCCAGCCGCGCATGCGCACACCTCTTAAATATAACATTACCTCCATATCGGTGTCCTCGTTGTTACATTTACCCGGTGTTATCATACAACTTTCACGTCGTCGTCTTTTCTCTACTCGTGTGTGTACATTTACATATGCAAATTCTATTAGACCAGCAAATACAAATATAAGACAAGCTGCCATCCATACATCAATAGCTGTCAAAATAAAATACGGTATTACATGAATACAAAAGTCATTCTGTAAATTTAACAAAATCACACATTCTAACTAAATCAGTACATTTTTTTTCTTAAAAATATACAATTCGATACGACGGACGACAATGCCAATCTAGGGACGACAATGCCAAACGACATTTGTAACATGTCACATCTTCATGTGACATTTCAATGGTGTAACGTTTGGCATTGTCGCTTGTCGTATCGCATTGCCACTACATTGTATGTCATTACGCATTGTCGTGCCTCGTCTTGAAAACGTGACTTCGACAACAACTTCAGTAGTTTTGATATCAGCAAGATGAACACGACTACATTAAAATTTTGCAACTGATTAAGACTGGCTGAACTTAAACGGAATCCAGTCATCGCATATCCGAAGCATGAGACTATCAAAAACTGATTCAGGGAATTGAACAATAACCAATTTCCAAATGTTAGGTTGCTTAAATAGTTGTGCTAATTACTATAAACTTGATAAAGATAGATAGATAGATACTTTATTCAATAAACATAAGGCATGACGCCCAACAGTTTATACAAGTTATGCAAATATTACTACATAAATACAACACAGAAGTAAATATATATATATATATATATATATATATATATGGTATAAATACGTTAAATGGTATAAATCAGTAATGACGTTTAAGTATAAATACAGATACAGTTATGATGATAAATCCGGTTAGTGCATTTAGAAAATTAAGGCGATGACTCGGACTCCTAAGCCATTGAAAGATAATCAGAGCGTACTGCGGTAGAGTACATAGAATGGTTTTTAATGAGAATGTCCACCTAACCTTTATTATTTAGAACGTAATGATTACAGAGTTCCACTGTAATTTAAGATCACACATACAGTAATATATTCACATAAACTAGTAGGAAACTGGTTAATTATACTAATTCTCAAAGGAAAAATATTTAGAAATTAACTATGTGCATGTCTTCCAGATATTCTGCAACTACTGTAAAATATTGGCAAACACGTACATATATATAAAATGTTACTGATACAGTGCCCTTCAAAAGTCCTTTGCTTATGATAAACTGATTCACATTTACCAATGCAAAAGAAATATTATTGAGTCACCATAGCATATAGTACGCTCCATTTGCAGCTCAGTGAATACTCAACGTTACTTCACGCACTGCGTTATTGAGCCTAGATTTATGATATTGATCTTTACTATGAACTTTGAACAACTAATAAAAGTTAACAAAATTCCAATTTAACCCAAAATCTTTATACACATTTTCATTGGTTGAAACTATCACCTGACTAAAATGTGTATAAATAGACGGGTAAAAAACGCCGTATTTGGTTTGATCATACTAGTGACGAATGCAACCGCGAATAACGTCATATGGCTTTACTTTGTATCTAAGTTGAAGATGCTCTATGTTTACAGTTAAAAAAACATATATACACGTGTAAAATACCTATGTTTACTTTCATTTTGGTTAATTTTCCATTATTTTTCTAATGCAAAACTGTCCAACATCTTTGCATATCGACATTATGTAATTTTAGGCGTGAGATTTTTTTGTATTCTAGTTATCGATCACACATTTATTAAAAACACGTGACAGTCATGCAATAAAACATGTTTGTGTCTCTGTCTAAAAATAGAAATATTGGTTCGCACATATTCTTATAGCAGAGTGTAGAAAGTGAACGAGTGAAACTTTCGAGCGATGCACAAGAGAGTAAGCACATTGCAAAATCAGCATACATTTTTAAGCAACATAATAATGAATTAAACTAATATTACATGAATATTATAATTACATCAATTATAATAAAAAAATGCAATATCTACGATCAGTTTTGTTTCTTAAATTACATTATAGGACATTTGGAAGGCACTGTATATCATATTGAACAGAACCTAATGATAAACTATAGTGAAGCAGACGACCAACAAAGATATCAATATACAAGATGTAACTGATCTAATCTGAGTACCATGATCAAAGAACATCGATCAATGGAAAGAAAGAATTATATGTTGTTTGGTAAGTTAATCAATTACATGTAAATATGTCTAATACATATACTACAGAGCTATTTTAAGGCAAGAATCTTTGCAAAATATACTTTTATAAGTTCGGCTTTCTATACAGACATTCTATTTACTGCCATTAAGTTAAGTGCAATGAATCTTTCTACAGTTTCACCTCCTAATAACTACGGACTCAAATTTACAAATAACTCCCAATTACAACCATTCCTAATTATAACCACGACTCCCTTATAACAACAGCCATTTTATTTAAAACAACATTCAAATTACAACTCCTTCGAATGACATCAACCTCTTCTTACAACATCTGAATGATAAATGCGGCCTAATTACATCCACCCCTAAATTACAACCTTCTCATAATTCAAATCACCTCCCAATTACCAATCACAATGACATCATGAAATTGCTAGTACAATAAAGTTCCAAAAGTAGGCACATCAATGGTCATATTTGTAAAACTTACTGGACATATGGACCTTCTCTTTTCTCAAATTAAGCACTTGGGCCAGGGCTTCAAAATCGTCAAAAATCACATAACTTTTCGATAAAATAGATAGTCTTTATACCAAAAACAATACTGCATTATAAAAATCAAAGAAAACATACCTTTTACATATGACACTTTAGGAAGTGAGGCACGTGCACCGGAGCTCTGTGTTGTCATGGTTAATACAGTAAGTAAACCAAGTGATATTCTAGCGGGTACAGCATCTATATCTAACCAGAATGATACCCAGGATAATATCACTATTAATATACTTGGTATATATACTTGAGTTATGTAGAAACCAAAACTACGTATTAAAACAAACTCATACATCAAACATGTGTAGTTAACTGAAAATAGAATAATACCAGGGTCAATAAGGTTACAAGTAGGGCTGTAGATCGTTGAGCAAGTGGCGATTCTGATCCGAACCACGATTCATGTGTAGCGATTCACGAGTCGAACCACGAATCACTTGTTAATGGAGAAGCATACTAAATTCATGTAATAAAAAGAGTTAGTGAAGAATTACAAGAGTGTTTACTACATGTATAAAGAAAACTATGTACTTCAAACATGTCTATTGCCAGACGTTTTATGGGCATTTTCAGTGATAACATTTTTGTTAAATGTGAACCAATCGAATTTTGATACGATATTTTTCAATGTGTTCGGTCCCTACATAAATTTAAGTTTACATTAGAAGTGTGACTCGTTTTCAGTTGTAATTAAGCTGAAAATGTTCTCTCATTTTTTCGAAGAGAAGATCGCGATCCGACGATTTCGGACGTGACGAATATTCGTACTCGATTTTCTGGTCTGGATCGCGAATATCCGAGAACTCGGGTACTCGCCGCAGCCCTAGTTACAAGGCTCATATAGGCAACAGACAGTTTTTAAAGTCAACTGATTACCAGTTGAACAAAGAGTTTATTTCAAAACTCTATGCCAGGTGTTTAATATTCATTCTAATGATGCCCAAGCTTATTTGAGAGAGCGTTTTGTTCCAGTTAGCTCAATACATATTGATTGCACTATTGTTTGTTTGAGTTTTACGGCGCACCAACACAGAAAGGTCATATAGCGCCGATTATTGCACTAGATTTAGGGTTATATCAAAAAACGTAAATGATCTGACTGTGGCCATTTCTATATTCCCAAGGTTAAAGGGTTTGGTAAAAGGCCATTTGCTTATATAGGTGCTTCTTTATTGAATGATCATCACAAAGTATTAAAAATCCAATAAATGTTGTTAGTTTTGCTCGTTAGATCTAAATCCTCCACACAAAATTGAGTCCAGGGGTAAACTACGTCATAATTGGTGCAGGAGAGTCAGATTAAACAGTTACAACTAACGGACTAATGTGGACATTTTTAACAAAGAAATGCAACTCTTATATGCTGTTTGATTTTTATAATCTCTGTTGCAAGAATTTAACTTAGTAACTGACGATGATTTTGACTGTGACTGTATGTATATACCCATAGGCGGATCTAGCGAGGGGGGTTCAGGGGGTAGAACTTGGAAAATTTACCTGTCCATTAGTGTATTTCTTGCCTGTAAGTCATTTTTAAGTAGCATTCAGCATTTTTTCTCGGTGCTTTACATAGATTTAACGGTTATGTAGTTTTTATTAGTAATATGTTGCATTTATTCTGCAAAATGTGTATAATGTGGTTGTGGTTTGAGGTTTGGACCCCCCTAGAAAAGTTGGACCCCCCTGGTAAAGTTTGGACCCCCCTAGAAAAAAATCCTGGATCCGCCCCTGATACCCTACTTAAGTTACACAAGGAAATCTTAGGGTTAGGAATTAACGATGCGTCTAGCATGAAATTTAAAAAGAGCGCGCTCTGATTGAAAATCTATTTCATCTCAGGAGCTAAATATTTCACTAAAAATTGATATGTATTTTTATTCAGTATCAAGTATAGGATGGTTAACATTGATTTTCAGATATTAGACTCTTCTCTGGGGAGCATTAAAAAGATTAATGTCCACATTTGGAATCCGATCGCACAAAAAACATGCCTGTTTACTACTAAATGTTTTTTCACTTGTTAGTATTGTGCGTAAATATTGACCCCGACCTGAATGCAATATTCATTACATTAAATACGAATGTAGTATTAATGCTCGATTACACCGTGACCATGAGAATTATGAGTTAAACTTAACACACAAACATACTTCAATAATTTCACGATCGCTGCCGAAGTGTAGAATAGGCGTGGTTCTGACTTTCGTCGGGATATGTGTAGATAATTATTAGATGCAAATGTGAAAGGTCAGGTCGGGGTCAATATTTACGCACTATAAAATGTGAAAAAAACATATTCATCTTCACAAAATACACTTGTGTATAAAGTACTTGAACTTCATTGTAATACGAGGACGTTAACGTGTGGTTATTGCATTAAACAAAATTAATACTATTTGGGAATCTTGCTAGACTAGTTTAAACAGATATCCTGTAGTGCGTTGTCGTACAAGATCTCTACTTTCTCCGTGGAAGGTCACGTCGAGATGAACATTTGTTTCGACCAAACAATGCGTAGCTTTCATCTAGACGAAAACACTATTAATCACATTTTGATTTCGTGATTTCTATTTTTAGACCAAGTTTTGCATGCTAATTTAACAGCGGTATTATTCACAGTCTGCGATTGGGCGGCTCATTTCAAATTGCGTGACGTAGACGATGTAAACAAGTTACGTATCATAACAATTTCGTCATGAATATTGTGATGAGAAAAGGTCGCCTGAACGTGACCTTCGTTTGAAAAAGGCCAGATCTAAATTAGCGAGTATGCGAGCGGAAAATTTTAGATCGGGTTTTAATCAGATTGCGTATACATAAACATACCATCGACATAATTCTTATCACATCGTAATGTATTTGATCCACCAAATTCAAATTGAGCAAGTGTAAGTTTTGAATCCTTGATTACTGGATTAGAACGCCATTTAAATACCAGTGTTTCTGTGCTGTATCCATCTGAAACGATACCAAACAAATATGGTGAATTACAAGAGTTTAGTGCAGTTAATTTTTACAATGTACTTACATTGTTCAACAAATTGAGTGGCGAATTAAGATAATAATCGTACGAAGCTAAAATATGAATATTATCGAAAATTTATTCATCTACATTATGATTTGCGGCAACGTAATCAGCATCAGTTATTATCATCAACGACAAAATCACCATTTTCATCACAATAATCATCGCTACTATCATCATTGTCATCGTTATAATGACCATAATTAACAATATCATCACCACTTTCTCCACAATAATTATCAACAGTGTCACTGTCATCATCATCATCATCATCATCATCATCATCATCATCATCATCATCATCATCATCATCATCATCGTCGTTGTCATCGTCGTCATCGTCGTCATCGTCGTCGTCGTCGTCATCATCATCATCATCATCATCATCATCATCATCATCATCATCATCATCATCATCATCATCATCATCATCATCATCATCATCATCATCATCATCATCATCATCATCATCATCATCATCATCATCATCATCACCACCACCACCACCATCATCATCATCATCAACAACAACATCATCATCATCATCATCATCATCATCATCACCATTGTCCTCATCATTGTCTTTATTATCGACATCATCGTTGGTATTATTGGTTTTATAGTCATTATTGTCAACAACATCATAGTCCATTTTCAAGAATTGTCTTTTATAATGTACAATTCAAAAGTACAAAATTTATGTACATAAGGTTCACGGATCATGCAGATGCACGTTCATCGACTTTACATCTATAAATTTTGGTCACCATGCTACTAGTATTTATATATTAATCTCCCTTATGTGTAGCTAATACATTGGCGAAACGAAATTATACCACCTTCACAAGTACCCATCTACCCATGGGTGAAGTAAAGCAATCGCGTGGAAATTTCTTGTTTCAGGATATAATTATTGTCCCGTAAGGAGTTTGATCCAAGGACCTCTCGATCACTGAACGCACGTTCTACAACAAGACAACCGCTCCTACTATCGTAATACGACTCATGTTTTGTTTAAAGCAATATCAGACAATATATTTATGTATATAAAAGGTTGTCCGTAAGACTGTAGTAAATTGTTCTTTAACGAAATGCACTTACTACAGTCTTGCGGGCAACCATCGATATGTCAACTTACAGCTCTCTAACATGATATAACATTTCTGTGTGTCCATTGGGTATTTCCTTAAATCCATATTACATTGTAATGTTGCTGTTATTCTGCAATACAAATCATAGAATCTTATGGCTATATGTCGTGACGTTGGTTCATTAATTCAATACTAACAAATAATAAATGACAGAAGCAATCGAGTATTGGCTGATATCCTGACTTTACAAATTGACTTGGAGTAATAAAACGTGAATTTCTGCTGAATAAGTAAAACGTGTATAATCATGGGAAACAAAAAGGAATAAGCAATGTTCCTACCACGCGTCAAATACATGTGCTTAATTATTATAAAGGAACAATGCCATAAAATATGTAAACTTAATATTCGTATAAAATAAAACGCTTCATATAAAAATAAGTTTGTTTAGAAGCAGAGTGGATATCGCACGTGACTATTCGCAGTTTCGCGATATCTACTTATCAAAAAATATGTTTCATGCATATTTTGTCAGTTACGATTCAAATCTAAAATAAGAGAAACACCATAGCGCGTGTAATGCAAATTATCAAAAAATACGTTAAATTAAGTTTTATTGATTTTGAACATAGACTAGCGATGGTTACAGAGTTTCAATAGGATCATTGCCAATAAATTAAAGAGAATAATGTAAAAAACAATAATCTGACACGCAAAATATCCAAAAGTATGGTAATCACTTTTACAAGATTCAGCATCTAATATCCAAAAGCCTCCGAAAATATGACCAATGTAATTATTTTCCAAAACATAGTTTTAAGCTATTTTTGTAGTCTCAACAATAAATATACCATAACAGAAAAAGTGCCAGATCTTAAACTCATTTCAAACTAATTGATTTTAAAATTTTCAACAAAAACTATTTGGTAAGCCTACTAAGTGACAATTGTGGTGGACACTACAATTAAAACAAAGACTTTACCTAACGCTATATTGAACTCGTCCTTCAGGGTATATATGCATAAGTTTGTTAGGAACTGTTACAGTATGAAAGTTAGCCTTCTTCTCATTGGGTATAAATAAATCTGGGACCCAAATCTTATCCATGAGTCTAGTATCTAACTCTAGAGATCTTAACCGTGGTAGTTGGTCATATTGTAGTCTTGTATCATTCCAAGTTTGTCTGATAAACATACCTACAGCAAAATCCTGGAAGAAACAGAGAGACGTATAAATTAGACAACGCAAGAAGACATGAAACCATTACAAGATATAAGACAATATCCAGATCTTATTTAAAAATAAAATAAATGGATATTGAACACTGTAGTGATAAATACAAATTGTTCGATCAAGAACATTTTGTTGGGAAGTAAGATGAGATTTAAAGGAGCTACATGTACTCGTATATATATATCATTTGGTAAGATCAGGGAATTTTTTTCTGCAGCTGTTATGACCTATTGCTATATAATGTATCAAGTAGAAAACTTGGCGGCAACAGTTTATAGTATATATGTGTTTTGTAATGGTAAAAAACATAGGGCTATAATTCTTAACAGGAAAAGTGAATATGACGACTATTGTCTCGATAAGGATGAAACATGTAAAAAGGAATACAGCACTGTTATCCTGTTAAACGAAGAAACACTATATTCATATTTGTCGAATATGCAATGTACATTGTATTTTAGTGCTAGTATACGCATTATACAATCTCTTTTGTTCAACATAACTTCATATCGATAGATAGCTCATTAGTGATATTACATGTTCTTGACTTTAAACATAGCATCCATATTATTTGACTTTTAATAATACGGGTATCAAATTACAGTTGCCGGGATATCTAAATACATAATTTAATACTATAAAACTCATGTAAATTTCTAAGTTCACAATTCAATGCGATAAAATTCAACTAAATTTTAAGTGACGCTTTCAGAACAACTATAGTAGTACTAGATGTGCATTGATCTCAGTGTGTTTAAAATAGTTCTATACTCGTCTTGTACATACATACGTACCATACTTGTCTCACTTATACTGTCAATATTTGTGATATGTAACTGTACATAGACTTCTACTGGAAAATCTAAAAGTATACAAGAAGAAATGTTTTGTTTAGTCAGCCGATATTGATAACTAAAATGTTGCAAAAAGCCTTACTACTCACAAAAAGTAAAAACAGTTAAACAGTTTATTTGGATCTCTTAACACATGCAAATACGTGAAATTAGGTTATACACAAGTAATATAGTCCAATTTTTCTCAACTGTCAAAGTTTGAATAATTTCACTGTGATTGACTACATATTAAATTGCAATATCACGAGTGTTAGACAAAGAACACGAAGTCACCGTGAAATTATTCATGTTTTGACTGTTGAGAAAAAGGAACTATGCATATATAATGTATAACATATAACAACACATATATAAGATATTCTCATCTATCGATTCTAATTATTCAAAACTTTTATATTTACAAAAGTTTGAAATTACGAGACAGTGTGATTTTTTTTCTATTTTTTAACGTCGCATTCAACACATATATAGGTTATATACACGACGGCCAGCTCTTCCTACTATAGGTTTCCTGGACATATTTTTCTATAACCAGTACTAACTTACTCTACCACGAGGCCGACAACTCATGTATAGGGTATGACCTGCCGCCCCCGGGTTTCGAACCCGCGATCTCCGGATTCGAAGTCAGACATGCTAACCACTACGCCACGGCCGCGGCTACGAGACAGTGTAGTATATGTTTAAATACATTTCAATATTCTTCTGTATCTGATTATTGCTACTTTGTGTTTTGCACTTTCCTCATCATTACTGTATTTATATTTGTACACCATTGTCGAGTTTTAACATTTAAAGCCACTATATGAAGTATATTCATTATTAGTAGACTTGAAAACTCTTTTACAACCATGAAATTGTCAAAATATAACATGCATTAAAGACACAATTAACAGTTTAAACCATTCTGCTTTTTAAATTTGAGTTTGACAAAGTGTCCATTTCTTAAAAAAGTGGGGCACTTTTATATGAGCACACTACATGTATATTCATTTATACGCTGATGTTCAATATACCTGATCCAAAACAATTTAAACTTTTAATTATGTAATTCGGAGTAAGTTTTTTCTCTAATAAGACTTCATTTTTAACATACTGTGATCAACGCTATTGTTTCGAGTATTGACAACCGAATTCTACTTTCAGTTTCGATCTACTTTCACTTTGAAATACAATAAATAGCATAAACATGTTTAAGCAATATTTGCATTTATTTAAAAAGTCTTGTTCATTAGAGGTGTTTGAAATAGATAAATGTCTATTTTCTTTGCAGTCCAAAAACAGTGTTGCTTTTGATATAGGGGCTTTAACGCTTTCATACCATAATTTTCTTGTGTATTTTATTTATGTTCTATTACATGCATAACTTGTAAACTGTTGGGCGTCATGCCTCGTGTTTGATAAATAAAGTATCTATGCATAAAAAATATAAGACTGTGAGTGAACAAAACAAATAAGTTATATATATCAAACAAATGCAAAAAGCCTACTTACGCGGTAGGAACAAAAGAAGTGTAAGAACAAAGGCTAGAAAAACTTGATATAATAATTATTGTGCATGATAGAAACAATAGTGCTAGACCATTAAATGACGATCATTGACGTCGGCATATCTTTTTATGTTTTGATATCTTCAAAACATTATGTAATAAATGTGCATTTTGTGTGCATCTGGAATCTTGACTACAGAACTTCTTTGAAAAATGGACAAAAACATTCTATTTGATTTTTACTTCTATTGAAATGGTCTCGTTTTATCAAAGCATGCCAAAACACATGTTCTGTTATTATGCTTTATTACTCCAATCTATGGCATTCATAATGTACCTTTGAGACAATTTTGTGTCTGATGTTTTGAAAGATGTAAAACATGCTGTCTCCTTGAGTAGGTCTATTTTGGTGGAAGATCGATTTTTATTTCATTGAGCTCAGAAAACATATATTTAAGAAGGACGCAGACCGAGTTAAAGAATCATTTTCTGGGCAAACGAGTTGAAAAAACAACAACAAAATTTCCCAAATTGGATTAATGTATACTCTGTTTCTTTCGTGTTTTGTTTTGTTTCTGCGTTTGATTCGGGGGAAAATCAACCCTTCGCTAAAATTGGCAAACATCCTCTATGTAATTCGCTACAAAGGTTAAAAATTAACGACCCCTTCTGGACCACAAAGAGGTGCGTTAACACTTCTACAAAGTGATGCTACACGTAACACCACACATAAAATGCGTCCGCATTGTCATACATAGCATAGTTTATGAAGGCACCAACAGTAATAACGATGGTATTTATTTCAGCACTAAGGTACGTAATACATAAAAAAGATTTCCGTGATAGAAAAGTTCTACAATTGTAATGTTAGAAACAGGAGAACTCAACCCGAAGACAATTCAATCCCATCCAACTCAGCCCGTAAGTCGGGACAACAAAACCCTTAAGTCGAGACAACTTCAATCCGTTGACATCTCAACAACTGGTATTCTAGAGAATCATGATAGCCTCTGGGCACGAGAATGTGTTAGTCCATGATTCATGATAGTAATTCAATAGTGTCCAGTATCATTCTTCAGCCTATGCATTATTACGACAATCGTAATGTTACATGTACAAAAGCTGATATAGACACATAACTAACCTTCTTCATAGTTTGGTGGAATTCTAGGATCATAATTGTTTAATATCCTATCTATTGTCTTTTGTCTGAAATGATAAAAAATATAATAATGTTGGTTGAATGCAATAATCTCAGTTACATATACTTCCTGATCGACAATTGTAATTTGTTTTAGACACTACAAGATATATTATTGTAATTGAATAATTGTATATTGCTGACTATTTTTCTTTATAGTTTACGACTGTTTGATGTAGTTTACAAAATTTTAGTAACGTTTGGTGCTACGATAATATCATATAAAATAATAAAATGTATGTGTATATGGAATTGATATAATCATATCAATTACTATGGAAAACTACAATGTATTAATTACAATAAAAAAAGCTAAGTGTACAGAAAAGCATGTTTTTTGTTTGTTTAAGCTTATAGCCCTACTTCTGTGACAATTTAATACTTTGCATAATAATTTAGTTGATAATATAACATAATTGATGATATAAAATACTTTTCCAAACAAACTGTATTTATTACGTATTACAAAAGTAAAATCATATATTTATAATGATAAGTAGATAATTAAGAAAATAAGTTAATTGTACTATGTATGTATGTACACTGTTTTATAATTAAATGTAAACTGAACATTTTTTTTCAAGAAAATTGAACAATCAATTAGAAATTTGTTAATCAACTAATTTGTATAAAAGCAGCAACTGATCTTGTACAAGAAGCTGAATAATGTACTATTACTAGTCTAGGTGCATATATAACAAATGAATAAACAGAAAGATATGTTTAGCGAATTTAAGCAAATAATTTGAATACAATTAGATGAGACGCTAATCTAAATAAAGTTTAATTGGCTAACTATAAGAAATATCAATAGATAGTTATTGCAAAGAAGGAAAAAGCGTTTATTTGCTTAAAACGAAAATATTACTGCATATCAAAGCGAACATAAATGCTCTTTCATGGTTTGTGGATGTTTTTATGATAAGTAATAAAATGAATTATAGAAAAATAATAATTATTACGGACCAAACACTTTATACATTTTTTACACTTTATGACATTAAACGTTATTTTTTTGCGTAAAACAATTGATCGCGATGTAGTATACAGATAAGCAAAATTCGCAAAACAATTGATGCCATAAAGTTAACTTGTAGAGTTATGCAAGAAGTTGGCGTGTATGCTATAATAATGTTATAACATTTTAAGAATCACGCTGAAAATCGGTATTGCGGTAAGATTGTAATTAAATGCAGCTGATGTAATACATTTTCCTGTTTCAAAATTTCCGAAAATTAAGAAATATTTTTCGCTGGTGATAATGCTGAATTAAGAAAATAAACGATTCTGGTAGATCGCGAGTCAGCAATAAAAGTTAGAGATGTTTCCTATAGAACACTCAGATCATTATACTTGAAGTTATCTAGATGTATGATTGTTATCAAACTACATGTATGTAAATCAATCATTTGTTGGAAACAAGAAATAAACCATTGAAGAAAGATGTGATAAATAACAAGGGAAAAGATTGTTAAGTCAGATCACATGATGTAAGAAATGACACACAGCAGAAACGTTCAGGAATTTGATCAAGATAAACAAAGTCTCCAATAAATTATTTCTATAAATAAATTCATTGAGCAACTAGCATTTTACATCCACCCACCGTAATTTTTGAAAGTATCCGTCTGCCTTTTACTCCGAGCAATTTGAACAAGTATAGAGCTATCTATCTAGCACAAGGAAGAAAACTGCTATGGTTGCAAATAATGCACAGACGACATAACTTGTAGTCATTGAGCTATATGTCAGCAAACAAAAGAGCAGGAAATGATGAAACTTCAACAAATGGTGGGCGGGGTTAAGTCCTAACCATACATAACCTTTCTGACTTATCAATAAGTTGTAAGGTAGACCTTGAACCATTGCTTGTTGATGCTTTCACTGTTCCATCAGCTGATATATGTCCACTCTTCTCTAAGACCACGTACGTCAGGATGACCAGAAAACTGTTGACTCCTCGTAGTTTCATCTTTATACTGGAACGTCATATCCATTTACCTGTAAAACATAAATATACCCATTAATTAGTTGATAAAAAACTAGGGCCAATAACACTTATTAGCCCTGGCCCAATAACAATTTTCTGCGCTCTGATTAGTTGATAAACAGTCAATATCAAAAACTGGGGCCACTTTCACGAAACAACTTAAGTTCATTTTTAAACTTAAGTTGTTCCTTAAGTCTAGTTTTTATCTTATCACTGTTTCACAAAAAAACTTAAGTCGATTTTGAAACATAAACTTAAGACAAAACTTAAGTCACCTAGGGAGGTGACTTAAGTCTAAAACAGGCGACTTAAGTCAGAAATTTCAATATGGCTGCGCCCAATGTTGTAATTCGGAGATGCCATTTGAGTAGGCCGCGAATAATTAGAATAAATTTAACCCCTTAGAAGTGTATGACGACCAATACTTAATAAATATGTACAGGTTATCCAGACCAGCAAGTTACTGCAAGGCCATTTCGTGCGACCTACAAGCAGGTCACATAGTTTGTCAGTTTACATGAAAGATCTTGTTGCATTAAAGTTCTATGCTACTTGCACAGAATTCATATTGCATGACTCATAGAATAAATGGCATTCAAATACATATATGTATCACTATTTCTATGAAGAGGCGAACAAATAAAAATGCGTTTAAAGACGATTAAAGCTATCCGACAACAAAATTAGGTTTGAATGCAAAATAAAAGCAAATAAATTAAACTATGTATCAGTGAATGTTAAAAAGCAACGAAATGCAGAATTTAAATAAGAAAATATTGATTTACCTTTTCAGTGATAGCCTCACAAATCCAGTTATTTGGCTGGTTTTTAATTAGTCATGAAAGCTTTGCTTGCACAGTGATTTTGTTTTGTTTTTCAAACTCTACATACATGTACAATTGTATATATTACACTAACCTGTTTTTGCTTTACTTTCGTTCCCTGCTTGTACAAGGATAACACGAGGACATCGTGTATTGATTTTTAATGTGTTTGTGTGATGTGTATATAAGTCATTGCTAAAAGATTGTACATGTATTACACATTACCGGTTTAAAATTGACAGATTTAACAGCGTAGCTTTGAAACATTGATATAATCAAAACTTAAGACCAGACTTAAGTCAGGAACATATAAGATTGTCGTAAGTTTTTTCGAGAAACTGACTTAGTAAAAACTTAAGTTCACCACAACTTTTAACTTAAGTCCAAGCTTAAGTCTTGACTTATGAAAAAACTTAAGATTTTTTGTGAAAGTGGCCCCAGGGAGTTGCCTGTTTTTGACTTAAGTCACCTCCCTAGGTGACTTAAGTTTTGTCTTAAGTTTATGTTACAAAATCGACTTAAGTTTTTTGTGAAACAGTGATAAGATAAAAACTAGACTTAAGCAACAACTTAAGTTTAAAAATGAACTTAAGTTGTTTCGTGAAAGTGGCCCCTGGTCCTTAAGTTATTTTTAAAATTAATTTGTCATTAAATAAGAAGTGATTTGCTAGAGGCTCAGTTATTTTTCATCGGGACAGTCATATTGGCAATCGGCCTTTCGCCTCGGGCCAATCCAATACATCTGTCCTTGGAAAATTAACAGGGACTATAGCAAATCACTTATTTAACAACATAAATTATTGACCGCGAGTACAAAGTGCTGTAATTTTCAAATTATTATTTATAACCATGAGGCTAATGTATGCATTGCTGATAGTTGAATAAAATTCAACAGTACATATTGTTTTACAGTCGTTTTATCAGTTCTACACATAAAAGTCAAAATACCTCAGAACTGACTTTAATTGAGGAAGGTGATACTATTGTGTCCAGAATCACTATGAAAATATGAACTGACCACTAGAGTCAACTTCACAGTTGTTGAACTATTATCTGTCATAACAAGCTGGCATACTTGGTTTGTCAATAAATAAATGTTGATTGGTTTCTTTGAATTTTTATAAGTGGAATATTAGACTGAAACATCGCGTAGATTATGTAAGATACACATCCGGTCTAACATTCATTGATATTTTAAATGTGTCAACTCCAGCTAGAATAAAACTATTGCTGACTGGGGTGTAGTAAATTTGTGCACCATTATCCTTTGGAGGTTTCGACATTCTGTGCAAGACTAATAAGAAAATAACAATTTACCAGATACATTGACTTATCTTATTCAATATATTCAGAAATTCGCTTACTCTTGATATATCAAAGGAAAACAACAGTTAGATCTTAATAAAATAAAAACGCGATTTAAATCTGATTCTTTTCTCTCTACACTTGTGAGAGTTACTGTAGGAATGTTTATTAGTAGTGCTAGATCATTTAAATTAAGTATACAAAGTAAAATTAACAATCGTTTGAAGTCAAATTCTTGTGTAATAAATACAATTAACACTTGTGATGAAATGAAACACTTAAGTGTCAGAGATAAAACATAAAAAATATTGATATTTCAATGTTTGTATGTTTTTATGTCAAGTTTGGTAGCAATGAAGCTGAATAATTAAGAATATAACTACTAGGTTAAAGTCATATCAAGTATTATATTACAGTATTTCTCAAACAGTCTGTTTATTTACTGTTTATATTTTTGATGTTAATTTTCACAGCAATAAAGGGTAATAATTTAGACATAGCAATGCATTTTCATTTCTTTATACTTTTGTAAACGTATTGTTTATATCTGAATGACAAGTTGGTTCCAATAAAGAATAATAATCCAAGCATTAGGGTGTTTAATTTCTGTACAAATGATTTTACCACTGTGAAATGTTTTCTCTAAATAAATAATTCAGATTCTACAGAATTATTCTTGCTATCATGGGTGGCCATAGGTATCATATAATCTCAAACGAAAGTATGGAAAACTACTTAGAAGTTTGAAAAACCAAGATATATGTATAATAATAATGAAAGAAACAGACATGTACTGGACAATATGGACATAATAGACATTTTCTTCAGAGAAATCAATAGTTTGGAAAGAACAGACATAGATGGACAAAATTTGATGTGTAATTACATTTGACATTATAGCTTGGCTTAAACTTAGATTGTAAGTTGTGGATCATAATTTATGTTTTAAAAGTCTCAAATATTCCACATAACTCAACAGCAATGAAGTGTAGGTGCTCAATATCCATAACAACCATCGATTGACCGAGACTGTGGGATGCTTCGCCCATAAATCAAACACAAAAAAGATACTGTCAAACACAAACAAAAACATTGTCAATTAGCTCATTTATGACATTCTTCAGAGACTGGAAGCCTTGTTAACTTAAATGCTACATTTCTTCGGGATAACTGAATACAAAAAGCAATTTAACACACAATGGCTCCATGAACTAAGTAAAATATGGCTATTTCATAAGATAATTTACTCTATTTCTTCGTAGGCATTGTGCTTTTGTCATGGAGTGTGAGGAAGGTTTGTTTTCTTTCAGACATTTTGTCACCCTAGGTATTATGAAAGACGTAGCAACAAAGTCACGTGTCCATGGCAGTCGATTTTAGTTTGAACATACTGCCATTAGTTACTGCCATCCCTCAATGTTTACAATACTATTTTTATTCAATTCCAAGCTAACTACTGGAGAAAATATATACAATGTATACGTATCAAAAATTTCACGTGTCAATTGCATCAGATTGTGCTTTGTATGTTTTATGCCTCTATATCTTAATTGTTTAGAATAACAACTTTGTCTTAATTTCAAGTATTGACCTATGGTTAATAAACATGTGAATAAACGTCGTAAACTCCAAGACAGAAAGAAACAAACTAAAATACTTTATTTTGAGATACAAATAGGCAATTGTTTCGATGTTAGTATTTATACAATAGGGTTTACTAAACTCATACAAGACTTGTAATTTAAATGCATGCACATCTAAATTTTAAAATATGTTTACATTTTGTTCCTTAATAAAATGAAATATGTAAGTCGTATATTAGGAAATATAAGCACAGCGTAGCATTAATTACATAATCATGATACGTCCAGTACAGACCTACGCATATAATAGTCAAAGTGAACTCAGAACTCAGAAAGCTGTTACATGTACCATTACATCTGGAATCAATATGAAAACATAAACTAACCACCGGGTGTGGTTTGATCTGCCAATTGAATCGAACATACCTAGTATATCAATGAATCAATGTAATTTATTTCTTTTGATTATCTTAGTTTAGAATATCAGGCTGAAATATTGCATATGATATGTAAGATATAAGTCTGTACCCACGACATTCCATAATATTTTAAAACGGTCAACTCAAGTAAGAATAAACAAACTATAGCCGACTCTGAAGTGTGGTAAATTGGTGAACTTGATCTTTCTTCAAGCAATTAAGAAGTTTGCCTCTTCATATTTTGGAACTGTATTAGAGAATAACAATTTACTAGAAACGTTTGTTTGTTTGTTTGTTTGTTTGGGTTTTACGGCGCACCAACACAAAAAGGTCATATCGCGCCGAAAGCAATCAATGATACTATTTATTCAAACGATATTAATGATGTGAAGCTTTAAATCTTATTATATACATTTATTTCCTTCAAAAAGTTAAGTATATACTAGAAACGTTGGCTTATCTTATTCAATAGATTCAGAGATTCACTTGTACCAGATATATCAAAGAAAATCAACATCTAGATCTAAAAATAATAAATACTAGAATGAAATCTGATTCTTTTCTCTCTACACTTGTGAGGTTTACTGTAGGAATGTTTTTTAGTATTGTTAGATCATTAAAATCAAGTATACAAAGCCAGATTACTAATCGTTTGAAGTCAAATCTTTAACACTTGTGATGAAATAAAACACTAAAGTGTCAGAGATAAAACATAAAAAAACATTGATATGCCAAAGAACTGTTCGTATGTTTTTATGTCAAGTTTGGCAGCAATGAAGCTGAATAAAGAAGAATATAGTCTACTCATGGATTGTGGTAAATTGTAATACTGTTATCATATGTTTCAAGAAATTTAGAGGTTTTGACTTTTTGTGCACAATTGTTCGAGAGATTGACAGTTCATTAGAAACCTTAACATAGCGTATATTCAATAGATTCAGAGATTTACTTGTTCCTGATATATCAAAGGAAAACAACAGCACGATCTAAATAAGATAAATAAATACTATAAAAAATAATCTGAATATTTTTTTCTACACTTGTGAGGTTTACAGTAGGTATGTTTATAAGTATTGTCAGATAATTAAAATCAAGTACACAAAGTATGTTTGACAAGCGTTTGAAGTCAAATCCTTAAAAATATAAATATATAACACTTGTTATGAAGTAAAACACTGACGTGTCAGAGATAAAACATAAAAACATTGATATGTCAAATAATTGTTTTATTACCTGATTGCTTATATAAGTGTAATTCGATATTTTTAACTGTTTTGTGAGTGAACTGTTGACCGGTCAATAGTTTTGACTGTTTCCCGCGCGTGCTCTGACGTCACGTAATGACGTCACGTAATGACGTAAGGAACTGTTACTGTACTTATATAAAGGGAAGTAACTGCTTCATATACGGGATTTTAGACTTAAAAGACGCTTTAAACATTTTAAGTACTGTTGAAATAGTAATTGATCAGGTAATAAAACAGTTATTTTATGTGTGATTTGGGAACAGTCAAACGGTTGTCCCTCGATGTCAGGAATAGTGCTTTGAACGGTTTCCCTCGGCCTACGGCCTCGGGAAACAGTTCAAAGCACTATTCCCTCCACCTCGGGCCAACAGTTTGACTGTTCCCTATCACACATGAAATAACTGTATAATATGTTTTATGTCAATTTTGGCTGCAATAAAGTAAAATAATGAGGTAGAAAATTATTCAGATTTAGTCATATTAAGTATTTATAGTATTTTCTATAAGTCTGTCAATTAAATGTTTATATTTTGATATCATTTTTGCAGCAAGTGTTATTATGAAGGTATAATATTATGAAGTTTCATTTTTGTATACTTTAGTAAACTTGTTGTTTATATCAGAATGACAAGTTGGCTCCAATAAAGAATAATAATCCAAGCATTAAGGTGTTTGATTTCCGTACATATGTTTTTGTCACCGTGAAATGTTTCTTTTAATAAAAAATAAAGATTCAATAGAATTTTTTGCTATCATGGGTGGCCATAGGCGTCATATAATCTTAAATGATGAGCAGTCTAGAATTATACCTGAGATTTGAATAAAGAATTGTATCGTAGAAAACGAGACGCCGGTAGTATAACAGATATTATTTCAAGCAAGCATTGCATTAAATGTGGAAAACTAGATACAAGTTAGAAAGAGCAAGATATAATAATAAAAAAACAGACATGGACTAGACAGAATATTTTTTTCCAGAGAAATCAATAGTTCGGAAAAAACCAGAACATATATGGACCGATCTCCGTAAACAGATATCCTGTTGAGCGGCGTTGTCGTACAGGATCTACAAGGTTCCCAAGGAGGGTCACGTCGAGATGACCTTAATGTCGACCAATCAATGCGTAGCTTTCATCTAGACGAAACACTATGAATAGCATTTTGATTTCGTAATTTCTACATTTAGACCCAGGTTTGTGAGATAATTTGACAGTGGTATTATTCACAGTCTGTAATTGGACGGCTCATATCAAATTGCGTGACGTAGAAGATGTAAACAAGTTACTAAACATAACGATTTTGTCATGAATATTATGACGAGAAAAGGTTACATGAACGTGACCCTCGTAAGAGAAAACGGTCAGATCTAAATAAGCGAGAAGGCGAGTGGAAAATTTTAGATCAGGTTTTAATCAGATTGTATATAGACGAAAATTGATACATGTTGATACATTAAAGCTTCGTCTGAACTTAGCTTGTATTTTGTAAGGATACTAATTTATGTTTTAATATACTCAAATAGCAATTAAGAGTTGGTGCTCAATATCCACAGAAATCATCGATTGAGCAACACTGTGGAATATTTCTACCATAAATCAAACACAAAGTGAAAGATACGTCAAACACAAACAAACCATTGTCGTACAAATCATTTATGTAATTCTTGAAACAGATTGGCAGCCTTGTTAACTTAAATTTCATGCAAATGTAGTTAGTTTAAAGCTGTTTGACCGATATTAACTCAAGTTCGTATTACAATATGATATTTAATATAAATTTCATCGGGAAAACTTAATGCTAAAAGCAACCTAACACACAAAACATAAAAACACTATGAACAATATGGCTATTCCATAAGATACGTTACTTGGTTTCCTTTTGGACATAGCGTTTATGTCATGTTGTGCGAGAAACGTTGTTTTCTTTCAGGCATTGGTCACCCTAGAGATTTCAGAGGACGTATCAACAATGTCACATGTCAATGGCATCAGCTTTTTGTTTGAATATTAGTAATTGCCATTCCTTAATGTAAAGAATACCAACTTAGTTTTAATTTCCAAGGTGTTATTCACTGGTTGATAAAATATGTGAATAGGCGTCGTAAAATTTAAGAAACAAACAAGCAAAGTAGGGGTTTTATGTTTGAAATCATAATCATTTGTGTACAATTCATTAATCTTGTGTTAATGAGAACGTTGTTAATATGACCGCAGAGCAATGTTTTGATTACAATTAATGTTTTAAAATTTATTCTTAATATCTTTCGGCAAACTGACCCATAGAATGTGAGAAATATAAAATAGAAAATGACGGACTTAAATCATATTGTTGTATGTAAATGTGCACTAAAATTGCCATTATCAAACACTACTGTTCTGATTTTTAAAGATTCAGTACAATATTTGAGAGTTTTAAAAAAGTTTCTACTTAAGACGAACTCTTTCTTTTAATATTGCACAGTATCTACAACTAACTTATTTAATCGAGACTGGTAACATCTTGCTTATACTTGGTAATGCATACAAAAAATACTAATTTTGTTCAAAGGCGTATTGCTTGTTCTTGTGTACGTTATGTTTGTGGTGTCCCCTTCATAACAGAAGTTAAAAATTATGTAACAAATTTCGAATTCTGGAATTTTCCTGCCCACATCCTTTTACAATAGAGTAAGTCAAAGATATTTACTAATAAAAATGGACAAGTGTTTCCATGTTAGTATTTGTGTAATAGAGTTGACTAAATTCAATCAACACTTGTAATTTAAATAAATGCACGTCTAAACTTCAATGTATAGTGACACGCAAAAAAACTATTAACAGTAAAAGACAAATTTCACATCAACGTAGGTATGTTTTGTATCATTCTTTAGAAAAATCTATTTGCCACATATCTATGTAAATTTAATTAAATTTCAGTTAATATCTTAAGCATAATTAACGATTAAAGAGAGAAGGACGAAAAGTTGCATTAACTTACAAAAAGAGCATAACAGTGTGACATTAATATCTGTCATGTCCACCGCATCTACGGATCACGGAAAGCAATCGTAAACGCATGGACCTTCCGTAACGTCTAATTACGTCAATGGTATTATTTAACTATTTTCCTTAGTTAATACAAAGAAAGAAAAACAAAGAACGTCTGCATCTTTTACTTTTCGCCCCTCTGTCTTAAAATGTTAATTATGCTTAAGATATTAACTGTAATTTAATGAAATTTACATAGACTCAACACTGGTGATTATAGAAGAATCAACAATGCTACTTGTCAATGACAACAGCTTATTGTTTGACTATTAGTAATTACCATTCCTAAATGTTAAGAATACCAGCTAAGTTTTAATATCCAAGGTATTGACCAGTGGTTGATAAAAATGTGAATAAGCGTCGTAAAATTCAAGAAACAAATAAACAAAGTAGGGGATTTATGTTTAAAACCATAACTCTGGGTGTGCAACTACATTAACCTTGATTTTAGGAGCACGTCAGCAATAATGATGACAAAGAAATCAGACAGCAATGTTTGAATACGGTTAATGCGTTAAAATGAATTGTTAATATCTTACTGCAAACTGACTCGATTATGTGAGAAATTTAAGTGAGACAATCAAAGTCACAAATAACGGGTTAAAATCATACAGTTGTATGTAAATGTGCTCTAAAACTGTTATTTTCAAAACACTGCTGTACTAATTTAAAAAGATTCAATACAATATTGAGGGTTTTTAAAAGAATCTCTCTAAGACGAAATTTTAGAACGAGCAGATTGAATAATGTACAATATCTGTAATTAACTTATATAATAGATTGGTAACATCTTGCTAATACTTGTCAATTCATATAAAACACATACTACTTAATAATGGCATGTTTATTAGTATTGTGAGATCATTAAAATCAAGTATACAAAGTCTGATTAACAATCGTTTGAAGTAAAATCCTTACAAACATATACCTATAATATTTGTTATGAAATAAAACACTAACAAGTCAGAGATAAAACATAAAAACATTAATATTTCAAATAACTGTTTGTATGTTTTTATGTTAAGTTTGGCAGCAAAAAAGTTGAATGCTGAGGTAAGAAGAATTCACTTTTGTCATAGCATGTACTTTAAAGTATTTCTCTATTAGTCTGTTCATTTAACGTTTATATTTTCATGTAAATTTTTGCAGCAATCAAGTGTTATTATGTAGACATAACTTATAGTATTACTA
This sequence comes from Mactra quadrangularis, assembly GCA_025267735.1. Taxonomy (NCBI): domain Eukaryota; kingdom Metazoa; phylum Mollusca; class Bivalvia; order Venerida; family Mactridae; genus Mactra; species Mactra quadrangularis. The sequence goes on from CM046300.1 coordinate 9,740,372, forward strand.
TTAATAATAACTTACAGTGTTTCATTTTTGTTCACTTACGTAAACTTATTGTATCTATCTGAATGACACGTTAGCACCAATAAAAAGAATAATTATCTATGCATTCGGGTGTTTGATTTCTGTACATATGTTATTGCAACTGTAAAATGTTTTTTCTTGATAAATAATTCAGATTCTATAGATTTTTTTTGCTATCATGGGTGGCCATAGGCAACATATAATGTTAAACAAAGAGCAGTCTAGAATAATATCAGAGGTTTAAATAAAGAATTGTATCATAGAGAACGAGATGCCCACCACCGGGTGTAGTTTGATCTGTCATTTTAATCAAACATACCTAGTATATCTTTAAATCAATGTAATTCATTTATTTTTGATTATCTTGAATTAGAATATCAGGCTGAAATATTGCATATGATAATTAAGATATAAATCTGTATCAATGACATTCCATTACATTTTAAAGTCAACTCAAATAAGAATAAACGAACTATAGCCAACTAATGAATGGAATAATGTTATCATTTGTTTCAAGAAATTTAGAGGTTTTGACTTTTTGTGCAGGACTGTTTGAGAGTATGACAGTTCACCATAAACCTTAACATAGCGTATATTCAATATATTCAGAGATTTACTTGCTCCTGATATATCAAAGGAAAAAAAACCACAACAACAAGATCTAAATAAAATATACATTAGATTTAAATCTGGTTCTTTTCTTTCTACAGTTATGAGGTTACAGTATTAGAATTGTTAAATCATTAAATTAAGTATACAAAGTATGATTAACAATCGTTTAAAGCCAAGTCCTTATTAATATATACATAAAACACTAACGTATCAAAGATAAAACATAAAAATATTGATATTTTAAATAACTGGTAATATGTTTTATGTCAAGTTTGGCAGCAATAAAGCTGAATGATTAAAAATATGACTTCTAAGTTTAAGTCATATCAAGTATTATATTACAGTATTTCTCAAACAGTCTGTTCATTTAATGTTTATATTTCTTTGTCAACTTTTGCAGCAATCAAGGGTAAAAATTTAGACAAAAGTAATGCTGTTTCATTTTTCTATACTTTTGTAAATTATTGTTGACATCAAAATGACAAGTTGGTTCCAATAAAGAATAATAATCCAAACATTAAGGTGTTTGATTTCTGTACATATGTTTTCGCAACTGTGAAATGTTTTCTCTTAATAAATAATTCAGATTAAATGGAATTATTTTTGTTATAATGGGTGGCCATATGCTTCATAAAATTTCAAACAATTGCAGGCTAGAACAATTTCTGAGGTTTAAATATAATATTGTATCATAGAGACAAAATGCCGGTAAAAAGACATAATTTTAAGAAAACATTGCATTGTGAATGGAAAACTAGATATAAGTTAGAAAGAACAAGGTGTGATAATAAGAAAACAAAATTAATGGACTGGACAGAATAGAGATTTTTTCCAGAAAAATCAATAGTTTATAAAACAGAATATAGATAAACAAAATTGGAAATTTGTAAGGATCATAATTTCTGTTTTAAAATACTCAAACTACTCTACTCATTAGCAAAGACGTTTTGATGCTCAATATCCATAAAAATCATCGATTGACCAAGACTGTGGGATGTTTCGACCATAAATCAAACACAAAAGGAAAGCTGCTGTCAAACACAAGCAAAAACATTGTCATACAAATCAGTTATGGCATTCTTCAAACAGATTGGCAGCCTTGTTAACTCAAATTTTATGCAAATGTAATTTGTCTTAAACTGTCTGACCTATGTTAACTCCGTTTCTTTTTACAATATGATAGTTAATATACATTCCATCGGGAAAACTGAATACTTAAGGCAACTTAACACACAACAGCTCAATAAACTAGGTAAAATATGGTTATTTCATACGATTATGTATTCTGATTCCTTAAAGACATTGTGTTTTTGTCATGGAGTGTGAGGAAGGCTGTTTTCTTTAAAACATATGTCACCCTAGGGATAATGAGAGACGTAGCAACAATGCCTCGTGTCAATGGCAGTCGATTTTAGTTTGAATATGAGTTACTACTATTCCTTTATGTTAACAATACTACCTTTGTATATTCTACGGTACTAACTCCCGGATAATATAGATGACTTATCAACAAATTCACGTGCCAATGACATCAGGTTTTGGTGTGTATGAATTACCGCTTTATCCAACATTGTTTAGAATACCAACTTTAATTTCCAGGCTATTGACCACTGGTTGATGAAATGTAAAGAAACGTCGTTAAATCCAGGACGGAAAGAAACAAACTTATGTTTTTACGTTCCTTATTCTTGTCATATATCTAAAATAAGGCATGTTATATCAATGCTTCTAACTTGAACAGGACGTAAAATCTGTTTTTGTTCAATATGTCATTCCGAATGCGCAACATTATATAAAATATGCATATTGCAAGCGGTAAACTTCAAGAATAGTGTTAACATTAACCACATCAGCAAGTATGGCCACAAAGAGACCGTACCACAATGTTTGAATATGCTTAATGCGTTAAAGTAAATTCCTGACATTTTGCACAAACTGACCTATAGATTGTGATGATTATATGGTAAAGGTCACAAATTACGGATTTAATCATACAACTGTATGTCGATGTGCACCAAAATTGACATTAGCAGGACACCGCCTAACTGCTTCTGGACAAAATATATAAAATATTGAGAGGTTTGTTTAAGCTAATATGTAAGACGAACTCTTTAAACGAGCGACTTTAAAAAAGAACAATATCTGTAATTAACTAATTTAATAAAAAATGGTAACATCTTGCTAATACTTGTCAATTTATATAAAACACATACTACTGATATATAGTTGACATAGATCCATGCTGTTTTGATACAAAATATGAATAACAAGGTAACATATGTTCTCAGAGGTAAGATGGTTATTAATGATATAGAATGAAAGTTGATCACCTTACTAAGTACCATGACATGTATTCCTGATATTATATTGTTCATTGAAAAACTTTACTGTCAAATTGTCTTTACAAGAAAGAAAATCAAAGATAGTATAATTCAAGCATTGTCACATGTGTGTATAGTATGCAGGAAGACTAAACGAAGCTATTTACATAATTATGCAATACAATGAGCAAATGTTTCATATTAGTATTATCACTTTAATGTACATTGTATGTATATCTACATTGTAAAGTTTGATATGTACGTACATTTTATTTCTAAAGAAGTATTAAAAAATGTAAGCTATTTCTAAATTCAAGTACATGGAAATCAGTTAGATGATACCAAATTAAGGACATTAAGAAAATCAGATAAAAACTACTCAAACTGATAGTTACATGTAACACACTTATAAACTTATACATTTTCTTATATTTTTCTAAGATCTGAAAACTTCAAAAATACAATGGGAACCACCCTTCCACCATCACCTCCCTTATTTACCCCTGTTGGACCTTAAAAGCTGGCGTGTGTTATTATGTAAATGTTGCTATAGGAACTTACACCAACTTGTAAGTTAGAGCAATAGTCATTTTTATTCTAGCATCGTAAGATATACCATTAGACGGTGGTCCACATTTTTGTCACAAAGTGATGTATGATCGGTTTCGTTTGCTCTTGCATATTACAAACGTGCTTGACTAAGCTAGATTTTAAGATGTAAAAGTAAGGAAAACTTTCAAGTTATTTACTAAACAAATACACTAAGACGCAGAAACGTATGAAGACAAATGAATAATTTAGTCGAAGAGTCTTGAAACAACATCTATAAGAATACCAAGATTGTCATTAATGGAAGGAAATATCAGATAAAAGACATTTAAAATTGTAAGAAAATCGATGCCATACTTTGATAATTAGATTTTTGTTTGAAAAAAGCATTTGTTTCGTAGACAAAATCTCTAAATAAGACGTTTTGTGAAAGTAGAGTCATATTATTTTTATTTCATAGAGGTATGAGCATAACGTGATTTAGTGCTGTGACATGCTTACTGACTTTTCAACAATTTCTCATGGTTACAGGACTATCGGAGGAACGGATTTAACATATGTCCACTGATCGGAAAGCTCTGAAGGGAATTTCCACTGATTCTTTTAGCAGGGATTATTCTCTACTGTTTACTGTGAAGCAAACAGCGAGTGATGCAACGGAGTCGACAATCAAGGCAAAAACCCTATAAGGCGCACGTGAAATAAAACAATCGTAGTAAATATTTCTGACACAAAGAGATTCAGGTTAAATGGTAACGTGATTTACAGATGGTAAACAAGGCACATGTTATCGTCGAATTTTTGCTATTCAACATAAAAGGAATTAATAAGCGCAAACACCCTGTTATTTTTACAGTTTTCCGAGAATGTCCACACTGTCTATATGATATAGACGAAATTTCTGCATATGTCATGGTTTAACTTGCAATGATCTAATTTCCGTCATTAAACTTTTACTTTCGTCCGAATGAAAATACAGGATTTTATTATTCCAGTGTATACATGTAATACCATTTTTCCAACTGAAGGCATCTAGCCAGATTCCACATCGGCCAGTGGCTGCCTGTCAATTGGTAATCTAATCATTACCTTTATCACTTATATACTTTTTCTGACGACTATATTATGCATGATGGCTGGTGGGATGCGCGGGCACTGACGCTGATGGATGTTCTGCTAAGACCCTTGGAACAGAATCCGATTTTGCACCTTGCAATCATGGATTTGGTATACATATTTGGTATATAATTTGGTATACCGGGTTTTACATAAAAAGTAACACTCTTTGTAAAGCTAAACGTTAATATATGTTCATTAATTCAATTAACACTAATGAGGGATATTAGTCAGTTATCCTTCCTTGATAAAGTCAGTAGCAATCCCATTGGCAAGTAAGTATTATCAGTTGGAATCCTCGGATTTTATCATTAAAGTACTATGTAAGGATAATAAAATATTTCATGAAATATCTTTCTTGTTAATTTAGATATCAACAAGAGTGATGAAGATTAGATAGTTCTTTAACAAAATAATACTTTGCTCTATTTTCAAACAAATTAAATGACTAACAAAAAAGGATTTAAGATTGATTGTGTAAACTTGACATTGAAAAGTAAGGGTAAAATCCGAGTAATCCAAATGATTGGACCTAGCTATTTGAAGAGTATACAAATGGAAATAACTGACTAAAGGCCCCTATTCAAGTCGCGTTCGGAAATGAAGATAAATTGAGGGCCACGTTGATAGAAACATTTGACAAAATGTGGAAATTAACTTTGTCGCCTGAGAATTTTCCTGAGTTTTTTACGTCTGAGGTGTTATAGTGATATATTTAGAGACCGAATTAACCTTAATTAACATTGACAATGTAACAGACTAATTTAATAAGAAAAATTTACTTAACAAGTTCTTGAAAATAAGCTTATGTCCTGAGTATATAAGAAGGAAAATTCAATAAATGAAATTGTGATGGGAATTGTATTGCAAAGGAGTTTTGTTCAAACCTAAATGTAAATATACAAATAAAATGTACAATATATTACAATAATAATGAGTCTTGTGGACTGATCATATGCACAACCCGAATTTCAAACTTATAGAAAGGTTTATATCTAATGATTTTTTGCAAGATAGATATATTATGTATATTTTTTTGCTATGTTCACATAACTCGGAAAATTGAAAAGATGATTTAAAACGGACTTAATTTACCTATTTGTCAGACAATAGCTTTAAGCTAGTGTTATACATGTATGTAGTTGACCATAACCGACTTTAAATAAAGATTATCTTATAACTAGTAAAACTTCTTATCCATGGTATGCACAATTTAGTACACTAACACCAAACCAGACACAATAAAATGAAAACTCTTATTTTCCATTGTGTTTTTTTAAATAATATCTTGAATATCATTGATGTTTCATCTTGTAATAATAATATATAAATTATTCAAAGCATAGATATTTCCAGGAAACATATTCAATTGTATCATGCAACATACATTACCCTCCATAAATAAGTATACACTTATGTATTACATTGCTTTGTCAAATTTGCACAAATAGCTGGCATTTTTTCAGTGTTTTGTATTCATTCTGTAAGGAAAGTAATTTAGATAGAAAGGGGAAAAAATAAAAACTCAGTTTTACCATTTAAGACAAAATTGTGCATTGATTTAAATTGGAGTTTTTTTTTTAATTCATCATTTTCTTAAAATGAGATTTCTCATAAAAATTTCAACCCAAATTATAAAATCAAATTGATTTTGTGCCTGAAATGACATAATATAACATTTTTTTGAAAATCATCAGCAAATAATGATAATGTTGTTAAATTGGTTGAAAAGTGGTATTTTGTTATAGACTTGAAAAAAGATCTTAATGATGTTTGCAGACTTTCATTTGACAATCAATAACACATAAATTTAACGTAAAATGAACTAAATGCTAAATAAAGTATTAGTTTAAGAGCAGTATGTTTCTGTCATTTCATGAAATATCACACTGTTTACTTACTTATGGAGGGTAGTGTAAGTACGCTGTTTCTCGTATCAATTCCAAATTAATATCACATTGTTTTAAATCCAATATTAGGCAATTTTTAGTGCTTCAAAATAAATGAACAAATAATTGCATGCATTTAAAAATCAGGAAAAAGTATAATAACTTACATTACAAATAAAATTATTTAATTCCATCTTTAATAATTCTTCCAAGTCTTCTTAAACATAATACTGACAATGGATAACTCAACAAAACGAATATAAGTACAGAACAATTTTTTTCGATTGGTTTCTCAGAATAATGTATTATTCAACATAAAATCGGTGCGCATGCGCACAGAACAAAAAAAGGCGGGATGTGTAAGACGATGAACTTAACTTATCTCTGATGTCTTAAACAAAGTATAAAAATATTCACCTAGGTTATTGGATGCTGATTTTTATCTCGATACTTCACAGATGTGCATGCTAGCTTTTTCATTCACGCCAATTTGTTAACATTATATCTTTGTAAGACAGTTAAGCCAAATCATGAATTACATTTGCATACGCTAAATGTGGTCAAACTGAGAACTTTCTATATACCTTTAAAAGTGACAAGCTCGAGGCTTAAGATCGTAATAATTTAAAAATTAATATCTATTGGAAATATTGATGTTGTGTTTTAAAAGAATATTAATCTTTAACTGATAGATTACCTCATAACAATTTCAAAATTAATAAATCCTTATCATTTGCACATTGTTATGATCACATCGTAATAAAGTTTGTTAAATATGTCTATATAATTAAATGAACACACTCGATTCTGGAAAATATGATAAAACACTGGTTAACGGATGCTTAGCTAAATATAGACTTATACGAAACCCTTTTATATGCAACCCTTTGTCTTAATAATAACATCTAGAGCAGTTTAACCTATTGTGTTAGAAAATGCGTTTCTGGGAATACCCTAAACGATTTAATCACTGTTGAAACTAGGCTACTTGCTATCACTGACGAGACTTAGTTGTTATTTGTATAGTTGTTACAGACGTTTGTCTTGTATTAACCTTACTGTTTGTACAAGTTAATTATCACATACAGCTCGTGTAATAGGTCATGGATGTTAGTGTACTCTAAATAATGGTCTTTTCCACTCAATAGATAAAAAGGTGATGGACCTGCACATCAACTTACAAATTTAAACAGACCTCTTTGACTTTCAACATTTGTACTATGCTAATTTATTTAAGGTTGATTGTGAATGAAAGAAGTTCTTACAACTTGGATAAATCTCCCAGTACCGAGCTAGTAGGGTAAGGTTTCTTGTTCAAAGAAACAAAGAGGTAGGTTATATTTATATTTTATTTATTATTATACATCCGGGGAGGTTATACCCTTCCATGACAATTTGACAATAATGCCAATTTTCCTCCATTAATAACGTATCCGGCCTTGTGAAAGGGTAGGCGAGTACTGGTTATAGACAAGGGTCCAGGAAAGCTAGGCTAGGTGCGCTGGACGCCTTAAAACAGCCTGAAACTGTGTTGACAATGCGTTAAACCAAGTATAAATTATTAAATCATTATTACAAAGCGTGCATATTAGTTGTAAATTGTAAATTGTATATGATGAGTCGTCAATAAAATATGGTCAAAATAAATGAACTATTTAATTGCTATAATGCTTTACCACATAATAATAAAATATTGGTTCTTAATCCTTAACCGCTCAATCCCGCATTATTACGTGTCTAGACCCCCCCCCCTCCAAAATGGCTGCCACAGCCTTGAAAATGTTGTTTTTTAACTAGATTTAGTGAATTTCACTAAAGGATAGTTGTCCCTAAAAATGAGCTTTTTTTCGCGTGTATCCCCCATCAAAAGATGTCTCGGGGGGGGGGGGGGTCGGGGTCATTGAGTGCAAAGAAATGACGCCAAATACTGATAAGAAAACATGTTTTCAGTCTCTGGCACTTTAGACCTCAATTTTGGAAGATATTACTGTTTGAAGTTTCATATCTGTATGATAATTAGTAATAGAGCATCTTGAAATAGCCCTAGCGCGTAATGGTGAAAAATGGCTACTTTTCGCACATGTCGCAACCAGTAAAGGGTTAATGAGACATTGTAATAATTGCAATATTTACATGATCGACCTGTATGAATGGGTCCACTGTATTGTTGATACAAAATATAATGAAATATTAATATACAAATAACACAAGGCTTGAAGGTGTGATAGTGAATATTGTCACCGCGAGAGCAATCGTATTTCCCGAGACGTAGCCGAGGGTAGTTATCTTGTTCAAGAATTGGCAATATCCTATGGTGGCTGATTTATGCCATGTCGTATTTTCGTTTCTCCGCCGCGAAAAGACGACGATACGACAGATGTAAGGCGAAAACACCACACATCCATAGTTTGTCGTATCTTCATCTTTTCGTTTCTTTGCCACGAAGAATCGAAAAGAAGAAGATACAAAAAGTACGACAGATATAAGGCGAAAACACGACACATTTTATCTGTCGTATTGTTGTATTTATTTTGTCGTGTGTTCGTTTCTTCGTGGCGAAGAAACGATTTATGCCATGTCGTTTTTTCGTTTCTTCGCGGCGAAGAAACGAAAATACGACATGGCATAAATCAGCCACCATAATATCCACTTTCAGAGGTTAAATGAAATTATAAGGAAAATATTGATAAACCCGTGGTTACAAGAATGTTACTTGATAAATCGTTGTTGTACATGTAGTTCGTACAAAAAGACGTTACGTGCTCGTGTTAAGAATTGAAATCATAGAAGCTGTCTTTAAACGATCTAATTTGCATAAGCGCCATTCCAAAGGTAGGCAGTTCTGAAAAAAAAATGTTGTGTAGTTCATTTAAACAATATAAGCGTGGGTGATAGACCATCACTCCTCTTATAATGCTTCACCATTACACCAACAAGACATTTATAAAAAACATATTAAAACATTATTATCGTTTTTATCGTGTTTATTGAAACACGAAAGAGTATTGGTTTCCCTAAATTAAATAAGAACGTGGTCGTCCGAACAGATCATTTTAATACCAGTGTGATTTAGTTTGTTGATATTATTTTCATGACTAAGAACCATTTGTAAATTAAAATCAAATTTTTCGCGCCAAAATAGTCAATTTGGAGCAGAATTGTTGACAAACACGTCGTTATATTATGGTATCACCACTAGGATTGCAGCCTTAAATCGATACATCGCGAAGCCGTATCGTATCGGAACGCCTAAAACAGTATTAAACTCGCGTTATAAACTTCAAAGGGAAGTTAATCCTACAAACATGAGTCATTTTAAAACCCGATATCTCGTACATTTGTAATAAAAAGTCAGCATTACCTCCCCTCATTGAACTTCATATTATTTATCATCTGCAAAGCTATTGTATTTATTTAAGTTTTGCTGAGCAAATTTGTTAAGTATCTCCAAAGTGGCACACTAGAAAAATGCTATATTTCTTAACATTCTTTATAACTCCTTAGATCTATACTGAAAAAAAACTACGTGTTGTTTTTATTGAGTTAATAGAGGTGTTGTATCAGTCAGTATTTGATATAGCTATGATAGCTGTTAGTAGATAAACCATACAATAATCATTACAGACAACACTAATTAGTAATTAATTAATCTGCCAGATAATACATTCCATAATTGCTACTTTACGCAAAAAATAGTTCAGTTATTTCGTGTGTTATCGGTTCACATGAATTCTGGTTATTTTTGTATATCATTGATTTACATATACATTTTGTTACGAAATACATGTAATATTAAAAATATTAAAAAAAACTATTTTAAAATGTCACAATAGAGGCTTCGTAAATGTGTGGGTTTTTTTTGTATTCTTTTTATGTACACCTTTTAGCAATGTATTGTTCAGTTATTTACAACGACCAGCTCAACTAATCAATATTCGAAATTATTTTTTTAACCAGAAACTCGTTAAATTTTTCTCGTTGAACAAACCGTCAGAAAAACATAGAAAATAAATCAACTATATTGTTGATATTTCATGAAAAGTAAAACTTGCAGCAATACAGAAAACACACCAGAATCGTCTGGTTCAAAGTCAAACAAATTAAAGCCACTATACGAAGATACTTTCATTTACAGCAGATATGAAAACTGTTTTTAAAACCGTGAAATCATTAAAATATAAGATGAGTTTGAGACACAATAAACATGTCAAACTATTGAGCTGCCTAAATTTAAATAAGAGAGCTCTTTTTCAAGAGCACTATGTATTCATTTTTTGTAAACGTTTAGTATATATGATCCAAAAGAGCTTACTTATGTAATTTGGAGAAAGTTTCTTTTTCTACTACAATACTTAAACTTAATCATGTTGTGATCAAAACTATAGTTTTTTGTGTATTGACAACGAAATTCTACTTTCAGTTTTCATCTACTTTCACTTTGAATTGCAATAAATCATATAAACATATTTTTAAAGCGAAGACTTCAATTATTAAAAGGTTCTTTTCATTAGTGGTGTTCGAAGTAATATTAATCAAGTTTGTACCCGATAAATGTCTATTTTCTTTGCAGCCTATGTGCATTGTTAATCTTAATACAGGGACTTTATGAATTGAACGAAAGCATTGATCTTTCACTGAATAATAATTTTAGAACGCTTGACAAAATATGCAACTGATGTTTGGACAAAAAATACAAGGTAATGCATTTTTAATTCACCGACGATTTTCTTCAACATAAGTTTGCCAAATATTTCACTATCGTTAGCTTTCATTTTGGTGTTCCTATTAATCGAGAAAGTAAGTACAAAACATAAAACAATTATAAGATATAAGTTGTACTGAACTTATTCTGGGACAATTATGTGAGTATAATAACTACACTTTTATCAGTGACTAGCACTGATCAGTTCTAACACAGGAGCAAATTTAAGACAATATTATTTAAGACATCTGAAAACATCGACAAGAACTTAGGTGTCCCTTGCAATTATGTGTTCATAGTCCATTGATAAAGCGCAACATAAGAAATGAAAACGTTCGTTTGTGTAACAGAAACCGCTGTAGCACCGTTTTCAAACTATTTACTAAAGCTAGCTAAATGATTTACATAAATATTTAAAAAGTGGTTCCATTTAAATAGGTAGTACATACAATACATAACTTCTTTTTGAAAACAGCTTTAAGAATTGTTAGGGTAAATCATGTTTTTATTAATGATTACACATTGCTAAGTACGTAACTTTTAAGATAAACATTCATTTTTTGCTCATAAAAATTTAGATTATTATATTTTATCATAATAAAATGTTGAATCTAAACTACACATTTAGAAATTCGATAATTTAATATTCTATGGTTAACTGAAACAATATTGTGACTTGATATTAATACACAACGCGAGAGAATAATCATATAATAAAAACTAATGATTTATATTTAGTATACGTACTGTGTTCTCAAAAATTCTCTCGGCAAAATCAGATTAATTTTTATAGTATTTATTTATCTTATTTAGATCGTGCTGTTGTTTTCCTTTGATATATCAGGAACAAGTAAATCTCTGAATCTATTGAATATACGCTATGTAAAGGTTTCTGATGAACTGTCAATCTCTCGAACAATTCTGCACAAAAAGTCAAAACCTCTAAATTTCTTGAAACATTTGATAACAGTATTACAATTTACCACAATCCATGAGGCTATATTCTTCTTTATTCAGCTTCATTGCTGCCAAACTTGACATAAAAACATACGAACAGTTCTTTGGCATATCAATGTTTTTTTAATGTTTTATCTCTGACACTTTAGTGTTTTATTTCATCACAAGTGTTAAAGATTTGACTTCAAACGATTAGTAATCTGACTTTGTATACTTGATTTTAATGATCTAACAATACTAAAAAAGATTCCTACAGTAAACCTCACAAGTTTAAGAATCAGATTACATTCTAGTATTTATTGTTTTTTTATCTAGATGTTGATTTTCTTTGATACATCAGGAGTAAGCGAATTTCTGAATATATTGAATAAGATAAATCAATGTATCTGGTATACCCCTGTCGGGGTAAACTGGTTTACATTTATCGATGAAAACAAAAAAAACAAAACAACAGATATTCATCTGAGCAAATTCCAAAACCAGCATTAATTTTATTAGATTATCAAATAAGGATTCAAAATATGTTACCCAAATGAACTTTAATTTATAAATTACATTATTTATATCTAAACTTGACACTTAAGAGATGAAACGGACAATAACATTCTAAAATAAAAATATTCATTCAATTAATTAGTATCGTTTACAAATGCGAAGACATACAATATAAAATGACTAACCTCATGCCAAGTGTACCAATCTATCTTGTCTCGACATTATACTAGACAATAAGTCCTTTCTTATCCAAATCCGTGTTAACAGTTTAATATTTTTAACCACTGTTTTATTTCAATTCAATAAATTTTCATATCTCTTCACTGCATGTACACGTTACCACCTTTATCTAAAACCTACGCATTATGGCACGCCCAAATTTACAAAAAAATGAAGTTTTATGTATTCTTTAAAATCTCTTACAAACAATACTTCTCATTTTTTCCTTCAAGTATATCAAATATAAGTTACCATCTACGCATACACTGAAGTAATGAAATTACTCATACACTATACAGACGCTAAGAAACTATCCAATACCAATGACAGACGTTAGTTCTTTCAACTTTGATGTCAATGTTTTCCAATACGGATCTAATCCAAATTATTTACCATTTGGTATAAGTAACTACAAATGTAATAATCCATGAATAAGATCCACTTCCTTTTGACTTTGATATCCTAAAGCTTACAATAACCATGCACCAACCAGCGTGCAAGCATATTGCAATCAAACACTAACACTAACTATAACGTCTTTATAACATCAAAAGCGCGCAATAATCATATTTCAGTCACCGCAGACGCATATTGCAACAATTCTTCGACATCAGTAACATAAATAATGCTCTATTTCCAACAGTCTGCGTCTAATAAATGAAAGGCCAACATTCTTCATATACAGTTTTCCAATAAACCTCTATATCTTTTAGAAGATATCCCTAATGATCGACAACAATCCCACAGACACTTCATTAACTCATTTTCAACATTTTCTCTCTGTAGTATATCATTCACTTAAAGCACAGCATTATTTCTGGTCTAAATAAATATATAGGTGAGTTATGTTTATTGTTAATTACATATTTTCACCTATTTCTAATTTTACCGGCGTTGTATCTTAATGGTGTTTATATATAATATAATTATATCAATTAAGAACAAAAATATACTATTATCAAAGAGCTGACGGCACCGAATAGAACGTCGAACGCCGACGCGTTAGAATATGATAAAATTGTATTCGTTCGGAAAATCGGTGCTTGTGCTTTTATATTGAAAGTTAACCCCAAATTTAACGAAAATGTGTTTATCATTGCAATTAGTACATGGACATTTGCAAAGATCAATACGCTTTCAAAGAGAACGCAGTAAAATCTTGTCAAATCGTTCGGAATATCGGCGGTTGTGATTTTAGTAAAAGTATCCTCAAATTAAATGGATATTTGTTTATTATGAAAATTAGCAAATGGATATGCAAACAATAGCTGTGCAAGTTCAATAAGTATTATTTTGAGAAATCTATTAAAAGATTCAAGTCATTTATTTTGTCCTTTTGGCTTTATGCCTAGTCAACAAAAAAATTTGCCTACCCTCTTGTCTATAACTAGCACAGACATACACTTTCATAAGGCCGACAATTTTCCCATATGCATGTACCAAAATTGAAGTGATAATTATTGTCATGGAAGTATTTAACAGCCCGGATGGGTTCGGTACCAGCTGAATCTTTCGGGACACTAGATTCGATCGGAGTAATTCGTTGTACAGATAATTGTATCAACAAAAATGTGATTTCTATTAGTCCTAACCACCTGTGGCTCTGTTTGTAACCTAATTTGATGAATTTTTAATGATTCATAACTTAACCCTACGGTTGAAAAAAGGACTGTAAAGTTAATTGGTTTTAATCAACCGACCACAGATGTTTAACTTGTGAAAGATATTTTCGCGCCCGTATTGGCCTCACCAGTCGTCTACGGACACACAAAATAAACTCAACAAATTAAAACCATTGTCATTGCCGATAACGACAGACGAACACCATAAAGTATACTTGCCAGGGTTCAGTTAGTAACCCATCTGACGAAGAATATAATTATCGTTAGTATTTGTGTTTTCCAGGCAAGACTTTACATGCTATATCATAAAACATTCCCTCGCCCACGTCTGTATAACGTAGGACAGTTGTCAGTCACTAGCTAGGGTTTGTAATTAGTACTACGTTAAAATGACTATAGAAGTCTGTTGAGGGACTGTGAGTAAGATTACTGACTTCCGCAGTATGACTGAAACATTGTTCAAATGCGGCATATAGCACCTTAACGTAAATGAGCTCTTCCACTGTAAGCGTTACTTAATTGGCAGATGCAAATGAGATTTCATGGTGGGAAAGTTAAAAAAAATCACCTGTCAGATCGCATCGTGTCTAGTGACAATGACCATCAAGTAATTATTACAAAGAGATAGAACCGTAACTATGCTACATTGAACATCGGCATAAACATTAATAATTAACGCAGCCTAAACATTTTGAATGGCATTCTGAAATATTTTTATTTATTTATCTTTGAGATGTTCTCTTTTCTTTTAGATAACGATATACCTTAGACGACTCCTAGTTCAGTATTCAAACAATCCTAATTTATAGCGCCGGATATTGATGGTTTGTTTGTGTTTACCTCCATCAACCGCAGCCACTTCACTTTACTTTGCACGTGATAAAAGTTACGTTTTTTATGTATTATAAATTTGTATTGTTTGTTTAAGGTGGCCACCAATTTCTACCCCCATATTTGTGATAACATTATATTAATCATTTGTTGCTACTTTGAGCTACATCAATCCAACAGATAATGTGTTAACCCACGTTCAATCTGTTCTCTATACAGTAAAATATCATTCACCTAAACCACATCATTATTTCTGGTCTGAATTAATATATAGGTGAGTTCTGTCCAACGTTAATTACATATTTTCGCCTATTTCTAAGTTTGCTGGCGTTGTATCTTAAATGATTTGTATATTTATATAGCTCTTTTACTGTAAAAGTTTTACATTTAATTAAAAATATACTATAATCAAAGAGCTGACCGCACCAAATGGAACGTCGAACGCCGACGCGATAGAATATGATAATTATTATATTCGTTCGGAAAATCGGCGCTTGTGATTTTATATTGAAAGGTAATCCAAAATTTAAACAAATTTTCTCTTTGAAAATTAGCAAATGGATATTTGAAAACAGTAGGTGTGCAAGTTCAATAGACTTACGTTCGAGAAATCCATCAAAATATTCAAGTAATTCTTTATTTTTATTTTTTGGGTTAAAAGCCGTGTAAACACATTTTTCCCTAGTCACCCTAGACAATTGTCAATAATCAGCACCCAACTTACAAAAGGCCGACAACGTCTCATTTTAATAGAGGGAAATCAAACTTTCATAGCAATGTATAAATAGTAAGGGTAGGTTTCAAACCAGCAGTACACTGAGCTCAACATGAGTCATTCGCTGTACAGATAATCTTAAACGAAAAATATTTTGGTAATCCAACAAAAACTTGACTGCTATTAGTAATTACCACCTGTGGATCTTCTTTTAACGTAATTGGGTAAATTGTTAATGATTCAAAGCACACTCATACGGTTGGAATATAGAATTGTATAGTTAATCCGTAAATATAATTATATCGTATTTTTACCTACGTTTTAGACCAATGGTTAATACAATGTATAAAAATGCAGTACTGGGGTATATTTTCCTGATTGTTTTTATTTTAAGGAACACACATTCTTCGAATTTCAAAGGTAATTAGGCTTTATTTATAATGAAGAGATTCGATCCGTATAGACGAAATATAATTACGTAAATATAAACATAACGGTTAGAAAATATGCAGAAACAATTGTCTTGCAACACATACACACAGTAGATCTAAATACAAACGTATTCAAATGATTGTGGAATACACCGACCCGGACTCAGTTAGTCAAACATCTGACTACGAATATACATATCGTGGTTTTTATTTCCCAGGCAGGACCATTATACATTTGTAGAGTTATGATATGAAACATTTTACAGTCTAATTTTGTATTACAGAAGTATATTTGTCAGTCAATGGCCAAGGTTTGTGCTTGATACATATACTAAGCTCATACTTTCGTCTAGAGATATGTCCAGCATCTGTGAGTAGAATGATCGACTTTTTTCCACATCATGGCTGAAAATTGTAGAAGTACGGCATTTATAACCATATCGTAAACGAGTCCTTCCCATGTAATCGTAACTCAATTTGACAAAAGCAAATGAAATTTCCGCCATCGGAAATTCTTAAAAGCACCCATTAGGCCGTAGTCGGACAATGTGTAAACGACCACTAAGTAATGAATATATATTGAACCGTAACTGTACTTTATTGAACACTGGCGTGAAAATATAATATCGAACGTATGTAAAACTTTTTTAAGAAGCTTTATGAAGTATATTGATATAATTTATGTTTGAGATGTCTTCATTTCATCTAGGTTACAGTTAAATCAACCGCAATTTAAAGCGCTGCAGATTGTTGTTACTTAAGTTGATTCTAATAAACCCAACCTGCCTTTACCGAGCACTTTATGAAAGTCATCTTTTTGTGTATTATTATTATTCATTGTAAGCTCAAGATGAGAACTAATTTTTTACCCACTTTTCTGTTAACACAATACGTACCATTTGATTTTATTGTGGATTGCATAATGTTAAATTTAATATATCATTTATTTATCAAATGGTGCAATTAAATACACATGGCTTATTCCTGATTTAATTTAATTTTATATTTTACACAAATGAACTCACATACAAAGGTTATTGTGGTACTCGTTGGATTGCAAGTTATGGTGATTTCGAAAGGAAGAGTCAAATGTACTGTATATAACAATAGTAATTAAGCGCATGTGTTTGTAATATACACCCATTTTATTTCGTTTGAAATGAGTTTTTTTACAACTGTATCAAAGGAGTATGTCTGTATATAATTGATCTTTGCTTCGATTTGCCATAACATCGGCTTTGTGTGTTAATACTTCTTTCTACGTAATGTGCAACAATAAACAGTTTTACATTGGCTGGAAAATATACTGAATGATGTGTTAGAATACCTGAATGAGACTATAAAAATAAATCAAAAGACCATCATAGGCAAATGGAGAAATGCTGTATAAATAAAATATACCATTTGCAAATTTTTCATTTTCATAATGTGCCGGTTATATGCAGAAGGGGATTGATAAAAATCTTAAATACCATGCAATATTTAATTTCATATCTAAAATGATAAAAAGTTCCCTCCACAAGCCGTTTGACAAAAGTTCTGTTTTTAGTGTGATCATATACAAATTTATGTATGTGTTGCATTTATTCGATATCACAATTTGTATGCTTGTTGCATTTAGTAGATATCCTAATTAATATGTCTGTTGCAGTAAGTAGACACCGAAATATATATGTTTGTTGCATCCAGTGCATTTTAGTGTTTAAAGTTCAAAAGCATAGACCAACACGAGACTGTTTCAGTAATCATTAAGGTAATTCATAATTAGGTTATGGAAACTTTATCAATTGTACTTACAATTATGCAGTGCGAGAATTCAGGAAGTAAAAAAGTACGCGCGAAGTCTACTTAATGCTTTTTTATCAAGAATAAAAGATGTACTAATATGTTGCTAACATGATCATTTTGATAATGTCAACATAAGAAAAGTTTCTATTCTTTCTTTAAGATGAGATAAGTTATAATTTGCAATTGAGATGTCTGATATAATTATATACGAGTATTTCTTTATGCGGATATATTTTGTTACATATCAGCCAGTGTTATCTGAGATAATATAGATGAACGCTCGCAGAATGATCAAAGCGCATAATTTATGTTCTATAAAAGCTTTATTTAAAATTAGATCAAAAGATAATACTGCCTTTAGCAATATAACAGATACATTTATAAATTACATATAAAAGCACTTAGCACTATTTGAATAATATATTATTAAAAGCGAGACTCGCCCGCAAATGTAATGAAGAGACAAATTCTCTGCCATCTGAACGAGTCAAAGTATAAACCTACGCTGGACGAAATAGTTTCAGGATTTTATCACTGGTGTTCATCTGTAATATTGAGTAATTTTCAAGCGAGATACTAACATTTTCCTTTCTTAAAACATTTGATTTTACAAACTGATAATAATCGACAGTAATTCTACATAATCAAAGCACTGAAAGTACTGGGGTATTCATTGTGTTTAGATTTATTCAATTTTTGTTGGGTTTTATGCTGTAGAAACACCTTATAAAGGTTATATCACAGCGGTCAGTCCACCTACTCACTGTTCCTGAAGAGGCTTTATCTCTGGATTTAGCTGTTGACTATGACTACTGCTGTAATTAGTCAAAGCTATAACTGTTACAATATGACTATCACATTGTTTAATTAGCCTGTGTGTCAAAAAAATCTCTAATATAGGAGAGATTTAAAACTATGTCATTGGTATCTGTTATGTGTGCTACGTAGTACACATTTTTGAGTTAAGTTGGACTAACACCCTGCTGCTATTCTATGATTTATATAGTAACTGAACAGAAAATAATGTATTTAAACCCCATTTCTGCTTATCATAAATGTCTTAGAAATTAATTTTACCTGCACTGATGGTGTTTAATGACGAAGGTTAAAATTTACAGATATAATTAAGAATTAATTGTTTGATAAATTATATTTCTTTTTTTCATTCGGTTACCTGATTTAACAACGAGGTTAATGTAGTCAAGTGAATGGGATTATTTTTTGGAAAATAGTTGAAAGTGTTTTATATGCACAAATTATCTATATCTTGTAAGAAAATAAACAAATGTTAAGATTCAAAGTGTTATACTAAGATTTAATACCCGAGTTCATTATTACACACAAACTAGTTATTTTGAAGAAAAAGTGATATATGTTCCAAACATTAATTATGTTGATGACTTCAACAAGTACAAATAATGTATTCAATACATTAATTGATAGTATAATAATTATCATTCATATTATTAATATATTTAAGTTAAATGCAGTTATTGTATTTTTAAATGAGTATGTTTTATTAACATTTTTTATTCAGGAATTTTTCCTTAATCTCTCCAGATCTTGTCAGATTACACTTTGGTGAAATGAAACTTTTCCATCATAAGCCTTTATTCTTTATTGAATAGAAGTAGGATAAAAATAATCAAGATAGCCTCAATTTATTAAGGCTAATGAGGATAATGAGTTAAAATCAATAATCTAGGTCCCTTAAGGGTCTTTTGTTTTCAGTAATCAATAATTTGAGTCCCTGAAGGGTCTGTTCAATAATTAATATCATACAGTTTCATATGAGGCTAAGTTATGATCAATATTTTTAGGTATGGTTCAATAGTTTCATAAAATTCTGATTCAAAGATTTAAGTTGAAAATCAAGTGATTGATTTTTTCTTACGTCGACGTCAGTTTGAAATGTTATAATTTATAATGTCTAACAGCGTAATCATTATGGTAAAGCATTGTTTTGGAATACATCTACTGATGTAATGATGACACTAAGACACACATATCATGGTACTGGACTAATATTATAAATTTTGAAATATATATTTTGTATTTCAATAATTCAAATAAAGATACATGATTGTGTTATTGTATAAGTCTAATACATGTACAGCTTAAAGAAACTATAATAAAACGTAAACACAACACTAGTCGTTTTAAAATATTCATAAGATTATATATCTCAATATGTCAATGTTACCTCTTAATACGTAAATATGTATAATATAAAATATAGAAATATAATAAAAAATAAAATATAAAAATAAAAATTTATGCTTTTGCTAGGTTTCGAACCAGCGACCTCTTGAACTTTTCATTTCAATGAATATTTCCGTTCCTTCCCTTTAGCCGACTGAGCTATTCGGGTCCTAAAGGGCAGAGCATGTAACAATAGTTAAATACAGTAAAAAGGACATTAAATATGGGGAAGATAATTTTGGAAGATGAATCCTAAATGTTGTGAGTTGTTATCAAATACAAATAAACTGCACTATCAAATTAAAAAAGCAATTAAATTCTGATTTGTAATTAAACGTATTAATGATAGTTATGAAATTTCAAGTAAAATAATCCCATGTACGATTTATTTGACATACTAATAAATTATGTACAGCGGTATGATTTAACTAAAAACCTTGTAATTAATATATTGTATATAGATCTATAGACGTTCTTGTAACAAACAGACAAGCTGCGTCTGTTCACTTTGTCAAGCGTTTGCCTTTTTCTGACGAAGCATTTTACTGGCTCTGGTCGTTCCCAAATACCAAGTCATTCCTTTTTCTTAGAGAAGGGAAATATGGCATGGTTACCAGAGCTGTTGATGTTTTGCTAGGACTTGGTCAAACGCTTTGTTTCTGCGTTCGTCATCGTGAGATGACGAAACAACCTGCATGAGTCGTGCATGTGGTCGCACGATCATGGCGCTCTATCCTGTCTCGCCTCCCTATATTTAAATAAATAACTATATTGAAAATGATTTAATATTTCTTTCATCTTGAGAGAAATTTGAAAAAAATATTAATGAATACATTAAGTGGTAAATTTGCTATGTCCATTTCATACATGTCTGTACTTACTACCCCTTCGTTAAATTCATATTGTTTTAAATCCAACCTCCTATAATCAAAGACAGGAAGAGTGCCATGGTCAAAATGCAGTATGATAAACTAAAATATATTTAAAAAAAACATAAAATGAATTTCTTCGCACCCGGGTCACGTCAGTTTAATGCATTGCCTCTCATATTCAAAAATATGCAAACAATATGAAACCATTAAAATAGTTTTGTCGGAAAAATATTGGCATTTTGAGAGAGGTCGATCGAGGAATGTATAACTTTACCACCGGACTTACCTCGGCGATCTTCTATGCAGATAAATCTCGGATATCATAATAGTTACGTATTAAGAGGTGAAATAGAAACATGTCCTAAGGGGTATCTCGTTCAAAGACGATCGACTAAAGTTGAGGAAAGTTGTGTTAGATATGCCAAAGACTGCTTCACCCTGCAAGAGTTTATAGACAATAAAAATGACAAATCAATTGCTGAAATATTCACGAAAAGACGTACTACAGCTCGGTCAGACAATACTCAAGATGGTAAAGAGAATGATACATCGCAATTATCTAATACCTTACAACAGGAACTAGCTTTAATGAAGTCCAGCATACAACTTCTACAACAGGACGTTACTATACTTAAACAGGAAAATATTATGCAAAAACATACTATTGATAAATTGACAATTGATCTAAAAGATTGTAGAGCTGCTCTAACTGAAAGTAACAATGAAAGTAAACGTCTTAGAGATATTGATATAAGCAACGTCAATGACGTCAAAAATAGAGTCCATGCACTAGAATCAACAAAAACTCAACGTTCATACGCAGCTGCCGTAATGGGTCATACTCCAATTAATGACCACGCTCCCATCAACCCTGCATCACAAGATTGTTTACTGGTGCCATCAAATATTCAACATAGAATTAATATTTCACCTTCAAGCGAATCATCAGTAATAAACAACAACGACAAGTTAGTCAAACAACAATCGCTTGAAAAAACTGTTAAGTTGCCTATGAAAGTAAATATACCGCTCAAGGAAAGTATTCCTGTACGTGTTACCAAACGTGATAGTGCATCGAAATCACAAGAAACAACAAAATGCACAACACCTATGAACTCAAGAAATAGTACCCAACAATCTAACAAACAGTATAATCAAACATCTGTACATACAAAACTGGTACATGAAAACTCATATTCGAACCTAAATCAACCTGCAATAGTATCTACGACAGATGAATCCATGTCGAGGAATGACGTCACGTGGCCAACAGCAAACGTGGAACCAATCAACGAGGAACCAATTTTTGAAAGTGTACAATCTCGCCGGACTCAACGCTATTACGTTGGTGGAATTTCTACAAACTCAAACAAAGCTGGTATCATAGAATTCTTGAAAAGCGAAAATATCTACCCAGAGTCTGTGAAACTCATTAATACAAATCGCGGTAGTGTGGCTTTAAAGCTTACAATATATAAAAGTGATTGTGAAAAAGTAGAAGGCCCTTGGTTCTGGCCAAGGAAAATGTACTGCCGCCGTTGGTACTCGGAGAAAGCATGGCAAGAAAAATTCAACAATGCAGAATATAATAATGGTTATAATCATGAATAATATTCTTATATATTCTATATTTATTGTCTATCTATCACATATTATGAATATTGTTTCTTCAACAAACTGTAATATATTAACTTGGAATGTAAGAGGTGCCATGTCCTCAGCTGGTTCCATCAGTCATCTCTTAGATGCATACGACATTGATATTGCATGTATCTCTGAACATAAATTAAAGCCAAATTGCTCTACATTCTTAAACTCAATACATTTATCTTATAAATCTATATCTGTATGTGAACAATTAGACATAAATGCTAGATGTGGTCGTGGTGGAGTAAGCATATTATATAAGAAATCGCTCGATTTCTCTGTACAACAACTTGGCAACATTAAATCAAGTCGTATTACAGGAATTAAACTATTGAATGATAATTCTATATCAACGCCTATTTATATATTTTGTATATATTTACCATCTGTAAACTATACATTCGAAGACTATTCTGAGTGTCTATGTGAACTTCAAAGTATTATAGATATGTATTCTCATGATGGATTTTTAGTATTATGTGGTGGTGCCAATGTACAATGTAATGATGTAAATGATAGATCTAATGCATTTAACCATTTCTTACGTCGTAATGACTTAACTTGGTGTACACATGATGGACCAAATTATACTTTTAGACCTAGCCAAAGAACGCTTGATTATATAATATTAAAACAATCCCAGATTGATATTGTACATACAAGTTCTGTCATTAACGACGAGTGTTGTATTGTATCAGATCACTTGCCTATTGTCACCAATATAAGCTTCCCAACCTATCATTATGTTTCCAAACCAAAATATAATATAGCATGGAACAAATGTACTGATAACCATTTTAGTTTATATTCAAATTCTGTAGAATATGAATTATACAAACTTAATATTGATGTATTGAAACCATGTATTTTTGATGTAAATATGTTGTATAATCATATTATTATAACTTTGTTGCAATGTGCTGAACGTACCCTGCCTAAAAGTCGTTATAACATACACGCGAAACCATACTGGTCATCTGATGTTAAATCCGCTCATAAAAATCAATTAAAAGAACGTATAAAGTGGTGTATTGCCGGTAAACCAAGGGAGAGAACTCATCCAACCTATATAAACTATAAGGCCGCCAAACGTGAATTTGTTAACATTCAGAAAAAGGCTATACATGACTGTAATATGAAATTTTATGATGATCTTGACAAGGCTGCTGAGTGTGATATACGTTTATTCTGGACTTTAGTAAAATCCAGACGCAATACCAGATCGAATACAATCAATGAACTTATAACGAATGGTGTGACTCATCGTCACCCTGAGCAGATATCAAATGCATTCAGTGAGTACTTCTCAGAAATATTTCGACCTAAATGTGGGAACTTCGACAACGATTTCCTATCCAAGTTAGATTCAGATGTCTCATTGTTTCTACATTCAAAAATTTTACATCTGACCCTGTATTGTCAGATTTAGTAAAATATGACGAAATAAACAATGCGATAAAACAAATGAAACATAAGAAGGCACCTGGACATGATCAGGTTATGCCAGAACATATAAAATACGGCGGAAATACATTAACGATTTATATAGCAAAGTTATTTACCTTAATGATAAAAAGTTCGTACATACCAGATGAATGTAAGCTTGGGATAATAATACCAATCCACAAAGATGGCAAACCTAGGGCAACCCCTAGCAGCTTCCGTCCTATTTCACTCTTACCAGTGCTATACAAATTATTTGAGAAAGTGATCCACACACGTCTTAATACATGGTGTTCTATCAACAAAATTTGCTTCCCAAATGATCAACAGAACGCATATCAGCAATATATTGGACCAATAACAACTTCCTTCAATGTACAAGAATGTATCGCTAATAGACTTGAACTTGGGTCGAGTGTATACGCTGCGTTTCTAGACACTAAAGGGGCTTTCGACTCTGTAAGGCATAGTGCTATAATAATGAAAATGAAGTCACTTGGCATTAAGGGTATATTCCTAAGACTTATAGCGAACATGTATACTTCATTAAAAAGTTGTGTAGTCGCTAACGGCATACGGTCTAAGTGTTTTCCCGTTCTACAAAGTGTTAGACAAGGTGGTGTCCTATCAACCTGGAGTTATCTCCTCTTTATAAATGAACTATTGAATGATCTTGAAACGAATAACTTCGGTTTAAAAATTCACAACATATCCTGTGGCAATCCAACCTTAGCTGATGATTTGACTCTATTATGCCCAACTAAATCCGCTCTAGAGAACCAGCTAGATATAGTACTTAAGTATGCATACAGATGGGGGTATGAATTTAATTTCGAAAAAAGCAAATTTATTGTGTTCGATGGAAAATTACGACAAGATATCACTTTAAAATTTGGATCACATATACTTTATAACGAAATATCAGCAAAACATCTTGGAGTCATTTTAAAATACAACCTGAACAACACAGAAAACATAGTACATCGCATACAGAAGGCTACTTCATCGTTATATAGTGTTCTGTCAATAGAAAAATACGACGGTTATGTCAATCCAATAAATATGGCTTCACTTGTAAGAAAAGTTAGTCTACCATCTGCATTATACGGGGCTGAACTATGGTGCAATATATCAAAACAAACGATGCTTCGTTTAGAAAGATTTAAACGCCTGGCTGCCAAACGAATTCAACATCTACCAAAATCAACTAGAACCGACATGGCTTTGAGTCTAATTGGTTGGCAGCCAATAGAATTTGACATAAATAAGCAAAAACTTATGTTTTTACAAAAACTGTGTTCTATGCCTTCGTCAATACTCTGTCGTCAAATATTTAATTATAGACTAAATTTATATGTTGTGAAAGGTGGGAAGAGTCAAACTGGCTTCATACCGGATATAATGTCATTATTAAATAAGTACAATCTTCATCAATATGTTACAGACTATTTACGAACTTCTACATTTCCAAAGAAAGAATCATGGAAACGAATTGTAAATAAAACATTAATCACATATCATAATACAGAGTGGCAAAGAAGAATTCAATCAGACCATGAATTTAGAAGATTTATTCAAGTCCATGAGAACATATCGCCTTCTATCATTTGGGACAGTGCAAAATCACGCACGGAAATAATTTATGCTATGAGCAGTATTAATGTTCTTGTATTCAGACAATTTCAAGAAGTATATACCTGTAAACTGTGCCATGTACATATACGTGATATCAACCAGCATATTGTTACAGAATGTTTTCGAACACAGACACTTAAAAATATATTTCTCAATGATATACGTATATCATGTGGCATAAATGTGTATAATTTCATAGCCAATAATAAAAACAATTTCAATATAGAGTCCCTATTGAATCCGAAATTCATCATAGCGCTCAAACCTACTGAAAACAATGAGTATAACGACTTTTTAAGGCGATCATGTAAGTTTATACATGACTGTATCAATACTTACAACAATAAAAATTGAATACATGTAATAGTAATATGATTATAGTATAATAATCAAAAACCCTTAGAATTAGTTCTTATGTAAATATTTTTGTACATATCATTGTATGCATTTCATTTATTCTATTGTTCATGCAGTTTATATGTCAATGTTTATATAGTTTATATGTTCTATTGTAACTATGTATTTATCACTGAAAAGTGGAAATAAAGTGAATATAAAATATTCATAAGATTATATATCTCAATATGTCAATGTTACCTCTTAATACGTAAATATGTATAATATAAAATATAGAAATATAATAAAAAATAAAATATAAAAATAAAAATTTATGCTTTTGCTAGGTTTCGAACCAGCGACCTCTTGAACTTTTCATTTCAATGAATATTTCCGTTCCTTCCCTTTAGCCGACTGAGCTATTCGGGTCCTAAAGGGCAGAGCATGTAACAATAGTTAAATACAGTAAAAAGGACATTAAATATGGGGAAGATAATTTTGGAAGATGAATCCTAAATGTTGTGAGTTGTTATCAAATACAAATAAACTGCACTATCAAATTAAAAAAGCAATTAAATTCTGATTTGTAATTAAACGTATTAATGATAGTTATGAAATTTCAAGTAAAATAATCCCATGTACGATTTATTTGACATACTAATAAATTATGTACAGCGGTATGATTTAACTAAAAACCTTGTAATTAATATATTGTATATAGATCTATAGACGTTCTTGTAACAAACAGACAAGCTGCGTCTGTTCACTTTGTCAAGCGTTTGCCTTTTTCTGACGAAGCATTTTACTGGCTCTGGTCGTTCCCAAATACCAAGTCATTCCTTTTTCTTAGAGAAGGGAAATATGGCATGGTTACCAGAGCTGTTGATGTTTTGCTAGGACTTGGTCAAACGCTTTGTTTCTGCGTTCGTCATCGTGAGATGACGAAACAACCTGCATGAGTCGTGCATGTGGTCGCACGATCATGGCGCTCTATCCTGTCTCGCCTCCCTATATTTAAATAAATAACTATATTGAAAATGATTTAATATTTCTTTCATCTTGAGAGAAATTTGAAAAAAATATTAATGAATACATTAAGTGGTAAATTTGCTATGTCCATTTCATACATGTCTGTACTTACTACCCCTTCGTTAAACTCATATTGTT